>OX375872.1:93202230-94567858 GCA_947359465.1 Metellina segmentata
TGGAGCAAAACAACTGGCCATTGCCGACGGTTCGGGATCAATCCAGAAGGGACATTCCGTCATTTTGAACCACGGTGAGATGACGAATAAACACCTGAGCTGTCACCCCACTCTCCAAATTTCCATATCACGCCAACACGAGAACATTTGAGGCCACGAGATTTTCGAGATCGTTTCGTGATGAGAGTTTATTTTTTCCCACAGGAAAATCAAAAGCTCTCTAAAACAAAAAGAGAGCTGAATGAGACTGTCGGGTTGTGCTTTGAACAACCATGCATATACCATAAAATGACTAATAAGTGCAGTAGCGTAGTCAAGAATTCATTTCATAGCCCCCAAAATTAGGAATTCAGTGTATATGGGAAATTAATATTTCTTATTGAAATGAAGACTGAAAGAAAATGAAGATTAAAGAAAAAGAGAAAGTTCTCAATGAAGAAAAGAAAAAAAAGTCAAGGAAAAAAAAAAGAAAAGAAAAAGAGGAATTCAGTGTATATGCGAAATGAATAATTCTTATTGAAATGAAGATTGAAGAAATGAACAAAGTTAGAAATTCAGTGTTTGTGCCAAATGAATATGTGGATCTCATTATATTTCAAGAGCAGTTTCATAAGGGACTACTTCTGTCAGCGTAAAAAGTGACACATTGCTGAGATCCTACTGCAGAAATCATTTTGCAATAGCTGTGTTCGCGAAATGTCTACAATGTCAACAAATAACATTAAACGAACATTCAAATCGTATTCTCCGAAACTAGCTTTTAATCACATTTCAAGCGTTGATGCGATATCTAGCTATGAGTATGTACAAGTCAAAGAAGAGAAAACAGATTTCTTACCTCCATGCTTTGATACTTCATGATGAATGACAAATTTAATTTAATAAGCAGATTCATTTAATAATTGTAAAAAATAATTACACAAATATTAATATTTGCATTTAAACTTAATTTATAATATGAACTTATGAAACTGAGACTTTCGGGGTGGATGACAACCCTATACTCTAGCTACGTCACTATATACACGTACTCATTGTTATCAATAATATAAATGGAAGCCTCATGTTTTGAAGCCGTACGTTAATTCTATTAAAATAACACAATGCTTTCCCCTGGTTAAAACTAAAAGAACTCACCTGATCATCGACTCCAAGCATTTTATTTTCTAATGTGTCTATATGGCCACCCATCAACTGCAGCGTCATTGTTGGCTTTTCAGAACGGATGTTCTGCAAACATATTAATTGTCAGCATAAAAAGAGCACTATATTGAGTATGTTTTGTACTTGCTACTAAAGTATGGTTTTGAGCTAACTTGCAGGTTTATTAAAGTATGCTTTTAAGCATAGTTACTACAATGCATTAGTGCTGACAACTATAAATTTTTGTTTAAGATTGAGCATTGAAAGTTTGATTTATAAAAACTAGTTCAACAGTATTAAAACTACAGTAAACAAGAATTATTCGCTGTCACCAGAATACTCCAATTCAGAATGAATTTATAGGGAGAATTTTAATAATTTATATACCACACCAGTGATTTCTTTTACTGTCGCAGGACATTTTTCGTAACCAATAACGAAAGTATTAAACAGAAATCAAAATCAAAACATTTCAACTAAATTTATGAAGCATCATAGCAACCTTTCATGATCTTGTACCGAAAAGTAATTCATCTTTGTAGGCTTTTAAATATATAAAATAAATTTTATGGCTTAGTTCTCATTTATTAGAATTTTTGATCATATAGAAATTATTCAAAAAATTAACATGCCGTTAAGTTGAAGTTAGAAAGTTTTAACATTTCTACGGAAATCTGTCATTGAAGCTTTTTTTATTAGCAATAACTATGTGAGGAAATTATTTTGCAATTGAAAATGTTCAAATTAAGTTATACGAGGGTTGTAAATAAAGTAACGGCAACATACCTGGAAAACATATTTTAACGAAAATACAAGCAAAATTACATTACATTCCCTCAAAATAATCACCAGCACAGCCTTGTACCTTTTGCCAGAGGTCAGGAAGCCGTAGGATAACGTTGGCAAGGTGTTTTCTGTTGATGTCAACGAAGGAGGGCCCTACTGCTCGGATCACATACGGCACGTCAGGAAATCGGATGCCTCGAAGGGGTTCTTATAACGTAAGAAAAAGGTCGTAGTCACAAGGACTCATGTCAGGTGAGTACGGAGGGTGTTCCAACACCCAACACCTCCCAAGACCACCGTCGCTAAAGATCATTTACAGCTTGTGCAACATGACAACGAGCATTGTCATTGCGGTAACTGTCGAGGTGGGATACCAGCCAGTGCATATCTGTGCCATTTCTATACGTCCGTGAGTCGTTGGGAACCCAGCGGGAAGCAATTTTCCTCATGTTAAGACCTTTCTTCAGTATCTGCCACACCGTTTGATGACTGAGCCCAACTTCAACCGATAATTCCCGGACTTTCCATCGACGGTCTATGGAAAGGAGACTACTGACGATGTCTACGTGATGTTGAGGAATGGGTGGCCGACTTGGACGTTGCAAATCAGCAGTCTCAGTCCGATCTGCACTAAACGCTTTGACCCATCGTGCAACCGTCCTATACTTTAACGCATTCTCGCCGCAGGCTTCAGATAATCCTTGATAACATTGCAATGTATTTTTGCCACGGGCAACCTCGATTTTAATCCACGACCGCTGATCACTTTTTGTAAACATGATGTAAAGCGGTAGAAACGTAAGTGTCCCCTTCAACGCCACGCATCAACTACCCCTTCTACTGGATCGACGGTTTATGTACTTTACACAAAGACAACAGTGTCACCTCACTGCTGCGATATCCTGTTTGCGTATGCCCGATGTTCTGCAACTTTCTGGGCTAAATTGGCACTACTTTGTTTACAACCCTCGTATGTCCATTAACAGAATGTGTCTATAATTTCGAGTTGAAATAGCTATTGTATTACTTACATCATAGCAGAAGAGGAATCCGTCTTTTAATTTGAAATATTTTGTTTTCCATGGATTCCAGTAAGTAGCTTTCTTCCTGCCGGAAGGTAGTTTTTCTAAATATCCTTCTTTGTTAATATACCTAGTCTGCTTCTTTGAGGGCTGTATATGAAACAAATGCAAATTAAAATATTAATATAAAGTATGAAAAACGTGAATTTAAAAAAAAATTTTAGGGCTAGTTTTATATCTTACCTCATTAGGAATATCTAGCCTGTACAATACTTCAAGTAATTCTTTCTGAAATTAAGAAACAAAAATGCATACACTAACCACAACTAATATATAAAAAATGTAGATTCCTTCTGAATAACAAAACAACATACACAGTGATTTCGTGATCTGATAAGAATTTCAGTCCACAAACAAACTTTTCGCTATTCTAGAGAAATAATTTATGAAAATTAGAAGGTAATTAAAACACCAATGACTTTTAGTAGCAACTTGGATTTGACTACAAACGTTTTATCTCAGCGAAGTATATATTAATATTTAATCTCTGCAAAGTATATTATACATTTTAAAAGTTTTTTTTAGCGGAGTACCACGATGGCTTTTTAAATCTGTACCAAAATATTTCCCAAAGCTATATGCATGGATTTCACATTAAAATTTTCTCCATTGATCTCTTGACCATTTAAATACAAAAAGAAATTGAGAATTAATACCAAAAATTTATCTATCGAAGAAGAAGTATTAACAATATCACGGAGGGGTCATTTTTACTTTTATTTATGCACATTCAATTGATAAAATATATTTTACTGACATCAATGATGAGAGAAAAGTAGATTTGTTATTAAAAAGAGAGGGAAATGTTAGTTTGATAATATTTAGTATACTTTTCAACTTTTTCAAATGTTTTTTTTTTTTTAATCTTACGAAATACTAAAAAATATTAAGTTTATGCAAAATCGCTATCTGAGGATATTCCTTTAAAAAACTAAATTAATATTTCTCATATTTTTGTTAAAAATGATGTGATAAAGTGAAGCATCGTAACCTTTAATTAAAATCTAGATTGTGGAATTTATCCAATATATTTCACCGTCAACTAATAAAACTGTCCAATAGTGGCATAGAGCGTTGATTTTGTCTGACCCAAAATATTATAATTCAAATAATGAAGAGTTCGTAAAGATAACGTATGAATTTATTTTTATAAAAAAATTTTGTATGAATAAGTTTTTGGAAGACATAAATAATGTCTTTTTCTCTCTCCACTAAAGATTCTTTACTTTTAAATAAATATTAAATTCATGTAATTTTAAGTAAATTGAACATTTGAAGGATTAATTAAATTTATGATTGTAGAATGTTGCTATCAAGTTGCACGGCGATGAGAACGTCTATACCAGTCTCATTTGAATGATTTTAGCTATCTCAGTTTACGGGATTAAAAGATAAAAACATTAGCAAGACTATATGATGGTTAATAATATAGAAGCTTAAAAAATGACGTAAAGATAGTAAAAAAACCCAAATTGGTCGATAGTTATTTCGACAGAACAATACGCCCACCACCACCAGTACCAAAATAACCACAAGAGGAAAATTTGAGTTTTAATATACTAGTATTATCTTGAAACAGTTTTCTTAACCCTCTGTTTTCAAAGCTCGTATATTATTAACATCACCGGCTTTATGAGGGGCTTTCTATAAGTTAAAACTAATATTTCCATTTTGAAAGTTTCTATGGGTCTAGGCAAAATGGATAAACTGAAAAACAACACACCGATTTGTAATAATTAAAATAAAGGAGCGCAATTAAAAATTTAATAATTTACTAATAAATATTAAAAGTTTCGCTTTTTTAAAAACTGATTTTTGGATGAAGTTGTTGAAACACGGGTGTCAGATGTTTGGACAAGGGAAAATTGCCGATACGGAAAAATTGCAATATCCTTATGCTGTAAATAACTTTACTAGAAAACAATGAACTTCCACCACCTTCTCTTACAAAAAAGTAATATTTACGGAGAAGTAATAGCACAAATAAGCACAACTAAGAACTTTCAAAATCATTATTACATCATAAATGTATTAGAACTCCAATAAATGGATCTGCCGCTCGAAGCAATTTATTTACGGAACATAAATTTACTAGAACTAAAAATTTGCAACATATTCAACTTCATAGCAAGTTTGGAGCTAATTATTTAAGGCAATGTTTGCACTTCCAGAGAATTTCTGAACTCATTTATGCACTAGATTGTTTCTAGAAAGTTCACTGACCCTTTAGGAAAAAAGAAAGGCAGAGATAAGAATGTAACACAAAGTAATAGAAATATTAAAAAATTTATGTCCTAAAAATTTTAATATATGAATAAGAATACAATTTAAATAGTGAATTAAGTGTTTTAATTATGAATATTAATTTTTCTGAATTGATAATTTTGCTTCAGATTTAGAGTTCTCGTATACCCATCAGTGTACAATATAAGTTAACTAATAAATTCAAGAAACTGTTTATAGCTTTGTAACCTTCCCATAGCATAAATTACCAGACACTGCTGGATATACGGGAAGCAAACATCCCTCGTCTTAAATTTAAACTCTTTCAGTTTGTGCATTCAACTCTATTTCTAAAATAACAAACACCAGCATCCGACCCTAAAACTATGGCCACGATAGTTCCGTTTTTAAAATAACACATCATGGATGAGGTTATGACAGTTGAAACTAGAGCTTAAAGGAAGAGGGTAGCGGAAATGTATGTCATTTTCTAAATCTGACCGTACCGTATCTCTTAAAATCCCTTCCTCCAAACAATACGAACGGAGATACTGAATGTAGAAAGCATTCTTCCCGTTGCAGTGAAGGGTGACGAACAATATTAAAATAAAGGCAAAGTGTGGATATAGGTTAAAAAGAGACATCGAAATCACAAGCTTCCCGTACGTATTTTAAGGTATGGAAAATGTGTTTTATACTAGCAATATTCACTACTTAAATTCACCTTTGTTTATATTGATTCAGGGTGCTTAGCTTCTGGATCGAAATGTGTGGGGTGGTCTTGTGACTTATTCCACCCGGTCTAGCCGGCGGTGTGTAAGGTGAACCCACCCCCTGTGGTGCATCAGGGAAACGCAAAGTAGTTCACAAATCAACCCCCTTATAGTGGGAATTGTTTAATCAATAGGCCACGCATATTAGGAAACAAAGTAATGAATTAAAAATCAGTATGATTACATCGAAAATTTTGACTAATAAAAACTGAAAGCAAAACTAATAACTATCATTCAGTTATTTCAGGGATTATACTAGGGATTATTTCAGAGGAAATATGTTTTGAAGTCAATTAGAAGTATGGATGAAATCTGATAGTTTGGACTATATCATTGCATAATCAAAAAAGTTCTGAATTTCCACTTCATGCACGGAATGATTAGCATGAAAGTATTGAAACATGAGACTGCTCTGTAGACTTCGAAGTTAACTTACTTATTCATCGATCTTCTTGGTGCTTCTTCTTGCGTCATTAAACCGTTGATTACGCGGATGTATAATCAAATCGGTAACTATAGACAAAATCGATAGCGACGATTTACGAAATTTGTTTATACTTTTTAATGTCATGGTGACCATTTTAAACAGTAAAAGAGAGGCGTTCGAATTCCCGTAAAAGACGACAAATGAATTGTGAGCTTGCAAACACATAATACAATGGTAATAAACTAATCAAAAAATGCGTAGTGATCTTTACAAGGAAAGCTGAATAAGACAAGTACATAGTCATTTTTTTTAAATATGTAATTTAACTTTGGAAGAGTCCCCCTCCTTTTCAGATCAAGTTGTTTTCCATCGCATGGAGGCGATATTTTTTATTCACCAGAACCATTTATAGCTTCATTTAAAAAATAGGCAATAATAATATCTAAACAAGAGCTTGCTTCAAGTCTGTGACACTGCTGTGATGCCGATTCCAAGAAAGTGTCTTACTTCATGAGGCTTAATTATTTTCAATGCGATGTATTCACTATATCATATCTATATATATAATTCTCTTACGTGGCACGCAAAAGAGACGTTATTTGTTATCGCCTTTTGGCAACACTGTACGATTGTTTGTTTACCACGAAGCCACTGGATACAATTGAATTTATAGCGTTGTCGGATAAAATTGTATTGAAAAAATTGAATATTAGTCGAGCTGTTGCAGCTTACAAACGACATGCTGAGTATTCGATTTCCAAAGCAGTGCTCACATTTCGAGTCAAAATTTTCTCAAAGTTTTCATTTGAATTCCAAATTATTCCAGTTCTGATTCCAGAGGTACTGTACAATTTTTCTGTAAAACAAATTTATATTTGAATTTTTTTTTTTTTTTGGAATATCAAATTTTGTAAACAGTGTTTTTATTGATGCGAGCGAAATCAGCAAGGTTCGCGCAGCTAACCAATGAGGATTGCAAAGCAATCATCCGGGGGTTTGGCGAGCGTCAGGGAGCACGGAGCATGCCCCCTAGTATATATATGATCTCGAAATAATGAACTAGTACGAATTTACTAGTGTACAATGGTTACGTGGCCGTCTGAACTAATGCCCGTTAGAAACATTTATCATTATTTTTGAAGAGTATTATGATTAAAAAAACACAGCTTTATGGATGTAGACCTGTCATTATACAAAAGTGTTTTCAACATGCATCTTTAAAAAATGTCTTTAAGGGGTGGTAGGCTCACTTATGCCTCATAGCCCAACTAGATATCAAAATATTAAATGATAGGATATTTATATACTAGCAGCTTTTAATATACCTAGACTTAACCATTTTAAGGAGGTGAGAAGTAAGGCATCCTAAAAGGTTACAGTTATGACCTCAAACAACGGGAAAAAGGGATGCAAATTTAAAGTCAACTTTATAAAAATTCTAACAAATACAAAAAAAGCTTACTGGATCCCATGTACTCGTAACATTCCTCACTTGTATCCTCTCTTCAGAATCTATGCCATTGTGGATAACGTTTGGGACAGCTTCCACGCTCTTCCCTTTTAGTTTCAGTTTCTCGTAATCCTCGATGATTCGTTTCGAATAATTGTTTTTGTTCGATTTGTGATATTCAACGTTCTGGAACATGTTGTTCTTTTCGTTGTAAGTCGGAGATTCGGTGCTGGAGTCTGGAAGCGGCAGAGAACCTTTAGCACTGTCAGTGTCATCTTCTATGTCACATTCTTCGGCGGTGCTGCTGCTGCTCCTCTGGTCATCGGTCAGTCCGGAGTCGCACTCACCGTGATGATTGTATCGAGAATCGTCACTATTGGGGTTGGAAATCGGGAAACTTCCTGGAAAAGGTAGAAAGAGCCATGGGTCAGTTATGAAACTTTTGTAGTAGCAAGATGTGTAGACAGTGCGACCTCAATAACTTGAAAATATGTCTGATAATGAGGTAAGTAGTAGGTAATAGGTAAGCAGTTGGTAAAAGGTAAGTAGTAGATAATAGGAAAATAGTAATAATAGAAAAATAGTAGTAATAGGTAAAATGTAGATAATAGGTAAGTAGTAGGTCATAGGTAAGAAGTTGAATTAACGTCGAAACCCGGAGCAACACAAGAGACTGTTGGAGGATACGCAGGATCAATTCCGAAGGGAAAGATTCAAGGGCAACACCTCGTAATTTTGAACCACGGTAAGGTAACGAGGTCACACTTGAGCTTCCAACTCACCTTACAAACTTTGATTGTTACGTCAACGAGAGGACATTTGAGGCCACGACAAATTTAAAGTGCTCCAGTCCCCTTGAACAAGATGGTCTTTGGTTAGATCGAGTTTCAAACTCGTAACCCTCCGGTTACGAATCCGCAACTCTACCAATTGGACTATCGCGGCCCTATTCGAATTAGTAGTGTGGTGTGAGGTACGATTCCAACTAAAACAAAATTGAAATGTACCAGGAAATAATAAATCCAAGATGCATGGTATTCTTTAAAGTAAGAATTATTTTAGGTTTGTTGAGGGTTTGTATCGCAAGCTGCCCCGGCAAACAATGTCAACATACACACAAGGAAAAGTTATCACTGATACAGAAGAGAGAAACGTACCCAGGGTATGTGGCCAGAACCGAACCTGCACCACATACAGCTCGCAGGATGCTAGCGTAGCAGGCAAACTCACTGAGACACACGAATTCTTTTAGGTAGGTAGTTGAATTTACGTCGAGTTGGAGCAACACAGTAAGCTATTGGCGACGGTCCAGAATCAATCAAGAAGGGAAAGATTCAAGGACAGTACCTCATGATTTTAAACCACGGTCAGACGACAAGGTTGCCTAAACTGACACCCCACTCTCCAAACTTTCACGCCACGCCAACGGGAGGAGATTTGAGGCCACGACAGCTTCAACGTGCCCCAGATCCCGCGAACCCGACGGTGTTTGATTAGATCCAGTTTCGAAAGCGATCGATGTCCTCTTTAAGGAAACTGAAATATACGTATTACATCTTCGAGAAAGTGTCACAACTCTACACTGAAATTTAATTTCTTTAAATAGCAATACATTCTATTGCAATCGATCAAAACATCGAAAATAAATCAGTGGAATTCGTTAAATTGTTTTGTAAATTCACAAAGGAATTGTACAACTTTCAAAATGAGATTTAAAAAAATGCTTTAAGATTTTTATCATTTTTCACAATTCTCTCAGTTCTGCGAATTTCTTTCTGAAGTAAGGTCACCTTTCCAGAAGGTGTGCACGAGTCTGAATCGGAATTACACAGTAGGGCATTAAGTAAGCCTTTTATCACAGCTTTTATCCTTCTCACAGCTTTCAAACTATTCCCAGGCGAAAAAGAGTGATGATGAATAGTGCAGACTCACAAGACCGGTAACTCTATTACAGCGATACTTCGTTTGCAAGAATTGAAGATTGTCTAACCTCTATTAAAACAAGTAAAACAGGATTCTCCCTTACGCTATTTATCGCTTTTCTCAACAACTCCATTTAACATCTTGAACATTTCGACATCATGAAAATAAATCGCATCCTGAATGAAGTGATATTTTGGGGGGGGGGGGAGATTAACATAAAGCTTAGACTTAACATTTTTATAATGGAATCTTGATAAGTTTATACAAAAGCTAGTTTAAAAAATCATATTATTAAACAAATTTTTGGAAAGACGGCCAAATAAAAGAGAATACTCTCGTTAAGGTAAATACAATAAAGTTCGGCTGCTAATGAATACAGAAATAATTGAACCTACACGTTGCCACTAAAATTAGAATAAAAAGTGTATTGGTGTGTACGACTGCAGAATAATTTAATTATTTCTTTTATGCATCATTTACTTATGGATATGCAATCCATATGGATAAGCAATCCAATTTATAATTCAATCCTATCAAAGTTCACATTCAGTACGACGTTAGTTAAAATATCTACCTACCTATCGAAGTTTAAAACATTTATGTGATACGGTAAGATTCACACACACAACTCATCATATGTACTACAACGGGCAGGGACAAGTATTGAGGATCGAAAGTACTAGTTCCGATTGGGAAGTAGCATAGTTATCGAACAACTTATGTGGTATCGAATTCTTCGAAACTTCAAATTCGTGAGGTTTTCGATTTAGCGTGCATATACACTTATTTAACCTTAGTGGGCACATGCACATTATGGAACTCATAAGTTCATATCATTTGATGATAACGTAAGACTCGACTGATCATGTCCACTGTAATGTCTAACTGGGGACAAGTACTTAGGATCGAAAGCCATATTTCCGATCGGGATGGAGTATGGGTATGGCATATACGTGTGTGGAACTGAAAACTTCAAAATCTAAAATTAAAGGAGGGACAAGTACTTAGGATCGAAAGCCATATTTCCGATCGGGATGGGGTATGGCATATATGTGTGCGGAACTGAAAACTTCAAAATCTCAAATTAAAGGAGCACATACACATTCTTCCAAAAGCCGTGTTTACACCGGATTTGGAAATACATTTCCCTCCCTTTTTTTGACGAGGGCGTTTTACGTTCTCCTATGCAAGCCCCTTTTCGTCCCTTTTGTTTGACCGACTCCGGTGTAAACGCTTTGGGGACTTTATCGGCAACCATCCGAACGCACTCTTCTCACTCCTTTGTAGAGAAGAGTGATAACTTTTCACCAAGATGTCGAGTTCCTCACCAATTTCACTCCAAACCATAGTTCTTTTTTTTTTGTCTTTGTGCTCGGGTGCAGTTTGGTCCCAGAGGACAGGCCTCTCTCTAAATAGTTCTATTGATGTTGTTACCAGCTCTTTCGTCCACGTCATTTTAATAGAATAGGTCACTCACTGGCAGTTTGGCGGGAGATGTGGTCAAGGCAAGTGATGAGGGCAAAATATCACAGAGAGCGAACAAAAGACGGCGTGAGCGACCACAGGGGGGGGGGCGAAGGCCATAGGGTAGCGGTTATTGTCAAGCAATCGTCTCGGAGAAATTTCCCCCAAAAGTTTCAATCCTTTGATCTTTACCGACTTATGGTGGGAAACAAATGAAAAGTGGTTTGAAAATCCTGTGTAAACGCGGCTTTAGCGTGAGCATACACATTATGGAATTCATGAGTTTATAATATTTGAGTGGTGAGATAAGATTCGACCGATCATATGCACTGCAATGGCTAAACGGGCAGGAACAAGTACTGAGGATCGAAAGAACTATATCCGATCGGGATGTAGTATGGGTATCAAGTGATATACCAAAATCTGTAAAACCTCAAATTGGTGTGGTTTCCGATTTAGTATACACATACACTCAATTGGACCCCTTTTTACTAAATTTGCTCAGATATACAACTCATTAAAATCAACAAGCAAAGAAACAGTGTAACAGATACACATGCATGAATAAATAAATGCACTCCGTAATCTTGACAATTTGTCCACAAAAAACTCTACGTATTATCTCCCTAATGAGAACAAATATTATGACCCAGACTTATTAATATGTTGCGGAAAGGTCAACTCTATTTATTTCGGCAGAGTTTGTGGATGACATCACAGTATTTATCAAACCCACGTTATATTTGCGTAGGTTTTAACGCGCAGGCGTCAGCTTATGCGTGGGAAATGAAGACGACCCGAGGTTTTCATGCGAATTTTAAATAGCGCTATGAATAGGAAAGTATCGAATTAGCGGATAGAAATAAGTGAATCAGCAGACTAAACGCAAGGTGGTATATTATTTCGTTGAGGTATGTTTCAAAATCTTCAAGGAGTCTACTTTACGTATTGATTTCTACATTCGCACCATATTCAACAATGGTATATAAAAAATTCCAAAGCAGTATTAAATTAGAATTATCCAATTTTTTTTTTTTTTTTTTTATGCGGTCATAACGAAAAATCCGAAAACCCATCCATTCGCAACAATTTTTTATCCAAGCCTTTACAGACTAGGCGGTGTTTTATGCAAGAGCATTTGAACAACAGTAGTAAAATACAACAGTCTGGCTTGCTTGTTTGTTTGTTTACTCTGAAATTCCTCTCATTCACAATTATGCTAATTAAGAATTTTCTTCATAAAGGTTTCGTTTATGTTGCTCTACAGTTATTTTTCGCATCAGGAGGGCTAATTTATCTTTAAAATGAATTTTAGAATATTAAAACTTTGTAGCTTTACTTGATTAACGACTTAAATTTAGCAAAAAAAAAAAAATGTTTTCACATGTGTAACGATTTTTGTGATATGAGAATCCCACAATTAGTGGGGACAAGCGATTAAATTTCTGGTATCTACCTGAGAAAAGTCGTGAAATTTAGTTTCCTCATGTAAATTCGTGTGCTTTCGGACGCAAATTCTTTGTTTATAAATCAAAAGGTACCGAAAAGATATACTGGAACTAAAAAAAATATATAGTAAATAAGAATATATGATACATTACTAGAAAATCTTTTATGTCAACAAGTTTGACAGAAAACTCAGACATGCTGTTAAGTCATTTTAAAGGAACGCGGAAACCAAGAAACTCTGTGTGGGATTCGAAACACGAGGGCACGACTAAAGGAAATGTCAGGTAGATACCATTGTCTTGCAAGACTCGCTGGAAGAAACCACTCTGAAACGTATCGTAAACAGCAGCAAGAGCAAGGAATAATAAGCAGGATGATTTTTCCCCTTTATGAAGAATGCATTTTAAGGAGTGGATGTAAAGTTAGATTTGCGTAACTTCCTTTTGCATAATCTTCTAATAGACTTGGACAGGTCGTAATTTTTTATTCCAAATTTTTAATGGAGATTGATTTTTTTTAAGTATGGGATGCTGGTCAAAAAAGGAATATTATTACATTTGGTTAATGTTCCATAAAAACAAATGCTCTTTAATAATGTTGGACTGTTAACTTTTAAATATTTTATACTTTTATTAGGTTATAGTCTGTCTTGAGTATAGCGCAGCTTGTCCAATCTTGAACCTTGCGCCATAAAAACCAAACATCCAATCCAATCCTGAAGAAAATTAAAAAAAATAAAAATAGTAATATTGAATTCAAATAAACTCCAATTATGGACTTAAAATCCTGATTTTATCAAAATAAATATTTCCTACCTTCGAAACACCTTTTCTAAGGAACTCCTTTAATTTTATTGGTTGAGTTTTATATTGTACGGGCCATTTTTGGACAAGCTGCACCAAACAACTTCAAGTAAAATAGTTTATCTGGTAAAATTAATCTTTTTAACAAAATCATTTGTAAGCATCATAATAGGTAATAATGAAGTGACCGTTTCGCTGTATGTAGAGTAATTATACATGTTTGGAGAACATAAAACCCAGAAGAGTTATGCTATTTTAACAGTTAATTTTACATAAACTAGCAGATCCTGACATAGTAGCTAAAGTTATTTTCATTGCTTAGATCTATTGTAGAAAAAATCGTTGCTCACACTTCTATCTTACTTGAATCCATTTATAATGAATATGAGCATCAATGTGCACATTCCATACTTCCAAAGGAAATTATATTAATCAAAAATATTAAGCAGCATTTCGTGTACTTCTTACTGGCGTTAATTGTTAATTTTTGTGTCCAATAAAGTGAAAATCTCAGACATATTACAACAATTAGTCTTTGAACTGTTCCCTTCAATTACATCTCATTCGCTTGTTAAAGGCAATTTAATACTTTTACGTCTAAACCAATTTTTGTATTCGCTCCATTGTCTTTTTTTGCGTAGATTTGTCTCTTCCGTGTTCCTTCCTCATATGCCTCCTGTAATCAGACTCCTGAATAATTTTATTAGAGCCACGGGCTTTTCCGGGTAGTTGAAACAATAAGATGCAGCTCCATATCTCAAATCAGAAGTATATTAATACTAATCGGCAAAAATTGATGAATGAATATTGAAGCGTTTGGTTTTTATTTTTAATATCCGTTTGTTGCCTTTGTTCAATGAACAAATAATGTCAATTTCTGTACCACATTCGTTAGCGTAGATATTTAAAAAAAACGTTAAAGATTGTAATGATACATCTTCATTACAGTATGCAAGTAAATGTCTATTGACATTTACTTATACAAAACAAATTTCAAACCGGTATCTTCAGTATAGAAATAAGGTAAATCAACATTGCCGGCATTGGACCTTCCAACTCCCTGTAATCAAAGAAACATCTCCATTGTATTCACTAATATTTAGTTTATCAAATTATTTAGTAAAGTTCAAGTGGCAGTCGGTCGAGGATTTTAGAGGAAGTGGGCCAACTCAGAAAACTTGTTTCACATCTTCTTACAGCATGCCAAAATGTTTTGTTGAACCAGAAAGAACGAATTCATTTTTCATGATAGATTCGATCATTCACGAGGCTACAAATAAATTATCCATTCGGGCATCTTTTTAAACATCCTTGTATGAATTTCAGGATGGTAATACTGTGCATTCGTAGAGTAGAAAAAATTGAGATTACCTCTCAATTAGTTACAATTGCATGCAAAATTAATCCCTTGAACATAAAGTCAATGTTTTTAGTATACTTTTAATTTAAGTAAATGGGTTTACCAGCTTAGAAATTATGTAAATCTGTTTCCGACAAAATATAGGTCTGGCATGTTTTAATTACGTATGTTCCATCCACACACATGCAACATCACGATAAAATTACTGCCTTTGAATTTTAGAAAGGCATTTTGGATCAAGATACTTTAATATCTTTTAATTAGGGCAGTTGGGAGAGCAAGTACTAGCTTGAAAGTATGCGTTGGAATTAAAACAAAAAGACTAAAAGGCATTATAGAGAAGCAATAAACCAATACAAAATTGTTCCCAAGGAAAAATTTGAGTATACAACTAAATTAATATGTCCCTTTGAACACAGTCTGCCTTTTAAATAAATAAATATGGTTACAAGAAATTCGATTTAAAATTTTGTGATTGAGATTTTATGGCACACTATGGCGATATTTTTCAGCGATGTATCTGGAAAAATTATTTTTATTGATTTTATAACTAAGCGTTTCAGTCATATACTTCAAATTCTTACTAAAGTTTAAGTCAAACAAAGCGTTACCGTGAAACCCCATTTTTTATATCCAAAAACGAGAAACCAAAAACATGTAAAGTAGGTTGGCTGGTTGAGTTTTTCTTGGCGCAAGTGCCATATTTCGCCAAGCTGAGCCAAACACAAGACAGATAACATCGAGTAAAAGACATAACGGCACAAGGAACCCTTTACTGACACAGAAGCGAGAAATACACTCAGGCCAAGTTACACGACAAAGAAACATTTTTAGAGTGGGGAGGACTTGACAAAAAATCCAGGGAAAAATAAAAACTCTTGTTACTTTATTATGATTATATATTATTATAAATTATTCGATTAAAATATCATTCTAAATCAAGGCTATACGCGTGCAATAAAGCTACGTAACACTTAATTGAATTTTGTTTAAATTCTGTCCATTTTTAATATAATTCAAACGAAATTAACCTCATTTAATCAGGCAAAGAGAAGACGTAACATATAACGTAAAACTAGCGACAAAGTTAGATAAAAGCTTGATACGGTATTTGTTAGCTCATTTGGAGTAAGAGAACTATCAAATTTAAAACGGAATCCCACATACCTGATAAGTATCGTTTTACAGCAATGGGTTATCTAAATTTTCCTGACAGCGAATCCATTAAGTAGAGCCCTCTCAGGGAAACCACTAGACATGGCTGATGAACCACAAGTGGACTTAAATTACTTTAACAGATCTCAGTAAGCGTTTACAATCCCACTCGAAGTACCCACCACTTTCTGGGACCTTGAATTTTCGAATTGCAAGCATTCCGTGGGCAGAAAATCAACATTTGAGCTACTGCTTATTATGAACCCGTGGTGAAATTATTTGCATAAACATGGTTGATCTGAATAAGCTCCTGGTTATAATCTATTATATTTTTTGAAAAACATCTTTCTAATTGGAAAAATGTCCATGAATGAAACGAAAATATCCGCCTTTGCCAGAGGTAATATATTTAAATTTTAAAATGGTAGCATGATAAGACGTTAAAGAGCACAAGATGGAAGAAAAAGGAGACAGTACCCAAACCAAATTCGTAATTTATTTCACGCGTAATCTTAAAAAGAAGCGTTCATTTAGTGAAAAAAGAATCCATAACACAGTAAGCATAGTCGCGTCATAATATTTTAATTTGAGTAATTTCATGAACATTTCAGAAAACGATATGGATTTTGTAACCGACTAATTAGACGAAGAAAAACATATTTTAATTTACATTACTTAATAAAGGTTGTTTGGCGATTATATGGCGCAAGAGCCATATTTGGCTAAGTTGCGACAAACACAAGACAAAAAAACAAACTTTAAGTAAAAAAGGTAGTGGAAGGGGGAAAAGAGGATTGGTGACAGTGGGATGAAAGCAGAAAAAAGATAGTTTGGGTATCATGGGAGCATAAAACCAAAGTCTACTAAACACAGTAAACCTCATGGAAAAAGAAAAGATCATTTGAGTACCTCGGGTCGGTGAAGCCTATACACGCCTAAAGGTGATGTGTCCCTCAGATCTTCTCATTAAAAGTCTCCATATAAAAGTATTTTATACGTTCACTATTTTATCTATGCACAGTCTGAATTCTTTTCCAAATAAAGTACACTCATATGACGATAAACACCGTAACGTCCATTCTAAGTTACCCTAGTAACAATAAAAGAGCTGTTTTATATCCAGTCCTGGAATCATCTTGTAAACATTTTGGGTCTTTTCTCATTAATATTTCTACCAGAAAAAGTTACATTATTAGAATAAAATATCCTCAATATTCACATGTTTAACTTTTAGACTACGGCTGGTACAGAAGTTGTACCTTAATCGCGCCAAGAAAGAATTTATACTACGGTCTGTACAGTACTTGTACCCTGAAAGTTATAAGAATCGCGCTAACAAAGAATTTAGACTACGGCCAGTACAGTAGTTGTACCTTGAAAGTTATAAGAATCGCACCAAGAAAGAATAGTCTCAGTTATATCTATAGCTGTATTCAAAAGGTTAAGTATGAAAAGTTAAAAAAAGCAAGTGATAGTTTGTTAGTAGCTTATGCTAATAATGTATTCAAACTAACGGTTCAAGTTCCGTATTCGGGCCATGAAATGAATCACTGCAATTAAGTTCATCCTGTTCACAGGGGATTAAATAAATTGAGAAGAGATCAGTCTTCAGACGAATGCGTTCGAAAATAAAAGAATTTCGGAACTCACCATTTGAAAAGTATCCCAAGAGTTGCTTTACTTTCGACATTGCCAGACTCTTTCTATGGCCAAAGCAACTGTTTCTTAGCCGTCGTCTCCTGCTGAGGGGCAGCTAAAGAAACAATTGCAATAATCTCCAGCATCTCAGGACAGGCTTATGAATAGCGTTTCATGCTTTCCCCCAATCAGTGGCCGGGATCGTCCGGAGCTACAAGCCAAATACCCACTGTATAGTAATGAGTGTATGGAGCACGGTTGTGTCGATAACCTGCTATTGTGTCATTGTTAAGGCGCGTCAGAGGTAAAACAGCTATTACTGTGCTCCACATCCGGTCTCTTATTAAACGGTAGGGTCTCATAATCAAATAGTCTTTCAAATACTGATGAATTCCTCAATGATTATTTCTGAACACCATTAATTTCTAAAAGGCAATAAAACAATGAAATGGTGTCTGTTGTGTGAAGCAGTGATTTCACAAATGGCCATTGTGCGTTCAGCAAAATGTGGCATTCAATTGCAAATGACATTTTAAGTCGGCATTCAGTGTTATCTTTATTATTCACACACACATACACACAAGCCCTCTGGGGCATATCTTCTCTATGTGCGTACGTGCATCACAACACTGAAGTAGCCGAGTGATCTATCTGTCCTCCCTTTTTTCTACCCTTGTCTACCCATCTGCTTTTTGTGTTTTGCTTCCTCTCACGTTGTTGCCTTGTGTTTGGCACAGCTATTGAGCCATAAAACCTCAAATCAACGAACCAACCAAACACACAGTGATATTCTCAAAGTTTCACAGGATCCTGAGGTTCAAGCGGGTTTCACATTTTTTGATTTCTTAAATGACCATTATGTGATCAACAAGATGTGATTGTCTAATATCAAATGGTTTAGAGAGTTTCATAATAAAATAGTCTTTCAAATATTGATGAATTTTCGTCAGTATTACTTCTAAACAGAGTAATAACTCTAGAATGCATTGCAGTTAACAAGGTGGACGTGGAAATGCAGAGAAATTCTGGATAAAGGAAATAGACGTGTATGTTATGGGATTTGTCGACAGTTTTATTTCTCTTTACTAAATTGATGAAAAATAGTTTCCAGAGGAAAGAGCATTTTAATTGCTTAACTGTCAATGTGAAAAACATAACACAGCTTACAGTAATGCTTGGTTTCATAATCATAAGATAAATAAAACATTCCAAACATAAAGGAAGAGAAAAAAGTTTCAGGATTGCGAATGGAACACTATTCTCAAAACAGTGTAGAGCCAGTATATGGTCTACACTATTATTAAATGTCTAATCTTAATTTTACCATTCACTTGTTAAAATAGAAACACGAAGAGTTTTGCTATTAGAGTTTTGTCAGAGACAGAAAAAGAAGCAGAAATATTTCTAAAGCAAGATCTATTATATCACATTTCTGTCTGTGGAAATATTTTTTGCAGAACTACGGAGAATAAAATGATTTAATGACTTTTAAAATGCTATTGACATTTATTTTTGTCACTACAATAATAGAATTGAACGTACTTATCACTTTAGCCGATTGTTATTGAATGAAAGGAAAATATTTTTTACTTATGTATGCGTAGGGAAATTGTCTCACATAGTTGATTATGTACTTCAAAGAGCAGGTCATAGTACTTAAAATTGCAATGGCTTTAAGACTAAAAATGATGGACAAGAGAAAGAAAACACCTATCTTAGTTAAATAAGTAGGTTCCGCTTTACCTTCCCAACGAGTTGTTTTTATAGTTTACTCGTATTTTGTTTCTCAGCAGAAAGACGTGACCTGAAGGGCACACGTTAAAATGACACACCATTAACATACTCGCTGTCAATAGAAAAAGCATTTATAGATTTTAAAATAATTATTTAAAAACTATCTTTATGGTATTTATTTGCTTTTGAACAACGTACAATGTCCCGTAAATATATTTTAAATTGATTGCAACTTAGACGGAACTTTTCAGTGTAACAATTTATGCACGGCTGTGTATATTATCATAACACTATAATATCCGAATGAAAACTATAACATGGATGTATAGAGTGTTAGCTTCTAGATCGGAAGGTTCCTGGTTTGAATCCGGGTCAGGGCATGGATATTTGTAAGCGTATGGTGTAGAGACGGCGTGCACCTTAAATCTGTCGTGGCCGTAAGTCCACACGTTGGGTTGGTGTGGAAGTTTGGAGAGTGGGGTGCCAGCTCAGATGTTGCCTCTGACCGTGGTTCAAAATTACGTGGCGATACACCGAATGGCTTAGGCTGGGACGGTGGTAACTAATTGAATTCCATAACTTGATGTAGATATATTTATTTTAACAAGTAAAGTGAATTGAAGTTAGGGGTTCAGTCTTCTATGACAAATTAAAATTGATAATAATATTTTCAAATACTTGATATTTTCTAAAATAATCTATCGCATTTTATTTAAAAGTAAATTAAAAATCCTTATTTCATTAAGAATTACACTTATTTGGATTTACTAATGTATACAGTTAAGGAAGTATCAAGACAATAGAAAAAGAATAATATATATAGATGTTTTCAGTAGTTATTTCGGAAGTCTATAAACATGTTTGTTGAACATACTAAAAACTAATTAACAGATAAGCTTGGTATTCGAATTACAACTTCATCAGTTATTCTATTTATTGTCTAGTAATATATTTCTTTTATAATTGAAACTACACATATTTGTTATATTTACATATATTATTTATACAGATACTTTATATTTCTTTTGTTTCAATCTAAAGAATTTTGGAGGTTCCAATTTTTTTGAATGAAAAAGTTTAAGTAAACTATTACCTGTTTACATAGACCCAGTCAACATAGGAAAAATTTGTATCTAAGTATTAACAAAAACATATAAGTTAATATAATTGTACTTTCCAAAAATATTTTTAATAGTTTACATTATTGAAATTTACTCGCCAGAAATACAAAACTCTTTTGTAAAGATGTGCATGATAAATGAAAGTATTTTGATGAACCATATGCATGATTTGCTTATCTTAAAGTGTTTTTATTTCGACTAGATTAAAGCTAATTTAAGGAACAGAAGTCATCTACCTTTCTCGAATCGTTTGTTTCAAGACAATGACTCTGTCGATCGTTTAAATGCTGCTATCTATATTAGTTTTATCCAATTATAGTTTTAACGATTTGGGACAGTGCGTGACAAGATGTCATTGCATAGATTAGTTTGATATTCCCATACAACTATAGATCGAGGAGTTTAAAACTTCTTTTACTACAATATTACAATGTAAGTTTCGGGAAATATGATTTGATACTTATCTTAGTGATAAAAAATAATTTGCATTAGATACATCAAATTTATTCGCGAATAAATGTAACTGAAAACAGCTGAAAAGTAGGGTTAATTTTCAACTTCGGATATAGAGGATTTGTTATGAACATATTGTTAAAATGCGTCATAATTAACAAACAATAACACACAACAAGATGTCAAGATATCATTGCCTATATTAATTTGATACTTATATATTGTTTGTTATAAACTTATTGTTAAAATACATCCTAATTAACCAACAGTAATACACAACGAGATGTTAAGATGTCATTGCTTAGATTTTAGTTAGATATTTAACTGATTAACTATTTTGATAACGACAACTATAGACTGAAGAGTTAAACTCTCCTAGTGGTTGTCTCTACGAGACATCGAGTCATTAGGAGAAAACTGACTAATCTTGATGGGACGAGATATTTTGTAGTTGGTAGAAATCTAAGCAGATCTTGATCTTGTCATCATAAAAAACATCATCAATAGTTTGAAGATGAGAAATCTCGCCATTAATAAAATTGTTTAGATGTTGATGGACGAGATATCTCGTCGAAACCACTTAAAATGTCAAGATTTTTTACTAAAACATTGCATTGGTAAATTTCAGGAAAATGATTTGATACTCAGGTTCATTAGCGAATAAAGGATAATTGAAAATGGCTTAAAATTTGGGTTCATTTTCACATTTGGATTTAGAGGGTCTGTTATCAACATCCTAAGAAATACATATTTGTCAAACACTAATATACAAGGAGATGTCATTGCATGAAACGGCTACTATAGACTGAGAGTTTTAAGATTTATGGCATCGTAAGAGGTTTCAGGAAATGTGATGTGATTTAATATTGAACTGAATGATCCCAAATAATAAAAATCATATACATCTGTTTTTTTCGCGAATAAAAGTAATTGAAAATGGCTGGAAAGTAGGGCCTGTTTTCACCTTCGCAGTTAGAGGGTTTGATATAACCATATTGTTAAAATACACCATCATTAACAAGCAGCAATATACAACGGGACGTCAAGGCTGAGGCCCAATTTAATAACTCAAGTGAGAGATGCAATTTATCGATAGATTTTGATCTTCATGAGACTTTCGAAACATTCAAGTCTCACAAAGCGATATTTACGACCACGCAATTCAACATTTATGGAACAAAAACCACTCGCTCACCTTGCAATGTGTTTTATAAAGCGAAGGGAAAGATAAATGGAAGTATCACTAATAACCCCAGTATTCATTTCCAGAACAATTACTGCTACACGTTATCGAAAAATCAGAAATGTTCTCAAAATGAATCATCGCAAGTGGGAGCGCAGGAAAAAGATCTCTGGACCTTGGCACACAATCCTCACCTCTTGAATGTTTCTATGAAGTGAAGTTTTCTCGGTCAAGTGCGTGTATTTTGCGTCTAACTGGTAAAGGTGCTTACACGCGCACCATCTGACCTTCAATTCGGAAATTTATGTGCAAGCATTAACAGTACAATGAACTGCATCCCAAAACGGTTTTGTGTGCATTTTTTTAAAGTCAAGATGTCACGATTGGTATCTCTAAATGCAGAATTTGCTTTCGCTATTATTTGAAATGCTTGCTAAGATATGTTCTACATTAGAGCAAATATTTGTGTCAAGATCTACTGGTTTACGTTTCCTTGCCTCTTTCAGTCATACATCTGGGATAATGTTCTCCGGTTCGTGAAGACGTAAGTGAGTGCGAGTAAGCTTATATGGTTCGTTCGCATAGTTTCAGAATGTGGGGAATGTCACCTCTCTGAGATGTCGAGCAATTTCTTTCGAAAACTATCGCTACGCAGCTGTAATATTCGTTCGTTTATCGCAGCAATTTTCAACCTTTTTCATCTCATGGCACACATAGACTTATTCCTAAAATTATGCTGCATACCAAAAAAGTTTCTTATTTTTTGCCTATTTGACAAAAAATACGTATAATATTGCTTGATTTACAAACAATAATAATAGTGATTATCTACCCATTTCTGCTTTAAAGTGGCTTTTGAAAAGATTTTGAAATAATTTATTTGATGCTATGTAATAAAACAATAACACTCAAAATTATTTATACGATTTATATTGGTAGTAAAAATACGGGCATTACTTAAAATTATTTGTGAACGCACTAATCAAAAGTTCAAAACTAAACCGTTGAAATGAAATAAATCTTACACAATTTAAACGCTTCATAATCCGTTTAACGTATCAGTTCCACTCTTGTGGCACACCTGTAGAAAATATCTGGTCTATGTTTCATTTTATTCGTTTACATCATAAACGTTTTGTAGTAGTGAATAAACAAACAGCAGAGTGGGCTAAAATATTGCAGAAGAGAAGTCATTTTATACTCTATAAATTATATATTTCCAAATATTTCTCTAATATTTCCAAAAAATAATATACATAAAATTTTTCACACAACTTGGCCTTTGCAACATCAAATTCTTAACACTTAAAATTTAAATACTATACAGTAAGGTACTCAAAATTTGTTATAATCTATTTAAGAAGAAACTATTTAAAAATTACATTAATAAAATTTAAATTTCTTAATACATTCTTATAATTTTCTTATTTCTTAACTTTAATATTTTTTTAAACTTAGGGGAGTAATAATCCTATTACTTTTTTCTTTATAAAATAAATTTAAAGAAAGATGTGATTAATTTTTTTAGGTGTTTTAGTGTATTAGTATACTAGTTGTTATTCAATCTATTTATATACCTATTTGATATAAATCCATAGCAATATTTTTAAATACCGGTCCTTCGTTTTTTTTTATTAAATTTGGAACAATTTAACTTTGTTAGATGGGAAGATAAGTTAGCATCCGAAGCGTATAGTGGTCGAAAAATGTTTTGCTGTTGGTTGAATTTTTAAAGGTGTCATTCCATATTAAAACATGTGTAGCTTAAAAAAAATGCTTCTATTAAACAAATGAAAATTAATTTGAAAATAATTACTTCGCTCTAAAGTCTTAAAGAAAATAGTTCAAAACTAATGCATTTGGAAGCAATAGACAAGTTCCTCAAGAACGGGTATTGAAACAGTTTTGAAACAAAATAAATCGCTTTTCTCAAATTGATTTGAAGCCGACATCTCTAAAATGTTGATCACATGAAAGTATTAACTAAATTTAATTTTGTCTCTATGAATTTTTATCTATTTTGACATTTAAAAACAAGGTCGTTTCGTGTCTTTAAATATTAAAATTGACTAAAAAAAAAGACAGGAAATTTCATTTTTAATTTTTAACCTTAGATACATTTTTAATTGTTTTTACTTTAAATAGATTTTACCCTTCATTTTCCTTAAACCTTACCCTTCTGATTCGTAACATGAATAATATAATACCTCTGATACCCGCACTTTCGAAAACGACTGTTTCTCCTAAAGTGTGAAAGGACAGAAAAGAAGAAAAAAATAGTAAAACTACATATTCACTGTCTGACTCAAAACGCGTTTTCCTCGAAAAAAAAGATCTTGCGGAAGAAGATCTGCGGAGAAAATTTCCTTTGAAGACCATGAACAAAAATATTTCAGAGAAGTATTGCTCCTTTTAAAAATTTTTTATGAACTACATATTGTAATAAAAATTAGTACTTTCACTTGAAAACTTACACTGTATAATTATGCTAAGAAGAGTGTAACTTTAATTAAATGTACAGTTGATAAATAAATAACTAGCAAAAACGACAGCATTTTTGTGGTAGTAAAAATGAAATATTTTTTAATAAAATGTACTTTTAAAAAATGAAATAGAATTTAAAATGGGAAAATTGAAAAGTAGTCGTAAAATTCAATTTGGTAATTAAATGTTTTTACTTATACGCAGTCATATTAATTTCACAAATACATGTTTTATTTATTACTTAAAGCTTAAAATATGAGACAAACATTAATTCTGACTGTGTGGTCTATATTAAATAGAACCTATTTCTTAAAGTCTTGGCCAAATATGACCTTTAAGTCCATAAAACCACAACCAACCAGCTTAAAGTGTTCATATCAAGCTTGAGAGCAGGGGTAAAAATAAACACAAAAATATCTATGTATCTATCTCACTTCAGTTGATATTTGTTTTATTGGGTTTTCTAAGTGTTATTAAACTGATTCACGGCTGATTCCTTTAATAAAATTTAGAATTGTTTAAAGTTGTGGAAAAACTAGAAATTAAATTGTAATGGTTTTGAATCAATGAGGTATTGTGTAATCTCTCTCATGCAATTCATATCGCACTCCGGCAAGAAAAGTGACACCAACTCAAAATATAAAAATTTTCATGTTGTCATTGAAAATATGTATAAGGTGCCCCAGCGTGTTATATTACTATTCTATAAAATATAATAGAATTTAAAGACATAAATACTTACCTGAAAATTAAAACAATATCATACTATTTCAATATTTGTTTTATAGTATCCTTTAAGTTGATGTTTCTCAAATTCTGTAATTTTGAGATGAGTCACTTTTTTTGACGGGGTGCGATATTTTGTTCCCTCGTGTGTGAACGATATTTTATGGAACAGAAACTTTTTACCGCAAATTCAAATGATACAGAAGTATAAAAAACTGGCTCCCTTAGACTAAATACTTTGGGAAAAAACTACTTATCATATTAAAATTTCCATTGTTCTCGTCGGATAGGAATAGTTTTATTCGAATATATTCTAAGAACATTCTGTTCAACTCCTGAGAAACACAAAAAGAAGCAAAAGGATTTGTTTTATAAAATATTATTTCAATTATCTTTTTCAATTTTGGGTAATAATTTAAACTGCCATGTAACTTCAACTCCTAGACGAAGCAGACTGAGTTTAGTTTCAGAAGTCAAACGAAAAGAAGGAAAAGAATGAATAGCTTATTATTTTTATTTAACTTAAACTCATGCTGCATCAAATAATAGCGTAAAGAAGTCCGTACACTCAAAAAAATACAGAGAGGTTCAAAATTACGTGGTGTTGTCATCTGATCTTTCCCTTCAGGATTGATCCCGAACCTTCGTCGATAGCCCGTCTGTTGCTCCAGTGCGACGTTAATTAAATACCTACCTATCATAAAATTACTGAAACAGATATAGATGTATTGTTAGTAGTAAATCTGGTTTCTTTACTACATTACATTTTGATACTCTTCTATTCTGTATATAACATACGATTTTTTATTTTTTCCCAAATCGGTACATTATTTTCGCTTTGTTTGCATTTATTCTGTATTCACTATGTGATTTATACTTAAGTTGGCAAGCCTCCTTTTATACACTGTGAAACACGGGATATTTTGGATACCTAAACTTTAAAAACATCTTAAAATAAAAACATAGTAAAATTGAAAGATATACAATGAAATGTATGTGCATTATCATTATACATAATCATGACCGTTTGCAATTACATTGAGAGAAAAGTTTTAAACATTATAATTTAAAGTATTTCAAGTTCAATCAATAAAACTATTGGTCTTGGAGATTAAAGAATATTAATGCGAGATTATATTCATAAGTTAGGGAATAAGTTGTTATGTATCGTAATATAACTGGTACTCTAATAAGCTTATAATAAAAACTTACCTCGTTTATAAACATCAGCATTATGGTACATGTCATCATCATCAATATCATCTTCATCTTCCTCGGGTATGACTTCTAGTTCTTTATCCTCAGGATAATAGATATAACGACGAGGATCATTCGCGTATTGCGCACTATTATCGATGAATTCCACATTGTCATATTCCTGCACATCACTATGCTGCACAAGATATTCTTCTTCGTCGCTGGCATAATCTGGTGATGGTATATCCGGGTCTCGAGGATGTTCGACTTCATATTCCTCATTAACAGAACTATAATTATCCTCTGACATTGCCTCTAAATAATCTTCCGGAAAAGTGGCTTTATGGACCACAAAATCATGAGAGTCATAATCTGATTCGAAAGATTCGGATTGTTTTTCAGAGCTTTCTTCGTCCTCCTTTTTAGTAGCTTCAACAATGCTAGGATTCAAGTTCTCTGATTTACGATTCGGTGGACCTTCCAAGTGTATTTGGATATTTCGTACAGTAGCTGTTTTAGTGAAATCCTTTTGAGACAGTTTTTCTTTGCACTGACCAAATGTTCTATTGTTAGGAATATTTATGGCTTCACTTTTTTCTTCCGGGGAACGTCTGTTCTCCAGATTAAGTAAGTTAGCTGATTTTGGGTTAGTGGGAGCATAAACGTCCGACCGATTTGAAACTGTTTCTGACACTGCCGTGTCGCTCACTTTGCGAAGTGAGATTTCGTCTTGGATATGGGTTGAACTCTTTTCTGAGACATGCACTGAAGATTCAAGTGAAGAATTTAGAGTCTGGCATTGTAAACTGTCTTTAGAATGAAATGTCGGATTATTAGTTACGACAACGTTCTTGTTTTTCACAGGCAAGGGTTCGTTAGATTCGCCAAACTCTAAGGATGGATTGAAATTGCTCAGAAGTGATTGTTTCTTGGTGAGCTCAGAAATTGCGGTTTTCTGAGACTTGGAGACAATCTGTTCGCATCTAGTTATTCCTTGCTCTTGCCGAGGTATTCCGTTATTAGATGTTTGGTAAACAACAGGATTCAATTTAGGTTGAATCTTGCTGTCATTGTTGATGATGTTCAGCTGAACAGACGAATATTTTGAATGCAAATCTGTTGCAGTCTTTACAGTACGAGTGGAACATAGATTTTTCACATTACTAAGTATATTATCAACGCTTGGCGCGGAACTACTAATTTTCGCCTTGCTGTCAAACTTGTCATCCGTTGATCCATGGGTTTTATTGATGCCATTTGTTAGTGTAGGTTTTCGAGAATCTTGTTTAGAGCCATTTGAGAGAGGGATGTCTGCTTTATCTACTTGATTCTGGAAAAACCTTAAACTTTCTCTAAATCCACTTGTGCGGTCTCCTCCATTTTGTAATGAGCTGGAGGCCATTTTATGAACTTTGATAACAGGTGTGTTGTCGTCAGAAGAGCGATCTTCATCAAAAGAAGACCTCAAGGATCTCTGAAAAAAAAAGGATTGTGAGTATATAGCTGTGAATGAGATTAAATCATTAAAATAAGTTTTTAATTTAAATAATTTATAAATATTGAACTCAACCTGTGTTCCAGGCTAAAAACAAATTAAAAACAATGTAAAAAAAGCAAGCCCGATTAAAAGGGCAAATGCTTCATTGATTCGTATAGTACATTTATACTCTGCATCAAGTTTCTTAATTAAAATTAAATAGACTTCTATACTAATAAAAATCATAAGAAAGTAGTATGCAGAAACGCAACGAATCAGAACAACCTTTATGACAAAAACGAATAGCAAAAATCAATTTTCTCAATTTAATCTCAGCGAGTTATAAAAGAAAACTTTTATTAATGATTAATTTTTTGCTTTCACAGAACAATTCCATGTTTAATAAAATCTGAAATAAACATTTTAATAAAAATTTCAAGGTGAACAAGTATATTGTTCAATTAAAATAATTATTGTCTGTATTTCGATAGAAAGAGATTAAAACAAATAAACTGAAATATCTTACATAAACTGGTATAAGCGTATGAGTGGTATGGTATTTTTAACACGGTGAAATGTGAGCTCATTTTTACTTCCTCCTTAACACCAAAAAAGATTACACCTATGTGAAAGCTAATATTTGTTTAAAAAACGAATAGGGGGGGGGCAGTACAGCATTCTTTAACCGGTTTCTTACTTGTCTTTGTAATGGTTATTCACGTAAATGCGAAGATAAGATTAAATTACATTTTCTGACCCCTTTCTCAAGCGTGGGAAGCAAAATACCATTAATCATACAAATAAATGTTTGCTGCTCAGACTAATACTTATACTGGATTCCCACTATTTTCCTTTTAAATTGGATTTTCAGTATTTGAACTCAAGAACAATGAACGCATGACAAACAAAAGTAAGTGACCCTACAACATCTCATCCTTAAGCATCTATAAACTTAATGTAATACAAAATTTTTCCTTTAACTTTTCTATTTTAATTTACTTTCTTACATTTCTTAAATAATCTTTTAAAACATGCCGTAGAAAGAACGTATTTTTAAATAGTTGCATAAAATCCCAATACCATTTCATCCACGAGTTAACCATTAAGGGGGAAATTTGTAAAAGGGATCCCAAATCGAGTTTTGCAAACCTTACCTATCGAAGTGAATAAGTTGATTTATACCACATACGTATATATCAGAATGAAATTTATGATTCAGCCTCATAAGTTACAGCACGCTTTCTTATCTAGTCTATGATTCAAATTTTTGACATGCCGAACATTTACCAACTCGGAAAGTTAACTGAAACCATGGCGGAGGTATAACCGAATAGTTGAATACAAATAACCTTTTTCTCTGATATTGTATTTAACAAAAATTCTGAGGTTTTATTAAAATCGTGGGATTACTATCATTCATATATAGTCATTTCGTTTCAGTCTACGTTGATTTCATAAAAAGTCATATAGTTTACGCTGTGGCACATAAGAATAATCAAAAGCAGGTTTCCATTCATAGACATGATTGATAAACTGCCTAAAGTCTAGAACTTTGTGATAAAAAAGTACACCGAATTTAATATTTTAAAACGTGACTATTTGCAAAAGTTAAACAAGATATTGAGAATTAAAGCGAAATACTTTATATACGAATAAAATGTCAGATTAAAGGAGTAAGTATCAATTGAAGGTAGTGATTGATCAGGTATATTACCATCCAACGCCGCAAGGTACACACAACGGATTCATAGTTACAAAATATAATATCCAAAAGAGGCATGTCTTCACTCTGACGTTTTAAACACTTCAATCAAGTACAGTCATGGCGAAGAAGGCGATTTCAGTCCACTTTAGAACATGACAACCAGATCTCCAGAAACAAAGATCATGAAGAATTCGTAGTATCTCATCAACTTTGCGTGTTTACTTTCCAAGTGTGAAAGCAAACAACAAAATTCGTGCGAATCTTAGCACTCCGGAGTGAACTAATGATTCCCTTGAGTATTCCATGCAATTTTCGTTTCCATTCAGTGCACTGATGGAACAACGGCAGGCTGTTCACAAAAGATATCTAATCCGAGATACCTTCAAATCCTGATCGCAAATTCGCACGGAAATACCCGGTCCCGTCACTCTCATCCACGCGACTGCTCGCAAACAAAACCCAGAAGGCGTCTAAGCGTTTTGCCGGCTTCTTAAGATGATTTGCAAAAAGGAATGTCTCGCTTCAGATCTTTGCAACTTAGATCCCGGCTTCAGATGCGTCTGATGCTCCAAGGCAAACGAAGGAACTTCCACTTACGGTGTGCTAAAGATGTGTTTCCCGACTTGCAAAAACGCATAAGAGGCTGAAAGGAATTTGAATGACTGCTATAATTATTGATGTGCATTGGAGCGTGATCTTCAAGATATTCAAGGCCGAGACGAACGATCCCCTGATTTTTTTTATATTCCTTTCGAAGATATTGTCTTTTGTTTTATACTTTCCCAACCATGCCTTTGACCTTTAGAAACGCTTTAATTGAAGCATGAAGAGTCAAGCCCTTCCGCTAAGTCAACTTCAACTAAAAAAGTGGTACTAAAAGTTTTTAAGACTTAAGAATTGTCAGAGGTAATCTTCTTTAAATACTCTAACAATGATCAAACTATAGGAAGAAGACATTTTTTGTTTTATTTTAGTTGCAAGGCCTTTTAAAATGCATGTGTAAAATTTCAAAGCATTATCTAACGAGTTATTAAATTTTTTATATTAAATGTCGGAAAGGAAATTTTTTCACGGCCACGAACTTTTAAATTACTTTTCCAGTTTATTTTCCAGTTTTCATGACAACCACTCGTTTCGAAGGCTAAATCTCTTTTTCTAATTTATATAGAGAATAAAATGTAATTGTTTGTATGATGTATTTAATAACGTTAGGATTTGGATAAGAATTTGCAAGAACAGTTAGTTTTTTTAAATTAATAAAATTAATTTTGACAGTTTTATTGCTGCTTTACTTGATGTCTTGAAATATTGAAAATATTACTTGACGTGGTTGAAATATTGAAAATAATGTTTTTAAAATTCAAATTTTAACTACTGTTCAGTGAAAATAATTTTTTTAAATCTGGAAACACGTATTACGTATACATTGGAATAAGGTAGTCGCGGAAACAAAACCGAGCCACCTCCTTTATTTTGAGCACTATTCATACCAGAGCAAATTCAAAGGTATCATTCAGTAGGGAATAACTTCCTCTAGAAATTCAATTCCAAAAACGTTGTATAAGGGAACGTCTTCATATCAAATTTTGCACACACACAAAATTTACTATGGAAACACCGTGTTTTGATGTCATAATCAGATTTTGCACGGTTAAATTGGTCTAAATATAAAATTTCATGGCTTTACTATCAATATATCCCGAGTTATTCAATTTTAATGTTAGTTTCAATTTCAGAGATCATCTCCACATAGAAAAACGCTACTCGTAGATCGAGATTAATTGTAGTTATCGCTACCTGAATTTCAAATTTCAAATCAAACATATTTTTCAGTAATCGGAGAATTATTTTATTATGCAAGTGCAAACGATTTGAAAATTACATTATTGTATTTACTATGAAAGTGCAAACTATCCTAGAACTGTCCGAGGTTTTTCAAGTGTTTTTATAAACTTATGGTTTGTCCCTAAAATCGCAATGATTGTGAAAATTTAATGTAGCTCAAAATCTAATCATCGGAAAGAGCTGAAATTTTGTATGGTCACTAGAAGTCCTTCTGAACCGATTCCCCCATAAAAATATAGTAAGGTTCCAATTCATAATTTGTTCATACATTAATTTTTAATATTTATTACTGCATACTAAAAACTATTTTTAAGATAAAATACAAAGTGAATTGTGTTTGGGTTGTTGTAAAAGTAACATGGTACAAAATATCAGCGCTATAAAAATATTATTTAGGAAAATATCCATAAAAGTCTAATAAACTGATTTAACATTAAGAGCTCCAATCTTTCTATCCTCATAACTTCGAAACGGCAAGTTTTAAATTTGGTATCTGAAGTTAAATTGTGATATATTGGAGATTCGAAATTATGTGTCAAAATAGGGGAGGGTTCTTATTGGAAATTATGAAATTGGTGCTCAATTTAATATAAAGTGCCCATTATTCTATAATTTTGAATTACAAGAAGGAGTTAGTTCCTGCCAAACGCCATCTTTGAATTTGCTGTACTGTTAAAATTGCTCTAATGAAGAGGGATAATTCGTTTTTTTCCCCCTCGACTGTAAATCAAAACATTTTATTGTAAGTATAAAAACAAAAATAATTGTTCATATACTCTATTCCCTTATCAGGTCTAAATGAGAAGGGAAAGAAAACATTTATATTCTCCTGAAAGCGTTGAGATAGCATTGAGAAGTGTAGAAAAAAAATCACAAGTCACACATCTTCAGTCATAATAAATAACAAGTATGTCTAATGAATAATCTAAAAATTCAGCAATAAAATTTATATTTAGTATATCCAGTTTGTCTTGTTTAAAATTCGTTGCGATGCAATAAATCTAAGAGTCTGGTCTGTTAATGAATTGATTACACAGTGATAGGAAATTATTTCAAATTAACATCACAATTAAAAAGATAACGATCTATGTAACAATGGCACCTTAACTTCAACATTAATAACATAAAAAATAGATTAAAAATACAAGAATTAATATGGTATATTAACTTATCCAAAAACCTAGTTGCCAGTACCTTTGGATTACATACTGCTTCAGATATTTTACATGAACTAAACAGATTGAACAATTCTGAAGTTAGTAGCAAATTAAATCGCTAGAATCTCTCATGTTGAACGCCAAATCAAAGTTTATGAACTCGAAAAATTATGAAAGCATTTTTAACTATTCCTCAAATCTTTCGTTTCTGTTTATTTGTAAATAATTAATAATTTTCTGTGTAAAAACTAATACAAAACGCACCTTTATACCTCTCTCTTTGATCCTCTCTCCCAACTTTCTTAAGACAGTAACAAACAAATTTCATAGAACATTAGGCCACTTGCTGCCTTTTACAAAAAGGAAAGACTTGCTTATCTCATAAACAATTTCTCATCTGCCATAAAAACCACTCATATGCCAATATACTTTTGCCCGTATTGGAAAACTCAACTGGAGTAACTTAAGAGGACAGACACTACTGCTCGCGAAATTTGGAATAACCAGAAAACTGTTGTAGCTCCATTTAACGCCAATTATACAAAATGATTACTTACATTTCAGAGCACAAGAATAAAGAATTAATAGAAAACCCATCACGTATGGCAAAGACGCATCATAATATAGAAGACTATCATCCTCTGCAACTTAATCACAAATTTAATGTCTCAGCAATGCATTATTATGACAATTTAGAAATTCATCATCAGTCTTAATGCAGTAGGGCTCACAACATTCATTGTAATATGACCGTTATTAAATGAATGACGAAAACGACTTATCGCTCCAGTTAGTGATATTTTCTTTTCCATCTTTTATGTTTCTGTCTTCTAATCCTATTCTCGGCTTTGTTCCTCCTAATTTAGAAAGTTCGTTACCAGCTTACCGCATTCAGCTGCGACGAAGCCGACAACGAACCTTAGGTTAGTAGTTTGGTAATTTAAGAAGCAATTATTAATCATTCATGCGATTGCGATTTAAACGAGCAGTGTATTCAGGATTTCATTTTGGATGTATAGATAGATATTTTAACTAATGATAATGCCACACTGGAGCAACATAACGGGCTGCTGTGGGCGACGGTCCGGGATCAAACCCGAAAGGAAAGATCCTAGGACAGCACAACGCAATTTTGACCCACGGTCAGATGACGAGGTGAAACCTGAGCTGGCACCCCACTCTCCAAACTTCCACACCACGCCAACGTGAGGACATTTGCGGCCACGACAGATTTAACGTGCGCCGACCCCATTTGAACCCGACGGTCTTTGGTTAGATTCTATATATGTGTACTAGGCTGCACAGGGCTCTCCCCGAAATATTTGAAGTGTTAAAAAGAGTAACCAAAAATACATACTGAAGCTAACTTATTTAGCGCATATCGAATTTTTTTAACTCACAGATAAAATTTACGAAGATGTTTGAAAGCAGTGAAAACATCAATACATGTCATTTTCATTTAATAGTATGGCCTTTTAATTTTTAGGATACAGAAAACCGATAGAGAGAGATTGTACCCCTCTCCGAAATTATTTTCTGAATACGTGCCTGTCTGAAATCTGACACCTGTTTACTTTCCACACAGGAATTTTTATTTTTATATTTTTTATGACCACCCAGCCTACCAACAAGAGCTTAAGACCAGGACAAAAGTTGGCCGGAAGGGCTGGAGTTTGGTGTCTGTAGACGTACTCAACAACAGACGCTGGAGAGGTCACATCTTTGGAATGTCACGTAACTCGACACCGGACGTTCGGCCGACGAGATGCTCCCTCCCACCAGTAAGCACTTTTTGAGGTTTTAAACTGATAAGGGATGGATGAGGTGAAGAAAGAAATTCTGAGCAATACTTATTGTACATGATACCTTTAAGTTTTTATTAAAATAAGTAACATATAGCGATGCGATCATTCGCCTCTTGTCATTTTTATCCCAAACTTTTTAGAAACTAGGGGGCTCCGCCCCCTGCTCGCCTGAAATTTTAAGAAGCATGAAGTTGCCGTTCATTGGTATAACGTGCAGCACCGTAAGAATACCACAACTCACAAACGCTAAGTGGTTAGGACATCAAAAGCTACAGCTACATTGTTATTACATTTTATTTAACAGTGGAGAGATTTGTAAAGTCACAATATTTGGTGTAGAAATAAAATTTACAATTTTCCTTGAAAGGTTTGGGTGGTTCGTCCGTTTGGTTTGTCACTCTATGGTCATTATTTGTTGGACGAGGGGGGTTAGTCAATATGAATTTATTCGTTTACCACGACCTTTCAGTAAAATGATTTTTTCAGATGGGATATTTTCTTGGAGTCAATATACAAATTATATATAAACTTAATTTATTTATGCTTAAAAATATAAATTTATTCTTCTATGGCTCTTAAGGTGATAACTTTCACAATCTATTTCTTACTGTGCAATTTCTTAGTAGGTTTTATAGGTGTTGTAGGCAGTACTTTCAGACGTTGAACGCTGAACCCAGGCGTAGAAAAAACACAGAATCAATAAAAAAATTTATCATTTTCAAGTGTTTAGAAATGTTTATAATTTCCTCTAAATACAATGAGAAAGTATATATCATCATAAAGAAACTTTGGATTTATCATTTATTTTATATGTAAAATTATGTGTGTTATGCGTAAAATTTGTGTGAAAAAATACGAAAATTAACTTTTCCACATAGGCACTATACTAAATCAACTTCTAATCGGAAAACGCTGTTTTGCATCTAATTAGTCTAATAAAATATCCGATAGTTTTAAGAAAAATATTCGATTCCGTTTTAACATTCTCAACATTTGCTTCAAAGTGTTACAAAATATCCCTCCAAAAAGGAAAAAAAAACCTTTTTTTTTTTTAAATTGTAACTTATTTAAGGTGTACATCCAAACGAAGCATTTATTTTGCCGACACAGGTAACAAATTGGAACACTTTACGAAATTTGAATTCGCTTAACCTCGAGAATATTTCATACAGAAACTTGAATTTTTTTTTAATAAATTAGCTTTAAGTTAAGTTACGTGCTTACGTTTTTCGGTCACCTAAAAATAAAATAATGTATCCACCATCTATGCAATATTTAAATTATTTTTTCAGAAACAAAAAATAAAAAACTGACTCTTATTGAAAGTAAATCATAAAAAGATAACCAATACGAAAAAAATGAGACCATCCATTCTGTAAACATGAAAATGTATTATGTACATTATGAAATTTGTTTAAGAAAAATTATTTCACCTAAAGCCCCGTTCACATGCGGCGTTTCAACGCGCGTATGGAGAGGCTAGCAAGGTCCCGCCGTTAAATTATGTTTATTTATTCCTCTAATTCAAGTATCTATCTTTGCGACCTTGAAGAGAGGGACCCTAATAGCTTCGCCAACGCGCGTTTCCCGCGCCTCATGTGACTGGGGCCTAAGAGAAATATGCAATACGTTAAGAAACAACATCAACAATGAGTTTATTGACATCGCACTAGGGAACTGGAAAGGGATTTTATTCTTTACTACACTTTCTTTCAGGGAAAAAATATATACTCGAACACAAAACTAAAGACGACCTTATTTTTTGCAGGGAGAATAAAATTATCCTGTCTGTATCACGAAATGTAACATTCTATTGTACATTGTGTAGAGAACATGTGATTATGATGGACAAATAGACATACTTTGATGTAGCCGAATGACACAGATTCGATTTCTTGCAATACAGCAAACAACCCTCATTGATTGAATAACTTTTCCTTTGATATCAACTTTAAGAGGAAACCAAAACTCAAAACTCCCAAAAGACATAAATTAATTCTTGATGTAATATGATTAACGAGCATGAACTCAATTATGCATGTTGCGAGTGTTTATTTAGTTTCTCATAAGGTTTGATGCCCTTAATTTCCTGAAAACTTGAATCTGAAATTATGTGAACACTGATTTTAATACTTGATAACGAAATTCTGGTGAAACGTTTTCGAAATCGCTTGCAAAATGATTTGTCCTTCATTCAAAATGAGATTCACAGAAATTATTTTTCCGCCTTTGGCCGTAAAATGACGCATTTTTCTTGGAAAATTTAATCAAATCTGCCATTGCATCAATACTTGGTGGTTCAATACTTGACATACAAAAACGGGACAGTATGTATTACTATTAAAAGGTAGGAACATGATTGCGTGGGCAAATATATTCACTTAAATTTGTATGTATTTGGCTTAATTCCCGAAAATGTCAAATAAAATGTCTCGTACTTAGGATTTAAGCATTCAATGTAGATTAAATGCTGATTGGGTGTTTTCGAATCACTGGAAACGTATAGTAGTTAATTCAGTAAACGCGCGGTAAAACTTCACACTTGCTTCTCGTTAATGAATTTCGCGCACAACTAACTGTTCGTTATCCTTTCGATGAATTTTATTTTGCTTAGAATTTCGACTTGCTGTGCATTTTCAGACTATTTAAAATATTTCATGAAACCTTTTCCCACGGGAAACCAAACTTTACTTTCATTCCAAAAAAACCCACCAATTGACTCTAATTGATAATGATTAAAGGTGTTTGGTATCCAAACTTTATGTCTATGTATAGAATAACAAGAATTAAAACCATATTCATACAGGGGTATATTTTAACAAGTTACCAGGATGGGTTAGACGTTAGGGGGTACACTAAGGCGCAGAAATAAAAGACAGCAAAAACGTGGACTTTTCAGTGTCCTTAATTTTACGATTTGGTTTAATTCAATTTCATTGGAGATGCTCAAAGTTGCGACCACCAAAAGTGTCGACGTAGGAATTGCACACACATTGTTAAACACATTCCTGGCCAATCGCAGACACTAGCAGCCGTGACAGCAACTCTTGCGATCAGATTACCTTTAGTACGCGAAGTACCCCAGAAGAAGAAATCAGTGTACGATAAATCAGATGATCGTAGTGTCCAAGTGACAGGTTCACCCCAGGCACCATCATTTACCCCCAAAAGTACCCTTACAAACTCTTTCCAGACACATCCCCACATGAATGCGGTTTTATTTTGTACTTACCTCCCCTTAAAATTTGTATAAGATGTTTTAAAACACTCTGTATAATATATGAGTGAGAGCACATTAAGTTTAGAATCCTTTAAACAGATGAACTGAGTCTGCTTTATTTGTATTGTTTAGTTTCTCAGTTTCAAAATATTAAGGACTTAATTGGTGCAGTGGGTTGGGTCATTCAGAACTGAACTGATGCATTAGGCAGAGCATTTCAAATGGCCTTCGACAAGTGAAAGCAATATATCGTGCAATAAACAATGCACTGTGAGATGACAGTTGTTTTCCAAGAGTTAAAACCTTTCATTGATTTAACGACGCTGTCTGCTTTTCGCGTTTGTAAAATTTGCACCACTCATACAATTTGATCTTCGGTCATCCATTTCTCATGCAAATTCGCTCTCATTCAACGTAGTTCCATGATAGAAAACAATATATTTTTACCTTACATTAATAAAATTTATAATGTAACTAGCAAAATACCCGACCTTACTCGGTTTGAATTGGTTTACTCTAGACTGAAGAGATAATCAAAATATATAATGACTTACGTTTTTTGTAGAATAAAAATTTATTTGAATATTTTTCGCCATCTTTATAATTTCTACAACTTACTTTGGACACAAATCCTACACATGCATATCCATTCATGTAATACATTTCACAGACATCGCACAATTGCTGTATGACAAAGCTACAAAATGACGAAAGGTGATACTAAGGTTACTACTACAAAAGACGATTTTGAGGGAGATTTGGAATTCCCTTTCTTAAGTCCTTTTCATGTTCAACTCAATTAATTAAAATTACAATTTACGGCGAGTGCTCTCGTACTCATAGTCAACAAAACAATATTTTTTTTTTACTTGTGGCACTCTTGCCTCCGGTATGCGACATTATGAAATTTTGCAATCTTCTCCTGTCATTATAACAAAGAATTTTTTAATGTTGGAAAAGTTCAAGTTCGGATTTTTAAACATTATTATTCTTTCAATAACGGCATTATTCTTTCAATAACGGCATAATTCCACTTAAAAAATTTACTGAAAATTTATACTGACTTACCTAACATTTTTAAGTCTAATACTTTGTGGTGCTGTTGCGTGTGATGAGAAGGAAAACACATTTATTAAAATAATGAATATTTAAAACAGAAAACAGTGGAATAGAACAAAATAAAAGTTGTCGGAAAAAATTGGTGTAAAGATATTAATTTGTGATTCATTTTCATCTCATGATCTCGCACAGTTGCCACAATTTACAACTAAAAGTGCACAAAATTTAGAAATGTGAAATTAATTCAGAGAGAAAGAAACAGAAAATATCACTGCTCACGCGATCTTGTTCATTCTCGTTTCGTTGAAAAATATCGTCTGTCTCAAATATTCCGAAATTGTTTTCATTGCGCAAAGAACAAAAACAAGACTCGAAATAAATGAAGTATCAGAACTGAAATCCCATTAAAAAATATAATTTTTTGAAGACTAATTACTTTTTCAGCAGTACTGGTAAAGCAATCGAAGTAATCGTAATATTCAATAGACATTCCAATTTTTCCAAAACTACCAAATTATGGTTGATTTAAGTATACTTACTCATGTGTTTTACATGATACGCAACTAAATATAACAATAAAGAAATGTTTAATATTGTATTCACTAAACTAATTGATAATGTATAAAATAAAATACAATGCAATCAAATATCTGGAATACAATTCATGTGATGTCTACACAAACACACAAACACAAAATCGAGCATAGAACAGAAAGACGGACAGACAGACTTTCGCAACCAATGCCACTCACTAAATGAAGATAAGTACTCACTGTATGCAAATTTTCATGAAAATATCTTAAACCGCGTGGACGTGTATAGGGCACAACATACAGACAGACAGACAGACACCAAACGAGAAAAGGGCGGATTCGGCATCAGAAGGGTCCAAAACGGATAGAAAACTTGAAATGGGTCGAAAATATTGAATGTACAAACAAATACTCCATTCTTATTTATATAGAATAGACAATGAAGACATGTGTGTCTTCATTTTCTATAACGACGTCGTTACACAGAAATAAATTATTTTCCAATCTTAGTTTAATTCTCGTTGTCCATTGAGCTTGTGCTGCAATCATTTACAGCATAATAAATTTTAGAGATAAATAAGTGTATATTCACATTGTGTTGTGGTAATATTCAGTTTGGTGGAAAGTATTACTTTTAGAGTGTAAGATTTTTAAAGCTTTTGATGGACAAAATTTGTGCTCACACACACTTTACTGAATGGTATTAATTTCTCTCCATATGGTATTGATATGATAGTTGACCACATTATCTATATACATTCCAAACGGTAGATGTATTTTACTACATAGAAAATCCCAAGTTTATAAAAGATATGGAGATTTTCAACTCTCATAAAATTAACTTCCAAGTAATTTCAAAGAGCTGCACACCGCGACATGAGCAAAAAAGCATTCTTTAACCCAACTTACATTCAACAAGGGCTAGCACATTAAGTGAGAATAAAAATTTAGCTTGGATAAACTGTCTTTAAAATTATGTTCGATATATAATTGTCTTGAAATAAATTAATATTCTAAGCCGTAAGTCCCATCCTAATTTGCCCTCGTATAGGTATAAAAGTATAGAGTTAAACTAAAACGATTGAGTAAAATATTTTGAGTGAATACAATGTCCTAGGGAAACACCCTAGGTGGAATATCTGTGAAACATTAAATCGGATGACAGGTATTTTATTTTTCTATAATGAGATCGTAAGATGTTTCAATTATTCATCGGAGAACTTGTGCCCACCTTTGGAATTCCTATCACAAGTGACCTTGAAATGAGTGGGATACAATTTATTAAAAGTGCATCCTACTAAAACCTCTGAGCAAAATTTCAATTGCATGTTGCCTTCTGAGTTAAGAAAAACCCAAACAGGACTAACCACGCAATTCCAAGCAACACTAACCGCGAGTCGATTTAATATCAAGTTATGATAATCTCTGCTTGTATCTCAGCGAGAGTTCACCTTTTACAACCATTCTTTTATCGTACGGCAGAAAGGATTAAGTATTTAAATAATTACAATATGTGTATTACATTATATAATCCCTTAAAGCTTTACATTGGTAATTGCAAATGGTATGCATACCAAACACAATGCACAAATCACACCAATAGTTAAAAGTACACACAAGATAATCGTTTCTTTGATTTGAAAAGAAGGTAAGTTACAAAAATTTTTTGCAATGTTTGAACTAGTTTCTCATAAAAATACTTCGATGAAGGCGTCGATCTTACAGAACGACAAAAAATATCAAACTGCCTTCGTATTGTACAAGTATTTCGAATCGAATCGTAGGATTAGCTCTAATTGGATTTCAATTAAGGATATGAAAGTAGTGCTAGTGTTTTTCAGAGCTTAAAAGTGCTCTCTGGAAAACCAAAGGATACAAATATTTAAAGCAGGAATGCACAAACCGCAGTCCTCAAGCGGCTCTCCATTAATTTGGAAGTGGCATGCCTCACCATGCGTCATTTTAACCTTAACAAGTCACACAAAACTTCGTTGCGAGATAATGTTTAAAATGCGCAGGTCTCTTTGGGTCAACATATACCTGTGAGCAAGTTTTCATTGATAATAATTACAAATCGAAAAAAAAACAGCTTGATGTATGAAAATTTAGAATAAATTTTGCTCTTGTTTACTACAAAAAATGAACCAATAATTAAATCAATTGTTAAATCAATGCAATGTCACGCATCAAATATAATTATTCATTTATTTTTCATTATCTTTCTCTTTTTGTAACAAGATAAAATATAAATAATAAATATCAATAATACACTCTATAACAAAAAAATCGACGCACCAAGAAGGAGTTGTCCGATGGAGACAAAAATTGGCGGATAGGAAAATTATGTACAGAATAGAAAATGATTAAAATTTTAGAACAATTGAATGATTTATTTCAGAGTTACAGTAACGAGCTCAATAAGGTGTTGACCAGCCTATAGCCTGGATGCAAGCTGCCACACGGCCTGGCATAGACCGATAAAGCACCCGGATGGTCTCCTGCGGTATTTCTTGCCAAATTTGCTCCAATTGCCGGACTACGTAATTCCCTACCGGATGCAGTCGCCTTCCCATCATATCCCAAACATGCTCGATGGGAGAGGGATCTGGTGAACTGCTGGCCAAGGAAGGGTTTAACAAGCTTGAAGACAGTTCATAGCAACACGTGCCGTATGTGGTCTGGCATTGTCTTGCTGAAAAATAAGCCCAGGGTACTGCGAAAGGAACGGTAGCAAAACAGGTCTCAGAATGTCGTCAGCGTACCGCTGTGCAGTAAGTGTACCTCGAATGACGACCAAAGGGGTTCGGCTATCAAGGGAAATGGCACCCTAGACCATAACTCCTTGTTGAGGGCCTGTGTGGCGTGCAATAGTGAAAGCAGGATCGGCACGCTGCCCTGGGCGTCTCCAGAATCGTCTTCGATGATCGTCAGGACACAGTTGGAAGCGGGATTCGTCGCTAAAGACTATACGTCCCCAGTCAGCATCATTACAGCCTGATCGAGCCAAGCACCACTGTAATCTGGCTCGACAGTGTGCAGGCGTGAGTGGCAGGTGGCGTAACGGTCGGTACGTAGATTTCGCTCTCTCAGCCGTCTGTGAATGGTCATGGTGGACACTCGTGTGTGGGTCACACGACTGATGGTTGATAGCGATGAATCAGGCGCTGTGACAGCCGATCTGACAATCACCCTGTCCTCGCGATCTGTTGTGGCCGTACGTCGACCGCTACCATCATGACGCTGAAATCTGCCATTGTCCACCCACTCTTGCCAGCATCTTCTAATCGCCGCATCGCTTCGACTCACATGAAGAGCGATTCCCCGATTTGCCTGCCTCTTTCAATCCAATGATACTACCCCTTTCAAACTCTGAAAGTTGCTCGTAATGAGCTCGAATCCAGCGGCGAGGCATTTTTTCAGTCATTGAAAGGTATCCTAAATCGCAATGCAGCAGAAATTTTTAACAACAGTTCAAGAACAACTCCTTATATACATCTGCTGGATACGCAGTTCCGATGCGCTGGAGATCGCACTATTCATTCATTGGACACCAAATTTTAATCATTTGCATATTTGGTGAAAACATTTTTGCATACGAAATTTCAAAGCAATCGGATGATTCCTTCTTGGTGCGTCGATTTTTTTTTTGTTATAGAGTGTATATGATAGATAACTTCGTGTTTTTTTGGCGGCCCCTCCCCCCCATAAGTCACAGTGAATCTATGTGGCCCTTGGTTCTATTTAGAGTATATGAAAATGCTCTTGTACTACATGGTGCACAATGTCATAGGCTATAAAAAAACGTACTTTTACTCAAATGAAGAAAATATTTGGAATGCGTGTATGATTTCGTATCACTTCCACAGTTTTACGTCATGTAATAACCTTATTGACAGCTAATATATTGAAAAAGGAAACAGGCCAGTTTAATAGTGCTCATCTACACAGTTCACAGATTTTTATTCTGAAAGTAAAGAAAATGATTCGGAAGAGCTACAAATCATCCACACGTTGAGGGAATAAGGAAATGAAGAAAGGAGGAATTCACACAAATCCATGATAAATTGATTGGAGGAATGTGACATTTAGTTTTCACAAGACTATTCATTTTGAAAAAAGAGGAGCTGTTTTCGTGTTATTCAGGAAAACGAACCCAAAGCGGCGATGACAGACATGATGAATCGATGTTCAGAAATTGGGCCAACCACATAATTGAATCAGATGATATAAGTGACAACACTCCACAAATCTATGTAACGTAGGTCGTTCTCAAAATTAGCAACTTGTTTACACCAAATAATACTTGACGTATCAAAACGCTTCCAAACCAATGACTTTAGTTAGTTGTCACCATACAAATGTAGTTATCTTTGTTCTTGAAGTGTTGGAAATTTCGGTAGTCAACTAAATAAAGATGATTTAATTTTTGAATGGATGCAAATGTCTAGATCTCTCTATTAAAAAGTTATTGTGCGAGAGAGTTAACATACCATAAAAAACTTTCAGGTACCTATAAGTCCAACTAACAAATTTAGCTTGCTCGAAAGATCTAGTTCACAGACATGTAGAACTTTAGAAATAAGTAAACTATTTGAAAGTCAAGAACTAAACAGTTTCGTAATCAAAATTGAAATTTAAACAAAACTGATAAATATTGAGAAATGCTGAATTGGTTTTGCACATTGTTCAGCGAAAATAAAATACGGTGTTGTGTTTTAAATAGCACGAGATAATTCACAATATTATCAATATAAGTCATTTTTGAAGATACCAACCTTTAAAATTAATGCTTGTCACGTTATGAGATAATATATTGCCTCATACCTCGCTTTGCTCTACTAACAAAGGTAAGTAACAGAGAATGCAATGTGGAATATTGGTTATAAACTGCACTTAGGTTATCTGTTTTTTTTTTTAATGAGCTGACTCTTTTTCCCGCTTATAGTGTGAATATATATTTTTATTTTATTTAGTTCCTCATCGTAAGACTAAGTACACACATCATTAAAAAGCAAGTAATTAAAATATGGGGATGAAATGCCATTCATTACAATTTTATATGGTTGTTCCCAATATCGTTTAGTATTTAGTTCCAAAATTTTCATTTTTGGAGAAAACAAGTTTATTTTTGAAGTTTAATGTTTACCTCAGTCTACGTGCTTCTTTTATTTTACAAGACAAACTAAACGCCATTAAAAAAAACGTCATTAAACGAAAATAACATCACAATCTTAAGTGTACACCCCTTATAATTATTAATTTATTTCTACAATGTAATTTTAATTAATTGCAATTAATTTTGACACCAGACTTCAAAACCATTCGCATTAAATTGATTACACAAGCCATCGCTTCTCAGCCTTTTTAATTTCATTGCACATATAAACTACTTATTATTCCGCGGCACATAAAAAAATGTATAACAGTTATTGGTATTTTTTGTCGATCTGACAAAAAATAGGCATAATTTAGATCGATTTATAAAAATATATTATTAATTACCAACCCTTTTTGCTCCAAAGAGGCTTTTAAAAATATTTTTGACACAATTTGTGTCTGAAATTTTGTAATAAAAAAATGCTCAAAATTATTTGTGCGGGTATTAAAATATAAGTACATAACTTGAAATGTTTCTAAACGCATTTGTCATAAGTTCAAAATCGTTGAAATGAAATAAATGTAACACAATTTCAACCGTTTTAACATCCGAAAGGCACACAGGTTAAAATTGATGATATATGCAATGAAAAACAATTAATTTGAAATGATACTTTCAAAGTACAAATAACAAATTAACAATTCTATTGAGATAAATATTTTTTAATATTCTCTAGGCTACCCTATTTCATTGATAAAACTGAATGTTGCAAACTTTAAGTAGACTATTTTAAAGTTACAACTTAATAAGGCATTAATAAATACGATGAAAGAAAATTGCATCGCGTTCCTAGATACGGAATATCTCTTAATACCTTCATTTGTTTATCCAGGAGTATAAATGGTATTCATCCATTGATCTCATTACAAACTTCTTATAAATTTCATTGGAAAGAAATTTCGGACAAAATTTGAGCAATGAGTTTAACATCTAATATTAAACCAACTGATATCAATTTACATAATACGTTCTTTATCTCGTTTTAGGATGCATTGTCTTAAGAGTTTTATTGCAAAGGATATTAAATTGCACGATATGTGCACGCACGTTACATAGCGATTGAAACTTACGTGCTTTTAGATAATTCTAATGCTAGATATTTACGTTTCAGTATTCACTGATAAATTGGATGGCTTAACATATTACAGATTTAAAATATTTCGTAACAATACAATTAAACTCATTCTTCTCGCTTGGAGGAACGAAATAAGTACATTAGATGTCCAAAACGACTACTTTAAGCCTAATATTTTTATTTTTTACATGTTCGTGGCCCAAACAATTAATCCTACAATCAAGGGATCCATGGAAGCACAGGGAAATGATTGTTATACCTGTTTAATAGGCAATGGTGGAGGGAGATATAGATAGAAGAGATAACTCTATCTCTCTTCTTCTCTTCTGAGTATTCCAAATATTTTTGGAAGGTATAAGATCTCTCTAGAGAATCTCTCCTTACCTAAAGATTTTAGCAAGACGTGTTCCAGAGATAACAAAGACAGTGCAACTTTGCCATCTAAAAAGCACTTCATGGTGGAGATAGGTTACACTGCTATATATACTATCACTCTCTCAACTCCCACACCACGAAATAAGTAGTGTCGTAGCCTCAAATGTCCTCATAACAACCTGATGACATTTGAGGATACGACAAATTTAACGTGCACCAGCCCCTGTGTGCTCGACGGTCTTTGGGCTGGACCTAGTTTCGAACTTGTGGTGTACGCAAAGATACACGAATCAAAATCATCTTGATTCCAAGTTGAAATGCAGATTTTCATGCAAAAACTACATTTGAGTCGTAACTCGTTTTTGTCCCGAAGCATTAAAACTTTGAGCCGCCCAGCCAGTATGGTGGTTATGATCCTCGGTTGTCACCGAGTGGGCCCGGGTTCGAATCCCGGATAAGGCATGGATGTAAAATTGGGAAAAGAAGTCGGACTTTCGCCTGGAATGGATTCCCGTCTTGAAAGGAAAGCAGCGCACCCCTTCTGTTCTTTGCTGGGATCATCGTTTGTAGTAATAAAATTCTTCTTCTTCTGTACTTGTCTTGAATGCTTCTGTTCATCCCTTGCTTTCATATGTATCCCAGAAGAACATACGACAACAACAACAACATTAAAACTTTGAACGGTTTTGTAGAAACGTACGTCTTGTAGATTGGTGCCTTTAGCGTGGTGGTAACGATATGTTCCCAGTCGTGTTTACCTTCACTACAACTGCACTTCTCAGTGGAGGGTAACACGAAGTAATAAATGTCTCCCCATGAGGTTTCTGAGGAACTAAGTCCCTTTAGAGTTCGTCACTAAGTGTTTATTTTTGACTGAACATTACGGAAGGAAAGAACTGTTTCGTCCATTGGGTGTTGTAGCTTATGAGGAAGTCTTCGTTTCATTGCTGTACTCTTAATGGCTCCAAATTCTTTCTAGCGTGACGCCGGAACGCTCACTTCAAGCCTTGTAGCTAATATTGTTGATTTATTAGTTTCCGAAATTCCTAATATGTCTTCAGCGAAATGCAAACTGGATGCCTGTATTGTCATCTTTTCTAGCTTTCGTTGTGGTTTTAGACAATAACAAATACAAATACAAATATTGACGACCAGCTACAGGCTCAAGCCCAACAAGGCTGGTCCTTTGTTTATGAATTCTCCAATTCCCACTGACTATCCAATTGTGTCTTAAATTCGTACACTCCCTTTGAATTAACTATATTTTCTGGCAACGCGTTTCAACTGTCTATTACCCTATTAAAGTAGTAGTTTTTCCTTAAATCCCGATTAAAATGTGTCTTATTCAATTTATACCCATGGCCCCTTGTTCTGTTATCCCTATTGAAATTTAAGCCCTCTGTGTCCCCTTGTTTTACAAATTTGAAAAGCTGAATCAAATCCCCCCCTCCTTCTTCTTCTTTCCAGTGTATACATGTTTAGCTTACTTAAACGTTCATTATAGTCGAAATTTGCTAGCCCCTTTATTATTTTTGTAGCTCTGTGCTGAACCCTTTCAATTGATTCTATGTCCTTTCTCATATATGGAGCCCAGAATTGTACAGCATATTCTAGATGTGGTCTTACAAAACCCTTATATAATGGCAAGATTATATTCTTATCCCTTGAAGTTACAGTCTTTTTAATATACCCCAATAACCTATTAGCCTTTTTACCCGCAGCTGAACATTGGTGACCCATTTTAAAATCCCTGTGAATTATCACCCCCCCCCAAGAAAAAAAAAAAATAGCAGTTTTGGAGGTGCGGGGGATCGAACCCGGGCCTTTCACATGCAAAGCGAACGCTCTACCACTGAACCACAATAATTTGCAAACGCACGAAGAATTTAGTCCTTCGTGCTTTTGCAAGTCAATAATTTGGAAGCAAAACCCATTGCCGTTTAATCTCTCGCCTTTTTGCATTATGGGAAGAAAATAAACCATTACTTGAAAAACGTATATTTTCCCTCATTTCTCCCTACGCATAACCTTTTAGCGGGACGTTTTGACTATTCAGTGGATTTAGAGCTTAGCCAGATTAGTTTCACTCGGCAAATTCCAGTTCTCCCTCTATGATGGATTTAATTTAATGTTACAATTGCTCTTCGTGGTAATTTTTTAAACAGTTGGAGTAATTTTTAGCTGCTTTCTGCTTCAGTAATTAAAATATACGTCAGAATAAGGTCACGAAAGCAAAATAAAAGTCTAGACGGTGTTTTAAAATCCTACTCCAATTAATTACCCCTGATTCCAAATTTGGTGTTGAAGAAACGGTGGAAAAAGCAATGAGAAAGAAAACCAAACTTGAGAAATGCAAAACAACGAATTTTATTTAATCTCAGATGAGAAAAAAAATAAAAGCCAGACAAAAAGCAAAAAGGGAAAAGTTTCAAGCTGAGGTGAAAGAGATGCTTTCGTGAAAGATTTAATTAATGACGTGCTTACATAAGACTTTCAGCGGTAAATTTGGGTCGAAATCATGAATTCATACACACTGAAATATATTTATTACACAATTTTCGCATTTGCGTATGTGCTTCAACTGGATGTGCTGTAACGTAACTTATTATGTTAGCATTATATTTGAGCTTTAATTAGACATAAACAATAGTTTGCTACGGCTTTTGCTTATTTTCATCATCTTACACAATATGTCGTTGCATGATGTTGCATTCTTTCATTATTGATTGTTGCATTATTGATTTCACCTGTCTTATTACGTACCGTTAATTGGCCTGTCAGTAATCTTTTATTTTCCAGCTGCTAGGCATGTTTCAAACAACTTATATGAATAATTACACTTGTATTTCACGACATAACAGCGGTATGTAAAGGTCTAATAAGGACAAGAGGCATTGACGATACCAATAAAATATTATATGCTTGCTTGGTTTTTGAAATTGAGTTTTTTCGAAACGAAATAGGATTTCAACTCGAAAACACATGCAATGCATCATTTAAAAATGGTTTCCATCTTCTTTTTGAACTTAAAGTGATTTACTCAATGTGAGCACCTAATTAATATAATTACGGCCGTTTCATGCAACTCGCTTGTAATGTGCTCTTTGATTCCCATAGGAAATATTAATGCGTTCTTTCACGTGCAGAGTTCACTTTCTTTCATTCTTTTACGTTCTTAGATTGCTATCGTCTCAAAAAAAAAAAGAAAAAGAGGAACGATTTGCTGCAGGCGAAAACAGGTCGCAAGGTGGTCAGAATATCAACTAAGAACGGTGAGATAGAGAACGTTTGCGATTTCTCTTAAAATTTCTTGGGAAATCTGCATTTAATAAACTTATAATGCTTAAAACAATTTATTTTAAAAATTTAATAAAATAAAGATTAATAACATTTACCTGCTTTGCAATAGTATCTGCTCTTCAAGCCATTGATTATCATCCTGAAGAGAAGCCTTACAGATAGAAAATAATAGACATCGACAAAGCTGAGCAAAATGCACACGGCGAAATGTGACTTAGAAATGCAAACATCAAAAACAGAAGAAAAGTTAATAAATGTGACAAGATATTTTTAATATAGTATCATTTGAACTATAGAAAAATAATTTCCTCAGTCAGACTTTCAGCGGTGTGTAATGAAATTTCATTGTTGGAAAGTAACTACCAAATTGGTAGTTACTTTTAACTAACCTTTAAATTATAAACATATGGTAGAAAAAACTTTCTTGAATGCATAGTAAGTGATGTTAATCAAAAAATTTGCACCGGTGTCAAAGATCATTGAATCCATTTCAGTGTTGAAAATCAAAACAACCAAATAATGTGAGCGTATTAGGTTGAATTGTACATAAAATTATACAGCAGTTAGAAAAGTGAGTGGTTAAGAACAGTTTTAAAATGCTACAAATTGTGCTGCACTTGTAGCAAGTACAATATGAAGTAGCAAACTCAATTTCAAGCATTCTCTTTCTTTATAGCAATCTCTAGGGTGGGTTGTGATGTAAAGATCTTGTTTACGTTTCCAAAGTGCGTGATGGTGTTGAACTTGTGATGTTAGGGGGGAGGGACGCCTGGAATGCTGTAGAAAAATCTAACTAGATGCATTGCAAGCGCCACACATGAAGAACATACTGAATCATTTTGAGTGCTTTTGCATACTTCAGTTAGCTGCTTGAACTACTCTATAATTTTGTATACAATACAGTATGACACACCTGCGAGTTCATTGGTTCATTTACTATTCACAATGAAAGAGCGCTCGGTAATTCATAACCACATGTTATCTTCATTCAGTTTCTTAGATGTTTGTTCGGCTTTCACTGCAAAGTGTTTATTTTTAACTGGTATCTTGAATAAGTTTTCAATTTACAATTGGTCAACACTGCTCTATAAACGGATCACTACAGTGCTTTTTAAATGCAGAACAACGTATTTGTAAACATAAAATTTCATTTAATCTGTATTTAATGAAATCGTATGGGAAACTATAGTTACAGGAGTTATACATAAACCATTATTTAGCATTGCAAAAGCCTTTATTTTTTAAGTTAAGTACATCAATGTATTTCATAAATTATAAAACCGAAGGCAAAAGTTTTAATAATAGAAAAATGCTACCATTCAATATTAATTCTAGAGCTTTCTCGTCTTCCTTAGACATAATGTATAAGGATTATGGAATCAAACGCCGGATTTGGAAAATCAAATTCAAAGTTGTTATAAAACTTATTGGAAAACAAAACTGATATCAATTATACAGAGTGTGAAATACGTAACTGTGCCTATTGGAAATAGGGTCGTTTTCCAATAAATAATTTTTAAATTGTATTAAAAATGGTTCTATCGTCATTAAATCTAAACGTGCACTGTAAGGTGTACTACGAAATGCTTGTTATTTTATTTACAACACTGAAAGTTTTCTCTCAGATTTTTCTATTAATTTCAGACATAATATATATTTTGTTATTTTCTACCTCAAAATTTTTACAAATATATGACAAAAAATCATTTATAGTTAAAATATTGAATATGATTTAAAAACTGTATTTATAAAGGCATTATACTTATCATTGTAACAACGAGCTAAGTATTTTCATGCAATTTGAAAAGAAGAGCATTTTTCTAGAAGCATGCCAGCTATTCTTGAAATAATATATTTTCATAAAACAGTTTGATCCATAAAATTTGTAAAAACAATACTCAAGTTAGTTTTACCGGACATATGCAATTTGGAAGCCTGAATTGATTGGGTAAAAACGAAAAGGTATCAGACTTCTTATGGTTTCTCTGAAATGAGAAAGTTCAACAGTTTAGTAGGACGACTACACATGTCTAGCAGTAAGTTAGCTTAGAAACCTTAGGTAATCGCCAGAAGGCTAAAAGTATTTTTAGGATTGTCGGTACACAAATTATTTCCCTTTACATTTGACAATGAGAATGAGACTAGATTCTGTCAATTGAAATAGTTTGTAATAGCGTGGCGCTCAATTCAAATGGACCACAATTAATTGAAGTTCGGAGTAAAACTTTTTCAATTCTTTATGAAACTCACAGAAGTAACTACAGGAAATTCATATTCTTTTTTTTCAGGACCGACATTAGTTGTATTTCTACACCTAGAGCAAGTTACGTCGTGTTTTAACAATAACTCTTAACGAACTCTATTGAATTTGAATATTTCATCAGTTTGTTCCTATATTTGTTTGTTGCAACTTGATAATTATCTAATACCAGGTGGAAGTCATAGATACCATGGAACCGGGGTTCGAGATCTAAGAAGGGATGGAAAACGTTTTTGTTCTGTTACATTAGTGTTTACTAGGTTTAAAAACAAAGCGGGCATGAGTGGTTATAGGATTTAGCCACCCCCAAAGCAATACCTAAATTAACTGTTTATTCATTATCATATTTTTAGTAGAGCCAAAATATGACATTTTTAAAGTATTAATCGTTATTTTTCAGTGATAATTTCTAATAACAGGTTAAAATCAAATAATAAAATTGAATAAAATAAAATAAAATTAATTTCACTTTATGAGAGCGGTCACGAGAAATGATTGCATAAAATTACGTGTTTCTTTAGTTAAAGAAAATAATTTTTTGTTTGTATGTTCTGAATTTTTAACTCAATATAATTTTGTTAAAAAAAATTTTGCAGATAAATTTTTATACGAAAATATTTGGATTGTTACTTTTTTGATTTTCACTTAATTCTCCCATCTTTTTGAAATAAAAGGAGGACTATTGACTCGAGATCGATAGTGATGTTTCAGGAATGGGTTCTTCCCACAAAATTATATCAGTATCATGATAAAGACAACTCTATCTTTTCTTTTCGAAGAATAGTTCTGGGTGTTCATCTACAGAAATTTCTAATAATAAAGATCTGCAGTAATTCTATAAAGTAAAAGAAAAGAAGTTTTTGAGAATTTCACTGGATTTCCGGTAGGTAGGTAGTCAATATTAACGCCGCACATCGGGATATTGGCAACGGTCCGAGATCAATCTCGAAGGGAACGATTCAAAGGCAACACCTCGTAATTTTGATCCACGGTCAGGTGGTGAGAACAACACCTGAGCTGTCATCCCACTCTCCAAAATTCCACACCACGCCAACGTTAGAACGTTTGAGGCCATGGCAGATTTAACGTGCACCAGCCCCCGTGTTCACGACGATCTTTGTCTAGACCGTGGTTCGAACTCGCAACCCCCCCCCCGTTGCTAATTCGCTGCTCTTTTAACTGAGCTACCGCGGCCCCCGGATTCCAGGAAAAATAGATTACAACAAAATAATAATATGTGAGAAAGTAAACACGTACATGTACTAATGTAACGCAAGCAGTAATGTAACGCAAGCAGAAATGTAAACAGAATATACACAGTAGGATGTAAACAGAAATGGTTCGATAAGAGCTAAATCAAAAAGTACACAGCATGTGTCCTTCGAACACAGCGATTCAAGTTTATTACTAATGTCATTAATAAAACATTAAACTACGCAATCCTAAATCGAAAATTGTCTTAAGGATCTTATTAATTCTCTTATCACGTTACAGAAGTATTGCAAAATGGTAATAATTGAATAGAATAAGAATTTCCTTTTTCCTCCTAATTATATCTTAGATATAAAAATCAATGTTACAGAGGTTTGAGTAGTGATATCATCTCATTAAAAAGTAGAAAACTGACTACTTTTGTACATCTTAGTACATCATTGTACATGATCATAAACTTTTCGGGTTTATTTTTTCAGAATCTCACGATGTTTATTTCATTTTGCATGAGTGAAATCTGTAGTTTAGCTAAAAATGAATCGAACAATTGGTAGTAGCGGCGTAGACGGAAAGGTGTGTGTGTGCCTCTGGGAGACCAAGTCCTCTCCTGTAAGTGTTTACTTTTTTTTTTAATAATCTACAAGTACTACACATACATCAAATACTTTTTCTTCAAAGAAAACAATAGTTGTTAAATTTAAAAGTGAGTATTATTTATGAATTAATATATATCTTGTAGTATATATAATACATAATGACTTAGTATTGAAGTATGAAAGCAATGGTTATGTACATTTTGCCATGTATACTTAACCATCTTAACCCCCCCCCAATCTATTTATCTAATCAATCTCTAACAATGGCACTAAAGTACATTTTCAGAAACAATGCATGAATATTTGCTTGTTGGTGTTTAATGTAATTTATTTTGTATGCATTTATTAACTACCCATTCTTCACTAAGTTGCGTACTCAAATCAATAGAGAAGTGTAACTTTTCATGCCCGTACAGTGATCTTTAATTCCGGATATAAAATCCTGACTACGCGATTGTTTGGTAGCACTGTTGGCTGTGTTGGGTTCCTAATTAATTATAAGGCTATACAAGGCCAAGTATATTTTCCATACCTTCATGACTTAAGAGGTCGAGTACAAGCGATAAAGAAAGTGAATACAGTTTTGTTCGCAATTAGTCAAAGTTTTTTCAATGTTGTTGTAAAAATTTAATACCTTGTAATAGTAAAAAAAATAATTGTAAGTAACTTTATTTTCATAGTGAAAGAGTTAAGAACTAGTAATTATTCTGAGAAAACTGGAAGAAAACAAGCATATCTACTTAAGAAATGATTACCAATCATAAGTGTAGGATAAGCTCTTTTGGGATCAAAATACCAATTGTATTATTCAGACGTCTGTACTATGGTACATTTTAATTAGTTATGTTTTTAAAAAATATTATTTCCCGAAACTGTTACATTAGTCCATTTTTATCAAAGAAAAATAACAGATTTCTATTACTGTTCTCAATGTTTTACTTAAGCAGAAAGTTGAATATTATTAGAGTTAAAATATAAGAGGTAAATTGAGTGAGTTTTTTTGTATTGTGTTTAACTGTGCAAGGGCTATATTTGGTCACATGAAAAGTAAATTGTAGAAACATTTATTATAATTTTAAAGATCAACATTAAAATTAGACTCTATGTATTCATCGTAGTTGCAACAATTAATTTTGACTTTTATTTTTTAGGTTTTGATCTCATTTTGGATTACCGCGAACATACTAAGTAAAGGCTCCTTGACTAAGTAAAGAAAGGGAAGAAAAGTGAGCTCAAACAAGTTATTATGCGAGACGAGATGATGATCTAATTATTTCAAACTTTTCTCAATAGAATAACAAATAAAAACATTTTGAAATCCCATTGTATTCATTCATCGAGAATAGGAATAACCTCATTCAGAAAATAAATAACTTTTAATGCTAGTTGCAACATGGCTGAGTGTACAGGAAGTCTGTCTCCCTCTCAGTACCAACCCACTATAATTATTCATATTCAATACATTGAATGCTTTCGCTAGTACTGAGTGGTTTAGGAGGTGACTTCTACGATATTTTTTCTGTAACAACTTTTAAACGACGTTGTGATGTTATTGCAGTAACGCAAGAAAAATAAGCGAAGCCTTGAGATAAAAGGCCAAACAACACCCACCCATGATTATGCATCTCATTGACCCCACAGTGGAGGATAGGATGACATCACACATCGAGTTGCAAACATGTTTTGTCGATAAGAAATTATTAAAAATTTCTTCGAAACATCGTGTTGAAGGGAATGTAAGTTATATTTCTGCTTTACATTTTATGTAAGTATTTGCACTATCTTCTTGGCATAACTTCATAATTCAGTTCACGCAAAGAAATTAGTAAAACCATGAGAAACAATCTGATATTGATCCTCCTGGTAGTGGTCTCGAAGATGTGTCTGTCGCTAGTAAAACTACCCAAATCGTGATGAACGATATATCTTTTCATTAGAAGAAAATTGAACCGATCGTGAACTCGTCATCAACGGCAATATTTTGATGAAGAGATATCTCGTCAATGTCAAAATTGGTCAGGTCTTGATGGGCGAGTATCTCATCGAACTTGGAGGGTTAAGCATCATTAAATTGTACTTTGACATTTTCGTAAAATAAAAATGTCTATACCTTTAAATTGGTTTGGTTGGTTTTTATGGCACAAGTGCAAGATCGGGCCAAGCTGTGTCAATTTAACTTTATATCCTAAATATTAAGTGCATACTAAATAAATACTTTAAGCCAGAAAAGTGGACGATTCTTTGATAAAGAAGTAGGAACCATCTATCTAAATGCAAACAGGAGTAACTAACAGTTTTCTGAAATGAAAGCTTAATTCGTTTATTGAATGGAATGTTTCACCATCCTGAAATTATAAGAATGAAAGCTATCATTTATATGGAAAATCTTCAGATATCTTATTAAATTCTGTTTCTTGTAATTTGTATCAATTATATTAAAAAATAATGGTGGACGCTCATTCTTCAAGAGCAAAATCAATGCGTCAACACACACTCAAAGCGCAGTCTGGTTCAAATGAGATGTTAGAACACACTCATGAAAAAAATGCTGTTACATATCTATGTCATATTACCATAAATCCTCCTCCTGAAAATTTAAACTTAAAAAAAATCATACATCATGGGGATTTTGACAGCAATTAAAAAGACCCTCACACTTTTTCGGTGTAAACATAAACAAACTATCTGAATTAGAAATATTTTCTAGTTGAGAACTACTCAATAATTATTACTTTGGAATTGTTTAGGGTTAATTTTTATGATTAATTCTATAATGACCGGATGAATTTGCTTTGGAATAACATGCGTCACAAGTTACTATACAGAACTGCAGTACACCTACCCAAATAATAGCGTCCTATATATTTAGTTTTACAGAAAAACCCTCTCACAGATCAAACGTAAAAGTAATCATAATTTAACAAACTCGAAAATCTTTCAGCGGAAATAAGGTTAGATCAGAGCTGGTTGATCTAGGTCAGAGAGCCCGCCTTATTAATGACATTAATTTCTGAAATTATAGAGAATTCTTAAAACAAAGTTTTGAATGACTAACATTGGCAAGGTGTTTGTAGAAATAAGTTAATTTCATTGCTGTTTTCAGTTATAGACATTTGTGAGTTATGAAGTACTAAGTTACTGGATATGTCTTTCTGTGAGGACAGTATATATTCACCATCTAGTACAAAGTGATTTACGAATACTCTTAAAAATTCATCCTGCGCGATTTTTTTCGTGTATTTCAACACAATGGAAATTTTTTTATTTAAAGTAAAATCCACTGCTCGTCGCACTTGAAATCTATAACTCGAAGTCAAGTTTGACATACTTTGTTCCTGATTTAGGAGAGTTCTTGAATTTTTACTGTTCCTCAACATTTGGTCGAGGACAAAGTAAATGCCTTTGGATGAATAAGAAAATTTTGATTTAGTGTGTAACACAACGCCCTGCCACCCTCTATTATGCACTCGCTTGAAGAAAGGGCCAGAGAACAAAAGAGGTCACGTGATTCTGACGGAGTCTTCACATAAGTGACCTACATGATGTTTCGGTGTGACTTAGCTATTTCAATGAGAATGTTACAGAGATTTATGGAGGATAAATTTTGCGTAAAGGCTCGATTCATTTTGTTCAAGCCAAAAATTTTAATCTTATTAATATGTTATCTTGTAAATTATTAAATTTATCTTGTGAATCTATATACAAAGATTTTCGTTGTTTTTCAAGAAATCAAAAATTGTTTAAAACGGGAAAACTAATAAAATCATTCGTAAAAATCGTTAAGAATATTAAAATCGTTCATAGGGTAGGAATATAAAATAAAAATTATTCCATGACAGACTCGGTAATTTACTTTAGTACTTCTATTTGAAATCAATCGTATCAATTGCAATTGATGAAATTGTTTTCTTTTATATCACTGAAATAATAATGAAACAAAATGGTTTCATAGCGCTTCAAGCAAAATCAGTAACGCGAATTTGAAAATGTATCTATAAGCACTACTATTTTGAGAGAAATAAGCCAAAGCAGTCCGTCAAATCTATATTTCATACCCAAATTCAATTTATAAGCAGTTCAATTGAACATTTAAAATTCAATACTGAATTAAAGCTTCAAAATTGAAAAGACAATGTAATCGAAAAAATTAATTTGTAAAAGCAACAACGATCATATTATTCTATCTATGAAATAACTTAATTATCACAACATGTTTTCTGATAGTAACTAATACCTTAATAAATACATGAAAAAACTTATATTTCGTCGTTTCAACGTTTTGAAATTGTAAAATACTATATATGAATGAAGTACATATATAATTTGTCAACAAGTTATGACTAAAGCACTATTACACAAATGAATAATTAAATATTAAGATTGAATAAATTCAATAATTAAGTAAAGAATATATACTTCACACCAAAGCTATTAAATTGTAAATAAATACATACGTTTAGAAATTATCTTCAATTGTAATGAGTTATATTTGTAGTCGAGCAATATAGAATTTGTTAGTTGAGCAAGCTTTGAGATTACTTACTCACATAATGTGTTGAAAACTCAACGGTATTAAGAAAGTTGAACCGAAACACCACACACTGTTCATCGCGCTTGTACGCAGAAACGCAACTTGTGTGTAACTGCTTTCTTTCCCTCCTCTCTTGTCACGCACGACACGGTCAGCGGCGGTGTTTTGAGGCTGCACAACAATGGCATAAGTCGAGCAGAGCCAGTTTTCGGAAACATTCCCTAGGACTTCTGGATTCCATCACATATTCCCTACGTCGGAGGGGAAAAAGAGAAACAAGAATGCTTTCGCAAGCCGAGTTCTTTCATTTGCAAGTCAATATTGACATCCGTACTAAAACTCGTGGCCATAAAAGCTATCTCGAGGAGCATTGAAATATTCGGTGAAAAACATTAATCTTGCCAGCGTTTGTGCTCATTGCTTTTTCGAAATCAAATACTAAAGCTAGGATTTTGTCCATTTTGCACCTCTTTCTTGTAGCAAGGTTGAAATGTTATTCGAGAGAATAGAAACGTGTTCCATCAAAAAAAAATCTTTATTTATTTTTGAAAAAGGCACTCTTATGCATTTTTTATTTTTGCACAAAATGCCGCTTTTTAGGTTTTTTGACCATTTGAAGGCAATTTTTGTTCCTTTTGAATCATTGTTGTGCATATTGTATACTTACAAGGGAAACATAAGTCACAATTTTCAAGATATGAATTTTTTAGCTTTTGTAAACGAGAATGAGGTGATTATTACAATGGTTGTATATAATTACAACAAAATGATTACGAAAGTTAGAAATGTGAAACTTCTTACTCTCAAACTAACTACACAAACTTTTCTCGTGGCATATTTTTCTTGGGCACTATACCTTCGGCGAAAAAGCGATACCCATTAGGTTAAAATATTTGAGACGTGATGCAATTCTAGAACAAAATGTGGTCATCTTCAGAATGGTGAAACACATTAAGTTTCTTTTCTTTGCATAAAAGTTATGTTCCTTCTTGATAAACTCACTTAGAGAGTAAGCATATGGAGAACAATTTCCCCCATTTGTTTCATTTGTACACCGACGATAATTCGGTGTTCAAGTAAAGGTGCATTTTTAGATGAATTACAACTAATTACATTTTATATTCCCAAGAAAAATATTAAAAAGTTATGTTTTCTCAAAATTTTATAAAAATTCTACATATTTCTTGCGTAAGCCTAGGTGGATATCTAGTGGGTGGTTCACCACTGTTCAGGTGTTCGCGAACAAAATAATTTCCCTTTTCTGCCAACGGAATGATACGCTTCTGTGAACTGTGTCCCAATTAAATAACCCCGGTCACCGTAGAATACTACGTGACAGGAGGGTGAGGGGGGACTCAGTGATCACCTGCGGAATCTTTTTTATTTCTATTTTCCTCTGCTCAATGATATTTCAAAGCGTGGCGGGAAAAATTCCGTTAACGCATTCACTGCCAACCATGTATACTCGTGGTTGGTAGGGTGTTCAGGTGGGCCAGTATGGGTTATACTAGTGGTTGGTAGGTTGTTCAGGTGTGCTAGCACGAGTATACTCGTGGTTGGTAGGGTGTTCAGGTGTTCCACCAACACGGGAGTGTCCTTATGATATTTAAAATACACTGGTGTCCAAAATTATCTTTACATGCATAGAATCACGGATTTCTCAGAAACTGAATAGTCAATTAGTAACTTTTTTTGCTACTGATCATATTTATGGACACTGCAAAGAATGTACTACTTCATTCATATTGAAAAAAAATTATATCCTAGATGAGTATTTTACTAATATTAGAATTTTATAAATCTAAAATTTTTGTATTTTTTGAGAAACTGGGTTTGTAAAGTCACTTCATGATAATTATTTTACGTGCATTCGATCCATAAGTTAAAAACTAAACGCAAATATTAAATTTGTTTGTGCTTTTTCCATGTTTTAACTTAAGATTGTTAACAAAATATTATTCAAAAAAATTATCCAAAACAATCTTCTCTGAAGAAATTTACTACCGTAAATAATCGGATATCATAACATATTCTACAGAAAATTTCACAGAAATATCGTAAAACGAGTTAACAGAAATTCTGCGAAAGAAATATATTTTATCGAGATGAACCGGAATTATTCTTTTTCTTTCGTTTTTCCAAAAAATATCCTATTTCATACAACATATGATATCAGCAACTAAACGATCTGTGCGTTTTATTTGGTCGGATGCTTCTTTTTTAACACTGTAAGGATATCATCACAAAAGGGAGAATAGTTGGGTCAGCGATTTGCTTTGAAAAAGGAAATTCCAATGCAGTCTTCCACAAACTTTGATTCAATAGGAGTGCTTCTGAATATAAGGGATGTGTTTTCCGGTTGTTAATTTACAGCTATCTCACGAATTTAGTACTCTGTTTTAATTAATTCCAATGCTTGTCACGCTCCCAAATATTTAGAACAACTTTTTCGCAAAACGTTCAAACGAAGTAAACTTTCCAGTCGTAAAATTCGGATTGTGAATAAATATCGCACGCCTTTTGGAAGCTTTGAGTGTTAGCATCCATATGATAGAGAAATGTCATGTTTTCATGAAAGCACTAAAACCAAATAATTTTAATTACAAATATCATGCAAATATTATTTAAATATGAGAAAGTCAAACTGTGACTTAAACAATATTAATTATCAGCTACTTATATTCAGTAGAACTTTTAATCTGTATCAGATTAAGTTTAGATTCAGTAACAAATATCTTCTCTAAAACATTAATTGATAAGTTTAACAAATAATTCATTAATTTTTACTTTCTACTACAGAACTTTCTACTTACTTTATATTACAGAATACTTTCAGTAATATTTAATGTTTTCAAAACTATAGATAAGAAAATCAAATGTGCTTAAAATTATTAAACTTTTTTTACATCCAGGTAGACTTTATTTCACTACATCAAACCACATGACGGAGTGAATGAAACCACATCGACACTACTTCCATAACCAGGAAGGCCGCGGTAGCCTGGTTGGAAGAGAAATGGACTAAAACAAAGGGTTGCAAGCTAGAATCCAACAAAAGGCCGTCGTGTTCAAAGAAGGCTGGTGCTAGTTAAATCTGTCGTAGCCTCAAATGCCCTTACGTAGGCGTGGGGTGGAAATTTGGAGAGTGGGATGCCAGCTCAGGTGTGACTTCGTCATCCAAAATTACGTGGTGTTGTTCTCGGATTTTTCCCTTCGGGTTCGCCAACAGCCCGTTGTGTTGCTCCAGTGCGACGTTATTCAAAATACTATCCGTAACAAGAACAAAGATGTGTTTGAAATTGTAAGAGTCTGTTAAAAACACGCTTCCAATAAAAAGCTTTACGGATGATGCCAGTGAAACTCGATGTTTTTGTTAAATTTAATCTGCTTTTCTACTCATTTGTGTTCCTCAAATCTTGTAATTTTAGTTCATTTTTTCCACTGTTTCTATGTTTTATCAACTTCTGTAAGCCCCGTGTTGTACTTCCGTGGTGCACAGGGAGTTTGTTTTTGTTCAATTAAAAATAAATAAAAATAATTAAAAAAGTATTTTTTTAACATTCTTGAGATACTATCCTTTAGACACCCTTTGGCACCCTTGCCCTCCTATAGATATTTGTAACAGACGCATAACGAAAACCTGTGTTGAAAAATGGCTTTGTTATTGTACTTAAGGTAATCATCCGCAAGGAAGTGCACTACGGTTGACTTCTCATTGGAGGTTATGAAGACACTCGCAGAGTTCCCCGTGTTACGGTGGTTGTTTTCCATAGTACTAACTCAACCCTTACGCATTTCGTGTTTAAGGTTAATTAGAAGTGGTTGGACAGACTTGGTTTAAGAGAGGCTACATGGTCTGTACGCACAAGTAGACAGAGGGCACTTGAGAACAGCTGGGAGAGGAGTGTTCCTGTCACACGAGCAGTAGCATAACCGGAATTTCGTTTCGGAGGGGGTCCAAAAAAACACTCAATTTATAAGTCAAATGTAGATCTGGATCTTGTTACATTTTAAAAGGTTGGCTAACCGTTGGGTTTTAAATATCCTGTGTAATTTTCACTCAATTTTGAAATAAAACCATATCGATTGATTCCTTGTACAGAAATAACAAAACAGTGGTTATGTTCACCAATTGTTTATGATGACAGTGAATAACATTAAAATCTCTCTCTTGTTTCTCAAAATTTTCAGTTAAATTTTTTGTCACGTATACCTTCGTGCCTATTCATATTTTTAATCTTGCGTGACTAACGAATAACTTATAAGCTCAGAATAAATCTAAAAACTGTTGTTTCATTTTAAATATTACAAAGGTATTCTGAGCGCTATAGTATTGTATTTGTAAATACGTATAATAAAAAGCACCTTCGGTAGGGTCTCTCCCCCCCCTCTTCCCTCTGGATACGTCACTGACTCGAAACATCACATTACATAGATCAAACTTTGCCCATAGCCAAGAATTTTTTGTTCATAGCCTTGTTTAACATGTCAAGTGGGGTCTTGAGGGGACAACATTTGAATCATGCAAAAGGAGAAGTTTGATTTCTTTTAAATGTTACAGAGTTCTCTATTTTAAACTCTGTATTCGCCAATACTTGAATTCTTCACATCCAAATTAATTTAGAATATACTAGCCTTCTGGTGTCTTCTGAGATAAACCTTTATGCCCTTTTAAACTAGATACAATTTCTACCAAACTCGAACCTGATAAAATACAACGATCTGCATTAAAAATATTAGCGGTCACTGGTCTCTCTCTCTCTCTCTCTCTCTGTCCAAAATAATTCTAAGTAATAATATGTATAATATTAAGTAATAAGTAAGTAATAATAAGTAGTAAATAATAATAAGTAATATGTAAGTAATAATAAGTAATAAATAAGTAATAAGTAAGTAATAGTAAGTAATAAGTAAGTAATAAGTAAGTAATAATAATTAATAAGTAAGTAATAATAATTAATAAGTAAGTAATAATAAGTAATAAGCAAGTAACAATAATAATGATGATGATGAGTAATAATAAGTAATAAGTAAGTAACAATAATAATGATGATGATGAGTAATAATAAGTAATGATGATAATAAGTATTAATAATAATAATAAGTGTTTAAAAAGAAGAGTATACGATGCAGATTAATTTATTTGAAATTCACTCTTCATAACAGAAATATATAAAATATTTGTATAAGAATTGTGGCGAGGTAGGAAATTGAATTCACATCGCAAATGGAGTAGCAGAAAGAGTTATTGGCGTTTAGCTGCTTTAAAAAGACTAGTGGTACTGGTCTATCCTACTGTAGAACAGTTTCAAAATCGTGCACTGCATTAATTTAATTTTAAATCCATCTTCATATGAATTCAGAAATATATGAAGCATTTGTAAACGAATTAACGAAACTGGCACTCGAGAAATACAGCGAGTTGCGTTAAAATATTTGTCGAACTGGTCTGTCCAACAGTATTAGTTTTAAAAGTGTACACTGCAGCAATTTAATTTTCATTAAAAAATACACCGTTTCTCTACGACATGTTACGAAAGTGATTTAAATGACATTGCGTTCATTTTCTGAAGTTTAAATTGTGAATAATTTAAAATTCGTACGATTGATTTTTGATTAGATGAATATGTTACTTAGAATCTGGCGGGTTTAGATTTCTACTTTGGCCTAAGATAATTTTTTTCTAAATTCGTAACTCAACTGAATCATCAATCCATTGTTAAGGAAAAGGACACATCCATTCATAAAATATCACGAAACGTTCCAAAGCAAAACATATAGAAGTAAACAATGTTACCTGCGTCCTCAGTGATATCTTTATTCACTTCCAGGAGATTCATCCGAACGTGCAAAACCTGCTTTCAAGTAACACAACACACGTTTCCACAGTCCGAGAAGAGCCCGTGCCGATCTGCTCTCGAAGTTGACGTGTTTTGCCCGAGAGAAACTTCGAAAACTCGCGTAACGGTAACAATGCCGTGTGACGTTTCAAATGACGTACCACTTCCGGTTATCCGAAATCAGGTTCTTCGTGGGAACGGGCGCTGCTCCGATTGGGGCCCAAGTACCCTCGCCTTTTTTCTTGGGGGAGACTTATCTCAGGGGAAAACATTTTGAGGGAAACTTCACGGAGAGAGATGTTTGTGTCTCGTAAACACCACCTTCCCTCTGGTGCGTATGGGGAGATAAGCTTCGTCTTTCCGTACGAGTCGGTTATTACAGGTTGCAAGCGCGATGTGAGTTTTGAATCCTCCAGGTTGTCTACGAGGAATGCAAAATTGACCAGATCTTGATGGACGATGTGTCTCATCATCAACAAAAGTGGTCTGATCTTCAGACGCGATATTTCTTCGAAAATACTTGGAGGGTTAATAGAGGTTGCTAACTCTTTGAGTTTAACGGAGTTGAGCGCCATCCCCTTTTGCTTCCCATGTTAACCATCCGAGTGGTTTCGATGAGGTATCTCGTCCGTCAAGATCTGCAAAAGTTGTGCTAATGACGAGACATATCGGCATTCAGTTATTGCCGATTTTTGAATGATGACGAGATCAAGATCTCGGTTTTCTTCCAATAATGAGAGTGGACCAGATATCTCGTCCATCAAGATCTGGTCAGATTTGATAATGACTAGATCGTCGAGACAACCACTAGGATCGTTAAATGCGGTTTTATTGGATGCACCATTTTTCAGAATCTAGTTATCATAGGCATTCTATTTTTACTATAAACTAATTGGATAGTTGTACTTAATTAACCTGCCACTTTGTAGTCTGCATTTTTCCGTAGGAAAAAATTAAAATTTGATACAAGCTCAAATTTTTTGAAGAAGCAAAATTTTTCGTCTTTTGTTTTTATCTTATTTATACAGCAATAAGAACTCTGGTCAAAACATGCGTTAGAGTTCTAAGACTACTTTATAAAAATATCAAGTGTTTACCTTAGTTTTTGGAATGGTATATTTGTGGTAAAAAGGCCTTTTGCAAAATCAGCCATAATAAAGCAATTACAAGGCTCCAATTAGAAAACGTGTATCGTTAAATTATTTTTTTAAATGATTTCGGATCAGCTACCAAGAAAAATTATACTACATTACTTTAAGCTTGAAAACTGTATGATGAAAAACAAAAATGTTCCAACTTAATTTGATGATTTGATGGCAGTTGGAACACAACACACACAGCAACAAAAACAAGAAATAATGAACATAATTATCCACCCTTACCAGAAAGTAATTCAAGGAGTGGCTATAAAATTATATTTCCTAGAAACTTCTTTTACATAATTTACTCACCTAATTACAACTAAAGAGGTTGTAATTTTTAGAATTTTAATGAAGATCGATTTTTTTATTTGGGATATTAATCTAAAAAGGAGTATTTTTCCTCGACTTATCGTCAATGCTAGTACAATTGCTCTTTTGAAATTACAGTTTATAAGTCACTCATGAGACGGCATTCGGGAAAGAAAAAGTCACGCTGTATTTATTCAATGGGAGTTCAAACACAAATTTTTAAAAATCATTATTGATATTTTTAGACATTTGCATTGTTTATTTATGCTCTTTCCAATGATAATTCATTTTTGTTTTAATTTCTATTCAAAGGTATAAAATTTCTAAAAACAAAAGCTTCTTTTAACTTAGATGTATCTTTTCAAAGAAGCTTACTTAAACCTGGTAGTTAAAAATTATCAATACGAGTGCTTATCTTCAAGCATTACTTTGGTTTCATTAATCATAATTAATTTTATAGACTATCTTTGTTTAATCGTCATTTAACTTTATTTCACTATTTAATTTCCTTCTATTCATTTTACAAAAGTTATATACTATGTAAACAGTCCCTCAAATCAATTAAACAAACTTTTTTTCACGGTATATTCTTAGGCATTTTACCTTCGGCTAACAAGTGTACAGAATTGGTCAAAATTTTCGAGACGTGAGGATTTTCTAGGTATTCTAAATCAGAATGTGGTGATTGAAGCAAACTAGGTAATTTTTTCTTTACATGAATGTTAGATTTCTTCTTGAGAAGGTAGCTAGGTAAGTATTTTAATTAATGTTGCTCTGGAGCAACATAACGGACTATTGAGGACGGTCCGGGATCAAACCCGAAGGAAAAGAAATGAAGACAACACCACGTAATTTTGAACCACGGTCAGATGACTAGGTTACACCTATGCTGGCACCCCCTCTCCAAACTTCCACACCACGCCAACGTGAGAACATTTGAGACCATGTCAGATTTAATATGCACCAGCCCCCTTTGAGCACGACAATCCTTGGTTGGATTCGAACTCACAACCCTCCGGTTGCTAATCCGGTACTCTTCTTAAGAAACACGTCTATGGTATAACCCGGGCCTCGAAATAGATTTTTTAATACAGGTGCACTTCGTGCACCTAAGTTTGAATTAGGTGCACAGATTATATTTTAGGTACACATTTAAAAAAACGTAATGTAAGAGCATTAATGTAATATAAACTACTTTATTAGTTGGATATGATTATATAGGTTAGTAGTAGATAGTAAATAAAAATATTTAACCAATTTTTTTTTAGCTTCGAAAATATTACTTACAAATATTCAGTCATCGTCAGACATTGGTGGGCAAAAAACACATTAAAATAAACGAGTACACTATATCTTAAGCAGATAAAATCTGAGTTTAAAAATAAATAATGAAAATATTTGTTTACGATATGCAGTGGCCAGACAATTCTCAGGAATTCCTACGGCCTTTATTGAAACACGAGGTGTTTACAGAAATGCGGGAGGCCTATCGTTCGTGGGTGGTCAAGTGATCTAAGTTCTCCCTTCTCCGGCTGTCGCGACAATCGCTTCAACAGAACCATCTGAAAAAAGTTTCGATCATCGGAAAGTTCTGGTGGCAGTGACACAAGTAAACCTTCCTCCTGTATAAACCCGTTACGGACCAGCGATTTAGTTTTTGCATAGTGTGTATTAAGGAATTTAATTGCGTTCCTTTAGAGCGAGAGAGGACGATACTAATATTTTGTTCAGACAGCAAAATAACATAAAACACGATCCCCCCCCCCTTCTTTTTTAACGTTAGGTGCATTTCATGCACCTGGCGGGAAAAAATTAGGTGCACAATTTTATTTTCATGTGCACAGTGCACCTGTGCACCCGGGTATTTCGTGCCCTGGTATAGACTAATGAGTAGAATCCCTACCCCTTTGTTTTTTCAGAGCTGTGCTTTTCGATTTAATATTTCACATGAAAACCGACAATATGAACAGATAAAAATTGCTTTAAATTCTGTTTTGGAAAACTATTATGATCAAATATTTTGATTTGGCATAATATGACTGAAAAGGGCTCAGAGCTATAAAATTATATACAACCAAACTTAACACTGCTCACAGTTACACGCAACATAAAGTAAATTCATCCTATATGTTGTAAGCGCTGCTTTTGTCCCCTCGGAACCCTTCTTTTTAACCATTTTGTCCTCGGTCTTCAAGTCAGATGTGTAAAGGTTGCGTGTTCAATTATTCAGTCTGCTGCTTCCTTCATTGAGATGTAGGTAAAAAAGCACCAAAAACTACTAATCCCTAACTACAAATTAGCACCATTAGACAGATATAAAATCATTAGTTTTGACTGTTGTCCTGGAGATAATAATTGGAACCAACTCAAATTCGAATTTTATAAAGGTAATTGTCCTTTTCTTCCAGGAAATGAAAATCTGAATGAAATAATAAAGGTATGAGCTAATGTAGATTTCTCGATGCCAACTTTCAATACAAAATAAAAAGTAACGTTCAATTTCAAACCGGTAAGACTGGTGCGTGCTATCATCGCTTTGAAGTCTCCTTTTAACATCTGTTTATTCTATATAAGAATTCTTTAATTGGAAGTATTCAACTCGAACTTTATTGGAATGAAGAAGGTCTTCTTTTAACGTATCACTTGTTAAGGTTGAAGTTTTTTGTTCATTTTAATGCAACCGTGTTACATTATTTTTGAGGCCATCTCCAATTCGTTTCTCTATCCAAATCACATTTGTAATTTTTTATTGGTTGAACTTATTTTTGCACGCATTTTTTATCGAAATGGCATGCACCTAAAATAAAAAATTTAAGCTTTGCCAATATTTTGGACACCTTTAATTTTCACGACAAATAAGACAATTTCTTATTTTTAATGGATACTTAAAACCTTTTAATACATTACTCTACTAAAACTCATAATTGACTTATGAATAATCCCGAAATATCTAGAAATAAAAAGTAGTGAATGCAAAAAAAAATCAACCAATATTTTGTTAAGTTGGGTTTTATGGCGCAAGTGCCAGATTTAGTCAACCTCAGCCAAACACAAGACAGACGGTGTCAAATAATGCGCATACACACAGGAAAGTTTTACTGATACAAAATAGAGAAATAGGCACAGGAATCGAACCTAATCACTCTACAATTTCTTGTGGGAAAACCCACGGAGACATGGATCCCATCATGTTAGAATATTGATAATATTTATGTTATTTAACATCATTATACTAGGTTTGAAAACAATTTGTCTCATTTCCTTTGTAGCTCGAAAGGTAATGGTAATTTTAGTTAACGTCGTACTAGAGCAACACAACGGGCTATTGACGAAGGTCCAGGATCAGTCCCTTAAGGGAAAGATTCGAGGACAACACCTCGTAATTTTGAACCACGGTCAGATGACGAAGCAACACGTGAGCTGGCATCCCACTCTCCAAACTTCCACGCCAACCCAACGTGAGGACTTTCGGAAACGACAGATTTAAGGTTCACCAGCCGCCTCTACACCATACGTTTACAAACATCCATGCCCGGACCCGGATTCGAACTAGGAGCCTTCCGATCTAGAGGCTAATACCTTAACCACTATACAGGTTGGTCGGCGTTGTAGCTTGAAAGATTTCCAAAATCAAGGACAGAATGGAGAACAAGTTTTTATTCTGGTAGGTAGTTAAGTCTTTCTGGAGCTTCGCAACGGGCTATTGACGACGATCCGGGATCAATCCCGAAGGGAAAGATCCAACGACATTGCGTCGTAATTTTAAAACACAAGTTTTTATCCAGATTGTGTAATTTCTTTCTTATAACATTAAGCATACAACATTAAAATTGTTTTAGAAAATAAACATCTCAATGTCAATTCTTTAGAATTTGAGACCATGATAAGACCATTTTTTTAGTACAAATCACTTGTTCTACAAAAAATACATGGCACACTTAATATACAAAAACGTTAACATCCGAAGATATTTTCTCGATGCCAAGGAGAAGCTTTGAAATATTTTCCTCCAATGCTTTATTGAAGGTCAAGCATTTTAGTCCACTAGAATGTTAGCTTTTAGTCATGGTTCGTGACAGGCATAATAATCAAGTGGATGATGTGCTATTGGAGTTTAGGACAGCTTTCAGGAGGTGGAATCTTTATTGAAAGGCGTTAGCCGCGTCACCTTTTAAGAGCATGAAGAACGTGGCCTCAGATGCTAGATGAACTTGCTTAACTTGCGTACCTTAAATTTGGAAGTAACTGCACAAATAATTCTCCAAAGAAATCTGTTCCCTTCGCTTAGACTAACACCAATCAAATTCAACTGAAGCATGAAAAACTATTCTTCATGAATCCAAATCTCATAATCCTATATTCAAGGAGTTTTAAGATGAGTCCCGTTTTTAAAGGATAACAGTTTACGAATATTGGTTTCACTGTAAGACATTTTTTTTCGAGATGAAATGGGAAACTTATAAGGATATACGTGGTTTTCATTTAGAAACATAACAATCATCTATTGAATACTGAATGAATATGAAATCATTCATTTTTATATATCTAGTAATATCTAGTTTTGTTTTATTTATTACACGTTTCTTCTATCACAGGTATATTTTAGCTTTACTACACTAAGCTGAGGCGATTCGTGACGTTCTTGAGTCATTTCAAAGTACGTGGTGTTGTCCGAGGACCTTTACCTTTGAGTTTGAGCCAATAGACCGTTTTGTTATTCCAGTGCGACGTTAATTAAAATACATATCTACCTAGACTTTTTGAGATCTAGGACAAATGACGCCAATGCCATCCCGTTCAACAAAATTACTTTTGCAACCAACATAGTGGCAAAGTACAAGGTGTTTCGAAAATATCGCACCAAATTGTAAAGGGTGGTAGAGGGGCCCAAAATATGCATTTTTTGTCGAAAAGCTGCATGTCCGGAAGTTCCGCGGGCCTCTGTTTAGGTTAGTCGAAAATATCGCTTCAGAGGCGTAAAGCGTCATTTCCCTTTAGAATATTCAACGACAAACCCCGAATTCGTTCTAATGCAACAGTGGGACCGCGGTGACTAGTTGATAGAGTCAAGGATTAGCAACCGGTGGGTTCAGAGTTCTAAACTCGATCCAACCAAAGACCATCGTGTACGGGGGCTGAGATACATTAAATCTGTCGTCAAATGTCCTCACGTTGGCATGGTGTGGAAATTTGGCGAGTGGGATTCCAGCCCAGGTGTTGATTTCGTCATCTCGAAATTTTGTCCTTGGATCTATTCCATCCTGATTAATCCACAACCATTGCCAATAGCCCGTTGTATTGTTTTTAATATTTGATGATCGAAATGTCAGATGTCTTTAATCAATATATTTTGATGCAAAGGGTAATATTCAAATTTTCTTCAAATGATCTCATGAACCTCAAATTAATAACCTCTGAGTTACTGTCATTCAAGGGACAGTAATTGTTTTAGTTTCCAGTAACAGTGTAGATTGTATGCTTATTGCAATATAAAGTTGCTTTGTTTGTTTGTGACTTAAAAAGTATATAGAGCCGCGGTAGCTCAGTCAGTAGAGCGTCGGGCTCGCGTCAGAAGGGTTGTGGGTTCTGTCCTCGGCGGAGCCTGCAATTCTGATGATTGCGAGATCGGCGCTTCGACCTGGCTAAAGACCGTCGTGTTCACTAATGGTGACTGGGGCACGTTAAATAGGTCGTGGTCACAATGTCCCCCATGTTCCCATACCAAATCAATACCTCTGGGGGTACCTGATCAGGGGGTTATCGGCCTCTGATTGGGATCTAAATTACGATATGTGTGAGTGAATGGATGTATGAAAGGGACCTTCCTGTAAAACGGAAGTGTCATGTATGTCGAGCAAAGTCGGACTTCCTCCCAATGGGGCTCAATAACATGGAAGGCGCACCCCCCTCGCCTCTTGCCGTCTTCGACGGGCCTGGCACTCCTCCGGTCTGCCAGTGTAGGCATAAGAAACAACAACAACAACAACAACAAAGTATATATTTATACAGTACAAAGAGTATTTTGTATAATAATAAAAAAAATATATATATATAAATGTCTGCGTAAATAAAACTATGCGAAAGCAGATTTAAAATGCAAGTTACGAATCTAAATTTTAAACGATTTTTTAGTTTAATTTTTATTCCATCAATTAAAGAACACGGATTTCATAGTAATTTGAAATTCTTAATAATTTTGTATCGTTATAATGCCGTAGAATCTTTAGGTAAAGGTTCTTTGGGTTTTATGGCGGAAAGGCCATATTTGGCCAAGCTGCGCCAAACATAACAGACTACATCAAGCAATGGACACCCACACAAGGAAAGTTTCAATGACAGAGAATAGAATACACCCAGAATAAGATACAGGAATCGAACATGTACCCGCCTACTTTTGTTAAGTCAAAGGAAAACAAGCGATTGCATAAAACCTTGTGTATATTGCTAGAATAATTAGGGAAGATGATCAAAGTGTGACAGTAATATAACTTCTAAGAATAATTTTCAAAAAGTCAAATTAATATATTTAATGCAAATTATCATAATCATGGTAATTTACTAGAAACAATGACAACCATGGAATGCTTTTAAGTAATTTTAACCATCTTAATGATGGAAACAGAAGTTGGTGGGATATACTTTAGTGCGGAAAACTATTTACATGGAATCTAACTATGTAACTTGAATGAAATTCTTTTCAATATTTTTTAAACGTGACTTTTTTTTGCATCTATTAAGAACAAGGTCAGAAACTTAAACGGCATAATAGTGAGCTCTAATGTAATAAAATTTATATAGTTGTTCAAACTAGGAAATGTAATAAATTTAACTAACTCCAATAAAACAGAAAATTATTAATACTGAAATGTTGAATGGCACTTAATAAATAACATTAAAATTCCTCCATGATAAATACACTTCCAAATCTTTGAATACATATAATATCGAAGAGTAAAATATTCATGTATATTTTGAAACAAATTGTTTAGAGTAAAGTTTAAAAATTTTTAACTAGAATGGTAGCTTATGTGTTTCGAAAGGGATTCATCCATAAGCTTCAAAGATATTAAACACAATAAAAATAGTCAGTGGATTTTGGTGGCTCAATATGTTTATCATCGTCTTGACAAAAAGGACCTCTCGTTATTTGTTTTCGTCCGACAATAGCAGACATATTGACCTGTCAAATTCTCCATCGGTAGCGTAGTTTTGATTTTATTGCGGAAAAGCTCAAAGTTAAAAATGGAATTATTTTAGGCTAAATTTATATCTTATAAGATTTTTAAAAAGCCTTTTTATGATCCTTTTAGTTATCGGACTATGAACTTTAAAAGGAATCACTGTGAGGCACATCTCGACTGATGTTGAATCATAAATGAGCGTAGCGCGTTTCGCAAAATTTACAAACCAAACAAAGTTACATTAAATGTTGCAATAAGCGAATAGTCTAACATCGCTTCTGGATTTTTACTTTTTACTTTAACGTTGATGTTGGGAGATTGATACTACACTTGGTAGGTGAGGATGATTGAGTCGAAGCAGGAAAATATCCTCAATCATTACTTTCATATATCGTAATTAAAATTAGTTCATACACTATTTTATAATGCATGAATATTAGTTCACAAAATTTTCTGTCCACGTCACTGATGGCCATTAAATATTTTTATTGTTCTTTAATATCTTTATTAGTCCCTTTTTTTCAGTAATAATGTAATTATCTCTCTTTCTCTCAGGCTATATATTTTAACTATTGTTTTTCCTTTACGAGATATTCTAAAGCAAAAATAATGTCTATAGTGGATGAATGTGGAAGAAAGAGACAGCGAAGGAAGTTTTTAGTGTTTTAGTTTCATTACGCAAAGCAAAAAGTTCAAGATCTTACCTCTGAACTGTAAATTCCGTAACCTTGGAACATAGCGCAGAGGAAAAATCTCTCTCGGCAATAGCGCAGTTCTCTCCCTGATGTGTGTAAAATCAATCATATGCAAGAATCCGCGGAGAAATGAATAAAGAAGTGCGTTGCAGTCTCTAATTATTTTGTTGGTGTAAACACGCGGTGTTGAAAAGGCCAGAGCACTCTTTGGAGCCCAACCCTTTAGAAGAGTTGAATCATATTGGCGGATTCCGCAGTCAGGTAGGTACCCACTCAAAATCGCCTACAGGATACAGTGACTGCAAAATCGTAGGCAATAAAGTACACCCGCGTAGATTTTTCGGAATCGGTAGCCCACATACAGCGGTGCTTCAGGTTTTAAGAAGTCAGCCATTCGGAGAAGCGAACAGAAATTTTCTGCTGCTTTTCTTCTTCCTACACTATATGCTAAACTCAGGCTGTCTTTCCTCACGAAGATAAGTAACAAATGAATATTTTTCAAGTGGGTTAAAATGCGAAATAGAATCCCATCGTGTTACTTAGATAAGAATAATTGAAGTGCCTGACAACTCTATGGTAAACTAATTTAAGAATACTTTTTCTTGTAGAGATTTCGATCATGTTCTCCACAACTAACATTTGCCAGTTGCTCATTATTCAATTCATTCTGGTAATTGAATTTACGTAGCACAGGATAAACACAACGGGATATTGGCGAATGCTCTGGGATCAATCTCGAAGGGAAATTCGAGGGCAACAACTAATCATTTTAAATTATGAACCTGCCTTATAAAAGAATTCATTGTCTGAAAACTTGAAATTTTAGCTTCAGCATCAAGATCAACTAAACTGTAGTATATATTTTTATTTGTTTTCATAGTATAACCCTTCTTTTTCCTTCAAAAAAAATTATTTTATAACCTTTGTAGGGACTGAAATATATTTTGATTAGCTATCACCTTTCGTTGAAAATATTTTTTTAAAGATTTAACTTAGTCTAGCATTTCAAAAGTAGGTGTATTAAGAGCTGGAAGGATTCTCAAGGAATCCTTAATTTGGTCTGACTAAATACTGAAACTGTGGCGTGCAGAACTCGTTACACGGGAAGTGGATGAAACGAAAAAAGGTGCCGATTTTTGGAGAAGAGTTATTATTTAGACTACATGTTTACTTTAATTAGCTTCTTTAACTAGACTTCACTTGGTTGGGTTTGTGGAGCATGGACCATATTGTCTGTCCAGTATTTGACCAAGCTGGGCCAAACATAAGACAGACAACATCAAGTAATGGACATAATCACACATGGAAAGGTTTTAATGACACAGAAGAGAGATATAAACTAGGGAGGAATTCAACTTGAAAAAGAATAGAACCAGCACAAGTTACAATCCTTATGCTGCTAGTACAGCGAGCAAAACCACTGAGCCACAGCGACCCCTTCAAGAGTTTCTGCGCTTTTTATCCCCCCCTCTATTTTACTATTACATAATTATAATAGAACAAGCAAAAAAAACGCTTATGTGAGCTTTTAGATTGTTTATTTTATAGTTGCAGTGTTTATTGTATGCATAATTATATTAGCTAAGGTCAAAGGGATACGTTTTTATTTTTAACGTCTTTTCTAACTTTACATATTGGATACGAAGGATAAATAATACATAAATTCAATTTTGGTACCAAAATAACGATATATATAATACCAATCTTCCTCATTTTTGAAAATAAGACTTTTACTAACTTAGTATGCAATTTATTAACATTGTCAATATGAACTAGTGACAAGATTACCAATGTTTGATTCAAAATTAGTAAGTTTCTGCCTTAAATCGCCATGGTACTCTATATACACTCTTAATAAGGTTGTCATTCAGGATGAAGGTAATCCAAGTTAATCCCGAATTAAATATTACCCGCACAATGATGTCTTATACTTTTCAATTGACCCCTGTGGCCAAATCGACGACTTTGGCGACCACAGTCTTAGACCATTGGCAAATAAATCTTAAGATGTATAGTCAGGGCTTCTAAACAAGCAAAATATTAGTACATATTTTGTAAACAATGAAATCATTTTTTTCTAATTTCTTAAAGACGTTCTTCACACACAAATTTGAATTTTCAAAACTAATAAAACCCAAAAAATGTGTACATTAGAGTGAGTTTGCTTGAAAAGGAATGTCAAGGAGTAAGATTTGCTTTCGCGATGGGAAAACGTTTTAATTCAAAATGCAATCTATAGAGAGAGGATAGTCCGGTGTGTTGCTCCAGTGTGACGTTAATTAAAAAATACCAAATACCCATTGAGAGATACGAGAGTTCACACACTTCATGCGTTTGACATGGAAAAGAGAAAACAAATTTAAGATCTTAGCTAAGCTAATATTTATAAGTGAAAGTTTCGATTAAAATTTAAAAAAATCCCCTGGCCGAGAGCAAAAATAAAATACTCGTTGAAAGGGATAGCGATGAATGTGTGGTGTTAAAGCTACACCATTGAGAACTCTTCTGCATGCATTTTCTGGAAGGACTTACTTTGAAAGGAGAGTATTTGTAGCATTCCAGTTCACTTTTGAACCACTTCGGTCCTGACTATGGTACATGCATAAATCTTTCGAAATAGCCAGATAATTATTGTACTCTTTAAACGTCTCTTACTGAACTAATTCTTCTCCACCGTAAAAAATCTCTTCCTTGACTACCTTCATCGGATTCTAATGATATCCAGTTTTCATGAACTTTTGAAGTCTACTGAATTATGGAATTTGTTTTCTTGACGCTATATTTAAATGTTAGCAATGTTTTATAAATTACTCAAATTAAAACTAAACTACTCAAAACTCAATTAGCCCACATAACCGAAGAACAATGTTGAATTTAGGGGAGAGTTAAATTGAGTTTTTATAATGACAATCTATATAGGTATATTTTATTACCTAAAATGTATATAAAAGTAAAAAAGTCATAAAAATAAATATTATCTAAATAATACTCAAAATATTTAAAGAATTACTCAGATAAAACCAATATATCCAATCGTTTCAAGCCAGTTCAGCCAAAAATTTGTACATTTGAGTGTAGAATCAGATTGGGTTGGTTGGTAGAATCAGATCTATATCTGGCCAACAAAAGTTTACATCAAGTAATGGGCAAGTTAGCATCAAGTAATGGACAAACACACACAATGAAAGTTTTACTAACACAGAAGAGAGAAATACACCCAAAGAGTCATCGAACCTGCGAAATCTACAACTCTTAGGTTGCTAGCGCAGTGGACATCCACTGAGTCATGACACGGCCCCTTATAATCAGGAACCATTAGTAATAATTTGAACGAGATTAGGTTGTGGTGTGATTCAACTTATGTACCTTTTTTTACTTACACTTTATTATTCTTTTTCTGATACATTTTGTGAACTGATATCTGATTGAAAACTTCACACACAGTTGAAGTGACTTTATTTCAGAAAAACCAAATATGGTTCTCAATGAATCCGTTATCAATCGAAATTTAAAACCCATGACTAGAAATAATTCATCTTTATAAATGCATAAACCCACTCAGTTTTAACTTCAAATTGCTTGACAAAGAGAAACAATTTTTTTAGCGATAAGTGCAAGTGCGTTATCAGAATTAGATAAAGGTGAAAAGAATTGAGTTACCTTCGTTCATCGCTTAAAGATATAGTTTCGCAGCTTGTGGCTGTTTCAATTGATTGTTTAGGAAGAAAGGCTAACTTGAAATATGTTTTGCCTACGAAAAACACAAAGAATCGTGGAGTATTTTTTAATCTGTGTTATTACATTGTCCTTGGAATGCTTTGCTTCGACAGAAACAGGTAAGAAAATCGTTTTGACTACATTAAAGTGATACTTATAAATTTGAGTTAGGTGCATTTCTGTATTTATTTATGTGTTTTGTTAGGTGCGTTCTACAGCTTTGTTACTGTAAGGAGCGAAAAAATCGTATTAGTCTTGGATATGCGATTTTGTTTCTGAGTTGTACTTCTGCCTTTATTTCGCAACTTTTTATATTAAAAGAACTTTTTTTTATTTAAATACTCAAAAACTTCGCATGTACTTAATTCACATTTTTAGAATTAATTAAAGCATTAAGTAATCATGAAAAGCAAATAAAGTACTTGTATTTCAATAAGTACTGTATAAAGTACTTGTATATGTACTTTTGTTATTACATATAATTTGGATTCTAGTGCAATGATTCATTGGAAGCAGAATAGTTGCAATAGCTGTGTGATTTACTGTAAGAATTCTTTAAGGGGACAGTGGACTTAAAAAAACCTAACTTTTGAAGTTGTTATCCGACTGTTATAAAATTTGCGCAGATTGTTTTGCACAAAAACGCCAATATGAAGATATGTCAAAAATATTAAGATGTGTAGAAGTTATTTCAGAATACTCAGGTTAAAAAGTTTATTCTAAATTGGCAAAAGTTGACAGATCCCACGAGCAATTTTCCATGTACTTTAATTTACGTAATATTTTGTTTACATATAAAACAAATTGACTACATTTGACAAGTATTGTAAAATTATAACGCTTGACAAATTGTACTACAACCCACAATTTTACCAAAAAGCACAGACTAACCAACATTTCAAACTAACGATTTCAATATTGAGAAACACGATGAATTTCTCATTGCCATTTAAATACATGCAACAGATTGCAAGGATGATCTAAAAAAAAATTTCAAAGAAAGAAAGAGAAACTTATACTCAGTGTATAGTCGATATCAGTAAAACGTCAATAAAAACTCAATCTGAGAGAAACATGTTTTTGTTAAATAGACCTACTATACTTGGATGATATACTTTACGTTGCTGTCTTCATAAGCTATGTGTGTATCACAAAATTGTAAATTCAGACAATTTGTACTAAAACTTAAAGTTTTACCAAAAAACTTATATTGAGCACCATTTCAAACAGATGCAAGTATTATCGTAAAAACTTCAAGGAAAGCAAGAAAAAACTTAAGCGTAGGGAATAGTCGAAATCAGAAAAACGTTGAAAAATCTCAATCGAAGAGAAACATGTTTTTGTAAATAGACCTACTATATTTGGATGATATATTTTACGTTGCTGTCTTCATAACCTATGTGTGTGTCTCAAAATTGTAAATCCAGACAATGTGTACTAAAACTTCAAGTTTTACCAAAAAACTTAGATTAAGTATAATTTCAAACCAAATATTTCGATATTGGGAAGTACGACAATAGATTTCAAGGATTATTTTTTAAAAATTCAAAGAGAAAGCAAGAAAAAAGTAATTTGCAAAGGGAGTGTCTAAATCAGAAAACGTCAAAAATCTCAATCTGAGGAAACGTGCTTTTGCAAATAGATCTGATGCCAAATAGATCTGACTCCAAAAACAAATGATTGTAATCGGAAAATTATTTTGGTATCCATAGTCTTGGCATCAATAAATTTTACAGCAAAGTTTTAAAAATCGATATTTTAATCAATTTTGGTGATTTTGAAAGTCTACTGTCGCCTTAAAAATTTATCTAATTAGTACGAACAACTGATGCCATTATAATCAGTATACCCTTTGTTTAATCATCAAATACCTTAATGTAGCTAAGAGAAAAGTTACGAATACTAATTTGAAGTATGTTATTCAACATGCATGCATGTATTTGTAATAATATACACCACATTAAATAGTAATCAAGAATTATGTAAATAGAATTTAAGTTTCGGAAAAACCTGGCAAATAAATAAATGCCATTGACTATTTTAATTTTTGTTCCCTTTAATTTTAAATTTTCATAATACTTTCTTTTTAAGCTTTATGGAAATAAAGAATGCAATGCACAAAAATAAAAATGAAAAAACATTAAATCTGGCTTGAGAAGAGTCCTACGCATATCTGAAAGTACGTTATTATTGCTATCAAAGCCCTTTCACTTTGTTAAACAGAATTCAATTTTACAGAATAAGCTAACTTCCTATTTAGAAACATTAAGTAATGAAAAGTAATTAGAGACCTATAAGATTTTATTTTCAGCTCTAACTCTGATGTAAATAAAGAGAAAGGGATAAGTATAATATTTACAGAATTGGTTTAAAAAATTGACACTATCGCAAAGACCATGAACTTTAGACCTTTTATCATATTTCTCGGAAAATATTGATACGCATTTTACCGTTATAATTGGAATGAGTTTTGCTTATCTCACGAAAGCGACAGGTAAATTGATAATCTCCATGGCTAAGTAACTAAAATACTTTATTCCTTTACTACAACAGTTTTTAAATTTACATACTTTACAATACATAATAAAAAATTAATTTAATGGTTGTTCTTCCAGATTTTTATGATCTAAAACGTTTGAAAGGTAAATAAAACGATCTGCAAGCAAAACTCACTCTGTGAAAAAACATATTACTGAGAAAAGGAGGGGATTCTACTCTTGATGCTGTACTCATTATGTTTTTCAAGAGTAAACCTCTAACCTTCATATAAAGAAAAAAAATCCTAGATGGACTTGAGTCTAAAGATCACCACATTCTGGTTCAACCCTCCTGGTGGTTGTCTCGACGAGGTATCTCGTCATTAGCAGAAACTAAGCCGATCTAGACGAGCAAGATATCTCGTCATTAGCAGAAACTAAGCCGATCTTGATGAGAAAGATATCTCGTCATTAGCAGAAACTAAGCCGATCTTGATGGGCAAGATATCTGGTCATTAGGAGAAAACTGACCAGATCTAGATCTCGTAATCATAAAAAAATCGGCAATATGTTAGTGACAAATTATCTCGCTATTAGTATACTTGATCAGATCTTGATAGATGAGATATCTTGTCGAAACCATTTCGAAACATAAAAACTCGTGTCTCGGATACTTTGATTTAGTGTATTTCACTTACAAGGCGACGATATTATCTTCAAAATTAATTTTAAATAAATTGTTCGAAATAACTAATTGAATTATTTCTAAACAATTCAAGTACATACTATGCCATCATAAATATTCCTCTAATAATCTAATTTTACACTGCAATACATTTTAAAAATGGGAAAACAAGCACATCATGATTATTCCATTATCACACCTTGAAAGCATTCACTCCTCGATTTCGATCTTTATTCGTTTATTTAATCGCGGCTGGTATTGATATTTCATATCATATAAGAAAAGCAAAATAAAGGAACTTAATCTATAGCGATTATTGATTTGTTCACATCAAAGTTCTTCCAGATAACGTTCCAGAAAAAGGATGAGTTAATGATTATTTTTAACAATGCATAACATTTAAAAAGCAAGTTTATTTTTCTACCTTTTGATTCAACTGTCACTGACAATGTTGTAGTGAACGGTTCCATAATCTAGGCTGATATTTGCTTTACAAAACATGTACTCCAGTGTAACTTGTTTTTATTCTGTGTTCCTTACAAAGCGTTTCTAGTTAAAACCAAACTAACTAGACAAGAAACAGGTCTAAAAGATTGAACTTTAATTCTTATTCATCGTTACAGAACTTAGAAATACAGGTAGAGAAATTTATCCCTCATGATTTATTACGTAAAACAATCATTTTACTCTGATACATGCTAAATTAAATGCAATAAATGTTGTTGAGTCAGAAAAAGTAACTGCTTTTTACTATAGCAATTGATTATTGACTGTTGAATTTACACTTTAATATCAAAGATTTTTAAACTGTACTTAATTTGGGAGCACTTTAGTTTCAGAACATTAATATATTTTGGGAAAAGCTATCTTTAAAAGATTTAGAAAATTGGAAAAATTATATACCAAAACAAGATGGCGGACATTTCAAAGCTTTTTGAATTCAGTTAAACAAAAGAGTATGCATAAGGCGGGGAAGAACTTTGGAATAAAATTATTTGATAATTTATTCGATAATGAGGTATTTTGAATTGGTAATCAAATATGCGTTTTTCTATAAAAGAAAAATGCAATGGACAAATATTTAAAAGCTATTCAGAAAGAGAGAGCCAACAGGAGTTATCAAGAAATTATCATCTCGTTATCATCTAATATAATCATAAAATCTATTTGGAATCATGTTTCATGCCTTATTGATTAATATTAGCATTTAATAGAAAAATAATTTGTGATTCTCCACAAGGGTTATAGTACAAAAGGAATTTGTAAATAAAACAATCCATAACCAGTGGATATGCATGCACATACGGATGCTTATTTAAAGCAACGATTTTGATTAAGTCAATTTTTAGTTTCGAATTTTTTACATTGTCAAAGAAAGAAAATATAATTTTATAGCATATTTTTGGTAGTTAAAAGTGCTGAAGTGAATAAATCTATGGTAATAAATAATAACAAACTAACAGAAACTAACGACAGCAGTAAAACTCACAAGAAAATGGAATGCATACAAATATACAATGTTTATAAAACCTCTTCTTAAATTGTTTTTAAGAATTTTCAAAAATTTACTTTCATCAACTCGGAAACAATAAAAATGAAAGACGTTCTTTCCTTACCAGTTATTTGAAGAAAATGATTCTTTTATCCCCATTTTCATCTTTATTTTAAGCTCAATTTTAATTTCGTTTTTATTGTTTTTTTAAACGTAACTCTATACAATCATTATTAATTCCGTTACCTGAGCACTTGTTTTACATTTATCAAAGGTTTCATACGATGATTATGAAGTTGAGTGGTAAAATTCAACGTGTTTTCCTCAGTTAGTTCGATTATACATAGAAGTACGTAAAAAGCTCAAAATTTTAGACTCATAACTACAATTTTAAGCGTTAATCTCAAAATTTTATCTCACTACGGCATAAGTAGTATCCTCAAAAATTAAAAGATGACAATATCTAAGTAAATTCTACTCTGTATCTGACTTGAATCAATTTTTAGGCAAATATTGTATTGGTTCATAAATAATAAATTAGTGTAGTAGTAGTCCTTAAATGCATAAACACTGAGACACTAGTGGTTTTAGACGTACTTAGGGTATATGCACGTAATATAGAGCACCTGATAAAATCAAGAACTCTATATAGTCTAAAAAATTTATTACAATAGAGATAGTCTAAAAAAGGGTATATGTACTTATGAATGAATCAAATGCCGAATCCCTTGAAGAATAATTGAGATTTCTATGCGAATAGACATGTTTATCAAACTCCGAAAACTTTAAATTTTCACTAAGAAAGTAAAAGTTGACAAAATCGTCGATTAGTCTTACTTAGTCTAATATGAAACACTTAAGGAATTTTTCAAAAATATAGTTATTACATAAAAATGTATACTTTAATACAGTTTAAGCACAGAGTACAAGATATATATATATATACACACACACAATCGAGCCCGTATATAGCGAAGTAGCACGAAACACTGAAAGTTATTCGTTGTAGCTTATACAATAAAAATGGACCTACCCGTATGTTCTAAAGCAAAATAATTTTCCCACGAAGGCTAAAACTTTATTTCATATAAGTGGGAAAAGGTCTGTAACTTTCTTTTGAACAGTTGAATTTACAATGCAGTTGCATAATTCTTTTTGAAGTGCACTAAAATTATCACGGCAGTCAATGTTATGCGATTCGAAGAACGTACGTAAATTTTGAAGACTGTCCATAGCAGATTTTGATGTCACTAATTGTCTATTTACTTCAATTCCAATGTCTTCCTCTTCGGAATCATCAGAAGTAATTTGTAACAATGCTGCAATGATGCCATCGTCTCTTTGTTGTGCTTCAATTTCTACGTTGCAATCGCTAGCAACATAATCAGCAAAAGTAAGATCTCCACATGCAAAATTCTTTTTTCCTGTAAAATTTTTCCACAGGGAACTTTTTTCTGGATCAGGCTCAGAAATGAAGTCCCCCTAAAAATTCTACATGTTTCCAGCAGTTTTAGATGGTTTTCGATTGAACCAAACGCAAGACATCATCAAAAATTGGCAAGCAATTTTGATGTCTGCAACAAATTGCAGATCAGTTTCTAGATTCAAAAGAACACGTCAAATAATCTGAGATCTGAAATACATTTTCACGCATTTTATTATGCTTATATCTAAAGACTGCAGTTTTGATTTAACATATTTTGATAAAAACACTTACTAAACCTTCCCAAATAACCAATCAGCTTGCTATGCACTCTGTCTTGTAAGATAACAAGACAAAATCACAACTTTCCTCTTATATCCGATTTACAACTCAGGGTTAAAACACGTGACCATAGTAACCAATAAACAACCAACAAGCAAAACATCTTCTCCCACGCTTCTCGGAAATTTTTCTCCATTGCCTCTCTCTCTCCTCTCATTTTTGTCGTTCACAATTTGAAAAAAAAAGGAGGGGATTTTTGGTTCCTTGCTAGAACCCAAAACTTCGCAGTATCCGATATTCACGCTCCAATACTTCGCTATATATATATATATATATATATATATATATATATATATCACGCTTTCTTTAATTATTTTAAAATTTTACTCATTGGAAAGGGTCCACAATACTTTCGCCATTCCACAATTCCACAATAAATCATTCCTCCTGAAACCAAAAACTCGGATCCATATATGAACTGACCTTTTAACGAGCTTTGCATCTAACATCTGAGGCAATTGAGGTTTCCTAACTAGTGGTGTATTTATCAGTTGTGGGATTCAATTTCCCCGTTCATGATTTTCTTTTTATAGAGGCAGCTTGAGCCTCCATTTGTGTAAACAATAGTAGCAACACTCTAAACTACATAATATCTTGTTAAAAAATGTGCAATCATGGGGAAAAAAACGAACCCTCCCTCTTCATTCGAGTGATTTTAGTAGTAGAGAAAATTCATTCGAGACGGCGTTTGAAAATAACGTAGTCTTCTATAAATTCAAATGCATAAAATTTGCATAAGGGGCCATCTTCATATTAAATTGAGCACCAATTTTACAATTTCCAAAAGAAACCCCGTGTTATTTTGAAACACAATTTAGAATCTATATCAAAATTTAACTTCAGGTACCAAATTTCATGTCAGGGTACTACCGTTTCGAAGTTGAGTACATAAAAATTGTAGCTCTTAATATCTTAGACCTTTGTAGATATCTTCCTAAATAGCACTGATATTTTGTACCATATTACAGTTAAACAATCCACGCAAAATCAATCTAATATTTGTTTTAAAAATAGTTTTTAGTAAGCAACAATAATTACTATTAAAGTAAATGTTTGAAAAATTATGAATTAGAATCTCACTATATTTTGATGGGAATCGATTCAGGACTTCTAATATGGCCATGCAAAAATTTCAGCTTGTTCCAACATTTAGCTTTTGCGTTGTATTAAAGTTTCCTCATTATTTCGATTTTAGGGGGCAAACATTAGTTAAAAAAACGTCTGACAAATCTCAGATAATATTTTTCGGATCGTGTGTGCACTTGCATAATGTATGTAATAATACAATTCTTAAATCTTTTGCACTTGCATAATAAATATAATAATTCTCGGGTCGCCGAAAAATGCGTTTGAAATAGTGTTCAAATTTGAAATTCGGATGTCTATAACTACAATTAATCTCGATCTACGAATAATATGAAGATGATCCCTGAAACGACAGCTACTTTAAAATTGAATATATCCGGATATAAAGATAGTAAAGTAAGGAAATTTCATATTTAGACAAATTTAACGAAACAGAATCTGATTATGACATCAAAACATGATGTTTCTATCATAAATTTTGTTTTTTTGTGCAAAATTTTATATGAAGACGTCTTCTTATGCATTTTTTTTTTTGGGGGGGGGGGTGGATTTGAATTTGTAGAGAACGTCATTCCCTATTGAAAGATACCTTTGAATTTGCTCTACTTTGAACAGTGCTCGAAATAAAGGAGGTGGTTCCGCTGCTGTATTCGACAAAGATTTATTAAATTAAAATAAAGATAGATGTCTTTTGAGAGTATTTCCAATCTCAGAGAAAAAATCTTTTTTAACAACATTTGTTGTATACTTATCATGTTCGTTTAACAGAAGTTGAAAATATAGGACGTCAGAAAAGTTAACATATATGTGTGTGGAAGTGGGCAGAAATAAAAATCTACATTTCTTTTTTCAATTGATAAACTTCACCTATGCGTATATTTTAAATTAAAATAATAAACTGTAAATACCAGAACGTGACTGATTCAAAAATACTTCGAACAACGAAGTGAGACATCAAAAAATGTGAATGGTAAATCTACAAATTTGTTGAACCAGTATACGGATACTTGTAGATATCAGGGCTTGAAAGTTACAGTCAAGACAAATGTACTATTCACATTTAGACTACGGCTGGTACAGAAGTTGTACCATGATCGCGCCAAGAAAGAGAATCGCGCTTGTTATATCTATAGCCGTAGTCTAAAGGTTAAGATTTCTTGCACAATAGTAATGATAAATTGTAAAATATCCAAAAATTAGAAAAAAAATGAATTGGTTAAATGAAAGATCTTATGGTTTTAATTGAATTTTAAAAAGTATCATAAGAGCAATGGCATTAGTGTGCTTATTTTGCACAGAAAATTCTGCACACATAGCACAGAATTTTTATGTATGATTTTTTCAAAAAGATAGTTCTAGTTTGTGAGGCAAATGCACAGTCTCTGAATTACATTAATATATATATACAAAGGCTCGCCTTTCCTTCCTATTAAAACCTGAAAAACAAGGCACACACTATTGCAGTTATATAATAACAAAAGTCATTATAGTTTTAGAGTGATTAGCTTTTTGAACTACTCTCCGTGAATTTTAGCAAGCAATTGGTAGATGTGACTTAAGCTTCAATGCTATCGCCTACCAATCATGTTATTGTCATAAAAAAAAACCCTGTTGGATTCCATGAATACATTAAAAAGTTTCTGAAAGTTATTTCTCTTTCATTTTTATCTAGTGCACAACGATGACAGTCGTGAGGAATATTCTTTCCGATCATCTAGGAGGCTCCTTAGTGGTGGTGAACCAACTACTGGTGCTGATGTTGTGATTTATATGGTGGTATTTGGAGTGGTCGGAATAATCGCATTACTCATTAAATGTTGCAAGTGGTGCTCTGAAATGTCTGAAGAAGAATATTCGGGTGCCGTAGTACATCCTCCCCCAAGAAGAGAACTAATTCCACCACCACCCTCTGCTACAAGAAGATATACTCTCAGGCCTCCAAGTTCTAGCTCCTCTATAATCCTTCCACAAGATGAAAGGACATTAAGAGTGGCATTCATAGAAATAGAAAATCCAAATTATTACCAAGGCAGTTCTTCTAGAAATGATCCCCCAAAACCAATGGAAGATTTACCACCATCCTACGACACAGTCGTAAGAAATGATGCGTTCAATTCATCATCGACCACAAATGCAGTATTTGCAAAGGATAATAAAAGCTCTTAACCCAAGTTCTGAGATATGATGAAAAATCGTGATGCTCCCGTGTCACAGGCAATGAAATTATTGGTGCATTTGCGAATGTAACGAAATTGTATTGCATATGCAAACACAGAGAGAACAAATGAACAAACGTAATTTCAGAAATTGGAGATCCCCTTAAATCTCGAGCATTTTGGAAGATCTCTTTTTGTGATTTAAGCTGCGGCTCTTTTAGGTTTGTGTAATATTTATTTTCTTCGATTGCCATTAAACATGTTTGAAAGGATATAGGGCGATGGAATTTCTCTCAGCATAGCACAGACTTCAATCCACAAAATAAATAAATATTTAATGATTGTCTGCTGTTGTTCTTACTTTAAATGTGAAAAATCTCTTTTTTTTTATTCTTCATAAAAAAAAATAATAGAGGAGACATTTCAAACAAAGAGGTACGAAAACATAATATGCTGCATGACTTCCACTTTTCCTATAGTTTTTTTAAACATTTCTGTAAATTCAAAGCCTGTGGTGTCAAGGGTTTCAAATAAAACAATGGCAGAATATATTTTACAGGTATTTTTCGTGTCTTTCATGGAACAATGCTTGAAAACTTATTTAATGTGCCTACACGAACGTAAACCGAAAACATTATAATGAAACATATTTCACTACATTTTAATTTTTTTTAATGTTTAATATCGTGAAATTTGTGTATCTTATGTTATCAACAGCCTTATGAAAGTACTACATCTTCGTTACATTTCCAAATACATTCAACAATATTAGAGCTTTTGTATTGTACCGCTGAAAAGTATTTGATCATGATCAAAGGAAGGATCATGATAATTATGCTACGCTTGAAAAAAGAAACATAATATATCAAAATAAATTACTAGGAAATTTAATTCTGTCCTTTTGTTTAATAAATTTGTTTTCTAGAATCTTTTTCATGAAAAGTTCTTGCAATTTGCTGATTGAGATGTACTTACGTTTCGGCTTCGTTACTACGAAAGTGTTTATATTTAAAACTTTTGTAACTTCATTATCGCCGAGAATAGTATAAGTAGATAAAGATAAGTTCCACGTTACAGTTCAACGTTGTAAAGCTGCAGTATTTTCAAACACACTAAGAACAACCATTTCTTATGCATAAAAGTAAACTTCACTTGCTCTTAAACAACAAATGCTTAGCTCATGTTGAATAAACGTTTTATATATGCAGTAGTTTAACCTCTTCATTCCGGAGACCAACCCTCCTCCCAAAACACTTGTATCAGCGGCTATTTAAGGTAGTTTGAGTCTTAGAAATAATAAAGATATTATTTAATTTTTTTATAAAAAAAATTGATCTTAAATCATCATCCACAAAAGAGTATATTGGAGGCATGTCCCTATCAATCTCAAACTTAACCAATGGGTCAAAACATTAGAATGGGGACAGCAGGAATTGTACTGAATAAATTAATAACGTTTTGACGGAAAAAAGTTATTCTTTCTGTACATAAATGGGTACTTTAGGAATGAAGAGGTTAAATTAGCTCAATGAAAACAGAGTATCATAAAAGTTTCTCCTTTTATTCCTATTTAGTTAAGAACTGGGAGGAGGATAAGTGGATACCTAATTTTACCACCAGAAGTCCACGAGCTTGGGACAGATTTACCGTAACTTATCCTACACTACCACCAAGAAAGACCTTCTCTACTCGGATTATAGATGACCGAGACATCTTTTTTATTGTTCTTGGAATCGGATCTGTCGTAATCATTTCACTGATAATTTATTACTTTCAAAAGAAAAATGGAAGAAGCTCTACCACCCCGGGAACTATAATAGGTGCAACTGTTCATCTACCACCTAGAAATTGGATTCCTAATCAACCTGGCAATGTGCTCAACCCAACACTGCAAGAGGTGGGCTTCCATGACAATCCTGCATTCTCATCTCAAACAAGAGCAGATATTCATCAAGTGGATGGCTCTACAGTGGATCGCCCACCGGCATATTCAGCTCTTGTCCTAAGTGACCTGGGAACTCATCCAGAGGGAGTCATATTTCCTCAGGTCAAAAAGCCCGATGAGACACCTCCGCCTATGTATGAATGCGGGCCTTCCTTTAAGTGAATCACTTCCATATTTCAACGTGTAACACTGTTATTTACCATGGAGAGATTGTAAAACGAAAATAAAATTTCTTGTCCCCAATTTACTTTAATTTATAATTTGTACGCGTCACACCAATCGGAAATGAAACATCACTTCAATATGAAATTCACGTAACTTGAAAACATAAATTTCTTCCAATTTCTTGGGTAATAGTTACACGTTTAGGTATAAATTATATCGTATTATAAGACAACCAATGCTGATTAATAAAAAGTGCTATTGCTCCACGCTAAATGAATTACAGAAAGAGTACATTCGAAAATTCTATCAACTAAAGTGTAAAGGTAAAGAACTTTGTACATTTCCATATTTAGTTCAACTGTGGAATCATGTTAGATAACAATTATTGCTCTTGAAGTATACTGAGATTTTTGTAGCAGTGTTCAGACACCGGTTAAATCGAATACTGGATTTTATAAAGTCATTCATTTTTCTAATGAGTAGTTATGTGAACAATCCATTTTGGTCACATGAAGTATTGATAGGAAACCTCTTTTGTTAAGTGTACGTTATTGTCAAGGGAGAGAATTAAAATCAGACCATGATCTTCGTTAGGTAATAAACTTTACTCATTTTGGAGAAGTAGGTAGTATTAAAATAAATCATGTAACGAATATAATATACACTACCAAAACTATTAAATCGATACTAGTTATTTATCTAAATATATTATCGACTTTGATCGACTTAGAAGTCGAACGTTTATTTCAGTTTATGGAGGTTATGAATTTTATTCATTAAGTTTATTTAGATTTAGTTGAAAAATAATAAGATAAAGGTTTTCCTTTTATTCCTGTTTAGTTCAAAACTGGGGTGATGGTGATTACCGGATAGATTATTTTACTACCCGAAGACCATAGAATTGGGATAGATAATCGACTTTTCCAAACGACCAGTATAAATACAAGACTATATTTTTCATTGTTCTATTCGTCGATTGCAAGAGAGCATTTATCCTACGAAAATCTAGAATTTGGGAATCAGAGTTTAAGATGATTGGATATAGTGGACAACCTTTTATCAGATCGTCTCCTTAATTATATAACTGTTACTATGAGCGACCTAACCGAAGGGGTTGGTTTTCCAGCTGTCATCAAGAAAGCCGAAGAAACTCCACCACCAAAAAATGGATGCGTCCATCCATTCAAATAAACTTGCTTCATCTGTTGAACATTATTTGAGTACTCTACTAAATCGTATGAATATCTTCAGTTCACAAAAACCTAATCATACATCTGAAATCCTTATTTGAAATGCAGTATGCTATATGGTCACACAAAAAGTACTTAGTAAATTCTATATTTCCTTTGTTTTCCACAAAGTAGATTTAAGTTTAAAAAGCTGGGGTTTTTTATTATAAAATTGTCAGAGTATAATAATCTTAGTTTAATTTTAGAAATACATATGAATTTTTATCAAGTGTTATTAAGCATTATGAAGGGTTATTTGTAAAAATGTGAAGAGAAAACTGAGCTCTAGACAATCATTTCAAAACATGTATGTTTACTTCAATGTATAATATAATATTTATTCCGGCTTTTTTATGTTGTAATATAAGAAAGTCGGTCAAGAAACGTCAAGGATTTTATCATTTAAACAAAAATGACGACACTCTTATTGGATAATTTGCGAGTACTCTATAAAATGAGCATCGTATTATTACCAAGTGAAGGTATATAAATCGAAAAGCTATATTTATTGTTCAATAAGTTTATTTAATGACCCTTATGAGAAATACAAAAGCAATTATTTTCTATTTTTCATAATTACTTCTAAAAATTTTCTGATGAAACAGTGATGAAGAATAAGTTTTAATTTCATCAATTAATTCATTGTTTGTGACTATTATTAATTACTTATGATTACGCTACAAAGTCTTAGGACAAAACACATCTTCACTTTCACTTCTATTTTGAAGATTACATGCGCTTTGATTTTCTCTGGATGTAATAATACTTATTTATCGGACATAAATAAATGCAAATGTTTTAGTTCAAAGTATAATATACCAATTGATATACCCTTACAATTAAAAAATAACTACGGTCAGAATTCAAAAAATAGAAAATCAGAAAGTTGTTGGATGCAATTAGAATTGAGATGTTTGTGTCTGAGACAGACTCGTCCAGCTATTCTTATGCAGAGATATCGTTTCAGGATATATTCCCGTGATCTTAGCTTCAACTGTGCGGTTTTTGAGTGCGTCACTATTCTTCTCTAAGTGCGCAAGTAATGTACATACTATGTTTTCAGATCATGCTTACATTTCAGTCATATTGAATTAGGTAAGAGTCTATGTACATTTTCACAGATTAGGTCATAAAAGTCTGAGGTTTGAGATAAAAATCTTATTTTGTCCGTCCTTTTTAAAAGGACTAGGAGGCTCCGCCCCCTGCTCGCCTACCCTCGCCAACACCCGGAGATTGCTTCACAAGCCAGCACTCCTTTCGTAGAGTCAATCTCCTGCGACGTCGAAACTATCCTAATAATTAGTATAATCCTGATTTGACTTTTCGGTCCATGACGTCACAGCTAGGGCTCCGCCCCCTTCTCGCTTGCGCTCGCCAACTCCCGGTGATTGCTACGCAATATCATTTGGCTTGCTTCGCAAACCAACACTCATGCCACAAGTGATTTCGCTTTTTTTTAAACTTTAACACTTAATGCACCCTAAACTAATACCCGCATCTGTAAAAAATCATCTCCATCTTGTTTCCTGTTCAATGTTGAATAAACCATGTTAATCTCGTAATATTCTAATCTGTACTTAATCGACAAACCGTCTAAGAATCGAGCGAAAAAACGAGCATGACGTCACAGAGAGATTCAAGGGCATCTGGTAAACCCGTTAGTCAGAAAATGCATTATGAATTTCCCTGAATAAGAAGGAACGTGTATCGCTCTGCGATCTAAAAAGTACGAAATTTGACCAATTTTTGATCGCATCGAACTCATTTATAAACAAATTTCAAAAATAATTGTACCGTAAGAAAGAGTATATTCTATGTAGTAATAAGGAGTATTAATGAAGTTATACTGCGATGTTTTCAAATTTAAAAACTAATAGTAATAAGATATAGATATGACAGTTTTAACAAAAAAATAACAAAAATGTCCCGATTTTTCCCGAATTTCAAAAAATACTATCAGGAACCAATTGAAATTTCTAAAAAACTCGACTAGCTGCAAAAATTCACGTTTGGAGGTACTCAAAAAAAATCACGACTGAAGACTCGAAATTTTTACGTCTTTTGCTCATTCGCGTTAGAAATTTCTCTTTTTCAATTTTGACACTTAATAAGCCCAAAACTAATAGCTAAACGGAAAAAATCTTCATAATTGTCCAGGGAACACGATGAAGAACAAACCATGTTAATTTCGTAATTTTTTGATCCGTACTTTCTCGGGAAACCGTCTAAGAATCGAGCTAAAAAAACCCAGTTTTCAATCCTACGACAGCGGCGACTTTTTATTAATATAGTGTGTGCGTGTGCTTCGCTCTCTTTATTCCCTTTCGATTAGAAACTGGGAAATTATAGATAAAAAATTTTAAGGATTTAAAACAAAAATATTTATTCTTATTCTAAGTTTTCTTTATTATATGACTGATAAAAAAATTGGGTTAAAACCAACACCTTTGCTCTATTTTATATTAAAAACGCATTTTAATTCATCTATCAATTGACATAATATCGTACAATATTCAGCAACCAAATTTGAAAGGAAACTACTGTGACTATTTAACATGACATTATAAACAAAAAATCACTTAAATCTAATGGATCGATGTAAAGGTTTCAATAACCACAGCCCACAATACAATTTGAAAAAAAAAATACATTGAGTCACACCCACACAAATAATTTAAAAGTCATGCTTTAATATGTTTTACATAATGTGTTACTGTTTGAACATTGAAAAAAATAAGAGGTATCAATTTGAAGAATATAGCACAAAAATTCATATAATTGAAAAAATTTTAGAATTTTAATTTTGCTTTGCAGATTTAGTTTTAAGAAAACTTTAGTAGGCATCTGCTTCTATCAAGTCTGCTATTCCGTCTCTATCAAGCACTATTAAGACCTCATTTTCAGAAAATTAGAAGTAACTTGTTTCGAATAAAAGTAAGAAAAATAAGATTTTTAACGAGATAAAAACAATTGAAATCAACTTTTCCAGGAAAAAATGTTTCCATTCTGCTGAAAGTAAATAAAACACCTTTCTCGTTCTTTTGAAGGTAAAGAAATGACGAAAATATGCTTCAAAAAAATTACAATGATAATGAAACATTTCCCTTCCTTATTGAAAAGCTTTGAATTTATTTTGTGGTTTATGATTCTAAAACAAAGCGTAAAATGTGGACAGTCTTTTCTGTTATTGACTATGGAATTGAAATTACTTTTTACAAAGAATAACATTTAAAAAAAAATTACAAGTTAATTTATCATTTTAATTATAGGCTGCGGTGGGGTAAGTGCGTCCTTTGAATATAGAAGTGTCTATGATCAAAGTAGGGGCTGTGCCACCTGCTAGAAATGCTTGATGGAGTAAAATATATTTATTAGTTTTGTCGCTAGAGCAAAAATTTCGCTTCTAATTTCGGTAGGGAAGTTGAGCATATCGAGACAGAGCATGAATGCGATTATATGCTCGGCGAGTGCGACCCTATGAAATAGCATTGAAAAGTATTAAAATTGAATCAATGGCAAGTTTAAACAAATTGGATGGTAAATACGTTTGTAAAACGTCAGAGGGAGTGATAAACCCGTGGAAGTTTTATAAATTATTAGGACCTAGTAGTTATTGATTCAATATGAGCTTCGATTTGAGTTCGCACCTGTCCCATCGCACATTATTCAAATTGAGAAAAGAAAAAAAGAAAATATATTTTTACTATCATCCATACTTGGCAACAATACACTGTATGAATCGGCTCTAAGTAACAATGAAGAATTGTAAGTAACAAGGCTCTAAGTAACAGTGTAACTTAGAATCCTTGTGTTAGGCACAAGCAACTGTTCATTACAATACTGTGTAAACTATATCGTAAAAAGTAAATAACTACTCTTACAGAGATCAGAGCTGTAAAGTTTTTACTGAGTTGAATGAGGGCGTATTTTATCAGCAATACATATTTTATACTAACAAATAATTTTGATGTAAAAAAGATTAAGAAACGTTTAACAGATTTTGTTACTTCAAAAAGGTTGGGATTTTGTAAAGTTTAAAAGAACAAGTGTACAACTACCGAAAGAAAAACAAAATACTATTTACTTATTAAGATCAAATTTAGATAAGAAAAATTAATAAACTATAAAATTAACATTTCTAACGAAAATAAACTTTTTCAACTTAAACACTTGTAATTGCAATCAAAAGTAGAAAAATCAAATCGTGAAATGATTTCAAATGAAAACCTACTATTCTAACATTAATTCTTCCATTTACAGTTTCTAAGTTCATATTTAATAAAGAGTGAGGTAATTGAAAGGAATATGACCTTCTTGAACCGAATTCCTGATACATTTTAGCCATGTCTATATTTTGAGAAACTTCTATTTTTTTACTATATTCTTATCTAAGTAAATGAATTTGCCTAGACATTATTTTCAAGCTATAGAAATGCAAATATATCAACGCTTTAATACTCCAAGCATGAGAATTAAGGTTTTGATACAATCTTCTATTCCTCTTAATACAGTTGTTTACTACTTTTAAATAAACTAATCGAATTTATTCTTTTATGTGATATAACGACGCAATACTAAGAAGTAAATTTAGAGAGAAAGTAAAATTTCCCTATGTTTCGAAAAATTATTTCTGATAATTGTTTCAATTATACTGCACTTCAGTATTGAAATAAATGTATTATAAAGTTGATTGAAAACGCTGAGAAAATCATATCAATTTAGCTTTTAGTACATATCTTCTCTTTCTTTTTGGCATTTTAGAAAACGAGCAAATAGTTGTTGAAACGGAGAATCCATTGATCAACTGGTATACTGTTCCTTCAGTCACACTCGATGGCATCCAAAACCAGTATCCATATTTGTACATCGCCACTATCATCTTTGCTACAATTGTAGTAGGAATGGCTCTCCTCATTATTCTACGCTCGTGTATCCGGACATGTAAGATGACTTCTTCCATACCTTGTCATTCTCCCCAAGTAGTTCCTGTGATCACTAGATTCCGACGCTCACTGGTTCCAACTGATGCTATTTTGATCAATGGAAGATTTACCACCAGTGACAAACCACCTGATTACGTGACAACTGTGCAGGCGTCCACTGAAGTAAGATCTGTTCCACTTAAGGAAACAGACTCCATGGTGAGTCCCGAGACACCCCCTCCAAGTTACGGAAGCATCGTCTAAACTACGGACTAATTACTTTAAGAATTTCCATCCGATAAAATATATTTACTTCAATCGAAATGTGTGTAAATTCAGTAATTTTCTGACTGCAATTTGTAAATTCATGTTAAAAGCCTGAAGAAATAAGTGACTCTTACTTTCGACTGTGCAGGGTTTAAAATGCACATAATGTTTAATAAAGGTTTAAAATGCACTTAGATACTATGCGGAAACCGTGACAGTATATGGTGTCATCGATGGATGTGTGATTGATTTCACAGTTTTCAACTATGAATGCAAAGATCAAACTGTTTTTTAAAACAATTTACAGTCACTCCTTATTTAACGACCGAGTTTCGTTGTAAAGCGAATTGGCTGATAAGCGAGGAGCGTAATCGTTTTTATACATACTGAATACTGAATAAAAATCTAAAGGAAACGGTGTCGGTAACTTGATGTTTTGCGGAGTATTCAGAACTTGGAACGCCACTGAGAAGCAGGAAATTTACACGTACAGGGAAAGCAGGACGCGGCTATCACCCCAACGGAATGCGTATTAAACAATTTTGAATATTCCATAGTCCTAAAATTGAGTCGCCGGCTGCATTTGTCAGCGACTGAATCAGGCTATGTGTAAAGTCCTCCATTTGATTATATAATATTGCACAGGGGCCGGCGTTGATACCAGTTTTGTTGGTGTGTGTAAACGCACTGAGACTAAGAAAAGGGATCCCCGAGACTCAGACTGAGAAAGCGGATCCCTGACCGTAGAACTGTCATTAAGTGAGGAGTACCTCCATTAAATTTCAACGAATAGCTTGGCGATTCCTTTATAGAATATCCAGTCAGAACACGCAAATAAAATAAGTCCGGACATTTCTAAACTAATCTGTAAGAGGGTAGAAGGGTATATAGTTAATTAACGTCGCATTGGAGCAACACAATGGGCTATAAGAGGGGCAATTGATTGATCAGCAAGCCATGATTCTTAATAAGCTTTTATTTTTTAATTTAAGCAATGCTCACAAATGCTATTATGTAAAACCATACACACATAATATATATATATATATATATATATATCAGTCTTGATTTATATAAAACCAAAAAGTCCGAAAATTTCCCGTTTCAAACAAATCATCCCTGAATAGATTACGGACGTAAATATCTGTGACTTCCAATTTCGGGATAAGCCATTCAAATCTATTTTAAAGCATACTATATTTGAACGTTTTGGACAGGTTTTGTTACACTCCCATTTTTCGCATTCACTCGATGCACCTTATGCTCTTACGAGATTCATGCCATTCATATTTACTTAGTTTCGATGTCTGATTGAAAAGATCGTAACCATCTTTCCCAGCTCTCTCTCTCTTCTATTAAGTAGAAAAAAATCTAAATTTAAGAACTTGGAACTGACCTGTCCAGAACAGATCATGTGCTTCGTGCACAGATTTGTCAAAAGACTTTGCGCTGTGCATAGAGCTGCAGATATTTTCCTGTGCTGGTACAAATTACGGTCTGGGTACTTCTGAAGCTGACGCGTCAGATGCTCAAACTGCAACTGCTCCTCGCACATAGATGTTTGCAAGGCTTCCATGAGACAAAGGATTTCCTATATGAGTAAAATAACATATATAAAATCTGGTTAAAAACATTTATATATTTTAGCACCATTTAAGAGTGATTTATAAATGCACAGAAATACTCAATCGATCTATGGAAGACCAGATTGAACGTTTAATAATGTTGTGGGAAATGTTCATTCCTGTCTGAAATATATTAAGTGTGACGTTAGTTAAAATATATACCTACCTACCTACTTCTAATATATTAAAATAAGTTAGTTGTTCCCAACCCCGATAACTTTGAAGTGGAGGAATACCCCAGCAAATGGTGTACTGTTAGTGAAAATATAAGTTAAAAGAATTTCATTGAAATATATGCTAAAGAAAGAATCTCTTACGTTGCTAGCGGGAATGTAAAGAATAAATGTGATGTGATCTTTTGACTCTTATTGTTATATACTACTTAGGCACTAGAGCTTGTATACCTGCCAATTGTATATACACGCACAGGGATAAGACTGATTTGTATTTGAAGGACTTCTAATTTTGTATCATGAAATTAATTTCTTCTATAATAAGGTGAATTTCACACATCAAAGATAGGGGCGTGCTTTTGGGTATCTATACCTAAAATTTTGTAATTGGGATTAAAAGACCGTGATTTTGGTGAAGTATGCTAATATAGAAGTTATATGATTACCATGTTTTAATTACCACATACTTTCCATTTTAAAGTTCCTGCACCCAAGTGTACATTTTTACTGTTGAGCTGTGAACAAATTCTTAATGAACACGTTGCTTGTGTTTTCAAACCGAATCTTGATGCTATCGTATTAGATGTATGGGATGGTTTGGAAAAAAATTTGATACTCTTACCTTTTAAGAAATTTCAAGATCGAATGAAAAGTCGTACCTACCATAGTAGTAATAAAAATATCATGAATAGAACTAGAGATATTGATACGGTAACTCTTAAATGCTTCTGAGTGAATCCTCATGTTAAGTGTTAAGAATGAATTATGTAGTGAATAAATGACATTTTATGGATTGCTTGGCCCTACTTTTTTATGAAGACGATCAGTTAAACAGATAAACTCAGTGTAACCCCAAAATTATAAACCCTATTTTTTTCTCACAGAATCACCAAAAGAAATGATCACTGTTTTTTCAACTTTCGCTTTGGTTGTGCACGGAATTGCGAGACAAGGCTATGCTGCCGTGTAGCATAGCCTTATCTCGTGATCGTATCTTCGTGTAGTGACGGTCTGTCGTTTCGGTTACAGTTTCAATAATAGGGTTTTGTAAAATAACAGATAGAAACCATTATTGTAAATAACAGTTACCGAAATATCTATTGATATTTTTCTGTGAAGCCAATTCAAATCAAATTGATCAAAACTTGGAAAAATTGAAATTTGTTTAAAATTTTTTTGAAAATAACAAGTTTTCTAAGCTTATTTTTAACAACAAATTAATGGTCAATTGAAAAAGTAAATACTTGTTAATGCCGTTAATGTCAATTTCTAAAAGTTTCTAAAAATCGTCAAAATTACCTTTGCGGTAGTAGCTAACGGAAACAAAACTGTATTTAGCAGCTAATTTAACTTTTTTTCTCAAATTACCTATAATTAATATCATTCATTATGTTTTTATCCCAACACTATTATATATACACCCAACAATAATTGTAAACTGACATCTAAGTGTTTGCACGAGTTCTGTAGTCGTGCTGCCATCTATCGCGTACTTCTAAAGTTCTTAAGAAATGTATTTCACACCGATTAACGTGTTAATAAGTTTGAAATAACTTCGAACTTAAAAATGTTAAACAAACTTAAACTAAAACAACAAAAGAAAATATGTTACTAGAATTAGAACCACACAATACACTAAATTTAACCCCCAAGAAATGAATAATATTTTCTTGTTTATATTTAAGTCAAGCACGAATTTATAAAAACACATATAAATTGAGTTTGAAAATATGTTGTTTAAATTAAACTGTTTCTACGAAAACTTAGTGTGATGGACATGGCCATTACAGATTGGTTTGCTGTAGGTATACTTGGGCTTAATGAGGGGGGAAAAAGGGACGATCGAAAGACAGGCGCAATATGCAATGCATCCAAGTTTAAATAAACATGTCCAACAACAATTTTTCAGATGTTATTAATTTTATACTTATTTGGAATTTGTAGGCTTTTCTGCGAGATTGTAATAACAGATTATTTTTCAATCTGAGTTCTTTGTGCGAAATTTTCATTAGTATATTCAATAAGCACTTATTTTCGAGCCTACCCGATTTGGTTTTGGAATTTAAAAAAAACTATGAAACACACATGCCTAAGCTGGTTAAAAGAGAAAAAATTAAAGTTTCATACATTGTAGGTAAAATATACACAGTTAGTCAATACCCCTAAAGAAGTAAAAAAAGATCTTTAAGAACAATCCTTCTTTAATATAAAGGTATATAAGGAACCGGGAGAAAGAAGGGAGAGTCACCTGAAATTATTTTTTGGAGATATAGGGGAAGATCATTCGTTTAGAAAATCATATGTTTTTTGTGTAGAAGGTGTGTTCAGCTGAAGGTTTTGAGGCATATGGAAAGCTTATACCTCATGTATAGCATAATAATGATAATGATGGGGTATATTAACATCAGCTTGTAATCAATATTAATATACATTAGATTGAATAACGTTTTAATTGATACAGAGAATTGTAATTCTACAAAGATTTGAACAATATGATAAATATGTGCAAGACAAAGTAATTGTAATTCATCAATAAAAATCGCTACACTGATGAATAGTTCAGTAAATTTAACTGTAAAAATTGTGATTAAAATTTTGGATACATTAAATTAAATTCTTATTACCAAAAATTTGTTTGTTTTAAAATTCTCGAATGGCAACTAATAATGAACCATACTTGCGAATAAAATAGTAATAACTTTTCATTCATTTTTTATTTATACGGTCTCAGACAGAGAAATTCATAAATTTCGTTCTCAAATTCGTAAACAGTCCTTTTCCTGTTCCCGAAACCTTTCTTTAAGAAGGCCGAAAAGGTCAAAAGGAAAACCTTTCTTTAAGAAAGGTTTTCGAGCCACAAGAGAGGGGGGGGGGGTTGACAATTTGTCGACTATGTGTGGGTTGAAGGTTAAGTTTAAATCCCACTTAAGAAATAAAAACTAAATTTTTTCTCTAAAACACTCGTTCTTAACTGGGATTTAAACATACTGTTCAATGTATAATTCAATAAAAAAATGTAAAGAAATACGTAAAACTGAATTCATAAAAAGTAACATAGGCGTAACCAGGGGGGGGGGAAGTAAAATTTTGAAAATATATAACTCTAATGAGCTTTTTATAAATTAATCCTTTATTAATAACTACTCAAACTATTCACAACTTAATTTAAGTTTAAGTAATTTTATTTTATTTAATGTTTTACTTGTGTAATAAATAAATGTAATCAATGAAACAATGGTACATTAGTTCATAAGCGTAACCAGGGGGAGTTAGGGCTTCAATCCCCTTCCCCACCCCCATTCAGTTCGTCGAACAAGATAGTAAAATTTGTTAATAACGAGCAATCAGAGCTTTAAGCTTTTGGCTATTTAAACTATATTATATTAAATAAAAATTATTTTTACGCTCATGATATAAAAATAATTGGCATATAAGTAAAATTTTTAGTCACTTGATTTTTACGTTTAACTTAGAATATGGTTTTTGAAGAACCAACTAGGAAAATGTTTATTTGTATTTACCACAGCAAAAACTTATTAATTTTGTCCAAATGTAATAGTTCATGAAGTTCTAGTGACTATTTTCCTATTCTTTTAAATTTAACGATAATCTAGATATCTAAAAGCATTCTTAACAATGATGTTTTTTATTTCAATAATGTTAATATATTATGTTGTTATGATGTACTGTATTTTTTCCCCCGAATTTTAAAAACACTTGGTTCGGATTAACCAAATTCTCGGATTAACGGGTGAAGGGGGGTTGAATTAGGAAGGTTTTAGTGTAATTCAAGACTGTCCTTAAGTAATTTGTTGCTAAACCAAACAATGTTTTTCTCATGTATGATACAATAAAACAACATTGTTTAAAATAACTTTATTTGAGAGGTAAGTGACTTACATTTGCTAGACGCAAAATATTTTATAATTTTATCAATGTACTACGAAAGAATTTATTAATATATGGGATTTTTAACGTAAAAATAAAAAAATTACCCTGAGATGTGCACAAATGCTTTATTTTTTTATTGGTGTACAATCCATACTTCTCGGGATTAACCCCCTACGCCCCATTCATCAACCCAAGTCACACATATGCCTCTGAGTGCTACAAGTCGGGAATGCAATCTGATCCGGCATCATTTGGCTACCTACCGAATCCAGCAACATCTATCAAATCCGGTCCATATCCGATAAACCCGAATTTTTAAAAAATTAAATAATTGATTATTCAAACCCAACTTTAAAGTCGCAAAATGGTTTATTAAGCAATCGATTGTGAATGAATCGATATTTTATCTTTCAATCATCAGTTTGGAAAATTCTAGCAAAAATAATAAATTAAATGATCAATAATACTTTTTAATAAAGAGGAATTAGAAAAGCAAATTCTGTAAGAAAATGAAGACCATTGCAAAAAGACAAAACTTTAGAAAAGAAACAGATTTTGAGAAAATACTGAAGAAAGAAATGACTTCATATTAAATGAAAAATATTTGTCACTTATGTACGACTACTTAATGACGGTTAAACCAACTAGTGTCGAAGCTGATAGGGCCTTCTCGGCAGCTAATATATACGCATTTCATTGAGAAATAGGTTGGGGGACTTCACAATTAATAAGATTTGTTTCCTTAGATCGTTCATTCAGACTAAAAAGTGATTTTCATTACTATATAACTTCGATTTAAGCAATTAAGAAGAACTAAGAGTTCCATTGCTTGTTATGTTGACCAAAAACTGCCAAAGATTAGATTTTTATGTTAGCATGAGACAAGGTTAGGTACAATTTATATGTCATTTGCTCAACGACATTAGAGATACAGACTACTTAATTTTAGATAAATAGAAAATTACTACGCATAAAACAAACTAGTGTTTTTTGGTGTAGAAACTAGTAAGACTGACCATGGTCAATCGTTTAATACTTACTACTAGTGTTACTATAACTAATTGTTGGTGATTGATATCCTACCTATGGATAATTATTAATAAAGTTGATTTTCTAATGTTAAATGCATTTTTGTTTCTCAATTGGGAATAATATCCTTTTTACCTACTTTCACTCAGCCGATTTTGGAAAAATACATACTGGTTAGATAGACTTATTAACAAAAACTAATCCGCCGGAGTGAAAATCGTACCGAATTACAATCCTTAACTACAATGGTCAGCACAAACGAATTCTCGATACTTACACTCGTCAATGAATAGAGATCTTTGGTGGTTCACTTCCTTTTCGAAATACATTTATTTATTTCACTTTATAATCACGGTTTCTTAACAGCATACATATTATTAGAAGTCTAGATTCCTTAAGGGGCTCATTAAAGCGGCGTGATTGATTACCAATGCAATCAGACAAACCTTTTAGCTCTGAAATCATTCAGCTCTTTTAAACGTGTTACAAAAGCAGTATGGTATTCCTTGGCTATTTCTTTCCTTGTGTCAGCTAAAAAACTTCTTGATTCACTTTGTTATAAACAGGAGTCCACAGTACATCTTATGTATCTTTGCTTTAGCAAATATTTGAGTATTAAAAATAACATTGTGAAAGCATTATTGCAGTTTAAAGGTTAGACATATTTAATGCAATTATGTTATAAGTTAAATAATACTTTCGGGAGATTACTTTTTTACAAAAACAGTTTGAATAGAAAAGTAACTGTGAAATGTATAAGTTATTTTTCTACGTGTTGACATTACAACAGTGATATGTATCTCTATTTACGTTTCTACCAACACTGATGAATGATTCCATGTCTTAATATCATCATTAATATTATAGTTGCATGTAGTTCTTCACAAGTTTGCAGTTAATACTATTTTTAAAAGTTATGAGTCAGAATCGAGAGAATTTTTTCCGATGTGATTCAATCAAATCAAGTTTAAATCTAAGAACTTCAGAAAATAACGAAACTTTTACGGAAAAATCGAAAGTTTTAATTTCTAATTTAATTGTATTGTAAGTTTTAAAATTCACCATAAAGTCATCTAGTAAATATTGTATAAACAAAATTTTTTCTGATTTTATTAAAAATCAAATGTTAACTAATGAATAGTAGTTAACATAAGCAATCATATAAGTCCTAATAATAACTATATATTAATTACTATATATTAATCATATTAATAAAATTAATTATAATAATTACTATATATTAATTATATTAATATAATTAATCTAATCTTCCCTCTTTTACTAGGGTACAGTCCATTCTTTTTAGTAGGACCAACCCCCCATTCAATAACCGTAGTTACGCCTATGAAAAGTAGTTAAAAGAGCTGAATAAATCTTCCTTTCCCAAAACTTTTTTCTTCTAGATCACTGTATGTTTGTATTTAAAGCGGATAAAACCCTGTAGATGGCAGCAGTGTGTAAATAAAAGAAGCATTCGATAATTTTGGAATTAAAAATTTGTTTTTTCACCACTGTATGATTACTGTCAGAAACATAGGTGTAATTAGGGTTGTTAAATGGGGGAGAATTGGGGGAGAGTGGGCCCTCCCGAAAAGTATGGACTGTACTCTAGTAAAAAGGGAAGATTAAATTAATGTCTATTAATTATTAAGAATTAGTTTTTATATAATTAATATATGTTAATTATATTAATAATTTAATGATATATTAATTAGTAATAATTTAATGATGTATTAATTATTAATAATTTAATGATTTATTAATTATTAATAATTTAATGATATATTAATTATTAATAATGTAATGATATATTAATCACTAGTAATTACTTAACACTTGATTTTAAAAAAATCAGAATTTTTTTTATTTATCCAATATTTACCAGATGACTTTATGATGAATTTAAGAACTTACAATACATATAACTTAAAAATTAAAACGCCGATTTTTTTTCGTAAAAGTTTCGATTTTTTTTTAACTTTTTAGTTTTAAACACATGATTTGTTTGAAGAACATCGGTAAAAATTCTGACTCACACCGCCTATGAGTGCTCATAATTTTTAAAAAGTGTATTAACTATATACTTTTGAATAACTACATGAACTATAGTATAAATGATGAGATTAAGACAAGTAATCATTTATCAGTTTTGGTAAAAACTTAAATAGAGATATTGCTGTTGTAGTAATGTCAATAAGAAGAAAAATAACCTATACTTTTCACCATATCATTTCAAAGGAATTTTTTTAGTAAAAAAGTCATCTGAGAGTATTATTTCAATTCTAACATTTATGTATTAAATATGTCTTACCTTTAAACTGAAAAAATGCTTTCGCAATATTATTTTTAATACTCAAACATTTGCTACAGCAAAAGTACAGAAGCTGTGCTGCGGACACCTGTTTGTAACAAAAGGAATCAAGAATTCTTGAGCTGACACAAGGAGAGGAATTACCAAAGAATACCATACTGCTTTTCTAAAACGTTTAATAAAGCTGAATAATTGTAGAGCTAAAGGGCTTGTCTAATTGCCCTGCAATCAAACAAGCCACTTTAAAGAGCCCCGTAAGTAATTTAGACTTCTAATCATATGTAAGCTGTTAAGAAACCGTGATTATAAAGTGAAACTAGTAGAATATAATGCGAAATAAATAAATCTATGTCGAAAAGGAAATGAACCACCGAAGATCTCTCTATTCATTGACGATTGTAAGTATCGATAATTAATTTGGGCGGACCCTTGTAGTACACAGAGGCATATTCTTGACTAGGGTTATGAATGAGAGGTGGCGGAATCACAGTCCCAAGAAGTACCCGGCTGTACACCAATAAAAAGGTGAAGCATCTGGAGAACTCTTAGGGAAATTTTTGTATTTTATGTCACATAGAAATCACATGATATGCACTCACTGCCATAAAAATTTGCGGACCAAGAAAAATTCGTCAAAATGAAACGAAATTTTACACATGTAAGAACTACTTTGATATAAGTAAGTGATTAGAAAATCAAAGAAAAAGGATCATTTATTGCAGAAAAAAGTACAAATGAACGGAAGTTTTAGTACTCTGTTAAACCCTCTCTAGCGCGAATGCACGATGCGATACGAGCGGGCATTCCGTATGATGTCCTGAGACATCTCGTTCCACAGTTGCTGTAAACGCGCCTCTAGTTCGACCAAACTCGTAGGGTGTCCAACTTGCCGTCCCAAATGATTATCCTTCGATTGGTGACAAATCTGGGGATCGAGAAGACAAGAGAAGGGTGGTAATGTGGCGGAGGCAGTCTTGTGACATCCTTGCTGTGTGTGGCCGAGCATTCTCTTGTTGAAAAATAGCTCCTGGGAACCCTGCCATGAGTGGCATCACATATGGCTGAATGATGTCATAGACGTACCGCTGGGCTGTCATTGTGCCATGGATATATATCAGGGGTGACCGTGTATCGTAAGCAATGGCACCCCATACCATCACACCAGCTGTGGGAGCGTTGTGTTGCTGTAAAGCGAAGGCAGGATTGAGGCGTTCACCACGGGTCCTCCACACACGAACACGATTGTCATCACTGCTCAAATTGAATCTAGATTCGTCGTTGAAGACGACCTGGTTCCATTCCGTTGCCGTCCAATCCCGTCGTGCGCGACACCACTCCAAACGGAGATGTCGGTGGGTGGGTGTCATTGGTAGCACACATAATGGGTGCCGCAATACCAGATGTCCTTCAGACAGGCACCTTGCGATGGTTCGGGAAGACACAGGGGCCCGTAGTGAAGGTGCTGCCTGTGTCTGGATAGTGGCCAATGAGGCAGTTGGCTCTACGCGCACGTTTCGTATGATATGACGGTCTTCTTGACGACTGGTCTGTCGAGGGCGTCCTGAGCCTGATCGCCGTGTAAATGACGTCTCTTCTGTCCACCGGTCCCAACACCTCCTCACAGTAAAATCAGAACGGCCCACTTGACGAGCTACTCGCCGAGCTGACCACCCAGCTTCCATCATCCCGATGATTCTTCCACTCTCGAATTCTGACAGCTGCTCATATTGTCTTCGATGGCGGCGTAGAGGCATGTCTGCCTCAGCGTTTCCTTTGAAAAAGATTAAGTACACTCAAACAAGCTCTGCTTTCCTGTTTTATAGTCCAAGGAGAACGAAGTTCAACGCCCTCTAGTGGCATTACGCAATACGCAATCACGCTGCATTTCTAATCATTTGCATATCTGGCCGACATGCACCTTCATGCCAAGTTTCATTGCGATCCCACAATTATTTCTTGGTGAGCAAATTTTTATGGCAATGAATGTGTATTAATGAATGTTTTCATAGTACACTGATAAATTATTAAATATTTTGCGTCTAGCAAATGTTAGTCACATGGAGAAATTCATTTTAAATAAAGTCATTTTAGGCAGTGTTGTTTTATTGTATCATACATGAGAAACACATTATTTGTTTTAACAACAAATTATTTAAGGACAGTCTTGAATTACACTGAACCCTGCTAATTCAGACCTCCCGTTAATCCGAGAGTTGGGTTAATCCGAACGATCTGTTTTTAAAATTTGTAAAACAAATTTCAGTAAATTAACAACATAATATATTAACATTATTAAAATAAAAACATCATTGGTATAACAATGCACATACTTTTAGATATTTAGATTATCAGGATTATTTTAAATAGTCACTATAGAACATTATGAACTATTACATTTGGACAAAATTAATCAGTTTTTGCTGTGGTAGATACATATAAACATTTTCCTAGATGGTTCTTCAAAAACATATTCTAAGTTAAAAGTGAAAATCAAGTGAATATAAGTTTCACTTATATGCCGTGCAATTATTTATATTATATGAGCGTAAAAATAACTTTTATTTAATATTATCCAGTTTAAATAGCCATAAAGCTTAAAGATCTGATTGCTTGTTATTAACAACTGAATGGGGGTGGGGTGAAGACCCAACTCCCCCTGGTTACGTCTATGAACTAATGTAGTATTTTTTTGTAGATTACATTTATTTATTACACAATTAAAACAGTAATTAAAATAAAATGAACTAAAATTACATTAATCAAAAGTAAAGATACTAAAATTTAATTAATTAAAATTTAATTGATTAAAATTCCATCAGTTAAAATTAAATTAATCATATTTACACCAATTAAAATTGAATTAATTACATTAATTAAAATTTACTTAATTACACTTATATATTTTTTACAATTTAGTTATGAATAGTTTGAGTATTAATGATTCAGTTGAGTTCATTCAATTCAGTGGTCACATCTGACCCCAAGAAAAGAACTGTCACGGGCAACGCCATGTTTGCCACGCATTGGCTAGTAAATAAATGAAATCGGTGAAACAATGGTACATTAGTTCATAGGCGTAACCAAGGGGAGTTGGGGATTCAACCTCCCATTCAGTTCGTCGATCAAGATAGTCAAATTTGCTAATGACGTTCAAACGGACGTTAAAGGCTATTTAAACTAGAAATTAAATAAAAATTAATTTTACGCTCATAAAATAAATAATTGCACGACATAAGAGAAATTTTTATTCACTTGATTTTTATGTTTAACTTAGAATGTTTTTTGAAGAACTGATTTATTTCGTACAAATGTAAGAGTTCATGAAGACTATCGTGACTATTTTCCTAATCTTTTTAATTTACTGATAGTCAAAAAATCTAAATGTATGTGCATTCTTAACAATGATGCTTTTTATTTCAATAATGTGCCGACCAACCGGTATAGTGGTTAAGGTGTTAGCCTCTAGATCGGTAGGTCCCCGGTTCGAATCCGGGTTCGGGCATGGATGTTTGTAAGCGTATACCAGCTTAGGTGTTGCTTCGTCATCTGAACATGGTTCAAAATTACGATGTAATTGTTAGGGGCAATGATGGCCCTCCCACTGGGTGCTCCTTCACAAGTGGCCATCACTTCCGGCCTTGTAGTGGCCAATGACTTCGGTCAAAATGTTCCCGCCATTAGGAAAAAAAAAAAAAAAATTTCAATAATGTTAACATATTATGGTTGTCACTGATTCATTTTTTTTAATTATACAAATTTTTAAAACATTTTATTCGGTGCAATTTATATATTATTAGAAGTCTAAATTCCTTAGGTGGCTATTAAAGCAGTTTGATTGATTACAGGGCAATAAAACAAGCCATTTAGCTCTGCAATTATTCAGTTTTATTAAACGTGTTAAAAAATGCAGTATGGGATTCCTTGACTATTTTTTTCTTTTTGTCAGCTCAAGAAATCTTGATTCATTTTGTTACAAAAAGTTTTGCACTTTTACTTTAGCAAATTTTTGCGAATAAAAAATAACATTGAGTAAGTATCATTGCAGTTTAAAGTTAAGACATATTTAATACAATTATGTAAGAATTTTAACAATACTTTCGGGATGTGACCTTTTTACTTAAAAGAATTTAATAAAAATGTTAATGTGGAAAGTATAAGTTAAATTTCTTCTTGTTGGCATTACATCAGTGATATCTCAATTTAAGTTTCTACTAACACTAATCATCATTAATATTATAGTTGCATGTAGTTAGTCACAGGTATAAAGTTGGTACTCTTTTTAAGCAATTATGAGCACTCATAGGCGGCAATCAGAATCGATATAATTTTACCTATGTGCTTCAAGCAAATCACATTTAAATCTAAAAAGTTCAGAAATAATCGAAACGTTTCCGAAAAAAATTGACGTTTTAAATTCTATTTTAAATTTATTGTAAGTTTTAAAATTCACTGGTAAAAGTCATCTGGTAAAAATCTGGTCATATGGTAATCAATAAAAAAATGTTATTTTAAAAATCAAGTTACAATTAATGAGTATTTATTAATATATTTAATTAATTATTAATAATTAAATATTTAAATTATGATTATTAATTAATATATTTAAGTAATTATGATTATTAATTAATATATTTAATTAATTATTAATGATTAATCTATTTATTATGTTTATTAATATAATTAATTTATTGTTTTCCTTTTTTACTGGGGTACAGTCCATACTTTTCTGTAGGACTAACCCCCTATTCAACAACCCTAGTTACGCCTATGATAAAGATTCGACAATCCATCGTCGACAATATCCCCATCTCTTGTGGCTTATTAACCATTATTTAAAATGCTGACAAGTTTGTGAAGGAAATTTCGGAATTTCCAGTTCAAGACTAAATAAAAACAAAATTAATTTTTTAGACGAATATTTACTATGTTATTCATAAATATGGTTAATTATGAGCTGCGGCAAGCTAATATTAAATTGGCATGTGTTATTTTAGAAATGTAGAACTTCAAGTACTTTTTAGGGCATTACAAAAACTCTTAAACTTTTTCAAAAACACCATTTTGCTATCGATGAGCAGTTGTTTTTTAAGATATTGAATAAAATTGACACGCAAAAGAGCAGAAAATTAAAATGTAATGAAGAAATATTTTAAAGAATTAATTCATTTCTACACGCATTATCATTGTAAAATAAGAGGAAAAGATGAAAGATTTAGATTAAGAAAGGTTTTAGATTGCAGATATAAAATGTGTGTAAAATATAAGTCCGGTACAATTCAAGGACGTTTAAGGTTAAGCGAAATTTTTTCAAGGACTTTTTGAGGTCAAACGAAATTTTTTTTGAAATTTTTCAAGGATTTTTTTGGACTCTGGAATAGAAAAATAACGTTCAAATAGTTTTCAAGGACATTCAAAGACCGTGTAATGCAAATAATGTTTAGTACTTTGTCAGGATTACGTTTTTTTTGTTTGAACATACAAATTATTATTTTATTAAACCACGAAATATGTGTTTCGCATCAATCTTCGAATATTTTAACTGTAAGTCACGCAAGGTTATAAATTCTAACTTACCCGCAAATCCAAGCCCTTGACTGCATTTTCAAAGTCTTCATCATCCAGCCACATTATGTCATGTATAGCTTTTAAATCCATTTGAGATTCCATGTCCTGCAAATAAAAGAGGAAATATCAATCAAGGAGTATAAACTTTCTATTATAATTTAAAAATAGAACAGAAGACCATTATTTAAATGAATAAAACTTCAATAAATGAAGTTCTATGACTGTTGCACAATGACGTTTAAAAGTATTTTTACTGATTAGAAAAAAGTTTGAAGTCTCTCTCTTTATAGCGCAATGGTCATATTGGCCAATCATAATAAGACAACATCAATAGATATATGCACACAATGAAAGTTTTGTTAGCACAAAGGAGAGAGGAAAATACACTCAGTGAGGTCCTCAACCACCTACAACTCGCAGGTATGCCCACTGAGCCACGGTGGACTCTTGAAAATTTAGAACCTCATACGATACAGCGCAATGATTATTCCTTTCTGCATTTAGATTACATTTGCCGTACAGGATACATTTTGTGATGATTTTTGAATTCGTTACTGCTAATTTTGGTATTTTTACTCCAGTAAATCATGTATAAATTACTAATATCTATTAATATTTATTTAAAATCAAATCATAAACCGAGGAACTTGTAACACAAAATTTACATTTTGGCAAATGTCTACAAGTCATCTTATTAAATTAATTGAATATATAAAGGACATTTTTCTGGATTCAGAGACAACATGTAGATAATGACAGATAATGCTTACAACTAAAAGCTAATATACAAATTAGTCATAACGTCTGTGACAATATTTTATTTAGATAAGCTAGAAAAAGAATTCTGAAAAGAAACACAATTTTATCCAGTTTTCTGATGTTTTGAAAGAGAATGAGTTTTAGTCTCAATATTTTCTTAGATATTAGTATTTTAAGATTGTATTTTCAATATCGATGAAAATTCCTTCCACTTCATGAAAAAGGGTTTAAAATTAGTATGTTGTGTAGCAATGCCACTTATAGTAAACTCTCCTCTCGTTGGTCTTGCCTCTACTCAAGTAATATAAGAAGTAGGTTATATTTATAAAATATCTAGTTAGTAAAATTTAAACCGTTTGGGTCTTCAAACTATTGAACAGAAGATGCTTTTGTATCAACCCGAAAATGACCTGCTATAAAAATTTCGATTTCAATTATTAAATCGAATTTCGTTAAATAAACAAAATATAACATACAGAAATGAAATATAAATTAAAATTTTTATTCGTATGAAATAAAAGTACTTTCGGCTCATTTAAATAGCTATAATACATTTGTACACTTATATTTTGATTACACCATTTGCTGTCTACTAACCAAAAGATAAGTGTAACAACTTTTAATAAATCAGAATAAGGAAGAAATAAATAAGAATTATTTAAATCAACACCGTTAAAACATAGGTTATCACATTCTATACGTGAATATTTCCTCTAATACATTTTTATTTTACTGCCGTGTGTATTTGAATACACATATTTGACAGCTGATTTTTTTAAACTGTCATGCAGTCACCCTAAAATTCAGGTCATTCGTTTTTATTTACATTAGTACTTTAGTTGTTTGTGAAGTATCTTAAATATTTAGAGACGCCTTTCTAAGGTGCATAAATTAATATCTTGATACTTTCAAAAATGCAACTAAAAACCGACATGTACAAAGGGGGATGGTGAACATTAAATCTGTCGTGGCCTCAAATGTCCTCACCTTGGCGTGGTGTGGATGTTTGGAAAGTGGAGTGCCAGCTGACTGTGATTCAAAGTTACGTGGTGTTTTATTCGAATCTTCCCTTCGGGTAAGATCCCGGACCGTTGTCAATAGCCCACTGTGTTGCTCCAGTACGACGTTAATTAAGATACTTACCTATCAACTTTTAGAAATGCTGTGCTCTTTGAGGTAAAACTTAGGCGATGCTACATCGATACACCTCGAATATGAACTTGAATTTAATATAATCATTAAATTTTGTATTTGTTTTGAACCTCAAACTCGATTTATTTTGGATTGTTGGTGAATTCTTATTCCATATTACTTCACTTGTATATATATATATATATATATATATATATATATATATATTCCTATCTCCAACAATGGAACTGTCATCGCATGATACAAGTGGAGAGAAGTTGTGCAAGAAAATTTAATGGGGAATCTAAGAGACCCATTCAAAAAGGGATAGTAACACTACTAACGAAAGAGAGAAAATATTAAGATAATAAATAACAAATATCAACGTCAGAACACCAGCTACGTTTACTCAGAAAATTATTTATCACGAAATCATAGATAAGCGCCCGAACCTCACAACAGAAATAACTTATTTTTACATTTGAGTACCGTAGAAATAATATATTATATATATCTAGTTAAAAATTACAATCTCTAGAATGACTAAAACATACTAAATTATCTACTAAATCAAAATCATTCAAATTTTACCAAATATAGCTTTAAATGTAAAAAAACTACAGATATAGTGGAACTTTAATATCAATGGATTCTGTTTTTTATGCGTCGCGCATGATTGCATACTAATTATTTAAATAAAAATGTTCTGAATGCTTTCCTTTTTAAACTTTGCAAGGACGGAATAACCTCGATTCTGCCTAAATCACAATTTTGAATGCGGCATATGGAATTGACATTTTCTAGGTCACACCAGTTAAAGAATGCGGGTGCAGAAGGTTTTACCAACACAGTTGCACCTTGAGAAGAGATTCCTATCTCCAACAATGGAACTGTCATCGCATGATACAAGTGGAGAGAAGTTGCAAGAAAATTTAATGGGGAATCTAAGAGACCCATTCAAAAAGGGATAATAACACTACTAATGAGGGTTACGTGCGGCTTAAACTTTAGGTAACAGCTTACAAGCTCTTTTCGGTAGCAGTTGAATACCATTAAATTTACTTACACTCACACACTTGTGCTATAATGAAGGTCTAAGGTACGTATTAAATCATTGTGGCACGTATTTCTCTGTAAGACACACTGTCATTTAAAGGTGTGTGAGTCATTGTCAAATAACTTAGTTACATGCAGTAACACTATGTATCATTCTAACTTGTACCTTTATTAAAAATTTAAAAGCATGAATGTGTTTTATAGCATTTTCTACCTTGAGTTAGGGATATATCCTATAATTAATGTTAAGTGTATTACCAAGCTTGGTCAGATCTGGTCATTGCGCCTTAAAAAAAACATTAAATTATTAGAATATGTATAAAAATTTGTGATCTGCATGTGTTATAATTCTGTGAGCCAGCTGTAATCATCATGTAATACAGACAGAGCAGAAAATGAGGATATAAGTAGCAAAATTGCTACATATAAGTGTAGGTTATACAGATTCCCTCATGAAGTGATCATTGACTTTGAAATCATGGATCCATAACATAACACATGAATTTGTATGTAGTAGTTATAAACTATAAAAAAATGGAATCGAAGATGTAAAAGTGATTACAAAATAAAACATGTTAACATATAATACGTTAAAATTATATGCTAGTACTCCAATGGAAATCTCTCGTGAGATTGAGAGTGAGGTATTTCCACTAAAATAAACGCATACAAAACAATATTCTGATATAAGAAGATAGATAAGATTCATTTAGCATGGCAGAACAGATTATTTCTTTAATTTACAATTCATACAATATAACTTTGCAATAGAAATTTAAATTTTCTTGAGCATTATTTTAAGTCAATTGCGGTTAGCTTTTACTTTTTAGATAACTTAATTGATTGGATGGCTTTTCATGTATCTCAAACACACATATAAATAGGAAATACTACTAATAATTTAATGGAAACACATTTTTGGCATTTTAAGTACAAAGGTGATGATAGGGATTTAACCTCTTCGCCACCAAGGTCCACAAACGTGGACCTCGACTCTTTCGCCTTAAAAATAATCTTTCTGATAAAATTAATGGTTAAGAACTCGAGTATACACGTCTGGATGTCTAAGCTCCCGATTTACCCCAGTGGATGATAGTATAAATCGGTAGTTTCTGTGAAATGTCTACTATTCAAAAGCGATTTGGAAGAAATGGCTTCGACTCAACGTGCGCGTTAAAGTAAGTAAATTTCATTTGTTTATAATTATTTTTACATCCTTTAGTTAATGTGTTTAATTGATAACTTCTTAAAATATGTGATGAAATAGTTTTACTGATTTAAATCTGTATTTTGTGCATTGGTAGAGCGATACTTATATAGGTCCACGAATGAAGACGTGAGTACTTCGAGGTTAAAATTGTTGTTGTTATCTTGTACGTTTTGTCCTTTCACAAATTTAACAAACAGTCTGCTTTGAACCGTTTACGGTATTTCATGAGAATTTTATCATTTTTAAATTAAAAGTATAACCTTATTCTATTATCTAAAATTTTAAAGTTATTATGATATAGTATGTACAAAATTTATGTTTTGCAGCAATAAAATGTACCTATGTATGTAAAAAAGCACTTCCCAAGAAACAATATCACATGAAAAAAATATTTAAAAAAATATTTTGTTGTTTTAACCTTCTAATATTATTGTTGTACTTATAAAGTGATAATAATACAGCACTGTACAAAAATATAAGTTCTTAAGCTATATCTAATGAGTTGAAAATTATTACGCTTTCAGCATAATTGAGACACGAGGTACACGTATGTGTACCTAAAATGTATAGTCCCATATGATGCCACCATCTAAAAGAGGAATTTACTTGAGAACTTTGAAGCATTTCAGAATACTTATCAGAATGAAAACTGATTTGTAAATTATTTTTTCATGGTTGGTGTGTGTGTGTGTAGTGAAGACGTTAAGCAATCAACTCTCCTGGTTCTCGTCTCAACGTGGTATATCCTAATCAGTAAAACTGACCAGATATTGATAGACGAGATATCTCGAGGACTGATAAGAAAGATACGATATAAGAAAACTGAACTGATATTGATCTCGTCATTATAAAAAAATCGTTAATATCTTAATTACGAGATATCTCATCAATAGCAAAATTGGTCGGATCTTGATGGACGAGATATCTCGTCGAAACCACTTGGAGGATTAATCACATTACCATAGTAAAAATATATAAAATTTACTATTTTTTAAAGCAACCAGGGGAATAAAATTATCACAATATTAGTTTGTTTAAAAGTGTCAAGTAGAGTATTCAAGGCTTTAAAATAACAAATTACTCTTCTTTCTAGATGTTCTAAATCTACTTTTTGTTTAAACATTCAAAATATGCAAACATTCCTGTCAGAAGCCTTTTGAATGTCCTTTAAAGTGAGATATATCAAGAGGCATTTTGCCACCTATACTGTATCTTTAAAAAACTATCAAGAAACTATCACTTGAAATTTATACTAAACAATCTTAGGACTGATACACCTTTTAACCAGGAATTTTATAGGCATTGAAATATATATGCAAAACCTTATAAATGGTCTGAAAACCTTGCTTTTTCAAAACATTTGGCAGCGTATCGCGTATTTGAAGTATCTGCAGAAAAAAGATGAATATATGTCAAAAAATATAATGCCAATGAGAGAGATAATTAGATTCTGAACAGGATTCAACGCTTGCTTCTCTTTTTTACATGGCTAAGTAGGTAGCTGAATTAACGTCACATGGGAGCAACAGAAAGGGCTATTTGTGACGATCCTGGATGCATCCAGAAACGAAAGATCCTAGGGCAACACCTCGTAATTTTGAACCCCAGTTAAACGACGTGTTCCTCACTTGAATTGGCACCCCACTCTCCTAACTTCCACACCATGCCAACGTAAGGACATTTGAGACCATGGCAGATATAACGTGCACCAGCCCCCTTGTACACGAAGGTCTTTGATTGGATCGAGTTTCGAACGTACAACCCTTCGGATGCTAATTTGCAGCTTTTCCCACTGTGTTACAGCGACACTATATTTACATGGGAATCCATAGGAATAGGGCAAAACTCCGAGTTAGTTTAATATAAAATTCAAATAGAATTCATCATATATGCATTTTATGGCCTAATATATTATTTTGTAATTTAAATTTTCTATTATTATACTTGACACATTTTTATCGTAAAACCATCTCATACAAAATAGCATTTTAGAGTTAAAATATACATTAAAAATGCTGGACTCCTGGTTTCCAAGAAGAAATGTCAACTTTTTATGCTGTTAAATACTTTGAAAAACATCACAAGTGAACTTGTTCCAAAATTACGCTTTCTTGATAGAGCGAATTACCGAAACAAAAGACGATTAACGTTTCGTATGAAATGAATGCATCCGCATTTTCAATCGACAAATGTTCAGTAAACATTAAAAGGGATAACTTTGAAATTAACGTCCATTGAAATATAGATTCTTTAATTCACGGCGGTTTAGCAATTCATGCGGTAAAAACATTTTTACTTGACATGTATTCCCCATATTTTATCAGGACCTTCACCCATTTTCATGTTTAACAGCTGTATGTCGAGTAGAGGCAAATAATTTTATTCTTGCGAATGCTGAGTCACAGTTTGTATACATGCAATGATTGTTAAAAGTTATGGCTAGAAAAAGACATGAAAAACAATACCAGTTTGCAACCCATTGTTCCTTGAAAAATTTCATTTGAAAATAAAATTCTTCCGTGGAGGAAAGTTTTCCATTACTTTCTATGGATTCATTGTGATGGAACTATGAATCAGACATTAGCTAAGTTGGCCATTTGTGAATTCTAAGATATTATTTACTCTCAAAAATAATTTTTCTCATATTTATGTACAAACCTGTTTCAATCTTCCTCACCATTAATAGGTAAAACAACGATTGCAAGATACTTTTCTTTGTTTTGCCGATTAATGGAACGGAAGATTGAAACAGGTGCATAGATTCAAGCATCAGTTTCTTTAATCTATACACCTTGGAAAAGCATGAAAAGTTCTGAAGCCCAAGCATATTTAAAACTGGTATAAAGTATGACAGTTGCTTCAAACCTTGCTAAAGAGCCGTAGTTGCCCGGTTGGAAAATTAGCAAATTAGCTACCGGAGGGTTGTGAGCTCGATGAAATTAAAGACAGTCGTGTACAGGGGAGGGTGGCCTCAAATGTTCTCACGTTGGCGTAGTGTGGAAGTTTGGAGAGTGGGGTGCCAACTCAAGTGTTAACATAGTCATCTGATCGTGGTTTAAAATTACAAGACGTTACCCTCGGAACTTTCCCTTTGGGGTTGATCCCAGACCGTCACCAATAGTCCGTTGAGTTGCTCGAATGCGACATTAATTAATTTATCTACCTCGCCAGAAATATTTCAAGAACTTAACGTTCACCATTAATGTCAACTAAATATAATATAATTTGTTAAAAAAAATAATAGATTATTATGCTACAACAAACACAGTAAAAATGAAAGAATATTTTTGATTATCATAAGGTGGTTATGGGATTTTTTAACATTTAGTGTCTTGGACTGAAATATTTAGGTGACATTTTTCTGATTCTCCTGTTCTTAGACTATCATGAAAAATTCATCTCAGTCATGAAAATTCTCATACGATAAATGCAATTTTAAAAAAACATTTATGTAATAGAACATATGCGTCAAAATGATGGAGACTGTCAGACAGACTTTTGTATAAAACATTGCTAAAAAAGTAAAAATGTACAGCTTTCTCTATGGCGGAATTACTTATTTTTTCTTTCCTTGAATTTTGTTCAGTGGAGAAATTATTGAAGGGGCAAGTAAAATCCAAGTTGCTCCACATACGTGTGCTTTCAGAACATCTTTTTTTATCTGTACGCATCACTTTCCCTATTATCTGCAATACTTATCCATTATCTTTGGGCAGGCCCTTACCACAAAAACATTAAAGAGGTCCGTTTGGATCCATTGCAAACTGGCGATCCTGTTTAAGTATATATTGGGGTTGGAAGGGAAATGGATTAACAACCGGAGGGTTGCGAGTTCAAATCTAACTGAAGTCCAAAACGGGCTGGTGCACGTTAAGTCTGTCGTGGCCTCAAATGTCCTCACGTTTACATGGTATGTAAGTATGGAGAGTGGGGCGCCACCTCAACTGTGACTTCGTCATCTAACCATGGTTCAAAATTATGTGGTGTTGCCCTCGGATCTTTAACTTGGCTGTTGATCCCGGACAGTCTCCAATAGCCCATTGCGTGGTTACAGAGTGTGAAGGCAATTCAACTAACTTAATTTTAAGGGCTTGGACATTTTACAGATAACCAAAAAAGGTATGACATTTTTCAGAAGAGATCGCTGTAGTAGCTGAATTTATAGGAAATAAATTTCTATATTTCTAAATTCATTTTGGTGTATGTTATCTTCATACACGAAAATATATGGTTTTAAAATACGTGTACAAGAGCCTAAAAAATCATCTTGGGTACAAAAGTCTTCGTAATAACTGTACTTTCAGAAAATCTAAAGCTGAATTTAAAAAGAAAGCTCAAAGCGCGACACGCGCAGACCAATCTTATCGTTTTCACCGCTATCGCCGACATCTTTGATTCGTCTGCTCGTGTCGCTCTTTGCACTTCCTATATGAATTCAACTTTAATGTTTTCAAGTCTCAGAGTTCTTAAACTATCTAAAGCAGCAATTAGAGATTTTTTTAATAACTGCGAAGAGCATTTATTATCAAATCAGTCTCATGCCGTGGAGCTTTCTAATAACAACGGAAACTCGGTACATTACCGGAATTTTCCGTATTCAGAGTTAACTTTGTTCCGCATTCAGAGAGAAGAAAATTATCCGTCGCGATGTTTAACAAAAAGCAAAGCCGCCCCGGGATCCGGCGGTGCGGAAAGGATAGGAAGGTCCAAAGATGCGCAGGAGTAAATTCTTTTCTTTTTGGGATTTACAATGAAATTTATTTTATCCCATCGTCAAGCATGGCTTATTTATAAAAAAAGCATGTAATATTATTTGAGTGTGTGAAAGTGAATTCAGTTTTCGTTCAAAAATAGCATCCCTCTGTGTCTTGTATTGTCGGCAATTCACGAAACGAATGTATTTTTAAACGGCACGCAATAACGAAACAGGAAATAGAAAGAGAAAGTTCGACGCGAATAGGATTCGGGTAATTTGCTCAATGGGAACTGGTTATGGGGCGAACTATAAAGAAAGAAATCAATCACTGGGAATTCACAACACAAAGACTCATAAAACTTCCGAATTGTGAGAATGATTTTTAATTATTCACATTTTATTCATTCCCATTTGCTCAAATAATGCCAAGCACACTATTAAGAAGAACATATATCGTAGGTTTACTAGGAAAAAGTCCAAAAATGAGTAACTTAAATCCTCCAAGTGGTCTCGACGAGTTATATCGTCCATCAAGATCTGACCAATTTTGCTTATGACTAGATATTTTGTCATCGATACATTGTCGATTTTTTTTATGATGATCAAGGAGCTGGTCAGTTTTCTTCTAGTAACTAGATGTCTCGTCCAAAAAAATCGGGTCAGTTTTGCTAGTGACGAGATACCTCGTCGAGGCAACCACCAGTAGGATTAAAGTAATCTGTCAAAAATATGTGTTCTGCCTATGGGGAAAAGGCGTTAAATTTATTCATAATACTTTCTTCATAACAATAAAAAAATCAAAGTGAAAATTTATGAACAAAGAATCAGTACTGATTTTGTTTCACTTTTTACCATTTCTTTTAAGCCTAATGTAATTCATTGTTCTCAACTTGCACACTAAGTAATAGAAGGCAACATAAATTTGACAGGCTATGGTTCATTAATGTAGAGTAAATACGAAAGTGCATGTCTCATTCTTTTTATGACCTTAACGAATTATTACTTATTTCTGTTTCACTAAGCACAATACAGTTCAACATTTAAACTTACACGCATAGGAATAAATTGCATTTTACATATCTTTTACAGACTACTATGCCACATTAACGTGGATAAAATCGTCAGATTATAAATCGAAGACGTCAATCGAATCGAATAAAGTCAAAATTTTCATACGATTTTTAGCTTTTCTAAGTCATAATGACGTGATCTTTAGACAAATGGAGCCTACTAAGTCATTTTTTCTATGCACAAAAGTAAGATTTTTCTTGAGAAACACACTGAGTGAGTAAGACTTAGTACTAAACTTTTCCCCTTCGTTTTCTCAGTACAACGTTTTTTGATTTAGCGTGTTTCACTTGTAAGTCGAAGATATAGTAATTGGTTAATCTAAGTTTGATAGAACTAGTCCCATACACTCAAGTGAATGAAGAGCAGCATCTAAAATTCGGAGCAATTACATAACACATCCGAAAAGGGTGGGGCAGGTGTTAAATACATAATGCGTTATGTCCGGGTGAAATATTGATACACCCAACAGTCAATCGATTTTTCAGGACTAGACAAGTCTTAGAGCAGACAGTCTTTATGATAACAGAAAAGATTCGAATTTTATTTCTCTTCTGTACATGAGTCTGGGAAAATATTTAAAATGTTAGGAGACATATTATTTTTCAATATGAAATGTATTGATTACTAACACGGATACTAACATAATAAAGTTTTAAGAGCTAGAAAGATAGAAAAATAAATGTTTTCCTAACATTTCTAAACATTGTAATAAAACAATTTACAGTCGTTTAGGTCTTTTATTTTTTCATTTTACGTTAAAACTCTTTTAAAACTACGTTTGCGATTTTTCAAATTAACGGTAAAATTGTAATAAATGATTTTAAATCGAGATTATTTTCAGTGAAACACATGAAGTCAAAATACAGTCCTGAGAAATAAGGTAAGATTCTTAATTTCAAGCAAGGCGAAAGTGTATTTTTTCATTTTAACAATTATTGTATTTTGTATTTATTGAATTAAAAATTTATCAAGAGAAGAGTACTTACATTATTATTACATATTGCTCTGTGGCAACTTATTAATAAAATTATAATAATGTACATTTATTCATTTTGTGTGTTTCTCAAAAAGAAATCTAACCTTCAAACAAATAAAAAATGGCTTAGTAGACTTCACCAGTCTCAACACATTCCGGTTTTTAAAAAAATTAAAAAACTCATATTTGCAAATTTTTACTTCTGTTTCTGTAAGCCGAAGATATCTGATGGATTTAGAATATATCAATCAGTTTTGGTGTTACGATTAAAATGACATAAGGTGCTGCATGGAAGCTCAAATTACTTCAAAGCAAAATTTTTCCAGAGGAAGTGCACTTTTTATTTTTCAACCATTCGCCTAAAGCTATTCAGGAAGTTATCCAAGAACCTCCATTTCTGGTTGTTTCGTAAATCACACCCATGTACGCGTTATTACTGTCGACTGAAATACCAAACCATACACTGCTCCCTGACATGATTCTTATCCTTAACCATCAACCTATCCAACAACAAAAAGGATACATTAGAAAGGAAAAAAACAATTTCTCTTTCTATTCAGAGTGGTTTATGATTCAATCGGATTCAAAATGAATACTTCGAGTGCATGAAAACGAATCAAAATGACTGACTTTAGGAATCTGAAGTATCATTATATGATATGCAATATTAGATACACATTACACAAGTCTCAGTTTACATCTTGGTTACCTTTTTCAAATTGAATTTCCGTATAACAGAGTTCTTGAAATGCTTCTTGAATAATTCTGTGCCATAACGAGCAAGTATGTTTTTAAAATTTAGTCACTATTATATAAAACTCTTGTTATTTTTCAATATATTACCATTGAAAAATATAACAAAAAATTATTCGCACATTTGCAGTGTATGTAGGTATGTCATGTGAATTAAATGGAGAACTTTGTAATGGGAGCGATGTGTAGTTATTTGCGAACATATGCATGTTTATTTTTACGTAAGCCAAAAAATCTAAAAAAGAAATTTGTGTGTGTATTTTAATATTGACTTAAAGTGTAACTTAACTTTCAGAAGTTTAATAAATATCATTTTATGGAAAAAATGTATTTTCATTGGTATTTTATACAAAATTTAATAGGACTTAAAGTGTAAATTACTTTTACATCAATCAATGGAAGAAAATGTTTTCATTTGTATTTTGTGCGCAATTATGTACAATCTTATACTTTAAGTGCAAGATTAATTTTTAGAAGTTTAATAAATGTCTGTTATGGAAGAAATACATTTTAATTTGTATTTTGTATGTAATTTAATAGCACTTTTCAGATCCATCTGGTGTTTGAAGTTATGAATAGTTTAATTTACAAAAAGTTATCTTCAATAGTTGTGAAACTTCCATATAGCTCATTTTAAACATACAAAAAAGTAAAAAATAAAACGATGTATTGAAAAAATATCAAACAATTTTACCACAACACAAAATGAAGACTTTCTTCAAATCTTCCACAGATAGTTCAACACAAAATTTCAAAAATAAAGGGAATGATCCATAATATTTGCCTTTAGCACTTAAAATGTTTTCAGTATTTCATTATGGCGATTTCTTAAATAACACTGATTTTAGTTTTGAGACATTCTTTGTTCCTTTCAAAATCAAAGTTTAGTAACATTTACTTCTCAGACTAATAAATGGTTGAGACTATTCTAAAAATACAAATGCTCCTTGAAATGTTAATAAATTTTAAATGACTTTCTTACACATTTTAATAGCAAAAATAAAATTAGTTTCTCACTTCTACCTTACGATTTCAAAATGTTGAAGATAATAAATTTCATTACCAAGACGCATATAAGAAAATAAAGTAAGGTCAAAAGTTCCACTATAGCATAAAACAAAGAGAAAAAGAGAAAAGCGCTTCTCCTACAACACTTTACATGAAAAACTCATCCATCAAAATGAACATCCAAAAAGAGGTTAGTGGCATAAACGGTCAGATAAGTCTTTGTCCGTTAAAGTAATCAAAATGAGTATTCCTTCAAAGTGGTCAAAAACGGGATCAGTACAAACAAGGTCATACGTAAAAGTAAGATGTATAAATGAATTGTCTTCAGAAAAAGTATACAGGGTCAAGCAAATGGGTCAGAAATACTATACCAGACACCCACAATATCAAAAACTCTCATTTGGCAGGTGCATAGGATGAAGACCACACCCAAAGCAAGATCAGCAAATAATTTAAGCATCGTTATAAGGATCTTTATCCTACATTTCGTGCGCTTACACAGCTAAAAGAACCGCAATTTTCTTGCATTAGGCTTAATTACACTTAGAATTGAGTGCAATATATTTCAGTGTTAAGTATAATATGCCACATTGCGTGTAAAGAGAAATATTGTGCGAATGCCGAGTCCTTGTATTGGAGTGCACACGATTTGCAAAGCTTTAGAAAAGTATTTAGTTAAACATAGGAAAACACGAATTTTTAAAGCAGTTTTTACTCGACATCTTCAATGACAGGTTCAGCACTGTTTTTATTACGTTTGAAAAATAAGTTTTAGGTTAAAATAATTCTCAGTTGCTTAATTAAGGTAACCCATCAATGTATCTTGCTTCTTGTTGGATACGAAAAATGCGCGATGTAATTAAAAGATAAAAAAATAATGCATTAATCCTCTACGAGCTTTCTGAGCAGTGTAAGTGTTGCTTTTACCACAGAACACTTTTAATGAATAAGGAACCACTTCTTCTAACCGAACCTACTAATTTTTGCAATCTTTAGAAAGATTCTGTTGGTCCTTTCCTTAAAATAGAATCTTTCTTACGAACGATTGATTCTATTGATCCTTTCCTTAGAATTGACACTTTACTTTGAAATAATTCTATCGCCCCATTCTGTAGAATGGAGTCCTTTGAAAAATTTCTTTTTTTAGAAAAAAATCTTCTGGAAATATTATATATTGCTCATTTTTTTTATTTTAGTATCCTCTGGAAAGACTGTACATATCCTTTTTTAATAATAGAGTCCGTTGAAAATATTTTATTGATCCTTTCCTTAGAATAGAATATTTTGGAAATATCCTATGACTCATTTCCTTAGAATATAATTCCTTGGAAAAAATGTATTGGTCAAGAAGTTCCAAATTGGTTAGAAGTCATGCAGGGAAGACTGAATGTTGTAAGGTGGAATCAAGCACTTGAACTCGTCACAGGGGTAAGAAACGAATTAGTGTTTGAAGTTATGTAAAAATACACGTTAAACACTCAAGGAAAACACCATATTGTGTTGTATGGGTCAGTCCTCCCTGATGACGCCCTGATCCACTAACACTTTCCTTTTCGATAAATTCCTTTTGTTTTTTATTTTTTGAATTTCCTCTTGTTTTAGAAATTATATTGCTTACCAATTCTAAAGAAGCAGACCGAGATTTTTTTCTCATGTTCGTAAAAGAACGTATAAAAGAGCGTTCGTTAAAAAAAGAGCGTATATAGCGTGCGATTTAAAAGATTATTGTAACTGAATTCAGCTTCGATTAATTTAATATAGAGTTTTTAAGCTTATTCTTCAGAGTTGCACCACAAATTCTTTCAAAATGGAGAAGTATTTTCTGTCAAGCTAAATGTATGTAGCGGTAGTGTTTCGTGCACGTATTCTGCATCGATTTTCTAATGAAATGGACGGAGTATGTGTACTCAGCTTCATGTTATATCTTCCGATTGCTCGGTGTGAAGATCTGTCACGTGATTGTGGTTAAAAAGCATGAATCTTAACGTGGGACAAATTAGTGATTGGTTAAAGAAAAATCCAGCGTGATTAAAAACACCAGTCTGCTCTTCGATAGTCTATCGGCCTAAATCGACACGTAAGACCACGTGATTTACCCTTCTGAGATCTTACAACAGTGATTACATGCTCTGTCTAATTAGAAGGCGGATGGTATTCTGAGCTGACGCCATTTGGCTTGTATTTTTTATACAATTTCAGCCCTTCGCCGATAAATATTCCAAAGATTGAATTCCGAATAGAAAAAAAAAAGAGTTGATTGATCAACACGAATTAGATAACACTCTGCCAAAACGGCGATAAATCGGAATTAAGGTAGCTTCCATATGCACGGGGTGGGGGTGCATATGGACAACAGAAGTAAATTTTTTGCAGACAGTCTAGTTTAGTGGCACTGAAAATCCCTCTCATGGTTAAAACAATTCCCTCACAAATACAACGCATTGAATGAAATCAAGCATATGTATCGTAAAGAGAAAATCCTCACTTTGAATGAATCTAAGGTTAAAAAGCTAAAACAATAAAAAGCAGCAGACAAAACAGCCCATCAAAATCTAATTTTACACACTACGAATCTTCACAGTAGGTTGGAGGAAAATTTACGGTGTGGCCTTTGAAAGATTTAAACTGTGTAGCTCAGTTCAGGCTCTAATATATGTGCAATCGAAACACCTGTAGAGTTCAAAACGGAGTTGGAAGAGAGACCAGGAAGTGTTGTGCATTGAAGTCTACCGGTATAACGTGAAAAGAATTTCTGATTCATACCACCTGCAGTAAACATTTCAATAAAGTTTAAACGGAGACTTGGGTAATGTAATAGGACTAAGCAAATTGTGCATCGGCACTGGGATAAGTTATTCCAAAAGAGAGAGCTGAACTCAATAACAGTCACGAAGTTTACACAAATACCATTAATGCATAAAATCAGAGCACCTGACTCTTAAAAAAACAGACAGTGAATTCAAGAAAGGCATGGAAGAATTTGATAGGATATTAAAAAGCACGAATGTCTAATTCATATTTCAAGAAAAATAGCATCACCTTAGACCTCCAAGTAGTTTCAACGAGATATATCTCGTCTATCAAGATCTGACAAATATTGCTAATGACGAGATACCTCGTCATCAAGACACTGCCGATTCCTTTATCATAACGAGATCAAGATCTAGTCAGTTTTTTCTCATGGCGAGATATCTCTTCTATCAAGATCTGGTTAATTTCTTAATGACGAGATATCTCGTCAAGAAAACCAATAAATGCGTTTCTTTAGACACGTAATGCTAGTTGAAATTTCTGCAGGAATAACTGACTCTTTGTTTCGGAATGTAATGTTTTTACTGTTTTAGATGATTTAGTAGTTAAAAAATTAGTTAAATTTTTTGAACCTATTTTGTACACATTTTTGGTTGCAATGAACTGCACAAAATATGAAGAAATTTCCGTCTGCATTTTAGACTAACAATACTTCTAATTAGCTACGATTATTAAATGGACAATAACGTCTCTTTTTGACCGGTCCATCTCAATACTTTGGATATCTAAATATAGCCCCTTCAATATGTTTGGGAATCTCTTGTCTAATGCAATAACCTAGTTTAGTCCTAGAACAAAGTAATGCGCATAAAGGTTCCTTTGTGGCTGGTTCCCGAAATAAAGCACATTTATTTCAGTGATGAATTGGTAATCCGTATTTAGTATCCGTATATGGCACCTTAATCAAGAAGCACTTTCACAAATCATAATTTAAAGCTTTCGAATTTCACACTTCGCCTATATAAGCAGTGTCCAAGTAGACTGGAGTGTGTAGGGACATGTTAATTCAAATATAAATAACTATTTTAATGCAATATATTCACACAGAAGATTTTTATGTCGTGATTATTTTTAGTTCCATCATTATTCAATTTCTTAAAACACTTTTTAAGTTTGTCATTGAATACTTACAGCGGAGCAAATCTGTTCAGTTCCTTTTTCAATATTCATCTTTCAAAATTTAGATGTTTTGATTGTATTTTACTCCAATTTTTGAATAAAAACGTATTCTAATGCTATGAATTTTTACATGATCGACTCAATAATTAATATTCATTTTTGGTTTAATACAGGGATGGGCAAACTACGGCCCGCGGGCCAACTCTGGCCCGCCGGAAGGTTTTATCCGGCCCGCGGATAGAATTTTAATTTGCCGGTCCGACGGAAATTAAAAGAAAATATGATTTATATATTATATATCCATCTCCTTTTCTACTTTGTTTAAATATTTTTTTTCTTCCTTTTTTTCAAAGGACTGATGATTTTTTTACTTTCTCTATTTTTGTTCTACAAAACAGAAATCGACGGAAATAGCAAGCACAAACAACTTTCAATCGGTAAAGTGTTAAAAGCGGAAGTTCTTTGTTTGTTATAGCTGGTAGACTGGCACCAACAAGCGTTATCTCTTTCTTGGGGAGCAGACATATGAGAATCCAATATGCATGCCAAAGTTAGAGTTTTACAAATCATTATCGAAAGTAAGTTTCCCAAATTTAATATCTCACGCCCAGAAAATCAGTGCTATGTTTGCTTCATCTTATATATGTGAACAAGTGTTTTCAACTATGAACCTTAGGAAGGATTATTTCAGAAGTAGACTGACAGATGAGCATTTAGCCTCGTTCCTTAGAACCAGTACATCTCACTTCGAACCTCAATATAAGGAACTTTTAAAAATGAAATCGCAATTTCATTCATCTCATTAACATATTTAAATTTTAATACTTGTATATTGTTTTTAAAATTTTAGAAAAATTTATCTTGGCCCGCCAAACTTTTTTTTTTCGATTTTTGGCCCGCGACCGAAAAAGTTTGCCCATCCCTGGTTTAATAGCTTAGAACATTTATAAACATTTGCTGGATAAACACATTGAATTGATAAATATTTGCTTATATTCTCACTGAGATTTTCTGATAGCTCACACAACACATATTTTATCTATTCTAATTTTTTTAATTGAAGTTGTGGCCGAAATATTGCCAAAGTGTTCCGATCAAATTGTAGGGAAAACATAAATCAATCCATAAACAGATAAAATAATGAGGGAAGAAAGTGAACTTTTTCCGTCATGCCTCAGAGATTTCATTTTCTGGCTTTATATCGCAACAGGGTTTTTGTGAACCTATCTTATACACACAACAAGCACGGTGTTGATATGTGTAAGAATCCAAAGATGGTTCTCATTAGTTTGATTCATTGAGGCATAAAGCATGTCAGTTTGTGTTAACTTTTCAACTACCGGTAAAATTCTGATTTATTAAGAGTAAGTCAATTAATCTTCAAGCTTCGGTTACGGCTCCGTGACATCAACTTTTTCAAAAGAATCAGTTCAAGAAAACTAAATAATAAGCACGAGTTGAGGATGAGTAATTTCGTGAAGAAATGTATATTAATTTTGAAAAAAAAAAAAAAAAAAACCCAATTTTTTTCTTCCGTAAAAACCATTTAAAGATGTCTTCAATCTTGTATTTAATTTTACTGAAAAAAGTGCTGCTAAGAGTTTTAATGGAAATATGATCTTCTATGGAATGCTGAACTAACATAATATAAACTTGTGAATTAATAGAATGGAATAAATGCTTTAAATTTGAATCCCAAAGGTTTTTAAAAGAACATTTGCAATAGTTTTATATTTGAACGCCAAAGGTATTAAAAGAATTTATAACTACCACATAAAAAGAATTTTTTTGAAGTGATCAACCTTTTAATTAGCTGTTTATGTAATTAAAGAGGGAACTTTTTTTTTTAGACTTTTATGTGAAGCATGGAATTTGAAAAGAATGTTAATAAACTGTTTGAAGAAATTAAAACACAAAGTAAAAATTCTGAATGATTTAAAAAAATTAAAAACATAAATATTATTATGTTTTGCTATTATTAACCTTAAATTTAAAATTAACTGTAGTACGAAAAATCAAAAATGTTAAAAAATATTTAAGTCTCAAAGTTATAAAATTGTCAAATTTGTACTTAGTATTAGTAAATCAATGAAAAGGAAATACCAGGACTTTGTTTTTTATAAGTAGTACGCACGAAAGTACCAAAGGTTCTACTTAAAATAATGAATTAAAATGTAGGGAATATAAATAGCATTTCTGTTTCTTCTGCCTCTGAATACCTGTATCACGATTAGCGTGTTTCAACTTGAATCGTAACCTCCTTAAACATCGTGACTAGATATTAATCAATCACTGCTATTACGTCATCAAGGCCTAGGTCATTATCCATGAATCTATCCACAAAGCCTTTGTAGGAGCCGTCGTCCTCCTTATAAGAAAAACCTAGTCAATAGCATTTAAGTTTCACTTTACTATTTCGGTTTATCACAAGTAAAGACTATAAAACAGAGTTCCACTAGTCTATACTATACTATACACAACATAAAAAACACTAGTGATGAAACGAAAAAGTAGGATAATACATTAATAACCTGATATGGAACCTTTAACACATAATAATTTTAAATGTAATTTTTAAATAGTGATACTTATTTTACATAAATCGGGATAAATTTAATTTTGTAACTAATTTTCTTTAAATTTCTTACATGCACCACAAAAGTTTTACTTGTATGGGTCAGAAAAAATTCCTAACAATGACATAAATATTTGTAATAAGTTATTACAGAATTGAATGTAGACAGTGTCAGTTAGGAGCATTAGTGGAGTGGCCAAGAGTCTCCAATAGAAGCAGCATATATACACTTTATGATTAAGTAGTGGACAATGAAAGAGGATGATATATTTGCGAGTGTGATTTCATTTTAGAATGTAAATATTTCTATATAATGTAAACGTAAATAGAGGGGAGTAATATGTCTTGCTTACAAATAACCACCCTATAAATTTCATAGTTCTTTAAATACAGTACAAGTCCAAAATCCGGAATCCTCCGGACCTCGGACATGGATTTGGATTATTTGCATTCTTTGTCAAAAATTCCTTACCTTCCCCCCCTCCCCACGAATTTTGCGTTTGTAATAGTAAAATAGCAGATACATAATTAAGAGCAATTTTTAAAACAGGAAAAAACTTTTTTAATACAATGCAACAAATCTTACTTGCAAATCTTGTAGTTTTTCTGTATGGTATTTACTCTGAACACACACATGTCCGTTATTTTGCATTGTTTCATCAATTAGGTTCCAGGTTTAACTCCTTATTCTTTAAAAATTGTCGGAATGATGTAAAAAAGTGGTAAAAAAAAAAAACACCGGTTAGCAAAACGTCCGGTTTGGAACTTTGTACTGTAGTATAAAATTGTTAAAATTTCTGATTCATTTTTCCTATGCGCGTGCAAACTGCTGCTAGCATTGTATCTAGATTTAATAGTTATTTGTACACTACGTGTGCGCATGTTGCTACTAGTATAAGTAGTATTCATCTTGTATATAATAGTAGTATTCTAATAATCTACTAACTGTGTATACAAATGAATGCATTTAAAATTATTCTTAAGTTATAACTATAATATGGAACGTTAAGTATTTCACAATTTCGTGAAAAAAAGAGATAATTTTCTGATTTACTCGATTGTAAAATTTCTGTGTGTGTGATCCGTCTAAAATACTTCATGTAAAATTTTTTGTGTAATTGTTAAATAAATATATGCACCTTACAACATACATAATTTAAGTAATTTTGGGGTACATAATTTAAGCAATTTATTACTTTAAAAAAGAAAAAAGATCTAATTTCCCATGCTTGCTTTACACATAGTATGTATGATTTAACATATTGTATGTGGTGTCAATAATTTTGGTTATTTACAATGCAATCTGAAAGCTCTTTGTAAAAAATGGAATTAAAACGAATTGTTTCCTTTAATTCACAAGTGATTTATTGAATACAGGTGATCCTCTTATAACACGGATTTCCTACAACACGGTACTAAAATTGCGACGACCCTCGTATAACACGATAATAGCTTCTGCATAACACGATTTAGTTTTTAACTTTTGTTGGTCAATTGGACGGTTAAATAGAAACATGTTAGATTTTTTTTCTCCTGTCTGTCTTGTCTGTTCTGCCTGTCTATTTTGTCTGTGTATTCTGTCTGTTCTGTTTGTTCTGTCTATTCTGTTTGTTCTGTCTGTTTTTGTTTGTTCTGGTATGTTCTGTCTGTTCTTGCTTGTTCTGTTCTGTCTATTCTTTTCTGTTCTGGTCTGTTTTGGTCTGTTCTGGTCTGTCTGTTCTGTCTGTTCTGTTCTGTATGGTCTGTCTTGTCTATTTGGTCTGTTCGTTTGTCTGTATGTATGTTCAGCTGTCCGTCTGTATGTGTGCCCTATACACTTCCACACGGTTTAATATATTTTCATGTGGTTTCCATATAGCACATATAACAGTCCTTTGGTTTCCATATAACACGGTACGCATCATCAAATCACGATACCAATTAACCGTGCTATACGAGGGTTACCTGATCAATGTTTTTAAAACTTATCTGAATTTACTTATATTATTTAACGATCCCTTATGTAACTTTATTTAAAATACAAATAAATATCTTAAATCTTTCTATGTTTTTAGTACCCCATATAACACGGTTCTAGTTTCCTTATTACACGGAACGCAATCTCTACTTTTATATAATTCCTAAGTTTTGCTGAACACGGTTTCTATACAACACGAACTATCCTATAGCACGGTTTCCATATAACACGGTACCAAATATACAAAATTGTATGACCCCCATGTTTCGCAAAGCACGGTTTCTTTATAACACAGTCAAATGGTAAAGTGTTATAAGAGGGTCACCTGTACATAATTAAATTCAGTTGAGAGTATTTATCGCTTGTAATTTTAATCATAATTTTATCTTACATGATTTCGCTGTCTTTTTTTAAACTCATTTAACTTTGTTAATCTTCTATAAAGATTTATATACAATGACCATAACGAATGTATATGCTCATGGTTGGTAGTTTTACTAAGCAGCTCTGCATATTATTTTTAGCCTTACATTTAGATACAGAGATCATTACGATTCTACACAAGTAGGTTATATTGTGATTAGAAATTCAAATGTCACTTACTAAATAAAGTTTCTTCAATACTAAAACTCTCTAGTCGTATGATTTAACAAAATATACTCGTTAAAAAGGACATTATCAAATACATTGACTAAAATAAATGTATTCATTTTTTGGAAGTTTTTCACTTTTGGATAACAACTTTTATGAGGAATAAATTAAAACAACCAGCTTAGTGTTGGTAGGAATTGTATTAAATTTTATTTCTGCATGCATGATAAAAAACGTAAATACATTTTTTTATTTCAAAATAAATTCTACAACTAATTAGTACTTCAGATTCAAATTCTTTAATTTTTAAAGTTCGGATCCATATCGGTCATGAAACATAATTTTAAGAATTGATTTATTCTCAACTACTTAAAAATAGTTTTAAAGCAAAAAGCACTCTAACGCGAAACATGCATTTACTGCTAGAAAATATAACATTTTTTTTTTGGTAAGATGTAACAACTGTAGCTATTTGCTAAATGTTACAGTTTTGTTGCTGTATGTGCTTTGTAGCATATTTTTCTAGACTGCACAGGAGAGAACACTTTTAGAATTCTCTTTTTTATTTTGAGAAAATTTGTGATTCATCTTATATTCTTACGGTTTTTTTCTTTGTTTATTTTATACATATCAATTCGCTGGTTTGTAGAAAACTTATTAAAATCCAAGTTAATACTTCGGACAAATGTAACAGGATGTAATGCTGCTGAAATTTGGTTTAGAACTGCTCATTAAACCTTCAATGTAAAAATCTCATTGGATAATATTCATTAAATAAATCATGTCCGTCTAAGAATGTATTACATTTGTTGAACACAGCAGTATTAAAAGGTCAGCTAAGTCTTCAAATGTCAGTGATATCTCGGATTATAACCTATTCAGAATATGAGGAAAATGTTTACGTATACAGAAAGAATGGTGTTATTAAACACTTATTTTGTAAAATCCCTTTTATTTATCTTCAAATGTCGTGAATTAAAGTTTGTATCATGATCCCATTATAAATTCGATAGATTATGGTGAGATTGGAAGTACATAAATGTCAAACTAAATTGTGTCCAAAACGACTGGGCATCAAAATAATTCATTTATAGTTACTTAAGAAGTTCTTTGCCCCGGGAACTAAAGAAGCACCACAATGAAACTAATCACGACACAATGGTTAAATTTGATTTCATTAATCAACTCGCAATCGCCCGATGAGCTAATTTTGGGTTAACAATGCCTTCATCTAATACGAACAAGACAAGAGTCTCATTTGAATAAGGGGCCACATAAGGAGAAAGGAAACAGATGTATTGACCCAGATAAAGATTGGTTTCTAAGCATCAGGTTATTAGGAGCATTCCACGGAACCTCAAGTTGACAGCGTTGAAACACGGAAGATACCTTCAGAGTTTGTTACTACCAAAATCTCCATCAGATGTCACTAGACAATGTCTCACGGACTTATATAGGCACTCACACGTCATATTTATGAATACGTCATGGTTTTATGTTAGAATGCGGATGAGCGTGTTTTTGTTTTCATATATTCCACCAGCTGTTCAAGGTTTAGAAAATCCCGACGTAATGAGTCCTGATCTTTGATGGCTGGTGCTTCGTTTGTCATATAATTGACAAAGATGTCTCGTTGTTAAGTAAAAATAAATTGTCTTTAAACTAATCCTTTTCGCTATAGAAACTGAGCTTTCAGACGAAATTCTTCGTTAGAAATTAAACATTCAGTTTTATTTTATTCTTTATTCAGTTCTGTAAGTCAGATTCCCAATTTTGGTTTAAATGATATTTTGTCTTTTAGTATTTATTCTATAAATAAAAAGTTCAAGTCAAACTCTTTCATAAGAATTAACAGAAAGTAATTAGGAAAACTTAACACTATTTAATTCTGCCTAACTGTGTTTTGTCCAGTAATAAAAAACATATGACATTTTTGAAACATTCCATGCCCATTGACATCAAATAATCGATAGAAATTTTCGTGTTATTTCCTTCCATAAATATGATATGTTTAATCTACTTTATAGGTTCGTTACTTTTATTCTCGTGTTACCGAAACAAGGGTTGATGAAAATATAATTTTAAGAGGGATAAACATAACACAATGTTTTCTCGTTAGTCTGCGTATCCCTTGAACTAGAAATGCAGATCTACCTATAAGTCATTTGCGAGATCAATTGAGAAAGTTTACAGCGCATCTTACATTGCCTTGATAAAATTAGAATACCTCGAAAACGAGGAAAGATAGCAGACAACAAAGTTGTAGTTTTATATATTCTTAATAAAAGTACGAAAGTCGGGAAGTTTGCACATTACAGCACACGGATGATAAAAAATGAGGTAAGATAATGTAACAAATGTCTCATTTACGACTGAAGTACTCCCGAAGAAAAGGACAAGTAATACAAAATTTAAATTTCAAGGAATGTAATCCGGACTTCAGAGGAAACCTTGAATACAAACAAAAGAGTTGTTAAGAATAAAAATGATTTTTGCTCCATGCGAGAAGTATTCCTTTTTCAGGTCTCTAAATTTGATAAAAGGTGGTCAGAGGGAAGCAAGTATCCTAAAACTCGCGTGTGTAAAGACGAGAATTTCAAGAGCAGATTGCCACCTAAGGCATAAGATCAGAACTCCCACATAAAGAAAAATTGAGGACACCAATAGTTTGAGACCGTAATTTCTAATTTAAGTCGACAAAATAGCCATTTTGATAAATAACATAAACCCCTCTGGCCCAAAATCATGCTATTTGATTGGTGTCAGATAACTGTTATTTGTTATTCACACATCTTGCTTAGCTATGTGGCGACGAATTCTTCTTTCGACAACTGTAACTAATATTTGTGTATTTTCTATATTTCTATATTTCACGTAAAATAGTAAGAATGATAATTTGTTATTCAAATTAAAATAACCAATGTAGTTTACTTGCTACAATAATTTATTCGTATTGCTAACAAGAAATGCAAATGCTTTTCAAATGTTATCTCCATTATAACCAACATAAAACAATTTAATCAATAAATATGTGGTTTGAATGTAGAATTATATAAATAAACCGCATAGCTACAACATCTACTTAGCACTTTTAATGTAAATAACGTCTATGTTTGGGATATACATCTGAAATCGAAGCTTTGCGAAAGATGCAAACACTTCGATTGCTTAAATCTATGGGTATGTAGGTATTTAAATTAACGTCGCACTGGAATAACACAGCGAGCTGTTGGTGACGAACCGGGATCAAATCCGAAGGGAAAGTTCGAAGACAACACAACGTAATTTGGAACCACGGTCAGATGACGAGGTCCCACCTGAGCACCCCACTCTCCAAACTTCCACACCACGCTAAAGTGAAGACGTTTGAGGACACGCCAGATTTAACGTGCACCAGCCTCCATGCATACTACGGTCTTTGGGTAGAATCAAACTCGAAACCGTCCAGTTGATAATCCGTTACTCTTCCAACCGGTTAACACTGCACCATGCAGGACACTGGAAGTTAGCCTACTATATTTCGCTGGCGTGGTGTGGAAGTTTGGAGAGTGGGGTGTTAGCTCAGGTGACCTTGTCATCTGACCGTGGTTCAAAATTGCGAGACGTTGTCCTCTGATTTTTACTTTCGGGATTCTTCCTGGATCGTTGCAAATAGCCCGTAAGGCCCGATCCAGTGCGACGTTAATTCATCTGATATATATATATTTATTTTGCCTATTATATTTATGAATTGTTAATTTTTTTACAAAGATTATACAGTTAAATTTGGATTAAAGTTACTTCACATTTTGTCTAAATACTCATGGAACCATATAATACACTTATATGGCTATGAGCAACAGCACCTACTAAGCCATAAATGTATGCACTATACATGTCATGCCTAAAAACTTTTTTTTAAGCTTAAATCCCTAAGTAGTAGGTCTATTTCTGCTTTTCATTTACATCTCACACCTCTAATTTCTATCATTTCCAGTGTCAAATAAGGCCCAGATCGGATATCGAATCCATACCACAAATACATTCACAGGCTCTCTTCAGTAACCTTCAGCCCAAATCGTGTAAAAATACGTTCTCTCTTGTCATGGTCATCATCATGTGAGGATTATAGACACGAGTTGCCTGTTTTAACCCTTTCAAGCACACTTCTATTCAATGAATTTTGTGAATAACCATCTAAATTTGTTGATTAGTCCTTGAATGTATTTAAATAAATTGTAATCTATAGATGGCGGTATCTGCACCTGTCACGCGGTTACCCGAAAAAAAGCTATACAATTGGCCTAGGAATTTTTAAAGTGAGATTTCGCGATGAAACCACTTCTCTTGAAAGGGTATGATAAGGGTATGAAAGGGTATAAAGGAGTGGATACACAATTCCAGTGTTCAACCCACGTCTTCAAAACCAATTTCTTTTACAGAGATGAATTTATACATTATTCATATTTTAAATGTTTTATTTGGATGTACATGTAACTCATACCGGCTTTTAAAGTTCTACCTGGATAAATAATTATATTTCGAATCGGTAGGTAGGTAGTCAATTAACGTCACACTAGAGCAACACAACGTCCATTGGCGACGGTCCTGGATCAGTCCCGAATGGAAAGATCAGAGAACACCTCGTAATTTTGAATCACGGTCAATTGACTAGTTGACATTTGAGCTGTATTTCGAATAGGATTTGTTAGGTTTCTAAAATTAATGGTTACTATTGACAGTATTTGAGTTTTGTGTTAAAAGACATTGTTAACTTAAACCATTTTTACTCCATAGGATGAGACACCAGAGATTAATCTATAGGAATATTCGGGTGATTTCCTGTTACCCCAAATAAAATAAGTTAATCTGCCTTAGCAGTCAGTTATTTTTATTTTTATGTTATAAATACGATGGTTGAACACAAATATAATGTGTTTTCTTTCAACCTCTGTTACAGCTGTCACTTTCCACTTAATTTAATTTATTTTCATTGTCATGTTAACGAAACTTGTGTTAAAGATAAATTTAAAAAATGTGCTTTCTAAAATAATATTTTTTTCCTTCAATCTATTTGTCAGATATGTCACTTTCCCCCATAATTTAATGCACAGGGCACAGCTATGTCTGAATACTAACGTTTTTATAGCTGATATTCCCTTTTGAATAAACCGTTTCCAAAGAATTTTTTTCAAAGAAATGGGCACTCAATTGATTTTTATGTAACTACATCTGGGCAATCATCTGAAACGCCCGAAATCCGGTCATAGTCATTGGACGTTGTCTTAGAACGAATCAAATGTTACAGAGAAACTAATCGAATTTCCCTGCTTTGATTCTTCATACCTTCTATTGACACCTTGAACTTGAAGCTCGTTAAGACGGTCTGAATGTCTGGCTTCAGTGATCCTGAAAAAAAAATGTTTCACACACACAGATCGGCCAGTGGTCAAGCTAGACGAACAATAGCTGTAAGACAGTTCTCAGTTTTGATCTTGCTAGAGTCACTCACGCGATTCATCTCTGGAGATGGTTTCAAAAAAATCTTCACAGTCTAAAGGAGTTGACTCAAAAAAGACAACAGAAAAGAAAAAGAAACTGCATATTTTGGGCCGTTGTACCTTAATCTTTTCTGAAACTGACCTTAATCGGCAGATAACGACGATATCAATGGACATACTTGTTTCGGGTGACTGGCAAAAGTGAGACCTACAACACCTTTTTTATCGTTCCGTGCTAACTTTCGCTTCGTCCGCAACTACGAGCTCACAATTGTAGCTTTTTAATGTTTCCTTTGTCTCGGGATTGCTACCGATTCAATGAATGCACAAAGCATAATAGATGGCTTTTTTCTCCGCTTTATAACTGCCGACTTACAATCATAAGACGCTTTTTTCGTTTGTGTAAAAGTATTGTAAAGAGAATTTAGAATGAAACTTGTGAATGAAGATGTACATGTTTTTAGAGTTGAGAGAGATACAAAGGAATATTCATTTCATGAACAGAAATTTTTACATGAGTTCTTAACAAGTTATAGGAAGTATTGGGAACAATAGAGAAGTTTGAAAAAAAACCCGTTTTATTAGAAGTAGTTGAAAACGTGTACTTAAATCTATATCAGAGGTATGTCGAGAATTCTATCCTTTAAATTCGCCCTTAGTCAATACATAAAAAAGTTAGTAAATTTAGGATAGTTCAAGATATCGGATCGAACGTTTTATTTATCATTTTATGAAGAACACGTTCAGCATTAATGATGCAGATTGCTTTTTCCTTAGCTTTATAACTTACATCATAATACGCTCTATTCATTTGGGTAAAAGTATTGTAAAATATATTTAGAGTGAAACTTGTGAATGAAAATGTCTTTAGAGTTGAGATAGGGGGATTCAAATGAATCAGTTTACGAACAGAAATTCTTACACATATACCTTACAAACTATAGGAAGTATGGCGAACACTCGAGACGAAATCTGTAATAAAACATTTTACTAGAAGTACTTGACCAACTAAGTAGTCCACAATATCACAAATGCATGTTGAGAGAGCCTCGAATTAGTCAATTATGTAACTATTTATTCTATATACAAGCCATTAGCGATACTTTACGATGTTGGATGGGATGTCATTTTGAATCGCATAACTTTATGTCGAACATGTTTAAAATTAATCATATTCATAAGTTATATTTTTAATTTAAGATTGCATAATATATACTTTGAATTATAGGAGAATTTCAGCTAATGAAGATGTAGTGCATATTTATTGACTCAATACCTTTGAGAGATTTCATATTATAAGCATGTAAAATAGAATGGTAATGGTAATTTTTAGTTAACGTCGTACTAGAGCAGCACAACGGGCTATTGACGATGGTCCGGGATCAGTCCCTTAAGAGAAAGATCCGAGGACAGCACGTCGTAATTTTGAACCACGGTCAGATGAAGAAGCAAAACCTGAGCTGGCACCCCACTCTCATGTAAAATAGAAGGTAAAGTATTAAAGATAAGAATATAATAAGTAATAATTCACATCCTTGGAAGCTAAATACTTCATTTCTGTATCAGTAACAATGCTCTTTTGCTTAATAAATAGTTTTGGTTTTAAATAATCTTGGTTATCTTCAGTTTTCATTGAAATTACTTGACTCTTCTAAGTTTAACAAAATTCTGATGTATCTATGAATTTAAAATTCTTTATCGTCAATTTTAGAATAAAGTGTCTTGTGAAAATTTTACTGCTCAAACTCTTAAAATATATCTTCAAGATCAACTTTCTGCTAGTTTCCTGAAAATAAATTCATTTCTGATGCTTAACATATTAGCCATTAGATGACATATTTGATGACATATTAGACACATTAGATGACATATTAGTTACTGGAATTTTTTATTGTTTAAAAAAATAACAAATTCTAGGTTTTAATATGTTTATGAATTTATTTTTAGGAAACTTGAACTTACAAAAAACGAACATATAGATTTGTTACTTCTTAGAAACATCATCAATGTAATAATATAATGCCTATAAAATGATAATTTTAAGAGATAATACCACAATTATGTGAAATAACATGAAATTGAATTTCTTTACTCTTAGAAAAGCTATAAATCTTGATATAAAGAACTTGTTTGTTATATACCCTTTTAAAGACGGAATCTTATATAGTAGTTATAAACCTGACATAAACAAGATAATTTATACAAAATTAACCAATAACCACTTATCATGAGCCTTAAAATTACATTTCAGTTTGAAAACAACTGATAAGAGACAGGTAAAATGAATTACTCAAAACTATCTATTTAAAGACTAGTTTATTCATTGTTTAGATTAATAGTGAACCATTCTGTTTAGAAAATATTATTTATACTTCAGAGTAAGTTATTCTATTCTTGAATCAAATAAAATTTTCAAGATAGTGAACAGATTAATTTCCCTCGAAGGTCAAATTTTAAATAATAAAATAATCTATTTACTTTTACGCAACAGTGACTTCCCTCATTCTGACCTAGGTTTATACTTTAAACCGGACTAACATTACTTGGAAATTCTATTTTTTACAGTCAGAGATTTTGTCTGTCGTTTTGAAGGACACAATCAAGTAAAAAGTGAATGATGCAACGATTCAATTTCCTAGTTTCTTTCATTAATAAAGTGAATCTGAGCGAACATAAAATTGTTAAATTAGAAAAAGGACTAGCTGGGAACTGATAATATTTTGCAAATGAAAGATGCACGTGTAGTAAGCACGAATAAAATATCTATAAAATAGTTTATCGCTAGGTGATCTCTCGATGCACGGTTGCTTTCATAAATCTGATATATTTGCTTTATTATGTATATGCAATACGTATATTAAATGACGTAAAAGATCTGTGAAAAGGAAGTCTTTTCTTTGAAAATATTGGTATAGATGAAGTTTGATTTAATCTTGTGTCAATAGTGATAAGTAGTATACAATATTCTCCTCGAATACCTACGACAAAACGCACTTCACAAACTTGAACACACTTAGAAATAGCCTATTATGATTTTGCTGAAACGAAAATTTGTAATTTAATTTTTATTTTCTGCATAAATGTTATGCATTGAGAAAAATGGATTCCCCTGCTACTGGAGTAAAAATTAAAGAATAACTTTGAGAGTTGAACGTTACTTGGGATGTATTAAAAAGAACGTTGTATAGTTTTAAATTAAATTGAATATAAGATTAATATACATTATTTTAGGATAACAGATTTGAGCTTCAGGATGCTCCAAGGATAGAGCTGCCGTGCTACAAATCGGAGATCAGCATGTTCAATGAGTCTGAGATTCAATGAGAATATGCTAGCCAATTCAATTGAAATATTTATTCACTTTTAAGGTTTTTCTTTATCTGATAGACTCTACGAGATTGTGTATTATCGTTTATTATGATGGGCCCTGCCCTCCCCAGAAAAATCTGGCCTGCCCTCCCTCTTGGCCTGCCCTTCCCAGAAAAATTTATTTTAGGATGCAGGGCCTCATCAAAATGTAGCTCGTGTGTGCTTACAAGACTTCTGTTGAAAGTATACAGATCGGCGCAGGCATTTATAAGGATACTTCCTCCACCAACTATAAAAACTGTGTTTCATATGTAAAGTTCAATGTTCCAAGTTCTCTCTAGAAGAAAAAGTACGTTGAAAATCAGCATTGAAACTCAACCTTGACTTATCAATGAAGAGAACTTGTGCCTAATCGTTTGGGCTCCATTAGCAATGCAGGTGATATTATATAAAACGCGTTCCGCTTGAAAAGAATGAAAGGATTGGTCATCTTGCATAAATGCCACTCTCATAGTCTTCATCGAGCAGCAAGGCTACAATTCTTGCTCCCGTGGCAACTGTAAGACGAAATGTAAGCTTTTTTGACGACTTCATTTCTTCAATGTAGATTGGTAGCAGTCTACTGATGCGGTGTAGCCCTTATGTGACCTTGACATTTCCAATAGCTAACAATTCTAATAGTACTTAGAAATCACCTCCTGAATATATCATATACATATATCCTGAAGATGAAAGTTTGTAGAACTTTTAAGTCACTGAAAATGCCGAGCAGTTACTAACAAGTTTCCAGTCTACTAACCACTCGTCACCGCAAATGTTCATTTAAATCATGTATTTGAGACTTTTTATTACAATATCTAACTATTTACTAACTCAAACTTTTTTAGAGCTAGAATATTTAAGCGAAACTTAATATATCGTTCCTTATTCACCACATTCACATGTGCAGTTATACGTTTTAACTTTCAGTACTTTCAAATTAGAATACACCCTTACTATCATAGAAGTTTTAGTCGATAATTTTTTTACTACTAATTACCAAGTTACCCTTAAACTTTATACACCACGGTAAAAGAAACTTAAATGTTACATTTCTGTTTATAAAGAAATGCAGAGGTTTTAATTTAGCATTTCGCACCCCGGCAAGAAAAGTGACACAAGTCAAAAAATAAAATTTTTGATGTTATGTTATTGAAAAATACGTATGAGGTTCCCCAGTGTGTTATATTACTATTCTATAGAATATAATAGAAGTTAACACGCTAATTACTTACCTAAAATTTAAAAGAAGCTTATATTATTTCAATATAAGTTTTATAGTATCCTTTAATTTGATGTTTCTCAAATTCTGCAATTTTGAGTTGCGTCACTTTTCTTGCCGGGGTGCGATTTGTTTCGAAACAATGGCATAATTTCTTTTATGCGAGTTTCTTGAAGGGTTTTGCAACTTTTCTCTTTCAAAATACGCACACAATTGTTATTTGTCTGAACAAAATTGTCGCGATAACAGTCTGCTCGCGTTCCAAAAGTATAAATGATAAATTATGATCAGCATTGCAAGAAATAACTCTTCGGTAATGCATTTAAGATGACTTCAAAACGAGATTTTGGAAGATAAATCATACTTAAATGCATTACTGAAGATTTGAGTTAGATTTCAGGAATTGCTCACAAATACCATTTTAGAGAGAGAAATTAATTATTTATCAATTTTCATATTCTTAACTAGATCTATTCAAATTCATAAAGTGTGTGTTACAAGTTTAATTTTAAACCAAGCTATCTCTTATAATAAGAAATATGAAACGAATAAAAAATGCAGATTAATGAACGAAGAAGGCCTAAATGTAGGATACATGATACAACAATTATACATTTTGTTCAATAACCCCTCCAAGTGGTTTCGACGATATATTTCCTCCATGTATTCAACGATATATTTTCTGATCTATTGTGCTAATGACGAAATACATCGTTATCAAGATATTGCCGATATTTTTATGATGACGAGATCAAGTCCTGGTCAGTATTTTACTAACGATTTCCTCTTCGAAACAACCACCAGTACGGTTAATGATGTTAATGTTTCAGTGAAATCTAATATCGAATAGCAAATAAAGTTGATGTTCCGTAGAGATGTGTTGATAGCAAACGTCCTGAATCCTCTTATCCGAAACGGTGAATAAAAAGGATGATTTGATAACTGCTTTTAGTTCAAACAACAGCGACGATACAAAAAGTAATTCAAGTGAAAAAAGAGGCGTTTTCTCACATTAAACACAGAAGTAGACTAAAACCAACGTGAAAGCAGATTACAAAACAAGCAATTTGTATCATGAATACGATACGGGTATAAATTGCCTGAATAAGGTGCGGGAATCCGTCATTAACCTACCTAACTTGAACACGTTAAAAAGCTATTGGGTCAATCGAAACACTACAAAAATCCTCGCAGTATGAAAAATTTTAAAGATGAATACGTTCGTATAAAAAAAGGTATAATCTATTAATTTAATTCGCGGTTGTATTCTGTAAACGTGGATCTACAATTCGCATTTTTAGGTTATCATATGCTTATCTTTTATCCAAGCTAAAAGAAATTGCTCTTTCCGTAAAAAATGAGCGCGTTCCCTTTATAATTTAGTTATATAGTTCAAGATATAAAAGGATGTATTACATTTGTAAAAGTCAGCTACTGAACAGTGATTTCGGTATGGTTCTTAATCTTCTATACCAATCAACTAAGAATTTTGCAATAATACTCATTGACGTAATCATTTTATTAAGAAACTTGTGCAATTAAAAACTTTTCAGCTGCGAAATAGCTGTAATGGGATACTGCTTACAGAGGACAAACGTTTTTAATGATATTGTAGCTATTTTTTTTACATCAAATAAAACTCGAAATTTCGTATTCTTACTCTGATGTAAAAATTGCATACAGTCCACATTGATTGGTTTGGGGTTTTATGGCTCAATGGTCATATTTAGTCAAGCTGAACCTACACAAGACAGAAAATTTCAAGTAATTGTGGAAAGATAGGTTGAAGAGGAGATAATAGAGAAATACAACTTGGGAATCCTGGGGCTGCAACTGCCATGCTTTTACCAGAGACGGTAAACCCCATGCGGAAAATAATCGATCACCAGTTTACAATGGTTCCGCGAAGACAGTACACACAGTCCTGGACTCAGTCAGAACAGTTTTACATTTTTATTGTTTTTAAAGTTTTTATAACATATTTAATATAACGTATTAGAATATAAAATGTAATGAATACGCATTTGAATCATCCAGTTAGAAAAGGAATAAGACGAATTTTGGAAGAATTTTTCTTTGGTTGATTTGTATACCATAAGCCAAGATTCCAAATTCCTGAAGGCAATTAGCTAACTAGTAATTGATATATAAGAAATAACTCCCACTGTCACTAAGGAATTACGAGTCTAGGTGTATGGAAAAACGAACTCTTATTTCGAGGTGCAAATTTCGAGGAGGTTTTTAAAAGCAACTTTAATTATAATCTTTTTTTATAATTTTGAACTTCTAGTTTAGTAACTACGCAGGAATAAAGTTTTATAATAAATTTGTCGTACATGACATAAAGGAAAATGAAACACTAAGAGTAAATACGAAGAGAGAGAGAGAGAGATTGATTGTTTTATAAAGGCACAACTCTTTGAAAGATGAATATATATATTACATACATGAACTATATTTCGCGATTCTGAAAAAAATTATCTGAATATTAAGTGATTAAGTGATACAACCGTTTCTTTAACTTAGAGAACATGAAGCTATTGAACGATTATGACTGATGAGTTATGATAACGTATGATTATGGATTACTTATCCATTTTTATTTAATTGCTGTCATACATGGATATGAGCGCGTTCCTTGTATCTGCATAGTAAGAACTTTGAATAAAGTCGCATAAATAGAAAATTTAGCTCTGGTAACTTTTTGTTGAAAATTAGTTCCTTTGATATGATAGTTTGAGGATAGATAATTTATGATTATTTTTACTTAATTGTATACTTATACGAAAATTTAAAAGAAGCGATGGAGTAGTTTTTAAGTGATATCATCAAATGTATAAGATTAGTTAATTTAAGCTAATCTGCCAAGAGTGACTAAACTAGTTGAAAAGAATCAAGTTACAGACTGATTTTACATTTGAAAATAATCCCATTTAAGTCACTCGCAGAATCTTTAATGGCAATAATGAAATACTTATCAACAAATATTGATAAAGCGTAATGCTAATTATATTAAATTGTTTTAGAAGGGGGGGATATAAAAGTAGTTGTTCCAACAAAAGCTAATGAGTGTAATTTCCTTTCATGGAGTGCTTTTTTCTCTGCTAATTAACAAGATATATCAGTCTTCATTGGCATCTCAAATTTCAATCTGAAATTGCATAGTTTCGATCTTCGACACGTTTAAAGCTTTCTTTTTTACTTCTATTTATGTTATTAGTAATTTTAATTGCGATATTACTATTTTTATCTTTTTATCGTACTTTGTTATTTAAGTTTTAATTATTTTGTACAAACTGGTGCTTTCCGCATTTCAGAAAGCATCAGATAAACCAAGTTTTTATATTATTCATGAAATGTTTTAATTATTTAATGGAAATATTTTAGTTAACATAAAATTCGACTTTTCATTTTGTCAATTTTATTACTTTATCAAATTTATTTACTATATTTAATTACCTGCTGTCAAAGATTTCTCAGACTTAAATAAAAATTTTCATTTTAATCACAAATTTTGAGCAGAAAATTATTTATATTTTTATATTAAATATTTATCACTTTAATAATTTTAGATGATCAGCGAAATTATATCAATACATTTACCTATTCAAATACATTCGTTTGTGATGTAACTACATTGTGTGTACATTATAACTACATTAAATAGTACATTTCAAAGATAAAAAGACATGAACACAGAAAAACTATTCATTACTCCTTACATTCCAATTGGTTCATGAGAAACGAATAATGATGTTAAAGTTTCATTATGTCCACTCAGTCATTTAATTAGGCACGCAATTTCATTATGCTTATAAAGTATCAAAGATTTAAAATTTTATTAAAAATTTTATTACAACAAAAATAATGGTTTTAATTATCAAAGAACCAGCTGTCTCGTTCTAATTTTTAAACACTCCAACATTCTATTATTTGAAACACAGTTCAAAATAAATCTAATTTATTCTATATTTAACCCCAATTTATCTTTTCATGAAAGGTAGTATAAATGAAATAACCACAAGCATTCATATTTTTAAGTTGTTGAATTGATTCGACTGCTTAAGTTTGAATTTTTATGATTAAAATCAGATTGTAGTAATATGTAAAAGGAGAAAATTCTTGAGAAACCCATTAAAAGTTTTTTTAAATGACTGTCCTTAATGCCTCTTTCCAAGTAAAATGACATAAACTAAAGTGAAGAGAGTTTATTTTTTTAATCAACAAACATTACTATTATACTTGGGCCACCTATAGAAATGAAATCAGGAGATATGCTTTTCATTTTAATAAAGATATGGGGAGTAATAATAAAGATATGAGAGTTTTAATAAAGATATGAGAAGTAAAAGTGCGTTTCTCGAGAAAATTCTATACGTTAGCTCATACATATCGCACCCCGGCAAGAAAAGTGGCACAACTCAAAAAATAAAAATGTTGATATTATGTCATTGAAAAATATACATGAGATGCCCCAGCGTGTTATATTACTATTCTAAAGAATATAATAGAAGTTAACACCATGATTACTTATCTAAAATTTAAAAGAAGCTTATACTCTATTCCAATAAAAGTTTATAGTATCCTTTAAGTTGATGTTTCTCAAATTCTGCAATTTTGAGTTGTGTCACTTTTTAAGTCGGGGTGCGATATTTAAGTATAGATATTGAATATATAAAGTTATAGATATAATGATTAAGATGTCCTTCAATATTTGAGAGTAAATATAAACTTATATACAGTATCTCCCCAAATAAAATATACTCCTAGAAGAGATTTCTTAAAAGTTCATAAATCTGTATTAAATTATAATTTGAACTTAATTTTTGTATGAGTGGTAAAAGTCACATTTAAAACATATCAGACTAAAAAAATTATATGTTCTCTTTGATATTTTTAAAGATAGATAAGAAAGACAGACCATTAAACGTCAGATTTATATACAAAAATTCCATACAAAAAAATTGAGTTTACACATAGCCTACTTCGTACAGAAACAAAAAAAAAACATTTTTACTGTACATATATATTTGTATATAGAATAGACTTCTTAGCCGAGGGCACTAAATGCGTAAAAATTTGTTTTGTTCTTCTGCATATTTTTGCCTATTTTTCTCTCGTAGAATCGTTCTTATGTCCTCTGTTCTGAATATCCTAATTTTTTATCACTTTTTCCTAAGACCATACATTTTCAAGTCCACTGAGGTCCTGAGATTATAATGTGGTGTATACTTGCTGCTTAAGGTAGTACAAAAACTCAAAATTAACTATTTTTGATTTGTAACCTATTTTTCTTTCTGGGGATGTTATCTAATAAAACACACATACATTTTACTATAAAACCATATTTTAGCATTGTTTCAAAATTGTTCTTAATAAAGTTAAAAATCTAACTTCTTCCTTAGTTCATCAATAGAAACTAATTTCCAATCTCTCCAGAGACAAACATCATGTATTAGATGCAATTTATCAGCTGAAAGCCGATTTTTGATTTTGTAGGTGATTGATGATAGGTTTATAGCCCTAACAGAACCCTAAAAGTGACAGTTTCCTCAGCACACTATATCCACTACCATCGGGTTTTATGCTGTATTCTGGGAGTTGTATCCACTGTAGTGGGTTGTATACTGTCTAGAGAGATTGGTAATTAATTTGAGCATGAACATAGAAATGTGCTACTTTAACAGCCTTGACATTTAAGCATTCTATAACGGGTAAATTCGTTCTTATGACAGATTTCGTTATATTGTCAGTCATAAAGTACCGATACATCCGGTTTGGATACTCCTATAATCGACAGAGAAATAAGTGAAGTCTAAGTAAAAAAAAATGAAAGAAACTTATAATCATTTTATACTATACTACGAAAATATTCAGATTTTTGACTTGAAATAAATGAAGTATACAAACGTCACACAAAACAGAGCTGAGGTGCTTAATTTCCTATTATAATACAACTATTAAGAATTAAAAAATATATATATTTTATAATATATACTGTGGGCTGTAATGAAAAGTATTCTGGCTACTCATTAAATGGTCAATGAATGTGTTCTGCAAATTGAAATTTTGCTACAGGTGCAAATATTTCAATTAAATAGATATCTGAAAGTCATTATCTCTGGAAAATAATATCCGATTCACGAAACATTAAATTTTTCATCTGATTAACAAAGAGATCGCACAGAAAATGATAGTTTCGACTAGTGATTACTCAGTAAAATCAGAATCGTCAATATTAACTCAAGAATTCATTCAAATTCTAAATTTATTATCATTGTATTATCATCAATTTTGGGAGAATATTTTGTCTTCTCGGTGTTTAAATGTCAATACTTTAAAAAACTACAGCCAAAAATAGTTAAATCTGGCCAATTGTCTTCTAAAGACGAGATATCTTGTCGAGACAAATACTAGGAGGGCTAAGGAAACACTTCTAGCAGAATACTGAAAAATAAAGTATTTACAAAGTAGTTAAAGTTCTATATATAGCTATATTACTTAATATACAATAAGATGACGATAAATACTGGAAAATATATATAAATGTTGATCATTAATGAGAGAAAAACGCTTCCTCATAAATTGATTTCTATTCCGTAAGGTTTTAAATCATGAATAATATGTGTGTTGAAAGCATGGAGAGGCTACACGTAAATAACCTTTTTTAAAGTAAATCTAAAAGGGAAACCTAATTTTTTTGTATGTAAAAAATAAAACTTTCAGAACCGTTATACATAATTAAGCTGGCATTTTATTGGTCAACTTTCTAAAATATACAAGGAAATAATTTCAGAAATATTTCATAATTTCCTTCTCAATTTAATGCACACATTCAAAATTAGTTGAACAATTTTTTTAAATTATAGCAATCAGGAAAAATTACATAAATTCCAAATAAAATAAAAGTGAAAAAACTTACTCAGTAAACTGCATACAAAATCCGATCTTGTAGAAAAGTTGTTTTGTTCGTGGTAATAGAAAACAAAAAAAATTTCAATTTTTTCCTGTGTAAATGATTATTGCACTACATGTGATTTCATTATTTTTCCTGGAAATCTGAATGTCTTGCGACTATCGAACTAGCTTCCTTCAACGATTTCAGTTAAGCATTGTCTCTTTTTTTTAGCTTTTATTCATTATTTCAATGAGTCCAGTCCTGAAATCTTCGTGCTTTCACCCATAGTTCTTTTAATCCTTTTCTTCTAAAAGTAACGTTGTTAGCACCATAATTTTGACCCACGAAAGGAGTTAAAATATTTTTTGAAACAAAAGAAGAAAAATCCACTTGTCCATGAAGAAACAGTATATTCCTTGCGTAAATCGAGTTATGAATCAGATTTGGAAATATCTGTAGGGATTAAAATTATGTTTCTATAACAAATAAGTTAAATTGAGAAAAAGATTCGAAATTTCCAATGATCCTTCTAACTAAATAACTTAACCCTTTAAAATGTGCGAAAGCCGGTCACAACATAACTGTAACTAACACGTTGTTTGACTCTGTTTAGAATGAAACATGCGTAGAGAATACTTTTCGCTCGAAGTTCAAACTTGTAATGCGGTTTCGCTGGCAGATGTCAGTGAAACATCTGCGTGAAACGTCACATTCACTCCGACCAATAGGAAATGCTCTCTGAACTTTTGCAGGTGAATGAGCTACTTTTTGTATTTTTATTTATTGCATGTTATCGCTATTTGGCGATTTTTTCTCCTCCATATGATTCTTTACTTGCAACCTAAGATTTAATTTTAACTTGTGATGAAAATTATTTTGTTATGACCGAATATGTAAACAGACACAAAATTCTTATCAGGAAGAATTAATTGTAAACGAAACTTGTGGATCTGGTTTGCGAAGCAATTTCAATTTTCTTTTTAACTTACCCATGTTGGTGAGGTTTTATTATTTTTATTTGACCATAGCTTAAGATTTTCAGAAATTACTTTGCCGTGAAGCGACCTTGGATGTGAGAAAATGATACAAAAGGTAAGTCGAAAGTTGCCGAACAAATGAGTAAAACCAAATATATAACACAAATAGAAGCAAACAGCAAAAAAGTCTTTTAATGTAAGTGTAACTGTCTTGAATCTGTACTGGGTTCCAAGAGACAGAAGGGTAACTGCGGAAACTTAAAAAAAGAGATGCGTTGGGTCCTTAGTAGGTTGTATGACAAAATCGAACACTAATACAGGTTTTGCACCATGTTTTAGTACGTAGATTGATGTTGGGGAAGAGCTCCTGCTATGTAGGATAATCTATTTCTATGTCAAGGCCTCTGACGTCACGATTCCACAATTTGAATATACGCCAGCTTATACGTTTTAGTAAACATTCCCGGTTATTCAAATCGCCACAGGTTGTTTCGTTTAATTTTGAGGTTAATAACCTTGAAAAATATTGATTTTCCTTAAGTTTAGCAAAAGCGTTCTTTTTCAGCTTTTATCCCACTACTCTATTCTCAATCCCTCATTTTTTTTCCCATTTGGATCTTTCACTTGGGGATTGTTCCCAGATCGTCGCCAATAGCACGTTGTGTTACTCCAGTGTGACGTTAATTAATTCCTTGAATACCTTTTTTTCTTCCGTTCACGGCATTTTACTTGACGTTGTTTTGTGTTTGGCACAACTTGACCAAATATTGCCCTTCCACCATTAAACCCCAACTGACTAATATAAATACTGATTAGTATGTTATAAGGAATTATTTTCTTTCATAAGCTCTTATGTAAATGATTAATTGGAATGTAAATTTATTACATTATTTAGGGGAGGGGAACTTAGGGAAGTTACGATAAACAGTAAATTTAACTGTGTAACAATAAATTTACAGTATAATACATTTTGTCACATATCACTGAATAATACTTGATATACCACCATTACAAAAACTCTGATCTAGTCAACCTCTATTGGAAGCTTAGTTGGTTATTAAAATAGTGCTAGAGACGAAGAAGCTCTCATCCAATCACTGCTCTGCGGATTTTTTTATTAGAAAGGATTCTGATCTCCCTACTCCGCATCATCGCTTTTGACATTTCGAAATACAATGAACTTTTAATAAACTTCCCAAAAACAAAAATTAAAGAAAAAGTGTTTCGAGGTCGATTGTAGTTGTGTTTTTTTAAAACTAAAAGATAACGAGTTTCATCCTCCAAGGTCGTTGATTTTGCGTCGAGTTTCAGATTCATTAATGTCTTTCATATGAAAAATATGCCCTATTTGCTTTTGATAACTTTTACTCCATTGAACCACAGTCAATCATGCAGGAATTTTCAGCTGTGAATTGTCTATATTTTGGCTTCTGTTGCTATTACTGTTTTCTCATGTGCAATCAAAATAGAGTAACCAAATAACAAACAAAAATATTCTAAACAAAATTTAAAATTTTTTGAAAAGGAAGAAAAAGGAAAACTGAAATTTATTAAGTATCCTGAAACTTAAAAACAAATATTGAAGATAGTTTTTGTAAAATTCAACTTGTTTCATCACAGTATGTAATAAAATATCAGTTTAGTGAGAAAAAAAATGTTAGCATAATAATACGACAAAGACCAAACATGATATGCGCTTACAAATAATTGAGCTCTTTGTGAAATGGATTGTCCGAACATCGTTATCATCCGAACATTTATCAATTAAGAAAAATGACACGTCTTGTCCTCATGTTAGGATAAAAACATTTCCGAATAAAATTTGACAATTGTGTGTTACTTATTTATGTTTAACCTTTCTATATAAGTTTATGCTTAAAACAAATCAATATAGCATCCCAAACGTATACTGAAGAATAAAGTGGATATTACCTCTCTTTTCCACAATAACTTCGCCTCATAGTGTCAAGTCGGTTCATATGAACTGTTTGCATATTTGCGGTTTTTTCCCCGAATGATTTATTAAGGAAGGTACACACAATAAAACAACAACGATAACAACATGGAAACAGTGTCTATAAGAAAAGTTTAATTCAATTCAGTTGAAGAGTTTCAGGTATGTGAAAATCAACTCTACACGTTACTTTGCAAGAAAAGATTCCTGTGATTTAAACAAGCCTTGGAAACAAGTATTTCAGTCTATGTTATGTGCTGCAAGAGTGAAGTTCAGCTTCCTTTCGAGTATATGCTGAATGTTATCTCTAAATTTTGCAATATTTACAATCAATACCTTCGACATTTAAAGAAGTAGAGGCGAGGTTTAATAAGTAATAGATGTTGAATTATTCAGAATCACCACGAGGCCTACCACATTACGCATTAACACTCCTGCTGGTTGTCTCGAAGAGGTATCTCATTAGCAAAACTGACTAGATCCTTGATGGACTAGATCTTGTCCTTCAAGGTCTCGTTATAGGAAGAAAGGTGATCAGAATTGATCGCGTCGTCATAAAAAATCGGCAATGTATTGATGCCGAGATATTTCGTCACTAGCAAACTTGGTCAGATCTGCATCGAAACCACTTACAGGGTTAAAGAAAGGTACACATAGTCAAAAACTTTTAAAGAGCTTCATGTACTCCAATACACTTGATAGAGCTATCAACAGAAAGACGGAGTTGACCAGTGAAGTTAAAAAAAAGTTGTGAATATATGTGCTTTCTATCGGCCATAATTCTGCTTTGGATATACTTCAATGGTTGGAAAATTGTACGTTTTCTTGGAAACTTTCTTCTAAATTTATTTTTAAAAGTAAAAGGAACGCACAATCTTGACAGATTCAGACCAATGGAACAGACGTTTATTGCATAAACAGGAAAGACATCCTTCTTTGTTTCTTGTTTCGCTTTCAAAACAAATAACTTGCGAAACATCGCTTTTGTTATACAACCACTGTCTGTAAAATATAGCTATTATTCTTAACCAATAAAAGGTGCCGCCGTGACTCCGTTGGATTGCACGCTGCTCTAGCAACGTTCGAGTTGTAGGCGGAACCAGACTAGATTCCTCCCTGGGTGTGTTTATTTCTTCTGTGTTAGTAATGCTTTCCTTGTGCGTTTTCCATTCATTTGACGTTGCTTGGAGCAGCTTGATAAAATATGGTCCTTGCACCTTAATATATAACCCAATCAATCAATATTCGACATTTTATGTAGTAACCTCAATGTTGTTAAGTTTAGAAACAAAAACTGTTTAGTTATGATTTGCGTATTTCGGGTTGTCTGTCATAAGATCTGTCATGTTGGATGAGCTCCGCACACACTTGCTCTTATAACATTTATCTTTAATTAATTTTTATTGTTCTACGTCCGACCAACCGGTTTATTGGTTAAGGTGCTAGCCTCTAGATCAGAAGGTTCCTCGTTCGAATTCGGGTCCGGGCATGGATGTTTGTAAGCGTGTGGTGTAAAGGCTGCTGGTGCACCTTAAATCTGTCGTGGCCGAAAGTCCTCACGTTGGGTTGGTGTGGAAGTTTGGAGAGTGGAGTGACAGCTCAGGTGTTGCTTCGTCATCTGACCATGGTTCAAAATTACGAGGTGATATCCTCGGATCTTTCCCTTAAGGGATTGATCCCGGACCGCCGTCAATAGCCCGTTCTGTTGCTCCAGTACGAAGTTAATTAAAAACTACCAATTATTGTTCTCGTCATTTTATAGGTCTTAGGCCCAAAAATATCATGAGCTTTAGCTTGGACAGTCTTGTTTTATAATAATGAATTAAAATAACCACGCAGTAATATATTTTTTCAATGCATAAAAATTAATAAAAATATTACAACGCTTAGAGAAAATGAATAATCTGCATTTTCGAAAAAGAAATTAATCGTAGAGAAGACGATAACACACACATTATAAAATCAAATTCAACGATTATAGACGTACGTTCAGGTGCAGAATTATATTCAGTGTTCTGCAACACAACTCTAAGCAATTGCAATTGTTCTGCTGGCATTTTGTCCGAATTTTGAAAACTGCAGTAAAATCAAAAACAGACGTAAAACACAATTATCGCTTTAATATCTATTACATATTTATGCACTGCTGTTTGTAAAAAATGCAACACCATGAAGGAATTATCCGAATGAAATGAAATTTGCAGCAAATGTCAATTATAGGATGTTATGCAAAGTAGTAAAGTTTCAGAGCCACCATGCATGCGTGGCGTGAGCAGTGACCTCTGAACTGAGGCTAAAAGCGTATAAATAGAGGGCTGTATCGGGACGTTGAAAACAGTGCAGTTATTTTTTAATGGCGAACGTTTAGTGAGACCTACGTATGCCTCCACGACGAAATAGGGTAAAATTTCAACAATTTACGGAGTTTGAACGGGGGAGAATCATCGGCCTTCGTGAAGGAGGATTTTCCTATCGCGCAATAGCAACTCGTGTGCAGCGGAACAGTTCCACAGTGAAGCGAGTTTGGAAGCAGTGGACCGACGAACACCGTACAGCTCGAAAAACTGGGAATGGACAACGGAAGGTGACGTCAACGCGCGATATGTTGCAAGGAATGTTCGAGACATTTTTTCAGCCCAACACATGCAACTTCTTCCTTGGCCTGCTTATTCGCCTGATATGTAGCCTCTTGAGCATGTGTGGGATTTGGTTGGTCGGCGTCTTGCTCGTGATCCGCGTCCTACAGCTTCAAAAGACGAATTTTGGGTGCGCATACAAACAATATGGAATTCTTTTCCACAAGCAGACATTCAACATCTGTTTCACTCCATGCCACGTCGTATAGCAGCACTTATTGCAGCGCGTGGTGGCTACACCAAATACTGATTTCGGACACTTAATATTGTTTTTTTGCTTCGAAAATTTATTCATTTATTTGTACTAATACAAGTCATTTGTGTATTAAATTTTATTTAGTTCTGATGACTCCTTCGTGGCGTTGCATTTTTTTACAAACAGCAGTATAATAAAACATCACAATTAATTAACTTACTTTATTTAAAACCAAGGCATACTTTCAGAATTTGCAGTTTTATCGATAAATTTTAAAGTTAGATATTTTGCCATTGTCATAGTACAAGTGTTATTTATAAAGAGTTTGTGGTAATTGGGGCGGTGTCGGGAGGGTTGTTCCGCAGCTAGAAAAAAAAGGTGTGGTAAGGAGAGCGCTTTGCACTGCACAACATCGTAACTTATGAATTAATTTTTTAAAAATCGAACAAAATTTTTAAAAAATAAGTAAAAACGGTTCTGCAAAAACTTTGTTTGTACGGCGACGTACGTTGCAGTTTTGAGCACTTTCAGCTCCCGGGGAAATACGTAATTTAATAGATGGACTATATACGTAAGTTGGGGAGCAGTGAGTGTATCGATGTACAATATATATATCTAATACTAGCCAGCACGGCGTTGCCCGTGACAGTTATATCTCGTCCTTCAAAAGCTGACCAGTTTTGCTAACGACCTAATCGGCAATATCTGAGACACCATATCATCAGATATTGCCGATTTTTTTTATAATGACGAAATCATGATCTGGTCAGTTTTGTTCTAATGACGAGATATCTCGTCCATCAAGATCTTATCAGTTTTCTTCTAATAATGAAATACCGACAACCCCCAGTAGGGCTAAATATTTAGGCATATTACTTTTAAAAAAATTACTTCACATGGGTTTCAATACAAGCTCAGTTAATGAGAAGGTGGTCTACCCTGATCTTCAATATCAGGGGAAAAAATTTATTCCCTTACATGCTAATCGGTAACTGACATTTACTGCATTAATTTTATTTATGCGTTCTAGATCTGAGCTTTTCGACATTTTTTAGTATTATTCTCCGCGGAATATTTCAACTAAAAACATTTACTCACAAAAATGCTTAAAAAAAGAAAATGGCGAATTCCAAGAGAATCTCTCACCGCCCGAAATTACTGATACCAGGTAAGTTAGATAATTAATTAACGTCGCACTGGAAACTCAACGGGCTATTGTTCACGGTTTGCGATCAATCCCCAAGGGAAAGAACCGATGACAATAAAACGTAATTTTGAATAACTCTTCAAACTTCCTCACCACGCCAAAGTGAGGACATTTGAGGCCACCTCAGATTTAACTTGCTCCAATCCCCGTGCACACGGCGGTCTTTGGCTGGACCTAGTTTCGAATTCGCAACCCTCCGGTTGCTAATCAGTTGCTCTATCATCTGGGCTGCATAGGCCTTAATTCATGCCAGAGCCCAGTATCTGACCACGGCCCGGCAGTTCAGAAACACTGTTCAAACCTTCACCCCCTCCCCCATTACTATGTAGGTAATAAGTGTAGTGAATAAATAGGTTTAACTAACATCACTACACACTTTTGTACCTAAACAAGCCATCTGAGGCATATTTTCTTTATGTGGACATGACTTTCACAAACCCGAAGTACTCTAGTGATCTCTTCTTTTCCCATGGGGTAAATATTGAAGTCGCTCTCCCGTTATACCTAAGCGATCTTTTTCTGCTTTCATCACATTACTTTATTTCCCAATCTCTCTTTTTCCCTTTCACGACATTTTTTACTTGACGTTGTCTTGTGTTTTGCTCATCCTGTGGAAATATGGTGCTTCCTGCATAAAACCTAAAAACAAACAATCAACCATACCGAAACAAATATATTGTTCCATATCCACAACATACATGAAGCGACTCACCCCTAATAATTTCCCTAAGATGGCGCCTGTGTTTATATATATATATATATATATATATATAGACCCTTCTGTCTGTCTATCTGTTCCCCATACAAATCTACACCGTTCGACCTATCTACACTAAATTTGGTACACTTATACTTTGGAACCCTGCGGATTTCGTAGGCTAATTCTTAACTCACGTTCTATTTGAAGTAGGTGGGCAGAAGGATAAAGTACAATTCGAAATCGCCATAGAAATACCATAGAGTATAAAACGACTGCTGTACGCAGCTTAGATTGTTTTACGTGTTGATCGAAAATCAAGTTTTTCACTAATATTGCCATCTATATAAATAAGAATGGAGTGTTTGTTTGTACATTGAATATTTTTGACCCTTTTCAAGTTTTCTATCCATTTTGGACCCTTCTGATGCTAAATCTGCCTCTTGGGCGATTGGTGTCTGTCTGTCTGTATGTGCCCTATACGCGTCCTCACGGTTTAATATATTTTCATGGAAATTTGCATATAGTTAGTACTTATCTTCATTTAGTGAGTGAACTTGGTTGCGAAAGTTTGTCTGTCCTATGTTCGATTTTGTGTCAGTGTGTTTTTGCTAGCATCACATGAATTTTGTTCCAGATATTGGATTGGAATGTATTTTATTTGATGCATTATCTATTAGTTTAGTTGATTGCAATATTAAACATTTTTTTGTTATATTTAGATGAGTTTCATGCTAAAACACCTGAGTAAGTATACTTAAATCAACCATAATTTGGTAGTTTTTGAAAAATTGGAATGTATATTGAGTATTACGATTACTATGATTTGCTTTACAAGTACTGCTGAAAAACCAATCATTTTTCAAAAAAAAAGATTTTTTTTTTAATAGAATTTTAGAACTTATACTTCATTTATTTCGAGTCTTATTTTTGTTCTTTGCGCAATGTAAACGATTTCCGAATATTTGGGACAGACGATATTTTTCAACGACAGGGAATGAAACCTAAACTCGTGTTGGTTAAATACGTGTTTTTTTTTTAATATTTTCTTTTGCTCTGAATTAATTTCGCATTTCTAAAATTTCTGCACGTTTTAGTTATAAGTTGTGGCAACTGCGAGATCAAGAGGTAAAAAGTAATCAAAAATTAATATCTTTAGAACAACTTTTCCCGACATCTTTTATTTTGTTTTAATTCGCTGTTTTCTTTTGTTATCTGTTTTAAATATTTATTATTTTAATACATTGTGTTTCTTTTTCATTGCACTCAACATCACCACAAAGTATTCGACTTTAAGTGGCAGGTAAGTCAGAATAAAGTAAGTTTTTAAATTAATTATGCCATTATTGAAAGAATAATGCAGTTATTGAAAGAATAATAATTAAAAAAAAAATCCGAACTAGAACTTTTTAAACATTAAAAATTTCTTTGTCATAATGACAGGAGAAATGCGAAATTCTACAATGTCGCATGCCGAATGCAAGAGTAAATTGCAAGTAAAAAATATTGTTTTGTTGACAATGAGAGCGAGAGGACTCGCAGTAAATCGTTGTTTTTATAATTGAGTTGAACATGAAGAGAACTTAAGAAAGGGAATTCCAAATCTCTCTCAAAGTCGTCTTTTGTTGTACTATCTTCAGTGTCACCTTTCGTCATTTTGTAGCTTTGTCATACAGCAAAGGTGCGATGTATGTGAAATGTATTACATGAATGGATATGTCCGAAGTATGTTGCAAAAATTATAAAACTGTGAAAGGTGTAAAAATATTATTTTAAGTCATTATATATTTTGATCATCTCTTCAATCTAGAGTAAACCAATTCAAACCGAGTAAAGTCGGGTATTTTTCTAGTTAAATTATAATATTCATAGTTGAACTGACTTTTTATTTTTCCCATGATGCAAATAATTTACAAATATTTGATTGATGAAGAAAGAATGTTTAAAATATTTAATTTTACAGAACTTACATTTTGTTATGGAAAACGAAAAGCCCAAACGTAAAACCCATTGATGATAAAAACGTAATTTTGCTTCTCGGTACCTGGCAGTTCCAGAATTAATGTTTAATTTTTTAGTTTGATGTAGAATTTTTCGTGTGCGTATTTCATTTGACAGCGAGATGTTGCGGTCATATTTTTGGATTTCCAAGTATTAAAAATACGTGTTCTTTTTGAAAATAAATCATTATTGTCTTTATCATAATTGTTCAAAAGTCTTTTGACGAATTGTTCGATTTCAGAATGTATTCAGAAAGTCGAAATTCAACACGTTTGTACATTTATATATTTCAGAATTCTGCAGATTTTCAATGATTGGAATATGGTTTCTGTTTGCATTTATGTGTTCTGGTACATTACCTATTGCATATATATTATTTAGGAGTTAGATTATATACAAATCAAAACATTTTTAAGTAAGGTGTGTAATTTCTTAATTTAAAATGACCAGTAAAATTTTAAAAAAATCACTTTTAAATAAGATGGGTTGCGTTAAATTAAAACTACTAGTCATACGTTGTAGTTCAAATATATTTCAAAATTTTTATATAGCTTTTTATTGCAAGACTATTAAACTCAATTAAATTTGCATTTGTTTTTCATTTTTCAATTGAAAGCTGTACTCCAAAGCCAAGTAACTACAGCTATCATGTTAAATAGGTGCGTCCGAAACCGAATCTCTGAATTTAAATAAGTACCATAAGGATTTGAATTAAAACTGAATGTCTGTTGGAGTAAAAGAAATTTTAAACTAGACTATGTTGATCTTGGAATAATAGCATAGTTAGTAATTTTGAAAAATTGAAATTTTTGGTCTTAAGTGACAGAAGGTCGAGGTTGCTTCCTCTAGAAGTTGAAGATTTTCTTACGCAACTTAGATATATGTGAATCATTCGTTCAAGGCAGTCATTTTCGTTTTGTAAAAGCGCTGTAAAATCGACCTTCTGTTTATTAAAAAATTGTAATCAATTGAGTTTAATTTGTCAACACTGATGACATTTATTTCTAACACAAGATCCATTATTCCACGTGCCGCTGAATGAAATTTTCATGAAAAAATGCGATTGCTTTAAATTAAATTAGTCACGAATGCAGTAACAATTTAATTTATTCTCAAATTTTTAACTCTCAAATTGATGATGTAATTTGAAAACATCGCTTACCAGGTGCAAGAATGCCTCAAGTAAAACATATTCATAGGAATGCTTAGTGCAAGACTAAGCCTAAAAATGGCCATTTTTACTGAAAATGAACGTACGGAAACATTTGTAATCACTCCAAAACTCTAAATTGACTTTTGTTGTAGTCACCTCAGAAAAAACTTTTGTAGTTTGACTTGCAGCAGAAGTGCGATGAATATGAAATGGATTATGTGCATGGGTGTATCGTGAATAATTGAGTCCGAAGTAAATTGTTGAAGCTATCAAAACGTTAAAATGATGTTTAAAAAATATTTTCCGTGCACTTAATTGATCCTCGCATTGTTTTGTGAAAAAAAAGTAATTAAGATACTGTTTTCTAAGAATAAAAATAGGTATAATTTGCCCTCGAATAGGAAAAATATCCTTAAAGCTTACATCCATAAAACTAATATTCATAATGATGAATCGGATTTGAGCAGAATCCCACAAGTTATACACATAGATTATTATTTATTGTAATTAAAGTAATTGAATTTCGAAAGTTACTTCACTTCAGTAACCACACGCGAGTAAATAAATGATCCAAACTTAGAGCCTTTTGAATGTTTTAAAGTTAACATAAAAATGAGTAAAAAAATTTCTGATATCGTTTGTTGTATTTCGAACTCGAACCGAACGTAATTGGCGGATGAGTTGGCGACCTGATTGTGTGGTTAGTCGGCAACCTTGACCTTACCCTAAGAGATTCGGAGAGGAAATCCAGCTGTGTTTGAGCGAAAAGGTTGTTTCCAGAGAGAAGGCCTTAGCTTCTCTCTATAATACTATTCATTCAAATCCACTAGATTGTAACTGTTTTATAACTAGAGGGATGCTTTGGAGCCTAACCTTCCGAAAATGCCTGTCTGCATTGATTTTATATATCTTTTCTTTCCAAATAAATGTATCAAAAAATTTTTATAGTCATTAAATAAAACAATATATATTTTGTTATTAAAATAACTACATTGCAAAGTTACTACTTTATTTTTTTAAGAATGATTATTTGTCATTAAATATTTTAGTTTTGATTATGGAATAAGTTCCCATCGTCATGATCAACTCATATATTAATATATCTAAATCACACCAATCTCCAAATAACCGACGCAAAACTGACTTTTCAAACACAAGGTTTGAACACTTCTTCGATGCTACTTGATTTCTATGAGGAAAACCATTACTTTCTGAGACTATATCAACTGAGATCTCACTTTTTATCCTTATAATAATTTTTGTGAATACTAATATGGTGATCACAAATATATGACAGCGACCCCAATACGTTTAAAAATAGATTCAAAAAGGTCCTCCTTTGAAATAAAAAAATACTTCTACTTTAAATTTTGGACCCTTTCCGAAATAGAATTGTGACTGCTCTGTACATGGTTTTTAACTCATTCATTCTCACATTTTATTCTGGTATATAATTATGAGAATTCTTGAATCTTATGTTTCTAGGTTAACATAGGAAACGTAAAATACGTAAATACTATTACTTAGTTTCCAAAAATGAAAAGAAATTCATAACATCTAGGTTCTGTTGCTCTAGAGTGCGACGTTAATTAAAATACCTACCAATCATAACATCAGGGTTCATTTTACGCTTCTCCGTGTTTTTATTTTTGCATTTAGTTACTTGGTTCTTTTATAGTATAAGGTAGGCGATGGTTCCATCAAGCGCTTATAACCTCTCATGCCTTGATTACATGCATTAAAATATGAATATTATGTAGTAGTCGACTAAACATAATTGTAAATAAATTTATTTAGAGTTTGATACAACACTGTAATTTAAAAATTCAGTGTTATATGATAACTCTTCCTTAATCAAACCAGAACTAGGGTAAAATGTTGTTATATGATTGATTAATAGACGGTTTTACATCATAATCCTCAAAAGATGATAAATAGAGTTAAAATAAATAGTTTATAGATTTGGATTTAACGTTCAAAGTCGTAATTCAAATATATCTTTTACCCTCTATCTCGCAAACCAAAACAAAATATATACAACCATAGAACATTTTAGTTAAAATGCCCTAAAACAGTTTTGTTATTGAGTTAAATGATAGGCATAGTAATAAAGTTCTAACTGTAGTTATGTTAGAAAAAAGTACGATAAGAATAGACAGTTTTTAAATGTCTATTCCTATTTTTATAATCAATTTCCAACCTATGATATTGATTGATTGGGAAATAAAGTTTTTACTAGGTGTTAGACAAATATAGCTGAATTAAGTAGAAAGGAGCTAGCGATTAAAAGATTAAAAAAACTGATTGAAAAAGCTGTTAAGACTGATTATAATTAAAAACATACGAGCGCACTAAATATAAGAACCACCCTAAACATCCAGTTAGTCAAGACGGTTTGCAATAAAAATAGATGACGGAAACTATGCAGTAAAATTTCTCATCAAGATTATTCATAAAATGCACTAAGAGGTAGGTAGGTAGTTGAATTAACGTCACACTGGAGCAAACAAAACGGGTAATACTATCATAATTTTGAACTCTGGTCAGATGACGAGTTCAACATCTGAACTGGGATCCCACTCTTCCACACCACGCAAACGTGAGAACCTTTGAGGCCACGACAGATTTAATGTGCATCAGCCCCCCATGAAATTTTCTGGATTCTACGCCGCTACTCTTTCAATCTGGTTACCATAGCCACGAAATGCATTTGGAAATGCACGAAGAAAAACGCATCCTCGTGTAAAGGCAAACAAATGGGAAAATGCATGCATTTTTTTTTCTGTATTTTATGCAAATGTTTTATTTATGATTATCTCTTATTGGGAGTACTGGAGTACAAAGAAATCTGCATCTATTTGCACCCAAAAGAGTAAAAAAAAAATATTTCTTCCATCTATGAATTTTTAGCTGATTGTTTCGCATTATTTATTTTTTATTCACTCACTAGACCTTCAAAATATTTGCTAAGACATAAGAAAAGGGCATCTTGAGTCAGAGAAGATGAATGCCACAAATCGATTGGTGCATTCTTTAATCACGAGAACTCGTGAGAGAAGAGAATGAAAATTACTCAATATATATATATATATATTTTTTTTTATCTCATCTTCCATTTCATTCAACTCTTTCAGATAGAGAATAATGCCACGCCACAATATATTATTCTGAGTGGCACCCAATAACTACAGCTCAAGGGTAAGGATACCCTTGCAGGTGGACGCAAATTATCTCATTACGTTCTCGCATAATTTGATGCAAATGCAACAGCCCTTGGCAAGGTGATTTCTAAGATTGATACTCCTAACTCACAGAGGAATAAGAGCCTTCACAAACAGGTACGATGCATCTAACAATCATTGCGAATGGTTTCAAGAGGCTGTGCTGAATGAGCGCAATATAAAGGAAAATCATACTCATCCCGATTCATAAAAGTTATTTTAAAATGCAGGTGTCTCTACATATTTGTGATTTGTATCATTTTGCTTATGCTTGATTGTTTTGTAAGTCAGAAACATAATATGTAGTTTCAAATCGCATATTTCTCTAACCATAAGGCACCATGTTTCAGAAAGTTGATTTTCAGAGAAGTTAGATAATTATGCTGTTAAGTTTATTTTAGTTCTGAGTTGGATATTCTTAGTAACCATGATCTCTACTTTAATTTGATAAGAAAAAAACATTTGTTATACTTTTTTGTTAAAACTTCTCAAAGAAAGATATGATGGATTTTAATGTGAAGTCTTAGGGAAGAGTTTTCTTAAGACGAAATCATAAATATCTTTTATTCTAGTGGGTACTCTTGGATAGCATAGGTTAAGAATTTAGCCAATTATAAAACGTGTTGCAGATTTCATTTGATGAAAATATAAACTACTACTCTATTATCTTAGCCCTATGAGCGTCAAGAGATTTCTGAGAAGTATAGTATTGCTTTCCCCCTACAACACGTGTCTAAATGACCACATCTCTTGGTTGAAGAAATCCATGAATTATTTCACCTTGTAAGAAACTATTATGGTCGCTTCCAAGAATAGAAACATTTGGAAAGTTTCTATCGCGTCTTTCCTATGGAAAAAAAATTCTATTGATTATTTCCTTTTAATAGAATTCCTTTGGAAGGGGATTAAATGGACCCTTTCCTTAGAATAGAACCCATTGGAAATATATTATTGATACGTTCCTTAGAATATAATTTTTTGAAAGATTCTATTAGTCAAGAAAGTCAGAACTAATTAGAGTTGGCATGGAAGACTGTAGATTGAAAGATAGAATTATGAGTGTGAACTCCCTCAAAGGGTTAAGACAAGACATTAAAACTGAAAGACATTCAACCTTTAACTTCCAATTGTTATAAAACGTATGAAGCTTATATTTAAGTAAGAGATTTTTGCATTGGAATGAATAATTAAATCATGTGGTTCAAATACAAAAACGCATACAAACAAGCGTAAATATTCAGTAATTGAGATTAACCAAAGGTTCATATTCAGATAAAATAAACTTTAGGAATGTTTTTAATGGTTACGATATATTTTTGGAACATGAAAAGTCAGCGTATCCGCATGATTGGTTTCATTATCTTTTGAATCTGCAATATGTTTCATCGAAGTTTGCAAGTTATCGAGTTTATAACTGAAGTTTTGAATTATAGCCAATCTAAGCAAATTGACTTTATCAATACATTTATTTGAATTTAAAATTATTATGCATCAGTTAACATCTATTAGCATCAATGGAACCAGAAATGTTCACATTAATTTTTTATCGCCATTTCAACATTTAAATAACATAATAATATAGAGATTTTAAATATGTGTACAAAAGCTGAGGAAAACTTCCTTGTTAATTAAGGAATATGTATACAAATTAATCTGCAAGCAGCTTTCGCTTCAAGGAAAAACATAGATTAGTCTGACATAAAATTCCCATTGCTATTCATTCCAATTTAACCATTTCGTGGTAAGCTGCGCATTTGGAATCCGTTAAAATTAAGAATATACAGGCCACCGCGGTTCTGTGCTCATCATATGTGCGAAATTCTTAAGGCGGACCTTCATTTGGAACTGGTTCGTCTGCATTCCAAATTTTCGATACAAATAAATTTTTATCCTAGATCGTATTACGCATTTTCTATTTTTTTTTTTGTTCGAAGTAACTTCCTGTGGCTAATTATTCGATTTCTGTATCAAGAAGAGTCCTTTTTAAAACTAAGTCTTGTCACACTTTCAAAATAATTTTAAATATTTTCAATTTATTATTATTGATAGGCTATTAAAAACGAATTGAAATAGAAGTCATTGCAAAACAAATAATAAAATAATAGCGTATGACAAGGGGTTATGTACTAGTTTGATTTGCTTCTAGTATGCGTTTCAAATTGAATGAAACAAATTTATCACTAGAATAAGGGTCGGAAAAATATCTTAGTTCTGTATAAACGCAAATTAAAGCATAATTAAAGGTTGTAAGATACGAGCACATTCTTTTACTTTATGATAGTTATCAGAGTAGTAGATAGTTGAGAGTATTGCAAATATCCTCTACTCTATCATTTCAAATATAATTACAAATAACTTGATTAATATTTAATATCCATGAATTTGTATAGCTTTCAATTTTGTTTGCAAAGTTGATAGTTTAAAAGTAAGTGAAATACAAGGTATTAAATTATTTTTAAGATTTCAAATTAGTAGTTAAAAATTAAGGCTTCATAAATTTGGATCTAAGTAAAGTAGCAATGATGTGTCTAGAATACTTCTGTTTGAAAGGAGAATGTAATTTTTAAAAGTTTTATAAAGATTTAAAAACTTTCTTCAAGTTGGTGATCAAGGACACAGTTAAAATTTATCAAAATCAGGAAAACGATATGGCATCCTAATGAAAGTCCATCAGATCAATTTCTTTATTCGAGAAATATTCGCGCGATCGAAGTTATACGCATAAAAAAAGCAAAATATGTAATAGGTTCTTCTATTGCTAAAAACAACACCTGCTTTGTGGTATTAATACAAACAACACAAAATTTAAGCGCTTTGTAGAATTTTAATAATCTGCCGTTTTAGATTTGATAATTTCCCCGTTCCTCCAAAGAATCAAGTTGGTGTGGAAGTTTGGAGAGTGGGGTGCCAGCTCTAGTGTTGCCTTGTCATCTGACCGTGGTTCAAAATTACGTGATGTTGTCCTCGGATCTTTCCCTTTGGAATTGATCCCGGACTGTCGTCAATAGCCCGTTGTATTGCTCTAGTACGACGTAAATTAAAAATACCAAACACCAAAGAATCAAATAAAATTACGCGCTCCCGCGAAATAATATTATATTGCTAAAGGGCTTTATAAGTGACGTATTTTAAATCATATCGACAAAACAAATTATTGTTATATCACTGATACGATGCCTTGGACAAAACAATGTTACCTAAACTTTTACAGATCTAAACAAAGAAGGATGTACAAGAAGTGGTAATAAAAGGAGTATTCTTCAAGGACGGAGATAGACCATAGTTATGACAAAAGTCACGGGTTATGAACCTTGATATTTATGTTTTACCAAATTTCAAATGTAGCACTCAAAGAGCTATTTGTCAAATAATTATTTGCCAATTTTTTTTTCTCCAGAGTTTTGTCAATTTTAGTAAAAGTGACTTCATATGCTATATAAGCCAATGTCAAGCTTTTGCTTTTATATTACCCGCTTGTTAAATACTTGTTCTTTCTTATTTTTTTAAAGGGAAATAAGTATTGAAAGAAAAACTACCAAAATACATGACTTATATGTGCACAATATCCTTCTACTTTTAACTCTTCCGATTTTTTTATAACCAGCCCATCTCAGATTTTTATTTACAGCAATCGCAACCAATAGACCAAAATTGTCCGTCGTTATAAGTTATAACCCGACGGCTATCATTGCGCATTTCAAACTCATCAGAGAAACTCGTTCCTGCCTCGCCGGTCAGAGTCCAGGATGTTTTCTTCAGCTATCCACTAGGTATGAAACACAATTGTTGCTTCATAGAGTTAAAAAAAGAGAATAGTTTTTTTTAGAGCAATCAAAGTGATCTCAACCAATGCTTTTCGTAAAAATGGTAAAACAAGCTGCTTCGGAGAGTATGAATCCATATTAGCTTTATAAATAAGTATTTTCATGAAAATAAAGTTACACTCTTTAGGATGTGCTTTACTATTTAAAGAAGTAAATGTCCAAATAAAAAATGCATAAAAATTAATGAAGAATAACCAATATAATGATTTCACATATTTTACAGATGCCTTAGAAGATAACCTTCATGTAAAATATCGAATTCAATATACTTTCCTGTGAACTACATTGTACTTTACAGTTTAAGTGTAATTCCATGGTGTTATACCAATTCCGATTAGACTATTTAAAAAGGGTTTTAATTTTTATAAATTTATGGGAATCAGTTTTTAAATTCTATACAATAAGATAGCGTGTTTCAACAAGATGTCTAGTGACAGGACTTCACGTGAAAATGCCAAACGTTGAATATGAAGATCTTTAATCGCTTCGGAAGATCTCTTTCTCAACTCTGTTTTGACTTAGCTGGTTAACAACCGCATGCTTAGAAAAGTCTCGGGTGAATTCAACAGCCCTCGGGTGGATTATAACCGTTGAATAATGAAGCGTGAAACAAATAATGAGAACTTATAAATACACCACTATACCGTGTATGGTCTACCTGCCTTAGTCTTATACAATTGGAGTCGAGTGTTCCATTTCATCGTAGTGACAATAACGATGTGTTAGTATTTTATTCTTATACTCGATACCCATCATATCACTGATTTTCAATCGGTGATTTGAATCATAGACCAGATATCTCATTTACAAAATACATCACGCAGCCTTTCCTTGCTGCGTTTCGATCTTGTTTCAGTTTGAATGTAGAACGCGTTTCTTGTCCTTCAGAATACCGGATGAGGTGCATGAAACTATAAAATAACGAACATCCCGTGCGTGCCTAGAATCGCCAGCAATAGTTATGCAGCGTTATCGCATCGTCCCACCTTCAAAATGTCTCTGAAACAATACCTTTAGATTGGTCGCCTAAAATCCTTCCCAAGGTATACAAAGCTCAAAGAGGTCTAAACAATGGTCAATGAAACAATAGGGATAAAGTTAAATATCGTAAACATGGAAGCGCTTTTACCATCCTCGACATACGACAATTAGAAGCGTAAAAAATTAGCTTTGTTTATTGGCGTCTTTCAATCGCATCTTGAAACACTAATGTAATGAATATCGATTGACGAAACGTCATTTCAGGCCACCACAACTGTGTTAATGGTCTGCGGCAATTTCGGAACAATGCAGTTTACGATGGGTGTCGTCCCTACAAGATTGCGAAGTACTAAATCAGTATATTTAAACTTAGGAGATGACACTGGACAAATTTAACGACTTAGTTTGGTCCACTGAAGATTAAATTGAGTGATGGGTCGTATTGACAGAGAGTGGTGGACTTGTCATGTTATGGCTTGAGTAGAGATCAAACCAGCACTGTTCGGCTAATACGTGCTTCAGTCAGAAAATATTTGAAAAAATAAACGAAGAATGCAGATAAACTGTTTCTACATTTACTTTTTATTCTATCAGGGACGTATGGCGCCCCATCACTTCTGAAAGAATTTAAGTGAAATTTATTTTATATATTTTAGGAATATAATGTTATGTTTATAAATATTTTAGGTGTATACAGTTAAGTATATAAATATTCTAAGTATATAAGGTCCAGTACATAAATATTCTATGGATATATGACGAAGCATATAAAGGTAAGGTATATAAGGTTATTATGGATAGATATTAGGTTAAGTATATAGATGTTCTTTTATTAGATTTCGGATGCCAAGGAGTTTGCAATCTCTTCCCTCTTATCAATACTAAGGGTACTAATTTTTTGTAACGTGTAAAATAAATTCATGTGAAGCGAAGGTCTTTTTTTGTAAGAAAAATGTTTTTGGTGTAATATCTCAAAGGGCTATCCAAATTTACACTCCTTCATATTGATGATCTTATAAAATAAGAAGATTTCTTGACTCTACACTTAATTACGGAAATGGTTCTTCACCTGTTCTATACTATTTTAACTGTCTTGATTGTCAACTTTTCGTTATTTAGTCCATTGATTTCTAGATTACACATAATAAATGCATTTCATTCATCAAATGCACTACAAAATGCTTGTTATGAACACTTGTTATACAAAAAAATACTACTTTTAGGTATTAAAACACTGTCAATCTCCACAAAAAAAACCATTTATTCTTATTCTAACAGACAATTACCGGTCAAATGTTCCATGTTTCGGGTTTGAGCATCATATGATAAATAAAAATACAAAATTTCGCTTTATAAAACGTAAATTTCCAAATCTACAGACGGAAAATGAAATCAAGTTTGACGTTTTGTTAAGATTAACAACTTTCCTGATAAGAAGGTGGATTTCATAGGGGCATTGATAGAACAGGATCGTCATAGATGCATTATTATAAAAGAATCATCATATGTGCAACACATGCATAATTCTAATTGCTTAAATAAATAGTTTCTGAACAGCTAAAGAGAGATTGTTTTTGTTAAATTGACACATGTTACGTTTAAACTCTATTTAATTACCTTCTCTTGAAAACAAACGATTTTTTTTTTCTTTTTAAAAACACAAATTACTACGCTGAATGTTTATAGAAAAATCTGTATTATGTGTAAAGGCGAAATACTTTCCTCTTGGCAAAAAACTACCTATTGTATCTAAAAGAAAACGTCCTTGGACAACACAATTCACTCCTAATTCAATATTTTTGTATTATAAGGATAGATTTCGGAAAAAAATAAAGGCAAAACGTTATTATAGATTTTTTTTGGTGATTCTGTTAATTTGAAATATTAATTGAAAAAGCTAGTAAAAATTTGACTAAAATTTGACAAATACGGACCAAAACCGATGTGGAAACAAAGTATTTCAAATTTTTTTATTTTACTTAATGAAATTTCAAACAATGTGAAGTTATGCATAAGAGGTCTAAACGTAAAGGGAATTAATGTTTTATCTTTCTATATTAAAAAAAAGTTACTGCCGCCTCTGTCGCAGAAGCCCCTTAGTTAATAAAAAAAGCACAGCATTACACATTTTGATATTTCTATATTTTAAAAGTTTGAAACTCCATCCAATCAAAGATCGTCGTGTACACGGGGAATGATGTACGTTAAATCTGCCAGTTCAGGAGATGACCTCATCGTCTGTCCGCAGTTTAAAATTACGAGGTGATGTCCTCAAAACTTCCTTCGGATTGATCCTGGACCGTCACCGATGTGTAGCTTCAGTGAGTTGATAGTGGGTGATGAACGAAAGAATGAAAAAAGTGAAAAGGTAGGTGAATTAACTGGAACAACATAACGGGCTATAGGAGATGGTCCGGGATTAGCCCCCAAGGGAAAAGTCCGAGAACAACTCGTAATATTATCCACACCACGCAAAGTGAGTGAAAAGGAACTGATGTTCCTGAAAATGGGTGAAAGTGTTCATTTCTCTGTTTTCTCTGCTTTGAATTACACACTGAAAGCAACTAGGTTAGAAATCATGAAAACTGGAGTATTACCTTCGGGGTATGCTAAAAATTAATCTCTGAGTCACGCTCTAGTGCTCTGAACAAATCATGACATTCCCCCTCATCAATATAAGAGATGAAATATTTTTCATTCAGTAAAACTATTTCGGTCCAATGAAGCAGAAATGTTCTTGAATAATCTGTGTTTTCTTCAGGACTCGGTATCCTCGTAATCCATAATAAAACACGACGGATTGATTACAAGTTATTCTCAGATTTCGTTCATTCGTTTTTCTTAGAATTTATTCTTTAACGTTGTGAACTAGGTTTCTATGAAATCTGTGGTGCTTTCATTATCATTGTAAATAAAATACTCTTATATATATTAGTTATTTTTGTAATTTATAGTTCAAGTGACAAACGTATTGCACAGTAATTTTTTAAAGATACTTTTATGAGCGCCATACTCTTAGGCAGCTAAGCTACTTCAAATTTTGGTATAAACGAACCTTTTCCCTTTTAGGGTGTTTTTTATTTAGTATTCATAATAAATCTTCCTATACAAACCAACCAAATCCAATTTCCAAGCAATTCATCCGTAGATTCGTGCGTTTGGCTACAGCGCTGGAATCCTACAAGTGAAGGCGGCCCAGCTTCGATTCATCCTTGGGTGGGTGTCTTTTTTGTGTCAGTAAACACTTTCTTTGTGTGTCTATATCCATTACGTGACTCATCATGGTCCTTGCGCCATAAAACCCAACAATGAATCCCATTACTAGGCTAGCATCCTGTGATATATAGGAGGGGCAGGTTTATTACTATAACAATACAACAAGTTGGAATATAAACGAGAATTCAATAACTATTTAAGAGTCCCTATAATTTATCAGTAAGTTACCAACAAACTCTTCCAAATGCTGTTACTATAAGAAGAAAGTTCAGTTTACGGATCAAAAGACCAGCTGCCTTTGACTCACGATTTTCAATTTCGCTTCAAATGGACTGATTGTCTTAGATAGTGTATAATATGCGCCAGTCTGTTTTCCGATGGTAGATGATTTTGAATGACTGCATATCCATCATTTTATGCTTGGTTCTTCTAGTATAAGAACTATTTCAGGGAATTAAAACGGTGAATATATTTGTAATTATTGTTGTTATCTAAGGAATAATTTTTCGTTGTTTCCTTTTTCATACTCATAATTAATTGTATGAAACCAATGAAGATATTTTGACTAACAACTCGAACGTTTGATTATATTACAATAAGGGAATTTAATCATATGAATTAGTTGGTAGTTGAATTTACATCGTACTAGAGTAATACAACGGGCTATTGACGACGGTCTAGAAAAATTCTAAATAGACACTTGGGCCGCGTAACAGATTAACAACCGGAGGGTTGCTAGCTTGAATCTCGATCCAACAATACACCGTTATGTGCATAGGCCTGGTGCACATTAAATCTATTGTGGCCTCAAATGTCTTCACGTTGGGGGGGGGGGGGGGAAGTTTGGATAGTGGGGCGCCAGCTCAGTTGTGAACTCGTCATCTGACCGTGGGGGAATATTGATGTGATGTAGTCCTTGGACCTTTCCCTTCAGGATTGATCCCGGCCCGTCGACAATAGCCCACTGTGTTGCTCCAGTACGATGTTAATTGAACTACCTACCCACCTATCTGATGATGTTTCTCAGGAGAGAGCATCATACAATTATATTATGGTTTTTTTCACTTCTCAAGACTTTTCACTTTTTCACTTTTCCAGAAGTGCAAACGTAAAATTTCAATAACTGATAAAACTTAATAGAAATTGTCAAATATAACTCTCAGAGAAAATCCGTAAAATGAGGTTTGAAATAAGCAGTCCTTTTAAAAAGCAAAATCAAGGTAGGTAGTTAATTAACGCCACAGTGGCGCAACACAACGGTCTATTGGCGACAATCCGGGATCAATCCCGAAGGAAAAGATCCGCGGTAATTTTAAATCATGGTCAGATGATGACAACAACACCTGAGCTGGCAGCCCACTCTCCGAACAGGACATTAAAGGCCACGACATGTTTAACATACACCAACCCCACCTGGACCAAGTTTCGTACTCGCAACCCTCCGTTTGCTAATCCGTTGATCTTTCAAATGACCTACCGCGGTCCTTATACATAAGCAATATATTTCATTTGTTCGTTTTTGAAGCGAATATTTGACTCCAATCTGCATTGTAATTTAGATAAATTGTATAAAACCTTCAAGGTTGACTTAGTTCATCTCAGGTCACACTCTTTAAGCATTTATATTTAATTTTATTTCTATACATAAATTGTTATTGTAATATTTAAATTTTAATATTTAATGTGTTAATTAATTAATATTTATATGCGGAAATATTGACAATTAATGAAAAATTAATACCCATGAGTTAATCAGGTTTTTGATGATTTATCAAATATTTGACCACGTATTATATGGTAACAAACTTCACAGAATATTTTTGGATGAAATTTTATACAATATATAGGCTTTAAAAGCCTGTAAATATTTTAACAATCGAATAACTTCCAAAGTTTGTTTTGAAAGTATTCTTAAGAACTGTTTTTCGGTAAGAGTGCGTGGTACCGCTGAAATGATTCTGAATAGAAAGGTGAAAACGGGCTAGGGACTTTCACTGGACGACTTTGAAGAGAAAAATGGAGTGATTCTGATCTCAATGAAATCATCCCTCCTACCCCTTATCTAACAGGACGAAGACAGAAGGATCTTGTGTGACTTCGCTTTCATCATCTCAAGGTCGTGACTCGCATAACATCCTGCTTTGTCAAATGGCTCTCGGAAAGAAAGGAACAATGGGGAACAGTACAGGACTGTTCGAGGACGAGGAAGACTGAGACAGTCAAGGAAGAAACAAGTGAGAAACTGCCGTTATGGCGTTCTTGTTCATTGAGCCGGGTGTGTTTCTTTAAAGGTAGCCTGAGTTGGGAAGGTCAAATAGTTTCCAAATCCTTTCTTTGAGTATTGACATACTAATTGGCGTCTTTACCGAGTAGTACAACAATAGAAGGAAGGATGTGCTGGGATTATAGAATGTGATATACTTCTGTGTAAGTGTGTATCAGGTTTACAATAAACGAGAATAAAGAGGCGATAATTTAAAAAATCTTAATTCATAAGTACTTAAAATAAATCAAAATGCAGTCATACATCAAGTGATGGAGGCAGTTTTTTTTTTCTTACAGATGAGGAGCCATACTATATTGCCGAATGTACTGCGAAGAAAAACAAATTAGGCGTAAAGGCAAGAAAGTAAAAAAATGAAGAGGGTTTATATACAATTCAGTATTTTTTTTCCTTAAAACGTATTATCAAATTATTCGTACTTTTTTTCACTAACAACACGGAATCACGTTATATTATCCAAAGTTCCTATTACGTACAGGAAATCATGTATATCTTAGCCTAGCAAAAGTATCCACATTTTAATTTACAGTCCAACTAGCTAGTTAACTCTTATACACCCCTTCAGATCAGCTATTTCCAACCTTTTTCATCTCACGGCCCACTTAATCTAATTAACTCTGCGGCACACCAAAAAATAGATTAGATTTTTTTCTAATCGGACAAAAAAGGTTTAATTTTTATTGATTTTCATAAAATGACAGTAATTATCTACTCTTTTTGTTCCAAGGTGGTTCTAAAACAATATTTGTGAAACAATTCATTTATGATTGGGATTAGGATTTATGGTGCATAAGGACTATTCGGCTAAGCAGAGAAAAAAACTGCACTTTGGGCTCGAAATAATGTGCACAAACAAGGAAAATTTTACTGACACTGAAAAAAGAAATACACCCATAGAAAGCTACAAGAATCAAATCTACGTCTCCACCAAATTGAACGCAGATTGCTGGTACACAGTGAGAAATACCACTGAACCACCAAATAAATTATAAATTGAAATAAAAATAATACTAAAAATTATTTATACTCATATCACACTTAAAATTATTTGAAAACACTTGTCAAAAGTTCAAAACTAAGCCTTTGCAATGGAATAAATCCTACGAAATTCAAGCCATTTCAGCAACCGTATAGCTAAACGTGACATTCTTATGGCAAACCGGGTGAAAATTGTTACTTTAGAATATATACTTTATCTTACCAGATAAGCGTATATATTCTATGCATCGTATGATACAATGCACCATACATAGTAGTAATGATTGAGAGATGCATTGATTTGGACAATCGCTAAATTATTATACACTTGGTTTGAACAAATGGGACAGGGTTCAGATATTTTGCAAATCGCAATAACATTAGTTACACTAAATTCGAAACTCTTTTCACTTTGAAATATATAACATTAGGTTAATCTAATTTGTAAAGAAATACTGCGTATGGTAATATAATGAGAGGAAGTTGAAAAATCAATTTATACAAAAAGTTTGGACAAGGATTGAGTTTAAATGAGAATATCTTCAACTTGAATAAACGTTTATCTATTCAAATAAATAGTACAAAAATAAATTAGATTTACCTCTTCTTGCTGCGACTTAAAGCTTTCTTCAAAGCATTGAATCTGCATACAAGAATCCATAGACATCTTCGACTTGGTTTCAAAACATTCACTCAAAAAATTATCTAAAAATATATAATAATAGCAGCATAAAGTAAACCATGTTATTTTCATTTCATACAGTAAACATTTAAAAACAATGCACATTCAAAAGGCGTATTCTACGATTATTATATCAATTAGAAATTAAATATTTAGTCTGTTCGCTTGTGTGCTTTCACTTTCAACAGTGCGTTGTGTAATGTTAAGGGGTAATAGTTAATTGAAGCAAGATCGAATTTAAATCTTCAAAGTTCATACTGAACCAATTACTGCTCGATACCAGTAATTTTTTTAAAGTTTTCATATGTTTACCCCTCATTTTCAGTCTTTTTACATAATGTGTTTACACTTATTTGTTTAAACTCACCAATATAATTTTAAGATGCTTTCCATTGCTATTTCATGGGAGTGTTCTTTCTCCACTTGATGGAGCAAGTGCCACGCCACGAACTCTTTTCTTGTTTGAAATGTGATAGTAGATCTAGAGCATATCATCTCATTTGAGCTCTTCTTTGGTCTGTGCAACTTATCTACAAAAATTCGAAGCTCTCTAGAGGTGAAACCAATCCATAGAACTCATTCAACCATTTCCAGACTGTAGGAATCCCTACTTTAATCACAGACACGTTTTATATTCAGCAGGCACTCTTACTCCGCGAATTTCACCACTTCACTATAGCTGTTCAAAAGGGTGACGATTACGAAGCTACACAATACAGACCCCACGCATCTACACTCCGTGTGTCACTATGACATGTTTAGACCATAAACTTGAATACCAGGTTTGATATTGGATCACTAATGAAATTCAAAGGTAATCCTAAGGGTACTCAATGTTTAACTGACACCAAAATATTACATTTTCTCTTCCTGTTAATAATTATTCTGTGATCTAATTGACCAACCGTTACACTGATGTCAAAATGCATTACTTTCATTGCAATTGCATGATTAGTAATGTAATATCATGTCATCATCAACAAAAATGTATTAACACTTCAATTTAAATATTTCAATAATCTTGTATTATCTTCTTCGTGTAGCTAACAATTTATCTACAGAATGAACATATAAATAAGGAAAGTAATAATAATACTATAACTATAATATTTTAGATAATAAGCCTATTTCAATTTGGTATAGGTTTGTTTTAGTTTTGTTTGTTATTTTTTATTCTGATTGGGGTAGAGCAAGTCCATGTGCGTGAGGGAGAGAGTTCATGCACACACCTTCAAAAAGTCCGAGATGAGAATAGGAGTTTTATTTTTAGTCTAACAGTCTACAACAAGAGTTTTAATCTGATATAATAGATCCTTTAATCTTATGTTTTTCTAAGTGTCATAAAAATTCATACAATAAAATAATTTCGCAATTGAAGCTTCTAAAATTAAAACTCGTTTTTTTTTCTTCAAGCCACAATATATACTTCAAAAATTTAACTACATAAAACAGACATATATTAGTAAGCAATAATAAGTTATCTTTCATGGCTCAATGTAATACACAAGAAAAATTTATTTCCTACATAACGTTAAATATTATGGTAAGTTGAACTATCGTGTCACACTGTAGGCATTTAAAAGGTAAACTAAACTGCAAATAATGCTTTCGTTTTAGTATAGTTACAATTTGATTAAAAAATACGATGGAACTAACTAATCATTTTTCAAGATAGTGTTACATAAAACATATAATACATTCTAAAATAAAATAGTAAGAGTAACAGAAGTTAATGAAGTTTACATTCGTTAAAGTATTCAATATCAAACACAGTATTCTGTACTGATGATGAAAGATGAAGAATTGGTGTTCATTCCTAAAGGAAACACAAGATATTGCTTACCCCAAATTTGTTTCAATACTAATACTATATTATTAGAATGTTACAACAAAACATCCCTTACCCTCCAGGTGGTTTTGTCTCAACGAGGTATATCTTCATTAGCAAAACTGACCAGATCTTGATGAACGAGATATCTCGTCGTTAGAAAAAGCTGGCCTGATCTTAATTTCGTCTTCATTGAAAAACGGTAATATCCTTATCATTAGACTATAGACTGTAAATCCGATACTCTCTGCGATCTCCGTCTACTCAATGAGGTATTTTGTTTCAAAAACAAACATTTTCACCCTTTCCAGTTGCAAAAAAAAGCCAATTTTAGTAAGAAGGGACGATATATCTCGTCATTAGAAGACAACTAACCATATCTTGATCCCGGCATCACGAAAAATCGGACAATATCGTGATAACGAGATATCTCGTTCATTAGAAAATTGGTCAGATCAAGATGGACGACATATCTCGTCAAAACCACTTGGAGGGTTAAACAGGCATTTTGACATATACGCATGAAAATGAGGTACTTACAACATGGCAAAAAGTGAACGGGAGTCAGCTTTCCTCGAAGAGTATCCAATATAAAACACACCAACACTTATTAATGACGGAAGATTAAGAATATCCGATTGTGCAGAGGACAAACAACAAGGTATTGCTTATCACCAATTACGCTCTCACGGTATGTAACCTTGAAGTTCTGAGTACAGAAGTGCAGGGAAACCTGAAGAGCAGGATTGCAAGGACGAGGCTCTAGGCACTATGGACTGTATCACTGGAGCACAAAGATCGGTTAAAAATATTAAACAGAAAAGAAACTTTTCGCTACTTCCGCACCTGAGAGTCCGGAATGGCAATCTTGCCGAAGGGAAATCGCAAGGGTCAACGAACAGAAACAGGCTTGAACGGTATCTTCGGATTATAGATGTCGGCATGCCGGTAAAGATGTGTCTTTGGCTGTCGATGAGGGTGGCTCTACTTCGATTTAAACGTCTTGAAGCGGAAACTCTTGCTTGTCTCTTTTTTTTACCCTCATTATAAACATCTTTCCTCTTACAAGTTCCGTTCTGCTGGGTTAACTAATAATAGTCACGCTAAACGTCTCTCTCTCCCTCTCGTCCAAGTTAACGATTGCATATTTTAATCTAATGCATAGTGCCAAAACTACTCTCGCGCAGAAAGAAAAACGACTTTCTCGGTGTTTTGGTTGTTCTCATCTGGAGAGGCGGCGGAAGTAGCTGAAAGATTTTTGGAAAAGTTGAAGTACTTAATTTTTCCACTTAAGAGCTTGATGCCTTGTGACAAGTTCCCATAGTTCATGAGATGCGTATCGCAGTTCACACTTCAGTCGTGTGAATTTACAGCACTTTTCAATGTCTAACTTAATAGAGTTAAAAACTATTTGCAAATGAACACATTGTTTTCACATATCTGTAATGAATTAATTTTAATTTTTCAATATCAGGGAAGCATGCTGAATGTGTCTATTACAGTGATTTTCAACAAGTGCGTTACAAGAATGGCACGGGTAGGCTTTAAGGGTGGTGAAACGGCTTAAATTGTGTATGCATTATTCTATTTCAACGATTTAGGTTTTTGAACTTTGACAAGTGTGTTCACAAATAATTTCAAGCAATACTCGTATTTTAATATCCTTTTAAATAATTTTGAGTATTATTTTTATATTATTACAAAGTATCATAAATAACATTTAAAAAAATATTTTTACATAAGCTACTTTGGAAAAATATGGTGATAATCGCAATTATCTTTTGTAAACCTATCAAAATTGCACCTATTTTTAGTCATATAGGCAAATAATATGTTTTAGTGTGCAACAGAAGTTGTTTAGTAATTAGTTTATGTGTGCTCTAAGATGTGAAGGTTGAAAATCGCTGTGTGTGTGGTTTATTACATAGGTAAAACATCTTGAGTACACATTGGAAGAAAAGATTATTCCATTAACAAAATTACAAAATATCAACTCAAAGATGATAAGAGTATAAAAAATGTGTAATTTTCTGAATTATGATCAGAAAAGTGAAGTTCATAGCTAGGTTTCTACTGTATAGGATTCAGAACTGTGCATTAAAACTTTTGTATTAATTTTAAAGGATTCCGTGTTTTTCTATTTTTAACTTTAAAAAAGCATAGAACATACAATATTATGGTTTTTTGAAAGAAAAAACGATTTTAAGTCACAGGAAAGTAAATTGTGCAATATTTTCCTTGAGTTGATCTTCGATAAATGTATATGTAGATCAAAAATTGATAGAGCTTCAGCCCTATCGATTTTTTAAAACAATTTTTGTGTAACTGTACAGTTTGTAAGTTCATTTGATTTTTCTAAATATAAAAATAAATTCTCATTTAAATTTCTATAGTAGAGTGAGACAGTAAAAAGTAAGATATAATTTTTCTGACTAATTTGTCATTGGTTATTATATCTAATTTCCTTGCTCAAAGAAAATGTAGCTCCAACCAATAGTTTTGATACAGGAGTGAAATAATTACACTTTCTGTAATAATAAGCATAAATTTACGGCATTCATAAGAATTTAAAATTTACAGAACAATGGCGGATGCATTCATTGTACAAAAACAATGCTTTCATGGTATTCATCTCTTAAGTCCATTATCACCAGGTAAATTTTTAATTACAAGTCTTTTTAGAAGCTCTACATAACATACTCTTCATCAACCAATTCGTATACATCTCTTATTTTTTACGTTGGACCTCCTCCCAAACGAAATCCTGTTTAGGCAACAGAAATGCGTCACGTGTATCTAAGAATTAAATAAATTGAAAAGTGATTAATAAGAATCTGACGTATCTTGCATGTGTGTGTGTGTGTGTGTGTGTTCTCTTCAAAATTTGACACTAAAACATGTTTAGACATTGTCACTCTATAGTTAACCCTCTCAGTCTTTTCTACGAGATACCTCGTCCATGAAGATCAAACCATTAGGACTGATGACGAGATACCTCGTCGAGTCAACCACCTAGAGGGTTAACTCAGATAAACTGTATTCTAATAATCAACTTGAATCGAAACCAACTCATACAATCAACTGTAAAGTTATGATATGAAATATAGCGTACTAAGAATAGTTTTATTACGAATTATATATTTCTCAGTGTCTTTCGAAATCAAGAAATTTACTATGAAAGTAGATATAATTTATCATTTCAATGCAGCATTCATGCTTTATTATTCTATGTTATTGCTATGTAAAATTTTGTCCGATAATCCAATCGGATCATACACATTACAAGATTAACCACCAGGGAGCATGACAAGGATTGAAAGATTTTAATGAAATCTTGAATTTGTATTATGGCATACATAAACTGTTCAAGAAGCTTACCTGATATAATTTTAGGCATAGAATTCTTTAGCCTTGAAAAACAAGTTTTATTTATAGCCTGTGTTCAAAGTATCAGTATACGTTGAATGTTTCACTATGCTAGTATTTTTTTATTATTATCTTTCTTTTGGACACTAGACTATTTCGTATAACTCATCAATTCAGCTTTTTAATTTTTCTCAGATTGAGAGGAAACGTATTTCTTAATGTGATGCAGATGACCTTATCCTGGATTGAAAACCTACACTTCCAAAGGTTATCGCATACTTAGAATGCTCAACCGTCTATTGTGTGTAAATAAACTTGAAATAAGATAATTGTAACAGATAGGAAATCATGTACATAAACAATACATCATTTACATACCAATATTTAATTACGCTTCAGTAAATGCCTTGAAAATCTGTGTTCATCGTTTCTCTAAAATATTTCCAACAGTGTTTTATTAATACCCAAAACATAAATGAGCAGGATTTCTTATAATCCTGGATGCTTTAAAATTCACATAACGATCGTCAAAGTATTTATACTGTGTACATGCAATTGAATTCAATATTTATTTTATTATTATGCTGTAATGTAGAGGGCTTGATTCTGTTAAGTTTATCTCATGACATTTTTAACACATCAATATTATAGTCAGATTATATTAAAATAAGTTGTATAGATGAAATAATGTATCTACTCTATGATGCAGTTATTTGTTCACAATATATATGGCATAAACTATCCCAACCTAACTGTACACTTTAATTTTGCATTGTGTACTTCAAATAATTTTGCTTATAGAGCCAAATAAAAGAATTTGAGTAATCGAAGCAGATTTTTAAGTAATATCTGAAGTTTAATATAGAATGCTTGACAATCGTGTTGGTGTGTAGCGGGTAGCTCTTTCGTAAACGAAAAACATTGCCTCAAGCAGGAATTTTTCGTATCTTTCTATACATGGGTTTAACCAGTTTTCTACCGCTGTAGGCACACATGAAAAAAATCGACTAAAAATGCTGCCGTACAACAATGAAACCTATGTTCGAGTTCAAAATTGATTAAATAGTTTTTTACGGAGAAGAAATGTTAATCATGACTTTACAAACACTTTCGAATCGAGATTTCTTTCTTTTCGTTTTGTACATATGTTCGTTTCGACATGTTTACGCCAGGTGATTAATTCTATGTGATACTATGAAAGGAACGCTCTGAGTTCAAGGGCGCGGAATGTTAGAAATAGTTGTAACTTTTTATGTAAGAAAAGATGGGAAAATATTTCCACTTCTTCAATTGTTCATTTAACCTTCCTGGTGGTTGTCTCGACGAGGTATCTCATCATTAGCAAAACTGACCAGATCTTGATGGATGAGATATATCGTCATTTGAAAAACTGATCAGATCATCATGAAGAATTCGGCTACATCTTGACGACGAGATAGTTCGTCCTTAGCTAAGTCGGATCTTAATGGACGAGATATCTCATGTAAACCACTTGGAGGGTTAAGGTATTCAAACACGTTAAAAATGTCATTTTTGACCAAAAATTCCAAAAATGTTTTTCATCTTATTTGATAGAGTATTTATTTGACTTTCCAAAATAGATTTGATTTTTTTTCTTTATGTTAATTAGTTGCAGGGATATTAAAATTTTAACCAAGGCGGGAAAAATCGGAAGTAGGTATAGAAAACACTGGAAATGGCCGTTAGAAGATCAAAATCCTGTCAAAATTTAAATTAAAAACCCATTTTTGTTTTGCAAATATAATTTTTGAAAGGTTGTCCAAGTGTTTGAATGGTTTCTCTTTTGAAAATATTGTGAACATATTTTTGAAGAGAAGTGAAGAACAAAATTGTTTGCACAAACAGTAAAAGCAAGAGAGAGCAAACGATACACTTGAAACTATTTTTTACTCTAAATTAATTTTTATGCATTATTTCCTCACTTCAAAGGTTATAACACAAAAAATTATTACATTTGCAGTGGATTCTCGCAAAACTTGAGAACTTGTTCTTTATAATATTGTCCAGGTACTGCACTAGAATAACTACGCTGAGTTAAAAAAAGTTTAAATTATGGCCATTATTTAAGAAATAGGACTGTGAAACCATCCAAAATCTTGTATTCATTTTTCAATCACTTGTAAAATTTTTGTTTATTTAAATATCATTTTGATTCTAGTTCATTCCCTAGAAAATGGCAGGTAGTTTATTTTCGTAGCGTCATTTTTCAAATTAATTGAATAGATTTTCATGAAGCACATTTGAAGTTTTGGACAAATGTCTTTAAAATTTCAAACATAATTATCATTTTTGCAAATTATTTATATATATATATATTAAATATTTACAGCCTAATGCTATTGTTTAATAACACTAAACATAAAATATTATTAAAATGTTTCTGTACCACAGATTAAAAAAAAGAGTCTCGAACGTGACAGAATACTTTAAAAAGGTTTTCATTAGGAATGGTAATTAAAACTCAAACTTGTCATAAATAGGATTTAAAGTCTATGAAGAGGTTTCTTTTAATTTTTTTCGACAAAGCAAAACACTCAGGGATTGAAAAGAGTTTGATATTACTTACAAAACCTTATTTTAAAATAAATAATTTGCAATAATATTTACATACATCCATCACCTTTACTACTCGAAAAAATTATTGCTTGATTTTACGCACTATTTACTCTTTAAATCGTTCAGAATTAATAAAAATTACAAAAAATAGAAACTCTGAATGCTTAGGAGAAAATTTCATTAAACGCGCTCCTAAATAATTCAACAGAAAAAATAGAAATGAATTGCAAACATACTATTAGGATTGATTTCACAGAGAAATCTTGAAAAATATCAACAAAAAAAAAATGTAGAATGAATATCTTTAAAAAGTCTGATATAACTTAGAAAATTCGGTGGATGTCGAAATTCTATTCATCTTTATCACGTAGAAGTACATATTTTAATGGTATGTAAAATGTGTGTTCAATAAGAGGAGCAATTTGAATATCCGTTAAAAGAACAACTAAAATTCATTGTTATGCATTTGATACAAGCAATATAATATTCTCTCAAATCGCTTAAACCTCTTAGCAGTCAATTTTCTTTCAGATAAAAACACCACTTTATTCAAGCACATTTGAACTGCATAAAGATCGTGTAGGGTTGCGGTTGCGGGAAGAAAAATAGAACTCTCCTTTATTCACTGGTCATTCAGAGTAGATCAAATTCAAAAGTACCATTCAATAAAGACCATGACGTATACTATAAGTTTCATTACATAAAAATTGCTTTAAGAATCGTCTTTGGTTTTAATTTTTCTTCTCCTTTACTTAAAGCTTTCGAAATTATATCTTTCTATTACATGAAGATTTGTATTATGTTACTTTCACAAAAAAAAAATCTACGCGATGTTTTTTTTTTAAGTTCAACTTTAGTAAGCAATAATTTTGAAATTAATAATCACGAAATTTATTAATCATAACCTACATATATTTCGATAGAAATCGATGCTTGACTTTTTATTCGATAATAGTAAATTTCAGCTTTCTTCTTCCACTTATTTTGTTCCACTATGACAATTAGCTATATTTAACCATTTTTAGTGAAACGAAATGATTAACTTCTACTTGGTAGGTAGTTAAATTAACGTCATACAGGAGCAACACATCGAGCTAATGGTGACGATATTTTATCAATCAAGAAGGGAAAGATACAAGGACAGCACTTTGTAATTTTGAGCCCTGTCTTGTTATCTACATATAACTTAACACTACCAGTACAATGAGATGAGGAAGGGTGGAGACAGTGCCACTTGACCATTTTTGACGTTAATTCTTAATTTGCTTAGTTTCAATTAATCTTTTCTACATTTTCAATTTACTAGTGAGGTATTACTTTAAAATTGAAACTTTTGGAAGCACCCTGAGCTTAGTGGGGTCGTCTGGCTCAGGTATAACGTCATAAAGGAATCTCTGATTTACATTCTTGATGTCAATTCTTAATTTGTCTAGATTCTATTATTACTTTTTAATTTACTTGTGGAATATAACTAATATTTGAAGCCCCTGAGCACCCAATTTCCCAAGGTGGATTGGCTGTTATCCATTTATCTAGAATCCAGTGCTGTTAGTCCTAGGCTGTTATCTAGAATCCAACACCAACCACTATAGGCCTCAGAAGAGGAAAAGGGATAGCAGGACCTTTTGTCTCGGTCTAACGTTATAGGGATATCTAAAAAAAATTTTGAAGTTACCTTTCTTCTTTTTAAGGTTGACTCAAAAACGGAAATGGTCCAGGTGACCACAGCGAGGCCATGACACCACCTTTTTCTGAAAATAAAAGCCACCTAAATGCGCTTATACTTGAATTTGTCTGAGACAATAAAATGATTATCTGCCTCTATGTAGACTGTCATTATTATCCCTACACAGCAATCTACCTACTGCAGCGATAAATGGAAGAACAATGAGTATAAAATTTCGTCTTCATATATAATATTCGTTACTGGTATACCTGAATGGCAGAGAAACTCAGTGTGACTGTTTAATGCTACATCTTTTTACGGCAGCAAACCACTTCGTCGAAAAACAAGCCTACCAAATATCGAGTTCCAGGATATCTTCTTGCCTAAATTCTGCGAGAATACTCTAGAGATTAAATTGTGTCTCGTTAGTAAGCAATTTGTTTACTGATTTTGGGTTTATTATTGATGTTTGCTGGCCCCATCAACCAGGCTCGTACATGAGCGCGCGACAGAGCAACTCGAACAACAGGCCTCTTTGCTTGCAATGCACCTCAGTGCAACCTATAACGCAGTTTATCACGATACTGGTCTTACTGCAAGAGTAAGTTGAGTCCGAAGACAGCTGTTACACTGTCAGTCAGTTATTCAAGGCCGCTCCTGAGTTCTGGGCGTGTACTTTCAAGTAGTCCAAAAAGTAGGGGGTGACCGAAAGACAGTTGTATGCTTCCAACTTTAAATAAGCATGTTGTAATAAAAAATACTTACAAATTGACAAAATTTGTTCTCAGTTTGATTTGTATTGTGTTTGAAAGTTATATTCAGGGGAATTCACACAAGGATCGCAATCTTCCAGAAATGATATCGAAGTTAAAAACGCCGGTAGTCTAAAAACAGTCGAAAATATAAAACACGATGCTAATTTAGCATTACAGAATATAGGGAACCGGTAGAAGGAAAGCAGGGCCATATTAATCTCTAAGACGTGATTGTATGAAGGACGTTCTTTAAGAAAATCATGATTTTGCGAATAGGGGGCGGAATTGTATTCAAGAACTCGTCGTATGTAACTTCAAGAACTCGTCGTATTCGCTTAGGTATTCTAAGCAGGTTAAATACTTTCCATTACTATTGGAATCTTTACCTTCATCATGAACCCTTAAATCATAATCCTAAGAGACTCGATAATTTTATTGTTGATACAATTCTTTTCAACACACCTCCACAGTAGCATAATTATTTTTCCTCTTCCTGTAATAGTTATGTATCAATTATATTGATATTTTATACATAGTACACACACACATGGCTGACACGTGTTCTTTTGAAACTTAGTGGTACGATAAAATAACAGTAATTGATCTTCAATTTTGCATACCAGTTAATAATTTAGACTTTGATGTTGAGAAAAGTTTGGAAGGGTAGCAGCAAATACTTTTACTTGTTTTGAAAATATCAGCCAATTTCTCTTTTCCAAAATTCCATTTCATTTCTTTCTGTAAAAATGATCATAAAAAAAACCTCTGTAATACACTTCATATCTGTCTGTATAGACTGATTTCAAATTCTCTATATTCCCGATATTTTTTTGGTTCGTCATTAAGAATATGGCTGTTAATATTGTTGGCCATGAAGTTATACAATTTATTACTTCGATGTCTATATGGAGGCGTCTTTTGGAACAATCTCTATCTTCTGCGTTTTCTCAATCCTTTTTTCAGGTCTGAACTTTCCTCGAACCCTAATAAAAATATATTTATTGACTTCGGAGCCCTTTGGTATTCCGAGGCCCTACGCGGCCGCTTAATCCGCCTCTGCTTCTACTCGATGTATTTGGCTATTCCACTTTTTAAAGGACGCTCCAAATTTGAGATTCAAGTACTAGTAATCTGTATTTTTAAAATATTTAATTTTTACTTAAGGACTTCTATTTGTGCAAATTTCTTTCACATATTTGAAAACACTTCTAAACTTTATAATATTCATAAAAATTTGAACATCATTCCAAATAACACATTTGAAACAGCAATTTTTCCATTTGTTTCTTACTTTTAAGCAGGTTCAAATGCGTTTTGAGTTATCACACGAACCTATATATTCTTTCATGATATTTGCTTTTTATAATAGCACAGCAGTTCAAACAAACACTCTTTTATACATTTGTTAAAAAAACTAACTACACATATTTATCATCGAACTGATTTTGTACGTTCTAACTTATTTTACAATATTTTGATGAATCGTAAGAATGTTTCAGGCAATCAACGTCCAGCAACACAATTTTTATTTGGATTCCAAATTATGACATCTTTAATGTAAGTTACAGTTATCACGTTCAGATAAAGTACATGTGGGATACTCATAAACAATAAACAAAACACAATATCCAAGTGCAACCATAAATCACATTAATTGTAACCACGAAAATGCTTACGACATTAAACAATTTCACAGCGTTGGGAACACGATTATACTTAATACATGTGAGTAAATCGAATATTAATTTGACTTAATACACATTACAATGAGTAAATATACATCACGTATAGGTAAATACACATTACATATTATGTAAACACGATAAATATATATGTATCTTCAAAACTGACAGTAATTATTAACCGATATATAGTATGCAAAATATGTAACAGTTTTATTTTAACTGTCTTCTTTCTACTTATTCCTTCATATTTTAACACATTAGTAAACAATATTTAATTACAAATCATAGCTTTAAATCCTTAAAAATATTCCGCGATTAGAATTATTTCTATCACAAATTGTCTGTGAAAATATATAGTAATAAAAGTAGTATAAATGTTAAAAACGTTGTTTGAGTGGGATTCATGATATTTTAAAAACTACTATAGTTACATACGAATCTGGAATTGAGATAAAATAATTTTGAGACAAAATCAGATGGCTTTATCACCGAATGTGCTATAACCTACACGATTTAAGAATTTTATGATTTTTTTCACCAGCATTTGAAGAGAAACAGGATAACAAAACAAATGCTCTTTTTAAACTTGAAAACACCAATAGATGTCACTACTTGACACAAATACTAGGTTGTCTTCCAAATAAAATATCATTATGAAAAATAACTGATCTTTGAGCCACAGATGGCAGCACCATATGGGCCTAATATTGGCCAATTAAAATTAAGAGGTTCACATGATAATCTTAGGGAACAATAAAATCTTTTGTGAGGAACTTAAAGTTTAATCGAAAAGTCAAGAGATGAGGAAATTTCAATGCGAGGTTGAAATTAGGGAATTTCACGATCCTTTTAAAGTTAATTTATTCATTTGAAGTAAACGGAAAAAGCTATAGAGCTTTAGAAATATTGGACATAAATAAAATTCTAAGAGCAGTGTTGTGGAACAATATTGTTGAAACTATCAACAATCAAAGACGGAACACTGAACTCCAAAACATATCGGTTGTTCATCCTGATTGGATTAAAACCTATGGACAGTAAAATTCGATTTTTTTTCCCTTTCATAAGCTCTACCAAACAGCCTTTAACACTTTGTAAAAAAGGGAATGTGTTTTGATACTAAGTTTTTAAATCGATACATCATGTGAAATGAGTGGATTGTAAATATATTTTGATGGACTGAAATCATTCTTATGATTTCAAATCTAAAGTAACAAAGGAAATAAGGTTAAAGGAATGTGATTATCATTCATCGTATGAAGTAACTTAAAATAAATTATATTTTTGTATTGACAATTTTAAATAAGGCAAATACATGATTTATGCATACAATATAATCATTTATTCATCATAATGGCTATATAAAAATGATTTGAACAGTCAAAATGCAATAGACAATTCAGCTCGCCCAACAAAGAACATTCATGATATTGCACCAAATCTTTCTTCCCTTAGAAGAAAACAAAGATTGTAAAATAACAAAGTACATAAAAACAAGATCCGTTCAAATGTGCTTTAGTGGTACGAATACAGGAGTCTCGCTGGCAAGAAGCTTAACAGACATTTCAATCATTAAACTGCTCAACTTACGTACATCATTTATAAATAAACGAAATTTCATATACATGTTGAATAACAAGTTTGGAGCATACAGTGTCCACATACTTATATTTGTAGCATGGTGAGCAAACACTATCAAACTTTCTAACTCATATTAACAGAAGTGTATAATATGGCACAAATGAGTTAAGTAATAAAACAAAAGTAACTAGGAGGATGCACCTATGTCCACTGTTTATTGAGCATATTATATGACACTGGTTTTTCGAAAGATACCTTAAAAGATGAAGCAACTGTTGTTGTCATGTTGCTATGCTCATATAAGAAAATATCCTAGCCTTCGTGTTGGAACAGGATTTAAAAAAAGGGAACTCGTTAAAAAATTAAATTTCTTTTAACGACTCTATGTGAAGGACATGTTATAGTCAGATGGATGCACTGTGCACACTGAATTAACATAATATAAAAAAACTATGCACAAATTAAACTTAATGTTGGTCTAAAAATACAGTTATATAAATAATTTTGATGATAATTTTGTCAGTGAATATGCTCATAAAAGTTTTTAATTTCAATTTAAGCATTTGCATGAATTGTTATACTATTGTCAAAATAATAGGAGCACTGTTTTATTTTTAAAAAAATTTGCGGCTCTTATAAAATGTGGCTTTCGATGAAACATGCGTAGCGTTCGCGGCTATGCAAGATTGAAAAAAAAAAGACAAAATGTCCAACAAAAAAACGGTATGGCAACATTTGAAAACTTTGGCAGAGTGATGGATTTTAAAATGTGCGCTTTGTCAAACTTTGGCATTGGCATTTTATAACTATTTGACGAATCGGAAAAATTAAAAAAATGTTTTCGGGATGTGTGCGCTTTGAAAAGATGCAGCAAATGATTAACGTTGAAGAAACCTATGAGTCGGATGGCAGCTGAAATTAGAACCCTTCCTCCACATGTCCGTGTATATATTTTTGAAATTCCTGATAAATGCAAAGGATAATTGGATTTTGCAAATTTTCCTCACACAAATTTTTTCTCTAGTCGCATCTCTACGTAATAAACTTATACCGCCCAATTCAAACATTATTTTCATCTTTGAAGATTAATTAATATGAAGAATAAAATGGGCAAAGGCAGGTCAGCTTAACACTAACTATCTACGTCCATTGTCATAACAATGATACTTTTAATCTACTATACGTTACCTCCGAGAAGATATAAGTGTAAATATAAATAAATTAAAATTGATTGGTTTTGTCATTCAATTTTTACTACATGAGACATAACAAGACTGGGACCTACAGATTATAGATGATTCCAAACCACCATGAATATCCATGTCTAGATCGGGATTAAATAACCGAACATTGGAAAACGCAGAAGCCTTTAGATTTAAATAAGTTTGCGATGGCATGACCTTACGAAAAAAATTTATAGAATTCTATAGAGAAACGAAATTGTGTTTCTATAGAAAACATTCGATAGAGAAAACGAGTCTATCGAAAACATTCAGAAGAGAAAACGAGCTGATTCTACAGAAATGTATTTCGATAAAGAAGTTCTACAGAAAAGTAAAGTCGGGAAACAGAAGAAATGAGCATCTACAGGGTATTTTATAGAGCTTATAGAAAAACGGGCCATACAATTTTATAGACCATATCATCCAACAAAATTGTTATAGAATTCTATAGAAATATTTCGCAAGAGTTGAATTAATATCTCAAAGAAGGGGCAGTGGTAGAGAATCGACTAGAGTGAAAAATTCAGAATGGGCGAAAAGAGCAAAAAAATCCCCCTTCCAACACTCACTGCGTAGTTCAGAAAGAGGTATCAAAGGCACCATGGTGTTTTGAGCCATTTGAGAGATAGGTTAATATGGAAAAGTTGACGACATCGCTCTCTAGTAATGCCCTACGAAACTTGCAGTTTGGTGAGAGAACTCTAATGCCTAAAAATTAGCCAGTTTATAAATTTAAGCAATATTTACAGTAGGACTTGTAGCGAATAAATGACCACTCTTCAGAAAGCACCCGATACTAAATTATCAGGTTTCGTTCAACAAATCTAACAGATGCTATACATCATGACGTTGATAATGTTGGGAAACGAAAAGTTATATAGATTAATAATATTATTGATTAGAAGGACACAATTATTTGTGAGGAGTTGCATGGTATTTATTATTTCGTGGTGCTATAGTAATAGATCGTTTAAGAGTAAATTTTAAATCGAGAAAACACGTCTATTTTTCCGAACCAGATTTAGAAAGGTTCACAACTGTATCCTTAGCTCTCGGAAGGTATACACATGTGTGCCCAAAAGATCGCGAGTAGGAATAAACTTAGGATCAATTTTGTTAATGTAAAGATGTTTCACGGGAACCTGAAACTAACACAGTTAAGCTCCTTCTTTTCACATACGCCATCTTCTGGCCGAATTCAAAAGTAAAAAATATATATTTCGAATGAAGAGCAGGACAGGCCTCATTTTTTAAATAGACGTTGAATGTTAAAAAATTCGACGCATCAATATGACTAAATAGTTGTTTTCCAAATTAAATAACATTATATCCAATAACATACCTTTCAGTACTGTGCTTCCATATCAATTAAGTCTTAAAAATGGTTTGTGATTGACATGTGGAATTTGGAGATCTTTAGAATACCCCCAAAAATTGTGTTTAGTCGTTTTAAAATTATAAAATGTTTCTTTTCTAGAATAATTTAGTTCACAATTTTAAGTAGTTTGTAGTAATGCGAACTATTATCCTTATTAATATTCATCCTAGTTGCGAATGGATATTTCATTCGCACCTAGAGGCAAATTAAATTAAATACCTCACACTACAAAGTTGATCGATCAGTCTGACCTTAAGAGATTTCCTAATTCACTTCTTCAGATATCTGGGTCGTAGAAATTATTTTATATTTTCCCATTAAACTAGGTACATTACATAAAATCATGATGCATATCCTATGGAATGGTAAAAAGCCTGTTCCTCTTTACTCTCCTATTTCTCAGTAGAAACTATACAGAATTGTATACTAAAACTAGGCATAGAATGTTTAAAAGAATCGTCGAGTTAATAGCATTCGAAAATTGCATACCGATGACACGATGAATGCGAGCTAGATCGTTGATGAAAGTCTCCAATACAGTGACATTTAGCAAAGGAAATGGAAGAAAAGTAAACAAAAAACACTATACAGTATATATCTAATACAAACCGCATATAACAGAAACTGGTTCTAATATTCTATGAACAATTAGTTACAGCTACATTTTCTCTCAATGCTATATGCGATTAAAACAATCTATACATAATAATTAACTTGTAATTTACAGAAAGGACATAGCACATCTTAAGTGTTTTACGTCATAACAGCGTGCACAATTTACACACTCATTAAAATATTTTCATCACACATCAATCAGAAACAATCAATAGCTTTATGTTTGTATAGTAATCTCGTAGGCGCAATATACGTTTAAATTATTCCGCACTTTGTGCTATATCGAAATATATAATTATATTTTACATTCGAGTAAATTTCAAAAGATATTACAAGTTTGATGAAAATATATATCTCCTTTTTCTTATTCGAATTACATTCTGAATTGGACAGTTTTCAGCCAGCAACTTCATTTTCAGGTAAAAAAGTATTTGGTCACTAATTAAATTTCATTAAAAGGAAATTTTTTCCCACTAAAAATCTCTATCCAATGGTTAAAATTCATGTCGACTAACTACATAGCGTGTGATTTTCAAAACATCTCGAAATGAGGGGTTTGTGTATATAGATTTTTATCTAGTTTTCCTAAAAACAAATATAAAATTGGATAGTAAGATTACAACGTTAAGGGTTTTCTTTTCTTTCTAAGAGAGTGCCTGTTATTTATGAAATATTTATTTATTGATGAATATATAGTGCAATAGTAGTGGTTAGTATTTATACAGTATACACACAGTCAGATACAGGTTAAAAGTTTAGAAAATAGACTACTGCATTTTTATCAGCTAACGGGCGAGGAACTAAAAGGGGATTCTCAAATTTATAAAGTACTTTTTTTCATCCATACTTAGAAATAGAAGTATGGAAAACTATTTTCAGAACAGCCATACAGATCAAAACTACATTTTTAGTTTAATGCATGGCTGAATATTCTTTAAAAAGGGAACCCCCAAGTTCATTTATATATATATATAAAGTTGAGCAGAAACTATAGAAAGGAATCTATATAATAGTCAAAAAGGAAGGAAATTCTTATGCTCGTGTATCAAAATACGTTTTTCAGACGGAATAAAATGTATCAAAACGTTTTAACTTATTGTGTCTAGAAAACAAGAAGTGCTATATAAAAGCTTTTATGAACTATCAGTTTTCATGAATTATATGAACGGAATTTTTGGTTGAAATCGTTTTCTTACAGCATAACTTTTCAAGTAAAACAAATAAATGCAAAACACATTTAACATTACATCTTAAATATTTGGTTTAAATCGCTATCTTTAGTCTTCTCTAACAATCAACGAGTGGTAGCTTACAAATGCTTTAGTCTTGTGTCTATTTTCTGTGGAGAAGTGCATTTAGTAATTCATGCGTCTTCAAGTTTTTACACAAACGACCCTTGTTGAATACCAGGTGGCAGGAGTGGAATGCAAACAATCACTGACTGACATGAAGCAGATTGGTGTCTGGTTCTATACACACCTTGTTAGGTTAACAATGTGTAGTTTACACTTACATTCAAACAGGCATTTGTTCGAAAAATACAGTAAAACTGCTAGATATGGTTGAGTAACAATGAATCTCTTGGTTTTAAAAAGTATAAAAATATATGTAGTGAGCTATTAGAGGAAATAAAACTGTTCAAAATAAAGTGAGAACTGCGCTTCCTTAAGTAATACTCTCTTATTTTGTTTTAAAAAGGAGAATTACTTTTTAACGGTTAAAAGGAGGTATTTTTGAGGGAAGCATTTACTTTCTTGCTTACTCAGGCGACTAATGGAATGGTATAAGACCACACAGGAAACTGTCTTCTTTCATAGAATATGACAGAGGAATTCGGCTAAAACATCAAATCGGTGGTTAACGTAACTCGGAAACATCCACCCAGTATACAATGATTTCTATGAAACACTAACAAACATGTACACATAATGAACAAATAATCATCGTTACAAACCAATTTTACGCAAGAGAATGTTATTTCATATTTTAAGATACACATGAGTATAATTGCATCACAACATTTACATCAACACCCATTACATACGAGGTGCAGCAAAGAGAACTATTAGTTTTTACCAAATACCAATTTTGGCACAATGCATGTATTTAACTTTGAATACTTATACACAAAGAGTCGGCTTTTCATGTAACTTTAAGAAAGTCTGGGGATTGATCGAAAACTCCTTGCTTCTCCTTTCGTCGACTTCAACATTTTGAGTATAAATGTATATTAATATACATTCAATTTTATACACACACATATATATTTATGACAGTTATACAAAGATGTGCAACAATGTTTAGGTAAGAATTATTAAGACCTGACACAAGAACCTTTAGTTGTTGAAGGAAATGGGAACATGAGATCCTACCTATATCTAATTTCGCTCATTCTAAAACGCGCCATTTTTGTGTTCTATATTGTGAGAGGAGAGAAAACTATTATGAACTATTCGTAGGATGGTCAAAGAAAATAAATTACTGCAATAACTTAAGTGAGGTTATTCATTTCACATCTCAAATAATACCTAAAGATTAAAATGTTACCTATATTTTTTTTAAATTAAAAATTAGAGTTAGCACCATACTTTTAGCCTCTTTAATACAGTAATATTTTTACAAGTTTGAAAGATAAATTTCTTAACAGTTCAAAGTTATTCAATTCGTTTCTCATATAACTGCTCACTGATAGCTCATATTTCTTACTTCGACAACTAAACTGCGATTTAGAAGCTTTTATTATAACATTTTATAACATTCCTAGTTTCAGTTCCTTTTTAAAATTGGAAATATGAGACAAGTTATAAGACATGTTTTGGAAAATTGGGTCGATATAAATTTTAAGAAACTACAATCGTTTTTTAAGTATATGCTAAGATAAAAATTTTATAGGGTAAAATTTGTTAAAATACTTTTTATAACAGGCTATCATAAATATTTTAAAAGTACTTTAACAGTGTTTAGGCATAATATGTACAATAAGATTTGTATTTATTTAAATGCAAAAATGTTTGAGGGCTATTTAATAAAGTTATGTACAGTATTTTCTCCTCGGTAACTCAAATACCTGAACAAATTTTCATAACGCGTTGACAGTATAGAATTAATTGTACAGTCAAAAAAATATATGCCCTTATAATACTTCAATAAAAACGTGTAATAAACATGAAATAACAATACATACGCGTAATGCACAACTTATTTTATATAGGTTTGTGTGTTTTAGAACTATTATTCATAACATTTATGTATAAGAATTTAGAATAAGATTCAAATTTAAACAGTAGTAAACGCACTCCAAGTATTGCACAAGAAATTTTATATCATCGTTTTTCACTATCATTCATAACATTTGTGCGAAAACATTTCTTACATCTGAGATAATAATTCTAACAAAAAATATACAGTTAAAATTTTCCGATTAGCATCCAAGATGTGTTTACGAATCTTACTTAATTGAACACTTTTGAGGAGGGATCTAGGCTAATCATGAAGTTAAAATCGTAACAAATTTGGGAAATTCTAGCCTTGTTTTAATAACATTTTAATTTTTGATCAATCCCCAGGAAATTCAAATAAAAAATTTTAATAACGAAACTTCACAGATGCTACAATGTTTATATATGTGTGCATATATATCCATCCATTCTTATTCATGTATAAAACAGATTAATATACATAGACTAGATTAAATGTATAGTATTCCACATACAACAACGCATGCAAGGGGAAAGGGAAAAAGTTACGTGGTTCCACAATTATACAAGCCAGCGAATTGTGCCCGCACAATTCAAGCTTCTCATAAATAATAACACATCCAGCGAATTTGGGTTCCTCGAACAATAGAAACAGCAATAATAAAATTTAAACTTACAAGATTTAAAAAAAAACAGCATCCTTTCTAAATGAAAACTGAGTCTTCAAACAGTGGAAATTAAATGTAACACTACTCTTTTAAAAATATTCGCACTCTAAAAAACAAAACAGGCCCCGCTTGTCACATGACACTCAAATACCGTTTCCTAAGAAACTAGAAGACAAAAGAAAAAGCTCAAATCCTTAATGAATTGTCTCGTATTATGTCCAATGGTCCACGTCGATTCCCGAATCCGGAGTAGTGTGAGTAGGAGAGATGAAGTGAAGAGTTTGACAGTGGCAAGGACTAGCTTGGCATGTGCAATGGCATGGACCCAGGTTCAATTGGCGTTCGAAGTCCATGAGTTGTCCCATGAAGTTGAAATTTGGCGATATATTGGCTTTCCGTTGTCGAACGAAATCATAGGCATCGTTCAATGGCATGCTTAGCTTCTGCATCAGGTAAGCTAACGTGATCGTCACGGAGCGGCTGATGCCAGCCAAGCAGTGCACCAAGATGCATTCCTTCTTTTGGCGAGCTTCATCTGAAAGCAAAAAGATACTCATGAAAAATTCTCTCTCTCTCTCTCTCTCAGTTCCTCAAAGTCATTATATAACAAACTAAAGTTACCTTTTTATTAAAAAAAACATTCAAGTTTGTTAATATAATTAGATTTTGATATGTTTATGCAGTGTCATGAATTCGTTGAGGCATCAGTCACAGTACGTTTCTCCACTCTATACATACTGCACTTGTTTGACCACAGTGCACTCTGCAACCTGCGAACTGTGGAACAGAAAATTTTCCTTGTCTTCATGTCCATTACTTGACGCAGATTTATAAAATCTTAGAAATCAAGCATACAAGTCGAAATATATGTCAACTCAATCAATCAATCATGAATTATACTTAAGTTTAAGAATTTGGTGTATGTTATATCCAAAAACGTATGCATTCATTGGCATGAACAGAAAGTGTATGGAATTAACGCACAATTATAACCGTAAATGCAGTTAGGTTGTAAAATTTTTTATTTCGAAGATGTTCGCAAACCAAAGCCTCGCAAAAACTATCCTCGCAAACTAAACTAAATTTAAGAAACGATTCAAAAACGTTTACTTCATTCTTACATTACAAATACAGAGTTTACGAAAAGCTTTTGAAGGTTTGCTTATTAAAATGAGAGTATAAACTTCTCTTTGGACACTTCTCTAAAGGAATCGAAACATGTTCCACTGACTAGGTTGACGTAAGTCTATGATGTAAATATGGTATTTAGTGTATTTTCATCATCGTTTGGAAAATATCACCAAATTACAAACTCTATGTGAGGTCCTCTTCTTTTCAATCATGCGAATCTGAAAACAATTTACACTCAATGTATATAAAGGTGAAGATTTATTCATGATATAGGAAAACAAAATTTGTTTGCAATTCTTTTAAAATGAGATTTAGAACTGCAGTAGTTACAGAAAATTGGATTAATTTTTAGGCATACCCTTTTCGTGGCATATCTACTATCCTCGAGTACCATTTTCAAGTTTTTATCCTTATAGTGTTATAACTACATTTAATTTACTATATTGTGCGCATCTGTTTCAGATGTTCGCACCTAATTTCCAATCAGTCAATACTACTACGTCGTGCAAATCCTCATAAATGTACCACACTCTGGCTATAATTAGAACATAATTTGATTTCGATGAGCTCGAATCGCCTATAGAACAGGGGGAAATTATTGATTCAATAAAGAAAAAACATTTATGTTTTCATTCTCATTTTCAATATAAAAAAGGTCGCAAAAATCAATTGTAGGAATATCGCCATTTAAAAAAAAACCAGGAATGAGCTTCATGATCTGGATTGTTTATAATCACAACAAGTTTTGATAGCATCGGAAAAAGCGTGATATCCAATATATATTTAATTCTATATGTTTAGAGAAAGTCCGAAAAAAATAAATGCCATTTTATCTCACAGTGCAGCAACGATCTTTATTGTTCCTCAGCTGATCGATGGAACTTTAAAAACCACCCAACTTTCAATAATGATGACTCCCAGTTTTGCAGACATCAAAGATCCACTCTAATCGGATGTGAAGCTACCATAAAAGAAGGCTGGTTTGTCGCTCGTTGATTGTCTAATGAGGTATTGTTTGGAATAGAAACCCATCATTCAATCAGACAACAAAATAGGAAGTAAAAACAACTCCAAAAAGAAAAGGTTCCAGCATCGTACACGGATAATATCTGATATAAGTTGTAGAAGATAGTGGTGAATAAAAGTGAAGGGGACATGACCTTTGCGTAATCTTGACTTAATCTTCTCTTGCATGCAACGACAGCGAAGCCGGAAGCCGTGTGAAGTGTTCTCAAGGATGTGGTGCTTATTGTATTGCAGCAGAGGATAAGGTTTGAAGAACCTTTGACTTGAAGCATGATCTGTTTTTAAACTTTCCCAACACCAAATTTCTTGGGGGGGCACAACTTTGTACGATAAACACAGAGGCCGAGAACACAGAAAGGTGAACTAGAGATAAACTGCGTTTTTCAAATGTTGCAGATCATAAATGTAATGAAAATTGGGTTGCAAATGGTTCAGGTGACACGAACGGGTCGTGGGAAATAAATGCTTATTGTGATTAATTACATGGTTCAAAATTACGACGTCTTGTCCCCGGGTCTTACCCTTTAGGATGGATACCGGATCGTTACCAATAGCCCGGTGTGTTGCTTCCCATTGCCACCAAGATTCAAAAATACCTATTTACAGTACAAGTAATTCTGTTCAAATGCGGTATGCATTGTCCATAAAACTCATACACAACGAATCTCGTTCAAATCGAAAAATGTCAAATAACAACTAAGCAACTTTGTATAATTCAAGTAGAGACCAAGCGCACAGGAAGAAAGATGAGAGATAAACTGCGTTTTCCAAATAATAGATAATAAATTTTAGTTCAACTGGTTAACATGACGTGAACTGGATAATGAACATTTGGGCATAAGGAAATCTGTGCTTATTGTAATACTTTTAATGTAACCAGTAAAATTAATTCGGTTCAAATATGGTATACATAGTACGTAAAACTCATATCCAACGAATCTCGTTCAAAGTGAAAAAAAAATCTAATAACAACAAACAACTTTGCATAATAATAAACAGAGACCAAAAGCAGAGAAAAGAAGACGAGAGATAACGTTTTTCAAATATAGTAGATTATAAATGTAATGAAAATTTTTTCGATTGTATCAAACAAGAGAATTAACGCTTAACTAAAAAGTAAAAAAATTCTCTACCTCAAGAAAGAACATTAAACGTAAACCAAAATGAACAGTTTGAAAAACTAGTCTATCAATTTGAATTCCCCCCCCTACAAACTTAAAATATTACCAGTTATAAAGCCCATTGAATGTAGTTCAAATCGAATAAACATATTGGGTTTCAAATGGTTAAGATGACTTGGCGAGGGAAATTAATGCTTATTGGAATGAGTTAACTGTAACCAGTACAATTAATTCGGTTCCAATAGGGTATCCATTGCACATAAAACTCATCGTATTCGACGAATCTCGTGTTAATCGATTCAATGGCCAATTATGACTAATCTAGCTGAACTAACCGTATTTGTTGATTGTGGGACGTTAAAGCAGCACCTCAAAAATCGTGAAATTACTAAACCATTTTAAATGATGCGGTCTTAGATTCGATTTCAACGTGTTAAAGAAATGGGTATCACTTTATAACAGAAACAAAACACGGAACTGAAACGATTTTATTAAATTTAAATTTTAAAACCAAAGGTTACTGTGAAATTACTATTTTAACAGCAAATAACAGAACTTGGTAATTTTCAGAGGCATTATAAAAGAACTTGGATATAGTTACAGAATTATGTCCTGTCCCCCTTTGTATGTCGTCGGGCGGTTTGGGTTGTTCAAGTGTAAAATATGTTCGGTTCCTATTTTACACCGGGATTGAATGGAAGACAAAATCTATTTGTAACGCTTGATAATGAACCAAAGGATAGTGCAAGGACTCGAAAACTATCAAATTCCAAGACCTTACATTCACAAGTCAATCCTATACTTGACTGGAAATTCATTAGCAGAGAAGACATAAAACTTTTTCGGATTACATCTTCCCCACAGCATCATTTTAACAGGTGTTGAACTCATTCGCTTATAGAAATACCGAAGTCTTCCACCTACACGTGTCTGATGACAATGGAGTAGTTAAATGATCCCTTTTAGCTTGTACAAAAATGAAGTTAAATGAGTTTAACCTTCTGAGGAGTTCACATACAGATATAGCCATTCTGTAACCTGAAGTCTTCTCTGCATAACTGCTAACTTTTGACCTTCTCGATCAATAGAAACTCTCCTAGAATTCCTTCAACCAATGCAAGTGCTTATCTATCTGTGAGGTAAAAGCATATCTGCACTACTCAGAAATTTCGTGATGCTCAATTAAATTGTCAAAAAAAGGTAGAATTGATGTTAAATCAAAACATGACTCTATAACGGAATATTACAGTTCTTCTGAAGGTTAATTTATTTTGATCCCGCGTGTGGTTTTATAAGTTTCAGCATACACCATATTTAAATTATAAGTTTTAAAACGTAAGTCCCACCCGCGTAATACATTTCAAAATACATGTAGGTAGTTGAATTTAAGTCTCACTGGAGCGATACAACTTGCCGTTGACGACAGTCCGGTATCAATCTCGAAGGGAAAGATTTGAGGATAACACCTCGTGGTTTTGAACCGCGGTCAGATCACCTGAGCACCTGAGCTAGTACACCGATCCCCAAACTTTCTCAAGACGGCAATGTGAGGACATTTAAGTCCACGACTGATTTAACTTACACCAGCACTCCCGTATGCTACGGTCTTTTGTTTGAGCTAGTTTCGAACTCGTAATCCTCCGGTTGCTAATCCGCGACTCTATGAACTGGGCTACCGCGGCTCCTTAAAAACATGCAATGTACGCGCTTTTATAAAATTAAGAAAATCTGCTTAACCTTATTCGGCTTTCCTTTAAAGAGAATTGAAACTATAGAACAGGACATAAACACGGAGGTTAAAAAGGATTTAAACTGCTTGACGTAGCAATTGCATCTGTTCTTTCGTACCAAAACAACTTGCAGAGGGAATCTGAAGACGTACTTTTTAAAGATGGACTATAATTGTTTGAATGGGTTAGTAAATAAGATTGAGTTATAAATACGTATATACAAAGAGTTATTAATAAGACGGCATTTGCAAAATCATCATCTCTCAGATGATCAGAACATTCATGTACGACCCATAAAACACAAACCATCAACAATCAAAATTTCGTACCAGTTAGATCACGATCTCAGCAAGTAAAAAGTTAAACAAGTACTTTAATGATGAAATAAGAATTAAGTCAAGCGAGTACTGAAACGCAAGCTGATCACACATCCAACATACAATTGAGTATAACGTCTCTACAAAGAAAATAGGGCGTTACCCCCACACGACTCCTCTTACAATAAACAGATATAAAACTTAAATCCAACATGGTGCAGGTCTTATACATATAAAGTTTCAAGCAACTAAAAATAGTGAAGCTGAATGGCAACAGAATCACAGTTAACCCTCCAAGTGGTTTTGACGAAATATCTCGCCCATCAAGACCTGACCTTTGCTAATCATAAAATATTGACAATATCTTGAACAAATACATCGACATCAAGACACCGTCAATTTTTTTTTATGATGACGACATCAAGATGTGTTCAGTTTTCTTCTAATAACGAGATATCTCGTCCATTAAGATGTGGTCAGTTTTCTTCTGATGACGAGTTATCTCGTCCATTAAGATGTGGTCAGTTTTGCTGAAGATGAAATAAGCCGTTGAGACAATCACCAGGAGGCTTAAGAACTGAAGCATCACATACCTTATTTACTAAAGTCACGCTCCGAAAGGCTTGGTTTGTAGCTCTACAGCCACTTATAGCTAAAATAGGGGTAATCAGAACGTGATCTTCGTCTCAAAGTGGATTCGGAACCAGAGCCTGCTGAACTCAGTGCCAGAGTACCAGCCGCAAGACTACCAGGAAGAAAAGATACGAAGAAAAAGCGGAAATGTGATCAGCAGAATAAGATGTAGAAAGACCGAAAGATGGACGAGAGGAAATGAAAGATCACATCGTAAGAAGTGCAGGGAATCGATATCACTTTTAAATAAAATATCTCACCTTTCTCGAGAGAAACAACATCGCCTTCTACTCTAATTAGTAAAAACGCCACAATTCATGGAATTAAAAAAAAAACCACGATGTGATCGTGAACTCGAATGGAGAATTGCATAAATAAAGGAGCAAAAGCATCCCGAAATAGCAACCCACCACAAAAAGAAGATCGATCCCTTCTTCCGAGATTCTCCCTCTCGTACTTTGAATTTAAAGATAAAATCTTACACGGCGCCAAGAATAAACACATTAATAATGCAATTCAGTTAAAAAGGGATGCTTTCGCTTCTGTTCTTATTCTCCCGATCACACCCACCTGATGTTCGTCGGGATATTTATAGCAGGAGAGCTTTTCCATAGAATGGCCTGACATTCACGAATAGATTTAACAGCATTTTCAACCATGAAATACTATAATTAAACTCGATGTAACATCAATCTCTTTTCATCTGTAATGATGGGGATATACGTTTTCTTCTTTTCAATATTTTGGTTCTTGAGATGCAGTGTCCATCATCTCAGAATAAGGGAAAATAGACACTTCTCAACATTAAATTCATGCATTTGTTTCCTTTGAAACGATTAACCCTCCGGGTAGTTGGTTGTCTTGATGAGGTATCTCGTCATTATATATCAAAATGGATCAGATCTTGGTGGACGTGATATCTCGTCATAGGAAGAAAATTGACCATATCTCGATCTCGTCATCACAAAAAAAATCTGCAATATCTTGAAGAAGCATCTTGACATTAACAAAATAGGTCAGAGCTTAACGGACAAGATATCTCGTCGAAACCGCTTCAATGATTAAGCTGATGTAGTTGCGTGCTGAGTTCTGGTCGAAAATAATATCTTGTGGGTTTGATAAAGTAATTCAAAATGTTTTATATGTTATTCCTAATGTACACGGAGCCTCGTAGCTCAGTGGGTATGTCCAATGAGCTAGCAATCTGCATATTAAAGATTGCAGGTTCTATTTCATACTAGGTGTACGTCTCTTTACTGTATCAGTAAAACTTTCCTTGTGTATTTATGTCCATCACTTGACGTTGCTTGCCTTGTACTTGGCCAAATATGACCCTTTCGCCATAAAACTCAACTCAACCAATCAATTCTGCGTATCTAGTCATCTTGTGACTTAAAATAGGTATCGCTAGAAACGAATGTTTCCAATCTAGGAATGAATGTTCGTAGCGGTTTGGAACCCACTTATCCATTTCAAGTCATAACATATGGTCTATTAGCATTAAAAAATGTTTCATATGCTATTCTCCTTTTGTATGTAGTCATCCTATGACTTAAAAATAGGTATCGCTTGAAATGAATGTCTCCAGTCTAGGAATGGATTTTCGTAGTGGTTCGGAATCCACTTATTCACTTCAAGCCGTAAGTCCTGGTCTAATGTAGAAATAATTTGACTGTAGAGCGATAAGGCCAAACTACTCAAATGAATATTATAAATAAATAAGTGATAAAAAATGTACTAGTCGATGAACATTTCAAAAGGTTTCATATGCTATTTCTGATGCATCTAGGCATCATAAGACTTAAAAATAGGTATAGTTTGGAATGAATGGTACGGGGAATAGATGTTTGTAGCGGTTTGGAATCCAAACCTTAAGTCCTGGTCTTATTAAACCTCGTGTAGCAAAACTTTGACCGTAGAGGCATAAGATTATTGAATCAAATGAATATTAGCAATAAATACGCGATGAAAAAAACGTTCTAGTCGATGAACAATTATATACTTTAAATAACGCTCGAGCAGATTATTTTCCAGTAAAAAAATTAATCCTCAAATTACTTCAGAATGGGATTTCAGAAAGATCCATTTCAAAAAGGCGTCTTCCAATGTTAGCGCATTAAGTTTGAAACAGCCATCAAGAAACTTCACGAATCATCTTATTTGGTAACATGATCACTATCCGGCAATGCGGCCCGAATCTGTAACTCAGATGGAATCGACATTTCCTAGAAAACGCTTTGGATCAAAGAAAGACAAAAACAAAGTCAGTGGAAAGTCGGTGAGGATATTTAGTTGCAAGTCAGGCAAGATTACCAGGGAGCCTTAATAATGTTACTCCAGATGTCGGTAATCTGACTTTGACGTCCCCCCTCTATTCCGGATTTTGTTATTGCTTTGGCTACAATAACAGAGCTGTGAATGACAGACCAGTGTCGGGATACACGGAAAGGGATTAGTCCTTAAGACTCCCTCTGGGTATTTTTGATCTGGATATCGATTTTTCAAGAATCAGATATCATTCGTATCGTTTTTCTTTTACCTCTTCGAACGAAAATCGATAAATCAATGAACGTCAAAGAGACACCTGTACAAGCTGGTTCACCTGAAAACGATGAGTCCATTTTCCTCAACTTTAGGATGAGAAATCTTTGGCTTACCACGGTAGATTAAAATTAACAGGAGGGAAGCAGAACTTTAACTGTCGTAAGAAGTGTGAAAGCTTGTAAAAGTTTCAATAGAATAAATACAATTTGCACCTCAGTTATTGATAGTCATGTCTTTGCAACATCCATTTTATTGATATCCAAACTAACCAAATGTTGAACATAAAATAACAATCTTTAATGTTAATATCTTATGGATATTTTCATTGAGAGAGATATATTAGTAGATTTTTAGATTATTTGATGATATAAAGTACACATATAAATTTTAACTTAAGAATGCGCTTGAAATTGAGGATATTATAATTCGAATTTGCAACTGAAATATTTGTAAACAATAGTTTTTCAGAAAGAAATTAGTTTTGAATGTGTGTGTTCAAATAATGAAAATGTTAGTACGTCGTTGGTCAACCCCCGGAAAGGGTTAAAAATAATTTAATATAATAAAGAACTAGAAAATAATTTTAAAATTCCAAATTATTTTCTGGTATAGAAGACGAAGTATGAAAAATAAGCTAAGCCCTGAAGAATTTCGAAACTTATTTTTGCACTAGCACAGTTAAATTTCACGGCATAAATTTTGCAATAAAGAAACTATCAAGTCTCGATAATGCTACGTAAGTATTAAGCTACTAAATTTCACTATTTAAAATTTTCAATTGCTCACATGTCATTTCTTGCAAGCTTCATTCTAGACGCATAAGTAGACAGCGAAAAATATGAAATAAAGCTCACCTCAAAAAAGTCTAGCTTCAGTTTTAAATGGAGGTTGATGTCCCTTAACATCTGTGAGAGACATGTCACAGGCAAAATAAAACATTTTTGACTCATGTGCACAGTTAATAATCTTTGTTTAGGTTTTTCCTCTAAAAGTGCACAAGCGGAAGGATTTGACACATTTCAGGTAGTTAACGTTAAAAAGGTAGGGAATATCACAATCGAACATTAATACGAAGAACTCGATTTAGTATCCCAAAATTGATAAAAAGTCACATTTTGTATTTATGAGGTTTTGTTCTGCTATATGCAGTTTTGTGTGTGTGTTTCTAAATTTTAAAAATCAGAATTCAAACTCACTGTTCAAATATGTTCTTAGCTTTTTTTTTTTTAAATTACGCCCGCCATCGTCATTTCGGACATGAAGCGTCTTGCAGTCCAGTATAAAATCGAAGTGGCTCCAGAAGGTGTTAGGGCCAGAAAGTCATCACTGGAGCGGACGAAGCTATGTTCTTAGCTATATCCGTCTACTTTTTACGCGTGTACAAAGAGTTGTCCATCAGTAAAAGGTAGGTTATTGTTGGTAGTTGAATTAATATAGCCCTGGAAGTGCAAATGGGCTTTATTGGCGACAGTCCGGGATCAATCCCGAAGCGAAAGATTCGAGGACAAAAACTCGTAATTTTGTACCACGGTCAGATAAAGAGATCAACACCTGAGCTGACACCTCACTCCCCAAATGTTTAAAAGGAAAGTAAAACTTACACATTTAGGAAAGTTAAACATTGAGTTCTTAGAACATATACTATCTTCTGTTGTGCTATACTATACGAATTGATTGTATTTGTTTATGCTATTTGTTGTACTGGTCCCAGAGAGCAAATACGAAGGCTCTGGGGGTATGTATAACATCTGTACAGACAAGTTCGTTAAAATATAAGTTTAAAACTTAATTTTAAATGTTGATTAATGCTGTCCTTAAAATGTGTCCTAGTTCCTGACAAACAACGAGTAAAACTTTAATTAGATTATTTGATGCTGCTAACTTTTTATTTTATGTGAAGTACTCATTTAAGTTTTGATAGATTTGAAATTTTTATTTTGTAATGAAATAAATATAATTGGTTTCAAATGCAACACAAAAAATCTTCATTAAAATTTGAAATAAATGTTGAATGAATAATTAAATTGATCGAAAAATAAAAACAACTTTTATTACAAGAAATAAATTTTTTTTCTTCTTGTAAATACAAATGTGGACCTTAAGGGGTTAAATCCTGGGATTATGGGCAACTGCTCGTTGTGCACCAGTGTTAAAAAGGTTTTGGGAGACATAGGTAATTTATTTTTCGTCTAAAAAAGTCTGTTGTTGGCATACGTAAAATACAAATGCAATAGCTCATCGATTGATATCGTTTAAGAACAGTTTTCAGACGCTATCCAATATTGACTTTTTTGGGAGTTGTCCGATCTTCCTGGAGAATGTCCTCCGATATTTAAGGAAATTGACCAATACTTTTTTGACTGATTTTATTATCAGGGTGTATAAGAATAAAATATGCGTTTAGAGAGCTCCGAGAAGTGTGAAGTATTTCTTTAACCCTAGAGCTATACCTAAATGTGTATTTAATGATCGAATAACCACATCGCTTGATTGAAAGAATCCTATGAAATATTCCATTGGTCAAGGTCAAAACGGGTTAGAAGTCATGCATGGAAGACTCCAGGTTTTAGAACGGATATATGCGTGTGAGGCTCTCAGAGGTTTAAAAGCAGATATAAATAATTTCATGGAACTTAGAAATAAGGAAAAACGTTAATTTGGTTTTAAAATATACATGTATTAATCCAGCTTTACATTTGGATTATAATTAAAATTGCTTTCTTCACAATTATTCTTAAAACGTATTTTCACTTCCGTTTAATATGCAAATGCTATTGATTTGTAGTTTGGAACTGTATCATAATTCCCATTAAGAATTAATTTAAACTATGAATCTACTTGATTAGTCGAAACAAGAATATACGACATTAAAATCTTTTTTAAAGAAATAATTATTTTATCAAAAATTTCTAAGTATCATAATTCCCATTAAGAATTAATTTAAACTATGAATCTACTTGATTAGTCGAAACAAGAATATACGACATTAAAATCTTTTTTAAAGAAATAATTATTTTATCAAAAATTTCTAAGTGTTTGAAAACGGATTTTAATTATTTTTTGGTTTCGCAAAACATTATCTTTTGTTAAATCAGTTATACTAGGCGATTAAATGCATTTAAAAATTACGAGGGAATACATGCGTTTTTAGAATAGCCAACATGAATAAACTTCGCACCAAATGAAAAATTAATTCTCATGGCACAGAAATTATCTTAAGCATTTTTATTTTCATAATATACATACTTCCGAAGCAAAACCCCTTTCATAAGAGATGTTTAAGAGAATCCTTTGTAACAAAAGAAAAACAAGAGGAGCACAAGGAATTGGGGATTTCTAAATGCAATGTTGCTAAATCAAATGTTTAATTTTAACTATCTATAAGTTTTTATTATAAAACGTTAGTTTGAACAAAATATCATTATGCAAATATTTGACAATCGTCTCAAATGAAATATATATTTAAAAGTAACAACCCAGTTGAGCGATGAGTTAGTCGCGTTGCTTGTGAGATAGTATATTAGTTCTGAATAATATACATACACCGAAAGAGGAGCAGAAATGTGCATAAGCAAGAGAGCGGCATAGAGAGGAGAGTGGGACCCCCATTGTGTATAAATTTTCTCTTTAAAAGTCAAGTCATTTATTTCAGTAATTAAAAATAACTGGTCTAAACAATTCAAAAACTGACTCAAAGTGCATTTTTCCCAATGGAGTCGAGGATGTCTTGCGAATGACTTTGAATATATTCCACTGCTTGTTCCACTGTCGCATGTACAGTCCCCCATCTGCACTTCGTACCCCAGTACCAAATTAGATGGTGGGCTCCTTAACCAATAAGCAAATCAATTTTTTGCGATGGCGAGATTGCTCCTGTTTGCCTGGTTGTGGATGAAGTCGAGACACGTAAACACGCCATAAAAACAACGTTGTACTTTTCATAGATTCTCCAAGAAGCATTAACAGCTCTTACCACCCCACGTCGAAATGAATATGATATTGTGCATCGATAACTAATCCACCTTGGAAAAGTCAGGAAAAAGCTGCCTCTGCAGTGGATCCCAAGTCACTGCGATATATACGGTAATGAACAAGCTGATCAATCAAGTCTGGAGCACAGTTCCCAACTTAAGTCCCCTTTGTCTCTTGGTAATATCAAGAGGCTTATTTGCTCGTCTATCAAGAACGATAGATTTTCGAGCTACAAAGAGATGTTTGCAGGAAGGAACTGGACTGTTTTATTGAGAAATAAAACTCGTGCCCCGGGTTTCTTACTCAGAGCTGTTACATTCGCTTGTTTTCGGCTTCTTTATATGACACAAGGTACTTACACCGTATTTTGTGTAGTGAAATCAGTTATCTGTCCTCTTTGCGAAATGGACGAAATGACTGGAGAACGCTTGAAGGACTGCCTTAAATTCTTGACCAAACAGTTGCAAATACTGTAGATAGTGCTTTTAAAAGATATTTCATCTTTAGACTTCTATTGGATTGCTCGACGACTGATGACCAAGAAGCCGGGAAAAAAGGGTTTTTTTAGAGACCGCGCCTTTCCACACACCTAGCCCACGAATTTATCAAGAGTTTTTCGCTATAAAGAAGAGCTCAAATAATAAAATTTGAAAAGCCCTGACAACTCATATCTGGTGCCATAGACATCACCCTGGAGCCTCGCTTTTGTATACGGGTGACAAAAGATGACAGACTGTTCTTTCTAGATTTGTGAGCAGGCACATCCGATCTATAAAATTCGTTCAGGGCCATGAGGCATTTTACATGAACGTGGTATTACACATTATCGTGTATATACCTTCTGCAAACCGATTTCTGTATCAACGGTTGCAGGGTATTAAAAATAGATACAATAAAAACAATGATAAATGAAATTTTTAATCTTTTAATCTTGATCGAGTTTCAATGATTTTCTCTGCGATAGGTTGTAGCGTCAAATGTTTACTTTTGCAATACCGGCAACTTCCTTGAATGAATCTCGCGAAAGTGGGAGAGACGGCTTTGAAAGCCACCCTATGCCTCCCACAGCAGGAACTGTGAGTGTCGCTTTACCTTAATCATCAGTTGACAAGCATCCTTTGATGAAAGTAGCTTGCTTCACGGCTTCTTTGGCTGTGTGCCAAGCATACCCACAACTTACAAGGTTCAAAAGCTAGCCCACCGCAGTGAGTGCCCAGCAGATGAACCGAAATGTCTGCCAACTGCAGGAAGAGCGAAGGAATAAAGATGAATGAATCAAACTTTCTGCGAATGGAGGATGTATTAATTAGCAAGGTTTCCGTTTGAGCTTGTTTTTTACTCCCCTTGACAACGACTCATCTAGTTTTCTAATCTCTTTCCTCCTTTTCACCTAAGATGTTAAAGAGTTCCTTATTATGAACAGTGTGAGACATGGATGTGGATAATGTTATCCCTACCATCGGGATCCGAGAAGTATACTTCAAGGTTCATCAACAGATAATTGAACATCTTGAGGCAATTTACGTTTTATGAACCATTTATTGCAAAACCTAAAATTTTTCTGTCTCGACGTCCATTAGTATTCGTGTGTAAAGGAGAAGGAAATAAATCAGAAAAAAACCCAGTTAAAGTTGGTATCAGGTTGCAATTCTTAAGAGACAATAACAAGAGCTCATGTTGAGAAAAAATGGGTCGAGATTAAGTTTAAGAAAATTTTTCTACGCTTCGACATCCATTAGTGTTCTAGTATAAAATATAAGTAAATATACTTGAAAAAATAGTTCAAGTTGGTATCAGAATGCAGTTTTTTTGAAGGATAATAACATGAACTCGTGTTGAGAAAAAACGGGCTCGGCATTAAAATTCGGGAAATTTTTATGTGCCTCTACATCCATTAGTATTTTAGAATAAAGGAGAAGCAAGTACAATAGTCAAAGTTAGTATCAGGTTGCATTTTTAAGGGATAATAACTTGAGCTCATGTTGAGAGAAAACGGGCTCGGTATCAGAATATATCAAATTTCGTGATACAGTGGCCGGTTCTCATGCATGAAATTTGAGAAACTTTCTATACTCGAGAAATGGTACCGCCAAAAGCAAGTTTAAACAGCAAAATTCAATGTGAGTTTTAAAAGAAAATATAAATTTTAGAGTTGAAATCTATTACACGCAAGACCTTTTAAAATCAAAAAAGGTTTACCGGTAAAATACTGGAGAGATAGTATCAGCAAAGGCAAACTGATACATAATGTAATTTAATATGGATTAAAAAATAAAGAGTAAACTTTAGAATGTAGTGTATTTCACAAAAAAAGTTACCTAAAACCAACTTTCTATGGCAATGGTTTAACAGTAAAATATTGAAGGGATAATACCACAGCAAAAGAAAATCTAAACAAAATGTGATTCAATACTGATCAAAAACGAAAGTGTAAATTTCCTAATGTAGTCTAATTTACACACACTCATGAACTACTCTAAAACTTACTTTTCATAATAGAAAGGTTTAAAGGTAAAATAAAGCGGAGACAATCTTTTACACGGTTTTTAGCGCATGGAGAAAATCTTCCATACAAACCTTATTTTCTGTATCTCTAGAAGGAAATTCCAGAAGTTTATGTGGTGGACAAGTGATGGGAAACTCAAGCTGAGTCCAAGCAAATGTTTAATCTTTTCCACACGCAACATTCATTCAGATATCGTGAGGAGGAGGTTACAGAATGTAAGCCGTTTAGATAGTTAACAGTTGAGTTCGTTGTTCATCATGGAGTAGTTTAACATATTTTATAAACATAATCCCATAAGGGTAACAAGTTGCTGTGATAAAACGTTTTTATTAATCCAAATAGAAGTTCAAGCGATACATTAATCAATTAGATAAAATGTTAAAGATTTGGCTTTACTTTCGATTTGATGTACAATCCATTCATGTCACGACAATATGTGCTGCAGAGATAGTGCAAATAATACAAGGTCTTTTTGCATTTCTCTCTCTCACACAGATTATTATATTTTACTTAAAAACCTGAATCAGACAGTTCACTTCAATTTAGTGTTCAATGATGAATCATCTTTAAATCGATTTAACAAGGAAACTTTGCTGGCCTTCTGAAGAATTACATGTTCTTTATCTATTCCCGTTTCTAAAACTTTAAACTTTCAGAGATGCTTAAACTTTTACCATATAATAAATCGCTTTCGAAACTTCAATCACAGAGAGAATTTTATATAGTTCGCTTGCAAATTTATTTTAAAGGAAAGGTTTTGGACTTAGTTCAAGAAATTATTTTTCTAATGTTCATAACAGTTCCGACTGCAATTCATCAAACGTACTAACTTAATCTGAATGCACGTTGTTAAAAATTTTGTAGCTAATAATTAAGTGTTTTTTTTTCTTTGCTTATCGTATAAAAAAAACCCGTGTAATAAGCGCTTAATTAACAAAGAAATCAGGGTCGCAAAGGTTAAAAAATCGAGAATCACCTATCGGTCTTATCTTGTTGCTTTGTCCAGAAGTGATTGCAATGCTTCTAAAAATAATACAAACTTTCAGGCTAATCAAATAACCCATTGTATTCGGAGAAAAATGTTCTTCTCGAATTGTGACCTTCCATTTGTCCAAACGTTCAGTTGTTTCATTTACAAATACCACAGTCCAAAGCCCAGGAACATCCATTAACTACACCTATGGCAATTTATTCAACATCGGTCAAATGTAGCGGATTATTTACAATTTTATTGACTTTTGAAGTGCGCAGATACAAAGAACGCAGTAGAATCGTATGATTTTAACACAAGAAAAAAATACCACCAAACACTGAAATCTTGAAAAGTAAGCGCATCTTATCTTTATAGCAGGTACGACCATACAGATAAAAAAACTCATACTGCCATCCTATGAAGTATTTAAAAATTAGATAAAAGTGGTTATCAGTAGTAGATATTTTAGTACTTCGTCTTCTGCCTCCATTTCCAGTTTGAAGTTAAAGCTATGTACAATATAGCATAAAAAAGGTCGCATCACTTATCTTTAACTGCTTGCAAGTTCCATACCAACAGGCTCTACTCAGAAGGGACACTTTCTCTCAGCAATATTTACAGTAGAAATGTTTTTAGGTATTTCTCTTTCTCTGAATACATTTAAAACACTAAATAAATATATTTTAGAAGTGTTTTTCTTTACTTGAGGCACATTCTGGCTGTCAATCTAAATCGGGTTTTTCGGTATATGCACGTGATTTAATAATACAAACTCGCCCAATGCTGCTTTATTGGTTATTTTTTAAATAAATTCAATAAAGTAAGTGATTATTTATTTAAGCGGTTTTACTTCGCTGCTACGAAAAAATATTTTTCATTGGTAAGAGTGGTAGATTGATAGATATTTAATTAACGTCGCACTGGAGCAACATAATGGGCTATTGGCGACGGTCCGGGATCACCCCTGAAGGGAAAATTCGAGGACAACACTATGTAATTTTGAACCATGGTTAGATGACGAGGTCATACCTGAGCACCCCATCTCTCCAAACTTCCACACCAAGCCAACATTGGTAGAGTGGATTTTCGCAAAAGGAAAGATAGAAAGGGATTAAGATTTTACGAATTTTCAGTTGGTTGCCAGTAGGCGTTACATAAAGTTGCTAGATAATAAGAGCTCTGAAAGATACTCCGATTTAGCATTGTGTAAAGCTGCAGATCACTTGATTTTAAAAGGTAGCCAAAAGAAGGGGAATGGTTGTTTGTGAATGAATCAAACACCATAGAAAGACAAAAACGAATGACTCATGTATACACCTTTTTCAGCACAGCTTGGAATATTTTACCGTCTCAAACAATAAAAACTTTTAAACTGCTTAAAAAGTCAACACTGACTAATTGGAAAAAAGGTATATAATATGGAACACCTGACGAATTATCAGAAACACAAAGGTTATCTTTTAACACAAAAAATGTAGTCATTTCCTCCTAAAGTAACAAAAATTAATATAGTATTTGATGTTTCTGCACTTACTTTTAATTGCACTTAACTTTTTCACAATGTAAAAAGTTCAGAATGTTTTTTTTTTACACAGTATTCTAAAATCTTCAAACGGGAATTAATTCTTCCACACAATTCATACAGAATGATTTATTACTGGTGTTCATATTTCTAAGTTCATCAGGGTGTTAAAATGTTTCACTCACGATTTATACAAAACTTTTGAACAATTTCTTTCGCGCGATTTCTGTTCAAAATAATTATAATTAAATTTTGTTTATACATATAAATGAAATCATGATGAAATTCAATATATGAACTTTCATTTGTATTTAATTTTTATAACATTACTCTAAACCGGTATCAAGTACTCAAAAGTCACCATTCGTCACTATTGGCTAACTAGAAAATACAACTCTTGTGAGAGTAAAGCACACAATTTTAGAAAACAACACAATAGGGGAAAATGAGAATATTTGTGTTAAGAGAAAGTAAATTCTACTCATGCTATCTATTACTTTTAAATGAGTATTTTGTTTATCCGAGTAACTGCAGTGAAACATCGTTTTTTGAAAATACAATTTATGTGCAATCTGGGGTACCCTAAAATATATTACTATTATCCGTTAAAATATTAAGTAAACCTTAAACTGTACTCCGAATTTGATATAAAAATGCAATTAAAATGTATAATGTTCCCTATTTTAGCTTATTCCAGTGATGTGAAGTAATTTTGTTTCACTATAGCCACACAACAATTCACCATCTGCATGTCGTGAGAGGTGTAAAGGGTAATAAACACACTAATTAGCAAAGTGACGTTGGTCGTCGAGCGAGTCAACTTTTGAGGCTTAACTGTCCAAAATAGAACTACTCTGTAAAGACTGAGCTTTTAATATTGACAGTTGAATGTCACCAGCGAAAACAACTTTAATTTATTTAGAGTTGGTGTCATACTAAGATAAATTGCAATTTGCTTAGTGCTTATAAAGTAGAGTTTGTGCATTTAGTGAGACGAAGTTATTTTAGAGAATGATTTCGTAGAGAGACTGAAGATTTCTCATTTCTTGAAGACGAATCTCAGACAGTGTGATTACCAGCTTCACAGCCTTTTCTATACTGTTGAATCTTTCTGAGTATATTTTATTTTTAAGTGATAGAAATTTCAGACCGCAAATTAACGCGATAATACTTAGTGGAGCGGGAAATAACTGAAGAGAGTTCTGAACGCTTCATGAAAACATTAATATGAACTCTGAATCGACAACACCTCTGAAAAAATGAGCAAGCCGGGTACCAGAATCTTTACTTGAATCTTATTTTAAGAAATATTTTCAACTACTGAACATCAGAGTATAAGCTTCTCACGAGAATACTTTTATCTAGATATTAGCTAGTCTTCAGGAAATGTACCAGAGCATTAAGGGCACAGACCGAAATAAAAAAATTCTCTGTTCGTGGATAGCCAGCCTTATTATTTTGTGCGCTATTTCCACACAATCAGTTGAGACTCGTGAAAAAATACTTGAATTTTGCACCCCTTTTATGTTGATACATACAGCTTTAAGATAGTCTAAATATCTTTATAAAAAGTTCAATGCAATAGTTCGTTAGAGTTGGTTGGGAAAAGGGCAATATTTGATTATGCTGCGCCAAACACAAGACACCAATTAATGAACTAGCATACACAAGGAAAGTTTTGCTGACACACAAAAGTTAAATACACCCAGGGGTAAGTGAAATTGACGGAGTATGTGCGCGCAGCTTCATGCTACTTCCTCTTGTATTTGAATATCTGTCACGTGACAGTGGGAAAGAACATGAATCCGCTTCATCCTAATGCTGCTGTGCGATACGTGTCTCTTGTACCTATTCTGCATCGACCTTCGAAATAGACGGAACATATGCGTGCAGCTTCATGCTATTTCTTCCGGAAGCTCGGTTTAAAGATCTCTAATGTAGTCAAAGTTATTCATTGGTTAAAGTGACTATCCATCGTGGTTAGAAAAACTAGTCTGTGCTTCGATAGCCTATAGGTCCAAGTCGATTCGTAAGTCCACGTGACTTACCCTTCTGAAATCTAACAGCAGCGACCCCACCCACATACTGTCTATTTCATTAGAATATCGATGCCTAGCCTTTGGCACACCCGTGTCCCGACATAGAGGTCAAATGACTCAATGAATCAGGTCAATTCACTCTGAACATCACAGTTAATCATATTGTCTGTGCTTATTTGTAATAGTTATCCCACAAATTTCAAGGAGACCTGCCCTATCCATAAAAATAAAATTGGGGACCCTTAAAGGTTGGGCCCCTAAAATATGGCGACTCTTGTACTGGTGCTCGTTGAAACAATTTATTTGCTTCTTACTCATTTGTGACAGTTAATTATACTATTAACTTTATTATGATATAACCCTTTTTATGTCTGTGGAGTGTTCGGCCTCATAAATTAAATTATTGGAGGGCTCTCAGGCTCATGGAAGTTATTCCCCGTGGCTTGGGTCAATGGATTTTTAACAGCTCAAATTATGTTAAACGTGAACACATCTTTTGCAATAAGTCGATTAACAAAAATGGCCCACGGCGCTAAAGACGCACGCTGTCTTGGGGTTGAACCTGGACTGATACTCCCCGTTTCCAACACAGTGTAATTTGTTTGTACCCGCCAACAACTCTACCAATAAAAAATTCTATGCAGAAAACCCTCGCAGAAGAAAGAAGAGATCCGAATGATAATGGATGTTCAGGGGCTTGAGACTGTCAGACTTGAGATGCCATAGAGGCACGCGACTGGATTCCCACGAAACTTCCTTGCATGACAGATGATCATTTGCAAGCAGCGGAAATGCCTTTGTTGCATCATAGACTTTTTATGTTGTTTTGCCTCGAGGGGAAGCAATTGGTAGGCTGGCAGACTCGCTGTCTTTTACACTCTTTGCTTGCTCTTACAGTGGGATGAATATTCGAGGAGAAAATATAGCACTCCTTTGGATCAGTAACCTTCAAACACTTTCGACACCTTCGATACATTAAATTTTATTTCTTTTAAACTCCAGAAAAAATGCGTGACAGGCACTTCAGGGCTGTCTGAATAAATGTTTTTGACACTTGTATTGTCTCAGTGACACTACAGTGAGTTCCTGTGGTTTGGAGGGATACGAGAGAGATGATCTCCCTTTGAAAGATACTACTATTCTTTAAAAACCAAATAGGCTAGTATGTCGTAAACTTTATCGAATCGGAGTTTAAGAAAATGTTTAAAAATTAAATATAAATGAAGCTAAGGGAAAGACATGTGAGCGTCTTGATAATTCAAGGTCCCTGATTCAAAGTTCTTGGAGTTCAGTTGTTTCTATTAACTAGTCATGACCGTCTTTAGGCCTATTTGGTTAAATTTATGAAAATATTCAAAACTGAAATAATAAATGAAGCTAAGGTAAACACATAGAAGATTTCTCTTGCTGATTCAAGTTTCCTGATTCCAAGTTCTCGTAATTCAGGTGTTGCTAGTTTGATAGCTGTTTCTATTGACGGATCACTACCGTCTTTGGGCCTATTTGTTTTGCTCGAGGACTCGGGAATTCTGATTGCACTCTTTGTGCATACTATGAACAATGAACACCTCGACAGTTGCACTGCACTAATGGTCTCAATTGTGTTGATCAGAAGCATTTGGGGACTAGAAGCCTATGGTTTGAATGCAAACACTTGTGGGATTTGAAAATAAATAAATAAATTCGCCTTGTTTATACATTTGAAGGATCGCAGTAAATAGTTTGAGTCAATTGAGCATAAAATTATCCAGGATGGCGACTTGATCTCGAAAAAAGAACTTCAACGAGACTAGAGCAATTCGATTCATATAACAGTATGAAAATAACCTTCTTTACAACACAGAATGGATACTGTGCGTATATCCTAAAGGCACTTAGAGCTATGCTAATTGACAGAAAATGTTCCTTTTGAAGATTTTCCTAATGTAGTCATTATATTGGAATAATGTTACAGTCAATACTACATCATGATTACACATTTGTGGGACTTCTGAGTTCATAACCTCAGTGTCAATGGAAGAGACGTTATATGAGGACATTATTTTTATAGTAGCGCAACGGGTCTTAAAGATAAATAATAAAGGATTTAGGAGTTGGAATTGTTTGAAAATAATGAGAGAGATTCAAAACTAGTTACGGTGGATTGCCTTTTAGACACTGAATATGAGATGATAGTGGACTACTGTCTAGGGTTAGAGGACTTCACCAACTAGTAGGCAATGAACATAACTACGTAGATAACTGATGGAGCATATGTACAGATGCTAGGGAAAATTTGAAGCACCCCTTTATATTCGCGCATCGTTCATAGTACAGCAAATTCGACGATTCCATTCAATAGGAAAATAACGTCTGTAAATTCATTTGAAACATTTGCTTAAGAGGTCGTCTTGATTATAATCACGCAAACTTCAGAATATCAAAGAATACCCAATTTGGACGCCAAATTTCAAATCTTTTTCAACATTTAACATCGGATACCAAGTTTCAAGTCAATAGGTCCAGCCGTTTCTACATTACGATAGTAGAAAATTTTGAGCGATTGATTGTTAAATTAGCTTTCCGGATTTAATCAAATTTTTACTATGTTACTAGTGTAAAAAAAAAACCCAGATAAATCTACTTTTTTCTTTCTTTTTTAGTTCATTTTTAGAGTGCAGTAAAATTTATAAAATTAAATCATGAACAGGAACTTTTATGTGTTTTGAGAGAAAACGATTCAGAACTTTCAGATGATCATATGCAAAATTTCAGCTTTCTTCCCGACAGATTTTTTACTACATTAAATTTAACATACGCTATTTCAGCCATTTTAAAATAAAGAACATTGACTCGCTTTTACTAACAAGGCGGATTGTTGTTTTAATTAACGTCGCACTGGAGCAACACATGGAGCTATTGACGACGGTCCAGGATCTATTCCGAAGGGAATGGTCCTATCTACTAAGAGGAAAGACCTGAAATCATACATTTGTCATGTTAACAGTCCTTTGGAATCGATTTGCGTCAAAATATTTGCAAGTTATTGCTTAGTTTTTTCTTTTAATTTCGCAGTTAATATTCTACACAAAAATTAACTTTTCATTTTTACCCCGCTGTTGTATAAGATATTTAATACATCAAGTAGCTTCTTTGCCCCCTCTCTTCCATTTTCCTCGGTATGTTGGAAGACCAACGGAAACATGGTCCAGCTAAAGACCGTCAGTCCACGGAGGCTGGTGAACTCTACATCTTTAGTGTAAGTACATCTTTAGGCCTCTAATATCCTAACGTTGGCGTGGTGTGGAAGTTTAGCGATTAGGGTGCCAGCTCAGGTGTCGTTCTCATCATTTGACAGTGGTTTAAAAGTACGAGGCGTTGGTATTGGATCTTATATCCCGGACCGTTTCCATTAGCCGCTTGTGTTGTTCCAGTGCGACGTTAATTAACTACATACTATCCCTTACCATATCCCGTAACCAAATATTATCTTAAAAAAAAAATATTAAAAAAAGCAGGGGCTTGAGCAATTGTTACCTTCCCCTCTGCTGAAAATCTGATGGTTGGTTGATTTAGGTTTTATGACACAAGGTCCAAAAGCGGACCAGCTGTGCCAAACATAAGATCGAATAAACCATATAAATTATAAATTAACTACTTAAAGATTGATTTTTTAACCAACAATAAATGGTAGAGGAAAAACTACAACACTCAATATACATTGAATGTGAAAATAAATATAAACATTTAAACGCCACGATCAAACAGGAAAATATGAGATTACCGTCGTCATCGATATAAAAAAGTTGAATGATAGTAAAAAAATTGACGAAGTTAAATAAGTATAAAAAAGGATAAAATATTAGCTGGAACTTAAAATTTTTATGGTTTGTAAAAACTATAAAAGATAACACTAAAAGTGGGGATTTTCCTAATCAAATCTTGCCAGTTAAAATTGATTTATGAAAGAAGCATTAGAGGTGACGATTAAAAGCAGGACAGAATCGACCCAAATAAGGCGAAAATCCAAAGGGTCAACATGCGAGTACACACAGGCACCCTATCTCCTAATAAAAGATGCCTTTGAGTAAACCGAGTGATTCGAAGATGATTTAAAAGCACAGGAAATCTGATGGAGTGAGCATTTCAATGTCGGCAGTACTGAAGTGGTACCTCAGCAGACTGCGTACCACGCTGCCCGAGGGAGATCAACCGAGAAACACAAACAAACAGCTACTGCGAGATCGATTAGAGGAACGCAAAAACCCAATAAAACCAGGAAAGAAGGAACCATAAAAGATGCCGCCTTCATCGTTCCGGGATTATTTCTCTCTCAGGAGAAGATATAAGTAGATATAAATGAAAAAGTTCCGAAAAAATTGTTCCTCTAGTTGATAATATAACAGCATCAGGAACTGACTAATAATAGTAAAAGCAAACTGGTCGATAGCAATTTTGGTGGAACTGCGCGTCCAACCATTATCAGGACCCAAGAAAACAAAAATTGGGTAGGAAGTTAGGTAATGGAATTTAGGTCGCACTGGAGCAACGCAACAGGCTATCACCGACGATCCGGGATCAATCCCGAAGGGAAAGGGCCGAGGACAACACCTCGTCATTTTGAACCACCGTCAGAATAGACAAATTCAGACTATTATCAGTTTGGAGGAGAAAGATAACGACTAACAGATCGGAGAGTTGAAATGAGCTATAGTCGAGTTTTTTTTTCAAAGCGTTATCCAGATAAACCGCGATACTGTCAAAAGTATTCAATGGCTCTCAAGAAAACAATTATTTTTAATATTCAGCTCATACCACTGCGAAATGTTCTTCGTATATTTGAATACATCTCGTCGGCTGTAAACGATACCACGCACAGTCGTGTTGCGCTCACGGTTGTAGAGACAGACTAAGTCAAACCCGGCGGCAAACACAGAAACATTACATGATTTTCCTCGCCCACTGGGAGTGACAGGAACGTCTCGTTTACGATGTAGTGCGCAGTGTGCGAATCGGAATCACAGCTGCTTACGAATATGTTAACATAACTACTATATCAATACGAAAATGCATCAATACGAATATGCTGTATTAACCCTCCAAGTGGTTTCGATGAGATATATCGTCCATCAAGATATGATGTTTTGTTAATGACGAGATAAAATTGCCCTGTTATTCCAATGGAATAAAGATCCAAGTGAGAGGAACAGAGCGTCCCTTGCTCAAAACTGGTAACAATGTGGAACAGGTTTTTGCTTGAGAGGCGAGGAGCAGTTTTCGACGAGAAAGTAAACCATCATAAGGTTTAATAAGAATATGCTAACATAATTTCAAACGGTATAACGATTTCAATTGGAACTTATTTTGTTGCATATGGACTTGTTATTTTGGTGCATACTATCCACGTAATTAGATGTCAAAACGTCCAACCCTTCTCCGAAAAATACACTCCATCCAGGGGAATTGTTTTTCGACAAGAACGATCCATAGACTTCATTAGAGTTGTTTACGCTGTGCAGTCCCTTGATTTTGCAGGGATCAGTAACGAAGGGGGAGAAACCACCAGGGCGTGATTACAACTGCCGCTACGTGTCAAGAGAGCTTAGTTCCCATCCTAGGAGGATGGGGATGATAGGTCACCGAAGAGGCTAAAAATAGATCAACCCCGCGATAGGGGCCAATGCGAGTGAGATGGTGGAGCAGTTAACTGCAAAACCAAAACGAAAGTCTTACGGTGCTGCCTTTAGCCTAGACGTATATGAAGTAATGGACAGATACTGGCCAGTTTTATTCCAGTATGAGTTTCATGTAACAATCTTGCGAAGATGGAGCATTATACGATGTATCACGTATTTCGAAAATGAAGTAATCGAAGGGCGAAAAGTTTAGTGACTGTAATCATTACAAAATATTTTTTTAAGTACGAATATTCTCTCTTTTAGATAAAAGAAGGCTTTGGTGTTTAAATTTTATGATGAAATTAGAGGATTTACCAATCTTAATTTAATGTATTACGATTTGATTATCACGAAATTCAGCAATTTAACAATTTAGTTATACACTATCTAACCAATAAGTATTTGGGCACCTGTGATAGAAAAGAAAAACAAAATTTATTCACATTCAATAGTTGGTAGAGCCTCCACGAGAGGCAATTACAGTCTCAACGCTCCCGGGCATGCTTTCCACAAGTCCTTGTATGACGGCTAGTGGTATTTTCTTCCACTCGGCTTGGAAAAAGACATGTAAGTTCCTTCACCGAGTTTGGACGGTTGTTGCACCCCCTTAATTCGGCGATCCAATAATGTTGCAGTTCGTTCCAGAGGTTCTCAATAGGGTTCAGGTCTGGGCTCTGGGCAGGCAAATCCATTTGGTTTACCCCCATTGTCATCATACCAATCCATGGTGGACCTCGCAACATGACAGCTGTCGTTGTCGTCCTGGAAGTAACATGGGTCCAACCCATAAAACTGCCACAACGTAGGAAGCACACTGTCGTCCAAAATAGTGCAGTAGACTTCGACGTTGAGCTTACCATGAATTTGAACCAAGGGTCCCAGTCCATACTAGGAATACATCTCGTCGGCTGGAAACGATACCACGCAGGAGGAGGAAAAATACATACTTCCACCTCCGGCAAACTTTACTGTGGACACAATGCATTCTGACAGGAGGCGTTCTACCGGGAGACGCCAGACCCAAACATCTGAAAGGTAGAGGGGGAACCTTAATTCGTCGCTCCAGAGAACTTGTTCCCACTGATCTACGGTCCACTTTAAACGTGCTTTGCACCACATTAACCGAACAGCGCGGTTGGACTTTGTGATCAAATGCTCCAAGCAGATGTGCTTCCTTACGGATGGTATTCATCGAAACAACACTCCCGGATGCCTGTTGTAATTCCTGGAGTATGTGGGCCATCGGATGGGTGCGGTTCTTCCGAATTTCTCTGGACAGCATCCGTCGGTCTCTATCCCCCAGTTTCGTGGGTCTGCCGGCTCGGGACACATTCAGACAATCACCGCTCGCCTTCCACTTCTGAATCAGATAGGCCACTGTCAATTTTGGGTGATTCAGCTCGCTAGATATGTTCTTTAAGGATCAGCCATTTCTGTGATACTCGACGGTTACACCTTTCTCGAAATCAGATAACTCTGCACTTCGTGGCATTTTGCATGCGACTAATGCCAATGTTGTTTCCTACACGATATTTAACGGCGGAGGGGGTGACGTATATCAGGACCGAAGATATCGTAATTTGCATGGGTATTCAAATACTTATTGGCAGATACATAGTAATAGTAACGGTATAACTTTGAGGGTAGAAATCAAGTCCAATTGACAGCGCTCGGATCTCTCTCTTTGGGAATTGAACCCGGACCGTCGCCCATAACCCGTTATGCAGCTCCAGTGCAACGTAAATTCAACTACCTACCAATCGACTGCACGTAGGGAATACAGAAGGGAGGACTTTTGAACTCAAGAACCAATAATCTAAGTTGCAGTTAACTCATGAAACGAACCAACATCTCCAGTGTTACTGATTCGAAATTACACTTGAACACTTCCTACAGCCACTGTTTTTAAGTTGAAGTATTAAAATAGTAACAAGATTTAAGCATTATTGCATTCAAAAATGGTTTGCAAATATAAAATACCTTAAAACTGCAATGCGTATTGAAATTTTTTTTAAATTTAAGAAATAAATTGAGTTTTTAATGAAAGAAATCTGCAGCGGAGCGGTCGGTGCCAGCACCGGAACTTTGGATTAACGTCCCACGTAAACCCCAGAACTTGCAGTTCAATAAAGCTGAATTCTGCCTAAGCATTGGGTCTTGAGTAACCTTCAAGAATAGGTTGTCATCCAAGGAGGCATTTGCATTTCCTGTTTGGATTACCTTCTACATAACGTGCATTTGCTCTTTTGCATAAAATTCCATATCCCTGATTGACTGTTCCGCGCTGAATTATAGTTTAAGTTTGCTATTAACTTTTTTCTTCCGAAGCTAGTTTCATTACGTGCGATTCCCGAGCTCAAAAAGCAGAGTACTATTGCCATAACTAATTGCATGGTATTTGCAGACAGAATCGTTTACCACGAACTCTTGACAAAATCTGTATAGAAAGATTTCTTCCCAATGATAACAACAATGTATTCCATATGACGGGATTGATGACAAAACATTATCACATTTTATTTATAAACTGAAATTTGTGCTTGAAAAACGAATCTTTTCAACATGTTTCGCAACTTTTCAAATTAACGGTGTGAATTATTACATTTGCAATATCACCACAGTGGTGTTCCGATCGAAATTGGCTAACCTTTTGGGTTTGGTTTGTCGCTAAGTGGTTATTTTTTCACACACAAGGACTGATTAGACCGACTCGCTTTAGCGAATTATTTAAATGTCTCTTCAAAAAGCTCTTAAAAAATGTTTTGTTTAATTCTAGGGTACACAAATCAAAACGTTTCAATTTATCGAAATATGGAGTGTGGGAATTTTTAATGAAAGAGCATTCTCTAAAAATTCGTTCATTCACATTTTTAAATAGTCGGAATATTTCATTCGAGTTGATTGGGTTTTATAGCGCAAGGGTCATATTTGGCCAAGGCAAGACAATCAACATCAGATAATGAACATACACACAAGCATAGCTTTACTGACTCAGAAGATAGAAGCACACACAGGGTGAGTTACAGTGGGCCAACCCACTGAGTCACGGAAGCCCCTTTAATTCGGGGAGTAAAAGCTCAAAATCCGGATCATCATTAATCGTTTCTATTGCAAACAATTTTCTCACTGCTTTCAATTGATATCCTATCCAAATTCACAACGGAAATTGTAAAGAATCCGTATTTCATCCCGAACTCAATTGAAATTAATGAACGAATGTCGATCCAGTAACAAATGAAGGCAAAAGAAACTGCATTTAGAACGTGTAGAACCATGCAACTGTATCAGCAAAAAGGAATCCAAAAATCCTTTTAATCTTCAAACATCAACGCATCCAAAATCTAGACTAAACCGTGTCCACATAATCCCATTTCCCCCTTAAAAATAAAGAATTCCGACCAGACAGCACTGAACCGTACGCTAATACTTTCATATTATTCAATGAGTGCAAGGGACAAATATTACCATTTAATTTTATACAAGGGATAAGTTCCTACTGATTAAAAAGCAACAATCGAGTGAAGATGTTGGAAAAGAAAATAATATAGGGCAGAAAGCGGCGAGAACCCGAATGGTAAGAGGGTGTAAAAAATAATAACCCCACAGTGTCATTTAATGCCCCTGCTTATCTCATCTCATCTTGCTTTTCCCCTTTCGCCTCCTTAATTTTACCCCAGATCGGGGTGTTTTTATATCCTTTCTATTCAGCTCTTTTTTTTTGCATGCCCTCGCAGCCATTGCTAGATTTCGGGAACACGGTGTCCGTACTGATTAGATTTCAGCTTGAAAGTGGGACTCGGGTGTTTGAAAAGAAATGCAAACTGTTGCGTAGTTGTACGGGGATCACAGGACATACGGCACGATGCGCATTTTTGCAGGGAGCATTATAGGCCTAAGAAAGGCATTCCATATCCACCCATTTACGGAAGCAAATGTTACTATCAGTAAAATAAAGCTGCAAGTTTTAAACATTTTCAAAAACAAATATTTTTTTAATATGTTCCTCTTAGGACTATAATAAAAGAAAATTTTCTAACATTGAAACAAATCATTCGAATGACGAGAAGTGAATGGTGCGCATGTTGAAGTGTACGCGACTTCAAAACAAAATATTCTGAGCTTATATACTTGGGAAATTTTGGAAATAAATCATGGTAGTGAAGAAAATATTAGTCTTTCTTTCTTTTATTATAGTCCTAAACGAAACACCCTGCATTTATTTCGATATGATCAGTACAGAAGCTTTTGAGCAAGGTTTAAAACCACAAACATTTAACATTATAAATGAAAAGGAAGAAGGAAACTATACAGTATAAATTTTTAATGTTAATAAACGTAAATGTTTGGAAATTTTAATTGCTGAGACAAGATTCTGTAATGAGAGAAATTGAAATCAAATCATAAAGATATCATTTTTACGTGTCAAAAAGAATTCCAGTCTTTGCTGTTCGTACTTTTGGTAGCAGTGGATCTTAAAAGCATATCGCTGTAAAAGTATCGTGGTTTGCAATCAATGTTTCTTTGTTTACGATGGAAACCATGCAATCTGATCTAACGGTTGCTGAAACGAAGGTCGTGTAAAGACTTTCCAGGATACTATATATACTACTATTCTAAGTAATTCAAGTGTCCTTTTTATGTAGTATTGTATTAGTTTTTTTTATTTAGTATTTTTTATAAAGCGCGTATTTTACGAGTGTTATATAATTCTTTATGGTATAAAATTTTTTTTATACAGTATTGTATCATCTTTATGCAGTTCAAACTGTGTTACACTTACTGTCATTGTAATGTTGTAGAAAGTAGAAGCTAATAACAGTTTTTACTCGGTTTTGCAAAAGTAAAAAAAAAAAGTAAGAAATGAAATTGCTTTTGCCGATTTAGTTTAAGGAAAAAAATTCACAGGACAGTTTCTACTCGTAGAAAGAGTGAGTTTCTTTCCTTTAAATTTTCTTTTAGGGAAATCAAAGTCGATTTTCCATTTTAAGAGATGGGTTTTTATATGCAAAACTTCTCCCAAATTCAAGACGAAGAACATTAAGTATTCCGCTAGGAATATCAAAATACATTTCAGAAGGAAACAAAATTCTTTACTTCTGTCCCTCGCTTTCCTATGTACAAATAGTCGGGACGGAGTGAAAGAATAAGCTGTTAAAACAATATTACAGTAATGCTGCAATACATATTTCGTGCTTTTTATAGTAAGGAAAATATGGTAAGATACCATCGTATGTAATACTTGATGGTGTTTGTTCTTTTCCTCTTGGTCAAGGTAGGCCAAGTCCAAAAGACCAAATTTTATAAGTCGTCGTCTAGGAGATGTTCCATATCGACACCAATATAATCTAAAATATGGAAGAATATGCTGAGGTTGCAGAGCATGGACAAACTGGGTAGCTCTTAACCTCCTGGTGGTTATCTCGACGAGGTGATTCGTCATTAGAAGAACATTGATCAGATCTTGAGGGGCGAGATATCGCAGCATTAGAAGCAAACTGACCGGATTTTGATCTCGACATTAAAAAACAGCAATTTCTTGATGACGAGATACCTCGTCATTAACAAAACTGATCAGATCTTGATGGACGAGACACCTCATCGAAAAAACAGCTTATAGGGTTAACTCTTCAAACAAATATCATGTACCTTCTGTATCCGCCCCAAAGTCCCATCAGAGCAGTCTGGTGCAGTCCAGTTTAAGATGCCCAGAGCCTTTAAAATGCAGGCACAATTCAGGATGCTTTGCGGGATACCAAGAATGTGGAGGAGGAACAGACCAATGCTTGTAGTTTTTCGACTTGTTATATGAGTAAATTTCCCTGCGGTGAGATAACTATTTGCTGGGTAATCTGCTAGCAATACTCCTTTGTTATCAATTATCTTATTAAATATACCAGCTCGGGATAGTATCCACTGCAAGCAAATTGATCCCGTGTGTGCCGATTCAGAAAAGAATGATATATAACTTTGCTACTATTCACAATCTTAGGCTAAGATGGAAGGTGTTGTATTGAACTTTTACGGTCAGTCATTATCCATTTATACTTCTTCCCAGAAGACACAATGGCGCATCCTGACCGCTTTTGGAACTTTCGCCTTTAAACCCAAACACCCAATCCGATCCCAGAAGACAAAACGCATCTCAAAGTCTAGATGAGAGTCAAAAGACCTGATTGAAACATCGTGAACCATGATATGCATTTCCAAATTTAGGTTCACTGTCACCATCCATTATTTTTATATATTTAGCACTATCAGATCCATTACTTGTTTATAACTGCTTGATGGCAAAATACAATGATGTATCACAGAAAAATAACACGCTAATGAAATACTTTATTATAAACTTTGTAATTCAGGATTGTATAGTTGTGTAAATTCCACAATTCGGTCAAAGTTATTTTTTCTGCACGAAATTGCGGATATGTGCCTTTAAAAGTTACTAACATACTACTCTTACCGGTCTAAAAACTAATTTCAGAATTCGATACCCTGTTAAAATCAAGGAAATTTTCTTTTTATTTGATAGGAAACTACATTAAAATTTTTTACTTTAACATCAAAAAGTTTTATTTTCTAACTTTATTAGCAATATTCTGGAAAGGTTTTATTTATTGCTCACTTCTTCACCTTCATTAAATGTTTTAGAACTCCTAGCGTAGTATGTATTTTATATAAGAAATTTTCAAGTTCAAGTCAAGAAGTCCAAGAGGAAATGTGCCACACTTTGTTTTTTGGTTTTACTATTCCACTTGAAATAGCTTTAAAATGCTTATTGGAATAAATTGCCCCCGATTCGTAATTTTGGTAGAATAACAAACACAAATTTTAAAACTTCACAAAAAAAGTTTTAAAATAGATCACCATAATACACCCACACGCGTTTATATATAAACTATGTCGTGCAGTCAATCGTCATACTTGACTCAATTTAATACTCTTGACAATATGTAGCTAAAAGAGCTGGGTTTTTAATTACAACGTATCAACTTCCTCTCTTAATTGATTTTTTATCAACCTCTCTTACAATCTCCGCTAGTCAATTTCTTTTAATTTTCTTAAGAAAATTCCTAAAGAAAAACTTTTTGAATCGGGAATTAAATATTTTTGCTAGCGACTTGAATTCTTTATTCACTTTCGTCACTGAAGTTTTTCTTTAATTTAACGGCATGCAAAAAGACGTAAGAGAAGAACAAAAAAAACGGTTTCAAATATTCCGAATACTTGAAACAAGTTTTCATTTTTTTTTCTCTACTATGAAGCTTGCGAAACATGTTGTCTCACAATGCAAATAAATCTTCGAATCGGAATGAATTCATACCATACCTTTTTTTTCATCTAAATAAGAGATGAGTTTATTATAACAATGTTTGAGCAGTTTGTAATAAAAGAATTCACCCGAATAATCAACTTCATCTTTACATGCATAAGATAAATTTTTATTATGTCACATTCAGAAAAACGTAGATGTTGTATGGGTTAAATTACAAATTCAATTAATTATCGATTATGTGAGTAAAACGTTTTCGGTTACTTAAGCACCCGTATAATTGTTTTTTTAATTTTATAATGAAGCATATTAGTTTCATAAGCTATGTAATCTGTTTTACATTATTTTACACGTAATTAACTTTTGCTTTGGTAGTATGAACAGCATTAGTATTATATTTCATTCAAAACGTGAATTTAAGCATTGTATCGTAAAAATTGGATAATTTCTTCCGCTCTTTTCCGCTTTAAATAAAAGTAATAAATATAAACGATGGCATTAGTTTGCCGTGAAATGAGATGATGACATTTTACTCAGAAAGAACAGTAGACATTAATTGGAAATTAAAGAAAAATACGTATTACATCTAGACAGTGTGTTACATAACTTAAAAATCTTATCTAATGGACCTGGAAAATTAAATAATAACTGGAATTGGGTATATATTTTATCAAAACAATACAAATTTCCTAGAACCTTCTTCCAAAATTAAAACTGAAAAACTTATGATTCTAAAAAAATTTGTGAAATAACGCTTTTATTTTCTTTTATTCAAGTAGTTGAATTTAAGTCACTAGAACAATATATTGCTATTGGAGACGACTCGGGACCAATCTTCAATTCAAAAAATGCTTTCGCTGTGGCATTGTTGTTTCCCTGTCCCATGTTTTACATTATTTTATACACAGTTAACTTTTGCTTGAGTAGTATGTACGACATTAACATTACAATTCATTCAAAACGTAAATTTAAACACTCACTAATCATGCACCGTTTAGGACAAAATAAACATGTAAAATTATACAATTTCCACCTCTTTTTACCCTTTCTTAAAGTATATTTGGGATAACTTCAATGGTTTTACTATCATTTTTTTTTCCATATGCCTGACCATTGAACTCTTTAATTATTTACTACAAGAGGGCTACGACTATTAGTGAACGAGCACCCAGTGGGTAATCCGTAATAACTCCTAACAGCTGCAATCACCAACACACATGCTCTTACAAACCGAGGTTCAAACCCAGGACATACTGGGTGGCGGACAGTGCCACTTGAATATAAGCATGAGCATACATTCCGAGGGGAATTCGAAATGAGTTCATGTGTTTCTTTAGGTATGCGCTTTATTCGATACAAAGAAATATAAGCGCATTTTAATGTTACAAATATGCATTGTTAAGTGTGTTTGTTAATTATACTTTTGAGTGATCTAGGTAGCACTTGATTATCAGCAAAATAGCTTCAAGAGGCCTTTTACTTTGTTTAGCGAATTTCGATGGAATTCAACCCTCCGAGTGGACGAGTTAACTCGTCCGTCAAAATCTGACCAAGTCTTTCTGATCAGCAAATTCTGCTCAGTCTTGTAGATGAAGACAACTATATTCCTATAGTAACCCCTTAACTGCAGTTTCTAATTTGAAAATCGTCATCTAAACCGTGGTTCAAATTTACGTGGTGTTGTCCTAGGGGTTTTTCCCTGAAGGATTGATCCCGGACCGTCGTCAATAGCCCGTTGTGTTCATCCAGTGCGGTGTCAATTAAATACCTAAGCGTTAAGTAGCTCAGTCTTGTAGATGGAGACAATAAATTAAATATACTATCACACACACAGAATCAGTTATTTCCTCTTACTATTGACTCTGGATATGAACATTACGAATGGGGTATTCTAACTTTCCAATGTAGATTAATATAAACATATGAAGACTCAATACAAGGCAGAAATCTCTGTGAATGTTCAATTTTCCGCCCTTAAAATATCACGAAAAGTATTTTTAAATTATACAAATCCAAATCCAAAAATGTTGCAACAAAATTTCCAATAGAAACATCTTGTTTTAATGCCATAATCAGATTCTGTATAATTAAATTAGTCTAAATATACAATTTGGTGATTTTATTATCAATATACCCCAGATATTAAATCTTAAAGATTGTGCAAATTTCAGGGATCATCTCGAAATTGAAAGTCGCTACGTGTAGATCGAGATTAATTGTAGTTATCGCTAGCCGAATTTCAAATTTGAACACTATTTCAAACGTATTTTTCAGCAATCCGAGAATTATTAAATTTATTATGCAAGTGTAACGATTTGAAAATTACATTATTGTATTTACTATGCCAGTGTAAACGGTCCGAGAACTATAACCAGAGGTGTGTCAGGTGTTTTATAAAATTTGGTTTGTACCTAGAATCACAATAATCGGCAAAATTTAATGTTGCTCAAAAACTCATTATCGGAAAGAGCTGAAATTGTGCATGGTCATACTAGAGTTCCTTCTGAATCGACTCCCACAAAAATATATTATTAAGGTTCCTGTTCATAATTTTTTCAAACATTAATTTAATAATTATTATTGCATACTAAAAACTATTTTTAATGTAAAATACTAGGATGATTGTGTTTGGGTTGTTTAACTTAACAAAATACAAAATATCACCTCGACAGAAATATTATTTAGGAAGAGATCCAATCAAGTCGTAATGACATGAAAAATGGTTTCTGAATTTAAATTGTGATATATATTCAAAATTGTACGTCAAAATAGGGGGTTCCTATAGGAAATTGTGAAGTTGATGCTCAATTTAATATAAAGACGGCCCCTTATTCAATTTTATAAATTTGAATTAATAGAAGATGTTAATTCCTGTCAAACGCCATCTTTAAATTTGCTCTACTGTTAAAATTATTCGAATGAAGAGGGATGGTTAGGTTTTTATTCCGCTACTGTACGTTAAATTTGAGAAATGAATGTGATTTTTTAAAATAAAGTTTAAAAAATAATGAATGTTTTTGCATAACATTGAATACCATCATGAAAGCTCACGTATTTCTTAAATTTGTTTTCCTCATTTGTGTCTAGACAATTCTAAAATTTTCTTTAATGCCAATTAGTTTTTCAGAATTGTTCGGAAGAGACTAAGAATATGTGATATAATTAGTTATGCCTTTCGATATCATAAGAATTCATACAATTATTTCTCTCCTTCGTCTTTATCGGAAGTCTAACTATTTAATTAGTTAACTTTGATAAATCTTTTCCTTAAAGATAATAAAGGTGAACACAGTTAACAAGAGGAAACAAAAGATAGAATAAGCGTCCGAAAATTAATTAATGTATATTTGGGTTTAATTTCCACCCAACAAAGAAGTCATTAATGGTTTTTTAAGAACGCATTCTGAAAGTCTGTAATGAATTTTTTATTATAATTTGAAGTAAATAATTCACAAATATGTTTTCTAAATGTCAAGTATAAAAAATATAACAGCCAAAGAATAAAATATGTGTAATAATTTGTTTTCAATTAGAGGTTACATACACAAGAAGCATATATATAAATTTATTATTTATATATCCCTGATGACACCCTGATCCACCAACACATTCATTTTCGATAATTTCTTTATGATTTCTTATTACGTATTTTATATATATGCTTCGTTCAATTTCTAAACATTAAACATTTGAAATTATATTTAGAGAGATTTTTTCTTTTCGATTGATAAAGGATAAAGAATTTTGTAATTCACCTTCTCACTGGCTTAATATTCATTCTCAGAACGCAAGCAAAAGGATTATCGTAAAAGAAGACCAGATTCCTCTCTTCAATTTAAAATGCTCTAAGCATTGCGGATTTAGTTTACATCTGATAATGCAAGATAAATGGAAATGTGATCCGAAAAATTCTAACTGAAGAACAGAAATGATCTGGGCACATTCTAGAGCAACGTGGCTAGAAAGATTGGAAATATTTTCATTTTTGCTTTAACTTTTCATTGCGAAAGAGAGTTATAAAGTTACAAACACATCTAATGCAGTTTCATTACTACGAACACTTTTAAGATAAAATTTAATCAATCTAATCATTCAAAGCACCTATATGTTTGCATGTTTATAGCATTCGATTAGTTTAAAAGGCACGTTTTAGTTGAATGAGTCGGATTTGTCTCTTATTTTGGGGGGGGGGGGGGTTTAAAAAACTCAAGTTAATGATAGACTTTTAGATAGGACAACAGAAATAACTTGTTGCCAGCCTTAGGGGACTTGTGGAAGGTATGGATTGCTTGGTATGATCACTTAAGGGCCCTATTCGACTGAATTGTGACAAACAGAAGAAATATAACGTCAAATAATGGACGAACACACACCAAGAAAGTTTCACTAACACAGTAGAGAGAAATACATTCAGGGAGGAATCGAATCTACACACGCACGACAACTCACAGGTTGTTAGAAATTAGAAGCGCCAGATATCATTGGCACCTAAATATTTTTCTTCAGACGCCAACATGGTATAAAACATGTGCAAATTCAAATGTATCGGATCGCTTTCGGATTCGATCAAAAACTTGGAATCGGATTACCATCTCTTCGGTTGGGTTCGACCCGATTTGAACCCCGCAGGTCCGATACCCGGATTTCACAGAATGTCTGCAATGATTCACTCTTTGCGAATCGATCCAAAATATCGGGTATTGAGAGATGAAAGTATAGATACAGTATCGCCCACTTCTAAGTTAGGCACAGTGAGTGAAGAGAGCATAAGTACTTCGAGCCTCATGTCCAAAAGACTTGGAACAGTTACCTTTTACTTATTAAACTGCAAATAGAATTTACAAACCAACTATAGTATTCAGAATGATAAGTAAGTATTTTGATGTAATGTACAATTATAAGAGCCCCACCTTTAGTATAGTGTAAGGAATGAACAATCATAGTATCCTTCTCTATCATGTAATGTCTATTTAATTAAAACACCCAGATTTGATACAAAAACACGATATAGCAACCCAAAGACTACTAAATTTGCTACTTAATAATCCCTCTTTATGAGTATCAATTTATTTTCCACCAACGCAAAACATGAATTGTAAGCAGTGTTTCGATTCTTTCCGCGTAGATCTTTAAGGAAGTAGAGGTTAGAGTAAAAAAAAAGTCAGTTGACAGTTTATTCAAAAGGACACCGAGAAAAATAAATATCCTTCACATCCTTGGCAGCACCATAAGTCAGAGCATTTCGTTATTGTTCTCTAGCTTGAGAGCCTGAGTTGAATTAAATCTTATCGCCGGTTGAAAGAACGAAGTATTTATTTGTTTTCCTTGTCCACAAAATAAATATCAGGCGAAAGCGCGCATACGACAACTATAAATGTAGCACACACATATATCCAATTTCCTCTTCCTGAATAGATGATGCCTTCGTCCGTTACAGGATGACCACATACTTCCAGAGAGAGTTCATCGAAAATAGAGAACTTAGAACACGATTTTCGTGTAAAATAAATCTCACTATTGATATTGAGCATATTTTTAAGTTCGACTCAATAGGTGAATATAATGGAAAGGAAATTATCAGTCAATTTTTTTCTTTAAATGGTATCAATTCGAGATAACAACCACGAAACTAATGAAATACATTCAAAAAGGTTTGCAAACATTCACCGCTGCCAATTTTTTGCTCAAAACTGTAAAGTAACAGCGCCTCAATTCTAAAAATAATTTTGTTATTCCCAGTTTAATTTTTTATAAGGGTTTGATTGAATATCATTTCGCAATTGCAGCAGTTCAATGTACAGATCTTTGCAGTGAAAACTTCGAAGCGAGTTAAATTACAATTAACGAATTATTATTGAATACTAAAAAAAAAACTACTGAATAAAGATCAAAGAATATCTTATGATTATCGAATGTTTTTACTACCTTGTTTACAATTATTAAATTCTTGTTTAAAGATCATATAATTTTGTTAATTATTTCAAGCACTATTTCCACTGTTACCTGCATCCAAATGGAAAATGGATCATTTAACTGTATTGATAAAACTAGGTACTTACGAAAGGGCGGTAAATTTAGTGTTAAAGATCAAAAACTCAAATAAAATGCTTTAATTAAAAGACAATTCCAGTGTCGTCGTCTGGTCTTTTTGGAAAAGCGCCTTAAAACGAAAATACAGCAAAGATATCCAATTTTACTAGCCAGGATAACTGATGCTTCCATAGGTTTGGAAAACTTTGACAACTATTTGTATCTAAAATTAACCTCATTGTTGATAGTACCTAGCAGGATCTTGTAAGTTGAATAATTGAATATGACTAATGTTGTTATATTGAATAAAATAATTGTTTCTGTCGTCGTGAAATGAACTCAGACGATGTACAAAAAAAAATTTAATGAACAAAATAATTAATTTTGACTAAAGACATGCAAATGCGCTTGCGTCCTGCTTGGTGACGATACATGAGCAGAAATTGTAATGCGCATGAAGTGCCAAGAGGAAGTAAATTCAAAGGTATCGCCCTCTGGCGGAATTACGCATAACAACATATTTCTGAACAATAATAATGGCTAGTTATCACACAAGGACCTTTATCTATATGTAATTTTTACATGAAAAATTGTAAGGATATTTCCAATATATATGGGATTATTTCCAATACTAATGTGTCTAATATGTAATATGATATTTTCGTGAAATTAAATGACTAATTCATCAAATAAAAATATTATAATGCACAGCTATTCAGTGGCATCGTCAAGTCGTTTTAGAAGACTCAAGCCCCCTAAATTTTCCTCGCCCACCTAAAATCATAGTACCCTTCTCACCAATTCTGTGACTTGGAGAAATGGGAAAAATAAATTTTGCTTTCTCAATTGTTCCATATTCAACTTTCATTTCACAATATTTGTTCTTGCTAAATGAAAACTTTTCCTTCCCCCAATTGCTTTTGGTGGTAGGGAAAAACCAATTAAAAATTTTTTCTCACAATTCAAGATGTAATAAGGGAAAGTATTTGATATTTTCCCCTATATTATGGTATCACAGAATAAAAAGTTTGTTTCTGATCAAGTAAACTAATTTTTACTATGTATTTAACATTCACCTCAAGCACCTCTTCCACAAAAGAAAGATCCTTATGAATAAACCGCATAGTATTTCGTTATTATAGATCCCATGTAAGGTTGTCGACGTTATACATTATAATGGCTTAAAGAGTATTGTGGCTAAAACAATTGGACAGCCCATTCCGATCGATAAATCAGTCGAAATGCTGATACGCTGCCTACATTATTCCTGGAAAATTTAGAAACAAGAATCTATACAACTGTAGAGAACAAATGGGTATTATGTAAGAGGTTTGAACTAAAACTATGAATTCTTTGAAATAATATGAATACCTGGATTGTGCAAAATTCTAATGCGATAGGTGTTAAATCAATTATTTGGAATAGTCAAACTGCACGAACTTAGTGAAACAATAAGTTTAAACATCTTATTTAGTTGGCAGTTGTTAAGTTGTAGTTACGCCGCACTGTAGCAACAAATTGTGCTATTGACGATAGTTAGGGATCAATCCCGAAGAGAAAGAGCAACGCATCTTAATTTTGAACCACGGTCAAATGACGAGGTCAATATTTGAGCTGGCACCCTCACCCTTGAAACTTCCACATCTTCCTCAACTTAAGAACATTTGAGGCCACGACAGATTCAACGTGCACCAGCCCTCCCACGTACACAATAGTCTTGCGTTTTTAGCTACTGCGGCCCAAATATCTTCCAATAGCCCGTTGAGTTGTTTCGGAGTGTGAGGTCCACTACTACCTACCTAAAAATGAAATCGACTCGTGCTTAGTGAAATAATATCGAAATAATTTGATGCGATACAAAGTTTTTAACCGTAACTGAAATAGTTCGATAGAAATATTTCTGCATTTTTCATTCAATAAAAGGAATTTATGTAGAACCTAAATTGATACCTAATACAGAAAAATAATTGAGAGAGAGAGAGAGAAAGAGAGAAAAGAACTGTTATAGAAATCAAAATAAATTTTTACTAGGTCTAGGTCGAGTTACGAGCATAATTTATTTCATCAAATTACTTTAAAGCAAAGAAAATTCTACAATGATTGTTATGAATTAAAGTTAACCGTCATTGTATGGAATTAACTTATTATGGAGGAAACTTTACAATTTTTCAAAACAATTACAATGAGTTTTATAACTTAGAGCTTTTACGAATGCTATCCATTAAAAACATCGGTTTTTAAGACTTAATTTAATGCTTCTACGATGTTTTAAACATAAATTTTCACGTTAAACAATTTTAATGCATATCTCGACACATCTTCCACCTTCAAATATGATGTAATGGTATCGAAACTAAAACAGCAGTTTTTGGTACTTTCAAAGACCTCAATATTGCCTTCAAATTGCAAAGACGATTTATAAGAATCTGTTTAATAATAAAGCATTTACAAACCGACTTTTAAAATTGGGCATTTGGAAAACAGACTGCTGCAATTATACAATGAAAATTTATGCCAAGCTTAAATCAAAATGAAATCTTATTCGGTTGGATTGTATTTCGTTAAAATAAAAATAAATAAAGACACCAGCATATTTGCAGTTCAATTGTAACAAATAAATTACGTAGACAGTTGATAGTGAATCACAACAAATTCCTATGTGAATTTTACACTGATGAAAAATTGGTTTGAATATCTGCATAATCTCATCAACCCGACTGAAAATAGAAAATTTTTCTTTTGTCGCATTCACTTTCGAATTAATATTCCTCATTTGAATATCTCCGATGCGACGAAATCTCCAAAGGAATATTAGCAACATTCTTTTACACTGCCTGGAGCAAGGTTCAAAATCAATTTAATCGCACCTTTCAAGAATTTAATAAGGAATTCCATTTTTTTCTTAAGATGAAAAGGGGAAGATTCATTATAGCTAAACAAAGGACCAATCATTCCCTCCCCAAAATCTAGGAAGAACGACTCTTTTGCAAAAAAAGGTATTATAATTCAAATTTTCAATGGTTACATTTTCGTCCTATTCATAGCCAAACAATGTAGTGTTACCTTCATTGCAATTATTTTATTTGAAGCAGTTTATACGATTGTATGCCTCTTAAGCTAAAAAACATTATTAAAAGATATCGGCAACATAATTTGGGTTAAAGGTATAGTAAACACAAGTACAATCACCACTTGAAATATAATACATAATTGCACAAAATATTCCACAATGGTGATCAATTCAATATTAACAACGTATATTGAAGTTAATATGATTTCGCTGCCGAAAAGTAATCGCTAGTCATTTGCAAGTAAGCTTTCACTATTGCAAGTAATAGTGTTTAAACAAAAGAATAGATAAAAATAATTATCTACTCTTTTGGCTCTTCCGGGTAACATTAAACAAAAACACATGCATGCGGAATATGGATGGTATGCAGATACTACATGCATATTTACGTATTTCCTTTTGTTGTCCTTCATTTCATGGGAAAATAAATAAATTTCTTTACAAGAAAACGGAAAAGTGAACTTGACTCGCTTCTGGTATTTGAAAACTTAATTACTTGAAGCATATTTCAATTAAGGAACTTATAGACTCAGAAATTATTATTTTTAATTGTTTTATCGGCAATTTAAGGTTTTTTGAGACTCAGAAGCAATGAAAAATATTGTATCTGTAATTTAACTAACAGTAGTTTAAACTAGATCAAGTCCATTAAGATTTGACTAATTTCTCAAATGAAGAGATATCTCGTCATCAAGATATTGCCGATTTTTATACGATGACGAGATCAGAATCTGGTGAGCTTTCTTCTAAAAATGAGATATTCGTTCATCAAGATCTAGTTAGGTTGGCTAATGACGAGACACCTCTTTGGGACAGCCAACAGGAGAGTTACGGTACGGAAAGACTCAGAAATGGTAAAAAAAAATATTTTTTTAAAATCGACTTTCTAGGTACTTTGAGGGGTTAAGGAATGAGAAAAAGTTATTTTATTGTTTGAAAAATTGGATTCCCTAGTTTAATGTCGCCAAATAGGTTCAGCTCTTTGGGACAGCCAACAGGAGGGTTACAGTACGGAAATACTCAGAAATGGTACAAACAATTTTTTTAATCGACTATTCAATGTACTTTGAGATTAAGGAATGAGAAAAAGTTATTTTATTATTTGAAAAATTGGATTCCCGAGTTTAATGTCGCCAAATGGGTTCAGGATTTCCACTCTAAGTATAAGAAAAAGTGGGGCCTTTTTAAAGGATATGTTACGTATTTTTAAGGCAGCAGATGAACCCTTCAAAACACAGGTGAAGAAACTTTCACGGGTGCTATAGTTTATTTCACAGACCAGGTAAGGATTTCTTGTCCAAGGGCAAATTTCATTGATATTGGTTTTAGCGGGCGTAAGGAAAGATCTGTATTGACAATGATAAGCCACTTTTCAAATTTTTCGGCTCACAATTTGCTAGTTTCAGAACATTCCAATATCATAATGGTTTATCCACTTTTCAAGCAGTCGTACTACATTAAAACTTTCAAGTAATACGCGCTCATTCAAACAATCAGAAACTCTTCCGATCCTTTTGAATAGTTTGTTTTTGAAATTTTCTTTCATTACATAATATTTCTGTGAATTATCACTATGTTGCCCGGAGTCCTTCAAATATATGAAAAGATATTTCTTCGATGGTTACTTCCAACTTTACTATCAAACTGAATTTAACTATATTTAATGTATGTTGATACTGATGACATTTATAATCCGAAAGGAAAAGGCGACAGAATCAGAGGCCAAAGGCTCACATCAAGAATATATCAGATTTTGTGATTTCCAAACTTATATACCTGACTGTGGTTCAAAATTACATGGATTACAATTGTCCTCGGATCATTCCCTTCGGATTTGATCCGGACCGTCACCAATAAGCCATTGTGTTGCTCCAATGCGACGCTAATTAAAATACTTACCTATCAAACTTATCTATAGAGGTTTTTACATATTCTCCATTCAGTCTCTGAATTTAAATCTTAATCTAAACTATCTGATCGCCACACGTGTTTAAAATAAATACTAATAGAAACGTGCATTGAATTAAAGGTCGAAAATGTTTATCTAAGCCATTAAAAACTCTCGTCACGTCTACCAAACGACGGAATAGTGCATAAAAGTTAAAATCCTAAATTAGATTCATTACCAAAGTAATTACGACAAACTTTCTTAGAGTTCCTTGTAATGAATATTCCTTGTAATGAATGTAGAATATTTTTATTTTGTGGTGGAGAAAATAATGCATTACCTATAATAGGCTGAGTCAACATAAACGTCAAGTGAAATTTTTTCAAAATACGACCGCATTTTGCATCGAAAAGTATCTAATGAGTTCGGACTTTTCTGCCTTTTAAAAGCTTTTTCCAGTGAATTAACAATATTTGTAATTCGAAGTAGCCAAATTTTAATTTTACCTCGCCTCTAGACCAGTCTCCGCCTTAACATTTCTTCAAATCTCCCCTTCGATATAAAAATGAAAGAAAATGCCCTTTCAAGTCACGAGGAAAAAATGTTTACACCGAATATCCTTCAGCGAATATCTCAGTGGAAAAAACAAACTGACCGTGGAAGGTTTTAGTTTACGTGCCAGAAATATCGTATCTTTAACGGAACGAAAATAAAAGCCCAACAAGGCTTAAAATAATACTGTAAATATATTTCCAGATTATTTTCTGCCACCAAGTAGTAAAACCTAAGAAAAACACGCCAAGGATTATCGGAAGCTAAAAACATTTAGAGATAAGAGAGGAGGCTGACAGATGCGGTTATCGGAAATGGAAATATTTTTCTGAACCTGACTCTTTATCTCTCACTTAATTCCCTAGACTAGCAGAAAGCTGGAAAAGTAAGTCCGAATCCCTGACCCATCAATTATTTTTTGAATGAATTAAAACGCAATCTGTTTTAGGCAGTGACTATAAATAAGAAACGCGCTCGGATTTACAAGTTTCAGAAATACCTGAAATGCTACTGGGACAGTTGCTTAAAAAAATACAGGGATGATGTATACGGACATTAATTTTACTAGATCAGAACTCTTGGGACTCGAGACTCCCCAGATGTTGATGGATTACTTTCTGGAACTAGAGAGGTACTTAGGGGATTCTAAGCACGCATTTACATTGTAGTCTTTTAGATCACTCATTATAAATGTCTCAAAAGAATATCAATAATCAAGAATATAGTATTTACAAATTTTGTATTTAGTGTCCAAGATTGTTAAAAGGATTCAACCTGATGTCTCGTAACGCCTTCTAAACAGTTAAAGTACACCCAATCAACAGGGTTTAGTGAACGTAGCGTTATTTCGAGCTGTTAAGTAGAAATACTTATATATAGATATGTAACACACATCAACTCGCAAGAACCAAATTAGGAGGTAATGTCTTATTGGACTAGCCGCCAGTATAATCCAATGCAATATATTTAACTGCGTGTGTTTAATAGTAGCAACACAGAGTTTATTTTACAATATAACTTTACTTCTTACCGGGAATATTGAAATTGGTATACTTTTATCAAAACCAAAAATGATTTGAAAATAAATCTTAATCACATTTTTAATAGTAAATGGTGGGTAAAACTTACTTCAAAACATGTAATTCTTTCCAAAGGTACCTTAAGCTATAATACGTAAGCTGTCAGATGGGTCTTGATAGAAATAAACGTAACTCATTGCATAATTTGGTTTCCGAAAAATCTGTTTCTAGTCTCGTGTAACATACAGTCCTTATTTGAAGTTTCCAACACACTGAACTTGCTTATAAAAGTATTAATAGCAATTGGCGGGAAATAAATCTGATAATTTCAATCTGGTTTCTAAACACGTTACGTTTCTAAACTGTTTATCACAAACATTGTACTTGGTACCATTGTTGAAGATTTAAGTGGAAAATATCAGAGAAAAGGAGAAAAGCGTTTTCAACCACAGAATAGGTTTGTAAAGTTTTTTTGTGTAAAGATGCGAATCACATAACACGATTTTAAACATCCGTCGGAATTAATTTGGAATGCGGCAAATATACATAAAGGTCTATGACAGCATGAGTAATCAAGCCTAAAGAAATTGAAAAATAAAGATGCCTTAAAATGAAAAAAGAAACATAATGTATAATGTTTCTTTCAACTTCAGTGGAATGAACGAAGTGCCATTATCAAAAGTTTTCAATTCAAACAATACGCAACCATTGCTCGGGATTTTATGCTCTTTTAAATTCCATACTTTGATACATAAAAAGCAGACTCAGTAAAGCGATGCGCATAATAAGTGAGAACCAAATCGCTCAACAACAAAATCTTTGAGAGCAAAAAATAAACCACGAAAATCGCTGTCTTGCCCTCGATCCCGTCAGATGAATTTCTTTCAAGAAATTAACCACCGCATCGTAGGGGGAAATGGAGCTGTGTGAAAGAAAGCCGAGTAAAAGACTTTATAAAAAAGATATAAGGTAGATGTTTGCTTTAAGCTAAAGAAAGAAAAGGATATACAAACAATGAACCCAAATCGTAAAGGCTTTGACCTGGTGAAAGTGATACAAATCCATTACTATTCTAAAACTTCAGAGGAAAATACACAATGGATGGACAATAGTAGTTAACCGAGAATAAAAAAAAATTATTTCTACCTATTCGTAGGTAGGTATTTTAATTAACGTCGTACTGGAGCAACACAACGGACTATTAGCGACGGTCTGTATTCAATCCCAAAGGAAAATATCTGAAGACAAAATCCTGGTCCGATGATACTACCTCGTAGTAAAGTTTTTAATTAAAATCTTAAGAAAGAGGTGAGAGAGAAATTATTTTTGTATTTGTGGGGGTTAAATGAGATTTAAAACTTTTTTAACATTTTCTGTAAACATTTCAAACAAAATAATATATTATTGAGTGTTATAATTATTATGTAGTTGTCTCAAGATTTGTGAAACTGTAGTAGGTAGTTAGCTGAGACTTTCTGTCCAGCTGGGAATTTTTAGTGGGTCTATCTTTACCAACTTCACCCTTATAGTCTGAATAGATACAGTTTATTTACTACTCCGATTACCGCTGAACTACTGTAAGTTTCCCATTTCCCTCTATGCGTAGTTTTCATTTTCTCACAGATTAAAAAAAATAATAATAATTCTTGGCTTAGATTAAAAACTAATCATAGAATATAAGGAAATAGCTTGCTAACATATTTGAAGCGTCTTAATTTCTGCAATAAAATGTCTCATTGAAATATCTAAGCGGAACCAAAAGGTTACATAATAAATAAAAAAGGAATTGAAGGTAAGTAGTTAAAGTAAAGCAGTAAGTAGTAGCAATACAACGGACAATTGGCGACGTTCCGGGATCAACCCCAAAAGTGGAATTTAGTAACGAGAATACAAGTAAGCACAGCTTCATTGAATTATCATTCACCTCAGATACACGTATGCAATCTCAAGACGTTAAAACGAATTCAATTCGAGTAATATACAAAAGAAAACACATTAGCTTCTACCAAGATAACACATTAGCTTCAACCAAGATAACACCATTCTCCTTCACATCGATCTCTCTAATCTTAACAGCTAATTGCTGGGTTTTTCAGGGAAGTACTTTAACGGATCCCCCAACTGCAATTAGCGTTTCTAACGAAAGCTGGTTAATACGGGATTTCACGTATATCAGTCTTCGAAAAACAGCGCCTCCTCCTTTGAAACAGATGTAGAAAGGTTTATTTCTGCCACTACTCACGACTTCAGTGTGTTTTCTGTGGGAAGTGCAGAAAAAGGAGCGATAAATTACACGCTAAACAGCCGAAGAAAGAGAAACAGTTCCCAAATGATGAAACGCACGAGTAACGGGAGAGTAGAATACACAGATATTAGTTTTTAGCTTGGCTCAGTCCTGTTGCAAGTGATACATCAGAACAGTGCTTGTCAGGCCCCATGCGTGTGTTTAAGGCCACTGACACCCTATTATGAGTTGCTTCCTGTGGTGAAGACAGGAAACTGTTTCAGCCAAGCTTGCTGACCTTCCTGACCTGCGTAACTCTACGCGAGCTTATTTTCATTATCCGATTTCATGTTAAACGTTGCCTGTCCACAATCAGGAGAATCGAACAGTAGTAATTTTGGAAAACTTATCGGGCAAATAGAAGTTCCAAAAATGTTCTTCCACCTCACTACAATTTTAGAAAAGTAAAATGTGATGTACATGTTTAAAACATGATGACAAAGGCTCATCCACGAAAAGGGCTTTGGGGCCCCAAGAATTTAAAATGCAAAAATATCAGTATTTAATTAATTATTCTGTTCTGTAAACGTTCTGTAGCGGATGAAGTTTTTGACATTTTCTTTTAGTTTCAGTCAACACATTTATCAATAATTTTTATTCATTTCCTAGTGTCTTATTATATTTTCCCCAAGGGTTTGATATGGTAAAATAAATACTCAAAATAAATAACAAAAACACTCAAATACAGTCTTTATTAATAAGGAGTTGAGTCACCATTTGCCTATAATGCCGTTTCCGTCTATATGTTCTCTCCATTCTGTTTTCTACTGTATGAAGATGTTTTTGACATGTTTTCCTAGCTTCAATTAATCATTCTTATCCATGTCCTAGTGTCTCCTTATATTTTCCCCATGGGTTTGATAAGTTAAGAGAAACACTCAAAATATGATACATTCTTTATTAATAAGGAGTTGAATTGCTATTTGCCTTCAATGTCGTTTCTCACCATTCTGTCAAAATGTGCTCTTTATTCTGTTCTCTCCTGTATGAAGATGTTTTTGACATTTACCCCTCAACAAACATCTATTGATAATTTTTATCCATTTCCAAGTGGGGGGAGGGGAGTGCTCATTGCAATTTCACCAGAGATTGGATGAGTACGATAAACACTCAAAATGTGTGTTACAGTCTTTATTAATAAGGAGATAACAATAGTATAATAAAATACTAACAAATAAGCTGATTTCACGTGACGATTAAAGCATACTTTACAGGAATCAATTTAAGTTTTTCCATACTTCTATTAAAAATTAATTCGTTTGTACTCTGTTCTCTTTATCACGAATTTCCGTTCAATGAAAATACAAGCTGCATAGAACAGCGAATTTTTATCTGGAAAGCTTTATCTCACCCTACCCTCCTTTAAGCATAACATATAGTTATTTGTACGTTCATACTAAAGTCTGCAGTCTTAAATGGTTTGTTCTCCACATCAAATGATCATAGGCCGATAAAGGTGCAACCTTTCGGCTTCGCATCCTGCATCACCTTTGACATACAACTAGCAATCGTTAGTATGGAGCCATCAAAATATTTTCAAACCTGGAGTTGTAATCCGAGATAGCTCCAAAAAGAATTATAATTACCTCCCCAGGGATTAAAACAACGCCATAATGATACCAAGATTTAAAATGTCGAAAAATCAGGTGAACTTCTTCCGAATATTTACGAGTCTGCAAAGAGGCAGCAGGATTTTATAGTTTCAAAGAAACTAGACCCGATGTCGAAAAGTTATTCAAATTCAAATAGGGAAGTCGGTTCACTATCCCAGATTTATCGGCAAAAGCAAACAGCGAACATTTTCATCAGCTAGACAGAGAGAGCTTAACCAGGAACCAAACACACAACACACAGCGCCCATTTCTAATCCTTTCCACGTATTGGACACCAAACATGATAATCCGACTTTCTGGGGCTTTGCTCCTCTGATGGATGCGATCTGATCTATAAGAAGTTAGTTACTACTCAGGGATTAGAGTAGAAGATTGGCTCTTCTGGGAATGGACCCAGAACAAGAGAGCTTTCGTAGCGTTTGCAATTTGAATCTGACATTTTCCCCTGTTGGATTTCTGAGAAATAAACAGGATTCTCACTCCTGAAGGAAAAGAAACCTTAGGGCCTTTATAAGGCTATTTTCCATTCTTATGGGGCTGCATTTCATAGAGATCGATGGAACATATTAACATGTTGGTCCACATGTGAAGAAACTTTCGCAAGTACTAGGTCTCGTGAACTCAGTTTTAAAAACACCTATTTGTAGATAACTTATAAATACTAAGATCGATTTTGGATTCGTGACCTCCGACGAGTATTACTGATCTTGTTTTTCGAAGGCGCATGAAATAAAAGATGCAGCGATCTTGTACAAACGAAGGCATTTTAAAACACGTGAAGGATTTTCAGCGAACATTAACCCTTCAAGAGGTTTCGACGAGGTATCTCATCCATCAAGATCTGACCAATTTTGATAATGACGACATACATCGGTGACAAGATAATACCGATGTTTTGACGATGACAAGATCTGGTCAGTTTTTTTCTAACGACACGATATCTTGTCTATCAAGATCTACTAATGGTTTTATTCGTCAATTCAATCACTAGGAGCATTTTAAGACTAAATTTTAAAAATCAGCCTTTTTAACCCACTTGGTGGTTGTCTCGACGAGGTCTTTTGCCATTAGCAACAAACTGGCCAGATCTTGTTCTCGTCATCAGCATATCTGACCAGGTTTTGATGGACGAGATATGTCGTCATTAGGAAAAACTGACTAGATCTTGATCTTGTCATCACAAAAAGTGGCAATATCTCGTCTTAAGCAAAATTGATCTTATTTTGATGGACGAGATATCTCGTCGAAAGCACTTATAGAGTTAAAACCTATGGGAATCCTGGAAGAGGCAAGGTCGGACTGGCTCGTGGAAGATGGGAAAAATTATTGATATACAATTTTTTCCTCCAATCAATCAAAAATAAATTACGACCCAGTATATAGGGCAGGGCTCGAAATACCCGGGTGCACAGGTGCACATGAAAATAAAATTGTGCACCTAATTTTTTCCCGCTAGGCGCACCTAATTTAAAAACTTAGGTGCACCTTGTGCACCTGTATTAAAAAATATATTTCGAGGCCTGATATAGGGGACGTTTATTACACACAACTCCGTGTTAGGGGGAGGGGGGGGGGTTAGGCAGTCCAGACCAGCGACCATTTTTTTTATATTAATTCCAACCAAAAACCGTAGTGTATGTGGAGACTGGTACAAGTTAATTATGTCAAGGCCTCAAATATTCTCAATGTAAAATGTTGGCGTGGAATTTTGGATAGTGGGGTACCAGCTCAAGTGTTGACCTCGTTGTTTGACCCTTGTTAAAAACTGCGAGCTTTTGTTCTCCAATCTGTCCCTTCGGGTTTGATCCCGGACCGCCGCCAACATCCCTTTGTGCTGCTATTGTGCGAAGTAAATTTAAGTACCCACTGTGTTGTGAAACTCACGGTGAGGATACTTCAAGGTTTCTTAATAGTTTTTAAGAATGCTTACAGTACACTTTTTCCCGCTGTATCAGAGACGCTAGCAAGGTAAAATAGCTGGGGAAGAGCTCAAGTAGAATTCCAGCTGTTCATAGGTGTTTTCAAAATTTTTTATGTTGTTCACTCAATTGCATACACAAGAATAACCAATATTATTGGTAAACTAGCATTATTTATCCTTAATGTTAGAAAAGGACCTGGGTCCCAATCATAAAAATATTGGGGTAAATATGTTCGAGCCCTTAGGATTTGGCGCCCGTCTGCTGACATCAACAATCAAAAGAAAAAAATCGATCCCCCCTACATATTTGGTTACCAACATCATATGTATATTTATAATAGTGATACCTCATGTTGGGGAAAAGGCTGACAGTAAAAATATTATGTCCCAAGGGAATCGAGCCCCTACGATTTGGCGTCCCTGGTATAAAAATTTCCTAGCACTTGGCGCCCGACTCCTGACTCAGCGGCCAAAATATACAATGAATGAAATCGACTGAACCTGCGGTTATCGTATATATTGGTGGATGCGTAATATCTAGCTCTCATGTTCAGGGCGCCGGTTATAAAAACATCGGGAGCACAGGTGTTTGGGCTCCTAGTACTTGGCGCCCAACTCCTGACACAGCGGCCAAAAGATACAGTGAATGAAATGAAGCCACCCTGAGAGTTTGGTCTGCCGTACTATAGGTGTAATCGCAATATCTATTTACGGAGCGTCAATCATAAAAACATTTAGAGCAACGGTGCTTTGGCACCTGTGACTTGGCGCCCGACTCCTGACACAGCGGCCAAAAGATATAGTGAATGACATGAAACCACCCTGAGAGTTTGATTTGCCGTACTATAGGTGTAACCGCAATATCTATCTTCGGGGCGTCAATCCTAAAAACATTGAGAGCAACGGTGCTTTGGCACCTGTGACTTGGCGCCCGACTCATGACGCAGCAGCCAAACGATCTAATGAATGAAATCGAGTCACGTTACATATTTGGTTTCATATCATTCGTGTATATTGATAACATTTTAATACTTCCCCCTCCCGTTCAGGTGGCCCGGCCCCTCTATGAAATCGTAGGGTGTTCGTGCCTCTAGGATCTGGCACTGATTGTAAAAAGAATCCACGGGGAAACGTGGCGCCTGCAGAGAGGTCACCTGTTCTGAGTGGAGAGATTTTGGGAAGACAAAGGATGCATGAGGAACTCCTCTCGAGAGTCGCCGAGAATCGATCAGAAGCACATGTACACCTTCGCCGCTCTTAAGCCGTGACGTCACATAGAGTACCGCAATGAATGACGCAAACTTTTAGGTGGGCGGCCCTCGTGTGTAAGTCAGAGTAGTCAGTGGTGGGGGCAAACAGGTGGGACAGTCATCCATGAATGAAAAAGGACTAATACGCGCTGTTCTACCGTGGTCGAGATCACGTGCAGCCTGATGACTCCTGAGCGTCCAGTAATGAAGTCCCGCTCTTCCAAATTGCTGACTAACACCAATTCCGCAATTTGAATTGTCTATCTAAAATATACATACAGAGTTTAATTTCACAATAAATGTCATACCTCTGGCCAAATTATTGTTAACGTTACTTACATAAGTCGAATACATGTATAACAGATGATTTACAACAGTAATACTTACCGTGTATAGTTCTGAGAGAATAGAAAGTCATTTAAGTTTTGTAACTCACCTGAAAATATATTCGCCTGCCGAGCCTAGATCAATTGTAAGACCGAATACTAGTTTATCAACATGTGGATGTACTTACCCCATTTGGAACACCATTTCTCTATGTATTTTTTATTTCAACTATGCTTACAGTGTAAACACTATTTCTTACATTTTTTTTTGTGGTATTGTCTAAATATACATACACAGGGTTTCACAAAAATGAAAACGCTAAAAAAGCATTTACAAAAATTACTGACAGTAAGAATTAAATTAAGCAGTTTTCAGAATTTTATACAGTATCAAAGAAGTTTAACTATACAAGTATGATTTAAGTTCGTATTACTATAAAACAGTTGATTTGTGTACTTGAAGGGGGGGGGGAATTAGGAAAGCATATGTCGTTACTTCAAAATCGAGTTTACGCTACATTTTTGTGTAATTATTCGCTTTTGTTGAATCATTTTTCTAATATTATGATCTTATGTCGTTCTATCCAGCTGGACATAAAATATATTTTCTATTTGTAAGTTAGATTGGAACCGAGAAAAAAGACTGAGACTTTACTCTTACCATTTTAATCTAATTTCAAGATTATTTGATATAGCTTTGGGAATTTCAGTAAAAATGCCCTCACCCATTTCAACTTATGCAGTTTACATTTATCTTTTTCCAGATCCAAACTAAGTCTAAGCATTTACATGTTCTCCTTTAACCATTATATTATAGGAACCGTAATTAATTTTGCCAGATAAGAATCGCCCTATTAGTTTTATATTATTCAAAAACAGATAAAATCTTTATTACCAATACATTCTTTTTACAAAATGTTGCAGAACTTGGAACCCAAAGCATTGGTTCAAGTCAAGAATCGCTATTAGATTTATCAGTTATGAATCGCTATTAGTTTCATTGTTATTATAAATCGGATGAATCCTTCATTGTAAAATACAACGAAACGTGGAAACTAGGGTTCAAGCCAAGAATCGCAATAAGTTTTATTGTTGTTCCAAAAGCGGATGAAACCTTCATTATAAAATACGATTTTTCAGCATATACAACAGGAACACATACTATTAATTGTCAACAATGAATACTTACCAATAAAAGCAATGGCTTCAGGAAAAAAAGTAGCAAGATTCTGTGACCAGTGATCTTGTATAGGAATCTTCATGTACTTGATCCCGAGTCCTCGGTCTTCGAAGGCATTCGGGAGATTTGGTGTGACGTTGAGGACGTAGCGTATTTTGTGCCTTTGCAGAGCTTCCAAGTCGGCGGAATTATCAGCGTTTCCAAGAAACAAGTATGGCAGAATTTCAACTGGAAATGGCGGGTCGTTGGGGCTGTGTTCCCCGTCGAGTCCGCTATCGCAGTGTTCGGCTTCTGAGTCACTGTCGCAGAGGGGAGTGATTCTCAAGTTGTCCAAACTCAAGTCAGATTCCCTAGCCTCTGGAGAATCACTCTCAAGCCACTCTGGCATCAAGCTCTGGAAGGCATGAAATCCTCCTGCAACAAAAACAAACATTAAAATAAACAGAAAGAACTACATAACTGCTACAATAGAGGCTGTATTACCGTGCCTACTGCAATTAGTTAGAGACCATTTGGTGCAAATACAATTTAAATCTCAAAACTACATTCGTGGCCTTCGAGTTTTGACAAACTTAGAAAGAAATTCTTGTGTTATTCATATTTCTCATGTCGGGGGCAAAAGCGAGGTGGGTTAGGCTGGGTTTTATGGCGCAAGGGACATATTTGCCTTGGTGAGGTACCTCGTCATAACCAAAACCATTAGAAGATCCTGATGGACGAGATATGTCGTCATTATAAGAAAACTGGCCGTATCTTGATCTCTTCATCATAAAAAAAATTGTCAATAACTTGATGAGAATATATCTAGTCATCAGCAAAATTGATCAGATCTTGATGGACGAGAGATCTCGTAGAAACCACCTGGAGAGTTTTTGGATGCATGCTGGGTATGATAAGATTTAGGATATTATACCTCATAATTGATAACACTCACATCCCTAAATTCAACAAATGCTACGTTCAAATAGACATGTCTTCAATTATATGACAGCAACTATCTTAATTTTAAATGTTCTAACTGACTTGTTATATTTTGTTTAAAAACCGAGCAAATAGACGTGAGTGCTTTCAGAAATGTTTCCTCTTTCAAATTCCAATAAAGGCGGTAGAGTAAACTAAAGGGAATCCCGTCATGAATTATGAACCGACTTCAGAAATGAAATAAGGAAGGGAATCTAATTCGTAGTTCCGGGTAATACAAAGTAATGAAACATGATTGTCACTGCCATAGAACATAGTTAATTATTAAGGCCTGGGTGTTGGTGACCTTTTTTTATATTTCTTTCAAAAGGCGAAAAAGACGTTACAAATAAACGGTACTATTTAAATTTGAAGGGTAGGTAGGCATGCTTTAATTAACGACGTACTGGAGCAACACGTCGGGTTATTGACGACGGTCCGGGATCAAAATCCCCAAAGAAAAGGAAATTTGAAGGGAAAATACCTTAAGTTTGTACAACATTTAAAAAAATTATAAGTAAGAGAAATTCAAACTTAGACAAGTGTGCTAGAATTTCGCGTTTCTTTTTCATAAAAATAGACAATAAAAGGCAAGAAAACTTCTATTTACACCAAGACATTATTTTTGAAATATGATTATGAGAAACTTTCTCCCAAACTAGATTGTTCTAAGCAATGTCTTTAACATGGTTGTCAGAATGAGCTACCATTACAGATCGATAACCAATTACATTGAATATTGTTTTGGTTTGGTCATCTATCTATCCTGGCTTTGAGTTACAATTTGAAAATTTATCCAAATCAAAATTTGATATCTTATTTTGAAATAACTAGTTTTAACAACTAGTTTTGGACACATCAGCACGGACACGTAAAATAATGTTAGTCGTTAGTTCATGTGCGCCATGAAAAAGGTTGACTGTATGGAATCACCATGGGCGCTTCGTCTACTTATATATTGCTTGTATGGGTGTATCCACTAATTCACAACGGTCCCAAAAAACGAATCAGAGAGGTATCGATTCAGCTTTTTGAGTGAAGGATTCGGGGGGAATACAGGAAATACATAATACCTTAATCGCGTCTTTTGTTACAGAAGTGAGTGTAGAAAATAAACAGGAACAAATAATGGATTTGTCTGCCATGCGAGATTTATAAAGACAATAAAAGCGTCTTTCTCCTGCTAACAAGGCCACTGAATAAGAGCCGTTCTTTCACGTTTGCCCCGTAATACAATGCAATCTGAAGAAAGTTTTCTTCCACTTAATGTGAGAGATTGAAGTTCAAGTTGGGTTTGAGGAACACGCTTTAAGAAAGTTCGAGCTACTTTTCGTAATGCTGTACACCGAATAAAATATACGGGGTCTGCTGACTTGAAGTAATCCCACAGAAATAAAATATTTTCAAAGCAAACAACACTCGAAAGTTTTCTGGACTATACAATTACGTTGATGAAATATTTTCAGTGAATAAAAAATACTTTCAACGAAGTTAAACTATCTGGTTCTTTCGAAGTAATGTGTTTTTTTTTTGTACGCAATAACTAAGATAGATGTTTTGACAGAAAATCAGAAAAATTAGTAGTGTATTGTTTTCTGAGAGTACCAATGCATTATGATTTGTTAAAAAATAAAAATGGATCCAAAAAAAAAACGTATTTCAAGACATTAAATACTTTTAAAAAATAAATCCTTTTACTTAAACAATTAAAAAAAAATTGCATGAAATGTTTTCTCTTTTTTTCCTACTCTTGCTTATTTTAGACAAGTTTCTTTTCAAATATATTTTTCCTGTATTTTTCTTGAAGTGTTTTCCCTACACACACAACTTGTTTCTTATTAATACTTTAAAAATCCAACAACTCATCTCAATCTTTATTCCGTCTTTCAGATTAATCCTGGACCACCGCTAATAGACAGTTGTATTGCTCCAATGAGACGCAAATTCAACAACTTACCTTATTCCGGACCCAAAGTTATCAAACAAATCTTGAAAACAGTTACGAAAGATTTAAAAAATCTCGAAGTTCGTAACAAAAAACCTTAACATTTTAAATACATTGTAGTCATGAAACAGAAAGCTGAGAAGAGGGATTTTACATTTCAGAAGTCATTCGGTTTCACGCCAGATAGAAAGCGAATGAAAAAGTAAGCTGAGAAAAGGGATTGTACATTTCAGAAGTTAGCGGTTTCACTCCTGATATTTGCTCCCTCGGGGGGCAAATATTTAGGTTTGAACGGACTTCACAATCCTGAGGTATCCTAGTAATCTTTCTTTACCGTGAGGTTTACTACCTCTGGTAAACATGGTGGTTGCGACCGCAGAATGCACAAGCGAGTCTGCTTTCTCCTCGCCATTTTTTAAAATTACATGACATTGTATTATGTCTGGCGCAGCTTGGCCAAATATGGTCTTTGTGCCATAAAACCGACAAATCAACCAACCTAACATTGATTGGAAAATTTTAATAATTCGTTAAATAATGAAGCTAGAGCTATTCAATTTCGCACACATATTTTTGTTATTTAAGTTATTCAGTAAACACAAACAATAAATTTTGTGCGATAGTTTGGTTATTTTTAGTCGTCCCATAATTTGCACCTTTTAACTCTCGTTAGTACGTCTGTGAATAAATTAATTATATTTCGTACATCCAATCCTTTCGTAGAAACTTATTATATATTTTGTAAATCATATTCTTTTTTATCAAACTGCATTCTTGCAAAGGGCACTTTCGACCCAAAGAGAGAAAGGGGCCACATTCCTCAGTTTATGTTTCGCAATTTAATTCATAAACGCATTCTGTTTTACAGAATGAAGACTAAAGTTCACACCCCGATCCAACATACTCCAAACACTGAATTTGTATTCCAAATAAAACATTCAACGCACACATCATCTCTCTCGGTAGCATGGTGGGTTTTAATCGGTTTCACTCAACAATTTGTGGGGAAATTTTTAATGACTAACTAAATAATATAGCTACAGCCTACACAAATTGCACATATTCATTAAAGCTATGCAATCAATGAGATAATACATTTCCCCGACATTTTGGTCATTTTTAGAAAATGTGTGTGCATATAAAGTAACTTATAAAGAAAACGGATTTTATTCTGTATATTCTAAGTACGACTGCGACCCAACGGATTTTATTCTGTTATTCTAAGTTCGACTGCGACCGAACGAATTTTATTCTGTATATTCTAAGTACTACTGCGACCAAAAGGATTTTATTCTGTACATTCAATTATTTCACAGAAAAATGACTCAATACTTTGCTCATATTCTTTCTTTTTTGCAAAAGGCACTTTGGACCCAAAGAGAGAAAGGTCCTATATCCTTATGTATGGCCCAGTTTATGTTTCGCTAGTTCAATTCATAAACGCACTCTGTTTTTACAGTGCGAAAAGACTGAAGCTACCACCCGCAATCTAACGTTCTTGGAACACTGAGTTTGTATTCCAAATAGAACACTCTCCGCACATTATCTCTCCGGTTGCACACATTGTGTGTTTATGTTCCACTTCTAAATAGCTCCGTAGCAAAATGTAAGGCGGAACGCAACGGCCTTGAGAGGAGGCATCCAACCTGATATTGGACAGACGAGCGAAAGGGCAAGGGAAAAGAATCGAAGAACTAAACACCTACGCACAGGCCCTACAGGTGTCGCCTCTAAGAACTATTCTTTTCTTTACTTCGGGGCTACTCCACCCACGGTAACTGGTTTTTTCAGCAACTGGTTCTCAGTCCGGGTTCGTCACCAACCAGGTTGAAGGTCACTAGCACGCTTGTTGATGATCGGAAACTCAGCATCCGAAAACAGTCTGGAATTTTGTTCGCCCCTTCAGTGTTTATTCGCTATGGATTTCCGTGGATGTTTCTGTATAGTTAATTGCGAGTGTCAGCAGCAAGCGCAACGAGCCCAGGTGTGAATGCAGCCCAAATGAAAGTTTCTCTTTCCCCCATTAAAAAAACAAGTTTTCGCGTGCTGGAAAAAGTGCAGCGTTTGAACCCTGACGCGTTTTGTATCGCAGCGCAAACGAGGGACGCTTTTTCATGCGTGACGTTTACTTACTTTTTATGCGAGTTTGATCAACAGTTTAGACAACGGTAAATGTAACAAACAAGCTATGCGTTTTAAACGAAGAATAATAATAAAACAGGGTACATATATATTGGAATATAAGGACTTTTATTTAGAATGAGAGATGGGAAAGAGGCACGCAGTTTATTAATCGTCTAAGAACCGCATCAAGTCTACCGCATTAATCGTCTAAGAACCGCGCAAGTTTGCGAACTCGTTTATTTAAAGGCTATAAACATTGTTCAAAATACAGTGACTTTATAGATAAAAGCATTTATTAGCAAATAATAAATATTCATCTATTTTTGTTTATTTGAAAAGGAAAACAAGCATCGATTTGTTTTGAGTGGCAAATGAAATTATCAAGGCTATAATTCTAACACGAGGAGATCATTGGTTTGCTTTGTAATTATTTGGTAATGTTTTGGAACACAATGGCTGTAACACTGGGATTTGAACTTCGGATCCTTGATAGGGGGTCGAGTACTAGAACCAGAGGTCTAAAAAGAACCCCAGGAAACGGATATTTGTACTGCAATACGCAGTCTATTTTTTTGTTTAAAAAAATTAAATATTTCCATTGCGTTTGCTACAATAGTTGAAAAGTTGAATAGTTTAGAACTTGTGCAAATTAAACTTTGCTTGGAGTGCAGATCTGTCACCAGATATAGTCGAGGCCCGTTGAATGGGTCTGTTGGATTGGGTTTTATGTCGCCAGAGCATATTTGGTCAAGCTACGCCAAACACATCGTTAAGACAGTTGAATGAGAATCAGAGCTTGGTGAGATGAAGCAATTAGTACATTTGACTTTTCAGGGTAGTTAGTCTTTATAGGAAAATTCTTTTTCCAAAACTAACTGGTAAGAAGAAAATTACTGGAATGAATTCTTATTTTACTGCAGGTGTTGTGTACATGTTTTTACTCTTCAGTATCACGAGAGTCCTATTTTTAATAATCTGGCTTAGGTTTTATAATATTGAGGGACTTTTCTATAAGCGTTGAAGTCACGAGAATCCCAAAACACGAATTGCAGGCTGAGACATGACGAAACGAAATAACTCTCATGAAAGAACAACAAATTAAATGGATCCAGCCGTTTGTAATTTTTATTGATGTTAACTGTGAAATATATCAATGTAGTGATCATTAAGTGCAAGTCTACGATGCGTTGCTTGAATAACTTAGGCTTATCTAGCTACTTAGCATGCAGAGGTTGTGGGTGAGCGGGTGTCGTAAATGAAAGGACAAAACTGGAGCCATACGTTCAGAGAAGGTGTTCCGTCGGTTGAACAACCTTTGAGAAGTCAACTGACTTTGCATTTTTATTTTCACCTTTGCTCAATTATCATTCAACACACACGTAGGATTCTAGGAACGGACTTTAGCATAGGAAATTCAGTGTCTCTCAGCATTGGTTAAACATTTGAGGAAAAGGGCAAGCAGGGATATTATTCTGGAGATACATTGGTATCATAAGCTCCGTTTGTTTTATTATTAGTGTAGAGCAGTTTTAGAGTTAGCTACATTAGTATCGTAATTCTCTTAATTTCTATTACTAGCATAGAGTAGTTTTAGAGTGTGCTAGGAGAGACTAATTTTACAGTTCTGGAGGGGTGGTGGTGCTACATTAGTACCGTAAGCTCTATTAATTTCTATTACTAGCACAGAGCACTTTGGGAGTGTTCTAAGAAAGGTTAGTTTTAGAGTTCTGGAGGGGAGCTATATTAGTATCGTAGGATCTCTTAGTTTCTATTATTAGTATAGAGCAATTTTAGTGTGCTACTAGAGACTAGGTTTAGTGTTCTAGAGGGAATTTCTTAATGGTGTAAGCTCTCTTAGTTTTTATAATTAGTATTAGAGCATTTTGTGTAACTAGATACTAGTTTTAGTGACTGCTCCAAAACGAATAAAAACTGTAATGATGGTGGAAAGTGGCTTAACTACGGAGTAAAGAATATGATATAGTATTTTCAATAAATATTTATTTTGTGCTTATGTTACTTTACCCAACCCTATGAATGAGAGATGAAGGATGTTTGTGAATGGAACCCACACGGAACACTTCCATCCCAAAAAATATTGGAGTGTGGCTATGGGTTGAAATTGCCACTCCTGACAAATATCGAAGCAAGCATTGATGAGTATTTTTAGTAATGATATATTTATCCATTGTATTCTCACACTAAGTTTGTATCAACTAAACAAGTCTTTTTTATGAATTTAAAATTCTTTTAATGAAAATAACAACTTAAAAGTTCATTAAATATCTCTAGCAGAAAATTAGAACGATAAAATGTTTTTAATATAAATAATTAGATACGAGTCTTCGCATAAAGCCCATTCTTTGATTACTCGCGTTTCTTAGGAAGTCGTGTACCGAGCAATGTCTCCTAAGAATAGGCACAAATCATGTCGCCAGAAATTTGTGGGACAATTTTCCCAACTTTCTCAAGCAAGACACTGAAAACTAATTATGTAATTGATACTCTAAATGTAAAAACAAAGATCATAGTATCCTTTGCCCCCTCCCCAAGCTGACGCCACAAATTTTCACTATCTTTTTCAATATTCATTCCATTCTTTAACTACTCGATCATCGCGTTTCTTAGGAAGTCATGTACCGACCAATCTCTCCTAAGCAAAGGTGGCACAAATCATGTCGCAGGAGATGTGTGGGGCAATTTTCTGAACTTGCTCCAGCAAAGAGAGAAAGTGAACAAAGTGCCCTACACCCGAAGGGAAGAAAATATTACCCCAATTACAGGGCCGACACAAGCTTTCAACAAAACCCACTAATCGAATATACTTAGGAGATGTAGTGGCCCCGCTTTTAGTTGAGCGCCTAAGTGGTTGGACGAAGAAAGATAAAAATGCTGAAAAAATATGAATCACCTAACGTTACAGAATTTTTAATGTCGAACTATTTCAACGTGTTTTAGGTTCGGGAATGATAATATCACCTCTCACGCGAGGCATTCCTTTAACAACGAAGTACGAAAAAGCTGGAACCTTAAAGTTACAAAGACATTTCCATAGACGCACAAAGCCATCTCAACTATATCGTGGTTTAAATCCGAGTTCAAAGATCAAGGTTAAAGCTTACGCATTCACTAAATACTTCGCGGTCCTTGTAAGATGTTTAGAGTGAACGCTGAGTTTATCTTGATAGATCAAGAGGAACATTAGGTGAGTTAGATCAACAATCGGTTCTAATCAAACCACAAAAACTTTGGAATGTGATTGAAAGCTACTCAAAATGCCAGAATGTTTCTTTGTAACCTGGAAAATTTATTTGGAACGGACAGAGTATCATCATGGAACTGATGCAATCACTTTGGGGAAGGGGTTACAAGCCCGGCTACATGCTGGAGCAGCATGCGATAAAACATACACGACATGCGCATGCGTACTCCGGTTCTCTGCAGAAAGCATGTCGGCGTATATCAGTCAATTTAGTGTTGCACGACTGATGTTGGACCAATGCGTGGCTTGTCTGAGGACTCTTTCCCCGTCAAATTTCACAATCGATCTTCTCATTCAAAAACCGTCTTCCCGTTTACTTCAAGATGGGTGAGTCATAAAAGGTTTACAAAATAAAATTTCGTTATTTTTTATTGGGAAATTTAAAAGAGCAAAATGTATCAAAAACTTGATTTCAACAAAATCAGTTTGACTCTGGAATCTTAAATGACCGTCATCCTTATATGTTGTTTTCCAAACCCAAAAAAGATATGCTCAAATCTTTTAAGGAAATGTCACTCTAAAATACAACTAGGAGATGGGTTCATACAGAATTTTGAATATAAAAATTAAGGAGTATATAAGGGGTATTCAATGAGTTCTTTCGAAAATTTTAAGGAGTCATAGAAGGTTTAAACACACATTTTCAAATGTGAAAAAATAAAATTTCAACATTTTTAAGAACTTAGTTCCATTTAATACTTTATTACTAATAACTGAAAAGAATAAAATTATACTTTGATATTTCAACTCAACACAAGTTCATTTTCCCCTGTGCTCGCTGAAGCTGTTTTATCTAGGATGCTACTGTAAACAGCTCTTATACAGGGAAATCTCAGTATAACGCGCTTCTCAGTTTAAAGTAAATATATTTCTCTCAAATCCAAGCTAAAACTCACAATAACCGAAATTCTAGCGTATTTGTTTTCAATATAAAGTATTTTTCAAAATAAAATATCATTTAAAAATTTTTATGATGTAAGTTATACTGATATTTCACTGTATTCTACAAGTAAATACAAATGACAGATTTCAAATCGACAATGATTGAAATCCGTAATTATTTCTGTTGAATGAATAGGTAAATTATATTTTAACTTCAAATATTCAAGTTTGAAATAATCCACTTCGATTATAACAGATTGCGATTTTCAATACATTCTCAAAGCTACTCTTTCATCAAGATTTAATGTTGAATTAAATTCAAAATAAATGAAATGCAATAATATTTTGTTTACTTAATATGTAAACTATCGCTTTCACTTAAAAAAATTCAAGAATTTGTTATAATCAACTTCGATGATGACAGATTGCGATTTTCAATACGTTTGCAACGCTCAGACGGCATTTTGAATAAGTGAATAAAACACTAATCCCATTCCTTTTGCCACTCCTAGATGTTGGGTCAACAGGGTTGCCGAACATGCATTTCGTCAACAGAAATAAATCATTCGAGGGGGAATGCGAAATCTGAAAGTCTCCACGCAATCTCTCTCTCTCTCTCTCTGTCTTATTTTCGAATCCGAAAATAAAACGGACCTGTTGAGACCGCCCTCTTTGCTTGATTTGTCACAATCTCCTTTGCCATTGGATGGTTCCAATCCGAGATGTCCATTGGCTGTTAACCTTTTCACTCTGCGGCAGACAGACTTTTGTTACCACAAAAATTTCGTTTACACCAGCGACATGGTATGGATCTGTGTACAGTGGATATTATCCCCCTTTTAAGAAACCGCTGGCATCGATCACCATTTACGAGCTGTCTGCGACTGACTTTTAGAGGACTCCTCCTTTTGTTCGATCCTGTCGCCCGTGAGGTGTGAAGGCTTAGGGGGAAAGGCAGAAGGTCGCGCCGGTGATAACTATCTCGCACCAAACGATACCCACACAATACTATCAAAGGAAAGCGTCAGTCGTAAATGCCACTCAAGGCTCAAGTTAGGTAAAAGGGGTCGGACATACAGGTGGCATTGCTTCCCTTCAACATCACCTTACTGATAGCCTTTTCTCGTGGGAATATTTCCAGAACTTGTTGCCAATACACAGCGTACAACGTGAAATATTCTTTTACAATTGAAACGGTACGTTTATGAATCCATTCTTGCGGTGGAACGTAGTGCGCATTTCGAAAGTGAAAAGGCGAAAAAATATAAGGAGTTTTTAAGGAGTAGAACATAAAAATAAGGAGTTTTAAGAGTGCTTAAAACCGAAAGTCCATTTTAAGGAATTTTTAAGGAGCATGCGAACCGTGGGAAAAATTCATTTTTATTCTTGCATATGTGCATTAGTATACACTTTTAGTGATGGTAATAACCTATTCATAGTTTCACCTAGGTATGATTTACTTCTCTCTTTAGAATCTTACTGAGCATTTTTTGTCAAACAAAGCTAAGAGAAAACTAATTTTAGTTTGAGTAATTCAATGTTTCTCCAACTCTACACGTTTCCCAACTCTAAATCAAAGGGCCAAAATATGTGTTTTTAACTTTTCCCAAAGATCACAGTCAATGATTCAGATGAGGATTTTATCCAAGAAGTCGCGTATATGAACGTATCGACTACAATGCTTAATTAGTTATTTTTATCATGAGTTTCGTGCCTGAGTATTATAAAATTTGAACAGAATACGTCGAACTTAAGAACAGCAATGATACTTTTTTTCGCTTCATAAGAAATACTGTCAATTTCCGAGATTGCATGGTCCTTACACAGATCAGAGGAAATCCAAGTCTTCCATGAAGGTCATTTTTTAACTCTTGCATGGTGAAGAAAAGGTTCATAGTTGAAGAAAGAGAGAGAAGAAAGAAAACGACACGCTGAGACATTTAGATTCATTCTACGTGCAGTCATAGAGGGTAACAGGGAAAAGCAAAACAAGAACAAAAAAGCAAGAAAAAGCAACGGTAGAAAAGTGTCCCTTTTCTTAAGCAACGTTTCGCACTGCAGAAGAACAGAAGAAAAAGTCGAGTAAAAACAAATAATGGAGGATAATATCTTCAATTGGCCGTCGCTTTGACGAAGCTGGGAGGGTAGCAGCTTCAATAATTGCGTCAAAGTTGGTCGTCCGTGGAGCACTCTCTCGGTCATTAAATGAGGGGAAACCGCAAGAGGGGTTCAAATGTTGGAAGAAAACAGCAAAAAAGCAAACACCGGAGAACCTTGAGAAATCCGGGACTATTTTTTGAAACAATAGTAGCTACCAGATTGAGGACCTCTCCATAGCAGAATCATCTTAAGATGTTGATACACTTCCATGTATGCGAATGCATAGTTTTCCAGTCTTGTTTGCCACAACGGCCCCCTTTTCAAATACGATTTTTTTAACCTTCGGATAAACTCAATAGTGAACTGCAAGAGTAGCAGCTGTGCCTACAACTTTTGAGTTTCGCCAAAATGTTTACGTAGCTGTGTGTATAATTTTAGAGTTCCTAAAAGCGAATTTGGAACTAAAACAATTTGGAGCTGAAATTATATTTATTAAAACGGAATAACAATTGCACTTTAGCACACTACATTGCTCTTTAGTATATGCGTATTTATTACCAATAAAATCAGAAAAGTTCAAAATACATTTAAGAGGATGGGCCTGGTATTGGGCTACCAATCTGTTGTGACTCATGGTTCCCCGTCTTCGATATCTCTTTTACGTGAATTCGCCGTTGATGAGGGAAACGGCTGGCGAGTTGATAACCGGATGGGGGTAAAGTAATGTCTTGTAACCCCTCGTTTTTGAACTGTCCAGCGTCGTTAACAATTTACGGGGAAGAGAAGATGCTGAGTTCTGGCCCCTCGACAAGAGAGAACCGTTGGACTTTTGAATATGAACGGACGCAGAGGTGGTCTGCTTCAATGAAACCACTGGACTGAAACCATTTTTTTTCACTCATTTAACCTCTAAAATTTTGCCTTAAAGGGGGGGGGCTGGGACACAAAAAAAAAACCTTCAAAAAGTCCTTTTTTGTTTTATATTCTCAAAATTTTTTTAATTTAATTCTTTTTTGTTTGACACCAATTTTATGATGATACCTTGAGTAGAACCGAAGTTATAAACAAAAGAACGTTTTGATAGCTGTCAAAGTTTTGAAAGGAAAAATATGTCGACTTATCCGAAAAACTGCTAACAAAAGTACAATTGCATATAAATTGTACCGTAGAAAGGTACTATTAGCCAAAATAAACCTTAATCAAAGGTCTGAAGATATTAAAATTTTTACGGATTTACTTACGTACTCGGAGTGAAAAATCGATCAGGTACTAAAATTTCACTTTTGTAACTGATTTTCATTAATGAAACTTTAAGGTGATTTTTCTCCATGATGGATATTTCACACTTTTCCCAACTTTAAAAAGATATAACTCAAAATCTATTCAAGATAATAGCATGAAATTTAATATGTATATTCTTCATACATATTTAAGTGATTTGTCTTCAGCAATTTTAAAATTTATTGATATGTTATAAAATATAAATGTTTTTATAAATTATGAAATAAAAAAATGCTCATTTTTAATTAAAAAATTTTTATTATTTTTTTACATGCATGTATTAAAAAACTGTGAAGACAAAATTTTAAATATAATATCTGCTTTTAGAAAATGTAAATATTGTGTCTTTTCATGAATAATTTCTCAAGTTATATCAAAAGTAAACACAGTGACTTTTTTGAAAAATTTAAAATTTTTTGAATTGATATGAAATTAATTTTTTATAATTTTCTATTTGTAAATTAGGTGCAATATCTTCATTAAAAATTCCAAAACAATACCTTTATTAGCAAAGAAAACTATGTCCCGGCCCCCCTTAACTTGTAAATAATGTTAAATATGTAATTTAATGTGCTGTATGTCTTAAAGCTGCTTTTGATTGCCTTATATTCATTCACTCGCGACTTAAATTTATCTCACAACGTTACATTGTCTATATTAGGCTACATTTTCGTCAGCAGCATCCTTAAATCCTCACGGTTAACTATATACAGTCGGTTCCTCTTCTTAGTGAGAAGACTTGTTACCAGATTAAATCCTCGTTCAAATAAATAGGATGGAAATGCATCAATAATGTTCTTGACCCAGCTCCAGGATAGTGCATCTTCTGTTTCAACGAAAACACTCGGCGTCCGCTTTTGAATTTCAATTTAAAATCTCCGTTTATTGATACATCCTTTTATTAATACACCGTTTAGTGTAAAATTTCTATTGGGGGCCAGCATTGCTACCCCCCCCCCAGATTTCCCCACAGACCACTTTGGGAAACCATGAGTTAATATGCCGCGAATGTAACACTCGCAAAAAAATATAAAATAAGCAGCATCGAGCGTCAAAAGCGCTTCGGAATATTTATCAACAGCACTATACCATTGTGGCAACTATTCTCAGCGCGCTATAAAGATGTGTGGTGAAAAGTGTACATTTTGTTGTTTTCATACTTTTTTTCAAACCTTGCAGGGATTGCATTAAAAACGATGAAACAGTGGACTGAACAATAAAAACAGCGACTTAAAAGTAGACTCAAGATGAGTTCCAGTCTCGATGCATTGTGTGTGACGGAACAGAATGCAAGTCCATACAAAAAAACACGCTCGGGACAAACAGTTTTCCATGAAATGCAAGCATCGGTTTCGTAGCTGGACTAAACACGTGCACTTGCATTCTAATGAGCAAGAGTACAGAGAAGAGCGAGGAGATGGAAGGCCTTGGGAAGTTCCTCCCCTTTTCTCATGATACAGACCATCTAAAATAAATGAGCTGTCGAGAATGTCTACCCCCTATAGTGCTTAGTCAGAGTATTTTCCCACACCCCAAGTGTTTTAAAAACCAGACCCATCTGCCAGTCTGCTCTGAAGCTTATACCCCATCACTATCAGAGCCTGTGTAAGTGAAAATACTCTTTCGTGATGGCAAATTTTTATTTGAAACCAGGTATCACAGACACAAATTCTAAGACAAAAGACTTTTGGGACCTGGGACAATCGAGGCTGACGCCACCTTGTCCAAATCAAGTATTGATTATTTAAAATGAAAACAACTAGGATAAAAAACATATGCTAATTCGTATCTTATAATTGTGTTGATCTACATATTGCTGAGAGTGTTAATATGAGGAAAGAAAAGACGTCTGAATTCTTGTTTTGCGCTCTCTACACGATTGTAAAAAGGGGAATGTTTTGCTGTGTCTCTTATGTATATGGGCCGGTGATAGTACGATTGAAAGGGTAAGGGATTAGCTGCGAGTTCGAATCCGTCGCGTACATGGGAGGCTGGTGCACGTCAAATCAGTAATGACCTCAAATGTCCTCACGTTGGCGTTGTGTGGAAGTTTGGAGAGTGGGGTGCTAGCTCAGGTGTGACCTCATCATCTGACCTTGGTTCAAATTTACGTGTTGTCTTCTGATCTTTACCTTCGGGTTTGTTGCCGTATCTTCGCCAATAGCCCGTTGTGTTGCTCTAGTGGGGCGTTATATAATTCAATATCTTTCTAACTTATGTATCTAAATCAAACGTCTATGGGATTCCGTTTCCGAAGGGTCCAGTTGTCAAAGCTTTTTTTTTTACCAGATTACAATTTGGGCTTTATTAGTTTTAAAAGTTTCACCGAGTCTTTAATCGCGCATATTTCGTCAGCAGGCTGATTTCAAAGCAAGGGATATTTCTGTAAGCATTCAAAAGTGACGAGTTTTGGTTAATCTGGCAACAAAAATCACTTAACGATGAGCACTGTTCATCAAATATATTTAACTAGCCACTGCGGGGCGGGACCGGTGTTGCCAGTGCCAGTTGCTTTTGTGGGGTTATTGGTTGGCTTCGCAAACCAAATGGGAAATTATAGCCTATTGGATAACAGCTATAACGGAGTTAATCGTGGTATTGGTTTGCTTCGCAAAACAAAATGGGCGTTGCTCGTGACAGTTCTTTTCGTGGGGGTCACGTTGCCGGTGGTGTTGATTTGCTTCGCAAGCCAAAAAATATAAATATTTAATTGAAAAATTATTTATTTAAAAAAAATGTTAAACGTATAAGGTATCTATATGGTGTAAAATTTCCCTCAGATTTCAAATCCGTTAAAATTTTCATTCTATCTTTAACGATTCCTGAGATAGAAAAAAGCAATGAAGGAGGCCAGTGATAACTTTAATAATTTCTTTTGCTTCACTTGAATCCGTTTCTCAGGAAATCAAAATGAAGTACTCTCGAATCAAACGAAGGTGATTCGAATCTGTTTGCTATCATTCCCCTTTCTTGCGATTACACGAAAAGTGAAAAAAAAAACTTGGAATGGTTCCAAAGGCCTGACATCAATAGTGACGTCTCAGAGGGAGAAAAAGTCAATATTCATGTGGTTCTTCGTCACATTCCGGAGAAATAAAGAACGATGAAAACACTTATTAAATTCATTTAAAAATGTTCTCGATTGAATTTTAAAATTCGACTCAAAAATTGCAAAAAATTCGGACTACCTGCGTGCCAATCCCATTACTGTAAGTGCCATAGATTCTTCATGACTTTGCGTGTTGAAAACAAACAAACACTTCCTTTTATAATAGTAGAGCTACGACAGTCGAATAACTTAAACACATTTTAAAATGGTATCTCCCGCTTTACATTTTTTTTTGTCACTCTTGAAGCGTGTATACGAATCGTAGGTATGTGAATATGTGAGAAGTTAAGTCAGAAGAAAAACGACATAGCCATGGCTGAGTGGTTTGTCCACTGTGCTAGCAACCTGCGAGCTGTGGGCGATTCCTCTCTGTGAGTATTTCTTTCTTTTGTGGCGGTGATGGGGCATGTGCGTCTGGTAAATCCCGATGCGTGCATGGGGATTTACTAAAACCCTTGAGTAACGAAATGCAGGCAACGCAATCCCAGTTGAAAAACATTCATTACTGGCTTTCCTACATATTACATAGTAAAGGATAAATTCAATAAACTATTAATTGATTTGTTTAATATCTGTAACTTTATTTAAGGGATATTACGCAAATTCGTACATTTACTAAAGTTATATATATATATATATATATATATATATATATATATATATATATATATATATATATATATATATATATATATATATATATATATATAATACAGAGAGAATAACATAAAATATTCAAAATAACAGTTACATAAAACAGACAAAATAACAAAAAATAATAATAATAATTGGTGGTGTTTGGGGGAGTGTATGAGCAATTCTTTCAGCCTAATGCTGCTCATATGTAGAAAACACCATTTTATGTTGTTTGGGTCAGGCTCCTCCCTGATGACGCCCTGATCCACCAACATTTCTTCATTTGTATCATTTTTTAAGACTTTTGTTGAAATTTTTTTTTGGAAATATATATATATATGTTGTTAGGAGTGTGGGATGCCACCTCAGATGTTGAGCTCGCCATCTGAGCATGGTTGAAAATTACTAGGTGTTGTCTTTGGATATTTTCCTAAGGGATTGATCCCGGACAACCGCCAATGGGACCAGTGGGACCTTAATTAAAAACCTTTATTCCACCTCTGAGTGCGATCTATGAACAATTACTAAGCATTTCATGCTGCTGCTTGGCTGGGTGTGGAAGTTTGGAGAGTAGGGTGCCATCGTCATCTGACCGTGGTTCAAAATGGCGTTGTGTTGTCCTCGGATCTTTCACTTCGGGTTTGATTCCGGTCCGTCGACAATAGCCCTTTGTGTTATTTCAGTGCGACGTTAATTAAAATGCCTACCTACCATCCAAGCAGCTGGCAAAAGATGATAAAAGAAAAATGCGTGTGAAGTGTGACACCTTAAAAATATTAAACTAAATAAGATGCAATGTAAGAAACGAATCTCTGCAGAAATATGTCTGCGAAATGCGTGAATGTTACTGAAACAAGTGTCTGCAGTCCGCCATTTTACACATGTAGTTAAAATATTTTTTCTCAAATCAAGGAATCAAAAGCGAAGGATAACTTTAAAAAAAATGATGTTGAATAAGTTAAAACATTTCTACTAAAGTGCGTTGATTTAAATATTTCAACTCGTGGAACTTCTGTGAAAGGGATATTGGGTTCACACACACAGATCCGCAATTTAATAAAAACGCAAGCCAGCAGAAACTATCGTACACAAAAATAACAAAAGGGAATGATAGGAGAAACTATTACGGGGAGATTAAAAGTGTTCACACCGCTTTGATAGAACGTTACAATCTTTTTTTTATTCCTTGTATTCCGTTATTCGACAAGACTGCTGTGATTAATTCTCAACGCAAAAACTAAAATAACTCACAATTTCAAATAAACAGGTCGCTCTGAAATTTGAAATTGAAAACGATATGACCCATTTTACAGAGAGAGTTTAAAGCGTGATTAATCTTCCTCGGTAACCCCCTTTAAAAAATTTTCTCATCACCTCTTCCCGATGCTTTTCTTTGCTAAGAGGAAAGAAAATGGGTGCTTCTGTTTCTTTCATTTAAAAACGCGCCTATCTTCATTCCAGATTCCATTTGTAAAAAGTAAAAGATTTAATATATTTTCCAACTTCAATATGCATTCATCAGAAGGAAACCAATCATCAGAAACTGGAGATGCGAGAAAATGAAAGGAATAAAAAGGAAAAAAAACCCGGCAAATTAAAAAAAAAAGGGGGGGGGGGATGGGTAAATATATAATTCATTTAATATAAGAATAAAATATTTAGAGTAAATAACACTGAACTTTATGTGAAGGAAAAAGAAAACGGCGTGTATGTATATTTTTCTAAATTAAATTTTGTTTTCACAATCAGATTTTCATCCAGCTCATTTGATTTTGAGAACTTTAATAACTCAAAATACTTTCCACAGCGTAATTGACATGCGTTATTTAATTAAAATATAGTTAGCAAAACAAGCAACAAGATGCAAAAGACAGGATACGAAATTTCTCACCCCGAAATTTCCATTTGCAAACAGAAATTATTGTTAGTAAACACTAAGCCGGACTCAAAGAAACACCAGCACAAAATTCGTTTTTTGTGAATTTACTTTTATCTCAAATTTCAGCCCACGGATATTCGCATTTGGGTACATCGATAGATTAGAAAACGTGCAAAATGTAAATGCCTATGCAATTTCCATATAGTATGCAAATGGCAGTATTATTCATTTGCAAGTATGTATGCATACTGTGTATTGAATGTAATTGATTCGCGTTTTGCGCATTTATATGTATGCAAATGGATCATTACTCACCAGATGCATCTGAGAAACTTGTGGAGGACAAGACTCTTCACCAGTCATGCTATCAACCTAATCAACGGATGGGTGAATTTCAGGGAATTAGCATTACAGACCTCCACATATAAAGCAGAGCACGGAGATGTATTACCCGACCCAGATGACTGTCTCGACAAGTCAAATGTATGCTTTTAGCAATAAGAGCTGCTCCAAGTTTTAGGTGTGCTTCGTAAAGTGACAGGTGCTGTCAAGTGCACGTCACAATGAATTCCATGATGTATCTTTCACAGGTGGTTGCGAATAGATCGACAAGCTAATAAACAGTAGTAAGTGGGTTTATAGCCATTGATGTCTCTCCGTCATTACTCTGAAAGCGCATGGAAATTAAATGAAGTAGAGCTTCGACCATCCCCCAAATTAGCGCTACGGGATCGGGTAACAGTGGAACGAAGTAGCAGGAATAACACCTTATAGTGCTCACGCCAAATCAAACCGTCTTGATGCAGAACTATTGAGTTGATGCAGAACTATTGGGTTGATGCAGAACTATTGGGTTGATGCAGAACTATTGGGTTGATGCAAAAGTTCGCCGCGTTTTTGGCGTTAGGTGGCATAACATCGCAAAATCGAAGTGTTATCTACTACACACGTACGTGTCAAGTTTTTATGTTGTTTGGGAGGAGGAATTTCAGCCAGTACTTAATTGTGTTACGGTTTTAAATTTTGTTAAACATTAAAAATAGCAGAAATTAAGGAGCATTTTCGACATTATTTTTAATTTCCGAAAAGGTAATAATCCGTAGCAGACGCAAAAGAGACTGAAGATATGTGTTGTGTATAGTGAGGAGGCTGTTGACGATTCCATGTGCAGAAAGTGGTTCGGAAAATTTCGTCACCTAGATCAGTTCTTAAGCCAGAAACCTCAGAACATCTATCATGACAATCAAAATCTGCAGCTGTCTTGTGGGTAGGTAGTTAAATAAACGTCGCACTCGAGCAACACAACAGTCTATTGCTGTCTCGTAGGTCTAAGGAGTGTTCTGCGATATTCATAGATGTTGCCTCCCAAAAAGATAGCTGAACTGTAGAAACCAAGTGATTACCGGAACACCTTATCTTATCAATATCTTTCCGTTTCTATTACGACATGAGAGGTATTGAACGATGAGGAATAATATTTCAGAATCACTGTTTAGAAATTGTAAAATTTGACTCGTTGGTTCGTAAAAACGGTGGGAGACCATTTCAATGGCACAGCACATTTATTGAACATCCCAATAACTGCACACACGAAAACTACAATACAACACATACAAGAAGCGAAACACACGTCACTACATGCTCGATGATAAGTTCATCTCTGACTCCCAAAACGTTGATGAATCCCGACTTTCGCACGTTTTCTATCGGCGCCAGTCACTTTCGCCTACGCAAAGGGATCATTAATTAATCATACAGGAAGAAATAACCGCGAATTTCATAGAAATAATACGACGAAACTAAAAATTGGTGTAAACACCAGTTTTTAGTTTCGTCGTGACACCAGTTTTTAGTTTGAACATAAAAAAGCTCATATATTTCAAATGACTTCCATGAACATCTCTCCTACTTCTGTCCTCAATTATTTGCTATCGGGCTAGTTGCAAGTGAATAATCGTCCATAATTTTAAAACTCAACATGATATAATTTTTAAACATGGCTACAACACAAAAGATGACCAGTATAAAAGATAATACCGACACAATTTAACGGCGAGAAATACATGTGTGTGTCCTCACAGCCACCTCAATCCTATAATATTGCTGGAGTGTTCAAAAGACACTAACAGAACTATACTAGGAAAAAGATGGCCAGAGTTATACTTTTGCTGGAAGTCATTTCAGGGATAGGAATACTACCACTGCACTGTCATACCAGCTTATCCACTAGTGTCCATTCTCACACAAGATTGTCAGACCAATTTTCTAGATTGTGAGTTTGATCCCAGCAGCTGCTTAAGTAGGATTTGCTGTCTGAAGCTATCCCAGTTCCAATGACGACAGATAAATGTGGGTCATTCAACTGTAGGAGGGCACAAGGACCCTGTTAGATTACTTACCAGGAGTGACCATCTATCCAAGTCTTTCCTTCGCAAGATATGGATGTGAGCAACGGTTCTCAAACATTTTACTTCCAAATCCATAAATACATAATGGGTCCAACTAATACTTTAAAATGGGGATTTAACTATAACAATTTTCCGTTTACAAGAAAACGATAGTAAAGTTTTTATGGTAACAAAATAACTTAAAGTAAGACTAAAATCAAATGAGAAAAACAGCAGTTTAATTACACTTTCCATAAACTTATAACAGAAAGACCAATAACTGTAAAAGGAAATGCATGCGCTTTACTGAAAACAGAACCAGCTTATCAGGTTAGTAATAAAACCAGCAACTCTATATCCTTTGGTGGCGTTCAATTGTGAACGATATTCGGCCTTCATAGCCAGCAGTGCTGAAAATACTGTTTCATACAGATATGAGGCCTCAAATGGATGCCGTGTCGCTTAAAGTTAGATAGCGTAATAAAATACACATTTGAAAGCATTTTAAAGATTTATTGTTTTAAGTAATTGGGGGTCTGGCCCATTATGACTGTTCTGCGCCCCCTGATGTAAGCCCCAAATTTGGTAACCTCTGCATGAGAGCGTTCCAGACAAACTTGTTTCTTGTCGAACTCCTCTTTCCATACTCAAAAAAATAAAGCTGAAAAATTCAAATCTCTTTCACAAAGACGCGACCATTTCAATCAAATTATCTCGACAAAAAAATGTTAAGATCAGCCAGCGACTGAAAAGACAATCCCAATTCTAGCCAAAGTAAACAGAAACCCGAATTCCTCCGATACATCCCCCAGCTCTCACACATCGAGTTCATTAAGACGCTTTTGTTTCCAGGAAGGAAACCAGTTCATTTTTCCCCCCTGTGAAAGCTAAATTAACTGAAGATAAAGACTACTTCCGGTAATAATGAAGAAAGACTAGTGGTTGCTCGACCTTAGTCTCCGTTTTTATGAGATTATATAAAGTAGAAAGGCAGCAGCATTCTTTGATTCAGACGAATATCTCAGGATAGTTCCTGAGTTATTGACCGTTATTATGTGCGAACCTCAAAAAAAGCCGCCTTTCTTAAAAACCTTATAATGGTCTAAAATAATCGCCGTTAAAGAAAATGACCAAAGAACAACACAACCAACCTTTGAAAACAATTTAATTTGAATGAAATATACGATAACATAGATGTTTACGGTATTGCAACATTGAAACAAATAACACTGCTCTGCAAAAAAAAAAAAAAATTTCGAGAACTGACACCACTCCTGCCGATTCTTATATAAAATGACCTCCTGAATTCGAATATGACCCCCGTTTTCCCCATCACCCACCGGAGACGCACCCCCCAATGTTTATCACTTTTCAATATAATTTTATGGACATAAATTTTATTTGGAGCGGGGAAAATGATTATTTTAACCATTAAACTTCTTCTGAGGAGCTAGAGAGGTCAGCTAGCTCTAAAACATGAACATTTGTATCAAGGAGGGATTAGTCCCCTTAAATTGTAAAAAAATTATTAAAAATTATCATTTTTCTGTGTTCTTTTCGCTATTTTTCATTTATTTTCTACATATTCCAACTTCTAGCCTCCCCTTTTCTTCACCCAAAGCCCCAACTAATAAAAATATATATCAACAATTTTGGCTAAAAGCGGGTGAGGGGGGGGGGGTCTCGAATCCCTCGCAAGAAAGTTTGGAAGATTCACTGTGCGACGGTGACGCTCTCAATAGCTCGCGCGTTTCATGGTTTGCGCAGGAATTCTCATGCTTTGACAAGTTTAAACTTGCATTTCTTTTATCACTATAGTTGTGAACTGTAATCGTTATCTTCCCTCATTACATCTTTCGCGATCGTTGAGTCAACTTTTCGGTATTCTAGGCGGGATTCTTTGTTTTAAAATTGTTTAGATAGTGTAAAACGGTTCACATTTTTTTTGCTCCGGCTTTTTCAAAGTGAATAACAGTACGTGAGTGTAAGTTGTGATTAATACCGAGCATTGATTTACTGTTTAATTATACCACGCGAGTGTAAAAGTCATCACGATAGCTTCCGCTATGTTTGCGGTGAATTGACTTTAAACGCGCAACAAAACACCTTTCTCCGCTTTTTAAAACTGCTTGTAAATTTAATTTTGATTTCCAAGAGTTGGCAATCAGGACAAGGATTGGGCTCCAAAGTTTTGCTGCATTACTTGTTACAGTAGCTTGACCAAATGGCTCAAAGGTACCCGTAAATCAATGCCATTTGCTGTGCCCATGGTTTGGCGCGAACCTCGCTGTCATCTCACAGATTGTTACTTTTGTATGACTGCCACCGTTCACAACTATAGTGATAAAAGCAATGCAAGTTTAAACTTGTCAAAGCATGAAAATTCCTGCGCAAACCACGAAGCGTGCGAGTTATTGAGAGCGTCACCGTCGTACAGTGATTCTTACAAACTTTCTTGTGAGGGATTCGGGACCTCTCGCCCCTCACCCGCTTTTAACCAAAATTGTTGCTATATATTTTTATTAGTTGGGAGTGTTTGGGTGAGGAAAAAGGGAGCCTGGAAGCTGGAATATGTAGAAAAAAAATGAAAAAATTGTGAAAAAAAAAACTGAAAAAAAGATTATTTTTAGGTTTTTTTTTTTTACAATTTAAGGGGACAAATCGCCCCAAAATCTCCCTCCTTGCTACAAATGTTCATGTTTTAGAGCTTTTTACCTCTCTTGCCCTTCAGAAGAAATTTAATGGTTACAATAATCCTTTTCCCCACTCCAAATCAAATTTATTTCCATAAAATTCTATCGAAAAGTGATAAACATACGGGAGGGCGTCCCCAGAAAACGGTGGGTGATGGGGGAAAACGGGGGTCATATTCGAATTTAGGGGGTCATTTTACATAAGAATCAGCAGGAATAGTGTCGGGGCTGATTTTCATGCAGAGCAGTATAATTATATTAAGTTTTATTGTTTGTGGCATTTTATTTCTTCAACGAAGACCTCATGAAACTGAATGATTTTTATTAACTGAATTTATTTTAAATTGGGGTAGCCCTTATATCTTCACGGCGACGCGCAAGAAAATTTTTTTTGCACACCACTTAGGAACGACCCTACAAACCTCAACAAGCCACCTACGTTAAAACCTTATAATATTCCAAAATATCGCTCAAAATGTGAACAATCAAATAGAATGTTATTAACGTTTTTTGGAGACTAATGCGACAATAATATTGTATTCCATCTTTTGGTTGAGAATTTTGGATTATTTTATTTCAGGGTAGCATTTGTCCTATGTCTACACCCAATGACTAAAAAATGCAAAAAAAAAAAAAAAAAAAAAATGCGAAACGTCTTTTGAGGACTAATATGGCAACAAGATAGTATTCCATCGACTGGTTGAGAATTTTCTACTAGTTGAGAATATTGGACATTCTTTTATTTCAGGGTACTATTTGTCCTATGTCTACACCCAATGGCTGAAAAATGCAAAACGTCTTTTAGGACTGATATGGCAGTAAGATTGTATTTCATCTATTGTGGTTGAAAATTTTGGACATTCTTTTATTTCCAGGTACCATTTGTCCTGTCTACATCCAATGGCTCAAAAATGTAATAAACAATCAAATAAAATGCAAAACATCTTTGGGGGAGTAATATAGCAATGAGATTGTATTCCATCTACAGGTTGACAATTTTGGACATCCTTTTATTTCAGGGTACTATTTGTCCTGTCTACACCCAATGACTCAAAAATGCAAAAACAATCACATAAAATGCAAACCTTCTTTAGAGGAATAATATGTTAGTAAGATTGTATTCCATCCATTGTCTGAGAAGTTTGGGGGAGAGGTGCGTGAAACAAGCAGCGTTGTGGGATGCCACGCAGTCAGAGATAAAAGCTAAATCAATATTTGCCTGTACTGATTGGGACATGCCACGGAAGGTACTACTTATCTTCATTTTGCCCACAACCACTCGATGAAGAGCCGCGCAGTCTGCAATAATGAGACAATGACGCCAGCACGAAGCGATAGCAGTTGAGAGGATCTTTGATCAGCGAGCCGTGTTTGATCGCCTGAAAGTCATCGTCCGTTTTATCAATTAGAGCCTCTTGCAAGTGGAGGAGTTGAGCTGAATCGGAACACCTGATTTCAACTCAAATGGAAAGTTGACAAAAATTAATCTGTCAAGTTAGGGGTTTTGAATGAAGCCGTCCGTATCAGACGCAATGGCTCTCGCTTCAAAAACAAGGAAGAAACTAGGATGTTAAAGAGAAAATAAGTATAGTTCGTATTTTTTGCGGAACTTGAATCTTTCACAGGCAATGAGGTGTTTGGTATTCTAGATCCATGAAATGTTAAAGGTCATGGCAGTTAATCGACGTCTCATTGGAGCAACCCGACGGGATATTGGCGACCGTCCAGTATCAATCCCCATAGGAAAGATCCGAGGACAACACCACGTAATTTTGAACCACGGTCAGATGATGATGTCACTTCTGAGCTGGTTTCCCATTCTCCAAAGTTTCACACCACGCCAACGTGAGGACATTTTGACTAACAAGATTTAGTGTATCTACGCTATTTTTTGCCACGCGACGGCTAACCCTAAAGGAACTAGGCCTAGAGGGGATTTTGAACCACCGTGAACATCCAGAACTAGACCGGAATTCTAACCCAGAGTTCAACTCATTTGGTTACCTGGCCGGCTGTTTATATTAAGTGTGCCAAGGTATATGGGTCTGAGTTTTAGACTTACGCTATAAAATACTGCACCGGTCGCTTAATAAAATCACTCCTGTTCAAATAAACTTCATTTCACGTTAAACGTGATGCTTATCAATGACGAATTTAGACAAGTACTACTTTCCATGACAACGAACACTAAGTAAACTCAACGTGATTCAAGGCAATAAATTTTTAAATAGATAATAGTGTAAGTTAATTATAAAATTGATTTGAATTACGTACTAAAGTAGTTTCTGATGTCGCGATGACTTTTCTATTTCTTAATGGAAAATGCATTGAGAGTCATTACGGATACTGTTCTAAAAGTTTTCAACTAAATCAAAACAGCCCGGATTCCTATCAATGAATAATATACTTTTAGCTCAGTTGTTTACTACACATAAACTGAAAAGCCGCGATCTTTTTTTTTTAAAGGAGCGGCGATTTTATAACAAGAGAGCATTGAATTGTTTCCTATGAATTTGATCATTTAATAATGGCGGACACATCAACATATTCTCTAACTAGAAAAAATTGGTAATTAACACGTAAAATCTCAGCTGTTTTAACCCGAGTATTTTCAGATTATATTTAAAACTAAGGAAAAAAAACAGACTACATTGCAATATAAAATCTTCCGGTACCATGATACCGGAGGCCATGCACCCCCCTCCCCTTTGCGGGTGTCCTGGAAGGACAAGTAAGGTTCCAGTTCTCATACATGTGTATGTTCTCTGAACAATTTATTCTTATTTTACAGATACTTATCAATTTTAAAGGCATATTTGTAACAATTATCCATTATACTTGCGGAGGGGGGAAGGGGGGCTCTGGTCCTCGGTCATCAAAATATTAGGTCCCGAGATGTTCGGGAACCAAATATACGGCCGTTGTCTCCTTGTATAGCGGTCTCACGATTTAATGAATGAGATTGAGCCAGTAGCTGCCTATTTCATGATCTATTTATTGGTATATTTGTAATATTTATCCCTCATGTTTTCAGCCTCCAAAAAAACTATTGGAGCCCAAGGGTGTCCTGCCCCAAGTACTTGGCGCCCCTGCTGTGGGTTGAAACAACTTACTTGGATACTCACTAGTAACAATTTAATTTTTACTTCTAGGGGTTCTATAAAATTACTAGGTAATTGGTAATTTGGTAATTTTTAGTTAACGTCGTACTAGAGCAACACAATGGGCTATTGACGACGGTCCGGAATCAGTCCCTTAAGGGAAAGATTCGAGGACAACACCTCGTAATTTTGAACCACGGTCAGATGACGAAGCAACACCTGAGCTGGCACCCCACTCTCCAAACTTCCACGCCAACCCAACGTGAGGACTTTCGGCCACGACAGATTTAAGGTGCACCAGCCGCCTCTACACCATACGTTTACAAACATCCATGCCCGGACCCGGATTCGAACCAGGGACCTTCCGATCTAGAGGCTAACACCTTAACCACTATACCGGTTGGTCGGCTAAAATTACTAGGAGAATTAAAGTTTCTAGCAGCTTCTGTTAACGGATTCTTAACAGTTCGAATTAGTAGGAACGCGAGCGCGACTTTTACAGATAGGTAGGTAGTTAATTAACGTCACACTGCAGCAAAACAACGGGTTAGTGACAACGGTCTGGGATCAATCCCTACGGCCACGTTCACTTGAGACGTTTCAACGCGCGAATGGCGAGGCTAGTGAAGTCCCGCCATTGAACTATGTTTTCTTATTCCTCTAATTCAAGTTTCTATCTTTGCGACCTTGAAGAGCGCTACCTCGCTATCCTCGCCAAACGCGCGTTTTACGCGCCTCGTATGAACGGGGGACTTATGAAAAGATCCAAGGACAACGCCTCGCAATTTTGAACCTCGGTCAGATGACGACACAGCTTTTCTAGTAAATAAGTCGAACAGAACCAGAATCGCCCACGAAGCCAAAGAAAACCGTCGTCTGGGGATAAAACTAGCACCGATACTCCCACGTTTCCAACTCGGTGTAATTTATTTACACGGTAATCTATTAGTAATATTTTAATGATCTCCCTCCATCCACGGGGGGCCTTCCATAAAATTACTGAGTGGCCCGAGGAGTCGTACAAATTGCTGCTAAGATAGCACGCACTTCACTTTAATAGCGAAGGATATTTCGATCACCCACACACTTAAAGCCGCGCTGCAGCGTTATAAATAGACCTCTGAGCGCATGGAGGCTTAGAATAAAGCTGCTTCGCCGATTCATCCACCGGATATCCACCTTCACTAATTCCTAAGACAACAAAGCGAGACAGAAAACCTCACACAAGGATCGATATGCCCCGATCTCACTCTCATTGAACCTGTTTGCGGGAGCATAACCGTCGATCTGAATGAACAGCCCAATAGCATACTTCCAGCCGCGGGCGGAAAGGGAAGGCTTTGTTTTCTGGCGCACTTTCCACCTACAACCTCAATGAAGGCATCCATTCAGGAAGAATGGCCTCGCATGCAGTTATCGAAGATATAGGCAAGGTCGAGTCGGTCCTCCCACGGCGGAATGGATCGGACTTTTCGACTGGCCCTCCGCGGGTCGATAAGAGTGGCTTACTCGACTGAAAGAGGGCGGGTTGGTCACCTTCACCCGACGCGAAAATCGCAAAACTTCGAGGAACACGCGCTGCCAGTGGGAGGGTTCAACCACAGGGGGAGTCGGAAAATGTTGCTTACTTATTTTTAGTTTCACGAATAAAATATAAAAAATTAGGGAACATTTTGCTCGCTTTTTCGGCACATGAAAGGGGCAGACTCGGTGGCGTAGACAAAGGGAGAGCCTGAGGCCTTCGAAAGTATTTTGTGTGTGTTACTTATTTTTATCTTTTCACAGATAAAATATTAAAATTTAACCTTCCTGGTAGTTAGCAAAAATGACCAGACCTTGATGGAAGAGATGGCTCGGCACTAGAAAAACAGACCAGATCGGGATCTCGCCGTCATAAAAATCAACAATATCTGGATGACGAGGTATCTCGTTATTAACAAAATTGGTTCGATCTTGATGGACGAGATATCTCGTCGAAACCACTTGGAGGGTTAAGAAACGTTTTCAAGCTTGCTATTTCGGTATACCTATGCTATACCTTACTATTTCGATGTAGGACTCAGTGGCGTACACAAAGGGAGATTCGAGGCCCCGAAAGTATTGGTTGCAAATTTTTCTTTACGTAAACAAAATATTAAAAATTTAGGAACACTTTTAGGTTTACTTTCGGTATACTACTGGCTCAGTGGCTTAAACAAAGGGGAATTCCGGGTGTTAGTTACTTATCCTAATATTTTGAAATAAAATAAAAAAAGTAAGGAACACATTTAGGCTTGCTATCTAATTTCGCTATACAACAGGGGGGAACTCAGTGGCGTAGTCTCGGAGCCCTCAAAAGTATTGGTTACTTATATTTACCTTTTCACAGATTAAATATTAAATAGTAAGGAACACTTTTAAACTTGTTTTCGGAAAACGACAGGGACAGACTAGGCAGTTTTACCAAAGGGGAGTGCGTGTGTAGGTTATTTATTTTTATCTTTTCAGTCCATATTTGTGACTAATATTCCTTCATTCAGATTTGAATGAGCCTCCAATGAATACGAGGAAATTTAAAGAATATATAAATTTAATCACGTTTACATACTAAATTTTATTGTGATTTTCAAACATAAAAAATTGGATCTTACCCTTCGGCCGCCAATAGCCCGTCGTAAACAGTTTATTTTAATTCACACTTCAAGCCCCCCCCCTCCTTGTCAAAATTATACTGGTCTTCGGTACGTTCACCAATTTTCTCGTCCCTCAAAAATCGCGCTCACGTTGGGTTGGTGTGGAAGTTTGGAGAGTGGGGTGCCAGCTCAGGTGTTGCTTCGTCATCTGACCGTGGTTCAAAATTACGAGGTGATGTCCTCGGATCTTTACCTTAAGGGATTGATAACGGACTGTCGTCAATAGCCCGTTGTGTTGCTCTAGTACGACGTTAATTAAAAAAATTACCAATTACTCAAAAATCGCGGTGACCGCGTAACTTGGTTGGAATGGTAATGGTAAGTTTAGTTAACGTCGTACTAGAGCAACACAACGGGCTATTGACGACGGTCCGGAATCAGTCCCTTAAGGGAAAGATTCGAGGACAACACCTCGTAATTTTGAACCACGGTCAGATGACGAAGCAACACCTTAACTTGGTTGGAAGAGGGTGGGTTGAGAAGAGGGTTGCAAGTTCGAATCCAGTCAAAGACAGTAGTGTGCAAAGGGGCTGGTGCACGTTAAATTTCTCGCAGCCTCGAATGTCCTCACGTTGACACAGTGTGGAAGTTTGGAGAGTTTGGGGCCAGATCAGGTGTTACCTCGTCATCTGACTATCGTTCAAAATTACGTATTTTTCTCTTGGGGATTGATCCCAGACCATCGCCAATAGCCCGTCGTATTTCTCCAGTGGGAATTAAAATACCTACCTACCCAAAAAGTGCGATGTATAAAAGGGTTTCTGGATTTCTTGCCGGACTGCCTATTCTGTGGTGTAGCAATCAGTTTAATAATAGAAAAGACAATTTCCTGAACCGATACCAGCGTTAAAAATTGAAAATTACATTAAGAGAAATACATACCCAGAACTTGTGTGACCCTGATGGTAGTCTAAATGAGAGTGCTGAATTTATTACTTCTGACTTTTGAGCACATCTTCATAGTTTGAATATACGTGCAAAAAAAACACATTTTATGACATAAGTATCTTTAACCTTTTCATTCGTGGCACATTTTGCAACTGTACAAACCATTGAACACACATTAAATTATTTATCAGGTGTCGTCACTGGATGAATTTTTTGCAACGGACAATCTTCAAAGTACTGAGTGGGTGATAAAATATATTATTCATAGCTTTTAAAATAGAACTAGTATCGCTCTCAAAATAGTGACATTGGGAAAACGTTGCTTTCTAGCTAAGTATCGTTTATTACACAACAAACATAATTACAAGTGAAATGAATTACTTCTATTCACGGTTTGAAATTAGGGATCATTAGTTGTATTTTGCTACTTCAAGTTCTGTTTTAACGATCGAGTTTTTAAACCCAGTCGCCCTCATTTGTGAATCCTAAGTTTTCTAAATATTATCAAAATTTAAATATTTTCTCTTGCAAGACGCGAATTCCAACCAACCAAGAGTTTCTAACACAATCTGTACCCTAATCTATATTTAAATTATAATAATAATCAGTCTCAAAATACAGAAAAATCCTTAAAGAGAAAAAAAGCCTCCAAAGCCATAGAAGTCCACATAAATAAAATACGCTTTGAGATTTCACCAAGTCGAATATTTTGGCGACGGGGGAAAGCATTTAGGTGCCATTGACACCCCCTGTTTTTGCTCATACGTTCTAGCCCTGCTTCAATCATATTGTATAGTGCTGTATATCTAGCTTTCCATGACATTGTAAACTTCTTTGTATTTGGAAAAAGACCACTTCCAGATGGGACAACGAAAGAAAGTAAGCTCTTCTCTTATATATTTCAAAACGGATAAAAGACGGAAGAAAAGGATTTTCGGACATTCTCCTGAAGTTTGAACGAAATTCGTTCTTTATGAGCCGGAACGGAACCAGTACCAGAACGAATTTCGTTCCAGGTTCTCGGAATTACACTAAAACGTACTCCCCAACTGGACACAGTCGAAGAGTGAGAACCAACAAATCTCAGCCGTTACTTTTTGCAAGATAAATGAGTACCATTCCTAATCCTAGACTCGCGAATTTCAGCACAACCCTCCCATCGCAACTCTTTGAAGTGTATCCACCTCATCTTTTGGAACTTGATTGTTAACTAACATGCATATGGGCCATTCCACGTCAAATCGATCCACAAGATCATTGCATATATCATCAGATGCGTTATACATCGGCCCCATTGGACAGTCAAAAGATTCAGGTGTTTATGGTAATGTTAACACGGTAGTATTTATCTTAAATGTTTTTATCTCTGGGAACCCATGCGGGTCCCAACTTGAAACGTTTAAAAAGCAAATCGTGTTCCTCTAACATGCATTTTTAACGAAATAAAGCCCATTTTTTCAAAATTCAGGGTCGAACTAATGACCTTGAAGCAAAAAGGCCATTCATTGGGTTACAAAGAAATCGCAAGAAGCTTAACACCTTTGTCAACAAATTGGACCATTAGATCGCAAGATACAGGCGTTTCAGGGAGTTTAGAAATTGCCTAATTTTTCAAATTTAAAAGTGATGCATATTCGTATTCCAAGTATGAGCTAGTCTAGTAAAGTCGCTAGAGTAAAAAAATTCGGTGTGAAATAATTTCAATTTCTCGAAGTTCGTTTGTATAGAGAAGATCATTATTCTATAAGATAAAACTTAATTAAAATTTAGTAATTTCGTTAAGAATAAAAATATTAGCAACGGGTAGTTTTATTCTGCAAGAAACGGTTTCCATCTTATCTCCAACCTAGAAATAAACTAAGGTAACAAAAAATGAATGAAGAGAAAAGCAAAGCAATGGAACAAAAGCCGTATGGGGAAATAATGGAGAGAGCACTTAATTTGTCCAGGACAGCCCCCATCTGGGAAACGAAATAATATTCTAAGTCTTCAAACTAAGCACGAGAAATTTTCAAGTATACTCATTTTAAAGACATTGCTGATGTTACTTCCACACAAAATTTATCAAATCGTCGATCCAGAATGATCAACACATATTCAATACCTCCGAGTATTCGGTTTTGCAAATAAACGTTTTCCTTCAAATGGGCGTGAAAAATAAATAACCTTGCAGAAACAAATAGCGTCGGGTATGCGTGTTGCCTGAAAAGAGAAACGGCGAAAATGTACACAAAAGCAGAAAGCAGCACAGGCTCTATCAAGAGAGAAACGAGTATCTAATCAGAGAATGAGACACGCGAGCAAATATGTACTGAACTGGGGAAAAAAACAATCTGGACGCCGGAATAACAAACACTTCGAGAATCAAAACGTCCAGATTTACAAGGTCAGTCGCCGACAAGTAGATACATGATTCAATATTTAGCCGAGGAGGTAGAGTGTGTTGAACTGCAGGTATTTACATGAAACAGCTTCGTCGAGATTTCTCGGTCGTTAATAGGGCGAGTAAAATAAGGCTCGCACGAGTATTTTGCAGCTTTTGTTAGGCCACGTTCACGTGAGACGTTTCAACGCGCGTATGGCGAGGCTAGCGAGGTTTCGTCATTAAATTATGTTTTTCTATTCCTCTAATTCAAGTTTTTATCTTTGCGACCTTGAAGAGCGGGACTTCGCCAGCCTCGCCAAACGCGCCTCATGTGAACGAGGCTTTACACGAGATCAGGCGCTACGATATTTACCGGTTGTGATTGAATCAGTTTAACCCTCCAAGTGGTTTGGACGGGATATCTTGTCCATCAAGGTATCTCTTCGGTATCATTTGTAATTAGTTTAAGCGATTTTTTTAGGTTGTGAAATGAATATGGGTTTTATTTTATTAAATAACTTGGAGCAACTGAATTCAACTATGAATCACATGAACTTTAATTCAGCAGAAATGAAATTTTGCAAGACGCAAAAGAAGGTAAGAGTTGTGAAGGGTGAGGGAGCCGTTGACAATTCCACGGGCCGTAAGTGGTTCAGAAAGTTCCGTCACCTAGGTCAGTTCTTAAGCCAGAAAACCTCAGACCTTCTATGAGCGCGGGATTATGCAGTTATCGGAGAGAGATGGGGGAGAAAGGTCATCTAACAGAACGGCACATACTATATTGATTAAATGTAATTTTAAGTAAATAAAATAATTTTTCTTCAATTTTTGTGAAAAAAAAAACGAAACGAACTTTTGTATTAACCTAATAACATTGCATTATAGGATCTAAACACCAAATACTACTTTTCATGGATGTCAATTGAAATGAAGTAAAAAGTAATATTTAATGTAGTGTAAATAGTTAAACACTATTGTACTTAAAAGGTGTGTTTGTAGTAATGAGAGGGCGAATTGTGTTTATTAAGAATGTAGTCTATTCGCCAATGCGGCATCATGGCGTCTCATTAACACTCACACTGAGAAGCTAATTTTTTCACTCACCATTGTCATACTTGTAGTCCGGCCAATGACCTTGATAATGCATTGTGCGTATTTGTGCCTCGCAAAAGCTCAATTAGAAGGGAAATGAACGTATCCGCTAATTACGTTATCTGGCTCAGTAACATCACTATCACAGGGGCACGAGTTCTGGGGCTCTGATTTAAGCGCAAATAAATTAACTCAGCTTCGCAAACGGAGGGCTTTTATGGGAACGATGGAAACAATTTACAAGCACCACCTGCACTTACGGTAAACACTGGATTAGAAAATGTCTAGGTCAAAAACTTCTCCACTCACGCTATTTGCAAAAATTTTAATGCCTTTGTCAAAGAGAGGAGAGTACAACGAGCTCGGGCAAATACTTTCTCAGCGGCCCACGAACTTCACAAGGTTGTCGAGACTACTGTTTAGTTTCGATTCCTAAACTTGGCGGAGATTTTAACGAAATTTAGTCTTTCCAAAGAGAGGTACCGGTTTGAATGAGGCTTTTCTGAGTGGTGCGCAGGGCGTATATTTGCATGTGGTCAGGAATAAAACAGTGGGTGGTCGAAACCATGTCTCCAACTTCAAATATGCATGTCTAGCAATACATTTTCCGGTACTATTAGGGGCTGTAGCAGCACGGCGTTTGCCCATTGCGTTAGCAACGTGTTGCAGGTGGCACAGGTTCGATTCCTGTCAGGGTTTAATCCCCTGGTGGTTTTCTCGACGAGGTATCTTGTCATTAGCAAGACTAATCAGGTCTTGTTGGACGGGATTTCTCGCGCGCGCGCGCGCGTCATCAGAAGAAAACAAAATCATTTAAAAAAACTGACCAGATCTTGATCTCGTAATCATCAAAAAATCGGCAATATCTTTATGACAAGACATCTCATCAAAAGCAAAATTGGTCAGTTTTTGATGGGCGAGACCGTCATTAGAAAAAATGGCCAGATCTTGATGGACGAGATATCTCGTTGAAACCACTTGGAGGGTTAATTACTTCCGGGGTGTATTTCTTCCTTCTGCGTTAGTAAAACTTTCCTTATGTCTGTCCATCACTTTACGTTCTGTGTCTTGTATTTGGCACAGGTTGGACAACATACAGCCCTTGTGCCATAAAACCCAATCACTGCGTTGGCACTTTGTCACAATGAGGAATTTCGAAAAGTTCATCTACAGACATCAAGTTGGGCGATTCAGATTCTCCATCGGTTGAATCCGAAAGGGAGATAGAAATTAGATTATGCATCAGAAAGCATACTCTACCATATAGTGCTTCTACATAATTTAAAATAAAAAACGCGTAATTTATTTCATTTGTCCTATTTTTTCCTTTAAGTAAGTTTTTCAACCATCGCTATATCGTCCCCTTAGGAAATCGTGTTTTTTTTTCTTGTTTTCCAAGAAGCTCAATACATCAAAGGGGTGCTGCACTGCCTTCTTGACTAGTACGGATGAACTGAGCTACATTCTACTCATCCATATCGACTGCATTCATTTACCTATCTGTATAGTACAATATACAATACTATTCTCATCGGACATATCTAAAGAGCTTGCTTAATAAACCATACCCAGAGTATGAGCGCTAATTTTCTTCATGAAAAAACTCAGCAAATTGAAAACCCTCATGTTGAAATTACAATTTTGTTAAGAATATTTTGGGTACATTTGATAACGAATGTAATGAGTTCAAAAAAGGTGGAACGTAACTTAATGCACTGAAAAGGTTGAACACATCGTGTGAAACCTGAAATCGGAAAGATGGATCTCTTTTTGAATTCTGAACTCGATATCGCAATATTGATTTTATTGAGAAATATGAATACGAAAGATATGTTACGGCCATCAGATCATTTAAAAACCTACATTCCATGCGTCCTTATAGTCCAAACAATATAAAACACTGCTTCTTTTCTATAGATTCCAATCTTCGAGATCATAATACGATTCTAACTAAATCTAATCTGGTTGACGAATGCTTTTCGTTTGCTTGAACTTTAGAAAACAGCGAAGAATTATTTCACTTACCCGCATTACAAAATAGTCATTTGAATACAAAATAGTCATTTGAAACCTCAAGCATACAACGAAAGGCTTTAAGCAAAATCTAATTTGGAATGGAGTATTTTGTTGATACAGGCCAATGAAATGAATGAATGAGCTTCCATACACACAAAGCATTAAACAATTTCAATGCTTTATCTCTGATATTGAGATTTCCCTCTTTCGTCATTGTCAGTAAAATGTAACGTTGACGGATGTCAAATGGTTAAGTTTAAAGAAATGTCAATCACACGTAGTTAGTTTGAGAGATATATCTACTTTATATCCCCTTATCAGTTTTCAGAAAATTCGACTTGTCATACCGACCCGCCCTAGGGCATGCGGTGTGAAGTTGGGTTGCAAAGGCAACCCCACTCAGCACAATCAAAACAGTGTTTTTTTGTTTTTTTCTCAAAAAGAAAAATGAAAAAAAAAAAAAAAATTTTTTTTTTGCTTCCCATCTTTTTTTACAGATTTCTTTACGTTTTTTTTTTCGCAACAAGTGCATTACAGTATTTTGTTTTACATAGTATCGGTTACAAAGTAGTAGCTTTCCCTAGTTTTCATTTCAGTACATATTCCCGTATATTTTCTGTTTCATACACTTTTACAAATTTTCATTTATCTTAAATTTCAGTTGTCAATATTAGAGTTAGCCCTTCATAGGGGTATTTATGGTTGGTAATTGCAACCAAATAATAATTTTACAAGTCACCTCACCTCAGCAGAAGTGGAAATTGATTGGTTGCAAAAATAACTGTGTAATAATATATACAGTTTTCAGAAAATATAAGTTTTCTTCCAAGACATGTTTCTGCGAATGTTTTATAGCACTTACTCGAAAAGAACACAATATAAGAATATTTATGGTTTGCAAATGTTTCCAAAGATAAGCATACTTCCATTTTCATTGATTTTTCTGTTATTGGTATACGCATTCATTAGAATTGAACATTATCATACTTGTGTGTGTATTTGAATGTAAAAATAAGAGGGCTTTTATGAATTTTCGAAAAAACATAAGAGGATTCTGACTTTTGATTTAGATCGACGATATTTTGCTATTCCAAGTAAAGCTAGAAAAGCATAGTTTTACCTTCGAATTATCAAAAACTGTTCCATGAAATACAGTTTCCTACTCATTTCTATTTGCCTAACAATTTAAAGTAGCTTTACGCATTATCGGAAGAACAGTCAAAAAGTGCACGGAAAACATTTTACGAAGGGAAAAAATTTTTCGCGCGTTTCTGTTTCTTGAAAAGTGTAATTTAACCCTTCCGTGGTTTCGAAGAGATATCTCGTCAATAAAGATCTGACCAAATTTTCTAATGACGAGATATCTAGTCAAGATATTGACAATTTTTTTATGATACCGAAATCAAGATATGATCAGTTTATTTCTAATGACGAAATATTTCGTCCATCAAAACCTGGTCAGCTTTCTTCTAATAACGCTATATCTCGTCGTAATAACCACCAGGAAGCTTCTCTTTTGGAGGTAAAGACCTCTTTCCTTCTCGTAAGGTATTTTGCACAAAACAAAATTTAGGTTTTCCTTCATTACATTACTAGGTGGTGGGCCCCTAATGTCTCCCCGCCCCACAACACATCCAAAGTACTCCTAGACATCAAAATATCAAATGAAAGAATACGCAGGCTTAATATATCTATAATATTTATGTACCTAACCTTAACCATTTCAAGGAGGTGGGACGCCAGACGTCTCAGCGCCCCTGAGAAAGTTGTTAAAAATAAATACTTAACCTTTTGGCGATATTACAAGTCTATCAATTTAGTGTTTTGCAATCTTAATATAGATTTACTTACAAAAGAAAACTGGAATTTATTTTAAGCCTTCCCAGAAATAAACTCTTCGTACACAAAAAATGTATTGTATCAACATCAGCTCAATTCGGAAATTGAAAGCAAAATAACGAGACTATTTTCTCTAGGGAGCCTCCCCACTCCCTTCTTCGAACCCGTAAAACAACAACATCAGATCCGTTACACGTAGAAGAAAGGAAAGGCGTGTCTGAAAAGAATATGGGAAACAAATAAATGATACAGGGACACAAAGGACTTTAAAATCGATGGGAAATCTTAGTTTCTACTTGAATATAATTGTGATTCTTCACGAAGTGAGAAATAACGGCATGTAGATGGATGTGGTAGGGGGTTGTTATTTGACCAAACAACGTGAAAGTTAGTGCGACAACAAAGATAAAAAGCGATGTGCTTCATATCGCATTAAAAATATTTGTATAAAAAAATGCCGTTGTAAACGTATCGTATGAATTATGTTCCATTAAAGAATCTCTTTCCAGGAACACACGAAATGATAAAAAAAACAAGGAACAGTATGAATGCAAGATAAAAAACAAGTTCTGGATGTTACCAAGTTGCATCAGATTCCCCCCCCCCCTCCCCCGCAATCTTTTAAGAAATAAAAAAGTCGCCAAGCGATAATGTTTTATTCTTGTGTTGCAAAAGTAGATGACAGAGGGATAAAAAAATAAAAAGAACGCCTGTTTAACTTTTCAAGGAATATCAAAACAGGAAGCTCGTATTAATACCAATATTTTTCCGCTTATTCATCTCACAAAGGAGACAAAATTGGAGGGATGACAGCAAAATGTTTACTTACTCATTATAGTTTTGACTGTTGCACTTTCAATTAGAATTCATGATTTTCCAACTCACTCTATTGAAAAGAAACTATTTGTAACCTATCTTCATTTTTTTTTTTTTTTTTTTTTTTAGAAATTCATTTGCGCAGCTCATTTTAATTTCGATTGGTTTTACCCCGACGACCTGGAAAGGTAATCAAAACAAATTTAACAGAAGAAATATGGTACTTGCCGGCTCAGAGCAATCAGATTTGCAATTAATTCGCTTACTGACCAAATGTTAAGTTGTTTTTCACTTGTTTGATACGAGACTACAAAAGAAATTCCAATTTAGTTGCCTTTAGATTTAGAAAGCAGACTAATTCGGTTTCATACAAACTTGAAAGACCATTTGTGAACTACCTTCCAATTAGATAAACAGGTGAAATCTCAAAACAACCAGTCAAATTGATAGTAAACAATGAAAACCTTTAAAACAACAACAAATAAAGCTCAAAAACTTTGAAAAGATCGTCAAAGGCTATGTCGATGGAGTCTCATGTCCATCGAAATGGCCAGTTCCGTCCATCATGTCCTGATGACGGTGGACGTCTTGCTCAGGTGCCCGTCTTGCTCCACCTTCGTTTATTCGTTGTTTTGAAGGTTTATCATTGTTTTTATTGCTGTACAATTGTTACAGCGAATGTAAAACCGACTCCCAAGTTTATAAGAAGTCAGAAAATTTTGTCACTATTCTCAATTTTATCACGTGAACTCAATTTTTTTTTCTCAAATTCATAACATTTATATACAAGGGTGCCAAAGCTCATAAAAGTCGATTCTGAGTTTTAGAGTAAAGATGAAAGCGCCTTCTTAAGTTTGCTTCCTGTAAAATTGCCGCAACTCAAATCGCTAACATGAGGAACTGTCTTGTGAAACGATCATTCTTTCGAATAGATAGGAAGTATTTTCCAATCATACCCAAAACTTTTAATTGCTTATCTTAGAAAAACATTTCGTTTGGGGAAATCTTACATTCTACGGGGAAACTAAATAATCTTAAAATACGAATATAATTTTATGCTGAAACGTTTTCTGAAACAAAAAATATTATTATTTTCTATGCAACTAGTTTTGGGTGCAAATAGGTCTATGTTTATGCTTCGTGACTTGGTGTGTTAGAGACCGTGTGTAGAAGAAAAGCTGACGAGTCGCATGAGATGCTTAAAACTATTTATGTATTTTACCAAAAAATCGATTTTGTTGCCGTTTTGTTTAAAAAAATTTTCGACTGATAGCGACAAAAATTTGAGCACCACTAAACTAAACAGAAAGTTGAACAGAACAATGCCTATTCTATACACATTAATTTAATAGTCTCAATACATGGCAGAAAAAATGTATGAACTCGTCACAAAAGAATTAAATGAGAAAATAATTTGAATTTTTTTTTCCTCCTGGTCGGCAAGATAACCAAATGGTTAGCGCTCTGGCTTTGTAAGGGTTCGAAATTCACTTTAAGTCGGAGATCCCGGTCTAATTTCCCTTCCTATAGCAAAAATTGACCGCATACTCTCGTATTCTAAGTTTTTCAGCAAGTTCATCTATGCTCTTAAGTTTTAGCATCCTATGCGCTTTAAGTCAATGATCATTCAAATCAGCCTTAATGGAACATCCGTACAACATGGCCGCCCGTAAAGCCACTTCTAAAAAATACCAGAGAGATGATGTAATTAGTCCAGTGTAACAAAAAAAAATGACAATAGAACGACAAACCAACCAAACCTAGAGAGAAAGAAAAATTGCCTTCGTTAAAAAAAAATTCGAACAAATGGAACATTCGAATATCAGGGCCGCCCATAAAACTACTTCTAAGAAATCCTGGAAATATTGTCTAATTTGTGTCCAGTGTAAAAGGAAAGACAGTAGAGCGACAAATTGACCAAACCTGGAGAGAGAGAAATTGCTCTTAGCGTCTATTGCCATTTAAATCAGCCTTATTAGAGCGTGCTAAAAACAGGGCCGCCCATAAATCAATTCACAAGAAATTCTGGAGATAAGATCTTATTTGTTCATTGTAGCAGAAAAGGACCTAGACCGATAAACCAAACCAAACCTGGCGAAAGATAAAAATTACGCTTTATGGCAATATTTTCATATAGATCAGTCTTAATGGAGAAACCGAAAAACAGGATCGTCCACAAAGCTACTTCTTGAAAAGTCTGGAGAGCCCAGTCTAATTAGCCCAGTCCCTAGAAGTCTAATAACCCCGTGTAGCAAAAAATGGCAGTAGAGCGACAAACCCAAACCATTCCTGGAGAGAAAACATTTTTGCATTTTTGTTCATCCTGCACTTTGTCAGATACTTCTCTCCCTAATTTACCCATCATAAATAGTTCAGGTTCTTCGAAATGACAAAAAGCGCCGTCTTCCACAAAATGACCCAAATGTAAGGACAAATGTTCTCACCTTCAAAAGGGAATACCTTTAACATTGTCGAAAAGTATTATACGTTAGTATCCAATTAAAGGCTTGAAGCTTCCTTAGAGTATACTATCCGGTCGGATGAACAAGAGCTCAAATCAATAGATTTTTTCCATACATCTTGATCGAAACAAAATGCACTGTGAAAAGTAACTCTAGCTAATGGACCTCAGATAAGTCAATACTTGAAGTTTCTTGATAAAGACAGATTCAATAAACCTTTCTGAAACAAAAATCAGAAGCACAAAAACAAGCAACAGCCAGAAGTCAAATATATCTAGTACACACCACGGGAGAATAGGATGGCGAATGACTTCGGAAACAAACTACGAGCACAATTTTCAGTGTATATAAATACAGAGTGTGTTGACAATCGCAAGAATCGATAAAACTAGAGGACCTCATATATCTTCAAACAACAAGACAACTTCCACAAGAGCATTAATCGCACGATATAAGTGTGTGAAAACGGTTTCAAGTACGTACATGTTTTATTGTAACAACACACTGATTACTTTTATAAGAAAAATAAACACCCCTAAATGCTCAGTAACTTTAAACCATGTGAGTTCTATGAATTCAACAACACACACAAAAAAGGGTTGCATTGAAGAACTGATTACAACAAATCCCTTAGAACAAATAGACATTTAAGTATCGAATATATTGTATTGTTAAGACTTGTAAACAATTACAACGGATAACAAAAACTAGTATTTCACAATGTATTTCAAACGATGGGGTAATTTAGACTGATTTCAATATTTCATGAATGACCATATTTATCGTGATTAAATAAATTGCATTCATTGTTCCCTTCTACTATTAATTAAAACCAACTAAAGCGAAAGAAAAAAATGAGAGTAACTAAAAACTATCTCTCTTCAAGAAACGAGTTACTCCATGGATAACAAACAGAGTCGAAAAATCTGGAGAGAATACGACTTTTGAAGTATCGGTTATTGTTACTCTCCATCAACAGCAGAGTAAAATGTAAGCGTCAAATCCTTTTTGTAACGAAACTGTGATTCCACACTAAGGAACTATCTTAACCGAAGCCTAGAAGCCTAGGTAGATTATTTCACCTCAACGTCTCAAAGATGTTATATTGTACAGAAGCACATCCCACTTAATTTCAAACACACGAAATTCCTCTCGAAACCGAATGAGAACTGCGGAAAATTCAAAAGTTTTACACTTTCTAGCTCAATTCCTCAAATACCTTCCCTTCGTGAAAGATCAATATGGATCTGAAAAGTCTGCATCATGTTCTTGTCTTAACACAAGAAATAGAAGTCCATGAATTTGAATTACAAATGTAAAAACCAGCCTTCTCTTCTATTCAGATGCAAAGTCGTGTTCAATTTCAATGTTCATGACTTCATGACTAACACATATACACAACATTATGAAAAAGGCGTAGTTAATTACATACACTAATTACTATGTTCGTGTACTCTCTTTCGCAGCAAAGTCTTTTGTAGGAACATCTACCAGCCATAGAAGGATGAAATGAAATAAGTAAAACTCGCAGAAAAGTGCGAGTTGAAAGTTTCTAACTAGTATCATTTTCGTAGAAATTCACTTTTTAATGAATATGAAAGCACCGCAATTATGCAACAATTAAAACGCTGTTATATTCACATACACAGAATACATGTAGGTAGTTAAATTTACATCGCACTGAGTACCATGACGGGTTATTGGAACACTAAATGCAAATTATTTCTTTTGGCGTATGTACTTTAACATAAATATATAATTTATACAGCATTGCAAGAGGTATGTTGGTGGTTCAATTAAAGTCGCACTGGAGTAATAAAAAGTCATTACAAAAAATATCAGTTCCTTAAACTTTAGTGTGTCGCTCTACTACGACATTAATGAAAATACCTACCTACCTTGAACTGTAAAATGTTTTAAAGGTTAAGGAATTCCATTAATCCTTACATCAACACTTCCAAATCAAAATGTAGAAAATCGAATATTCTCTTAAGTCAGGAATCATTAGATTATCTCAATTAACGATACATCAAAGAATAGGATCTGATATTTTTAGAGAAATTGCATGTAACTAAGCAATAATTTACCATCATATCAAGATGTAAGGAAGAGCATACCAAAGTAGAAGTAAAAAATAAGCAATCAAGGAGAAAACAAGATTAAACCAGAAAAGCAAAATCTGTCAAATTTAGTCAAAGAAAGTTTTGTTTACCTTGTAAACAAACAACCTGGCAGCCATCTTGCTTGAGTCTTCTAAATAACGTGCTCAAAACACAGAGGCCAAAGGGCTTCATAGCTTCCGTGTTATAATCATAGAGCGTAATCCAGTGAGTTTTCCAGTACCGGTTGAATTTTTCCCGGTTCTCGGAGCCTCGGATGATACTGGGAATGCTCATTTTGCCGTTGGCCAGCCTCCGTAACATAATGACGGACGCAGGTATAGTGATGTTAATAGCACCTCGGATGTGTTTCTCGTGGAAATCGGCTGCCGATCGGCAATCGACGATCAAACAGGAACTATCGGGACACCGGATAGCGTCGAAGAGCTTCTGAGGAGTGATGTACATATCGGTATTCATCTCGGATTTTAAAAACTTCAGTGAAGGCATTCCCCGACTTTAAAAGTCCGAAAAAGTTTCGTCTTCCTTCTCGTTGACCATCAGTCTGTCAGACCATCGCTACAGTTAAACAGTCAACGTTAACATTGTGTTCGTGGATGTCCGGCCGGGAGTATAAACAAAAGCGCCATGCGCTCACTGTGACACTTGTTGATGACTGGAGCACGCGTTTTCGGGGACACGGCTCAACGGTGACTGAGCAGCGAGTGCCGCTATCTGGCTTCAATGTTGATGTTGCCGGTAGGGTTGCTCGCCCGCGCTCCACAAACGGCGTAGTAGCGCTCTATTTGGCAGCTTTACTTGTCATGGGAGAGGTTTTTTCACGGTCGTCGTGGACTTGGTACCTCGTCATCAGCAAAACTGAACATATCTGAATGGACGAGATATCTCCTCATCAGAAGAAAACTGACTAGATCTTGATCTCGTCATCATCGAAAGAGAAGAGATCTCGATGGACGAGAAATTTCGTCATTGGAAGAAATCTGACCAGAGCTTTATCTCGTCATCAGCAAAACTGACCGGATATTGATGGACGAGCTATCTCGTCATGAGAAGAAAATTGACCAGATCTTGTTCTCGTCATCAGCAAATCTGACCAGATCTTGTTTTCGTCATCAGCAAATCTGACCAGATCGTGAAGGAGTAGCTATCTCGTCAATACACGAAAAAATTGACAAGATATTGATCACGTACCCCTTTAAAAAATCTTCAATATCTTGATGACGAAATATCTCGTCGAAACGATTTGAAGTTTTAACGGATACTTTCACAGATTTGGATTGTCCTCGAGTGACTAGTGCAGATTTGGAAAGGATAGAGCATACAAATAATCTTTGAACCTGACTGAACATCTTTAAAAAAAAAAAAAAATTAGAGATTTAATTACTACCTCCACACACCTCCCTCAACCCCTCTGAGTGCGATTGAGGAACAATAACTAAACATTTTACGTAGCAGATTGGCTTGATGTGGAAGTTTGGAGAGTAAGGTGCCGGCTCAGATGTGACCTCGTCATCTGACCGTGGTTCAAAATAACGTGGTGTTGTCCTCGAATCGTGCACTTCAGGCTTGATTCCGGACCTCTGCCAATAGCCCGTCGTGCTGCTCCAGTGGGACGTTAATTAACTACCTACTAACCTACCCGCCACAATTCGTTTCTTATTCGACTGAAATTATTTTACATAAGCTATAATTTTTAAATACTTAGGACAACTACCACGCTGGCGAAAAGCGCTGTCTTTTTGTAACTTTGTAAGCGCTGTAACTTTGGTGGCATTTGGAAACAATGTTTAGTGTTCATTCCCTACCTAATCTTCATTTTCGTGCTGGAAATTTTAACTAGCAATCTCAAAATATAAGTATATCTTTATCGTATATTTTTTAAAAATATCTTTCAGTGGGGATATCCGTACCTGTTCAGAATTTTCTGGGTTTTCGTGGGTACAAGCAATGGTGCGATTCTTGCGATAGGGTCATCTTCGGAATTAATGTACATTGTTCGTGATGCCATTGAGGTATTCCCGGAAGAAGAAATCAATGCATAATAAATCAGGTAATCGTGCTGACCAAGAGACCACTCCATTTCCACCAATGCATTGAGCCCCCAAAGAAGCCGTGTGGACATACATTCCCACCGGGAGGGTTAAACCGTATTGGCTTAACCCTCCTGGTGGTCCTGGCTTGACTCTCTTGGTGGTTTATCTTCGCGATAAAATTATCCAACCTCTGGTGCCAAAACCTCTTCCTAACTGCCACCAGTTCTGGGAATAATCTGTGTTTACGTACTTGGATCTTCATTCCCCTTCCAGTAGTAGGGCATTTTTGTCTGGACGAGATATCTCGTCCTTAGCGAAATTGATGATATCTTGGACGAGATGTCTCGTATAAACCATTTGTAGGGTTCAAGGGGTAACTGGGAAGAAATTTTAAGGAGTTTTGTTGAAGTATTTAGTATAACATAAGTGCAAAAGTAGAAATTACATAGGCATAAAATATATACCATAGGTATAAGATAACTATAAGGCAGATTTTTGTTTTTATATTTATAAGATGGCTGTACGTAATACGGGAAAGCTAAACCATTTCCGTTTGGTTTGACTTATATCACTTACAATGTTTAGTGAATCAGATCTAGAACGACATACCTCGTGGACACACTTAAAGGGTTCATTTTGTGTTGCTTGCTTCCCTTTAGACATTGTATAGTAAGATTGTAAATACATTGTATGTTGCGTGATGAAATTTTAATCAATGAAATTATTCTGGATGTGCAGCTGGTAGAGAGAATGGGGGAGGGATATCGGGACTCGATTCAACAAAAGATCGCCGTGTACGTGGGGGCCGGTGCATGTTAAATCTGTCGTGGGTTCAAATTGGCATGGCGTGGAAATTTGGCAAGTGAGGTTACAGCTCAGGTGTTGACCTCGCCAGTTTACAGTGATTTAAAATTACGAGACGCTGTCACCGGATCTCTCCGTTCGATATTGATTCCGGACAGTCACCAATAGCCCGTTGTGTTGTTCCAGTGCAACCTTAATTCAACTACCAACAAACTAATCTGCACATACCCCTGTCTAAAATTAAAACGATGGGTAAGAATATAACAAAACGGCGAATAAATAATCAAGTTATTTAATAGGAAGAAATGACACTTGATCAGGCCAAAGTAATGTTAATTTGTCCGTAACTCATCTTCCTGACGTTTTCGTACTTCATTCATAAAAATTCATTAACGAACACATTTTCTCAAATTGAAACGAATACGAATACATAAGAAAGATGACATCCAGGAATGATGACTTTATTTTTCCATTTAACAATCAATTCTATGAGTCCTCCTCTATGGTTTCAATAAAATATCTCGTCCATCAAGATCGGATTAATTTTACTAATGACGAGATATCTCGTCAACAATATTGCCTATTTTGTTTTATAATGACGAGATCAAGATCTGATCAGTTTCTTCTACTGACGAGAAATCTCATCCTCCGGGAACTGGTCAGTTTTCTTCCACTGACGAGAAATCTCATCCTCCGGGAACTGGTCAATTTTCTTCCACTGACGAGAAATCTCATCCTCCGGGAACTGGTCAGTTTTCTTCCACTGACGAGAAATCTCATCCTCCGGGAACTGGTCAATTTTCTTCCACTGACGAGAAATCTCATCCTCCGGGAACTGGTCAGTTTTCTTCCACTGACGAGAAATCTCATCCTCCTGGAACTGGTCAATTTTCTTCCACTGATGAGAAATCTCATCCTCCGGGAACTGGTCAGTTTTCTTCCACTGACGAGAAATCTCATCCGCCGGGAACTGGTCAATTTTCTTCCACTGACGAGATAGCTATTCGAGACAACTGCTAGGAGGGTTAAACCGAACAAACCACAAAAACGAGCGATGAACGAATTCTATAACTATCAGTGACAAGTAAACGGAACTTAGATTTTCGATCTTTTGTCTTTCGTTAAAAATTAAGGTCTCAGTGGCTATAAACCTGCGAGTTATAGGCAGAGAATGTTCGATTTCTCACTGGGCGTACTCTCTTTTGTATTGGTAGAAACTTTCTCTGTGTGTAAGTCCTTTTTCTTGACGTTATTTGATGAAGCTTGGTCAAAAATGACCCTCGCGCCTGAAAATCCAACCAACCTGCAAAATTTACTATACATTTTGAGGCTAAACCATTTCTCTCATTCGTTGTACTTCGATGGTGTCGCTAAAGACAGCAAACTATAATTACTCTCATTTCTTATAAATAAAATGAAACGGCTCTCATGAATTAACATACAAGAAGTTTATTTAATAGGTTATTTACATTTTATATACATATCTTAACTATTTACATTCACCGCTCAATTCAAAAACTCGCAATCCAAACAAAAATGCGAACAGTTCCATTTCCTCTTGTTTTTGAACTTCTTGTTGCCACTCCCCTCACTACAAAAGCATAAAAAAACAGAATAAGTGGCTTATCGTTTCCATTGATATGCAACAGATAAATCGAATTTGGCAACGAAAAAGAAAAAATGAAAATATGGAATAGTACTGTCCATTATTGCATATTTATAGAAGCCATCTTCAGTTAGAGTTGATACGATTATATGTATATGTACAGTCGCCCGGGAAAATAAACGAACCACCTCCTTTATTTCGAGCAGTATTCATATTAGAGCAAATTCAAAGATACCATTCAAAAAGGAATAACGTCCTCTACAAATTCAAATCCAAATAAAATTCCATAAGGGGGCGTCTTTACAGACAACAAAATTTATAGTGGAAACACCCTGTTTGGATGCCATAATCAGATTTTCCATCATTAAATTAGTCTGAATATAAAATTTCATGACTTTACTGCCTTGATATCCCGAGATATTAAATCTAAAAGTTTGTGCAAATTTCAGGGATCATCTCGAAATAGAAAGTCGCTACTTGTAAATCGGGACTAATTGTAGTTAGTAGTAGTACCCGAATATCAAATTTGAAAACTATTTCAAACGTATTTTTCAGCGATCCGAGAATTATTATATTTATTACGCAACTGCACACAAATCATTATAGAATTATATTATTCTATAATGATCCAATTTCTGTTATAGTTAATATTATTATATTAACTATACCAGTGCAAACGTTCCCAGAATCATAATCCGAGGTTCGTCAGATGTTTTTTTTTTAACTTTTCGTTGCCCCCTGAAATCGGAATAATGAGGAAAATTTAATTTAGCTCGAAAACTATCTATCGGAATGAGCTGAAATTTTGCATGGCTATACTAGAAGTCCTTCTGAATCGATTCCCATCAAGATATAATATGGTTCCGACTCATAGTTTTTTCAAACATTAATTATATTATTATGACACCCTAAAAACTATTTTTTAAATAAAATATTAAATGGATTTTGTTTGGGTTGTTTAACAGTAGCATGATACAAAATATCAGCGCTATAGAAATATTATTAGGAAGAAATACATAAAAGTGTATGATACTGATTTAACATTAGGAGCTCCAATCTTTCTGTACTCATAACTTCGCAATGATAAGACGTAATAACATGAAATTCGGTACCTGAAGTTCAATTTCGATATAGATTCGAAATTGTGTGTCCAAATAGGGGGTTCCTTTTGGAAATTATGAAGATGATCAATTTAATATGAAGACGGCCCCTTAAGTAAATTTCATGAATTTGAAATTTTAGAAGATGTTAATTTCTGCCAAGCGTCATCTTTGAATTTTCTCTTCTGTTAAAATTGCTTGAATGATGAAGGGTGGTTCGTTGTTGTTGTTTTTTTCTGCCAGTGTACATTCTGCTGTCTTAGCTGAATCTGGATGCAAGCGACATGAATTACTTACGTATCTATATTTGTACTAATTTTAAATCCCCTTAAACGCATGCTTATTTGAAGGTGATTAATGCATTTCTGTTGTGTGTGTGTGTTTTGGGTCTGTACAAGCACCTTAATCTCCAGTTCTAAATAAATCCTTAAAAATTCCTAGTAACCAGCAGATCACACATAACTTCTCCCTGAAATTTCTTAATTACTTTTATAACTCTTCCTGTAAGTAAAGTTACCTAAGTTTCACAACTTATTTAAATCCGCTTAAAAGAGTCCGCCATTGATGCATTTAATCCCTACAAATGAACTCAAATTACTCAGACATAAAATAGCATTTCGAGTACCTCTTCCTGGGGTTAACTCACATTTCCAATCAAATGCATAGTAAAGTGCTCGCTCAATCATGCCGCCGTAATTAGCTTCGGAACATCCGCTTCAATTACACCCCATTCACTTTTTCGAAAGCAGACGGGTAGTTTTCGAAGTCTATACCTATTCTCCGGTTTTTCCATAGCGCTAATTTTTATCTTTCAATTCTCATTGCCTCGTAATCAAAAACTGCTAAAGAACCTCATTAGAAAGGCGAGCCCTTCCGCGTAGTTAAGCAATATTATGCAACTCGCGAATCAATCGTAATTTAAACGGAGCGACAAAATCTGTGAACAAATCCCTTATCGATTGATATTGCAGAGTGTACATCCGTTTCTTGCCATTCGTGAAAACACGAATGATTCTGTTATTTTGCCACTCAATCGTCTAGTTATGAGCCACATGCGTTAGTGAAGTATGCATAGATTCCTGAAAATTGAGATGATGTACTACCGATCAGGGAATTTACTTTTTTACGATTTAAAAAATCTTTTGAAAACTGGTTAATGTTTGAATTATCGCCTCGTTGGTTTATTTCAAATGGTTAAGAAATTATTTTTCGTAACGGGGGGGGGGGGGGGTGCGAGCCACCCAAGGACATACCCAGGATATGAATCTGGTCGGGGCTACTATTTTGTTATAAGCTTTTCACTTAGAGGTGCTTTTAAAATTTAAAACTTTCTTTGAAGTAAATAATAGTTTAATGGGTGTTATCTAGACTCTAGTTTTAGAGTATGTTACCTGAAGACTAATTTTTAAGTATGTCCTCTGGAAATTTGTATCGGAGTGTGTTACTAGATTAATTTTAGAGTATTTTATCTAGAGACTAGTTTAGGAGTGTGTTCCCAATAGTATATTACTTAAATACTAGTTTTGAGTATGTCACCTAAAGATTTGTATTGGAGTGTGTGTTACTAGAGAGATTAATTTTAGAGTATGTTACCTAGAGCGACTCGCTTTGGAATGTGTTCCCAAGAGTATATTACCTAAATACTAGCTTATAAATACTAGAGATTTAGTGTATACTACCTAAATACTAGTTTATAAATACAATATTTTGATAACATTATATATACCTAAATACTAGATTTTGAGTATATTATCTACTAGCCACTGCGTGGCTAGCTCGGCGTTGCCCGTGCCCGTGGTGTAAGGTATTAATCTGGTGTAAAATTTTCCGTAGATTTCAAATCCGTTGAAATTTTCAATCTGTCTTTAACGATTCGGATTTTACGAAAAAAGAACTTAACAATCCCAGTCAAAAAGTTTCTTATTATTTGCTCTCCTTCGCTGAAATGGAATAGGGCAGAATATGTAATATGTTTTTATTTTTATTTTAACGCCAAGGGCAGAAAATGTAATCTGTTTATTTTTGAAAAGCTTATGTTCACGTGACGTCACAATCTCTTGCGAAAATATAAAAGAAAAAAAGAAAATCAAACGTAAAAAGTATCTATCTGGTGTAAAATTTTCCTCAGATTTCAAATCCGTTAAAATTTTTATTCTGCCTTTAACGAACACTGAGATAGAAAAAAGCACTAAAGAACGCCAGTGATAACTTTAGTAATACCTTTTGCTTCACTGGTAAGTAACCGTTTCGCAGGAAATCAAAATGAATGAATCTTGAAACAAACGAAGGTCATTCCAATGTGTTCTCTCATATATATATATATATATATATATATATATATTAAAATTTTCAATTATTTTATCCAACCCCAGTTAATAAGAAATGGAACGCTCTTATAAATGGGCTGAAGACAATGAATAAATATTATTTGATCGCAAGGAGTAAAATATTGAAACACCTTTATGAAGAAGCAATCAATATATTGTAAATTGATTTTTGCTTTTTATACAATCTGGGAGGGGTTTAAACATCCATAACCCCTCAGTAGGTGCGTCACTGGGACCACCCAAACTGTCACCGTGACTCTATGGTTTTGCCTAAAATCTTACTAAAAGCTTGCGAGGTGTAGACAAAGCAGATTTGATTTCTCGTTGAGAGTATGCCTCTCTTCTGGATCAGAAAAACTTTCCTTGGTTTTGTTTGGAACAACTTGACCAAATACGACCATTGCGCCATAAAACCCCAACCAACCAACTTAGGGCAAGAGAATACGGCCAAATATTTAATTTTTTATTGTGTATAACACATTTTACTAATGTAGACTGTTACAAAGACTTTCAAATTTGGCACATACGGACATCTCTTTATCCCTTTATCTTACCTTACGATCCAGCCAAAGATCTCAGATACATGGGTGCTGATGCACGTTAAATCTATCATGGCCTCAAATGTCCTCCCGTAGTTGTGGCGTGGAAGTTTAGAGAGTAAGGCGATAACTCAGATGTTGTTCTCGTCATCTGACCATGGCTCAAAATTACGAGGCGTTGTCTTTGAGTCTTTCCCTTCGGGATTGATCCCGAACCGTATCCAATAACATGTTATGTAGCTCCAGAGCAACGCTAGTTAACTACCTATATTTTAACTATAATTCTATCGAATAACTAGATACTTATATAGAAATGATGAAATGCTCTAACCCTTCGTCATGCCACTCGTCGCTCTTCTTTACCAGCCCGGATAATTTCCGGACAGAGGAAATCTAAGCATTAATTTAACCACCCACGAGGTTTCGACGAGTTATCTCGTCCATCAAGATCAGTCCAATTTTGAACATGACGAGATCAAGATCTGGTTAGTTTTCTTCGAATGACGAGATATCTCACCCATTATGATCTGGTCAGTTTTGATAACGACAATAGATGCCTCGTAGAGGGCAGCCACCAGAACTGTTTAAAAGAAACCTTAATCTTCCTGGTGGTTCTCTCGACGAGGTATCAAGTCATAGGAAAAACCTGACCCGATCTTGATCTCGTCATCCTAAAAAAATCAGCAAACTCTCGATGACGAGTTATCTTGCCGCTAACAAAATTAATCAGATTGTGATGGACGAGAAAGCTACTTGGAGGGTTAAGCGTTGCACCGATGGCCTCCAGGACTGCGAATCTGTCAGTATGCTGTAACTGCCTGGGAGGGCTTCTTTCCCGACTGTCTACAACTGTCTCATTTAGCAGCAACGCACAGAGTGGGCGGGAACGGATGTATGAAGACTAAAGCGATGATGTGTTTACATCCGAAAAATTGGCATGCTCCATCCTTTCGCGAAAGTGGGGAGAGAAAAGCATTCGGAAAGCTTTTAACTGAAGACAAATACGGATATTTAAATCTACTGTTTGGGATTCAGTGCACGCTCTGCGGTTGGTTAGTCGGTTTGGGTTTTATGGCGTGATCCAAAAACGGATGAGCCGCAAGATAAGTTAAGATTGAACAAATAGATTTTAAAAGCACCAGATCAACATTAAGAGCATGATGAATGAGTAAATGAGTTGGTGTTGAACATGCATTCCATGAGATTATAGAATAAAATATGGTGTATTCAGCAACACCATGCATAACATAAAACATATGAGTGATGAATATTTGACGTATTTTATGACTTTTCATGAAAGAAAGCCGACCAACTGGTCTGGTGGTTAAGGTGTTTGCCTCTGCACCGGAAGGTTCCTGGTTCGAATACGGGTCAGTGCAGGGATGTTTGTAAGCGCATGATGTAGAGGCGGCTGGTGCATCTTAAATCTGTCGTGGCTGAAAGTCCATGTGTTGGTGTGGAAGTTTGGAGAGTGGGGTCCCACCTCAAGTGTTGCCTCGTCATCTGACCGTGGTTCAAAATTACGTGGTGTTGTCCTCGGATTTTTCCCTTAGGGGATTGATCCAGAATCGTCGTCAATAGCACGCTGTGTTGCTCTAGTACGACGTTGTTTAAAAAGTTATTAATTATTTTCATGAAAGAGTAAAAACTCTCTATAGAGTTCAAAAATCCAATGGCATGTGAAAATTTTAAAATGTGTGAATAGGGTTTTTCCCCCAATCACAAATACCACAGTATTAAAAACATTTCTGGCGATGTGATTATTATAAACAGGACGTTCTATTAATATATGATGGATGGTAAAAGGAAAACCACACACATTGGTACTCGATTCTAACAAAAGGTCAATGTAAAACGTGTGTTCAATGCGGAGGCTTGTTAAAATCTCGTCTGTTCGCTAAGATGACAGAGGTCGAAGGGAAATAACGGGCTGGGTTCCGTGAAGTTTATTGTTATTTTCAGAATCCCAGTCAAGTTGTCATTCGTTCCACTCGGAGCTATGTTCTACGATTTTTGCCCTGTGTGATTTGATTCATTGTGTTATCAGCAATCGATTACTTATAATTTAACCGGACTGTACCTAAAACCTGATCAAGTATTCCGACACATACACCTTGTCAAATATATGTATATTTTTCTGGTAGCCGTCCATACGGATCCAGTAGAAAACCTTCTGAAGCCCACCGTGGATTTTGTTTCGGTATTTATTGAGACAAATTTTATGTATTTATGGGAGGGATTTTCAGTAAAAAAAAAGAATTAACGCATCAAACTTATAGCCAAGATTTTACTTCCGTTTACTAAATGCTCTGGCATGACACACATCGGGATTATTTTAAAATATTGTTTTTTCCCGTTTTGGTAGCAATTGGAGTTTATCCGTTTGGCTTTGACCAATAAACTATCACGCTCATATATGTAATTCATTCTTTGGAATTGTTATTACCGAATTGCTGAAACCACCACCTATATTTAGCTTGACAGAAAATTCGTTTCAGAATGCTGAACCATTTGGCTCACCTGGACCGCATTTAACCTCCAAGTGGTTTCGACGAGATATCTCGTTTGTCTAGATCTGACCAATTTTGCTAATGACGTGATACCACATCATCAAAATAGTGCCTATTTGCAGTACGTAGGGGGCTGGTGCACGTTACATCTGTCGTGACCTCAAATATACTCACGTTGAAGAGTGGGATGCCAGCTCATGTGTGGCCTCGTCATCTGACCGTGGTTCAAAATTTCGAGATGTTGTCCATGGAGCTTTCACTTCAGGATTGATTCCAGTCGATCATCAATAAACGACATGAACACATGAACCATATGACCATTAGATGGCCGTCAAGAAAATCTAACAGAAACTTTGCAAATAAGAAACGAATAAACTCCTAAGGGAGACTTACTAAACCCGTAAATCCTTACAAGAATTGGTACGGGGCTTCCCTGGAGGAATGGGTTGCTTCAGTGTAAGAAAAGTTAATTCAACTAACTACTCCAACTACAGCAGAAAATCTTTTCTAACAATTGGACTGCAAGAATCGATTCTTAGGAATTGGAAATCCGTTTACCAGGTTGGCTTCTTAAAAATAAAACCCTCTGGAAATTCTGGGAAAACAATTTCCATACTAAGTAAACAGCTTTTCGGGGAACTTCGAAATTAGAAGAATGCATCAAATATAATAACATTTGTATTTGACTCTGTCTGATTTATATTTAGATGCTTTCATAAAATGTAAAAGCATCCATTGTAAGATTAATTTCCTGCCCAGAAATTTGTATTTAGTGTTAAATTATATATATATATATATATATATATATATATATATATATATATATATATATATATATATATATATATATATATATTTATACATATACATGACATAGTTATATATAAATTTGAGAATGTTGCAAGGCGGGTGCAAGTAAGTTAAAGTGATTTTTTATTAAAAACAGATATACGACATTTTATAGAAATAAAAATCTCAAGTTCGATTTTTAAAACAAATTGTGTTCGGTTATACTCTTAAGCGTGTAAGTTATTTACGCTCTATATATGATTTCAGAAGAAATATTTCTATTATATTTATTTACTAAATATCTTGTCCATCAAGGTGTGACAAATTTTACTAATGATAAGATACATCGTAATCAAGATATTGCCGATTTTTTGTACGATAATGATGAGATCAAAATCTGGTCTTTATTTTCAAATGTCGAGATATATCGTCCATCAAGATCTGGTCAGTTTTGCTAATGCCGAGATACTTCGTTGAGACAACAGCCACCAGACAGGTTAACTGACAGATTTTTTACTGTATCGCTGTTTAAAGATTAACTGTTATATTTTAAGTCAAAAATAAAATTATAAGCGTCTTTTTGTGTTTTATGTTTTTCTCGTCAGGAAAATGAACATTTGGTGTCTCAGAAAAAGCGTTATTCGATGCGTTTCTGCTACAAGTCAACGATACGTTATCAAGCTATTTTTAATTATTAAATGCTTTTTTAATAAGAAACGTGAAATTTTATTAACAGTGTCGCTTTGTAGTTTTTCACAATGATTCACAATTTAGCCTTTTGTAGACGTGTCATATGAGCATCTCAGTAAATACAGGAGTCCTCCCTTGAAGCGCATACTATTGGATGAGTTAGTTTTAGTTTTATGGCTCAAGGGGCATGTTTGACCAAGCTGAACCAAACAATATCAAGTAAATTGGATTGAGGAAGTAGAATGAGCAATGGTAACTTTTTTATGTGCCCAGGCTAATGTGACCACAACTAGCTGTATCGTGACCTTTTGACTACTTTCGTTCCTACTTTCGTTCCGGCCAATTATCTGATTGGTCCTCTGGACGGGAGAAAATACTCATCCTTTAACTTATCACCTGATTGGTCCGTGAGACATTATCGTAGACCGGCGATTTCACCAATTTTGTCGCCAATCGGAAGAAATGTGAATCTGATATTTACCATGTCATACGACGTTATACCGCCAAACGAGGTAATAAGAGGTAATAATTTTTCACAGAGCAGTCACGTAACTGCTAGTCGACATATTGGCCACACTTTTTGCAGCCACTCTCAATAGCCATGCTTAGTTTACTCATATTTTCCGCGTATGGTAAATTGACACACAAGAGAAAAATCCATCCAGCGAGAAATCAAGATAGTTGTCCAGGTGCAATCGAAATGCCGGTTGATGATGGTTAATGTTTTATGGATCATGAGCAAAAGTTTACTATAACAACTACAAACCGAATCGGATGGTTGGTAGGTTGAGTTGGGTTTTATGGCACAAGAGCCATATTTGGTCATGCTGTGCCAAACACAAGAAATACGACATCCATTACTGCACATACACACAAGGAAAGGTTTTATAAGACAAAACAGGAAAAATACTCTCAAGTAGGAATCGAACCTGCGTCGCCTACAGTTCACAAGTTGCTAGCGCAGCGGGCAAACCCCCTGAGCCACGGCACACCCCCTGTGCTATTTAAAAGTCGCCAGAAATGCGAAATGACTTTAATGATTTTATAGAGGGATTCTACATTACGTGCGGATAAAGGAAATAAAATTACGACATTATGTCATGTTTCTGAAAAATATCCATCGCAAAAGTCATTTCCGAAAGCCCCTGATGATAAGTCCACGCAGAGAAGCAAAACTTGTACATGAGATAAGCGCACGCAGCTATAGTTATGACGTTAGTCAGAGAAATAGGAAGAAAGTCAAACAGATTTTCATGTTACGTGGGCAGTAGGTTTTGTCGAGTCGCGTATAGGATGCCTCTTCTGCCTATCGATCCGTTACTGTTGAGTTACGAAACACGTCTGATCCCTTTAGACAAATAGCTCTCTTTTTCTTAGACTTTTCGAAAAAGCTAATGCAAGCAAAACAGGGAATATATTTTCAGTTTAAAATTTCTGCGTTGCATATAAGAAGGATCTATATTTGATCTTTTTTCAAATTCTTTGCTTGTCTCGATGAAGGATTATCGTCACAGGTGTAAATTATTAAGTCCCAGAAGTGAGGAAACTTAGACAAGTGGAGTGTACGTTGTAGCGGCCTAGGGATTTAGAAATGCTCTGTCAGTAACAGAAATTTTTAAATGTGACCCAGTCATTTTTGGTAACGCTTATTATTTTTCAAAGAATTTTCTTGAGTATCTGGAACTAGCCATGTTGATTAAAATTATAGGTAGATAATCAATTAACGTCGCATTCGAGCAATACAACTGGCTGTTAGCTGCGGTCTGGCTCAAACCCTAAGGGAAAGATCCGAGGGGGAAAAAAACATGTAATTTTGATCCACGGTCACATGCCGAGGTCACACCTGAGCTTCCACACCACAACAAAGTGAGGACATTTGAGGCTACGACATATTTAACGTGAACCAGCCCCCCTTTTATGCGACGGTCTTTGGCTGGATTTGAACTCACAACCCTCCGGTTGCTAGTGAGAAATAGAAAGTATCTGAATAATTAACCTAATCCACTTGGTTCTAGTGATGTTGGCATAAATTAAAAGGAGTAAAGATTTTTATTTGTTGACTATGTTTGCGTTTTTACATCTCTTCGAATGAAGTAGAATCTATTTTCTTCTACTAATAACGCCGACCAACCGGCGCTCAGGTGTTGCTTCGTCATCTGACCGTGGTTCAAAATTACGAGGTGTTGTCCTCGGATCTTTCCCTCAAGGGACTGATCCCGGACCGTCGTCAATAGCCCGTTGTGTTGCTCTAGTACGACGTTAACTGAAATTACCATTACCGACCAACCGGCATAGTGGTTAAGATGTTAGCCTCTAGATCGGAACGTTCCTTGTTCGAATCCGGGTCCGGGCATGGATGTTTGTAAGCGTATGGTGTAGAGGCGGCTGGTGCACCTTAAATCTGTCGTGGCCGAAAGTCCTCACGTTGGGTAGGTGTGCAAGTTTGGAGAGTGAGGTGCCAGCTCAGGTGTTGCCTCGTCATCTGACCGTTGTTCAAAATTACTAGGTGTTATCCTCGGATCTTTCCTTGAGGGATTGATCTCAGACCTTCGTCAATAGCCCGTTGTATTGCTCTAGCACGACGTTAACTAAAATTACCATTTACCATCTACTAATTACAATCTTAACAATGTTGTAAATCCAGCTATTTGATGCTATGGGGTATCAACTATCTTATTTCGATTTCAGTTATTCTTTAAACTCTGAATTTGTAAACCCCTTTTAAAAAATTGAACGATAGGCCCGATAGACCATCACGGGTATTGGCCTGTGACGGTCTATAGGGATTTAAAAATGGTATTGTTTTTCAGTCCCCTATTCGTTCAATAGAAAGAAACGTTTTACACTTCCATACAATTTCCTGGTTTCTTTTTCAGGTTGGTAGGTAGCTAGTTAATTAGCGTCGCTCTGGAGAGGAGACACAACAGGCTACTGTAGACGGCCCGGCAGAAAATGAGACTGATACTGTCCACTTTCCAAACGAAGACCGCAGTTTCCTGGTTGGAAGAGTAACAGACTAGCAGTCGGAGGGTTGTGTGTGAGTTCGAAAGCAACCAAAGACCGTCGTGCACAAAGGGGAGGCTGCTGCATGTTAAATCTGTCGTGACCTCAGATGTTCTCACGTTGGTGTAGATTGAAAGTATGGAGAATGGGGTGATTGGTAATTTTTTTAATTAACGTCGTACTAGAGCAACACATGGAGAATGGGGTACCAGCTCAGATGTAACCTCGTCATCTGACCTAGTGAGGTGTTATCCTCAGATCTTTCCCTTAAGGGAATGATCCCGAACCGTCGTCAATAGCCCGTCGTGTTACTTTAGTGCGACGTTAATTAAAATACCTACCTACCTAGGAAGTGAATCTACTGTCTCTTATGTTCTGATGCACTTAGTTTTGTCAACAGAGTAGTTGCCATTTTCTTGCAAACGTAGTGGTATTTATTTATTTAAAATTATTTATAACTCCATTTTTATAACTACGATTCACTGTAGGTGTGGTAGTGTTGGGTGTAATCGATTAATTTTAAGAGAATTATTCGTAAACCAAATTTTTAATCGTAACTGAAGTTAATCAAGATTAAAATAATTAGTCGTGATTATAAGTAAATCTATTGTCGATCAGGTCATTCAAGCACTTATTTTTTAGTTATGAATACGTTAACTGAATTCCTATAGGGATAGCATACATATTTTTACTCACAATTTGCGTGACTTTCTCGAATCGCGAATCAGTTTAAGAATTTCGTTACTATAAAATAGGCCAAGTTAATCAACACACTTTTTATCCTTTAATTGATCCATCGTTCTTAAACTAATTTTTGTTGTTGCACGAACTTTGTGATGCTATAATACATTAACCAATAAATAATTTCATCGCGTTATCTTTTTCTTTAAATTTTATTGTGATTTGTCTCTTCAATACGTGGGTAGGGAGGTATTTTATTGCATTACGTCCCACAGACACTGACTATTTTTACTGGATTCGAGTTTTGAGTGGAGGCATAATTTCAATCATAAATTTTAGTCTTTATACTGCATTAAAACTGAAACTAAATCAATCATTAATTAATGTAGAATGATTAAAACGAATCAATTCGTCATTAGCCATGATTAATTTTTTATTCATTAGTTTTTTATCATAACTCAGATTAATGTGTATGTATACACTAGAAATAATAGAAATCGACCAGAATAGTGATTTTTTTTATTGCTTCAAAATACGTATTTATCAACTCTTTAACCTTCAAATGGTACCAAGACCTTGTAAATATTCGGAATATTCTTCTTGTTACAAGGGTTTTCCGTTTGGTTACTGCTACCACGTACCAACATCAACATGTTTCCAAACCTTTATGCTCAGTTTCTGAAGAACTGCGTTTTTTGCAATACGATGTTTTGTTCAAACGGTGATAACTGAATAAAAAATTAATCTATTATAATTATTTGGAATGAAAACCTATCCCTCAAGTAACTTTATTGAGAGTCAAAACATGGAGAATATTACTAGGAAAATTTTCAACGAAAATTATCTTTCTGAACAAATTAGAATTTGAGATATCTCTATTAAAAAAACATGCTATTTAGTTAATTAAATCTAAAATAAAAAATTAATTATAAGCTCAATCTGATTTTTTTTTCTTCGTTGAAATGATTTTGAGCATAAACCAATGACATATTGTAAAAAACTTGAGTTTTTATCATGTCAAAATTTTAAAAAGTCTTCTAGTGTATATGTTACCGCTAAAGCTTGAAAGCCGTTAATGTGCACATTACATAGCTAATCTGCAGATCAACTAATTTGCTCCGTTAACGTGCGGAATTAAGAGTTTTTCCGCATTTAACCTAGGTAATGTGCACATTAACGGCTTCCGTATCGTTAAAGTTCAAAAGTTTGTTTGTCTCATTTCATTTCCCAACACCTCTCCTCTCTCCCTCCACTTTGAGTTTGATTTCATCTGTTTCTCTCATTTCCTTCCCCTACACCTTCCCCTTCTCCCTCCACTTTTAGTTTTAGTTTGGTTTCGCCAGCGTCTTGTCGCTGTGGTTCTTAGTAAAACAGAGGATGGCTTTTATAAACTTGGTACTAAAACGGGTATTTTAAAACAATTGTATACAAAATCTGAATTTAGTGTTTGCAAAGAGATATTATAAACGAAAGAAGATGTCCCTGCCGTAGAAATATATCTTTAAGTCAAACAGCAATAAAACAATCCCTTGGTACTGGGCAGGGATTCAGAAAATGTGACTGCAAATTTAAATGTACCACAAATAGGTGTGCTTGTCGCAAAAACAAATTGCTAAATAATTCAAAGTGTCACCAATCTTTAGATTGCACTAATAAGTAAGCATAATTTTATCATATGTTTTGCAAATTCATTTCCTTAATTGTAATAATATTTTAAACTATTTGATTCTTTCTATTGCAGTTTTTTAATTGATCGTTGATTGATTCTATCAACTAATTTGTTGATTGTTTGATTGTATTAACTTGATTCTTTAGGTGTCGAAAAATAAATAAATAACACAGTGTCAATTTAAGCTCAGAGAAACATTGCTGTTGTACCAGCAAATATCTTATTTTCACTTTAACGAGTGCCTAGTAGGTAATGTGCAGATTATCTAGGTAATTTGCAGATTATCTAGGTTAATTTGCAGATTACCTAGGTAATTGGAGAAATTAAACAATTTTCGGCACTTTAACGGATCATCCTAGTTAATCTGTACATAACATATAATCTGTAGAATAACTGATTACTGTACTTTAGAGGTAACATATACATACAACTTAAACTTTGTCCAACACTGCTACGTGGTGTGAGCACAAAATAATATAACTCTGCCTTTCAACAGGTGCCCTTTTCACATTTTGTCCTGTACCAGATAGCTGTAAGGCAATACTCTGCTCCAACTCAAGTTTGATGTAAGAAATTAAGTCTACGCTCAAATATCTTGGACTCGGAAGAGATAACGTAAGATTTCCCCCTCTCTCTAACCGGGTTGAAACTGCTCAAGTAGAAGGAACTCAAACTCGCCAAATAAAAAATAACCTTCCTTTGTTGGTGACTGGCGGCTCGAGTCACGTGATGTATGATACACCTGGGGGGCTCCCATACAAAGGGATGCCCTCCCCTCTTCGAGTTCTGAAAGGAAAAGGGTGTTGAGGTATAAATGGTTCTGAACAAAACCTGTTGTGTTTATGAATCATGGAGGAGTTTTACAATTGGTCAATTCCTTCAAAACTGCGAAAGTAATATGTATATGATGTTGAGAGACCACCCTAAGTGTAAAGGGGAAGAGAAAGACCGAAAATATTAAAGGAAAATTCCTAGAAGCTTGGGGCTCAAAGGGAGAAAGTATTGTAACTGTAGAACATAAGAGTGTCGTCTCCTTACTTTCCTGTGTCAAATTTTACTCACTTGGACAAGGAGTCGCGGTGTGTCATCAACTCGATATTATTTAACATCTGCAATAGCTTTTCAAATTCAGTAAGAGATTGTTATGCAATGCAGGCAAGTTCTTGATAAGCTCAGACGATGTGTTGGTGCTTCAATGGGTTCCGGTTCATTGTGACGTTTCTGGAAATGAGAGAAGGGACTATCTCGCCCTAAAGGATTTTTGCAAAAGCCGTCAAACCCCCTTTCTTTTAGTCTTTTGTACACGATAGTCTTTTTCACACTTCAAAACTTCTGATGGAAGACTTGTTCAAACACCGTCTTAAAGAATGATTAGTCAATGCTGCCAAGAAAAATTTTTGGGAATGCATTCATTCTTCCAGTAACATCCCCCAGACTCTCCAAGGAAGGCTTCAGATGTTGAGTTTCGTTTCTTGACTGGGCAAGATTGTCTGCCATGCACGCTATTTTAATGTTACGTTGTTGACTCTCCTGGCTATATTTTATGATATAATATACATGATATATTTACAATACATGACGGTTCAACGCTTAGACACGTGAACTTAACGTAATAATTTTATTAGTTGAGTACATAATTAATTACGAAATATTGGGAATCCAGATCTGAAGTAGGTAGGTAGGTAATGAATTTACATCAAACCGGGCTATTGGTGACTGTCCTGAATCAATCCTGAAAGTAAATATCCGAGGACATCATTTCGTAATTTGGTACCACGGTCAGATGACGAGGTCAACACCTGAGCTGGCACCCTACACTCCAAACTTTCACTCCCTGCCAATATGAGGACTATTTTTTTAGACCCTCCCTGGACCCACTCAGTGTTAGAGTGTATTTGTGGTCCAGGGGTAAAGGGCGGGGGCGACTTCCACAGCACAAAGGAGGGCCCCAAAAAGACCCACGCCGGCCGGCCGATCGATTTTTTTTTCCCTCTTTAAATATTATATCTGTGGTTGTTTTATTCCCAAGGGAGAATTATAATGGTTCGGTAACATTCCGGCCTTATGTTAAAAATTACAATAATCATCCGGAGTCCGGGGAATCCAAGAATGCAAGACCGGTGGCACACCGTTAAAATTACATTTAATACATCGGTGGCACACCGGGAAATGTAACTTAAACGCAGAACAAGAAACACGAACAAACACAAAACCTAAAACACAACACAAACACAAAACAAAAAGACGTTACAATACAAAAAGAAGAAATACAAACATCAAGAGTTGGATTAAAATAATATATTATTTTTAAAAGGTGATAATGATTTGATGTTTATAAATAGGATTTAAACATGAGGATATTTGAACCCACGACACAGATTTACGGTGCACCATCACCTTGTTTACACGACGGTTTGTAGTTGAAATGAGTTTCGAACTCGCAACCCTCTGGTTGCTAATCCTTTACTCTTCCAACTTGGCGGGAAGCCCGAAGGCGAATGACGTAGTCAAGTGCCTGGCATTTGTTTCATTCATTATCTGGCGCAATGATACATCATAAAAGCCAGTGACGGATTAAGCGGTAAGCGGACTAAGCGGCCGCGTAGGGCCCCGAGGTCTTAAAATGTCTTTTTATTGAGGTTCGAGAAAAGTTGTGACAGGGTGTGTATGTCTTTACAATGTGCATCTTTAAGTACAATGAAAGGAGTTTCTAATACAAGATGGTCAGCAAAAGCAGATGCTGTATTAACTATAAAACTTGGTTTCACCCATATAAATGAGGCTTTAACTGGAATTTGTAATTCCGAAGAAACAAAGTTACCACATTGGAGACGACTTCACATCTGAGGAAAATGGACAAATATGAAACCGCCCTAAAGACAGTTATTTGGAATACTATGTTACAAAGAATAAATGCTACTAGTAAATCACTGCAATCAGTAGAATGCGAACTATTGAAAGGATCTATCCTGGAGTCATTAGAAAATTTTATCAATAATTTCAGAGAAGTTGAAAGAGAGTCAACTGATTTATCAGGGCTCTCATTTAATGTAAAAGATGGACAAACTCGCATATAACAAATGAGAATTTTTTTTTTTAATGAAGCAAAGGAGTCGGACATGAATTTACAATAAGAGAAAATTTCATAGTCAATTAATTCCTTTTATGTCATATGTGATAATTACAAGGCAGAATTATCTCAAAGAACTCAGACGTATAAAGTTGTTGAGGAGCCTTTTCGAATATATTTTTTTTTTGGATTTATCAGTAGAAAAAAAGAACACGATAAAAAAAGTTGAAGGATATTTACAAAAATAACATTGGTGTTTGTACTTTTGAAGACGAATTTGACCATTTTTTAATATTTCTTAAAGAAAACGAGGACACCATAAAAATCACACCAATCATTATCGAGCCTCCAAAGAAATGTCTTGCACATTTCCGAATACTGAAACATTATTGAAATTTTTTAACGATTCCCTTATCTAATGCAACAGGAGAAAGGTTGTTTCCTTTTTTAAAGCGTGTAAAAAATTATTTAAGGAGTTCTATGGGAGAAGAAAGATTAATTAATAAGGCCATTCTGTATATAGAGCAAAGAATCGTAAACCGAATTATTGACACTTCCAAAATAATTGACGTAGTATTGGCTGTAGTATGAAAATTTTGATTACTTTTCATTTTTGCAAATAACTTAATGAGAGTTTTCTTTCTCGAAACTTTTTTTTCTAAATATAGATTGAGGGCCCCGAAAATTTTACCGCTTGGGGCCCCCACTTGACTTTATCCGCCACTGATAAAAGCACATTTGATAACAGGGTGATACATTGGATAATCATAGAATGAAATTTTATTTGTCAGTTTCTGAATTCTTTTGAAGTTTGATAGAAAGAAATTTGATGGACTTCATTGTGGAAGAACCAAACAAACCTGTTCGTTTAACTTCTAAAGAACCTGAAAGTGTACCGAGTAATGGTTTGTATCGTTCGGGTGGCTAAACTAAAAATTGGAGTATTATTCATTATTAAAGATTTATTTTCCTGGAAATCTTCTCGTTATCCTTAAACTTATCTCTTGTGCTATCTGATACTCCATTAGAAAGTTTGGAATGAGCGAAAGCGTTTCTATGAATAGATCTAAAAGTTACACGAATTCAAAAACGTTCCTTTCACGTTTAAGTAGCATACACTCGTACTTGTTTTCCAATTGCAAGTATTAAGCTCGTTTCCAGTTGAAAAAAAATTTATTAACACAATGAAAAACTAAGTAATTAAGATTACTAATATTTCGACGTAGGTAAAAACATACAAAATCAACAAATATTTAAACAGCACAAGGGGAAATAATAATAAATGTCAACAAAAGAACACAACTCCCAATCACTTCGGGGGCCATTGTGGCTCAGAGTATGCCCACTGCGTTGGCAACCTGAGAGTTGTAGGTGGCACAGGTTTGATTCCTGTCAGGTGCAATCCTCCATTGGGGGTGGTTATCTCTTCTGTGTCAGTAAATTTTCACAATCTGTATGTCTATTCAAAATTGTATGGCTTGTGTCTGGCATACAATATTGTACTTGATCTTGTATGTCTTGTGTCTGGTGCAGCATGGGGCGTCATAAAACCTCCAAACCAAAAAAAAACCAATCACTTTGTACAACAATTCTTTTTACATTACTCATTACCCTACATCTCTACTATTATAAAAGGAAGGGTTTTTTTCTTCTTTTTTCGTGGCCGCAAAATCCTGGCGATTCTATGGCACTTACAGCATTGAGATTTGGCACACAGGTAGTCCAAAATTTTTTCAATTTTTGGGTAGCGGCGAATTTTAAAATTTAATCTAGAAGATTTTTAAATGAATTTAATAGTTTTATTCTCTACCAGCTTCTAACGCATTTCGTCCGGACGAAAGAAGAAACCCCCTAAAATGAGCTTTTTCTCCCCCACGTGACCTTTTTTTATATTTTAGCAAGAGAATGTGACGTCACCTAAACTTTCCTTTCCTTTCCAAAAAAAAAAAAAAAAAAAAAAACATATTACATTTCTTGTCCCCTTTTTGGCGAATGAGAGCAAGAAATGAAAAACATATTGACTGGGATTGATAAGTTTTTTTCGCAAAACCGGAATCGCTAAAGATAGATTGAAAATTTCAACGGATTTGAAATCTGCGGAAAATTTTACTTTAGATTGATACTTAAAAATATGATTTTTTTTTGAATAAATATAATTTTTAAATGAATTTAATAGTTTTATTCTCCATCGGTTTTTCAACGCGTTATTACCAGAGAGAGAAGAATCGCCGGAAATGACCTTGCCACTTCTGTCGTTGGCCGTTCTTCCGACAGAGCGCGGAGGAAATTATTTTTTTCGTTTACGCTTTGATTTTGCCCGAGTAATGATTTATATTCACAGTTCTTTTTTCTATCTCCTAGACCATTAAAGACAGTGTAAAAATTTCAACGAATTTGAAATCTGCGGAAAATTTCAGTTTAGACTGATACCTAAAAATACGATTTTCTTTAAGTATATAATTTTTGAATTGAATATATCTGCAATGGATTTGAAATCTGCGGAAAATTTTACACCAGATTAATACCTTACTCGCAAACCAACCCCACGGGCACGGGCAATGCCGGGCTAGCCACGCAGTGGCTAGTTGAATAATAAAAGCAACCAAAGCTCCCATTGTAACGAAATGAAAATATTCCCAATGTGTGTGTTGTGGATAAAATAGTTAAAAAACAAAAAAGTTATTTATTTCCGTTTGCAATATCGTAATATCGCACAACCGAAGTTGTGTAATTGTAGTGTGATACGGTACATATAAGAAATTGTTTGCATAAGATATTGTCGATGATTTCCTACTTTTCACAAAACTCCTAACGCCAAGAGAACTCCAAAGTCTGCAATTGAATCGTTTGTTTGAGAAACCCCATAAGTCAGAGGTGAGAGCAACTTTTGGGAAATCGAAATGAAACTGTTTATGCGTTTACCGTTAACTCCTATATTATTATTTCCAATAAAATGTATTTTTTGGAGCTAAATACAATCTTTGTGTTAAATGGAGGTCTCAAAAGATAAATAATAACAATTATTATGTATTTTTAAAGTCAGTTGACTTATGGGATTTCTCAAATACATATACTTTGGCAAAAAGTAATTGCATTCTAAACGGTATAAAATAAAAAGTACACTTAGTACACTTTAAAAATGTATTCTAAAACAAGTAGAAACATTAACTAAATATGAAATACAAATAATATTATTTAGTTCTATGAATAAGAATGGTATAAATGGTGAAATAAAATTTATTCATCATTAGCGTTGTTCTCTGGCAACTCAGAATCAGATGTAGGCGACTGGTGAACTATCTCTTTGTAGAAATCTTGAATGTTTTCTTCATCTGGGATGTATTTCATCAGTTTATTTATGTCTTCAATTTTTTTCTTATTGATGGGGATTTTCCTACTTGGATATACTGGTTCATTTGGGAGTGATAGAGGCAGCTTTTTACTGTTGTTTAACCGAAAAGTATGCACACAACCCAACAGTTAAAGGTTTGGCGATTACAACATCCTTATGTTTGAAAGAGTGTGAAAACTACATGAACTGCTAGATTTTAAAAGCGACTTTATGATCCTTTGGAACTTTACGCCTATAAGTAACTTTTTTTTGTCGAAATCGAATTTTCGGTAAAAAATCTATTCTTTAGATGTCGACGCATCTTTTAGTCAGTGACTTATGGGGTTTCTCGAATACACGAAAACTTTCATACGGACCAACTTCGTGTAGAATGACCTGACTAGTGGGATTTTGTTTCTAAAAGATGCGTCTACATCTGAAGAAGATTAGGTGATTAATGAAGATTTTTACCAAAAACTTGATTTCGAAAAAAAGTGACTTATGAGGTTTCTTAAGCAACCGATTCAATTACTAATTAATTACTAGAACATAAAAGATATCTGTGATTAACTCAAATTATTTTCTCGAAAATACATGCATTTTGAATAGTTCAGCTATTCTAATTCTTCCAGTCGATTCAGAAGTTGACTTTATTATTGAAAAGTAGCAAGTGTATAAGTAAATGAAACTGACAACGTGTTTTTTCATAAGAAATATAATTGATTTTTCATTACTAAAATATCGCGAAAAAATGTCACCTGATAATTGAATGTCACTCTGTTTAAAATTGCTTATAAAAGTACATGCAAAACATCTTTAGTTCCATTCTGTTTTCTAGTTCAAAGATCAAACAAAAAATTGATAAATTAAAGTTAATCGTGATCTACAATAAAATTGAGAAGAATATATCTGTACCTTGTAGCTAAAATGGCCAATAGTCAAAATTCCTGAATTCGAGTTTAATATACCAATAAACTCTAAACAATAAACTCTTCCCCTTAATCCTGTTCAAGTTTTAGTAAACAACATTACATTAATACCTAAAATATGAAGAAAACAATGTATGTACAAATTTACGGAGAATTTTAGAAATTTAAAAAACTAATTTGGAGATTCGCACAGTTTGAACATTCAGACATTGGCCCTTTTAGAGCTCCGAGGTACAGATATATAATCCTCTTATTCGCATATTTCTATTTTCAGCCATAGAAATATTTGAGTTGTTGGAGATGTAAAAAGATTTTACATTATATGTAACGCAGAATTTTAGAAGCAAATAAAAGTGACACTTAATTCCTGACTCTCATTCCGAAAACCAGAAGTTATTGTTTCAATATATTGTATATACAATCTCTATTTCTGCGAACAGTGAAACATTCCGAGAATTGTATTCCACCCTAATTTTATATTTTGTTAGATTGCGATATATTTCTGATTTCATGTGTATCGTCCTCATAGAACTGTACGTATATTTATATTAACCTCTCTTCGGAATAGCTTGTGTTTGCAACTGCCTCAAGAGAAACGTCATATACTTTCCCCGTGAATACTTTTTTAAAACTTCATGTTTATGGACGGAAATCGTTCATCGTTCGTAATCTAGTTTACAAGTTTTCAGAGTAGGTATTTCGAGCACTAGATGTAAAGGTGTGGATTTCTTTACAGTTTTTTATTTTTATCGCTACAACACAATGCGCTCATCAAAATAATGTAGAAACCTCAGAAATTCTGTGGAAAATGCTGATATTCCGTGACCAATTTTTACCAAGCCCATAAAGTGTCTATAAATATTCAGAAGGTGAACAGTGAATCAAAAACTTTGTTGCATCTTTTATTTCTCCTGAGACCAAGTGAATTATGAATACTTTGTTTTAATTTTCTAGGTTGTTATATTTTTTGGTTGGTTGTTTTGGGGGTTTTATGGCTCAAGGGCCATAATGTGACCATGCTGCGCCAGATACAAGCATACAATATTAAGTTATAGACACATTGAAAGCTTTACTGACACGGAAGAGAGAAATATACCCAGAATAGAGAGAACCCAGGGTTTAATTTATGCGCCTGACAGGAATCAAACCTGCGCCATCTACAACTGACAGAGTGCTAGCGCATTGCGTATATCCACTATCAAGCTATTTTTTAACTTTCTTTTGTAACTTTTTTATCATGCTCCATCTAATTTTGTGATAATTTTTGCTAATATAGTATGGGGTTTGGTTTAACAAAATTGTGAATTGAAAAAACCTGCCCCCACCCCACACGTTGTCACATGAAAACAAAATTATGCCATTTCCTTGGGGTAAATGTCAGTAGTATGAGGGTTCCTTGAGCGGCAAGATAAGGAGGAACAAGATGGCAGCCGTTTGTTGAGATAAGGATTCGTCAGGATTACTGATAAGGAGTTGAGGATGAATACTGATAAGGAGTTGATGATGAATACTGATAAGGAGTTGACGATGAATACTGATAAGGAGAGGGGTTGACGCTTTTTTACATTTTGGTGGAATAAGATGACATAATTATGTTGATGGTGTATTGCTATGGTGATGTATGACGGGTAGCGCCATCTGGTAGAGGGATGAGCAACCATATTTTACCATTTTTATTTACCATACCAACCTGTTTGTACCATAGACGTGAAACATAATTAGACTGGGCATTGCTATTGAGAAATCTCTCTAAATTAAAAAAAAGTTACAGCCAACGCAGGATTGAAAACTGTGATGTTTATCTCGATTCTTAGACGGTTTCCCTAGAAAGTTCGGATCAGAAAAATATGAAATTAACATGGTTTGTTATTCATCATGTTCCCTGGACAATTGTAAAGATCTTTTTCCGATGCGGTTATTAGTTTAAGGTTTATTAAGTGTCAAAGTTGAAAAAGCGAAATTTCTTCCGCGAGTGAGCAAAACACATACAAATTATCAGACGTAAGCCGTGAGTTGTTTTTAAGAGTACCTCTCAATATAAATTTTTGCAGCTCGTCGAGTTTTTTTAGAAATTTCAATTTGGTTCTTGATAATATTTTTTGGAAATTCGGGAAAAATCGGGACATTTTCGTTACTTTTTTTTAACTATCATGTCTATATCTTATTACTATTGGTTTTTCATTTTAAAAATATCACAGTATACCTCAGAATGTACTCTTTCTTACGGTACAATTATTTTTGAAATTGGTTAATAAATAAATTCGATGCGATCAAAAGTTGTTCATACGAAATTCGGAATCAGGATATTTTCGCTACTTTTTGTTAAAACTGTCACATCTGCAGCTTAATTCTATTATTTTTGAAATTTGATAACATCACTGAATACATTACATTACACTCTTTCTTATGGTACAATTATTTTTTAATTGGTTAATAAATAAAGAGGATGCAATTAAAAGTTGGTCATAAAATATTCGGAACTTTCAGATCGTAATTTCCGATACAAAACTAAAACTGTCATATCTATATCGTATTACTATTAGTTTTTAATTTTGAAAATATCGCAGTATACCTCAGAATGTACTCTTTCTTACGGTACAATTATTTTTAAAATTGGTTCATAAATAAATTCGATGCAATCAAAAGTTGGTCACACAAATTTCGTATTTTTTATTTCACGAAGTAGGCTCTATCAACTATCGGGTTTGCCAGGTATCAAATTTATCGTAGCAAAAATTGCAATAAAAACGATTTATTTTTATTTGGCGAGGAAAAAGGCTCGCTTTTTTCACTCTGTTCTCAGACGGTTTACGGAGAAAGTATGAAGTACGGATCGTAAAGTTAGGAGATCAACACGGTTTACTTAAAATTGTACTGGGAACAAGATACAGAAAGTTTTTTACTGATGTGGCTATTAGTTTAGGGTTCATTAAGTGTTAAAATAAAAAAAGTGAAATCACTTGCGAAAGGAGTATTGGTTTGCGAAGCAAACCAAACGTGACTATGTAGCAATCCCCTGGGGTCGGGGAGCGTAAGCGAGCAGGGGGTGAAGCCCTCGCTGTGACGTCATGGACCGGAAAGTCAAATCAGGATTTTCGAATTATTAAGATGGTTTCGCTGTCCAGGAGCTTCACTCTGCGAAAGGAATGTTGGTTTGCGAAGCAAACCAAATGAGATTGAGTAACAATTCCCGGGGGTTGGCGAGCGTAAGCGAGCAGGAGGCGGAGCCCCCTAGTGTTTAAAAAAAATGTGAGCCTTGTAGTCAAGAGATTGCTCTGTGAATAATTGACTTGGTTGGTCAATTTCGGCATCCTAACGCCTCGTTAACATCTCACTACAGTTAGATGTGTGAATGCGTGTTTCTATAGAGTGGCGACGAAGTGGTGAAATTACCTGTCTACTACTTTGTTGCGTGGGCCAATCGAATGATGAATCAATGGATGGTATCTTCTCCCACCCCGTGGACCAATCAGATGATGAATATTCGTTTCCTCGAGTCAGAAGAAAGCAGTAATATGAATCACGTTACTACTAGTTTGGACACAAAATGAATTCTAGTAGTTTATGAGATGGAAAAAAATTCAATAACGCTACCCTACTATATGGAATCAAACGAGCGTCCCAGTTTCTAGGGACCCCATCACCTAGTCCTTTATTCCAATATTTTTATGTTTGGGGCCTGCCCCTCACCAAAATATAAGGAATGAATATAATAAGTATAAATAGTGACTAACTGATTCATCATTTCCGCGAGGCCAATCTCTAAACGTAGATAAGCGTTTATTGAGCATAGACTTCAAATTTTCGCTTCAACTTTACATAATGGTTATTCATTTTCCTAAAAACTATAATGTTCTGTTACTCTTTTGTGTAAAATTATAGGGCCTATTGAGTTTATGTGAATATCATGAGATGAAAAAATATGGTTGCTCATCCCACCAGATGGCGCTACCCGTCATCACCCTTATCAATAGTCATCATTAACTCATTATCAGCAATCCTCACGAATCCTAATCTCAACAAACGACGGACATCTTGTTCCTCCTTATCTGACCGCTCAAGGAACCCTCATACTACTCACATTTATCTCAAGGAACTAGTATAATTTTGTTTTCATGTGACAACGTAGGGGGAGGGCAGGATTTTTCAATTTTCAATTATGTTAAACTAAACCTTATTAGTACGGCTGATATGTGCAAAAAATTGTTAGAATTGTGCCTTTAATGATAGAAGCATACAACTTGGGGCACATATACTACACATATGAAGATTTAATTTTGGATATGAGGCCATCTCAGATTTCGCCTATGGCAGTAATGGCGGACATTCAAAATGGCGGCTTCGGAACATTTTTTGTGCTCCTTTTAAATGTTATTTGATGATGTTAAATGACAGCTATTAAAGTAATGGCGAGTAATTGTTTTGTGCATGTACTTAGCTATTTTTAATAATATATACTTTATTTTATGTATATATTCTATTTATAACAAAATGGCGGACATTCAAAATGGAGGTCTCTGAGTATATTTTATGTGCTCCTTTTTTACTGTCATTTGGTGATGTTAATAGCGTATTATATGTGATTTTGCATGAATTGATGCTATAAACATATGTGCATGTCATAATTAGATTTTTATGTTTATTATTAACTATATTAATTAATATGAAAATATTAATTTTTAATTATTTTCATATTAACTTTTTTCACAGGTGACACGATAAGAAGAAAAATAAGATAAAAATACGGATGTAGTGCATTAAGCTGATTAATCCATTCAATACTGATACATCTGGACAATTCAAAGAAACAGAGTGGAACAAGTGTTTTATCTGTCAAGAAGACAAGTATGAAGTTCTTCGGTGTCCAGCAGACAGTAAGTAATAGCAGTAAGCGTAAAGAAAAGGGAACTGGTTATAAAACAATTTCTGATTTACTTGTGGGGTTTAGTATTCCAGGGTGTTTACCAAGGACAATAAATCTGGAACATCTCGATGATGCAGGAAGTGGTCGATGCAACATTGGTAGAACATAAAGCTCAGTTTCACGAATCATGTAGATTGCAGTTCAATAAGACAAAACTTGAAAGAGCTCAGAAATGGAAGATAGAACCTGCGGATAATGCAAATAGTTCTACGAAATTCACCCGATAGAATGTTGTGGTAAATAGTTCAGTGAATTCAAAAGCAATTTTTTTGTGACCTGCCTGCTCAAGCTGGAAGTTCTTCAAGAACTGCATCTTTTGTGCATTCGTCCTGTATGTTTTCCTCACTGTGCCCTTAAACTGAAGGACCGGCTTTTGCTTGCGAAACTGAGTGCCGGTGATGTTATTGCATGAAACTTGGTAGTCAACGAAGATTTCTTATACTGTTGGCAAAGGACAGTCAGTTCTAATAGAAGGCACAGGGGTAACACTTGTGTAGCTTTCAGGAAGATGTTTAGTTGCTTTCTCTTCAAAAGTACTTGAAGTTTTATTTCGATAGGTTCCTCTAAAACTACCATCTGGATGTTGAAATAGGGATATTCCTGTACCATGGAAAGAATCATGAGCTGTAGTAGAACTTGGATTGTGGTCAATATTATCAACCGTATTAGTTGTGAAAAGCTATCTTTTTAACTGAAGAGGAACGACAGCATTTTCCATGTAATACAGATGACATATTTCATTTCCAAGTTCTGATGAAAGGTCTAGCACTCGGTCTTATAATATGCTTAATCCGAGCTCAAAAGATCTTAAACTACTTCACGCTTGCGAGTTATTTTTATGAATTAAAATACCTAAGCATATAGGCAAATGTGTTTATTGTTCTCGATTGTGCTTGTAGACTGTTCCAGAATGACACTCCCGACGTCTCACCAAACTGTTACACATTAGTAACTGTGTAACAGTAAGGATAGGTTGGGGTTAAAAAACTTGACTGTGCTTTACAACTAACAGAGATGCTGGTACGGAATCTTCCTGACAGGTTTCTCCAAATCCATTGAAGAGGTTTTTCATTTTAAAAATGTCCCTTCTAACTATATTTGCTGCTTTGGCAAGATGAATAGCGTCACTATAGTACCTGCATCGTATTCACAAGCTTTCTCCAGAGCTTGATCAATATCTTGTTGTTTTATCCTCATGCTACGAGCATCTTCGATGTATGATACAGGTTCGGCAAATGCAATACCATGGTTAGTTTGTTCTACTTCAGTTTGTTCTTTGGTCTCTTGCTCTGTTGTATAATGATACGAGGCATCGAACATAATACAAGGTATTTAATGCAATAAGATCACCGACACTCAGTTTCGCAAGCGAAGGCCTGTCCTCCAGTGTACAGTGAGGAACACATCCAGGCCGAATGTAGATGCAGTACATAATGAACTTCCAGCTTGAGAAGGCTGGTCACACACACAAAAAAAAAATGCTTTTGAATTCACTGAACTATTTACCACAACATTCTGGTGGTGAATTTCGTAGAACTATTTGCATTATCCGCAGGTTCTATTTTCCATTTCTGAGCTCTTTGAAGTTTTGTCTTATTGAACTGCAATCTACATGATTCGTGAAACTGTGCTTTATGTTGTACCAATGTTGCATCGACCACTTCTGCATCATCGAGGCGTTCCGGATTTATTATTCTTTATAAACACCCTGCAATACTAAACCCCACAAGAAAATCAGAAATTGTCTTATAACAGTTCCCTTTTCTTCACGCTTAATGCTTTACTTACTGTCTGCTGGAAAACAGAAGAACTTCAGACTTGTCTTCTTGACAGATAAAACACTTGTTCCACTCTGTTTCTTTGAACTGTCCAGATGTATCAGTATTGAATGGATTAATCAGCTTATGCACTACATCCGTATTTTTATCTTATTTTTCTTCTTATCGTGTCACCTGTGAAAAAAGTTAATATGAAAAAAATTAAAAATTAATATTTTCATATTAATTAATCTAATTAATAATTAACATAAAAATCTAATTATGACATGCACATATGTTTATAGCATCAATTCATGCAAAATCACATATAATACGCTATTAACATCACCAAATGACAGTAAAAAAGGAGCACGTAAAATATACTCAGAGGCCGCCATTTTGTTATAAATAGAATATATACATAAAATAAAGTACTTATTATTAAAAATAGCTAAGTACATGCACAAAACATCAATTACTCGCTATTACTATAATAGCTGTCATTTAACATCATCAAATAACATTTAAAAGGAGCACAAAAAATGTTCCGAAGCCGCCATTTTGAATGTCCGCCACAACTGCTTTAGGCGAAATCTGAGATGGCCTCATATCCAAAAATAAATCTTCATATATGTAGTATATGTGCCCCAAGTTGTATGCTTCTATCATTAAAGGCACAATTATTTCACATATCAGCCGTACTATATATTCTATTATCTATGGTACAAACAGGATGACTGACGCATTACTAAAAAGCGCCATCTGAGAAATTTTGGTTGCAATTTTGAACATTCATCCTTTTGTGAATACGATTTAATGTTATGTTCCTCTGCAAAATTTAAAATTTGTACATGAAGTTTTAAAAACACACTCTATTAGCTTATTCAAAATATATAATTTTGTTGTATTTTTAAAACATTCTTCAAATAATTCTGTTCAATTAGAAGAACTATAAGTAAACTATAATTTATGAACTTCTTAAATCTACCAATACTGAAAAAATAGTTATTTTAAGCACACTTTAAAAGCTCTTTTAGAAAAATACCTTCTGTTTATAATGAAAGAAACAATTTTTCTGAAAGGGAACGTCTTGTTTGATCTCGTCTGTTAGCAAGCTAAAAAAGAATTCAATTTCTTGATTTATTACACATGGCATCAATGATCTCGGTAAATAATTCTAATCCATTTAAATCTAAATAAAAATAAGAAAACATCGCGAAACGTTTAAAATCCATAAAGGGAAAAAGTGTTGATAGCCTAATTAAATTTGCTTTCGTTGGAAGAGACGAAATGAAATCGTGTTAATAAAATTTTTAGCTTCCCTTAGAAACATTATTTCAGTAGTTAAAAAATGAATGATTTTTTTAAATTTTCTTAGTTTGAAATTTGATTATTTACTTGTTTCTAGAGGTAGTTTTTTTTGTTGGATGGAAATCATTGATAGGGAAGGTTCTGTCAAATATTTATTTAATGTATGCAATTGTGCTTCGTCTAACAAAATTGAGTACATAACCTGATCTGTGTTTACTTATTTGACAGTATGCTGTGAAATGTGTGTGAAAGAGTATCAAATGTATTTTTGTTAGTCTGTCGACTTATAAAAACTTCTACATTTATAGTTTCTTGGCTAACATTAAGGTCTTTTTCCAGAAAAATAAAGCGAAATTAATTTTAAATGTAATACTATGTACCAAATAATTTGCTTTTCCAGTTTGTACAATCTCAGCATTTTGAATACAACTTATAATACAAGTTTTCTCTCCTTAGAGATCTCTCAGTTTCTCTTTAAATATCAACAAAACATACTTTTTCTATTTTTGTCAGATTATTTTCATGTCTCTTTGCCCATACTAGAGCCATACATTATTTGTTGACACTGGTTGTTACTAACCACTAAAACATAGCTTTCCACAGTAAGCAATGTCGCCACTTGAGTACGCTTAAGAAATCTTCAGGGGCAATGCTGGCCCCAAGGGAAATAAGGGCCGTTGAGGAAGAAGAGTGGGCAATAAGAAGATTCGGAAAAATTGTCGCATCTATTGTTTCGAGCAACTTACCCACTTGACCATTACAATGATGCATTGTTACTTGTAGGTTGTAAGATGCAAGTTACAATAATGAATGTTAGCATGTATGTATTTGCGAGCACTTTAAACTTTTGATTGCATTCCTGCCATCTTGTTTCGCTCAACGTGGATTCAGCCGGGAAATAAGTCTTTTCACTAAAAAAAGGAACTGACTATAAATAATTAACCGTTGAGTTTTAAGGATGCTGCTGACGGAAATAGAATCTCTTATAGACAAATTGATAATATAGCTCACTGGCTTATCCTTCTCATTAGTGATTATTTCAATTTGTACTCTTTGAATGGATATTAATTAATAAAGCAGAGATCAATTTAGTGTTCATTTGCAATAAACAAACTGGAATTAGAGAGAATCATTTCAATATCAAACTAGCATTTCAACATTCTAAAATTACACACAGCTTCATATTTTTAAATTTTTTGGTGAAATTCAAAAATTATAGGCATTTCTACACTTTCAATTTATTGTTAATTGAAATAGATTTTCCCGGAAGGGGAGCTGACGATAATTGTCTTTGAAAAGGGAGCGTTAAGCCAAAAGGTTTGGGAAACTATAAGCTAAAACATACACAATGTTGCTAAATAACAATTACTTCATCAAGATTTAAAAAAAATTCTAGAATTACTACCATTTACGGAACACATTTAAACAATTGCAACTCTGGATAGTTTTATTAAATGCCGAAATGATTTTTATTTCACTCAACACTTAAATAATTCCGACTGAAAGTAAATAATTTCATTCACATACACAAAATTCCTTTTCACACACTCATCGCTTCACTAGAATTAACTTGATAAAAGATTGTAAAATTATTCCTCAAGCACGTTTTGCTCATCCAATGTGGAGATGTAATGTAAAAAAGCATAATAACTTCGAATAAGTTACTTGTGGGAAAAAATGTCTTCCGTTATCCACCGCAAACTGATTTCCGAATCTATTACAAAGAAAATAAAAGCATCTCTATCATCGCTAAAAATAATTTAATGCAAATTATCTTGAAAGACGAGGTATCTCGTTTTCCGTCACCAATTGCTATCAAATCACTGCGAGAGAATATTTTTGCACTAAGTATAATGTAGAAAATATAGCGAGAGAATTTGTTCTCATGAAAGTATTAAATTCCCGGAGGTTTATATCCTCCGTATTCGATAATTTGTTTTTATATTCATTTTCTAGCAAAATTACCCAGTTCTTGTTGAATTGATTAACTGTAGATTGATAAAGTGACCATTATAATTACTTTTCTCTTTCGTAGAAAAATAAGAACATTATTAAAATAAATTTGTACTCTTTTTCGACATTTTTATACATTCATTGCCATAAAAATTTGCTCACCAAGAAAAAGTCGTCAAAATGAAACGAAATTTTACACATGTAAGTACTACTTTGATATAAGTAAGTGATTAGAAAATCAAAGAAAAAGGATCATTTATTGCAGAAAAAAGTACAAATGAACGGAAGTTTTAGTACTCTGTTGGACCCCCCTCTAGCGCGAATGCACGATGCAATACGAGCGGGCAATGAGGCATACAAGTTCCGTATGATGTCCTGAGACATCTCGTTCCACAGTTGCTGTAAACGCGCCTCTAGTTCGACCAAACTCGTAGGGTGTCCAACTTGCCGTCCCAAATGATCCTAGATATGCTCGATTGGTGACAAATCTGGGGATCGAGCAGGCCAGAGAAGGGTTTTAATGTGGCGGAGGCAGTCTTGTGACATCCTTGCTGTGTGTGGCCGAGCATTCTCTTGCTGAAAAATGGCTCCTGGGAGCCCTTCCATGAGTGGCATCACATGTGGCTGAAGGATGTCATGGACGTACCGCTGGGCTGTCATTGTGCCATGGTTCAATATTAGGAGTGACCGTGTATCGTAAGCAATGGCACCCCATACCATCACACCAGCTGTGGGAGCAGTGGGTCGCTATAAAGCGAAGGCAGGATTGAGGCGTTCACCACGGGGCCTCCACACACGATTGTCATCACTGCTCAAATTGAATCTAGATTCGTCGCTGAAGACGACCTGGTTCCATTCCGTTGCAGTCCAATCCCGTCGTGCGTGACACCGCTCCAAACGGAGGGGTCGGTGGGTGGGTGTCATTGGCAGCACACGTAATGGGTACCGCGATACCAGATGTCCTTCAGCCAGGCGCCTTACGATGGTTCGGGAAGACACAGGTGAAGGTGCTGCCTGTATTTGGATAGCGGCCAATGAGGCAGTTGGCTCTACGCGTGTGTTTCGTATGATGTAACGGTCTTCTCGACGACTGGTCTGTCGAGGGCGTCCTGAGCCTGGTCACCGTGTAAATGACGTCTCTTCTGTCCACTGGTCCCAACACCTCCTCACAGTAAAATCAGAACGGCCTACTTGACGAGCTACTCGCCGAGCTGACCACCCAGCTTCCATCATCCCGATGAATCTTCCCCTCTCGAACTCTGACAGCTGCTCATATTGTCTTCGATTGCGGCGTAACGGCTTGTCTACCTCAGCGTTTCCTTTGCAAAAGATTAAGTACACTCATACAAGCTCTGCTCACCTGTTTTATACTCCAAGTAGAACGAAGTTCAACGCCCTCTAACACATTACGCAATCACGCTGCATTTCTAATCATTTGCATATCTGGCCGACATGTACCTTCATGCCAAGTTTCGTTACAATCCCACCATTATTTCTTGGTGCGCAAATTTTTATGGCAATGAGTGTAATTTCAACAATTTACTTTGCAATTACTAAATCGAATACATGCATATTCACCCATATAACACATTTCACGTACATACCACCACTAGCGCATGACGAAAGTACGAAAGGTGAATTGTACAAAAGACGATTTTGAGTTTGTATTGGGGTAGGGGTTAGGAATGCCCCTTAGGTTCGGTGCCTCTAAAAGTGACGTCATTTGGCAAGGTTCAAAATCACCAAGGCACACACAGTTTAGCACATTTTTTTTTCACCCATAATTTCTTCGTAGCAAGATAATAATTTTTATTCCTTGCTTTGTATCTATAACGCGTTTTTTTTCTTTAGTCTATGTTTTCTAAATTTTTTAAGCCCCTTTCAATTAAGCTGAAATCTTCTGTCATCTGCCCGGGCCGCACAAGTGGTCTTCGACAGTCTTGGTTTTGAGTAAAGGAGATTTTTAACTCATTCCCTGAAAAATCTGTTGACACAAATGGATCTGGAATTCAAATCTTTATTGTAATAAAGCATAAATAGAGGTTTTTTTTTGTAAAATAAACACAAGTTAACTATAAATTAAGCTGTTTCCTTGTGTTGAAAAGACACTCGGCCCACTAATTAACCTATGCAATTGTCAATCGTTCGGCAGTTTCGCTCAAGATAGCAGACATGACGGATGCATCGAGCCCAACGAGAAACGATTATGTCTGGGAACGGGAGTTTGTGACGCTTTTAATTACCTTGTATCGTGATTATCCTGAGTTGTGAAAAAAGTTAAGTCAAATGAATATTTAAACAAAAACAAAACAAAAACATTGCTTTGCAAAAAAGGATTAATTTGTTAAAACAATACAAATCAGATTATACTGTGGAAAAATTAAAACAGAAAATTAATATTCTGCGTACGATTGAGTATCTCACAGAAAGTTTAGTAAATGTTAGTGAGTAAAGCGGCTTTCTCAGTTTATACCACTCTTTGGATCAGCGCCTTTTTAATCTTCTTTTCTGTCTTCCGATTGCAGACAGCCAAATTCAAGGCAAGAAAATCTAAATCTTAATTTGAAATAATTTTGAAACACAAAAATAAAACACGTCACGTCCCTTCGAAAAATATTGACCGATTGAGATTGACGAGTTGATTGAAGCTGTATTGAAGCACCTATCAATCGAAATCGTCAATCACATTGCAATAAAATTGATCGTCTAGGGAGCCCTTAAAGCGTGGCGTCACAAGTGTTGGCAGGAGTGACATTTGAGCAAGCCGTCTGTAAACGATACTGTGTAGTACACAGGAGATTGATCAGGACTTTTTGCAAGTATATGGGGATCTGGCACGACGGGGCCTTCTGGACCTGGTGTAGGCTTTCCTCCACCAGGGGGATGTGCAACAACAACACAGGAGATTAGTTTCAACTCGCTTTTCGGTGCGTTTGCCCAGTGTACTAGAATCCATCGCGGAGATATACAAGTAGAGTGCGTAGTGGTAACCTTTTAATGTGCCCAGGATCAGTTTCCAAAACTAATAGTAGCGTAAAGAACATTCTCCATCTGATTCATGCACAGGATGAGAGAAGATGCCCACCCATTAATTTATCACCTGATTGGTCAAAAAAACCAGTGATAGACTTCGGGGATTTCAGCATCTTTGTCACTATTCTATAGAAATGTGCATTCACAGATCTACAAACTTCGTCTGTCATAAAATGCTTTTCGCCCAACGAAGTGATAAGGTCGGCCGACCAAGTCAAATTTCTACAGAACACTCACGTGACTACTAGTGGACATGTGGGTCTCACTTTTTAAAGCTGCTTCCAAGAGCATTGCTGATTCTACTTAGATTTCACGTCTATGCGAGCAACTTGCGAGTCGTAGCCGTTACGTTCCGTAACTTATGCTGATTCCGTAACTTATGCCGTGGGGCAATAGTCACGTCAGAAAACTTTTCATACGAATCACTTGAGTACAAATAAAAGCCCTGACAACGCATTGCCCATTTATACAATTCTTACGCGATGCTTCTGCCAGCTGTATATTTGCATATTGCTATCCCATGACTTTTGGCTCTTCAATGTATGTATATAACACCTTAAATATATATTTATATACGTTCATAACAACTCAGATACGATTTTTTGTGGAGGTCAACTGATTTCAACGAGAACAACAGCGCTATTTCTCAAGTAGCTAATAAAAGAATATCGTTTTTGTTTTCCAAATTAAAGGTTTCACACCTTTCACTGATTAATTAAAAAAAAAAAGAGAAAAGCATAATTTCATTTCTTTTGAAATATCTTAGCAACTATAAGATACTCTTTTGAGCAGTATCACATTCATTTTCACAACCCTAAAAGTACTTGTAATGTATACTAAAGTTGCACTTAATTAATAAAAAATGGTAAAGGAAATAGAATGAAACGGGGGCTACTTCACCATTCAAAATGTATTTCCACAATTTACAAACACGTAATAGTAATCTTGATTCCTTTTGAAATAACCACCGGCTAAAAAAATTCTAGCTATTGCATTTTATAACATCTTTAAACCTCTTACATAAAATCTTCTTATATTACAAGGACACGTGAAAAAAGCAGTAAAATAATTGAGATTTTATTTTCCCAGGCATTGATATTTCCATACTGCATCTCTTCCCATGTTTGAACTAATGATCTATTCAGGAAAGTCTCTTATATAATGGAGAATCGTAAAAAGTATTTTTTCTCTTGCCCTCATCATTAACGATGTAACGGGTTCCGAGAAAAGTCGAGGTTTCTGAATTTAACACGTGAGTAAATATTTTTAATTTGACTCGGTGTGCTCTTTATCAGACATGTTTACATTTGAATTTTCTTGTTAGTGTGTGAAGAGGATCAGATTAATTACGGATTTGTCCACTCTCAAAGGCTATTAAAATTAGTTGACATTTTCTGAAAAGAAAACAGATGCTGATAAATATTCCCTTTTCAAGATGAATGAATTACAATACCTGAACACAAGGATTGCAAGATCAAAACATTATTTTACTGAACGGAAATTTATTTTAATTTTATGGAGTAAATTTTATCATTGACGTAGATATTTTTAAGACGTCATGTCTTTTAACAATTTTTACTTAGAATAGTGTGATGACGCATAGGATGTTTTTGTGTTATGACTATCATAACTTCAAAGAAAATTTGTGTTCCAATTGACTTGTTTATGTTTGAAAGAACTTAATTCAAACATTAAACTTTAAGTCCGAAAGCTAATATATATGTGAGACTTTAATGAACTTACTAACTACCTCGAAAACAAGAAAACTGATTCACAATACAATAAACAAACAGCGAATAACTGAACTTCACCGGTGTCTAAAAGTAAATGAGATTAAGACCTACAGATAGTAATATAATTTATGTATATAGGTAAAATGTCGAAACAATTCCATCGAAGAAAATAGAACTGGAATGTTTTAAATGTTTTATTGAGAAACATTGCTCGTATCCCAAATTCCTTGCAATGATCTGTTGGAGTCGCATTCGATTCCTTACCAACATGTCTACCTACAAAGACTGTCATGTAGTATTGGAGTCGCGTGAGATCAGCTTTCTGTCCTCTTTGCGAACTGAACGAAATGACTGGATATCACTTCAAAGACTACGCTCAAGATAATACAATTGCAAACACTTATATGGGATTTTAAAGTATATTTTAACATTTCAGACCTCTCTTGATTTGCTCGTCGAGTGATGGCTTATGTGCTCGTCTTTAAGGACTATAAAGACTAATAGATTTCAACTTACAAAAGTGGTCTATAGGACAGAATTGGAAGGTTTGTTGAGAAACTAAACCCTAATCCTAGGTTTCTTGCCCAGAGTTATTGGAGTTGCTTGTTTTTGACTTCTTGCAGTACATGACTGCCTACAAAGGCATTAACACTGTATTGGAGTAGCAAAATCAGCTAACTGTCCTCTTTGAGAACTGAACTAGATGACTGGAGACCAATTCAAACACTGCCATAAAATTCCTGATAATACAATTGCAAACGCTGTAGATAGTGTTTTAAAACATTTTTTATCATTTCAGATAGAGGTCTATATTCTCACCTACAAGGATTAATAGATTTTCAATTTACAAAGAGATGTCTAGAGGAAATAACTGGAATGTTTTATTGAGAAACAAAACCTGTATCCCAGGTTCCTTTCCCAGAGCTATTGGAATCACACACACACACACTTGTTTTCGACTTTTTACAGGACATAACTAACTACAAATGCATTAACACTATATTGGAGTAACAAAATCAGCTATATGTCCTCTTTGCGAACTGGACGAGATGGCTGGAGACCACTTCAAAGACTATCCTCAAATTTCTGGTAATACAATTACAAATACTGTAGATAGTGTTTTAAAACATTTTATGATTTCATACCTCTGTTGATCTGCACGTCGACTGATGGCCGAGAGAACGGATAGGATAAAACAAAAATATCTGCATAAGCTACGCCCATCAACGTTTTTTCCGTCAAGTAAATGAACATATACCCACATGGGAAAGCTTTTACTGACAAGAAAGAGAGAAAAACACCTAGGATAGTTTCAGGAATCGAACCTGTGCAACCTACAGCTCTGGAGAAACCCACTTTTCGAATCACGTTTCAAAATAAAAAATTCACGCTCTATTTTATCCCCTATAGACATCACTGGCAATACTTCCTGAAAGAGTAAGAGAGGGAACTTAAAAGAGTGTGAAGTTCATCCTTAGAAGAGTGATTTTCGAAATTCCTGAAAGACCATTTTGGAAGTTTTATCTGTTAAAAAAATTAAAACAGAAACTTCCTAGAGAATCCACGCGAAATAAAAAAAATAAAAGGATTGCTTTTTATAACACCAAAGTTTAAAAAAACGCTTAAAAAAGAACATTCTTTCCGGTACAGTGATTAAATCTATGAAGCATGCAATGATGGAAAAGAATCCGATAGCTGGCTATCCTATTCTTAAAGTAAATCAGAAATAAAAAATTAACTACTTGGGCTCCAGTCTTTAAATTTGATTAAAAAAGACGTCTTCATGACAGTTGTGTACTATGGAAGTAAAACTAATGGAGGGTGTGGTAATGAATTTTCCTTTTTAGTGCTTGGTAGTTTTATTTTAGAGAACTTAACTTCCTTTAAAAATAGCATAGTTTCAATACGAAAGGCAGCCAAATCACGACTCTAATCAAAAATCCTTTAATCAAAAATAATTAATTCATTGTAAGAAAGAACTTATATAAGAATGGACGAATTCTTGTTTAATGTGTGTGTGTGTGTGAGTGGAGATATTTCAATAAAATACTTTTCCCAGTTTCTTTTCACAGCAAACATTTTTCGGAATAGTTAAAAACAACACTTTTTTATAATTACTATACATATTCACATGTGGCGACTAAAGGTAATTAAAATTACGCTACCTAAAGTCGTTCTCTTTAATAATCAAGTAACAATTGGTTTGATGTACTGTAAGCGATTTATTTGCTAAGCCACTTTAGGCTCAGCAATTAATTAGCTTACAGAGCATTTCATTAAACAAAGTAACTAGCAGTACCCGGAAACAGTTGTCCCTTACAGCATACTGAAACTTATCGACAGCACTAAATACAGAAGGCTTGTTGAAATAGTAAAAGAAAAAAGCAAGAAACAATATTGGACCAGTGACGTTACCATCATGCACTGCTGCAGAGAGTGGTGTAACATATCGACGATAGAGAAAAACCACTTTCCAGGTTAAAATAGTTATATTGAGAATTATTTACAATTGTACAAGTTGTCTACAAGCTACAGTTTTAAAATTAAGGACGATATTCATCACCGATATATTACAGCAGCCTAAAGCCAAAAGACCTCGCAATTGTCTGCGGCAAGAAAAAACCTCTGTTTCCAAAAGCATATCTCCCCAGTCAGCCTCCTCCAGTTGTCACTTCCGCAGCCAGATCAGGGAGTAGACCTGATGAACGCCTCCCGTTGTGAGCTCTCACGGTTCTGGGTAAGAGGACGCTACAGTGGTCCTGGGAAAAGAAGAATCTCGCGAGGGGGGGAGGGAAGAAGAACCAATGGGAGAAAGAGCTAACAAATTAATTTAAAATATTCTAGATTAAATTTTTAAATTCGGGTTTCAATGTGCATTCAGTCACCTTTAGAACTGCCTGTGTTCCAAATTTCATGACTGTAAGTGCTATAGATTCGTCAGTACACTCCCCCACCTCTGTCTCTCCCCTCACACACAAACACTTCCTTTATAATAATAGAGATTCTAGAATCTTGAAACACCCCGCAATTCACATTAGCACTTTAACATCTTACACGGCATAGCAATTCCTTTTTAGGTAATGTATTCTATTGGGTTACGTTTCCTGAGCGTACGTCATCTGACTATTTGCAGTTAGTTAGAACGTACTACATATCAATTATATATATATATATATATATATATATATATATATATATATATATGTGTGTGTGTGTGTGTGTGTGTGTGTGTGTGTTAATTTTGTACATTTCGATCTTGGTGAAAAATCGTTTTTTTTAGGAAGTTTCAAGGGAAAGAGACAGATCAAATTGGGTCGGATGGTGTAAAATTCATTGTTTTTAGATAGCTAACTAGGTAGGTAGGTTGTTAATTAACGTCGAACTGGAGAAAAACACAACGGGCTATTGACAACGGTTAGGAATGAATCCTGAAGGGAAAGACTCGAGGATAACACCTCACAGATGACACAAGAGTAACATCTGCGCTGACACCCCACTCTTCAAACTTACATACCAGGCAAACGTGAGGACATTTGAGGCTATGTCAAATTTAACGTGCACCAGGCCCCGTATGCGCGATGGTCTTTGTCTGGATCAAGAGTATCGAACTAGCTTCCCTTCGGTTACTAATTCGAAGCCCAACTGACCTCTAGATATTTAACTAAAAATTAGCTAGAAAATGAATACCAATGTGTGCTTTTCTAGAAAATTTTGAATTTAAAGGTTTTGGATTTTTTTTTATTTTTTTTTTACATTGCACATCTTGTGAATGAAAATATGTTGTTGGGAAGATAGAAGAATATGTACAATGGGAAGATGAACAACGTATCCAGATCATGAAATCAAAAGTTTTCAATCTAGTTTCAGTTTCGTTCGATTCCATTTCCTTCCGGTTAGGTGGTTAAGGTGTTTAGATAGGTAGGTTCCTTGTTCGAATCCGGGGCAGTGCATGGATATTTGTAAGCGTAGGGTGTAGAGGCGGCTGGTGCACCTTAATTCGGTCTTTTCGGAAAATCCTCATGTTGGGTTGGTGTGGAAGTTTGGAGAGTAGGGTGCCAGCTCAGGCGTTGCCTCGTGCTGTTGTCCTCGAATCTCTCCCTTAGGATATTGATCCCAGACCATCGTCAATAGCTCGTTGTTTTGCTCTAGTAGGACGTTAATTAAAATTACCAAATTACCTACTGGGGTTATAACTTTTATAGTGTTTTCCAGTCATCAGATACATTTTTAATCTTCTCTTCATTCGTTAGAATTTCACAAAATTTGGTTGGGACGCGCTTGCATTTCAACTAAGAATTTTCTATATATTTTTAAGGTATCAATTCAGAAATAGTAAATCTACAATTTCTTTGGAAATAACTTTTCTTCGATTATAGTAGGTGTTATGGCAATGCTCTGTTTATTTTCGATTTATTTTCGAGATAGTTAGTAAATATTTGTTTGGATTGTCACAGCAATTATCTTTTTCTACTCAAGGGTTAATTAAACAGGGACTCATGAATTACAGGAATTCAGAACTATTATGAAAATTCATAGCTTGGCCAAGATTCGAACCCAGAGCCTGTTGAACCGAGACCCTCAGCGCTAACTATTCGGCTATCGGATGAAATCTAGGTATAGTAACACTAGACGCGCTAGACAGACTGAATATTTAACAGCATTTTTCGGTGGTGTTATTTCAAGTGAAACCACTTCCCCGTTATGAAGATAAGCACTATTTTCTTAGTTGTGAATGAGTCGGTACAGTGGCGGATTAAGCGGTAAGCGGCAGAGTAGGGCCCAGAATACCGAAGGGCCTCGAGGTCTTAACATGTCTTTTCACAAGGGTTGGAGGAAAGTTGTGACAGCGTCTTTACTATGTGCGTCTTTAAGTGCAGTGAAAAGAGTTTCTAATACAAGATGGTCAGTAAGAGCAGATGCTGTATTAGCTTTAAAGCTTGGTTTCATCCATATAAAGAGGCTTTAGCTGAAATTTGTATTTAGAAAAAGAAAAAGTTATCATAGTGGAAGCGACTTCACTACTGAAGAAAATGGACAATTATGAAACCGCCCTCATGAAAGTGTTATTTGAAATACTAATTTACAAAGAAGAAATGCTACTAGTAAATCACTACAATCAGTGGAATGCGAACTATTGGAAGGATCCTAGGATATAGGATATATTCTACTGAATTCATTAGAAAATTTTATCAATAATTTCAGAGAAAAAGTTAGAAAAGAGGCAATTGATTTATCATGGCTATCATTTAATGTGGAAGATGGACAAACTCGCAAACAACAAAAGAGAAAAAAGTTTTTTGATGAAAACGAAGAATTCGGACACATGAATTTATAGCAAGAGAAAATTTCATATTCAATTCATTTTATGTCTTACTAGCCACTGCGTATGGCCAGCACGGCGTTGCCGTGACAATTCTTTTCGTGGGGTCAGGTGTGACCACAGCTCTGAACTTCTGGTGATTGTTACGAATTCCCGTAGTGATGGTTCGCTACGCAAACCAAATGGAAATTCGTAGATTATTGGAATGAATTCCCTGCTAATTCCAATTTGGTTTAACTATGGAAGACTCTAACCCCTATGTTAGAAAGGCGTGAGTACGCCCATTCTAAAAGACCGAGGAGTTTAAACAGTTCTTTTAGGAGGGAAGCACATAAAAGTCAGCTACTAATGCGAATCGTGAAAAGAGACACATTTGAAAATCAGAGATGCAGAATTCTTTGTGTGCTTTATTTAGAGATATGAACAACATTAGAGAGAGAATCACATGCAAAAGAAAATTCTTCGAAACATGAGGATACAGAAAAACTGCTCTTAAAACCAATTGAAGCGAAACATCAATCTTCTGCCAATTTAATCGAACAACAATCCATATCATTCAATAATCCATATCATTCAATAACCTCAGGCAACTCACTCTAGACTACAAGAAAAACCATTAACGCGAGCGACGCAACTGTACTTCCTAAAGGGAATGAAAACGACAAACCTCGTGGTGAAATCTGTTAAACATCTTTTCATACGGCTCGTTCTTAACAAAGGATCTTGACGAGTTGTTCTTCAGAAAAATTAGCCAGATCTTGTCAGACGAGATATCTCATCGTAACTGCTTGGAGAGATAAGTAAATACTTAAAATCCCCCTTGTTTCTGGAAATTCCCCTTTACTTTGTGTCATTGCTGGGGATTAGCACTTTAAGTACATGTCAAAAGATGGTTGAGAGAGAGAGAAAAGAAAACGAATGTAAAATCATTGCTTTTATACTTCAAGATAAAATTCATTCAATGAATTATTATATCATGTAAAAAATAATAGTTCATAAATAATACCGATTTAGTAACCATTACTTTTCTTGAAGATGAATAAAAAAAAACCCTTCACACATGCATGTAGAGCAGTGATGGCGAACCTATGACCCGCGGGTCAGACACTGAACCACGCAGGCTTTTTAAATAACCCACGCGTTGATTTTTATAAACTTATCATTTCTTCATACACATAAAGAATTTTAATTATTTTTAGAATCCCTCTTTTAAAAAAATATGAAGAATATATAAGTGTTAATAAAGAACTTAAAATTAAAAAAAAAATGCAGAAATGGTTTTTGTAATAAGTTTTAGGTTTATTGTGTGTGTGTGTGATTACTCATAAAGTTGTTTTAAGATTTATATGAAGGCAGATTGAGTAAAATATGTTGTTTTATAAAATACCGCTCCAGAATGAACAGATGTGGTAAATACTAATAATAAAGATATTTACTAAGGCCTCGCTCACATAAGTTCTCCGCTTATGGTGCTGAAGAAAAAGAGGTGAGTGGTTGAGTATAGGGGAAAAAAGGACACCTGTTCCTTCCCTATCAAGAGAATCATACCTGAATTTATTATTCTTTTTTTTTTTTTTTTTGGGGGGGGGGGAGATGTACAACGCAATTTGTTAAAATTTTCCAAAATTTTAAGTCTGAACCTTTTGCAAATTTTCAAATTTTAAAATTCGATATATTAAAAAGACTTAATACAATTACAATGCATTGCGATTTATATTATATTGAAGAAATTAAATCCCAATAAAATAGCTTTTAAATTAATTATTACCAAATCTGTGTCTTCCCAAACGTTAATTATCTACCTTAAAGATGCAGTAAATTTTCATTTCTTTAAATAACTAAAGCTTAATAGCTTTTTGAATGGAGGACAAAACTTAAAATTATTATTTTCATTCATAGCTATGTAATGTCACTTGCTACTACTTTTCATTAAGATTTGAAGAGTCTAGGACTAATCTGTGCGCTAGATTTGAGACGGAATTCCTCAAATTTTGAAAATTTCTGTAATTTGAATAGCGATATGCCAACTGAAAAATTGTCTGATTTACAAAAGTCCTAAGGTGCCATACACAAGATTTCCGCATTACAGTAATTTATTTAACCAGGGAAATTTTTTTTTCGGTCTACCATATAATTGGCTCAGCGATGGCTATTTTGATTAACTTTCCTTAAAACTGCTATGCGTTTGAAGTTACGAAAAGTAAAATAAATATTAAAAAAAAGATGTGATCCAAACATTTTAATACAAGTGATTGTTCAAAGATTTTTAAGTTTTGTTAGGTAACTCTTACAATACGATTATATCACTTAAATTTTAATGTTTTTTACTTATTTTTAATTTAACAATTGTATTTCATTAATAAATGCACCGATTGAACACTTAATCAAGCTACGTTATGACTCTGAAGAGATGTGTAAATCTTCGTTCAGAAATTGATAATTTCTCACCTGAAAATGAGTGCTGTAATGATGAACTGTGTACATATCGAATGAGATATAACATAAGTTATAAAGGTTTAATACAAAACTGCATCATTATCTCGAAAGAATATAAACAATGTATTAATTACATAAAATATTATGATAATTTTTTGTCGCAATGACAAAAAGTTGTCAATATTACTAGATAAAACCAAACTTGTTTTACATTAGTTTCGTTTAATCTATTAACAGTTATTTGTCAATAATTGAAGACAATGTTTTTCAAAAACGACAGATGGATTTTTTATGCTAGAGAAAACTATGCTAGAAATTCTTTAAACTGTATGTCCGGAGTTATTAAAATACTTAAGTGATATCTGTATTTTCTCTGAAGGGATTAAGGATTTTATTCTATGACTACTTTTTTTTTTTTCAACCTCCCGAGCAGCAGAGGGTCATTCTACTAGTAATTTAATGAAAAATAGGCATCGTAAGTGATGACTAATATTGTCCATAGTAATAGACAAACGCATAGTAATTTTGCAAATTCCCAGACAAAGTCATGATAGCCTAATTGAATGCAAAAAGAAACAACTTTATGGATTTGAATATATTGTACTTCATCGCTACCCTAACCGCACGAAAAGAAATATGTTAGAATATAAAGCAAGCACAAAGATTTTCAGATTATTTGTCCGTGATCAAAGATGAATTGATATGAAACTTCGTTTATGCGATACAGTTATAGTAAAACAATTTGAAGTGGTGAATATAACTTCCATCAAAATGAAGGCTGAGAAAAAAGGCACAGAAATTTATTTGCAATTGAACATTTCAAGATCATTTCTGTTTAATCCATGGTCTAATTTCTTTTATTTTAAGTACAGAGTCCGAATTCTACGGATAAAAGGAACTTGACACATTAGAATACCTATTACTTCAAAGTTTATGTAAGCGCAAGCATCGTTCTAACGCGTTGTTGTATCGTTGTATGTCGCAATTGAATGAATATCAAGCATGAGAAACACACACCTGACGAACACCTTAGACGAGCGCAATTTTTAAACTATCCCTCACCAGAAATTCACTGGCTTGAGAGTGGTTCTTCCCTTCCCATTTCTGAGAATGTCGCCAGAAGCACCACCCCAAATCTCCCCACTGTAAGGTTGCCAGAAATGTCCGTTCAAGAAACGGTCGCTCAGGAAACGTCCGGACAGGACACGATACCATTCTATAGAAAACAAACATAAATACTAGTACCTTTTACCAATAGGGCATTTCAGAACGAAAATATTTGTATTTGGTGTATTTCAACCAGAGGATTGTAAGATCGAAAATATGATCCAACCAAAGACCGTCTTGCGCGAAGGGGAAGGTGCATGCTAAATCTGTCGTGGTCTGAAGTGTCCTCACTGTGGATTTATGTGGAAGTTTGGAAAGTGGGGTTCCAGCTCAGGTGGGACCTCGTAATCTGACCGTGGTTCAAAATGATGAGATGTTCTTCTCGGATTTTTCTCTTCTGGATTGTGACTCCGGACCTTCACCAATGGACAGTTGTGCTGCTCCAGTGCGATGTGAATTCAACTAGCTACCAGTTACCTACCTCTGGGGGTGTATGACATCCGGCTTTCTATTACAAAGTATTTGTTCTATAAAAATCTATTTTACACGGTTGAGAGAGAGAGAGCACAGTACTCCAAAGCATACATTACAAAATTCACTTGCAAATAAAAGTAAATTGGATTACAATTCTCAGTTACAGTATATGCTTTGTCGAGCGAACAATACGTATTATTTTAGTATATGAATTTGTTTCCTGAACTGAGGATAAATAATCGTTTAGTCGAATGTAGTGAAATTATTGCATAAGGTACAATATATATAGTGTAGAAATGTTCAATCAGAACACTATATTAGTTAATCATAAACGTTTATTAGTACATTGAGGATAGTTACAGGGTTGGGACAAACATTTAAAGTTAAGGAAAACATTAAATAACATCTGAGTTACATCTTAGCTAGAAACATTTTGACACATCTTATCAGCGTGACATCTTAGCAGTCATCTATGAGGAAGTAACTGCTATATAGAGGGCGCTTTAGGAGGGAACTCCTATTGGGCGAGAGAGGTTTTGGCGGAAACCAATCCTACAATAGCAATGTGGTCATATTTGATAGCAGTTGCCTTTTTGAATACCTGCGATACCTTTTCGACTTCATTCAAATATTGAAATCGACAAAAACTTGCATTTATTGCAATACACACAGTCCAGTCACATTAATATGACCACTTGTCAAAAGCCAGAATAACCACCTTTGTCAGAGCGGACCGCTGCGAGACGTGCAGGAAGAGAGTCAATTAGGTTTCTGAAGGTGTTCACTGGGATGTTGAGCCATGCCGACTCCAGTGCCGTGGCCTAGATTACGCGGTTGAGGATCCATGGCGTGAACAACCCGATCGAGGTGGTCCCACAGATTCTCGATTGGGTTTAAATCCGGTGAGTTTGCTGGCCAGGGGAGTACGGTAAACTCATCCTGGTGCTCTTCGAACCACGCACATACACTGCGAGCTGTATGACACCTTGCACTGTCCTGCTGGTAGATGCCATCATTCTGAGGAAAAATAATTCGCATGTAGGGGTGGACATGGTCCGCAATTACAGATGCGTACGTGTGCTTATCCATCGTGCCTTCCCCAATGATGAGTGCACCCAGTGAATGCCAGGAAAACATTCCCCAAACTATAATGCTCCCTCCTCCAGCCTGGATCCTTCCGGCAATTGTTGCAGGGTGTTTGCTTTCAGACGTTTCACGCCGTATACGCCAACGTCCATCTGTCCGATGGAGCATAAAACGTGATTCATCGGAAAAAGCCACCTGTCGCCACTCTGTGGACGTCCAGTTGCGTTACTGGCGTGCAAATTCCAGCCTTCTTCGCCAATGAACAGCAGTCAGCATAGGTGCATTAACCAGGCGTCTGCTGCGGAGGCCCATGCGCAGCAACGTTCGCTGAACCGTTGTTGAGGATACACTCTTGGTAGCCCCTTGGTTCATCTCGGCGGTCAGTTGCTCAACAGTTGCACGTCTATTCGCGAGTGCATATGTTTTCGTAGTGACATTAAGTATACAATAAATTTTCAGCGATGTAAGATAAATATTACGTGAAAATAAAATGATTATGGAATCATAAAAGTTTGACAAAGCAAGCTCTCTTCTACATTAATTAGAAGGCAATCCAATTAAAGACGATAATGTTTCATTCTTCGTGTTTTTCTTAGAATAAAAAACTAAAAATCATATACGTTTTAAAAAACTTGCTTTAAACACGCATTAGTTAGAAACCGTATTTGCCAGTATCAACGCTAATGATTTAATGCAATTTTTTTTCACTTTCCTTTCCAAGTCTTACCTTAAATGAGAAGGGGTATTAGGTACAAATAAATACTGTCACAGTGATGTTGTTTGCTTAGCGAGAGCTGGTTGTTTAAAGATTTTTATAAATTTATTCACCTAATTACATATTAATTTATATATATATATATATATATATATATATATATATATATATATATATATATATATATATATATATATATATATATACATATATATATAACAAAAAAAATGAAGAAATGCTGGTGGATCAGGGCGACATCAGGGAAGAGTCTAACCCAGACAACATAAAAGGATTTTTTTTACATAAGAGCAGCAGTAGGCTGAAAATTCCTCATATATATACTCCCCCAAACACCAAAAAGAGCAAAACGGAAAGATAAATTAGGTAAAAGGTCAAAGGCCACAAACCACAGGCTAACATACTTCATGAAATTAAGAAATAATAGGAACTGTAATAAATACAAACATACTGACAGAGGAGCATACTAAGCATGCATGTTTAGTTTTAACTTTCGTTTTCAGTTTCGTTTTCAGGATAAATACCCCTACTGTATAGTTCTTTGCTTCCTTTTTTGCTTTTTAGTTGTTCTGCGTATTTGAATACACATATATGTCTCTCTTTTGCATCCTCTAAAATACTTGTTTACATTTCTAAAATTAATGAAATTAAAACTACATTTTTAAGGTAAGTAGTTGAATTTACGTCGCAGTGCAGCAAATAACGTACTATTGGTGACGGTCCTCCGGAATTAATCCCTAAGTGAAAGACCCCAGGACAACAACTCGCAACTTTTGAAAAATGGTCAGATGACGAGCTTGACCCCTGAGCTGGCACCCACCCCACTTTTCACACCTAAACACCAAGCCAACGCGAGGACATATGAACCCATGACGGATTTAACGTGCACCAGCCACCCACGTACACGACGGTCTTTGGTTGTAGTTTCGAACTCGCAACCCTCTTGTTCCTAATCAGCTATTCTTCCACCGGATTACTTCGGCCCCACTAAAGAAAGGATTTAAACAAAATGTTGCAATTTAAGCATAATGCATTACCATCAAAAATAAGAGAAATGAAATATCTAAGAAGCATTGCTGGATAAGGTAGCTATGACCTAATATAATGTATTCCATGATAATGCACCAATACCAATTAAAGACTTTCATGTTAAATTACTGTATTTCTCATTGACGTGTTATAATGATACATTGCACCACATAAGTAATGAATACAATTATGCATTGTGTGGTTTCCACCGTATTAAGTAGTAACGAAATTCTATATACCCCTGTGTGTAATATGATTAACCCACTGGTAAAACAGAATTATATCTGAAGGATCGAATTCTGGTTGCCTCAATATTGACACAGGTACTGTATAATCAAGGTATTATTATAATAGGGGTAATCAAATATGCAACGCGGCCACAACCTCCCTCACAAGTTCGTTTGACCGTGATGTCCAGAGACAAAGACGCCGAATCTTAAGGTACCCGAATAGATTGGATCTAATTTTTTATGATTGGGTCCTCCCAACACGAGGGACAAATATTAGAAACATGCGAATAATATTGGTAATGATCTGTATAAATTAAAGTTCCGAAAACACACATGTAAAGCAACCGGTATTTTACGAGGGCCCCTCTACAATTTCTTTCGGTTGTCGCCACTGTTAACCCTCCCGGTGGTCATCTGTCCTAGGTATCTCGACATTACCAAACCTGACCAGATCTTGATGGAGGATATATCTGTTCCATCAAGATCTCGTCTTCCGACGTTAGAAAAAGACTGACCAGATCTCGATCTCGTCATAAAAACAAATTGGCAAGATCATGATATATTTCACTAACAAAATTTGTCAGATCTTGATGGACGAGATGTCGAAACCACTTGGAGGGTTGAAGGCCGGAACAAGTTTCTAATCACTTCCTATACATAATTCTCCTTTCGAAAACATTGTTTGATTAATTTTTAAATTAATCATTTCATTGGCATGTTTGTAATTTTATCCATCATTTTTTTGAGGGGCTCGTGCTTTGGAGGGAGATTCTGGTCCCTCGGAGTTCGCTTCCATGACATCCCGTAGGACAACCGATAATTATGAATATAATAATATAGGTAATAATAAGATAGAAAATAATAATTTAGGTAATAATAGTATAGGTAATAATAATACAGGTAATAATGATATCAAGATCATTTGTACTTTACAATCAACAGTTTCATTACATATGTTAATAATATCTCAAACCCATAATGTCTGTATTGAACAGTCAAAATTTGACCCGTCAAATATAATTCTGTATATCAGTGAACATTTCTCTTTTGCCTTAAGTTTCCTTATAAAAAACATTTTATTATAGTCCCACAGAATTCGATATAGATTTCTATAGAATTCTATAAAGAAAAGGAGCTCATATTCTATATAAATGTATTTTTATAGAGAAGTTCTGTAGAGAGAGAAAAGGTATAGTCGTGAATCGAAAGAATTGAGCTTCTGAATATTTCTATAGAGGTTATTTTATAGAGCAAAAAAAAAACCGAATCATACTTGTATAGGATTCTATAGATCACATTCTATGTATAAATAATTTTTATAGAATTCTGTAGCAATTTTTCATAATGCGTGACTTGTAACTACCTCGTTTCTAAGCGCATCTTACAACTTTCACTGAAGCCTTAAGATCTTTTGAAAAAGTATTTATAGCCGAAAAAGCAAGAAAACATTTTTTAATTCGTAGAGAATCCTTTTTGATGGGGATAATGATAATTTGTTTTAAATCTTATTAAGAAGAGGAATCCTTAGAATGTGAGTATTATCCTAAATGAAAATGAATCGCACATCGTGACTAAGAACATACGGAGCTTTTCGACGAACTACCCGCAAAAGTCGAGGATTAAACTCAGATTCGATTTCCAACGGAGCAACTAATGAATCAAATCCAATTACGTGCAGGGAAAAAACCTAAACCTCTAGAGCAGTTTTTTAAATCAATAGATCGGTGTTTACAATCTGAGGTTGTAAGCTATGAAAATTCGTTGGTTATACTACTATTCCTTTGGGTGAAGATTCGTGACCTCTCTCTGGTTGCTAAGCAACAAAGGAAGAGATTGCATCTGATCGAACAATTTTTAGTTGAGTAACATGGGAAAGGATGGGTGAACAGGTGCTCTATAGTTCAGCAAACCAATTCTTCAATAATTGTTGCCATGGCTATTGATCCATTGGAATTTGTTCCTTCTCCAATCTTTGATTGCAGCTCCATTCAAACTGCATGGGGAATAATAAGGTTGACGGTTTCTCGGGAATCAGTTTTTATCTCAAATCTAATGAAACCACACGGAATTTGTTTCCATTGTTGATACAAGCGAACTCTTTTTATTTTCTGGGCTTCTAAAAAGCTATTTTGTCATCGTGTGTGAGTAATGTAGCCATGGAAGAAAAACGAACCACCTACTTTAATTCAAGCACTATTCATACTAGAGCAAATCCAAAGATATCATTCATTCGGGCAAAACGTCCTCTTCAAATTCAAATTTAAAAAATTGCATGAGACGACGTCTTCATATCAGATTTTGCGCAAACCACTAAATTTCTAATGGAAATACCATCTTTTGAATCCATAATCAGATTCTGCATCGTGAAATTAGTCTAAATATGAAATTTCACGACTTTGATACATTTATATCGCGGGATATTCAATCCCAAAATTTGAGTCAATTTCAGGAATCATCATGACATAGTGTCGTTATTTGTAGATCGGGATTAATTGTAGCTATAGCAACTCGAATTTTAAATTTGAAACGTATTTTTCAGCGATCCAAGAAGTGTTATATTTATTATGCAAGTACAAATGATTTGGGAATTACATTAATACTTTATATTTACCATGCAAATGCAAACGATCCGAGAATTATTATCAGAGGTTTATCTGACATTTTTTAAACTTTTGGTTCTCCTAAAATCGCAATCAGGAAAATTTAACGTAGCTCAAAAACTAATTATCGGAATGAGCTGAAATTTTGTATGGTTATACCAGAAGTTTTTCTGAATCGATTTCTCCATCAACATATAATAAAATTCCAATTCATAATTTTTTTTCCATCTTTAGTAATTATTATTGCATACTAAACACTATTTTTCAAAAAAATATCAAGTGTATTTTGATTGGGTTGTTTAACGGTAACATGGTACAAATATCAGCGCTGTAGAAACAGAATTTAGGAAGATGTCCATAAAAGAGTCTGTGAAATTGATTTAACATTAGGAACTCCAATCTTTTTGTCCTCATAACTTCGAAACGGTAAGACTTAATACATGATTGGTATCTGAAGTTAAATTTTGATATAGATTCAAAATTGAGTGTTGAAATAGAGGTTCGTATTGGAAATTATAAAGTTGGTACTGAATTTAATATGAAGACGTCCCCTTATGTAAATTTTATACATTTGAATTTATAGAAGACGTTAATTCCTGTCAAACGCCATCTTTAAATTTTCTCTATGGTTAAAATTGCTCGGTTGTTCTTTTTCCGTGACTGAACATTCAATCCTAAAACTTAGGTTTTTAGTAAAAGGTTTGGATTAGCGTCAGCGAGATTTTGTATTATAAGCTCAATTTTAAAGCCTCCCTTTTGAAAACTAATCTCTACATCCTCATTTTTCAAATCTGGTAAAAATAGCTTAGAGGTTAAATTTATTTTTCCCCTCAAAACTTCTTAAAAGTCGTCTGTTCCTATAAATGCCCTATTTGGTTAGACGGGATTTTCATAGGAACTCCCAAATAAGTTACGCAAGATTTTTTATTAAACTGTCTGGCACGATAGCTGTCGAATTTAAGATGATCAGTCCTGCGCAAATCCTGTGAACCAATTTTATATTTATAAAATTGTATGCTTGACTTTCTGTATTTATTTCAGCAACTAAAAATGTACACTTTCTGTTTAAGTTACGAACCTGTTTGTCTAGAGTGTCGGTTTTAATACTTCAGCCTGGTTAATTCGAGACTTTAGCGCACATACATGGAGAGTTCTGTTTGATTAATGATTATTCCCCGTTCTTTAGCATTTTTAGCTTTTTACTATTTTGCATTTTTTAGCTTTTTATTACGATTTTTAATCCATCTATAAACACATAAATGTTCTCACGTTGACGATGCGTGGAAGTTTGGAGAGTAGGATGCCATCGCAAGTGTTGACCTCTATTTGACCGAGGTTCAAGATTACGAGGCGTTGGTCTTGGATCTTTCCCTTAGGGATTGATTCCGAACTGTCGCCACAAGCCCGTTATGTTGTTTCAGTGTGACGTTAATTACCTACGGACCTGCCTCTCATCCTTTATATCGGATCTTTCCCATCGGGGTTGACCACTGACCATCATCAATAACCCGTTGTGTTCCTCCAGTGTGACGTAAATTCAACTACCTACCTACCCTGTGAGCGTGTCCACTGCTTGATATCTGTCTTGTGTTTGGTGTAGCTTGGCCAACCATCAAGGAAAATGTATCTCTACTTTCGATTAACTGAATGTCTTTAAAGCAGTCCTTTGTATTTTTTTTGATCGGTGAAAATAAAACTAAATACAGTTCGGCTTTGAAGATTATCGACCAGCATCAAAAGTCAAGCAGAAATATACATATAATAATTGCCGTCGAGGGGTTTGGACGAGTTTGGTTGGATGTCCCCGGTCGGACAGTTGTGTGAGGAAGAGCAAATACTGATTAAATATCTATATCCACGAAGTGTTAGGTGGGAAAGATTAATCTCTTGGTAGTATATAGGATGAGTGAAAGTTTAGGAACCTGTAACTTTGAGAACTTCCTACCAAATATTAAAAAAAAAAACACAGTAGAACTCCAATTATCAGAACTCCAGTTATTCGGATCGGTTTAAGAAATAAAAGAACTCAGAAAAATCCGCATTTTAAAATATTTTTATCAGTGAATGATAAAAACGAAGAGGACGAAATGTCAGTTGAAGACATAGGAAACTGTATGTCCTGAGTGCAGCGCAGTGGACTGTGTGTAATTGATTCTTCGGAACCTAGATTCCAAATTCTTAGTGACGATGAACTCATTCAAATGTGAGAGAACTCATTGATGACCCGGAAAATGACGATGATATTGCTAACTCAACCAGACGCGTAGCCGTCAGCTTGTAAGGTATTTAAGTACCTTGACGCAGCGCTAAAATGGATGGAGCGTCAGCCTGAGTGCGACCATCTACTCAAACACATATGACATTGTTGCAAGGAAACGAGTAAAGACCGCGAAACAACTAACTTTGACCGATATGTAAAAGTAATGATACATTTTAATACAGTATGTAAGTACAAAATTTAAACAAAATTGTTTTCATAGTCATTAAATTACATTACATACTAAAGCAAAATTCGTTTTTTAATTAAGAAATAGCTTTTATTCGTAAACTATCCAATTATCCAGATATTTGATTATCCGGATGGGTCTGGTACCAATTGATCCGGAGTTCTACTGTACTAAATTTCTTTAGTCTAAAGTTTCCTTTTTTAATGTTATTCTACATCATAAGTGCTAGGAGAGGTTAATAACTAGGGCTATGATTGTGAGGATTTCGCGTCTAATTTGGCAAGAGAGACTGAAACGTTAATCGAATTAAAAGGAGTGTTTCGTTATAAACTAAGCTGATTTGCCTTTGTTTGGGTATATTCATGCATTTTTCGTGATTCTGCATTCTGCTGGTTTCTCGGGAATTTTAGGAAACGTTTTGGCTGTTTTCGAGTTACTATATTTTACATATTTTGGTGGTTTTAAGACGGTATTTTTGGATGAATTTCTATGATTCCCATTTTTTACCCTGTTAGAGAAAAAAAAATTTCGTGAAAAGATTTAGATTAGAGACGCAGTTTATTTGAAGTATGCTCTTGTGGTATATTCATGCATTTTTCGTGATTCTGCATTCTGCTGGTTTCTCGGGAATTTTAAGAAACGTTTTGGCTGTTTTCGAGTTACTATATTTTACATATTTTGGTGGTTTTAAGACGGTATTTTTGGATGAATTTCTATGATTCCCATTTTTTACCCTGTTAGAGAAAAAAATAATTCGTGAAATGATTTAGATTAGAGACGCAGTTTATTTGAAGTATGCTCTTGTGGTTTCAAAAGTGATAGGAACTTTCAAGTTTTAAAACTGTGTTGGCAGTTCATGGAAAAATTTTCTCAAAAATACGCGCACGGTCTTGGTTCTTTGTAATTCTGAATTGATGAAATAAAAACTTATTACTTGACATGGTAAACTTAAACTATTGAGTTAAATGTTTTCGTCAATAAAATACAAACTTTTAATTTGACACAAAAACTTTCAGAAAATATAAGTTATGTGTGTAGTATATTCTCGTGTTTTCTTTTAATGGTCTATATTTTATTTACAAGGCAAATCTCAGAGAGTGAAAGTTTGGCAGAAAAAGTATTTTAGGTAAAGTTGTACTTTGAATACATTTAAAAACTTTAAGGTATTTGATATACCATTTTTTTAAAACTACTTTTATAAAAAGTATAACTTTTTAGATAATTTCTACTGTTTTTAGGGAGTATATTTTATATTTTTATGGGTCATTTTTATAAAGCACTGTCAAGCCTTATTAGACATCAAAATCCTTTTGATGCTATTAATTTCAGGAACAAGCCACATTTAATAATTAGTTTATTTAAATTGTGGTATGCATGGTTTGTAAAACTTTTAATGTGTCAGCTAGTTTTAAACAATTAAGAAGTGCTGCACGATTTCTATCTAAATAACTAAAAACTGCGAATTCAGAACTTTTGATGCAATAGACAGACCTACAGATATAGTCCTATCATCGTAAAATGTGTTACAATATGGATTTAAATATGGTGCAGATAAAAATATGAAGCAGCTTTAAAAAATATGTAACCAAAACACATTAACTTAACTTTGAACTCAGCTTAAACACTTTTTTTATTAACTTCGCATCATTTCATAATCGTTGCAATGGTTTCGGAATGATGAAAATTTTATCAATACTGCAATACACCATTTGTTGGATGTACCGAAGGAATTGGAGTTGTTCTGTTACGATGAAATAAAGAGGATTCTGAATAAAAATTAGGAAAGTCAGATACTCTACACTAATTTTACTGTCGAATAGCTTACAAAAATCTCATAAAAGTCGTTTATCAATTTCGAATTCGAGAATTCATTTTTAGGACAGAACAGTTATCGAATTAAAGTTAGATAATATGAACACTGAAAAAGAGCAAAACGTTTTTATTTTGAAAACTCCTTGATAGATGTGAGATTTTATGCTTCACAATACCTGCGGAAAGTATGCGCAAAACAAAAAGTCCCTATGCAATTAATACGTTACCTGTATTTTTTTCAGTTCCGAGTTAATAATGCTTGTTTTGAATTCAGAAAACTTGATCAATTCCATAGGACACACCTTGTTGGATGCACGGAAGGTATTGGAGTAATTTCTCCAATCGTGAAATAAAAAAACCTTACCATCTCGATCGCCCCACCTGCAACAACGCTAAGAAAACTGTTTAACCATTCAGCATCAAGTCATTCTGGAATTGGAGAGCTTTGGCTCAGGAAATCCCGTTACGGCAAAACCCCGCTTGATAATTCTCATGAAATAGAAACAAAAAACTAAATAACTAAATAACTACTGAGAAAATCAGATTCTATGTTTTCACTCTTTTTAATCGAATGGCTCATAGAAACCCATAAAAGTAATTTACCAATTTCATCTCCAAATTGGGAATTTTAGGAGCATACCAGTTATCGCGAAATAAATATAGACAGTATGAAAAATAAGGTATGCAAAACGTTTGAGTTTTTAAAAACTACCTAGCAGCTGTAAGGTCTCATGATTTACAGCACCTGCGGAAAGTAAAAGCAAAACAAAATCCCAGTTTCAATCCTCTTTCTTTAAATTTCGAAATGCCTTTGTCACTAGCACAAATCCACCCAAAAAGGTAGTGTAAACAACTGCAAAGTATTATAGAAAGACGTGTAGACGATCTAGATAAAAACCAGACAATAGAACTGTCAATACTTGCTAAAAAAAAGAAATTTATAAGCTTTCTTCTATGTCCAAAATTGATCCGTTTGGAATAGAAAAATGAAATTTCCTAAGCTCTTACGTAGGTTCCTGATACTAGGGATCAAGCGACATCTAAGGAAAATCCACACAGTTATGAAATGAATTGTCGGTGAAAGGATTTGTATAGCTTTGAGCCTTAGACGTATCAAGTAAAACTGTGATCCATCCATTAAATAATAAAGGTACTAGTTCCTGTATACGCGCAATAGTTGAGGAAACAAATCTTTAGAACATGTTTTTGGGATGCAATAGAAGAGGCTCAAACTACTTTTGTAACGTTATCTTTTCTTCAAATTAAAAAAAAATCGTTTTGAGCAATAAATAAAATCTTTTGTTTCGTTTACTAGATGGATTTAGTTTGGTAAATTTATTTATTCATAAAATGCAGTAATTACACAGTTGCGTAATGATTCTATAAATTTACACTGTCATCTGTTCTTATATAATAAATAAATTTTCTCTCGATAACTTATTATTAATTTTTTTCTTCATTAATACTTTTAAAATTAACTTATTATACATGAAAGTTAAGTTATGCTACATAAATTCCTGATATTTATAGCAATGTGTTTATCATTGCGCCAATTAAATGCAGTTATACAAGACTCATTAGAATATACTCATTATAAGTAAACATGGTGGGATACACTGTTTCATCATTGAGAGATTACACTGTTCTACAAGGTTTTTATAACATGGACAAATTTAGCTGTTTTAACTAATCTTTGGCTGCTGATTTCAGATTTAAAAAGTGACCACCACGTCAAGTTTTTTTGGTTATAGGGCATTTAACATTTTCATGTACACCACCTGATATTTTATGGGGGTAATACTGATGTTTTCACTGACTGAAACTATGAAACAGCGACCAAACTGCTATCGTTGTATTTTTCACGGATGGAGAAGCGCATGATTCATTCTGGTGAGGGAAATTTGGACAAAAATTGGAACGCGTGCTACATCGGTGGTTCTTCCAAACAAGTTTTGCTATGCGTGCGAATAATAAATTTTGAAATATCAGAGTCGTTCAGTGACAAAGACTGAAGAAAGATCAAAATGAGCTGAACGATCTCGTTCGAGATCTACTCTTTCCAAACAACAAGCTGGACTTTTATTTTCCAGACTTCGAGTACGGAGCCTTCTATCTAAAAATACACGTGTTACTGTGATAAGAAATAAAATTTTTTGTTCCGTCTTGTTTCTTGAAATGAAGAATGGTAGGTTCAGATATTCTGTTTATAAGTATGGTTTTTATAATATTTAACAATAATTTTATAGCTAACAAAGAAAAATAAATGCTGTAATAAATTACAATCTGAAGATCATCTTTAACGTGGAATTTAATAAAGTATGACGTTTACTTTCTACATGTGTTGAAAAATAGCAATTGTTCATGGACAAAAACTACATGAGGGAGATTCTTAAATTGTTGACTAGTGTTATTAACTTCTTTTAAATAAGTCTTAAGATTTTATAAGTAATTGATCCTGATTCTTAATTTTACCCGAACTCTCAGGTTTTTACGTATTTGTTTTCTTTCATATTTTTAATTTGTTAAAAAGATTTAATTTTGGTTGATTAAATCCAAAAATGACCTGTGTAACATAAAAAGGCCTTTTTTAAATATTTCAACTCAGATGCCTTTTGAATATATGTTTGCTCAAAATGAAGAAAAACCTCGTGTTCAAAATTCACATAAACTATCCTCACTAAAAGACGTACCATTTGGAGATATAATATTATAATTTACATCTATTCATTTATAAATGTATGTTGCACTTTAAGTTGATTGCAAACGCAGACATAGATGGGAACGTGCAAGACAAAGCTAGAATTTTTAAATCATTTGGTAGTTAAATTTATCTACACCACGTAGTTTAAATCAAAGTAATTATAACATCTTTGTAAAGATTTCTTTCTTGTGGGTTTATACATTGCCTATAACACTTCACGCGCTTATTTAATGTAAATACTTACTTTAATTAATTAACCAATTTTTCTAAATAAAACTCAGCTAACTTTTTCCAAAATTTTACTGAAATAAAGACATTTTGTCACGGAATTAAATGCATACAGTGATAAATCTCTCTGTTTACTTTACTGTTAACATAATTATTTCCCTTTTTAAAATCACACACGTTAGTTAAAAAACACCTATACTTTTTGGAAGAAATCAACAAATAATTTCGTTGAAGATACGTGTATAAGTTGCAATCAGATAAAACAAGTAAATGTATAGTGTAACTTAAGTACAAATTGATAAATGCACAATAAAAAGCAGCAATTCACTTTGATAAACATAACAAAAATTAAATTTTCTTCCCTGTTTATGTCATGTTTTACGCAACTGATTATTTTTCTTAGAAATCAAAAACACCGTTGAAAAAAGAATATTTCTATTACTTCACTGGCTTTCCTATTATATTGTATTTCCTATAAGAGTAAAAGAACGTAGAATAGCAAGTCAAGCCTTTGTAATTTTTTATTGCTCTTTTCTTTAAAAACGTTATTGATGTAGCCGACTAAAAAAGATGAAATCGAGAATTCCTTCTAATTCAAGTGCTTATCGGTTTAATTTATGGATATAAATTACAAATTAATTTTAAAACTAAAAGATGGATATCAGATTACAATTTACTGATTGTGCAATAGCTAGTTGTAGATAAACTGATTGTGTAATAGCTAGTTCTTTGTTGTTTAAACAGAGAAAATACTAACGAATTATTTTGTAACAGATATGTAATTCAATATAAAAATGAGTTATCGAGCTCATCAATGAACTTTTGAAATGATGTATTTTTCTTTGGTTCGATTAAATCCTTTGTGCTGCATTTTAGTTCGATTTAAATGTCTAAAAATATTTGACACTGCTGTAAGGTATTTACTTTACATACTAGATAACATAGTTTTTACTAGATAACATAGAATGGCTAACACCATAAAATTACACGATCAAGTTTCAATTTTTACATGAAATTTGAGTTGTAAATAATTTAAAGAGCGAATGGAAATCCCTTGTGAAAGTGACACTTTCATTTTTCTGTCATTTACTTGAAGGTTTTTCTCCAACATCTACTCTTTCGTAAGACAGAAAATTAATTGAAAAACAATAGAATCAAAAAACACCGTGAGCATTTCTTAACGTTAAGTCTAAGAATTTAAAGGAGGGGGTAAAATATACTCTTCTGTTTGCTGGGGAATGACGGTGCTTAAAAGCTTGAGATTGTGTAAAAGGATTAAGCCTCACTAAATGACAGCATTTATATAAAATATATTATCTATGAAACAAAGACACTTTGTAAATAGAGTGAAGTAAGAAAATTTAATTCTGAAAATTTTCTTTTACAAATTTGTTTTAATTTGGATTTTAAAAAATTACTCCTTAACCAAAATTATAGACATTATCAATCTGTTTTCGTCACCGGAATTAGTTAAATGAAAATCCTCTCTGAAACATGGAAGAAAGCGTAGAATCCTTCGAGATTAAAAGCCCGAAGTATTTCCCACTTGCCATTATATACTATTTAAAATAAATGAAGGCCGCTGAACTACAAAAAACTTTGCAAACTATTATGACTCTGTGAATATTTTCTCCATTTGTTAATGAGAGAGTAATTGAATTGCGTATTGAAAGATACAAACCGATTTTTGTAATATCAAACCACAATGCGTATTAACTTGGTTTAATTGAAAAAATAATATATTTGTTTGTCCAATGCATTTTATAATTTATTAACGTTTTTCGTATTTTTAACTTATTATTTTATTAACTTTATTTTATTACTAATCTATCCATAATGTGTTAATTCTATTTTGCATAGTGGGAAAATATCTACTTCAGGGGATCGGAAATATTGTCTACAATCCATTTTCATACAATCTTAGGTACTTTAATGTACAAACTTCACGTAATCTAAACTGAAACACATTATGTGTGTGCTCTGGCATCAAACGCAAAAGTTAAAACAACCACAAAATAGCGGACACCACACACACACACACACCACACACACACACACACACACACACACACACACACACACACACACACACACACACACACACACACACACACACACACACACACACACACACACACACACACACATGTGTGTGTGTGTGTGTGTGTGTGTGTGTGTGTGTGTGTGTGTGTGTGTGATTTAAAAAAAAAGCTCTAAAACCTCACCGTACAAATAGATTCTGACATGTTGATTTTGTGTTGCTTTTGCATGCATGACTGCTTTAAGTCTAGATGGCACCGATTATATTTGTCACGGCACCCATCTTGCGCATAGCTTTCTCATGGCCAAATTTTCAGTCAATATTCGATATACGGCACTTTTTTAAATGCCTACTAAGTATGCTAGCTCTCGCACTTTCAGTCGATGGTCATCCAATACCATTTTGTGGATTTTCTTCACCATTTCTGGCGTGGTCACCTCATTTGGTCGACCAATGCGATATTCATCTTGGTAGCTCGTACGGAATTGTTTAAACTCTGATACCCAATATTTTACTGTTGTAAACGAAGGAGCAGTCTTTCCCAGAGTAGAATCTTGCTCCGTTTTGATATTGGTTTTACTGAGGCCTTTCAAATGAAAGTATTGTATCACATAACGGTGATCAATTTGTTTCATGTTTGCAACTGCGCTAAGAGTGTTCACTATTGTTGACTGCCAAACGAATACGAAACAACGTAGCGTCACCTAACTTCAAACTTAAGCTTTTATAATAAAACTTAAGCTTTATAAGGTTGGCACTTTCTACCATAGTCATTCTTTTCCAACAACCGCCATCTATACGTCAGATTGGGTACTTCTGGGAATACCCTCGTAGTTTTGTCAGCCAGAGATTGTTTTCAATTCATTATTTGTATAACAAGATATTGTAATTTTATTCCATCTATATAAAATTTAGAAAAAGAGCAACAATTTCATTTACTTACCTCTTCCGCTTCCCCATGAACAAATATTCTATAGGATTCAAGTCTTGAGGTTTAGACGGGACTTCAAGACGTTTTAAATGTTCCAGATCCTTGTATTGGAATTAATTTGTGTGAAAAATAAATCTGTCAACCCTTTAAGTGGTTTCGACGGATACCTCGTCCATCAAGATCTGACCAATTTCGCTAATGACACCTCGTCGTCAAGACATTGTTAGTTTATTGATGATGACAACATCAATATCTGGTCAGTTATCTTCTAATGAATAAATATCTTTTCCATCATGATCTTGTCGGAATTATTATCAATGAATCCTCCTGGTGGTTACCTGGACGAGATACCGCGTCCATCAAGATCTGACTAATTTCGCTAATGACACCTCGTCGTCAAGACATTGTTAGTTTATTGATGATGACAAGATCAATATTTGGTCAGTTATCTTCTAATGAAGAAATATCTTTTCCATCATGGTCTTGTCGGTTTTATTATCGATGAATCCTCCTGGTGGTTATCTGGACGAGATACCGCGTTCATCAAGATCTGACCAATTTCGCTAATGACACCTCGTCGTCAAGACATTGTTAGTTTATTGATGATGACAACATCAATATCTAGTCAGTTATCTTCTAATGAAGAAATATCTTTTCCATCATGATCTTGTCGGAATTATTATCGATGAATCCTCCTGGTGGTTACCTGGACGAGATACCGCGTCCATCAAGATCTGACTAATTTCGCTAATGACACCTCGTCGTCAAGACATTGTTAGTTTATTGATGATGACAAGATCAATATTTGGTCAGTTATCTTCTAATGAAGAAATATATTTTCCATCATGGTCTTGTCGGTTTTATTATCGATGAATCCTCCTGGTGGTTATCTGGACGAGATACCGCGTTCATCAAGATCTGACCAATTTCGCTAATGACACCTCGTCGTCAAGACATTGTTAGTTTATTGATGATGACAACATCAATATCTAGTCAGTTATCTTCTAATGAAGAAATATCTTTTCCATCATGATCTTGTCGGAATTATTATCGATGAATCCTCCTGGTGGTTACCTGGACGAGATACCGCGTCCATCAAGATCTGACCAATTTTGCTAATGACACCTCGTCGTCAAGACATTGTTAGTTTATTGATGATGACAACATCAATATCTGGTCAGTTATCTTCTAATGAAGAAATATCTTTTCCATCATGATCTTGTCGGAATTATTATCGATGAATCCTCCTGGTGGTTACCTGGACGAGATACCGCGTCCATCAAGATCTGACCAATTTTGCTAATGACACCTCGTCGTCAAGACATTGTTAGTTTATTGCTGATGACAATATCAATATTTGGTCAGTTATCTTCTAATGAAGAAATATCTTTTAGATCATGGTCTTGTCGGTTTTATTATCGATGAACCCTCCTGGTGGTTATCTCAACGAGATACCGAGTCAAGACAACCACCAGGAGGTCAACCTTTCGAAATTATGTCTGATAGATTTAGAAAACATATTGATTATCTGATTACCCCAGCCACTGATCTACATCAATTAAGGTAGGTATGGTATGTAGGTATTTTAATAACGTCTCACTGAAAAAATACAACGGGCTATTGGAGATGATCCGGGATCAAATCCGAATAGAAAGTTTCGAGGACAACATCACATGATTTTGAGCCATGGTCAGATGGTGAATTTACACCTGAGCCTCCACCCCACTTTACAGACTTCCACACCACGGCAACAAGGGAATATTTGAGGACACGACCGATTTAACGTTCTCCAGCCCCTTTGCACACGACGGTGTTCGGTTGGACACAAACTCGCAACCCTCTGGTCGTTAACCCTTCTAGATCAAAAACAATATCCTCCTTATTTAATAGTAATGTAAAGATTACATCGATCGAACGGAGCTTTTTACTTTATTTACAGTTTTCCTTACCACTATCTGATTCCTTTTTAAAAATTATCCCTGAAAACTTCAATTTTTGTATCGCAAAACTCATCATTATTTCTATAACTCTCATTGATACAGGGTTTCTCTTTCGGAACTTATTCAAAATCACTGTATCGTGTTTTGTTTTACATTCAGATTCTTTCCGGAAAACAACTTTTAAACACATTTTAATTGAAGGTTCATCACCAATTGATGGTTTGCTTTACTCTATCTAAAATGTTTTATTCCCTTCCCTGATTATTTTATAAGTTTCTGATTTCCAGTTAATGTTTGTGAAAAGTGCCCAGCTAGAAATATCTTACCCGAAACCGGTGATAAATTCCCTTTCACTAAAATGTCTTCTCGTGTTTTCGTCAGTCAAACTCGAGGTAATGAATTTTCAAGAATCTAGGTTTGAGATTCCCATAAATAGATTTTCGCGTAAACATCAGATGACTTCAAAGTTTTAGTAGTGACGTAACGATGTACGACCATGCGATTACTAAATCCATAAATATGAATATTTCATGGTGACCTAATACACATTCAGAAGTTATATAAAATTATAAAGGCGTTTATTAAAACTAGCTTTAACTCAATGGTAGTATAGAAATCTAGAAGTAGTGAATAAAATAAAGTAGAATAGAGATGTTATATGATTAAATATTAGGTAAAAAATAGTAATTAGAACATGATGTGTAAAAATTTATGATAAAAGTTGGAAGATACTGTATAAACAAATTTTACGAAGTATTGTTACAAGTGCATAAATAATTTCGACCCTGAGATGAGGTATTCCTTTAATTTCACTTTAAATTGCATAGCTATAAATTTTTTTCCTCAAAAAGTTGTGATGCTTTCATGTCTGATGTCTTCTACTAATTTCTTCAGATTGTATTTTAGTACGAACTAGAAATTGTTTGGGAAATTTTTTGTTGAGCATGCATAATTTAACTACACCAGAACGAAATACGACATACATTAAAAAAATTATTTTAAACTTCCACTAATTTATTTCAGTCCATTAAAAATTTTCCCACACGTTACATTTAGGGTATCAGTCTTCTCTTAAAAACTACAGCGCTTAAATTAACTTCTCATACTATTCTAACACAATTACTCAAACTACTCCCAAACTTTTTAAATAGTTAAAACAATCTGAACAACATATAAGAGGTGGTACAATCAAAGAACCAGGTAACTAATGACTCAGTAGGCCCAGTTAGCAAGAAGACTAGGACTCAGTACTCAGTACTCCATGGGAGGGTGAATCACAAAGGTATTAGCCAGAAGACCAGATGAACAATTTTCATCCTACCTTTCCTGTTTTACATTTATTTGGAATTCAACCTACGTTATTCCAAATATTTTTAGCAAATAACGCAATAACCAAGGTTTAGTACACTAATATCAATACACATTTTCAATAATTATGTTCAGTTCCAGTGCGTGTAGAAAAATTTATATATACACAAGTTCAAGAATTGAGGACAATGCAATCTGAGATAAATTCCTGAAGTATCTCAAATACAAAAAAAAAAGAATACTCCACAAGCTATGTGGAATAACATAACACCCACATGGTTACTAAGAACTAAAGAGATGAAAATAATACTTAGAAGAACACTTTGTAAGTTTTAGTTATTGCAAAAAAAAAAAAATTCAACCTGTTAAAAGCAACTTAAATCATGACTAATAAGAAACGATTAATTAGAGAATTTGGGTCATTCCACGTTAACTAATGATTGATTAATATTAGTTTCAATCAATTAATCATGACTTAAGAAATTTAACATGATTAAAATTGTCCTTCCATTCAATATTCTGAATCTAGTAAAAAAAAAGGTGTGTTTGTTGAATTCCTGACATAAAATACCTACCTACATATTGAAGAGGAAAATTACAATAAAATAAAAAGAGATTAACATGATGAAATTATTTATTGATCTATGTTTAACAGAATAACAAAATTATCAATGAACCTCTAATCCTACTATCAGGCCTCATAAGGTGCAGACAGGCTTTCCGTTTATACAAGCATGAAAAGTAAATTTTACAGGAGAGCCAGAAGTTTGAAAACCTTAGAGCCTGTCTAACTTCTCAATTTGAAAAAAAAATTGCATGATATCTTTGTTAGAAATTTATCTATATGGTCCCCGATTTTTTGTTTTCGAAATAAAAATAGATTCAATGGAATAGTTTATCAACTGAAAAATAAAATCGTCATTTTGGATTGTGTTACTTTTCTCGAGAAGATGCAATATACAAGCGAATGCATTAAAAAAAAATACTAAATGTTTTTTTTTCAAATACATTGATTCATGGCTTATTAGAACTAAAATGTTCAGTGACTGACTGGTTCACGTAACCATCTTACGACATCGGGGTCTTTTTAGAAGTTGAAAATAAAATTTGCCATTATAAGCTGTGTAATGTATTATACTTCAGTTGAATCAAGAAAGTGACATAATTTTAGTCCTTCTGTGACAACTATTTTTCACTTTTTATTGGATATAACATTTATTCTATAGTTAGCAAAAATTATCTCCAAATTAAAAAACTAACCTAATTAACCAGAATAATAAGCTTAAAAGTATTTACAAGTAACAAAAGACGATTAAAAATATTAAGCATTTTAATCGAACAATTAGTATAATCTGACTAACGATTGAAAAACTAATGACTAAAAAATTAAGTAATGATTAAGGAGGAACGATTGGTTAGTTTTAGTCCTTCCAGTTTAAGTGCCGATTGATTAAGTTTAGTTTCAATCAAGTATAATCCTGACTCAAAATGATGATAGAAATTATATCTCCATTCAAAATTCAACCATTTCAAATTCAGTACAACAAGTATGTGCCTGTGTGAAGTTCTGCAATAAAATAACTACCTGCCCACATATTGAAGAGGGAAATTACAATAAAATGAGAAAGAGGATAACATGAGAAAATTATTTATTTATTTATATTTTGCAGCATAAAAAAAAATTCGCGAAACACAACGAAAGTTGATTTAGGAAAATGAATTGGGTAAATAATAAAAAAATGTGGTGGTTAAATTAGTCTGTGTTTCATAGTAATGAAATTCTTAGATCAAGAAAATCATGTAAATTGAGAGTAAAAAATATAGCCAAAGTAATCTGTAACAAGAATTTAATTAACGTATCCGTGACTAAAACTGGTAATTGAAGATTAATGGCCAATTGATTTGGCTATGATCATGACTAACTTTTCAATCCTGATTAACTTCAGTCATGATCACAATTTTAGTTAACTATTCAATCGATTAAAAATATTGGTTTTGAGCAACACTACTGCACTAATATTACGACTTCCACTTGAGAAAACTCTTCTCAATCCACGCGTTCTTTTACCAAACGAGAAGGATGTATATATTTAGGGTTATCAACCAGAGCAACCCTTGAGAACAGACCCGTGAGCATATTTGTTCCTACTTAGGTGTAGATGGAAAGCCGTTCCTTCCACACTGATGAAGAGTGTACGGATTTAGAGCTTGAAAAGGCTACAATATGACAACGACGATGGACTGTGCATCCCATAAGAGCCCTGGTTGCTAGGATACAGCTGCAGAAGTCACGAAACAACCAATATAGAGTGCTGCGAAGACACGGGAAGAGGGAGAAGTGGAAAGACACCCAATATATCGCTCGGAAAACGCTTCTCGGTAGAGAGTGGTCTTTGGTCTAATCAAAACTTATTTATTGTTTACAGCCTGAATAGTTATATAAATCAACTCTTCCACACACGAATGAATCAAAACACACTCTCTTTTATCGCACTCCATGGACGAACTGGAGAACATAAATGATTAATTCATTCTTTCTGCAAAACCAGAATTGGAAAAGCTACTGTAATTTTATTGAGCTCAAGCTGACGAAGTAAATTTGTGACACGTTACGATATTTAAAACAGGTAAAAATATACTAAATTCTCTATAATTTTTTATTATACGCATTTTATTATACAACAGCTTCACGGTAATCAATCGAGAAAGTAAGTGATAAAATATCTTTTAAAAACACTCTATCTACAGTACTTGCAAATATACATTACCCTACAATAATGGACCGGACAGCAAGATGTGATGGTATAAGGGAAAGAATACATGCTTTAAAAGGGGGATGGTCCCCCACTTGCTGCAATTACACTAGCAACCCTTTTGGGTTTACTTTCAACAAGGTTTTGATACACAGCTATGGGTATTTGTGTCTATTCCTGCTGCAAGAATGTCGCCGGCTCAACTGTAGATTTTGGACGTGATTCCCTGGTCCGTAAGCGTGGCTCAAACTCGTCCCACGAATGTTCTATGGGGTTTAGCTTGAGACTCTGAGCAAGCCAGGGAAGACGTTTTACATCCATATCTTGATACCACTGCTTGATAGAGGCTATAACATGACACGGAACGTTGTCGTCCTCGAAGTAATATTCGCTCATTCCATAACATTGCCAGAGCGTAGGAAGAACATGATAGTTCAAAATGTTCATGTAGGCGTAGGCGTTCGATTTACCAGGAACAACATGCAAAGGTCCCAGACCATACCACTAAAAACACCCCCAAACAAGTAGTCGGATTTAATGCAAATCCGCTGGCGTCCGGTCCATTATTGTAGGGTAGTGTACTGTCAAGAATTTTATTTAAGGCATTTCTTGAGGCGCTGTCCACTAATTTTGTCCAATACGCAAAGAGGATTTGTCTACTCCAATACAGTCTTTATAGGTAGTAATGTCCTGTAAGAAATCGAAAACAAGCGACTCAAACAGACCTGGGATATGAGCTTTAATTGTGATCAAAAGTTGGTCTGACAAATTAAGGAACTTTTAGATCGTAATTTCCGATACACAAAACTAAAACTGTCATATCTATAGCTTAATAGTATTAGTTTTAAAATTTGAAAATACCACGTGAAAGCTAATGATACACCCTTTCGTAAGGTTTAATTATTTTAAAAATTGGTTCATAAATGAATTCGATGAGACGAAAACTATAATTTGGTGATATACAAGTTTTTCTTCGCGGAGAGAAACGCTACACACTTCTAACTGGCCTTGAGATGAAACGCTGCGACGTGATGGAAAAAGAAGACGCTTGCGAAAGATTACCATAGCAACGATATTTCTTTATTTGGCCGTTGACGGTTTCCCGATAAAGTACGGATCAGAAAATTACGAAATTAACATGGTTTATTCAAAATTGTACAGTAAACAAGATGGAGAAGGCTTTTTTTACTGATGCGGCTATTAGTTTAGGGTGAATTAAGTAAAAAAGGGATATCACTTGCGAAAGGACTCTTGGTTTGTGAAGCCAATCACGGTGGGTTGGCAAGCGTTAGCGAGCAGGGGCGAAGCCCTCGCTGTGACGTCATGGACCGGAGAGTCTAAGCAGAATTATACGAAATATTAAGATACACTGCTGGCCACCCAAATTGCAACACCAAGAAAGACAAGAGATATCACAAAATTTATTTTGTAGATAACATGTTGACCAAGTATCAAATGATTACATTTATAGACTTCTGTGAAGTGTGGTTCCTGCCAAAATCAGTAGCCAGAGTAGCCGCCATTGTTGGAGATCACCGCTGCCTCACGCCTCGGCATTGATTCAAAGATACTTTGGATGTGTTCTTGGGGTACAGCAGACCAAGCAGCTTCCACACGTTGCCAAAGTTGATCTGGTGTGGCAGCTGGGGATGTAATCTGGGTCAATCGTTGAGCAACCATTGACCACATGTTTTCTATCGGCGAAAGATCCCGAGAGCGAGCTGGCCAGGGAAGCAATTCAATCTGGCGATTGACAAAGAACCCTTGGACAATGCGTGCCACGTGTGGTCGCGCATTATCCTGTGGAAATATGGCTGTATGCAAGCCCTGAAGGTAAGGAAGGACAACTGGCTCCAACACCTCGGAGATGTAGCGCTGGCTGTTTAAAGTACCGGCAATGCGTACTAGAGAAGTGCGAAAGTGATATCCAATACCGCCCCATACCATAATACCCGGTGCAGGACCAGTGTGGCTGTGCATAACGCAGCTGTTCAGCATCCTCTCTCCACGGTGTCTCCAGACTCGAATCTGAACATCGTGGTGTTGCAGACAGAAGCGTGACTCGTCAGTAAAGACAATTTCATTCCATTCTGCCGTCCACATCCTTCTTTCATCGCACCATTGGCGGCGGAGGCGTCTGTGGTTCTGCGTCAAGGGTAGACGAAGCAATGGACGTCTTGCTGACAGGCCACTCTGCTGTAAACGGCGTCGAATGGTACACGCAGACACTGGATGATGCGTTACAGACTGAATGTGCTGTGCTATGGTTCGTGATGTGGCTAAGCGATCCGTCACTGCCATACGTACAATATGCCTGTCATCTCGTGAAGTGGAGCACTGAGGTGGATGCGATCGAACACGTCGGTCCGTCGTACCCTCCTGCATCCAACGATCACATATCCGCATTACAGTTGTTTGGTTTCGACCAACACGACTACCGATTTCCCTGAAAGATAATCCATAATCTCGGTAGGCCACTATCCTTCCTCTGTCGAACTCGGATACTTGATCAAAAGATGATCGCTGTTTTCTACAAGGCATAATTCATCGTTTTTTTTTTTTAACTCAAGAAAAACACATTTGCCCTACTTGAAATCGTCGAAATCTCCAAGCCTTAAATAGCGCTTTGAAGTGGCGCCACTGGCGTGCGTGATGTGCGTCTGCGCTGAAATTCTAATCATTTGCATATCTCACCACCGCTAATGCATGTTGTAAATTTCATATTATTTGCATGCTTCCTTCAGGGTGTTGCATTTACGGTAGCCAGCAGTGTAGTTTCGCCGTTGCACACACAAGGAGATTGACTCTGCGAATGGAGTTTTAGTTTGCGAAGCGAATCAAATGGGATTGAGTAGCAATCCCCGGGGGTTGGCGAGCGTAAGCAAGCAAGGGAGGGCTTTCCTAGTTATGTATATCTGAGCATTTATTGCTGGTCTCAAAAGGCATTTGCACATTTCGCAGTTAGCTTTGTGCTCGGAAAATTGGCTGCCACAAATTTGATGTCAGTTGCTTATTCGTCGTGCCCATGCTCAAGTCATACGATTGACGGTTTTGTCGCCATTTGTGGCAGCTTAATTTTCCAGTTTCCTACAGACAATACGTAAATACGTGCAATAGAGAAACAATAAATAAAATTACTATAACAACAAAAATTACCTCTTTTAGAAATATCTGTAAAAGATAGTCCTTCAGAAAATCCGCTCACGGTTTCCTAAATATGTAGACTTAATAGAAGTTGAGAAATATTAAACTTGACTTGAGGGTATTTCTGTATATTACTGGCTGTAGAATATATTCCCAAGTCTAATGTCAGAGTCAATAAAGTACTCGGTGTTATAGAATTAGTTGGAATAAAAGGAGATAGTTTAGGTGATAGTGATAGATGGAATAGAAATTGAGTTATATGAGAAAAATTTTCTAGGTATGGATTAAAGGCGCGAGATCCAAAAACTCAGAAACCCGACCTCTCTGATTTAAGGAGTTTGGTAGGTAATTGAATTAACGTTGCACTGGAGAAACGCAACTGGCTATTGGCGAAAATGCGAGATCAACCCCGAAGGGAAATATCCGAGAATTTAAACCAGATGACGAGATCAACACCAGAGCAAGCACACCACTCTCCAAACTTGGATTAAAACTTATTTTTGCAGAAATAAATTACTTCGAAATACATATAACCATAAACAGGTAATATTTTGCAATCTGAGAGAGATTTTCAGTGTAAGCAAACCAGATTCCAGTCATATTTCACTATCGCTGTCTAAATACTCTAGTGGGGCCGTTGTGGCTCAGTGGGTATGTCCGCTGCTATAGCAACCTGCGTGTTGTAGGCGACGCAGGTTCGATTTCTGTGTGTGTATTAGGTGCATTCCACCCTGTGTGCATTTCTCTCTTCTATGACAGTAAAACTTTCATTGTGTGTGTCTATTACTTGATTATATCTTGTGACTGGCGCAGCATGTCCAAATATCGCCCTTGAGCGATAAAAACCCCATAAAAATTATATAAATCGGGATTACATTAAAATATGGTTTATCGCAATTTTTGGTGATGTTTGACGTTTAATTAAACTGGCGTTGAAACCAATCAACTAGCATGTATCAATTCGGGAGGCATTCTTTGAAATTGGCGACTATTGGCGACGTGCTGAAATCGTATTTGATAAACAAGCCAAGCGACGTTATGTTCTGATTACGTACGGGAAAAAAAGTTTCACAGAAAAAGCAGGAACACTAACGCCAACTACACTTACCGTAGCAGAAAATGCCTCTCATTGTATACATAAGAAGTTGGAATGTAAGTCGAGTGAACATTGCTATTGAGAGGATCTTCTAAAAGTGTGACTAACATGTCGACTAGTAGTCACGTGACTGCTCTGTGATAAAATGACGTGGTTGGCTGATTTAGTATCTTATCACCTCGTTTGGCTGTGTAACATCTTATGACAGGGTAGGTGTGTGAATCGATATTCCTATAGATGGACGACAAAAGTGTTGAAACCGCTAAAGTCTACTGCCTTATGATGATCAATCAATGGTCCAATCAGATGACGAATCAATGGATGGGCGTCTTCTAACGTTCCGTGGACCCATCATATGATTAGTGATAGGTACCATCCAGACGATGAAAGCATTCTAAGGTTCACATTACTACTAGTTTTTCTCACATGATCCTGGTCACATAAAAGATTGCTATTGCTCATCTTGCTATTGCATTATCTTTCGCAACTTTCCCGTTGGGATTGATCCCGGAACGTTGCAAAGCTCGCTGTGTTGCTCCAGTAGGCCATTGATTGCTACTTCATAGTGTAGAAAACATAAGATAAAACTTATTACGTCGTACGTTATTTAAAGCTGTCAAGAAAAATCCCTCATTTAGTTTGAATCCGAACACTGGAATCTGAAGTTTCTATACGACAGCATTGTAAAAATAATGATTTTCTGAGCACTGCATCGCTTCGGGACCACAACAATGGAATGCAAGATTGCACAGAGTGCTGTAAGGTTGGTATCAGATACGCGTTTATCAGGCAGGCATTAATAATTCAAGCGCTTTATCTCGGGAAGCGATCAATAAGCTTAGAACATTCTGACTTGATTATTGGTGAATAAATACTGATAAAAAAGATTTCGCATTGCAATAGACCATGTAACTCAAGGCGACATTTCAAATTTTATTTCTCCGAAAAAGAAATAAAGCTCCGATATCTCATTAAGAATTTTATTTCGAAATATATAAGCTGTTTAGTCAATTGCCCTAAGAGCATTTCTTTTCGGGTTTGCTCCCGAATCGTCGCTAATAACCTGTTGTTCAGCCTCAGTGTGTCGTTACTTAAAATACCTACCATCCAAGCATTTCTTTATGGTAATGATAATGGTAATGGTAATTTTAGTTAACGTCGTACTAGAGCAACACAACGGGCTATTGACGACGGTACGGGATCAGTCCCTTAAGGAAAAGATCCGAGGACAACACCTTGTAATTTTGATCCACGGTCAGATGACGAAGCAACACCTGAACTTCCACACCAACCCAACGTGAGGACTTTCGGCCACGACAGATTTAAGGTGCACCAGCCGCCTCTACATCATACGCTTACAAACATCCATGCCCGGACCCGGTTTCGAACCAGGAACCTTCCGATCTAGAGGCTAACACCTTAACCACTATACCGGTTGGTCGGCATTTCTTTATGTAAGGGATTTTTAGTGTGAACAAACAAACCAAACGGTCTGCTTTACTTATACCGTCCAAATGCTCTAACGTTTCCGAATAGATCCCGGAAGGGGGCTGGTGCACGTTAAATCTGTCGTGGCCTCAAATGTCTTAACGGTTGCGTGGTGTGGAAGTTTGGAGAGTGGAGTGCCAACTCAGGTATTGCCTCGTCATCTGACCATGGTTCAAAATTACGAGGTGTTGTTCTTGGATCTTTCCGTTAATTGATTGATCCCGGACCGTAGTCAACAGCCCGTTTAGTTGATCTAGTACTACGTTAATTAAAATTACCTTACCTTTACATATGTATATATATATAAGGTGTCAGCCTCTAGAGCGGAAGGTTCCTGGTTCGAAACCGGGTCCCGTCATGGATGTTTGTAAGCGTATGGTGTAGAGGCGGCTGGTGCACCTTAAATCTGTCGTGGCCGAAAGTCCTCACGTTGGGTTGGTGTGGAAGTTTGGAGAGTGGTGTGCCAGCTCAGGTGTTGCTTCGTCATCTGGCCGTGTTTCAAATGACATGGTGTTGTCCAAGGATCTTTCCTTTGGGGGATTGATCCCGGACTGTCGTCCATAGCCCGTTGTGTTTCTCCAAAGCAATGCTAATTGATATACCCACCTACCGAATAAATACTGGTTCCCGAGGAAAACAGCACGTAATTTTGAACCAGGTGACAAGCAACACCTGAACTGGCACTCCACCTCCAAACTTCCACACCACGCCATCGCGAGGCCATTTGAGTCCACCACAGTTTAACGTACACCAACACCAGTGGACAGGATGATCTATGGCTGGACATAGCTGGGAACTAGCAACACTTCAGTTTCTAATCCGTTGTTCTTCCAACTGGGCTACCATGGTCTCTCGAATAAATACTGAAGGTGGTAATGTGCTGAAATCTTCAACAAAAAACACAACTTCACGTTCAGAATTCGTACAGGAAACATGAATAGTCTTAGAATCACTAACGCCACCTATATTTACCTGCTTGAAAAATGCCTCTCATACGGTAGGTTGTTTCTTAACGTCGCACAGGAGGAACACAACGGGCTACTGTCGACGATCTGGGTAATGGTAATGGTACTTTTAGTTAACGTCGTACTAGAGCAACACAACGGGCTATTGACGACGGTCCGGGATCAATCCCTTAAGGGAAAGATACGAGGACAACACCTCGTAATTTTGAACCACGGTCAGATGACGAAGCAACACCTCAACTTCCACACCAACCCAAAGTGAGGACTTTCGGCCACGACAGATTTAAGGTGCACCAGCCTCCTCTAGACCATACGCTTACAAACATCCATGCCCGGACCCGGATTCGAACCAGGAACCTGTCGACGATCTGGGTAATGGTAATGGTAATGGTAATTTTAGTTAACGTCGTACTAGAGCAACACAACGGGCTATTGACGACGGTCCGGGATCAGTCCCTTAAGGGAAAGATCCGAGGACAATACCTCGTAATTTTGAACCACGGTCAGATGACGAAGCAACACCTGATCTGGCACCCCACTCTCCAAACTTCCACTCCAACCCAACGTGAGGACTTTCGGCCACGACAGATTTAAGGTGCACCAGCCGCCTCTACACCATACGCTTACAAACATCCATGCCCGAACCTGGATACGAACCAGGAACCTTCCGATCTAGAGGCTAACACCTTAACCACTATACCGGTCGACGATCTGGGATCAATCCCGAAGGGAAAGAACCGAAAACAACGGCACGTAATTTTGGACCGCGTCAAATGCCCAGCCTCTCATAAAGTAGGGTGTAAAAATAAAATAAATTTCGAGTGAAAATCGAACTTTCATTCCCACAAGATGACCGTAGTAGCCCGTCTCAAGCAAACTTTAAATAACGGTTATATGTAAGTATGCATTTTAATTAAGGTCGCACTGAAGCAACACAAAGAACTATAAATGGCGGTTGTGGCGTAGCTATAGGGAAGGCTTTGCGGTACCCTCCAAAGTATTTGTTTCTGATTGTTTAAACGTTACTTTAATCCTTAAATGTACCATTATTTAATGACTTAATATCCGTTACGAAACATGAAAGCAACGGTAATGACTTTTATGACATCTGATCCCTGAAATGCAATTCTAGCTACGCTTGTGAGTAATGGTAATGGGTTTGCGCGTTAGAATTGGATATCAAATGTAGATTATGTCATCAACGCAACTATATGGAACAGGTTATGAATGTCGTCGTAGCCACTCTTGTGTGTGAAGCATAAATGATTAAATCAATAAGAGTTCCAGGGAAGTAATTCTGAGAGACTTGAATGAGAGGCTTCAATATGCTACATAGGTAGATGGAAGTATACAAATGTCTTATGTAACATCCAATCACGTTTTCATGTCGAGAAATATGCAAAAAGGGCAGTCGTATAAGAAGACAGCCTGGTGAAGGGTAAGAGGAATTGCATGCAAGTGCTGACAAAACGAGTGTAGAACTTTCGTACATTTAGTTTTCCAGACAGGCGTGTTTCTATGGCTTCCAGAAGACGAATGACAGATAGTGAGCGCTCGCGTTCTGTGGGACGCCTTGAAGCAGGGCAATCAATCACTGATGTTGCTCTTTTCTTCGGCGTTCATCATTCCGTCATTTCACGATTATGGAAACAATTCCAAACAAGCCAAACAGTTGCCCGAAGACCTGTGGCCGACCACCCAAGGGTTATGACTCCCGCGGAAAATCGATATATTGCTGTTGTAGTAAAGCGGAACCGAAGGGCAACCTCCGCACGTGTGACATCTATGGTTACAGCGTCCTTTGATAAGACGATATCTACCACTACTGTGCGACGAAGGCTACAAATGAATGGACTGTACGCACGGGTACCACGAGTTTATGTTCCTCTATCCGTCCAATCCAGAGGGGCACGATTAAAGTGGTGTCAGCAACATGTGAATTGGACTGTGTCTGATTGGGCTAATGTTATGTTCACAAATCAGTCGAGATTTGCTCTGGAGTCAGATGACAATCATGTAGGGGTCTGGAGAGAACAAGACACCCGAAATCGGCCCTAGAAACTCATCGAGCGTCATACATTCCGAGGTGGAAGCATCATGGTGTGGTCCGTGATTTCGCTGGGATATCGCACCGACCTGCACATCTATAGACGGGGTTCTGTGACGACTGTCCGGTATAGGGATGAAGTCCTAGAATCCACTGAGATTGTACGCTGCAGCAAATGGTCCTTCTTTTGTTTTAATGGATGATAATGCGCGTACCCATAGAGCTGGCACCGTCGACGACTACCTGTAGAGTGATGGGATTGCGCGTATGGTTTGGCCGACGTACTCGCCCGACCTTAATTCCATTGAAAATCTTTGGGATGCCCTCGGCAGTGCTGTCTGCACGTTTCTCACCCTCAGCTACTCTCACAGAGTTGCTAACTACTCTACAGGAGGAATGGTGATTACTTGACTCTGGGGTGGTTGATCACCTCAAAGAAAGCATGGTCACACGCTGTAAACTTTGTATGAGGATGAGGGGTAGTCACATACCCTATGATGTCGGTTTTGTTTACTTGTTTTGGATTTAAACATAATTTTGTTAGTGACTCAAATATGACTTCATGTTATAATTTATGAAAATTCATTATTGTTTTCATCTTTGTATCTAATTCTTTGTTTTGTTTCATGCATAAACCTATTTGCTACTTTTCTGTCGCATTTCATCTTAATCAAAGCTGTACTTGTCGTTTTTTACGCATTTTATCTTTCGTGCTTAGCTTTTGGTAGTCAGTGTAGTTAAAATCATACATCTGAAATAGTGCAAAATGAATATTATTAATACTTGTACAAAAAATTGCACCTCGTCGATGTCTTAGTTTCATTCTGAAATTTTACATCACTAATTTAAAATTGACAGTGGTGTCTACTAGGGATGCTACATCGATGTCGATGTTTTATAAAACACATCGATATATTTAACATCGATCTATTGGAGCCGATGTTTTTTAACAACTATGTTTATACCTGTCAATATTTTATTTTTAAATGAAAAAGGTACCATTATAAAAATAACCAAGTAGCATAATTTTCATAATCAGTAAATTGAACATACTTTTAGACCAAAGTGGCCAAGGGTGACGGGTCTGAAAAGTAGGGATGTGACATCAATGTCTATGTTTTATTGTTGTATTTACCATCAATTTATTGGAGCCGTTTGTTTGTTTAACATCGATGTTTTAACATTGTTGATGTTTTATTTTTGAATGAAAAAAAAACACCATATTAAAAAAAATAAAGAAAACCAACCGTACAACTAAGTATTTGTATGTGATGGCGACATCTGTCCCACAGAAAGAGTTTTTTCCCTAACTAGTGCGAGAGAAAAAAGAAGTCGGCTTAAGTTGGAGAAAGTTAACAAACTTCTTTTTTACAAACTGTAAATAACAAATATTGGGTCCTATAGTAATTTTTGGGCCCCAATATTTTTAACAGCAATTAAAAAATAAGTTTGTTGTGTTTTCCCCCATAAGTTGATAAATAATTAATAATAACTAACAATAATTATTGTTATGTGCCTACCTCATTATACTTATAGTTAGTTGTACCGATGTCAAATTGTTATAAATATTATTTTCTTTTATACTATTCCTTTTGAAAATAAAAGATTTGCTAATTGTTCTTATTATTTTTTTTTTTACTTTGTTTTGACAGTTAAAAAAAGTCTTACTTATAAATTAATAAAGACGGCAAATGACAAATTAAATCTGGTCCCTCACCCCGGCGAACATTAATGTTTGAGATTGCTAAGCCAGTTTTAAGAAATCAGGGGAAAAGTTTAAATACACTGATGTTTAAAAACATCGATGGTTTTTGGACGATGTATTATCAACATCGTTGTTTTGGTGTCGATGTCGCGCATCCCTAGTGTCACCTTAGATAAATTATAGGTAGGAGGAACAAATTAAAGGACCTTAATGCTTCATGTATGTAGAACTCAAATGTGCTGGTAAAGGGATGAGAGGAGACGTTCTTTACTATTACATGTTTCACTTATACGGATAGGGGGAGAGGCTGTTTACAGGGGATCATACGTTCGTCTTGCGTAAACGTATACCACGTTCTTCTTTAAGGTTCTGCTGCTTCTCTCTCTCTCTCTCTATCTATCTATCTATCTATCTCTTTCTCTCTCTCTCTCTCTAAGACCTGCCTCGATCGCTGATCTGTCTCGTCATCCAGGCACTTATCCCTTTTGGATCACAGGAAATGGCATGTGTTCTTCTGATACTTTATACCCAGGTGTGTGAATACTTTATATATATATATATATATATATATATATATATATATATATATATATATATATATATATATATATATATATATATATATATATATATATATATATATATATATATATATATATATATATAAGTATACTTTATACACATGTATATAAATACGTGTTATCGGAACTATTTTTTCTTTATATATTTCACAAACACTGTTATCCTTATATTTGTTATACAGTGCTACTTAGATTAACCGTCAGGATCGGGACCGTGACGGTCAGTTGATTATATAACGAATTAAAACTTTTGTTTAATCGAATTAAACTAATGATTATTGACCGTGACGGTCAATTGCATATAAACGAATGATGACAAAATGAAAGTTTACGAACTGGAAATACATACATGTATTTTATTTTACAGAAACAACCAATATACAATTTCATACACAATGTTAAATGAAATAGTTACCATGTTACATGAACACACCGGTGCCTCTGCAGCTCAGCAGTAAAGCGAGGATGATTTTTCGCGGCAATCTGGTTACTGCACATAGAGTACAGTATGTATGAGTGTACGTACGAACAAGTTTTAATATTTAATTAATTAACTTTTAATAAGGGACTGACGGTTAAAAGAGTGACGATTAATCGAAGCTTCAATATAGTCATTCCACATGCTTGGGGCAGTAAGAAATATATTTTGTTGGTTGGTTTTATGGTACAAGGGGCCATATTGGGCAATGCAGACACAAGACGTACAATATCAAGTAATAGACAGACACACGCAATGAAAGTTTTACTGACACAGAAGAGAGAAATATACCCTGGGAGAAATTCATCTGACAGGAATTGAATCTTCGCCACCTACAACTCGCAGGTTGGTAGTGCAGTGGGCACACCCACTGAGTCACGACGGCTCCAAAATATATTGGGGGTGCAAGGGGTTTAAGCCTTTAGGAGTTGATCCCAATGCCTCCTAATTTAGTGTTCACATGACGTAGTTTTGGATAAAATTATTAGCTAACCCTACACTACCCTATAATAATGGACCTGTTAAGGTTAAATACGATACGCGAAGTGGTAACGCCGTTAGTTCTGTGTGAAATTGTGACAATATGTCGAAATGAAAGGAACTTAGTGACTTTGAAAGAGGTGTTACATTTGGTTGTCACAAGTGGCAAGTCTATTCGGTAGAATTATCGTATTGCGGTAGAATTATCGCAGCCACGTTCAACTGTTGGTGATGTCGTGAAGAAGTGGAAGACTACGGGAGTTGGGACACGAACTGCACTCGTTGGTCGTTCCCATAAACTGGCCAAACGGAATCGGCGTGTCCTGAATCGAGAGGTTCGTAAGAACCGCAAAAAAACAATCTAAATAATCAATAGTGAGTTTCAATAGGCAGAAGGGGTTACGGTGCACCCCAATACTTTACGGAAAGAACTGCACGCCCTCACTATCCACGGATGTGCTGCCATACACAAACTAAACATCACCACACCCGACAACTGTTTTATGGAGCGACGAGACACGCTACACGCTCTTCCAGTCGGATGGGTGTGCTTGAGTTTGGCGAATGGCAGGCGATCATCTGTTACCCGAGTGCATTGTTCCAACTATCAAGTTCGGTGATGGTGGTGGTTGTGTACTTGTTTGGGGATGTTTTTCGTGGTATGGCCTGGGACCTTTGCATGTTGTTCATGGTAAATTCCTACGCTATGGTAATTTTATGGAATGGACGAATGTTACTTCCAGGACGACCACGCTACATGTCATGTTGCAGCCTCTGTCAAGCAGTGGTATCAAGATATGGATGTGAAACGTCTTCCCTGGCCTGCTCAGAGTCCCGACCTAAACCCCATAGAACATTTGTGGGACGAGTTAGAGGCGGCGCTTACGGACCAGGGAACCACGTTCGAAATATACAGCTGAGCTGGCGACTTTCTTGCAGCAGGAATGAACACAAATACCCATAGCTGTGTATCAAAACCTTGTGGAAAGTCTGCCCAGAAGGGTTGCTAGTGTAAATGCAGCACGTGGGGGACCATTCCCCTATTAAAGCACGTATTCTTTCCCTTTTACCATCACATCTTGCTGTCCGGTCCATTATTGTAGTGTATTTAGCTAACCAATTATGAGCATACTTGTAATACTTATGCATCATGTTTAACGGGGGTAAGACCTCACCTTAAAATATATCAAGGTCAAAGTGTTCAGGCCGTTAGAAGTTTTCTCTTTTTGTTTGGTCCCTGTTGTGATTCCGTATAACCTAATGATAGATACGCCAGGTTACAATAGTATTTAAACTGGTTGGTTGGCTTGGTGTTATGGAGCAAGTGCCACATTTGGCCAAGCTGTGCCAAAGCGCATCAAGTTAAAGAACATAGACACACAAAGAAAGGTTTACTGACACAAAATAGCGGCACATCCTCGTAGGAATTGAACCTGCGTCTCGCAGATTGCTAGCGCAGTGGACGTAAACATTGAGTCGCGGCTGCCCAGTATTTAAACTGAATAATGACACATGAGTGGTTAATGTAGCCTGGAATAACGTCGTTATCAAAACTTTTATTGATTTATTTATTATCCCTCTCGTAATTCACTTACTATATAAATTGATGTATTATTATACCATTCGCATTCTGTATTAAAAAGAAAAAGCAACAACCAGGCACTCTTATTTCAAAGTATCTTACATTCCACCCACATAGAGTTCCATGCAATTTGTTTTATATAAAGGATATCTATATCAGAAGCTTATATTCACAGGGATTAAAACAAATATAGAAGGTAATATATAATGCTTTTAGCATATTTATTTAAAATATGCTTTGTGCTGAATTCGCAATTCAAATTGCATTTCTTAGAATTCACATGTAATGTTTTATTTACAGAAATATATACATGAAAGAACTGACAACTCAATTTATCTTCTAGATCCTTTCGTAGCACCGAAAGAAGTCGCATTTTCAATATAAAAAAAAATTACCATAATTGACAAAAAGCCTGTCATTTTATTTTCGGCGACTCAAATTGCGTGAGAGAAAACACTTCTTAGAACACCCATCAGAATGGAAAAGTTCGTCCTAGCGGAGAATTTTCTAAACGTATAAGAAGACTCCTTCCCTCAAATTCCGAATTCTCAAATTTCACTGCAGAGAATTCCGTTTAAATTTTTAAAGAGTTACAGCTGAACACATTCAAATCGCAGCATGATGCAGAAAAAGGGCAAGAACTCAAAAACACAAAGACGCTGTACGGTTTTAAAAGTCAGACTATTTCGATAAAATTCCCTAAAGGGTTGTTTGATAAGTTCAGCAAATTTTTATGAGATGGGCCCCGAATTAATTTGGTGACATCGCGGCTGACAGGTGTCACTCTTCAAATTACCTCAGGCCAAATTTCAGCCTGATACTACACTGCGTTATTTTAGCAGTGTAACCGATGCCTTAAAAATGGGGGAAATGAGTTCCGCACAATGATAAAACTTTTTTATTAAAGTGGTTTACGACAACCCAGGTTGAAGAGTTGTTGGATGAAGTTTATAGCACCAGAATTGAAGACTATTTATTTCTGGATGAATGAGTTTGAGCCAAACATGCACTGAAAAGGAAGTAGGCTCTGAACCCCCGTTGAGGTTGCCGCGCTGGGGGATAGGGTTTTATTACTCAGCCATACACCTCCCAGGCGGACAATTGTGTGAACGACCGATGAGTGAATTTAGCAATCCCGAAAGGTAGATGGGTTTTAGAAGAACAAGTTTATTAACAAATTAATTTCAACAAACAATGTAACCAGTGTATAAAGACAAATAATATTTCATAAATGAGAAAGTAAGTTGTTGGAAGTCTTTTTGTGTACATATATTTACAATCGTTCAACAGCTTGGTTAATCTGTTGGTTTCAGTTCTGAAAAGTTACTTCGAAACTTTGAAGAGTGTTGGCCACCCAGCGGCGTTCCAGCTGAATACGAGAATTGTATTCCGGTGCGTCACCGCAAGGTCACCATGGTGGATATCGTTAAAAAAACTTCATGGCATCGTTGTGGAAGATCGACGAGTGAAAGTGCGTGATATTGCTGAGACTGTATGCATCTCAACGGAAAGATCACACAACATCCTGCATGAAGAATTACAGATCAAAAGCTATGTGCAGCGATTGTTGGTTGTCGACCACGAGGGCAGGCGAAAAAATATTTTTACACAGTGTATGGTGATATTTAACCGCAATCCACAGGACATTTTGCGTCGGTTCGTAACTGTGGATGAAATATGGGTTCACCAATACACACCTAAGTCAAAGCAGGACAGGAAGCGAGAGAAAGGCGATGACCATTTTGTCATCTGGACGGCCGCTGTAATTTGGAATATTCAAGGAATCATCCTAATCGACTTAAAAAAGGGGAAACAATAACCAGATTCAATTGTGCAACGTTATTAAACCTTTCGTAAGAACTGAAACCTGATCGACGCACTAAAAAGTGTTTTTTCATCAGGGCAATGTGCCATCGACCGTCGCAATGGCGTAATTGCGCGACTTCGGTTTTGAATCGATGCTTCGTCCACCCTATTCTCCGGACTTGGCTCCATGCGACTACTTTTATTCACAAACTTCAAAATTTGACTGTATGGGAAGACATTCTAGTCGAAAGAGGATGTCATCGCCGCCTTCAATGCATATTTTGCAGCCTTTGACAAAAGCTATCTTTCCGATTAGATGTAAAAAAATTGGAAACAAGCTGAACCAAGTGTGTAGCCCTCAATGGAGACTTGCGAAAAATAAAATCGATTTTTTTCCAAACAAGGGTGTAACTTGCTTTTTGCCATACTTGTCAAACGACCCTCAGATGTACAAACTGCCCAAGCGCGCTGTAAGTTATACGGCATTTGGCGTCCTTAATTGAAAACTCCCACTTCTCTCACCTACAGAATAAGGCGCTTAACTTCAACACGAGAATTTTCTATAGAATTGAAGTGAAAAAGTTTTTCACCGACAGTTTTTAGTAATTTTAAATGTTAGCCGAAAAAAATATCATGTTTGTACAAAAGCAAGCCGTGTTGAAAGTTAAAAGGCTTAAAATAAAAATATAAATTCATAAAAGCGGAGCGCGCAAATAGATTTTTGCCTTACGCATTCTTTTCGTATTTTGTTTCTTTGCTCTCCCAACTGATTTTTATATTTACTCTCTCTGATCTATCTTATTTTTCTACCTACTGATATTGAAAGAGTGAAGCAAAAGTGTGAAAAACAGTGTGAGGGAGAGAAGGGAATAGCGGTGTCATTTTTAGTCGACAGTATTCCTCTTTTCCACAGTTGAATGCTTGAAAAGTGTGGTTGTAACCGTCAGTGGCTCACCAAGAAATGTGATTGGTTTCACCCACTCCGAAAGAAATAGAAAAATTCCATTTTTTATTTGAAAACATCAATTGGTATTTGGACCGACTGGGGAGGGGATACAAAATCCCTTTCCAATCTCTAATGAAAGATTGGATTCATGGTAAAGTTAACTTTAGACATTACATTGGTTTCAATATATAGCTGTTCTTTTTCTGCTTTCTTAAGATGTTTGACAGTAGGAAAAGGAAATAAATCTCACAGGAGGTCACCCCATAGAAGTCATCAGTGGCAGACTGGTTTCTAACAATTACTGCAAAAAATTTCGAACGACCCGTATCTCAAAATAAATTTACATCAATTGTGAATTGAAGCTTATGTTATTTCCTAATTAATAAATACATTAATGCATAGTTAATTGTTAATTTAATTAAACAGTTTTCATTAAAAATTACCTTGATTAGACTTACTAATAGTAAATATTATAATTAGGGCTACTTTTTGCAACAAATGCAACTTTTTTTCACACGTTCTACGCTTTATGTAAAGTACTAAAAATAAAATTCCTCCTACATGGGATGGGTGTATTGTAAGTGAGTTATAACCGCAACATTTATGCAACTTTCTACATAAATGCAACTTTTTACATAATTGCAACTTTTTACAATTTAGCTTAAAATTAATTAATATGAAATTACTATTTCATTTTTTGTCCTCTGAATCAACCCTTCTATCACGTGTGTCTGATCTTGCGAACGCCGAAGTATTGAGGATCAAACAAGAAGTTCATGGAAAGAAGGTATTCGTCCTAACAGACGAAAGTAAAATAAATAGCAAGAAGTACTTTAACACATTGGTTGGCACTCATGATAATCCAGTGCAAACTTTCGTCATCGACTGCAGAGTTTACGAGGTGAGTTTCGATCATAATATGTTATTTCCTTGTAGATGACGTTTTAAAATCTCTGAATGTTGAGCGAAAGAATTTTGAGCTTCTGCGATTCCGATACAGCATATTATATGACAGTCTGGAATCACACTCAAGTGAAGATTATCTGCTTTGTCCGCGATTGTTCCAAGTCACTTGAGTGGTACTCTTGTTTCACAACTGCAGAAAAAGTCCAATGCAACAATGTCAGTCAACATCAGCGTCTGTTGAGCGTAGTTTTTCAATGTTAAAGAAATTACTGACCAAGGATAGGCCATTCAACGACATCAGCGTTCTTCTGTATTTAATGATGTACAAAGAAATTTTGAATTTTTTCATTTTTTTACTACTACTAATTTCTTTTAGATTTTAGTGTATCAAAAATAAATGCAACTTTATTTTCATAAATGCAACTTCAGGGGATGATAATTGCAACTTTTCACATTTTTACTGCAACAAAAAAGTTGCCCTAATTATAATATAGTCAATGTATTCAAAATTTTCCGACTTCATTACTTGTCTTTACTTGTTGAAATTAAATATTTAAATTAGAATCAAACGATTTTAGTGTTTTAAATTTGGTTTAGCTATAGGAGCTCTTCTGTAGCGTGTTTTAATCTTTTTCATCTCATGGTACAAAACTAATTAAAAAAAAGTCCGCGGCACGTCCATAAACAATTTTTTTGACAAAAAAAAGTATAACTTTGATTGTTTTAAAAGAAAATATTATAGTTGTATCCTAACCCTTTTGCGGACCGCGAGAACACGATTGGAAGAGTAACGGGTTAAGAACAGGTGGGATTCGAGTTCGAATCCTACCTAAGACAGTCGTTTAGAAAGGGGTCGGGCGCATGTTAAATCTGACGTGGCTTCAAATGTCCTCATGTAGGCGAGATGTGAAAGTTTGAAAGAGTGGGGTGTCAGGGCTAAGGTGTGACCTCGTCATCTGACCGTGGTTCAAAATTACGTGAGATTGTCCACGTTCTTTCCCTTCGGGTTTGATCCTGAACCGTCGGTTATAGCCCATTTTGTTGCTCCAGGGCGATGTTAATAAACTGACTACGTCTACCTACCTAGCAAAAAGGATTTTTGCTCCAAAGGGGCTTTAAAAAATCATTTTGAAGTAATTTATTTGTAGTGTAAAAATAATACTCGAAGTTGTTTTTTTTTATTACATACTTGAAATTATTCTTGAACACACTCGTCAAAAGTCCAAACTCAAGACGTTGAAATGAAATAAATCTTACACAATTTAAACCCTTTTACGATACATAAGACACGCCAGTGTGCCGGCACACCGGTTGAAAATCGTTGCTTTACTGTCATTCTCCTTCCTACGAGAACTAACAAGACCACCTCGACCGGGATTCGAACTCAGAGCCTGTTGAACCAAAGACCAGACCACTAGGCTAATTCCGGAAAAAAAAAACAATGGAAAGGCTGGAAAAAACCGATTAAAGGGCAAAAAAAAAAACCAGAAGGGCCAAAAATAACTGGATGGAAAAACATCACGAATTTTGGACATTTTTATACGCGAATACTGTCTTATAATACTGGATAGTTGCTTTGATTATGATGGAGCAGATGAATAAAACCGATAGAAAGGTCATACAGAACCAGTAAAAAGGCCTGACCATTGTTTTTTGATGATGGGAATGAAATTTATACTTAAAAATCCTACTGTTCCAAAAATTTCCCAAGGGGTCCCTCAAATAAACCAGCCCATGTGGAATTTTTCCCGTTTTACATGACCAGTGCACCCTTGGAGATCACCCTCTAAGACCCTAGACTCTCCAAGAAGGTGCAGAGCCTTAAAATGAGTTGGAGGTCACCCGTGTCACCCACGAGTTCGGGGGGGGGGGAGTAAAATCCCAACCCTTTTGGTTGCTTAGCAGCAAAATCAAAATACACAGTGGGATAGGGATGGCCAACTGGCGATATGTTGCTGTAAAGCATATATGGGCAACCCCCGTCTTTTGATCCGGTCCGCGGAACATTTTAAAATCATGCTCTAAAAGAAGTAAATATTATCTGTTCTCGCCAACAAGAGAGTGAGAGGGGGAGGGGAAAACAAAAGCCTGAACTTTGTGGGTCAGTGTTTCTCAATCTTTTTTAGTTAATGGCACACTAAAAATATCTTTAATTATTTGCTGCAAACCTGAATATAAAAATGTAAAAGTAGATACTTCCAATACTATCTTATATGGTTATTATTACTAATACAATTAGTATTGGATATATGAGATGGATGAGCCTGTTTTCTTGAATAAATTAAATCAAAACGAGGTTTCGAAGTCGCCAGACAAGTTATCGGCGACACACCACGCCACCCAATTCCACGGATAATAACGGACCACTGGAATAATAATTATAAATTTCGTTATTGATTGTATCCGAGAAACGGCCTTGCACTTATTGATTCCATTCCTTACTAGCGAATGTGATTGTTAAAAAAAAACACTGATACGAATCAACAATACTCGGATTTCTGGCGCCCACCGGCATAAAATACTGATACTTCCTGTGCAGGTGTCTCGGTCACATTCTGAAACTTAGGCAAAAAGTCTGATGCCAGTCTGCCTACCGATCTGAAGCGACTGTGGTTCATTATATTAAGAAAGCTTTCCCTCATAGAAAAGTTAAACTGTCCTCACATAGTATTTAGAATACAATAAAGATGAGTTGTTATTGTTAAGGAAGAGTTAGATATTTTCATTGTGTCATTGGTTTCTTCCCATCAAAGACAGCCAAGGAGTCATCATCAACGAGATTCTACAGGATAACGATAGGTCCGCTTATTTTTATTTACAATTTTTTCTATCTTATGTTTTTTCTATCATTATAACTAGGTCTTATTTTGTAGGTGCTAGGGTTTAACTTTTGATTTGGTCTTATTTTCGGATAAATACTTTTTTTCAAAGTTACAATTTTAATAATTTGTCAAAAACCATCTCCGTCCGATTTTACCATCTTCAAATTGTTTTGATATATGTCCTTGGAACCCCTGCATTTCCCCTACTTATTTGTGGAATGTCCGATCGCGCGCCCAGTCATATGTCCTACTCCTCTTAGGTCGGTGGTACACTCATCGCGTTACATTGTGTGGAGTGGAGATAGCTTTTGTTTTGTTTTTAAGTTTTCTTAGTTCTCTCTCGCGCGCGCGCGCGCGCGCGGAAAGAGTATGAAAGGATGTCTGGTGTTAAAAAGAGAAAAGTAGACACGGAATGTCGCCAAATTCAAGAAAGATGGACTGATGAATACTTTTTTTACCATGCTCAATTGTAAGCCTGTCTGCCTGTTGTGTAATGAATCCATATCTGTTTTAAAAGAATATAATATGAAGCGGCATTATTATAGTAAGCATATTACTCTGCATACACTCACGGGTCAATTGCGAAAAGATAAAATTCAAAAGCTGATCATGGAAAAACAGCAACAAATTTTTAGTAAACAGTTTGTGAAATCTAGCTTCATAGTCAGCTCAAAAATAGCGAAGTCATCGAAACCATTCGCTGAAGGATAATTTGTCAAACAGTGCCTGTTAGAAATTTCAGATATTTTATGTCCCGAAAAGAAAAAAGAATTTGAGAAAATAAGGTTATCAAGACGTATTCGACGTATAGATATGATGTCTGGTGATATCAAGGAAAAATTGGCTGATCGTGTGATTGATTTTCAAGCATTTTCAATTGCTTTGGACGAGAGCACCGACTTGTCTGATACAGCGCAACTAGCTATTTTTATACGAGGCGTTGACAAATAATTTACTGTAACTGAGGAATTGATGGTTTTACAGCCTCTAAAAGGGACCACTACTGGAGAAGATATTTTTCATGAGGTTAAAGTGCTATTGAACAGTATCGATTGCAGTGGTGCAAATTAATTGGGGTTTGCACAGATGGTGCACCTCCTATGGTCGGTTCACGAAAAGGTTTCATCGGAATTTTGAAAGAAAAGGCAATTGACTTGAAAGTGCAAAAAGGCGATTTAATAATCCTACATTGCATTATTCACCAACAAAACTTGTGTACTAAGTCCATCCGATTGCAGAACGTTATGGATGTGGTAGTAAAGACAATTAATATTATTCGATCCCGCGCGCTTAACCATCGCCAGTTCAAAGCATTTTTGGATGACCTTTCTTCAGAACACGGTGATGTGACATATTTTTGCGAAGGTGGTTAAGCAAAGGAAAAATGCTGAAAAGATTTTACGATCTTAGACAGGAAATAGCCGATCAAGGAAAAATCATTGCCTGAAGTCAGTGATCAGAAATGGTTATTTGATTTAGCATTTCTAGTAGACATCACGAGTCACTTAAACGAGTTGAATTTGAAGCTTCAAAAACAAGGTCAGTTGATAAACGAATTGCACAGCCATCTGAAAGCGTTCCAAAACAAACTTCGCTTGTGGGAAACACAAATGTGATCTGGAAGCTGTTATCATTTTTTCAACACTATCCAGTCACGAAAATATTGATTACACTCAATATGCCGAAAACTAAACTCACTGTCGGAGCAATTTTTTAATAGATTTTTCGACTTTAAAAACATGGATAGCTGTTTTAACCTTTTTGCTACTCCGTTGAAAAGTGACTTGGGAAAGGCTCCCACACACCTGCAAATGGAGTTGATCGTTCAGAGCTCCTGGAACTTCAAGAAGACATACATTTGAAGTCAAAATTTGAAGGCGTGGAGTTAAATGATTTCTACAGAACATACCTTGCCAAAGAAAAGTACCCACAGCTCAGAGCATTTGCAAGAAAAGTGATTTGCGCATTTAGAAGCACTAATAAATGTGAACAGTTCTTTTCCATGATGAAAACTAATAAATAGAAGTATCGAACCAGGCTTACAGATGAAAATTTGGAAAATACTATGCGCCTGTGTATTAGTGGGATTGATCCCAACATTGATTTTCTTGTTTCTCGAGTTCAAGCTCAAACTTCTCATTAATTTCTGCTGATTGTAAGTAAATACTTAATCAATACGATATTATTCTGTTCACGTAACTTTACCATACTACTTTATAAATATATAAAATAAACCTTATTATTATTACTTTTTCACAACAACCTATTATATACGGCCCGCGACTTCATTAATATCCTAAAATTTAACCCACAAGTTTCAAGAGGTTGCCCATACCTGCTGTAAAGGGTGCGAAACAGGAAGCAGCACGAATCTTATTTATAATTTTAAGAAACCAGAGGTCATATCTAACTATGTGCAACCAGATAAGGGAGTAGGTCTAAAGCTTCCTAAACGAATGATTTACATTTCCTCATCATCACAAATGTTGTGTATAAATTTCACGCGCACAAATGAAAGCTTTATTTTTTTAGTTTTTCTCAATCCACCTGTCTTTTTGCCCTGAGGGTAAGGATGACTGTTGAATCAGGGGATCGATTGCACAGCTTTGGGGGAGAAATATCACACCCAACGACGACGTCATCACCAGGATTATGACAACATTCTCAGCCTCCCAAAGAAAAACTAAAATGCTTGGTGATAAAGACGACATTGTTACTTTATAATTTTGAAACATTTGAGTTGAAGAGAGAGATATGTGATTTTAGAGAAACTAGTCCCACGTCATGGTGGTTTTCGAAGCAAAGATAAACCACCAGGAGGGTTAAAAAACCAAGCAAATGTAAATTTTTGCTGTGTGCAAAATATATTTTAAATAGTAATCTTGACGCCCTATAAAGCTTTTTATTTTAAAAATTGAATATTTTAATATTTTCAAGGCGGCAAGTTTAAATGTGTCCTTAATACTAAAGTTTTGTTGAACGATATATATACACTCATTGCCATAAAAATTTGCGCACCATGAAAGAGTTGTCAGAATGGAACGAATTTTTACATATGTGAGTATAACGTTGATATAAGTACGTGATTACAAAATCAAAGCAAAAGCATAATTTGTTACAGGAAAAACTTCAAATTAATGGAGGTTCTAGTACCCTGTTAGGCCATCTCTATCTTGAATACAACATGCGATATGGATGGGCATTGAGGCATACAGGTCCCTTATAGTGTCCTGCGTTATCTCATTCCATAGTTACTGTAAGCGCGCCTCTAGTTCTATCAAACGCCTAGGCTGCCTAACTTGCCATCCCAAGTGATTTCAGATTTCCTCGATTGGTGACAAATCTGGGTATCGGGCAGGCAAGGGAAGGATGTAAATGTGGCGGAGGCATACCTGCGACACCCTTGCTGTGTGGTCGAGCATTTTCCTGTTGAAAAATGTCTCCTGGGAGCCCTGCCATGAGTGGCAACACATGCGGTTGAAGGATGTCACAAACGTATCACTGGGCTGTCATGGTGCTGTGGATGAATGTTAGAGGTGACCGGGTGTCGTATGCGATGACACTCCATGCCATCACATCTGCTGCGGAAGCGGTGTGCCGCTGTAAAGCGAAGGCAGGATTAAGGCATTTACCACGGAGCCTCCACACACGTGCACGGTTGTCATCATTGCCCAAATTGAATCTCGATTCGTCGCTGAAGACGATCTGGTTCCACTCGGTTGCTATCCAATCTCGTCGAGCTCGGCAACACTCCAAACAGACACAGCGGTGAGTGGGTGTCATTGGTAGCACGCATAATGAGTATCGCGACACCAAATGTTCTGCAGCAAGGCATCTCGCGACGGTACGGACAGACACAGGGGCATGTAGTGAAGGTGACGCATGTGTCCGGATAGTGGACAACGATGTAGTTGATGCTGTGCATGTGTGTCAGGTGATGTAACGGTCTGCTAGGCTATTGGTCGGTTGAGGACGTCCTGAGCCTGACCGCCGTCTATGCGACCTGTCTCCTATCCCCTGGTCCCAACACCTCCTCGCAACAAAGTCATATCGGCTTAAATGGCGGGTTTCTTGTCGATCCTACCACCCGGCTTCCATCATCCCGATTATTCTTCCCCTCTCGAACTCTGACAACTCATAATATTGTCTTCGATGGTGGTGTAAACTGCATCCCTAATGAAAAAGCATCCCTCTGCAACATATTAAGTATAGGCAAAATCCTCTGCGTACCTATTTTATACGCCAGAGAGAACGTAGTTCAACGCCTTCTGGTGGCATTATACAATGCGCAACCACGCTGTATTTCTAATCATTTGCATATCTGCCACTCATGTACCTCCATGCCAAGTTTCGTTACGATCCGACAGTTACTTCTTTCTGCGCAAATTTTTATGGCAATGAGTGTATATATAGACATTTGATGGCAATCTTCGGGCTAAGTATCACCGGTCTCCCAGCTGCTATTGTAGGTTAGGTTTCGTATTCTATTTCTTATTTCTTTTTTATGGTTTAATATTGTACTGTTATGCGTGTTTGCTTTTATAATGGTTTAATATATTGTTGTTCTAGTTTTTTGTTATTTCCGGCAAGACTTCTTACCTAAGTTGACTTTTTGCATAGTCTATCTTTCTATTTTGTTCTCTATGGTGTTTGGGGGGGGGGGGAGGGGGGGGAGCGTATTGTTGCTCACACGTATTAAACACCATTTTGCTGTTGTATGATCCACCACTCCAGAAGTAGAAAGAGATAAGAATTAATCATCGGTTGTGTATAATTGTTGATGTTATAAAAATCTTTCAAGAATAGAATTAACGAAGGGAGAAGATTATTTATTATTGAGAAGTGTGTTTCCTAATATCTTCCCAAACAAAAGTTTTGGTATAACCCTGGACTGGATTGTAACTTATTATGTGAGCGAATACAGAGCAAACTAATCTAACTTTCATTTAAACATGAACAATATAATAGAAATTTAATAGGACTTGAAAACCTAATGAAGAATAAATAACTATTTCTGTATGACATAATGATCGCATGTTTTTTATTTTCTCGTATTACTAAGAAATTCAATATTAACAGTCTTGAGAAACAACTAGTTTATTTAGCCCTTTCGAACAAATAATAAAAAATTTAAACTTTTTATGAAATTTTGCATTATACTTGATAACTTTAATGGAAGATATCCATAATGCTTTACAAATTTCAAAACTTTTCTAATTTTTTTTATCTAAAAATTTCTTATTGATTATACGCTATATTTATTTGAACAAATTGTACGCTATTGATCACAGATGGTGGTACTTTAGAGCACCTGTAGCGTGGTTACCCGAAAAAACCGCAATGAAGTTAGCTTAGGAATTTTTAAAGTGTGATTTCGAGATGAAACCACTTATCTTGAAAGGATTAGTGTAAGAATCATTCAAACTAATATTTATCTCATTTTCATTCAAATTTTAGAGATAAATAAAAATTGACAAAGGTGCTAAAAGTGCAGTATATATATTTTATTTTCACAGAAAATGAAGACATTTCCACAGTAGAAAGTATTCTGTAAAATACTATTTCCATGAACTTTGAACTTTATATTGGAGATACATACGGGGTGAAGTTAAATCATTATATAACACACCATTACAGTCTATCGTGTCATGTCAATACATGAATAGTTACGATACACATTACAATCCCGATAAATATTTCGGGGGAAAAAAACGAACTTTTCTATTTTATATAAATTAAAACTCGAGATTGAATTTGCATTGTGTCTTGAAAGAGAAGTAACGAATTCAAGGTGCATTAGATCGAACAAAATTGCAGCGTCCTTTTCGATCGTTCGTTGATATACTTGTATGAGGCTATCAAAGCAAGAGTACCATAGAGTGCCTATATAATAAGAGTGGCGACATACGGGAAACATTTTCTGATTGGCTTAGAGACCTTTTCTACCGCCCGAGGCGGTCTTTTCCTAGCTCCCGTAGACTTAACATGGGAACTTTTTGTGTACTCGAGAAAAATGTGTGTATATTAAATTAAAAAGAAAATATAGCTTATTCATGTTTCATTTCGTGTTCTAGAATGTTTATGTATTATTATTTTAGTGTTTTGTCAGTATAAATTTGAAGACTTTTTAAGTAAATAGCTTTTTTTGAACAACATGGTGTTTTTCGCAAACTAAGTTAGCGCGTTGTGCAATCCATCTCATCAATTACGCACGTAATTGAACGTTTATATGATTCATTTATTCCGAATGTATCCATGTTATAACAATCATATGCTTTTGTTCTTATTGAAATGAAAAATAAATTCGACCAGCAACCATCTTTGAGACGATTCTGGTAGAAAAATGGCTGCCGCGCATGCGCATTGGGTCAAATTTGGTTCCTTGTCGCCACTCTTATTATATAGGCACTCTAGAGTACCCTAACCCACAAAATCCCGAAAATTTTATTATTACCTTTTATTACGACCTTTTACTTTTTTTGAAATACGCTGGTTCAAGTCTTCTAAAATTACAAAATAAATTATTATTGATCCCTGATAAATAAATTTTCAGAAAATCAAATCAAATTGTAGATAAATAAAAATATATAAAAAATGGAAGCAAGAAAATCTCGTTTTTCTCCTTTGAGTTTGTTGGTGGGTTAGGCCACTCTTGCTCTGATAACCTCATTTTTCGGGATGGATATATGAAATTATTGACTGTCATCAAAATCTATTTTAAATTCACGACAAATCTCGATGTCTTGTCCAGGCAATCCTTTCATCTACATCTACTTTATAAAGTAATTTTAAACATAAATATTTACGATACATATTGCAGCTAGTTTCGTATTATTCTGTGAACTGTATCTCATCAAGAGTATTTCATCTGGGAAATATATTACCAGATGAAATATATACTAGGCATTTTCCAGCTCAATAAAATAGATGTGGAAACACTCTCAGATAACAAAAAATTCTTACGTTAAAAGTTCTGATTTTTTTTAAAAATAATCATTTTAAATTTGTTTCAATGCTTCCTACTATAATATAGATTACTTTACAATCAACTGCTGGAGCATATATATATATATATATATATATAGTTCTGCAAATATTTCCAGCATCACAAGAAGCAGAAAAATAAACATTTCTTTCATGTGTTGAATGATTTCAGAGTGCTTTATTTAAAAATAGCAAATATCAAGTGTCATCAATGAATAAAAAACGGATTTTACGCTACTTCATACGATATCAGGAGTAGGGGCGAAGGGAGCTAGTGTGGACAACTTGAATAATTCCGCTATTTATCAGTCAAAATCTCTCCAAGCGTTTGCAGAATAGCAACACTGATATTAACTTCCATGAGCAGTTGCATGACTAAACACTTGATAGTTCAGAAGCAATTTCAAAAAATGTTTTCATGGTGGAAAAGTAAGTTTCTGATTTGTTCACTAGATTAGACTATTTTAATTCGATATTTTAAAAAATGGTGACAGTATGCTATAAATGAATATATTCAATAGCAATTTTGATATTCACTTTTGCTCTACATGGTTTAAATTAATCAGTAGTAAGCCTTACTAAACAAATGGCTCCATGGGGCTAGTGTGGACACATGGTGGTGGGGCTAGTGTGGACATGTCCACACAAACCTCTTTAGCTTTCAGTGGTAAAAACATGCATTTTTACTATATATATTATATAATTTATATTACATATATACCAAATATTACATTTTAGGCTATTTGTTTATTAAATAAGATTGATTATGTAAAAAATTCATTCACATATATTTCTATTGTTTACTTTTTAGGCTTTTATGTAATAATTATTGATTTTTGTGAAATGGTAAATTAATTTACAAGGAATTGTATTGTTTTTACACACAAATCATCTCTTCTAATAAGCAGGGTGAATCTTTCTTTTTCCCAGATGTAAAGGATGTATCACAACTCTCAAGAAATGAAATTGTAGCTAAATTACTATCACCAGATGTTACTGGTAGCACTATTCGCACTGCATCTCAGTTGACATTTAATGCTGATTTATCTTACTACATTGCAAAATAGAAGTATAATTCCATTTCTACATTAAAATCATTTTCTCGCTAAATAAAACTTAAAAATAGCTTTCTATTTTGTGGATTTGTCTTTGAAGTAGATTTTATAATATAGTGCAGTACCTAATTAAAAATATACTAGGCTTAACATTTATTAAATATGCTTGAAGATTAACATTTATTAGGAACTAGGGGGCCCGCCCCATGCTCGCTAGCGTTCGCCAACCCCCGGAGGATTGTTTTGCAATCCCCATTGGTTCGCTGCGCAAACCTTGCTCGCTTCGCTCGCGTCAATGAAGACATTGTTTACAAAATATATTCCAAAAAAATATTTTTCAAATATTAATTTGTTGTGCTACAGAAAAGTTATACAGTATCTCTGGAATCAGAACTCGAACAATTCGGAATTCAAATGAAAATACCCAGAACTTTGAGCAAATGAACTTGACTCGAAATGTGATCGCTGCTTTGGAAATCGAATACCCAGCATATTGTTTGTAAGCTGCAAAAGCTCGACTAATATTCATTTTTTTTTCAATAAAATTTTATCCGATAACGCGATAAATTCAACTGAGGCGCGAGTCTCCGTAATAACAAACAATCGTACACTGTTGCCAAAACGCGATAACAAAAAACGTCTTTGTTGCGTGCCACGTAAGAGAATTATACATATAGATTATACTGCTTAGGTTAAAGTTGCTTTCATTATGGTTTTACATACTTTCATGAGTGTTGTATTACATTGTATAATCAACATTCTAACTTGTCCACACTAGCCCTATGTCATGGGGCTAGTGTGGACAAAAACAAATGTTTTAAATGAAACATTATTACAAACTATACTACCAAATACTTTAATATATCAACCAAAATAACAGTAAAAGAGCACATTATTGTAAAAAAAAATTAGTTGATTTGTCAAAAATTATATTTAGAATACTTTTTTGCAAAATTTATAAAAATTGTCCACACTAGTTCCCTTCTCCCCTACAATTTTTCTAGAAAACTTGTTTTAACGGCTTTGGAGTAACTCAAGTATTTTGTTAACGTTAAGCTTTTCATTGCTGTTTCTAATAGTTTCTATCTATATACCTTCCCAAGAAATCCAAACAGCTTAATTGAAATCGAGTAAGTAGGTTTTGAATTATGGACCAAGACTGTAACCCAAAGATCGAACAAATTATGCAATACAATAGCTAAACAGACCTGGGTTTATCTCCAAAATAGGAGTACCCCAAATTTAGTAACTTGCATACATGTGAAAAACGAAACTCCAAAATACTTTGATTTAATCACTCTATTTATATTCGCTATTCAATTCTCGATTGAGCCATTGCTCGGTAGGTAGGTATTTTAATTAACGTCGCACTGGAGCAACACAATGGGCTTTTGACGACGGTCCAGGATCCATCTCGAAGGGAAAAATTCGAGAACGCCACGTAATTTTGAATCACTGCATTGCTCGGAAGCCTGTGATGTAACCCCTGAATTTACTGAAATTGTGTATCTTTCACGCACTCTGTTCGACATTTTCTCTTTTGACTTCAACCTCCACTTAGATTGGACGTCGCAGCCCTGGTTTCATTACTCGGAGAAACGTCTTTATCAACCTGGTGGTTGCCTTGACGAGATATCTTGTCATTGGCAAAGCTTGCCATATCTTGATGGACGAGATATCTCGTCATCAGAATAAAACTGCCCAGATCTTGATCTCGTAATCATAAAAAAAATCGGCAGTATCCAGATAACGAGACATTAGCACGAGACACGAGCAAAACACTCAAATAATAATCTTTCTTGACAGTCTCGCCAGTTGGTAGAAATTCATAATGCATAACATCGCGACAAGCAAAGAAAACAGTCAACATTACCTTGATTTTTGAGCTACTTTGACGTGGTCTTTTTGGTCTTGCTTCACCTTTCAAGCGCCATTCACTTGATTGTTGAGCTGTTTCTGTATCAAAAAAGCATAGATCCAAGTTTCATTACCGGTAGTAATGGGTTTTGAAAAAGAATCGCCTTGAGAAAGCATCTCTCGGAATACTGCAACACTTTGTTGTTTTGGGAACAAATTCGAAGTTCTTGGAACAACTCGAGAAACGACGGGTCGCAAACTTAAATGATCTTTAAAAATCGCTTGACAGGAACCAAATGATATGAGAAGTTGTTCAGTAATGTCTCTTATTGTTAAACAACAATCACTAAGCACCAATTCTCTGACTTGATTGATAAATTCACCATTAGTCGAAATGGATGGTCTACCAGTTCGCGAATCCTGTTGTTTTTGATAAGCAGTCGTCTATAAAAGCTTTCTACAACATTTGAAATGTGTTTGTAGCAGAAATTCCATTGCGGAAACAAAATTTAATGCATGTTCTTTGCTCATTTACATTCGACATTTTGGAATATCAACGAAATGAAAATTCTTTTCTTATTAAAAAAAATTATTTTCAGACGATAAAATTAAATGAATCTTTGATCGTTGCCACACATGTTTATATAAGTCGTTAAAATATATGATAAAAGTTTGCAGACGATATCAATTTATATATGTATTTTAAAGGAAGCGTTGCGGATACATTTTTATCACAGTAGTATAATGAGTCAGATGAAGCTTGATTTGGGTCCACACTAACTTTTGAACACCCAAGTTGAGACACTGACGTATAAGCTAAGTGATTGTTCATTGGCATACCTAAAATTAGAAACCGAATTTCAAAATTTACAAAATTAACTGTACTTTTATGTGTTTTGGCTTGTTGAAAAAAAACACTATAACTCGTAAAACATGCATTTTCCTTTCTTGCGGAAATGTTCAAGAAAGAATTTTCTCTTTTGGCGCCATCTAGGGAGTCCTACGGTCATCCCTCTTCGTCCAGTATACAAATGTAATCAATATTTATGCTAGTGATTTTATGCGAAGAGCACCAAGCCTGATAAGTTACGATTCATATAAAAAATTTTCACCTCGCCAATTTCTCCTCAAATACAGAAGAATCTAAAGAGACTTACCCCAAAATCATTCATCTATTGTTTTGACAATAGGAGTATGTAGGTAGTTAATTAATGTCGCACTGGAGCAGCACAGCGTGCAATTTGCGACGGTCCGGATATGGTATGGTATTTTAATTAACGTCGCACTGGAGCAACACAACGGGCTTGGCGACAGTCCGGGATCAACTGCTTAGAGAAAAATCCAAGGACAACGCCTTGAATTTTTGAACCACGGTCAGATGACGAGATCACACCTGAGCTGCATTCCACTCTCCCAACGTCCACACTACGCCAACGTGAGGACATTTCAGGTCACGACAGATTTAAGCTGCACCAGACTCCTGTCACTGTCTTTGGTTGGACCGAGTTTCAAACTCCGGTTGCTAATCTACCGCGGCCTTTGTCAATAGGGATTTAACAGTGAATCGGTAAAAATCGTAACGTACTGGTAGTGTCAATGAAAAATGAATCAAGAGCCGTAAAACAGTTCAGGAGCCCATGGAGACAAACTTTAAACCGGGTAGAAGGGTGCCGTGTTTTCACAGATGAAAACATCACTTGGAATACAAAGCAGTAGACTTAAGACAACTGACGGAAAAAGGGTTTACTAAAGAGGAATAGATTTAAAGTGCACCAGCCTCCTGTCACGGTCTTTGGCTGGACCGAGTTTCAAACTCCGGTTGCTAATCTACCGCCGCCTTTGTCTATAGAGATTTAACAGTGAATCGGTGAAAATCGTAATCTACTGGTAGTGTCAATGAAAAATGAATCGAGTCGTAAAACAGTTCAGGAGCTTATGGAGACAAACTTTAAACCGGGTAGAAGGGTGCAGTGTTTTCACCGATGAAAACATCACTTGGAATACAAAGCAGTAGACTTAAGACAACTGACGGAAAAAGGGCTTACTAAAGAAGAATAGTCAGAGAACGCATTTATAAAACAGGCTCGGTCTAGAGTGGCAAGTTTTTCAACTTCTTTAATGCGCAAAAATTACTTTTAAGTATTTATTTTCCCAAAAAAACAGTTTTAAAGTGCTCTTAAGGCTCAGATAGAATTACTGCGATGACGTTTAATACAGACTTACAACATTATTAATCGATATTTTAGTAAGTTTTAAAATCAATCAATTCTAAGTAAAGTTTCATAAGAAGAGTTTGACAAAATCATGACATCTCTTGCCTTGCTGTGATAAAATCTGGAATAAGGGCACTCTCAGGGGTACATGTCCTTTGGATGTGTAAGGTCTTCACGGACCCGAGGTACCCTAGTGATCTTTTCTTTTCACATGGACTATACTCAAGCTATCTTTATCTGTTTTCATCCCTCTACTCTGTTCCTCTATGCCACTTTTTTCCACTTTCGCGACATTTTTTTCTGATGACATACGTAATTAAACAAATCAATTTAATTCCAGTCTATTGACAAATCTTTCTATTGTAATGCTTTATTCGATCGATGCACTGTAGAATTTTATTCCATATAGAAAGAGTACAGATAAATCTAATTAATTTGCAAAGACAAACACAAATTAAATCATCTCTGCAACAGTATCAAAAAAAGATTTCATTTCTGGAGTAGTAGATGCAGCGTGGACACGAGCTAAATTTAGATTATGAGCTGCACAAGGTACAAATATTGCTAAATTATTAATTTCCAAATACGTTCACTTATTCCCTTATATTTGCAAGCCATGTGGGCACCGTTGTTAAATCCTTGCCCCTGCAATCCTGAATATTCAATTTATCAATTTCTAGTTTATTTAAAATTTCAGTCGATAAACCTTCTCCCGTTTTTTCATGTGACTGAACAAAGTTGATGAAGCTTTCTTCAATCATTACTTTTCCATTACAGTCAACATGGACATATTTTATCATCTGACTCATTTGCTCTTTTCTTGAAACATCAGAGGTGCAGTCGAATAAAATGGGTGTAGTACTTTGCTTTCTAAATTCTGCATATGATTTCATTTCTAGTTATGTCTCCAACTAATTTTACTATTTCATTTTGAATAGTGAGTAGGAAATAAGAAACTGGACATATTTTGTTTTCAATGCGTTCCTTTAAAGTAAACTATAAAGACTAGCATATTCAATCAAATTTAAAAAAATGCCGCAATTTGGATCTCCAATAATTTTATTTGAAATTCTAAGAGCAATATTACTTTTGGCACAATAAAATAGAATCCAATATTATTTTCAATATTTCACGCTATATTATTTTTTTGTTTATTGAATTAATTACATAATCATCAATTACATTTCCTGATTTTAGATTCTTTTCCATCACTTTCCATTTCACATGCGAATTTCGGTGCTCCGGAAAATTTTCGTGTTGTCGGATGAAGATGTCTCCAATCATGAAATCCTTTTTGTGAGTCTGACAGATTACGCAATTTGTGTCCAAAAAAGCATGCAATGAAAGCAAAATACTACATTTTTATTAAAGGAATATAAAATCCATTTTCTTTTAAAAGTTTTTCCATTATTTTTTTAATATAAAACCAGTCCTTTGTAAATTTTCGCCCTGAGGCATCTGCTTTCAACGTATTAAAGCTAATGTCGCTTTGATCTGAACAATGTGTGACAAGGTAATATATTATTTTATTTGTAATAGCAGGCCAGGTATAGGGATAGTTGTACTTTAGCAGCATTTCTTCTGGAACGGTAGAGCGCATATTTTGTACGGTATTATCGATTTATGAGATTTGTGCAGGCTCATCCTCGTTTGAATTATTTTGGGGAACTGTTGTAAAATATCTTGTGAAGCAGTAGATTTTTCTTCTTGCAGTGGCTCCTTGTTTTTGCTTTTCTGAGAATCGTCGTTCATTGAAGGTAGGTGTCAAAAGTAGTGTTGTATCATCAACTTGTGAAGCAGTAGTAGATTTGACCTCTTCCGCACTTCCTCCGATCTCTGGTGTTTCTGTTCTTAGCAATTTAACAAATTGTTGCGACGTTGATCTGTATTCTTCTAATTTTTGTTTCCTTATATTTCTCTTTAGTGCAACCGACAGTTGCTTAGACATTTTAAAACTAGAACTAAACAAAAATATCATTTTTAACATGTATCCTGTACAGGTATAAAACTGTTAACAAGATACTGTAAACTGTATCTATCTATATATATTTATAAAACACTAACGTACGTGGACCCGTAATCGACGTTATTTGTTAAGCATAAACGGTTGCTGGTACGCAGCTCAGATTGTTTTACCAGTATTGATTGAAAAACAATATTTCTTAAACGAATTAAATTATAATATTTATGTTTGTGAACTGACTTTTTATTTCTTCCCTTGATGCAAGTAATTTAAAAATACGTGATTGAAGAAAGAATATTTAAAATATTTAATTTTACATAACTTACATTTTTGGGGTAACATGAAATGCCCCAAAGAAAAACTCATAGATCATAAAAGCGTAATTTTGCTACTCGGTATCTGGCCACGTCAGAACTAATGTTTACTTTTTTAATTTTATTTAGAATTCTGTGTTTGGGTACTTGAGTTGACTGCGAGATGTTGCGGTCATACACTCTATAACAAAAAAATCGACGCACCAAGAAGGAATCATCAGATTGCTTTGAAATTTCGTATGCAAAAATGTTTTGACCAAATATGCAAATGATTAAAATTTGGTGTCCAATGAATGAATAGTGCGATCTCCAGCGCATCGGAACTGCACATCCAACAGATGTATATAAGGAGTTGTTCTTGAACTGTTGTTAAAAATTTCTGCTGCATTACGATTTAGGATACCTTTCAACGACTGAAAAAATGCCTCGCCGCAGGATTCGAGCTCATTACGAGCAACTTTCAGAGTTTGAAAGAGGTCGTATCATTGGATTGAAAGAGGCAGGCAAATCGGAAAATCGCTTGTCATGTGAGTCGAAGTGATGCGGCGATTAGAAGATGCTGGCAAGAGTGGGTGAACAATGGAAGATTTCAGCGTCATGATGGTAGCGGTCGACGTAGTGCCACAAAATATCGCGAGGACAGAGTGATTGTCAGATCAGCTGTCACAGCGCCTGATTCATCGCTATCAACCATCAGTCGTGCGACCCACACACGAGTGTCCACCATGACCATTCACAGACTTCTGAGAGAGCGAAATCTACTCTCGTACCGACCCGACCGTTACGCCACCTGCCACTCACGCCTACACACTGTCGAGCCAGATTACAGTGGTGCTTGGCTCGATCAGGCTAAAATGATGCTGTCAGGGGACGTATAGTCTTTAGCAACGAATCCCGCTTCCAACTGTGTCCTGACGATCATCGAAGACGATTCTGGAGACGCCCAGGGCAGCGTGCCGATCCTGCTTTCACTATTGCACGCCACACGGGCCCTCAACAAGGAGTTATGGTCTGGGGTGCCATTTCCCTTGATAGCCGGACCCCTTTGGTCGTCATTAGAGGTACACTTACTGTACTGCACAGCGGTACGTTGACGACATTCTGAGAGCTGTTTTGCTACTGTTCCTTTCGCAGTACCTTGGGCTTATTTTTCAGCAAGACAATGCCAGACCACATACGGCACGTGTTGCTATGAACTGTCTTCAAGCTTGTCAAACACTTCGTTGGCTAGTCAGATAACCAGATCTCTCTCCCATCGAGCATGTCTGGGATATGATGGGAAGGCGTCTGCATCCGGTAGGGAATGTTGATGACGTAGTCCGACAATTGGAGCAAATTTGGCAAGAAATACCGCAGAAGACCATCCGGGAGCTTTATCGGTCTATGCCACGCCGTGTGGCAGCTTGCATCCAGGCTAGAGACGGGTCAACACCTTATTGAGCTCGTTACTGTAACTCTGAAATAAATCATTCAATTGTTCTGAAATTTTAATCATTTTCTATATTGTACATAATTTTCCTATCCACCAATTTTTGTCTCCATCGGATAACTCCTTCTTGGTGCGTCGATTTTTTTTGTTATAGAGTGTATTTGAGGATTCCCAAGTATTAGAAATATGTGTTCTTTTTGGTAATAAATCATTGTCTTTATCAATATCGTTCAAAAGTCTCTTTCAGGAAGTCGAAATTTAACACGTTTGAATAGATACGTATATGTTTTTTTTTTTTCAGAATTCTGCATTTTTTAAGGATTGGAATTTTGTTTCTGTTTAAATTTATGTGTTCCGGTATATTACCTACTGCAGAAATACTATTTAGGAGTTTGATTTTAATTATATGTCTATTTCCTGCAAAATATCACTAGACATGGGTAATTTTGTAGCGGTATATGTATAATTTCGACCAACTTTCCTTAAATATTTGATTGAATACGTAATTATTTGTAGAATTATGTGTTTCATAAAATTAAGTTAAATATACAAATCAAAACATGTTTTATTAAGGTGTGTAAAAAGTTAAAAAAAAACCACTCTTACAAACCATCGAGCGCTAGCCGGCGCCGCCCGTCTAGTACTAACTATTATTTATAGAGCGAATACCAACACATGACGAAATATCATTTACTTTGATGCACTCGTATAATATATTCACATTTTTTTTTACAACCAAACATTTTACAGAAAATGATAAAAACATAACAATTTGTTGCATATGAAATTGCTTATTAAAATTTTTCTATAAAACTCAAATAGTGCATTAAAAAGTAATAAACCAAACAGTCTACAAGTACATAAAAACTTAACATTGCAAATCACTTCACAATACAAATACAAAAGTACAAAATTACCTACAGAAATAACAAAAAACCAACAAAAAAATTGACTGGGTTATCCAAGCACGTTCGTCACGTGTATGTTAATAAAATCCTCGAAATATTACAGTCAAATAATCTGATATTATTATTTGCATTCTTACCAGTTTTCACAAACACATTTTCCAGAAAACACATGTATAGTGACTACGTTGCGGTTCACGCTGTAACCTAACCTAAGTTAGGCAAGTTAACATAGGCACGTTGAAAATATTAGTCAGTTATGCCATTCATTCGAATGTTCATGTTGGTGAGCAGAGACATCTAGGGTATAAGTAAGGCAAAACTAATCGCCTAACCGCGCAGTAGAAAGGCGGAAAATTTTTTAATTTCAAAATATAATTTCTTATTGAACAGCATTTTGCCCCCCCCCCACTAATACGCCCTGTGCGGGTGCACCTGTTGCACCTGCCTAATTATGGCACTGGACACCAGGGTTGCGCTCGAGATACCCAAGCGATCTTTATTTGCGTTCATCCCACTACTCTGTTCCCCAATGCCTCTTTTTTCCATTTCGCATTTTTTACTCGACGCCGTCTTGTGTTAGCCGCAGCTTGACCAAATGTGGTCCGTGCGTCATAAAACTCCAAAGTAACCAACCAACCTAAATGCGCAAATAGTAATACAGAATGAACAAACATTTCAAAAAGTAGTTCCATTCGCAATTGGTGGTTTTAAATGCACATTTATACAGGGTGTTTCAGAAAGGTCTCCCTAACTTTGAAATGACATTATGAAACCGTGATAAATAGAAATAGAAATAAGTAGTACAGTTAATCGGAAGGTCTGGAATTTTAAAAAGACTGGTTTAAATGTTAGTTATAATTTTGGATAACATATGGCGCTGCAGTCTCCGGTAAAGTGATTAGATGTCGTTTTTTTGAGAATCATCCCGGTACATTGCGATTTTGCAACAGTTTGTCGCCACACTTCAAGAATCCGAGTATGCACCAGACACTTCGTGGATGATACCCGACTGCACCGTACTTCAGTGACAGAGTCATTGCTCTAAATTATTCCAAGGAGACCGGTACATTAATAAATCGGCCTCCATACTCCCCGGATCTCAATCCATGCGACTTTTATCTCTGGGGCTATTTGAAGGACATAAGAAAGAATCCTCAAATGCTTCAAACAGTTCATGTGTGAAGCATGTGCATACATTTCAGTGCACACATTGAGGCAGTTGGCTTCAAACTTCTCCTTATGCTTGCGTCAAGTCAAGTGATTGCTGTTCAAGGTAGCTATTTCAAATCCACTGTAATGTGATTTGACGCCTGTTAACGAATGACAGTTTACGCACTATTTAAAGGGGGAAATAACCAACTTAGCAGCGCAATCTATTATCCAAAGTTATAACTAATTTTGTAAACCTGTCTATTTGAAATTCTAGGCTTGCTCATAAAACTTACCACTTGTTTCATCTTTCTATTTGTCACTGTTTTTCGTAGTTATTTCATTTCAAAGTTAGGGAGTCCTTTCTGGAACACCCTGTGTATGTACTCTTTTTTATGTACTTCGAAACCGGTTATTACAGACACAAATCCGTCAACCAAATATCTGTACACTTAGACCTCTCTACCATTATAAAAGGAAGTGTTTGTCTCTTTATGTGTATTGTGTGTGTACTGTCCTGACAGTTAATATATTTAAGCCGCAATAATTTATTCTCATATAGCGTTATACTTCGTCGCCTTCTCGTACTCCGAAAAAAACGAGATTGAGATATTCAATGGTATCAAAACAAAAGAATCGCAGAATTCCAAAATCCCGAAGTATTTACAGGAATCAACCAAGTACATATTTGGCACACGCATTATCACTTTCGCTTCAGAAAGCCGAGTAGAAAGAGATTTGATAGGTGTCTTTTTTTTCCCGACGCAGAATGGGAGTCCATGGTATAAAAAAGAAAAGCGTATGAAATGGCCGTGGAGAAGGAATCTCCTCACTCGCTCTCCCCCAATAGTGCGTCTGTGACGTCATAACTGAGGCGTGGGTGGTTCGCTTCATTCACGAAAGACTGGCGTAAAAGGTTGCCAGAAGGATATTATCGGAGCTCGCCAGTTTTCTCTCGTTTGAATTAATTATAAGTAAACAATAGTAGATGCTAAAAATAGACATTTTTCGATTTCATAGTATCACTTCGTGTTTGGGATCACATTGGTGGTGACATTTTACACAATTTGTTGAAACGAGTGAATACAACACAAACACGTGTTTGGCTCTTTAGTTTTGTAAAAATTCGAATGTTGACGGCTATTCGTTGAGAAAACTTTATCCAGAAATCCTTTTTTTATCGCCTCGCTTCATCAACTCCTATTTGAAGTGAAAACGGTTTTTTTTTTTTAAAGATCTTATATTCTGTCATGACATTTTAAAAGCTAACTTGTCGGAATTGTTTTATAGTTCTATTTTTGCACTGATTTGACACTCGACTGAAAAGCTGTTATGGGACAATTAAATGTCTTTCGTCTGTATTATTAGGGAGGTTGGTTGTTTGGGTTTGATGATGAAAGGTCCAAAAAGTTAAAAAGAAGGAAAATAGATAAACTAATAGTAAAATTACTAAAATCAGAAAAGAAGTTGTTACGGTCATAAGCAATGATTGGCAATTAGTCGAGGTAAGGTAAGGTAATTTTAGCTAACGTCGTACTAGAGCAACACAACGGGCTATTGACGACGGTCCGGGATCAGTCCCTTAAGGGAAAGATCCGAGGACAACACCTCGTAATTTTGAACCACGGTCAGATGACGAAGCAACACCTGAGCTGGCACCCCACTCTCCAAACTTCCACACCAACCCAACGTGAGGACTTTCGGCCACGACAGATTTAAAGTGCACCAGCCGCCTCTACACCATACGTTTACAAACATCCATGCCCGAACCCGGAACCTTCCGATCTAGAGGCTAACACCTTAACCACTATACCGGTTGGTCGCAATTAGTCGAGAAGTAAACGATGAGAGTAAATGCTGATTAACAAAATATTTATTTATGTTAGGTCGATAAACAGTAAAGCTATTTTGGGATGTGATAGACATGAAGGGGTAAAAAGTATTATAAACCAATGGGAGGTAAAAATATTTTTACTATAAAGGGATCTAGTACACATATACACATAACTAAATGAATATTATTGAGTTATTCCCAATACATTAGAATGGTATGCAACTTATAACTAGGATCTGACTTTGATGATACTTGTACGTTTTATAGTTTCCAATTTTTTTTCTCTTTAAAAAAACTTTCAAAATCACCAAAATTGATCAAAAAATCGTTCTTTTTTGAAAATTGAAGAGATAAAAATTAATTGATATCAAACTCTGGATACCAAAAAATATTTTTCAATTATTATTTTTGACGGAGTTACATATACAACATTAAAGATATAGTCGAGACGATAAGTATAATAAATCTACTACAAAAACACGTTTTTCTCTCCGATTGAGATTTTTCTTCAATTTCTTCTGTTTTCAAAACATTCATAATGCGCTCATCTGGTTTTAATTAATTTAGTATTGTAGTAATTTTTTTTGGATAATCCTTGAAATGTGTTTCATGTATTTAAGTGCAACTGAGGAATGCATCATCCTTCCAAGCTTTCACATTTATTGTTTAAAATAATGCTTAGCCCACATTTTTTGCTGTTTTAGTAAAAAAATTTCGTTTGTTTTCAATTTAGCGTTACATTCTAAATGGAAATAATTTGATTCATATTTACATAATATTAATTAAAATTTAAACACCTAAAAATTAATGCGCATGGGACCTATCAATCGTTGCTTATTTATCAAAAATTACTACAGTTGCTAGTTTATCAAAAATGTAATATTTTTGAATATAGGCTATTTAGTAGAATTATTAAACTAATTTCATAATAATGGGAATTTCAAAAGTTTGTTTTGAAAGTCCACTGTCTCATTAAAAGTGATTTTGAAGTTTTGAGGCTTTTTATATTTCCAGAATACATTTGGTACTGGGTTTTGTATTTCATAATTTTTTCGAAAAGATTCATTTCCGTTGAATCCTAGCTTAAAATTACAAAACATAAAACTAGATGGACAGATGACCAAAGTAAAAATACAGCTCATTCTGACCAGTTTCGACCAGACATCCCATCTCGTCTGCTCTTTAAAGTGCATTTTAGAAGAACGAATAAGTATTTGCTCTATTTTACTTCTTCGAGGTTTATAGTGCAAAGAAAAGACAAACGATGGACAGCCTTATTTGTATCTATTCATTAAATTATTTTAAAAAGGCATAACACAAACTCATGGGTAATTTTATGTTCATTCAAACACAAAACTTCTTGAAACAATGAAGAATGACAATGCAATCTTGAAATTTAATTTTAGAGTGTGGTATATATTAGTAATTTTTGCGATGGCATACATCAGTATTTCTTTTAATTATTAAAAATCCAAGAAAATATTTTTAGCACTCAGAAAGTATTCCAATACTCGAGATACTCCAATTTCTTTTTGGTGGCTTATGATTAGTTTCAAGAATACTAATAACCTGGGCCATTCCACTGATATTAGTCGCCCGGGTGTAAATCTCCATCAGGCCGCGCACTCTTTTCATAAACAGTTGACTTCCTAAAAGTACAATAATTACTTAACAACTGACAACCTTCTCTTCAACTCAACAGAAAACAATTTGGGATGGCCCAGTCATCTTTCTCACGGTTCCCTAAATACCGTAATGTTAAATGAGTACTGTGTTTGATTTTTCGGCTTTTTTCAGACTGTTGACGGATTTAGCCGTACCTTTAACCGAGTGATTTTCGAAACTTCGTTCTTCTTTTTTTTAACTAGCCTTGGCATGTATTTTCGATAACTTTCTATTTACAAATAATTTAGAGAAGACCCGTGGGCTAATATCTGTGGTCAATGGAAATAACTGGTTAAGTCGAAATTTAGCTAAAATGAGAGAAGTGCGTCGTCTGCTGGAGGATTTGTCTTGGGGCCTTACGCGTTGTGGAGAAGTGGATAATTAATGTATATGAAAAAGAGTAACAAAGAATGCAATCAAAATAAATAAGACAAAAACTCGATTTATAAGAAAAGAGGGCAAATCTTAAAAACATGCTTCTGAAAGGTAGTTTTTAGACATTTCCTGTTATTCCCTTCGACCATAGCTGTATCCTGGCCCTTTTGATTGCTTTTGGAATATTCTAATCTAAAGAACAAAATATGTATATTTTTATACGCATCTTTTATAACAATGGACAAAAGAAACGACAAAGATCAATCGCAGTTTCGTTTTCCGATATTATCAACTCGGATCTTTCCCTTGAAGGATTGATCCCGGACCGTCGTCAATAGCCCGTCGTGTAGCTCTAGTACGACGTTAAGTAATAATTACCCAATTATAACCCTATATTATCAACTCATATATATATATATATATATATATATATATAAGTAACGAATAAGTTACTTATAAGTTTAAGAATCCGAAAATGCATTGCTGGACATGTTTACTTCAAGACATGCGGGCCTGTCTTTCGGTCGCTTCTATTTAATCTGACAATGTGCAAACCCATCATACCATTCAGGAACGGCCTGCAAAAAGGCTGGGATGTCTTACTGAACATATATTCAACAGACTGTAAGCAGAAAATGTATTGCTGGATATGTTTATACAAAGTTGAAGGCATACTGCCCAACCCCTGTCTGTCGGCCGCTCCTATTTGATCTACGTGCATGCCCGGCATACTACTCAGGAACGGTCCTGCCAATATGCTGGATATTGAAGTAACGTCGCGTGGAGAAGCACAGCGGGTTATTGGTGACGGTCAGGTATCAATTCCCCAAGGAAAAGATTCGAGGACAGCACCACGTAATTTTGAACCAGGATCAGATGACGAGGTCACACCTGAGCGAGCATCCCACTCTCCAAGCTTCCACACTACGCCAAGCCAATAAGCTGGGATGCCTTGCAGAATATATATTCAACTAATAATGAAGCTCGTATTAATCCTTCCGGTGGTTGTCTCGACAAGGTAAAACTAAAAACATGATTTTCTTTAGATAAATAATTTTTAAATTGCAAGTTTTATATTTTTTCCCATACGAATTTGACCTTCGCGATCGAGTGATCACAGATTCCATTTCCTGCGCTCAAACAATTCGAGCGAAGGGAAGCAAAAGCAATAAAAAAATTTTTGACTGGCATTGTTTAGTTCTTTTTTGTAAAATCGGAATCGCTAAAGATAGATTGAAAATTTCAACGAATTTGAAATCTGCGGAAAATTTTACACCAGATAGATAGATTTGATAGATAGATTGACCTTACATTTGATTTTCTTTAAATAAACAATTTTTTAATTGTAACTTTCTTATTTTTGCAATACGAATATGGGCGCATTAGACAATGATGTCACGACTTTTACGTTCTTCAGTGCTTTTTTTTTAATCTCAGCGATCGTTAAAGATAGAATTAAAATTTTAACAGGTTTGAAATCTGCGAAAAATTTTACATTAGATTGATACCTAATACATTTGATTTTCTTTTTAAAAAATAAGTTTTCAATTTAATATAGCCGACCAACCGGTATAGTGGTTAAGGTGTTAGCCTCTAGATCGGAAGGTTCCTGGTTCGAATCCGGGTCCGGGCATGGATGTTTGTAAACGTATGGTGTAGAGGCGGCTGGTGCACCTTAAATCTGGCGTGGCCGAAAGTCCTCACGTTGGGTTGGCGTGGAAGTTTGGAGAGTGGGGTGCCAGCTCAGGTGTTGCTTCATCATCTGACCGTGGTTCAAAATTACGAAGTGTTGTCCTCGGATCTTTCCCTTGAGGGACTGATCCCGGACCGTCGTCAATAGCCCGTTGTGTTGCTCTAGTACGACGTTAACTAAAATTACCAATTCAATTTAATATATTTTATATTTTTGCAAGAGATTGTGACGTCACGCCTATTGGATCTCTTCGCAATTAAATGAGAATCCATAGCAATCACACCACACCGAAGTTGGCGAGCGTCAGCGAGCAGTGATCACACCTGACCCCACGAAAAGAACTGTCACGGGCAAGGACAATTTTACATTGGATCGTTACCTTATACCCCCCCACCCATTTTATTTTCATATATAAATAATTTTTCAATTGAATATTTATATTTTCGCAAGAGATTGTGACGTCACGCATATTGGATCTCTTCGCAATTCGAATTTGAACGTATTTGACAATGACGAGGCCATCACGCCCGTGGTGTTGGTAGTAGCAATCACCGGGGTTAGCGAGCAGTGGTCATACCTGACCCCACAAAAAGAACTGTCACGGGCAACGACGTGCTGGCCACGTCGGTTATAGGTTCCACCTCTGCCAGTTCGTCAAAATCCTTTTCATAAGATATTTGATTAGTAATCCTATATTACGAATAATCTCTGCTATTCTCAATGGCATTGAAGTCTGAACTTGGTACATTGATGACTTTAGGCTTGAATAATTTCTAAATAATTTACAAACCTTAACTGCACCGCCAGCAACCTGCGAGTCGTAGGCTGCGCAGGTTTGATTCCTCCATGGTTGAATTTCTATTTTCTGTGTTATTAAAGATTTCCATCAGTGTATGGTCGCCAATTGAGTTGCTCCAATTTAGCAACGGGAAGGTTGCTAATTAAAAATCTCGATCCAAACCACCATGTACGTGGGGCTGACGCACATTAAATCCTCGGATCTTTCCCTCGGGGATCGACCCCAGATCGTCATGTTACTCCAGTGTGCGACATAAATTCAACCACCTACATAAAACACAACCTATAGAATGGAACCTTCGAATGAGCTCTATGAACGATGCAAAAAATTAATGAGGTGGTTCTCTCTTCTCCGCAGCTGTACAGTTAATATACAAATGCTTTTAAACTAAAACTAGTACAAAATGTTCTTCACATCTTTTGAGTCCTCTAGGATGCCAGCGACCCCTCCTCAACGAGCATGAGGATCCTAGCTCAGTCCCATACGAGGTAGGTAGGTAATTAACTTCGCACTGGAGAACCGAACGGGCTATTGACGACGGTGATGGATCAATCCCGAAGGGAAGAATCCGAAGTCAACACCTCGTCACTTTGAACCATGGCCGGATGAAAAGGTCATCGACTGAGCTCGCATTCCACTGTCAAAACTTCCACACCACGCCAACGTGAGGACATTTGAGGCCACCATATTTAACGTACACCAGCTCTCGAGTCTTTAAGTGGACCAAATTTCTAACTCGCAACCCTCCGGTTGCTAATTCTCTACCACGGCCCTACTAAAACAGGTAGGCAGATAGTAAATTAACGTCATACTGGATCAACACATCGGGCATTTGGCGACGGTCCTGGATTAATCCCGAAGGTAGATCAGATCCAAGGACAACGCCTCGTCATTTTGAATCCCGATCAGATGACAAGTACAACACCTGAACCAGCACCCCTCTCCAAGTTGACTCAGCTGGTCCGCCCTTTAACCTTGAGCCATAAAACCCAAGCATCCAATCCCACTTTCCATACTTTCACGCCAATTTGAGGCCACGGCAGATTTAACGTGTACCAGTCCCCGTGTACATAACGTTCTTTGGTTGGACTGTGTTTCAAACTCGCAACCTTTCGTTTGGTAATCTATTGTTATTCCAACTGGGCAACATAGCCTGTTGTGTTGCGCAAGTGTGAAGGTAATCAATTACCATCCAACTGGCTAACCTACTAAAACTTAGGATGAATGAACAGAAAACTCAGCTGTGCTTTTTTGGTACGCCAAAACATCCGCTAACAGCCAAATGTAGCGACCGCAGGAAGACCGCAGTGAAATCAATGAAAGTTTTCTCTGACTTTTATTTAAACGATCTTAAAGGAAGCGAATAGCAATTTCCCTTAGCACAGTGGAAAGAAAACACTCGGGGGTGGGGTATTCGCCTAAAGCATTCGAAACAAATGAAAAAAGTAGAATTACTCGGAAAACTGTATTGTATGAGTAAAATATGAATTTTCTGGATGACGGTAATAGAAAATTCGCGGAATTGGCAGGTAGGTAGGTATTTAAACTGACGTCATACTGGAGCGACGCTACGGGCAATTGACGACGATTCGGGATCAATATCATAAGGGAAAGATCTGAGGACAACATCACGTAATTTTGAACCACGGTCAGATGACGAGGCAACATCTGAGCTGGCACCCCACTGTCCAAATTTCCACACCAACCCAACATGAGGACTTTCGGCCACGACATATTTAAAGTACACCAGCAGCCTCTACACCATAATCTTACAAATATCCATGCACTAACCCGATTTCGAACCAGGGACCTTCTGATCTAGAGGCTAACACCATAACCACCAGACCGGTTGGTTGGTTTACTGTATTGAAAGAGAGTTTGTGCGATAAAGGCTAATGCTACGATTACTTCTATTGCTACAACCTACATAAAATGAAAGTTGTTTGGGGGATTCCAGTCCAACAGAAAATGGGTGGTGGCCACGGAATCCCAGTAGGTAATTGGTAATTATTAGTTAACGTCGTACTAGAGCAACACAACGGGCTATTGACGACGATCCGGGATCAATCCCTTAAGAAGCCCAGTAGGAAGAGTAACAGATAAGTAACCGGGGGGGGTCGAGTTTGAAACTCGATCCTACCAAAGACCGTCGTGTACGCGGGGTCTGGTGTACGTAAAATCTTTCGTGGCTGCAAATGTTCTCACGTTGGTGTGGAGTGGAAGTTTGGAGAGGGGGTGCCAGCTCAAGTGTTGACCTCACTTTCTGACCGTGGTTCACAATTGCGAGGTTTTGACGTCGGATCTTTCACTTTGGGTTTGATACCGGACCTTTACCAATAGCCCGTTGTGTTGCTTCAGTGCGACGTTAATTCAAATACCTACATACCAGAAAATTCGTGGATATTTTAGTGCATTGGAAGACAGTACGCAGTAAGGACAAATGCTACGATCAAAATATACGAAGCATGTTGTGGAGAAGACATTTAAAAGTAGACATCGTAGGCAGAGATGTTCACATCCAGGGTTCTTGTATGACGCGTCTATGAGATGGATAATTGAATTTGTGCCTCAAATGTCGTCACACCATCGTGAGGACATTTGAGGCCACCAGATTTAACATGCAACAGCCCCTTCGTACCCGGTCTCTGGTTGGGGGAAAGTTCGAACTCGCAACCCTCCGACTCTACAAACTGAGATATCGCGGGCCCCTAAGAAATCTAAAATAAGTCAAATAAGACCTATTGAAATAAACAGAGCATGTTGGTCGAGTCGCTGTCGTAAGATCTCAAAAGGGTCAGTCACGTGGTTTTGCGAATCGACTGAACCTGATTGGCTATCGAAGGGCAAACTAGTGTTTTGAATCACGCTGGATAATCACTTTATTCCAATCAATTTCTCCTAAATAAAGATTTATGATTTTTTCCCCACATCCACGTGATAGATCTTCAAACCGAGCGATGAACAGAAATACACTACTGTTTGTAAAAATTGCAGCAAAATGATGGAATCATGCAAATTATGCGAACTTGAAGGAAATTCAAAACAGGTTAGGTTATGCAAATGATTAGAATTGCAAAGTGATCACGTATGTGTGGGCCGAGAAACACCGTCCAAGTAAGTCGTGTATAAAAACCAATGTAAAGGTGCGTTGAAATGTGTGTATCGTCATTTGACTGCTGTGCATGATAGATTAGAAGTCAATTTGCCTCGCTAAAAACGCTAAGTGCCATACGAGAAACTGACAGAGTTCGAACGGGGCCGCATGAACGGTCTCCTTGAGGGTGGGCGTCACCACGGGACGACAAATGCCTCATCCGCATGGCGGTGACGGACTGTACATCGTCCTGGAGCACGTCTACATGTGTGTCATTGTTGGCTCACGGTTCGTCAACGTCTTCTGCGCCATGGGCTACGTGTAAGGATTCCTCTGCTCTGGACCACCAACGCCTCCGGCTACAATGGGCTCGTCAACACTCCAATGGCATGCCGATTAGCAACAAGTCGTTTTCTCAGATGAGTCCCTGTACAATCTGAACTATAACGATGGACGCGTACTCGTTAGACGCTACAGAGGTGAACGTCTTCTCCCGGAGTCTTATTCAGCGTCGTAGTGGACGACTGCCTGGTGTTATGGTCTGGGGCGCTATTGGATTTGGATATCACTCTAAATTGTGGGGAACTTGAACAGCGAGCGCTACACCAGGGAGGTTGTGGAGCCCGAGGACCTACCCCTCCTGCATTGCATTCCCAGAGCTGTAAATTTTAACAACATAATACCCGTCCACATGTTGCTCAGAATGTACAAGCCTTCTTCAGTGCAAGACAGGTTGTGCTTATTCAATGGCCTGCATGTTCCCCGGATATATCGCCAATTGAGCTGGTCTAGTATTACATCGGTCGACGACTCGCTCGTAACGCTCGTCGGGTAGAGATGTACGCTGAACTTTGGCATCAGAGACCATCTGGAATGCCATTCCTCAACATCACATTCAGAATCTGCATTCTTCGATGCTACGACGTGTACAGGCTCTCATCGCTGCGCGTAGCGGCTGCACAAGATATTGATTTTCGGAATTATTTTTGGTTTATTGCTATGTAAATTTGATTGTTTATTTAAACCCCTATAATAATTGGAATAAATATCATTTATCTCTGATTACAATCTTCACAAACAGTAGTGTAAAATGCTCCATTTCATTGCAAATACTATTGTGTTGCTCCTGTGCGACGTTAAATACGTACCTACCATTTCATTAGTAGGTCGATGCGTGTATGTGAATGTGATCGCTGTCAACTCAAAACTACATAATTTCCCAAAATCCTACCAAAATTTTAACTATAAACAATGCTACTTACGCTAACATAACCGCAAATAGAGCAGGTAACAACGTCATTTGTAATCCAAACCCTGTCCCAGCTCGTTCCATCAATAAACAATTAGAAGCCTATCCCCACTAATGCTCATTGGAGGGAAGTCAATTTCAGTAGTCCTTCACCTATTTAAAGAAATGATAAACATTTTCAACTCAGTCAGAGGCGTCTCCTTTGTCATGAAAAGACTTCGTCAAGCCAACTCCTCGCTGGAAAAAAAAATCATCATTCTCATGGAAATATTCACACCCAATAGCGTATAATCATCATACCCGCACACTTAAGTCATCTGGCAACCCCCCCCCCTATTTCCTTCGATATCTTCTCCATCAAGAAACTCCATTTTTACCAAGCTTCAATTATCAACACCGGAGATTAAGGCCCCTTTGGGGCCAAATATGTGCTCCAAAACCCATCAACACAAAAACTGCATGATTCTTAGATGGTAGGTAGCTAATTAACGTCGAACTTGGAACAACACAAAGCTAATGGCGACTGTCGGGGTAGGTTGCTTTGGAGTTTTATTTTAGAGCCATATTTGGCCATGCTTCTTCTTACTGTGGTGGCAACACTTCTTTCCGGCACCGCCGAGTAACGGCCTCTACAGATTTGGCCATGCTGCGCCACAATATCAAGTAATAGACATACACACACATTGAAAGCTTTAACTGACACAAAAGAGAGGTACAACCAGAGAAAAATACATCTGACAGGAATCAAACCTGAACCACCTACAACTCGAAGGTTCCTAGCTCAATGGTCATACCCACTGAACCAGGATGACCCCGTGCGACTATCGGGGATCAATCTCGCAGTTTTGAACCACGGTCAGATGATGAGATGAATCATCTGTACTGGTGCCCCTCTCCAAACTTCAACACCATGTCAACGTGGACATTTGAGGCCGTGACAGAATTAACGTGCACCAACTCCCATGTACTCGAATCTTTGGTTGGATCCTCTTCTCTTCCACCGGGCATTCGCGGTATATCGAATTATAATGGGATTTCCAACAAATTCTGATTCTGTTTGAAAGCAATACAAATTCAGACCTGCGATTAGATTTTTGGTCATCTTTTTTTTTTTTTTTGTCCAACGATTTTAAAATTGGCCCGAAATCATGTGATTCAATAGTGACAAACCACCATTCTATTTTACGTTAGAATTTGTAGCTTCTGAAATGACCACCAGATGGCAGTGCGTTACAGAGATCTAGGAAATGTTTGTTTTTTAAGGAGTAGTTTTTGTTTCTGATTTCAAAAGCTATTCAAGGCATGTGCATTTTTGTATTTTGAAAATGAAAGAAAAATCATAAGCTCATTAAAAGCTCGAATTAATTCCGTTTTAGCACGAGGACAAAGCGCCAATTTCTTAAATTTTCAATCTTAGAATACAAAAAATGAATCTATAAATATTTTGTGATTAGCTCCTATAGCAGAAAAACCGCTGTTATACGTAACCAATTACAAAGTGCATCCTAACTGTCATAAAAACGATGTTAAAACTTCCGTTTAAAGAAGCAAATTTTATTGGAAAATCGCGTTCAACCGAAAAACTTAGATAGTTCCCCCTTCAAAAAAATACTTAAATGAAACTAGAAAAAAAGACAAAGGGTTGGCATTTTTGTGTGGAACATCGAGGGAGCAGGAGCTATTCAAATGTTCAAAACGTTTTCTACCTCTAATATTTTTTTTCAGGTGTATAATAAAAAACATTGTGTCGGTTTCTAGTATCTGCGTTTTTTATTCATGCTGCTTTCTGATAAAATGGTTACGGTGAAACGAAGTTTTCTTACAATGTAATAATTCCTTACATCCATAAAGGATGACGAAAAGGTCATATTTAAGCCATATGGCCTATCCCCATTGAGTCTTAGAGCCAGATTCAACTGAAACCTGATCGATCGACTGAAAGCACTACGATCTAGTCTTATTTCGGTATTCATTTTCCTGTCTATACGCAGTCGCCAATGACACGCTCTGTTGCTCCAGTGCGACGTAAATTAAAATACCTACCTGCTCGTCTAAACGCACTCGAAGCTGTTAGGTAGATATTTTCATTAACATCGTACTCGCGACCAACACAACGGACAATTGACGACGGTCCGGGATCAATCCTAAAGGGAAAGATCCGATGACACGTAATTTTGAACCACGGTCAGATGACAAGGCAACAACTGAGCAGGGCCCCCACTCTCCAAACGTCCACACCACGCACAAACATGAGGGCATAACGGATTTAACGTGAACCAGCCCCCTTTGTACACAGTGGTCTTTGGTTGGATTCGAATTCCAACTGGGATACCACTGCAACGAAGCTGGTAGGTACAGACGAAGCCATAGTAGCAAGATGATTGCTCAAATCGTTGATGTCATATGATCGTCAATTGACCAATAGGAGAACGTTCGTGATTACATAACTGAGTTTCTTTACCTTTTTTGTCGGTTTTGGTTTGTCGCTCTGCAAATTCTGCGTATGACATTGGTGTATAAGTTGACAAAACTAATTTGCTAATTAGCCTCCCAATTTCAAGCATTAACTATCTTAATCTCTTATTACGCATGCATCGCGCTAAACCGTCATAAGCAAACCGGATTCAAATATTCTAATTTAAAGTTTCATATCACATGGATAATCATAATCAGTTTTTACGAATTTATGCAATTTTTAGTTAATGGGATATATAACTTTTTTGCTCCATGATATGGAAAATGCGATGAAAGTGGAGTCAATTTTCAATTCTTAAAATGTAATAAAAAATTAGAGCTCAAAAGAGCAATTGAACAGATTTCGAATTTGGGTCAGTGCATGCATGTTTGTAAGCGTATGATGTAGAGGCGGCTGGTGCACCTTAAATCTGTCGTGGCCGAAAGTCCTCAAGTTGGGTTTGTGTGGAAGTTTGGAGAGTGGGGTGCCACCTTATGTTCACAGATCAGTCGAGATTTACCCTGAAGACAGATGACAAACGTATAAGGATCTGGAGAGAAAAGGGCACACGCATCATAGAGCATTACGCATTTAGAGGTGAAAGCATCATGGTTTGGGCAGGGATTTCGTTGGGATATCGCACCGACCTGCACATCTATAAACGGTGTTTTGTGACGGCTGTCCGGTATCGGGATGAAGGCATGGAACCTACTGTGAGATTGTACGCTGCAGCAGTTGGTCCTTCATTTTTTTTATTTAATGGATGACAATACGCGTCCCCATAGAGCTGGTATCGTCGACGACTACCTGGAGAGTGAAGGGATTGCGCGTATGGTTTGGCCGGCGTACTCGCCCGACCTTAATCCCATTGAAAATCTTTGGGATGCACTCGGCCGTGCTGTCTTTGTATCTAATTATTTGTTTTATTGTTTCATGTATAAACCTATTTGCTACTTTCCTGCCGCATTTCGTGCCTATCAAAGCTGTACTTGTCGGGTTTTTTCGCATTTTACCTTTCATGCTTAACTTGTGGCAGTGAGTGTAGGTTACATTGATGCCGCGCAAACTGATCTCGTTATATTAACAACTAGCAGTACCCGCACGGCATTGCCCGTGACTAAGTTATGCTTTTAAAAGAATCGATCGCGCTGATTCCGGGGAAACCAAATTAAACAGTCAAAACACATTTTTTAAATTTTCCTTTGAATCCGTATTTTCAATAAATTAAATGGACATAAATCCCATTTAATGCACTTAAGTTGCAGTTGAATTGCTCACGAGCCATTTACTGAATGTTCAACAAGCTATAATTATTAATGTATCATACCCAGTTTTTTTTTTTTTCTTGTTCTATACATAACCAACTAGAATCAAATAATCATGATAGAAGTCTTTTATGACTAAAAAAATCCATTTAAAAGTAAAATATTAAGTAGAAGGAACTCTCATACCATAATAGGAAATCAAGCCTTGTAAATATTCGCATCCATCAGTTGCAGAATTGTGTACAACTTGGACAATCAGCCAATGGTTGTTTCTCTGCTAAATTAATTTTACAAATAAATATTTATCGAATACTAGCCATTGCGAGGCCAGCACGGCGTTGCCCGTGAGTTCTTTTCGTGGGGTCAGGTGTGACCACTGCTCGCAAACCCCGGTGATTGCTACGAATTCCCATTTGGTTTGCTTAGCTTCGCAAAACAACGCAACAGGCAACGCCGTGATGGCTTCGTCATTGTCAAATGCGGCCAAATTCGAATTGCGAAGAGATCCAATCGGCGTGACATCACAATCTTTTGCGAAAATAAATATCTAATTGAAAAATTATTTATTAAAAGAAAATCATACGTATTCGGTATCTATCTGGCGTAAAATTTTTATTCTATCTTTAACGATAGCTGAGATAGAAAAAAAAAACACTGTAAATGTGTGTGCGCGTGTAAAGAACGCCCGTCATAACTTTAATTATTTCGTTAGCTTCGCTCGAATCTGTTTCTTAGGAAATCAAAATGAATTAATCTCGAATCAAACGAAGGTCATTCTTCGCGGTGGCGTTCGTATTGGAAAAAATGTAAAAGTTACAATTTAAAAATTATTTATTTAAAGAAAATCATATTTTTAGGTGTCGATCTAATCTGAAATTTGTATTCTTATCTTTAAGGATCTAGGAGATAGAAAAAGAACTGCATTCCTCCAGTTAAAACTTTTTTGTTTAGTTCTTCGGCTGAAAGCGTTCAAACGGAAAAAATAAATTTAGAATCTGATCTTTTATGTTGTTGCCATTCTAAGGAAAACAATAATCAAATGTGTCATTAAAATAATTTTAAAATTCGGGCTTTGTACAAAAAATTTGGACTACCAGTGCGCCAAATCCCATTACTTTAATAGCCATAGATTCGTCAGGACAGTCCACACACATACACAAACACTTCCTTTTATAATAGTAGAGACAACCGCCTTTTGCAGCACGGACAGCAACTACATGGCGTGGGAGAGAGCCAAAAGATTGCTACAGGTTTCTGGAATCATGCAAACAACAGCAGTAGGGTGCATATTGGAGTGTCCATACTGAAATCATGGCGATCGAGTTGATCCCAGAGTTGCTCGATTGTGTTCAGATCTGGTGAATTTGGGGACTAGCGGAGTACCTGGAAGTCTTCATCGTGCTGCTCCAACCAATCGTGGACAATTCTGAACGTATAGCACACGGCATAGTCCTGCTCAAGATCCCATCCTTCTGAGGAAAAACAGTCAAAATGTATGCTGGTCAATGGTTGCAGGTTTTGTTCTCGGACGTTTCTCGTCGGACCCGTGAACGTCCATCCGTTCGATAGAGCAGAAAACGCGACTCGTTGGAGAAGGCAACCCTTTGCTAATCAGTAGCAGTCCAGTTCAAGTTTTGCCGCGCATATTGAAGCCGCTTTTGTCGATGCAACTTCGTCAGCATGAGTGCAGTGACCTTCCGTCTGCTTCGGAGCCCCATACTTCACAGGGTTCGTTGTACTTTCGTCTTGAGACACACGCCAGGAAGTCCTCTGGTTCGTTTGACACGTTAGTTGCTCAACTGTAGCATGTCGGTCAGCCCTCGCACACCGTCGTAACTGACATCCACCTCTCACATCAATGGCACGTGGTGCACCGCAGTTTCCAAGCCATTTATTTTCAATGGTACCGATAAATCGCGCGTTTTACCCATCACAGCTACGAAAGATATACTAATGGATGAGGGTGAAGATTTAATGGAAGATTATGGGCCGGTGCTAAAAGGAAAAATATCATAACACAGAATATTTATTATTAGCAGAAATAAATTAAAATAGTAGCAAAATGGGCATGTATAAGAGCTTGGAAACGGGGGCGTCATAGAAAATCTGCAGGAGTAAGGATATATTCCAAGATAGGCTACGTTTCCAACTTTTATACCGGATAGCGCCACGTGCCGCGTTTCATTGGCTGTGCGCTGTTGATGTCTGAGGTAAGGGGTGGTCATAATATGTGACTCGACTCTAGATAAATTTTGCTAGCATAATTCACTTTTTTTTGTGTTTTCATCGCAAAATTCCAGATTTCTGCTACAAACAAGGATGAATTTCTAATTTTAAAGTATTAAATAAGTTCTTGATTGACTCTTATTAAAAAATTTATTGAAAGACAATAGAAATCTTGAATAATTTTACATGATTTACTCATAACAAAATACTTTAGCAGTTCATAATACAGCGTTCATAATTCAAAATTCCCAAGTCTAACTTTTGAAGCCGGTAGAATACATAAAAATAAACTGTTTTTGTCAAAGAACAATGTCAGTAACAGTTGAGCCTAGAGTGCCGTTCGGAGGATTCACAATTTCTTTTTTTAAATTTGTCATTTGCAATGTGGATTTCGGACAAGATGAAATATTACATGAATTCAAAGATGGACAACTAATGTATTGGACTACCAATGAAAACGATAGAGCTGCTCAATGATTGTACCATGAATGCTTTCCCAATAGACAAATGCTGAATCATCAAACAAAACATTTGTGCATTTGCACCTCCACTTGTGTGAAACTACATTTCATGTGAGCAGGCATGATGTTGGTCAGTTGAGAACTTAAAGCACCATAGGAATGAAAGACATTCTATATGCGATCTTTGAACAACCCTTGTTTCTATTGGCAGTCTCCATATGGTAGATATATAGCCCCATAAGTCCAGTTTACATTGTAAATGCCAAAGTTAACAAATGTTCCAAACAGCGTCAACATGCAACAGTTGCTGACAAACATTCATCAAAATATGTTTTTAATGAAAATACACATTGTACTTCATTTTATAAAGATATATCACTCAGACTATCTTTCAGATAGTAGTATGAATATAAAATGCATACTTAATGAAATAAATACAAAATATACATAATTCATAGTACATTTAGAAACAAAATTTGTACAACAAAAATTTAACTAACAGTAAGAAAACTATCAATGTCATGACAGCAAGAGAAATCAACTGATAACTTTTCACAAACAATAGAAATATGGTAACTAAAATAGCAAAAATGTCATTCAAAACCATTTTCATGACATCATACAATTGATACATAAAATGAACTATCAATTCAAATGCAGGATGATGATGTATATTTTTGTCCAAAAATTACTGTTTTTATAAAAAATATCCATTTTTTTGCTAAATTATTTTATATGTAAACATGCAGGGTGCCAATCTTTGACTGACCATTTTGGCCATATTCAGTAATAATGCACAGAATGTTAGTAATGGTTATGTTTAAACATAGCTATTATATAATAGAGCATTAGCACATATTGTTGCAGACAAATAGATGACAAAAATGTACTCAATCAAGAAAGTCTGGAATCAATCTTTGTGACTTATTTTAACTATAACAGATTCAGTAAATACAAGATTCATCAATGAAATGAACACAAAAGTGTCTCATATATTGAAACCTTTAAAAGTGTATGGCTATATTGGAAGCAATATGACAAAATTAAACCTGAATGAGAAAACGTAATTCACATTTACAGAAGGCTGCAATGTAAAGGTTAAGATAAGCTTATTTTTTTATTCCATTATATTATTGTTGGCCGTACAATGCTTTTAAAATTGCAATAGAACCTTTTAGTATATTAGAAAAGCAAGTGTCTGTGTGTGTTTAGGCGTCCAGGCGAATCTATAGTACTTACAGCCATCAAATTTGGCACACAGGTAGTCCTAAAGGTGACTGAATGCACCTAGAAGATTTTAAAATTTAATCTTGAACAATTTTTAAAAATTATTTATTAGCTTTTTTTTCTAAGTGCAGTTTTTCCCCCCCAGCATTCCACTCTGCCCCAGTGCATGATGGTTGTCTAATGACATCGCTGGTCTGATGGTAAGGGAAGGAGCAAGTTAATTTGAATTGGATGCGCGAAGTTTGAATTAAGGATGTTACAAATAGTGATTTCACAGTAACAGTTCTAACCGAGTCATTCCATATAAAATGAGCAAATCGGCTGTCTGACATGTCACCGATTTAAATGAAAATCAGTTTTTAAATAGGTCACATATATTAATGAGGAACTGCAAATTATTAGGTTTAAGAAATTTATATTTTATTAATTGATAGTTTAAGGTCACATGAATTTAGATTTTATAGCACGAAAAGTGTCCGGTTTGCGAATCTATATTTTTATACGTTATTGACACAAAATTAAAATTTTTATATCATTATATTCTTCAGAAAAAGGTCTATTTGGAAATGGCAGAATATAATTCAATAGATATCATTGCTGAATATGAGATCGACTAAAATAGAAATTTCGACAATTTGTTACAAATTTCAAATTGCTGTATCTCTAGAAATGGAAAAATAATATTAAAAATTATTCTTAATGAAGAGCTTTTCCTAACAAATAACATGGAAAAATTTGGTGCTTGTATTTCTACTCCTCTATAGAGGAAAAAAAATTTTAAATATAATTATGGGAAAATACGATTTCTCAATTATTTTTTTTTGTGCATATTTAACTGCGAGGTAAAACTCCGAAAACTTTTCAACTTGAAAGAGCAAGATGTCTATTATATGTCCTGAAATTCTTTTCACCGATTTTACCTTAATAAATCACTAAAAATAAACTTAATTTAAAACAAGTCAAAACCTGTTTAGGTACAGCTTCAGTCTACGTTTATAGCGGTGGCAATTGTCTTGACCTTTTTTTTTTTTTGCGCACTTCTAGTAGCGAGTAATGACATGTTAAGCTAACCCATCTGTATTACGGTTAAACGGATTTTAATACAACCTCGGCAAGCGGAAAGTTTAGAATTTTCATTTTGAATATTCTAGAAAGTTCTTTCAAAATCCCTTCAAGTGTCGTTTTGATTTCACTGGTTCATTTGAAATAATTATTTCCTTGGCGACTTAAAAAAATACGCCCCCCCCCCCAAAAAAAAAAACGCCAAGACCGTTGCCATAGCTAAAAACGTAGACTAAAGATGTACCCCTGTTTTATATAAAATATAACTTAATACAGTTTAGATTTACAACCTATTTTTGAATATAAAATAAATTCTTTCAAAATCTCTAATCAATTACCGTCGGCCTATATTTTCTAGTAAATATTCCTATTTTCTAATTGAATCAAGTAAAACTTAAAATTAATAACTCAATTATCCAAGAAATAATTTAACTTTTTTAACGGACTTTGAAAGTACTTTCTAGAATAATCAAAATGAAAATTTAAACTTTCCGCTTGCCGAGGTTGCCACAAAAGACAAAATAACCTTATCTGTTAAATAACCAAAGCATTAAAAGCTCATCAACTTAAAATATTTTATCTATATCTATCCACCGCATCATGACATATTACGGCCGCTAGATAACAGCTCCGATTTCTAAGGAAACCGTAGCTTTACCTATGAAATTTACAGAAACAAAGTACGCGCTAACTAGCTCAAAATCCAAGTTTCATTTAAATATTGCCATTAAACTAATGAGCTTCTCACAAAGGATTATTTTCAAAGAGGAATTTGCAAGACTTCTAAGCATAAATTTAGGAGTGTAATGTTGGCGAGATATGTCTCATTTGGCGCATTTTACGGGCAAAAGTCGGAATTTTTTCTCAAAAAAGGATAAAAATCGGTCATTTTCTCAAAAGTTTAAGAAAAGTCGGAAATACCTACAAAAGTCGGAAGAATCTCATCTCTGGAATATTAAATACATTTTGTTCATAGTAAGCATTATAAGACAAGTAAACACTATTCTTAGAGCAAAAAAAAAATTAACGTTGTTGTTATATCAGATTCTTCCAAATGTACATAACTCATGAATCCTTGTTCTATATTTATCACAATCAATTTTGAGCAATTACAAAATTGAACAAGAGACCTTCAGCAATTTAAAATCCTTAAAATGCCTGAAACTTCCCAAAATATTTCATTTTGAGGTAAAATATTTTGGTTACCGTTATTTATGCATAAACTAAACCCATGTAGTAAATTTCCTGAAAATCTGTCACCCTACAGTCACAGGTTTTTTGCTCATTTCACATCGAATGACCCAACAGTGACTGCTACTGGAGAATATCCGATTCTAAACTGCGCACTCGCAAATTGGGCTAATCATCGCTCCAATGCACTTTTATTGTGGTTCCAGGCTCAACCCATCCCATTGAAACTAATTACTTTCAGTTAAGCTAATTATTTTGTTAAAACTAATTACTTTCCATTGCAAAATTTTTTTTCTGTCAAAGCTTTTTACATTGTCATTTATTTATTTTGCCATTCATAATTTTTTATGTTATTTTGTTTATTACTGTTTAATTTGGCTTTAATTTCGCTGACATTGTCATTCATTAACAGTGTGTGTCGGAATCAGTGAGGGGTTTAGTGTTAACACTTTTTAAAAGAATAACTTGCTTTTAAATTTGTATCATTTCTGCAAATGTGTGGCTCAGTGAGGTGCAAGGAATGAGGTGACATGCCCAGTCATGTCAGATGGAGGTGGGACTCATTCTTAAAAAAAGTATTGTTTTTTTCTTTTTAATGTTTTCAGTATCAGTAAGGACATGACAAGAATGCTGTCAAGGGTAGCGCCATGCAGGCACTGCTAGTAAGTAATATTATAGCAATTTTACCTATTGAGCTATGAACATCTCTACAATTTAAGTCTTTTAATAAATCTATCCTGAATATTATATTGAGAAGAAGTAGCACCATTTAATACCGCATTCAATTCAATTCCCAAGTCTCTCAGGAAGATTGTTGAATTAACAGGGTATGTACGGACCTAGGCAACTCACTTTTTGTCGATCCCAATTTCCTCTATCTCAGTCTTATCCTTATTTTTAGAAAAACTCTAAATATTTTACATCATATTTGTATGATGTAATTAAAAATTTTTTTTTCAGTACCTTGAATACAATAGGTTCTACCAATTTTTTCTTTGCAAACAACCACTTTTGAAACTAGAGTTAAAATGAATAAAATTTGTCTCATGAAGTTTATCTTAACAAGATCAGAAATTGAAATTTAAAATGTGATATGGCTTTCTAACATCCAAAATTCCACTAATACTAAATGCCTAACAAGGATATTACTTTTAGAATTAAGTCAAATTAACAAAAATCAATATCAATTCAGGGTAAAGTTTACAATGAATTTAGATATTGATACTTATAACCTTTGAAATTACTCTTCAAACGCTTATATTTTTTAACATAGAAATAAAAAAATCCATTGATTGTTAGAATATTGCTAAAAGTATAAACAAGAGAAAAAAATAAAAAGTGAACGTCTTTAATAATGCAAGAAAGCAAATTAACAAACATCAATATTTCAGAAAGAGTCAATAGATTTTTAAGCTTGGTAACTTAAACAACAATTTTTAAATTATTTCTAGAACAGCATATTAAAATTGCATAAAACAAAATACCCTTATAACATTAGACGATGTTAATATAAATATCACAAATTCATTATTAAGGTTAAAATATCTCATTTTTAGGTAGTCGTCGAAGTAAAATATACAGTGTATATATTTAATAGTCAGTAAATATATATAAATATTGAAGGTAAACAAAAGTTTGCATATATATATATTGAAAATGCTATTTTTTAATTCATTACCATAATTTATACATCTGTTAACATTTACTTTCCAGCATCAGGAGTATAAAATACATTTCTAATTTCCTCCCAATCCTTTTATATATCAATTAGTAAAAAGAAACTTGATACAAAAACTTTTCATTAATACGCAACTTAAAAGTAAAAATATTGTGAAATCTGTATATTTTTGCCTTCTTTTTTATGTCAAAATAAGTATTTTCTACAATTTCTAGAATTGCATTTACACAGCATTCTATCTTTCTCTGGTATTGAAGGTTGAGAATCATATCTATCTGCAAAAATAAAGACAATATACTTTTTAATCAAGGATATAAAAAACAACCAACAATTATTGCTTCATAACCACTCTTGAAAGCAGTCCACTTTTGAAGATAGCTGAACATTCACACTTAATTACGATTAATTTTTAATAAAAAAGAACTAGATTAAAAATAAAATAAAAAATGACACTTGGAATTTTTTTTAATAGTTTTAAAACGCCATACAGTAAAAATCACTTTCAATTTTCACTGCTACTTCACTAAATTGATTACCAGAAAGACCAAGTTTGCCAACATTTGAATAAATTTTGATAAACCTTAAGATGAACATTGAATGTAATGTTCTCAAGCTATATGTGCAAAGGACAAACAACAACAAGATAAACAAAATATTTAAAGATGATTTCTTGACACATTACAGCATGTGGTACATTTTATGAGCATAAATTGAAACAATGTTATCAAGAAGTGTAAAATGACTGAAATAGAAGACTTGAAAAACGAACATAATACAAAACCATTCATGTAGGAAAACTCAAAGTAATGTTCGAAGCATTATCAAGATTTTACCAAACGAATTAAAAGAAAAACTAATATTAACCCAGCATTTGGTTATGCATTCATGACAATACATAAAGTTATTCAATGCTAATTTAGAAAGCTCCAAAAGCTTAACCTTCTAGGGCTTGATATATTTGAATTATGAACTATTGCTTTTAGCCTACAACACATTGAATAACTAAACAATCAGTAACGTATTGAAAGAATATTAGAAAACATTCTATTTGACGAAAAACATTAAAATCGGTTAGAAATCTAATTGACACAAATGACAACTATCAATTGGAAATTATGTTTATTCATTTTCTATATTTTATTTCAATATCACAACACATTTAAGAAACAAAGCATTTAGTCAAAATAAAAGCTTATTTAACATTTAGAGTAAATCAATGAAATTATAAAGCATACCATCATCTACACACACAAGCATATTGACCCTAAACAAGGTGTTATTATTAAAGGGTAATTTTATGAATTAATATTTTCTCAAGTACCTTTTGCACATTTCATGGCCCAGTTAGGTTTTGTTGGCCTTAGAATGGGAAATAAGAATGGGGCTGCTCTCATAACAGAAAGACAGAAAAAATAGTTATTTTCAAACAAGGACCAGTATGAGAATTACAGCAGGCAAAATAAAATTTTTAAACCAAACTAAGAACGTATAGACCTTATCTGATACCATTCAGCATCTCCAAAACTCACTTAATTCTTATTTCAATCAGCATTCCAGTTAAACAGATGCTTTAGTGTCATCACATTTGGATTGAAAACTTAGCTGTTATAAAAAATTGCATTTTACCTAACCATGGAAATAAATAATAAAATAGTAATAAACTCACCTGAGTTTTTCACCATTTTATAATCAAATGTCAATTCCTCGCCACGACTTATTTTCCTCTTTGCAAAAAATGCAAGCCTTGGTAAGTGGGGATCTTGATTGTTGATCCAGACAGCAAAAACATGCAGATTTGGGTTACACTGAAAAAAGCAATTATGCGATACATGATAGCTGAAATATAATGAATATAATAAAGAAAAGCAGAAATAGTAAGTTCTTTTTGGTTTATATTCCAAAAATTTTACTTCCAACAAATCAATTAGCTGCTCTTAATTTGTGGTGGAAGCTAGTGTAAATGACTTGAATTTGAATGTGGAATACAAGACTTTTCCTCATTAATCTTCAAGCTTACAGATTAATGTAATTTGAAAGCAAATATACATTTTAAAACTGAAAGCTAGTGGTTTTGAAGCAACATAATAATGCAATTTTATCTTTTCTTGTGTTGGAAAAAGCCTAAGCTAATAGGAATTATTTTTTTGGAAGGTTGGGGTTTGTATTAAAAATTCACAAATAAAAGCAGTTATTGCAATCCAAAACCAGTTGTTCATGTAGCTGAGTGATTGTCATGGCTCCAGTTCTGCAGATTCTGGGTTCAGATTTCAAAGTCAAGCATGGATGTTCATAGCTGAGAATCCACTTCAAATCATGCCTTGGACTAATTACCATTTTCCTACCAATCTATATAAATAAGAATGGAGTGTTTGTTTGTACATTCAATATTTTCGACCCATTTCAAGTTTTCTATCTGTTTTGGACCCTTCTGATGCCAAATCCGCCTCTTTCACGTCTGTGCCCTATACACGTCCACACGGTTTAATATATTTTCATGAAAATTTGCATACAGTGAGTACTTATCTTCATTTAGTGAAAGTCCGTCTTTCTGTTCTATGTTCGATTTTGTGTTTGTGCAGGCATCACATGAATTGTATTCCAGATACTTGATTGCAATCTGTTTTATTTCATACATTATCTATTAGTTTAGTGAATGCAATAGTAAATATTTCTTTATTGCTTTTTAGTTGAGTTTCATGCTAAAACACTTGAGTAAATATCCTTAAATCAACCAAAATTTGGTACTTTGGAAAATTGGAATGTATATTGAGTATTACGATTCTTTGATTTGCTTTACCAGTACTGCTGAAATACCAATTATTTTTCAAAAAAATTTTTTGTTGGAATATTAGCTCTGATACTTTATTTATTACGAGTCTTATATTTGTTATTTGGTGCAATGTACACGATCGCGCGAGCAGTGATATTTTCTGTTCCTTTCGCTCTGAATTAATTTCATATTTCTAAATTTTATGCACTTTTAGTTGTAAGTTGTGGCAACTGTGCAAGATCAAGAGACAAAAATGAATCACAATTTAATATCTTTCAAACAATTTTTTCCAACATCTTTTATTTTGTTTCATTTTGCCGTTTTCTGTTTTAAATATTTATTATTTTAATAAATGTGTTTTCCTTCTCATCACACGCAACACCACCACAAAGTATTCAACTTAAAATAACAGGGAAGTCAGAATAAATTTTCAGTAAATTTTAAGTGTAGTTACGCCATTATTGAAAGAATAATGTTGTTATTGAAAGAATAATGCCATTATTTTAAGAATAATGCCATTATTTTAAGAATAATGCCGTTATTTTAAGAATAATGCCGTTATTTTAAGAATAATGCCGTTATTGAAAGAATAATAATGTTTAAAAAATCCGAACTAGAACTTTACAAACATTAAAAAATTCGTTGTCATAATGACGGGAGAAGATTGCAAAATTTCACAATGTCACATACCGGATGCAAGAGTGCCACAAGAAAAAAATATTGTTTTGTTGACTATGAGCGCAAGAGCACTCGCCATAAATCGTAATTTTTATTAATTGAGTTGAACATGAAAAGAAATTAAGAAAGGGAATTCCAAATCTCCCACACAATCGTCTTTTGTAGTAGTAATCTTAGTGTCACCTTTCATCATTTTGTAGCTTTGTCATACAGCAAGGGTGTGTGATGTATGTGAAAAGTATTACATGAATGGATAGGATATGCATGTGTAGGATTTGTGTCCAAAAGTAAGTTGTAGAAATTATAAATATGGCAAAAGGTATTAAAATTAATTTTTATTCTACATAAAACGTAAGTCATTATATATTTTGATTATCTCTTCAATTTAGAGTAAACCAATTCAAACCGAGTAAGGTCGGGTATTTTGCTAGTATGACTATATAGTAACAAATCAAGCCAGAGAAAATGAAATCTTACAACAAAATTCTTGATAATTCATAACTAATGTTTTTGGCATAACATTCATATCCAAAGAAAATTAAGAGAACTTTATTATTTAAAAATTCATAAACATAAATATTCATCAGAATTAATAGAAGTGTGAATCATGCATAGTATCCAATTTACATAGTGATAAACAAGTATTTGACAGCGATTGCAGACACACTGATCCCACCTCAGTAAACATAAGGCAAAACATTGTAATGGTGTCTTCACTGATCTAATTATAACAAGCTAATGTACAGTCAGGGAAAAAAAACCGAACCACCTCCTTTATTTAAGGCACTATTAACACAAGAACAAATGTAAAGGTATCCGTTAATAGGAAAAAACGTGTTCTACGAATTCATTTCGAAAAAAATTGCATAAAGGGACGTCTCCATATGAAATTTTGCATAAACAACGAAAATTTTAATGGAAACACCACGTTTTGATGCCATAATCAGATTCTGTATCATTAAAATTAGTGCAAATTTAAAATTTCATGATTTTACTACCTTTATATCCTAAGATATTCAATCCTAAAATTTGTGTCTATTTCAGGAATGATCAGGAGATAGAGTCGCTATTTGCAAATTAAGATTAATTGTAGTTATAGCTACCCGAATTTCAAAATTGAAACACTATTTCAACATATTTTTCAGCGATCCAAGAAGCATTATATTTATTATGCAAGTGCAAACAATCTGAGAATTATTATCCTAGGTTTATCTAACATTATTAAACTTTTGATTGCAGCCTAAAATCGCAATAATGAGGAAAATTTAATGTAGTGAAAAAACTAATTATCGGAATGAGCTGAAATTTTGCATGGCCATACCTAGAAGTTCTTCTGAATCAATTCCCATCAAAATATAATAAAGATCTAATTCTCATTTTTTTTTCAAACTTTAATTTAATTATTGCATGCAAAAAAACTATTTTTTAAATAAATTTTAGGTGGATTTTGTTTGGGTTGTTCAACAGTAACATGGTACAAAATATCAGCCCAATCGAAATATAATTTTTAATAATAAATTTTGCATGGCCATACATAGAAGTTCTTTTGAATCAATTCCTATCAAAATATAATAAAGATCGAATTCACAATTTTTCAAACTTTAATTTAATTATTGCATACAAAAGACTATATTTAAAAAAATTTAAGGTGGATTTTGTTTGGGTTGTTTGACAGTAACATGGTACGAAATATCTGCCCTATAGAAATACTATTTAGGAAGATATCCATAAAAGTCCAAGAAACTGATCGTAACATTAGGTGCTCCAATCTTTCTGTACCCATAACTTTGAAACAGTAAGACCTAATGACATGAAATTTGGTATCTGCAGTGCAATTTTGATAGATTTGAAATTACGCATTGAAAAACAGGGGGTTTCTATTGAAAATTACGAAGTTGGTGCTTAATAGGAAAACGGGCTACTTATGCAAATTTCAAGCATTTGAATTTATAGAAGACGTTAGTTTCTAATTTTCCCAACGATTAAAATTGCTTGAATGAAGAGAGGTCGTTTGTTTTTCATTCAGTAATTCATTTAATTTAATTGTGACTGCACATTTAAAATGCATTACATAAAACATTTAAAACAATAAGTACTTTTTTGGAACAAAATGCAGCAAATAAGTTTTAATTACCGAATGATTTATAAAATGAGCAGCATTTCCTAAATGTCCAGCATCTACGGTGAACTGGCAATTCCTTTCACCATAATCTAAGTCAAAGAGATAGGAGCGACCAACATAATCATATATGTTACCTCTTGTTTCAGCATCTTCAGATGTAAGTATCTATGAAAAATTAAATGTTTCAGGTAAAAAAATTAAAAACATATAAATACAGACAAATAACAAACAAAATTCTTGTAACTTTAATTTTTAATTTATTTTGAAGAACTAAAGATTCTATTTACATTTGTGTTTTCAGGAGTATACAGAGAGAACATTGATACTATTTGGTTAAAGATAATGAGCATTAGTTTTTGACAGCAAAATGTTACATTTGCTAGTACAGAAGAAAAAAACAAGAGGAAATAGGGAAGAGTGGCTGAAATAGCAAATAGTTCTTGGAAGTGGAAATTATATTTAAATGGAAAATGTATAATTAAGCATGTCATATTTATATTAGGGTTCCCACTCTATTTCAAAAATAAAATTCCGTCTTTCCAGACAAAGTTTTACAAAATTCCAGGTCATACTTAAGCAATTCACAACATTTTAAAGGTGAAAACCAAGAAATAATTTAGCATTTAATAGCCAATTTAAAAAAAATCTAATTTAAGAATTTTACACTGAAAAATTAATGCACAGAGCACTTGAAAAACAGAATATGTTGATAAAATAATTGAAGCCTTCACAAATTTGGACAAAATATTCCTGAAAAAAATCAGAAATCATAGGCTGCAATACATAAATTAATGGCATCCTAGATTGTAATAATGTATTTGGCGCATCAAATAAAGGTAGAATAGAATTAATTTTTTAACGGTTGCAAGGTACAGCTTCAGTCTACGTTTATAACGGTGGCAACGGTCTTGGCGCACTTCTAGTAACGAGTAGTGACAGGTTAGGGTAACCCATCTGTATTACGATTATTGCGGATTTTAAGACAACCTCGGCCAAGCGAAAAGTTTAAAATTTTCATTGTGAGTATTCTAGAAAGTTCTTTCAAAATCCTGTTGTTTGATTTAATTGGTTCATTTTAAATAATTCCTTCCTTGGCGACATGAGATGTGCGCCAAAGAAACCCTGCCAATGCCATTGCCGCAGCTATAAATGTAACCTGAAGCTGTACCCCTGTGGTAAATAAAATAACTTAATTCAGTTTAAATCAACAACCTATTTTCAACTATAAAATACCTTTTTAAAAATCTCTAATTAATTTCTGTCGGCTTACATTTTTCCGTAAATATTCTTATTTTCTAATTAAACGAAATAAAATTTAAATTATTTCTTGAATAATATGAGTTATTAATTTTAACGTATTAAAACAATCATAAAAATTGCCCTTAAAAGAAGCATCATTTTGAAAATTTCTGTTGCAAAAAATAGCTGCAGTCTATGTTAAAAGTAATAAGCTTCTCACAAAGGATTCTTTTTAAAAAAGAATTTTCAAGACATATCAGCTTGGCAAAATTTAGGAGTGCAATGTTGGTGAGATACATCTCATTTGATGCATTTTACGTTTATAAAAGATAAAAAAGGGCAAAAGTTGGCATTTTTTCTTTAAAAAATTATACATATCGGTCCTTTTCTCAAAAATTTAAGAAAAGTCAGAAGAATCTCATCCCTGAAAGATTATTCTACATTACCAGTTGGTTGGTTTCGGAGGTGTCCAAATCGAAAAATAAGGAGAAAAGCGGGAGAATTTCGAGGAAAATTCAGAAAGATGGATGGAAAATCGGCAGTATCCTGCCGAAATAGGGAGGGTTGGCAACTCTGATTATATTATAGTTTTATCGTTACAAATAATTACTAAATAAATAATGTGTTTTAATAACATTTAAAAAAAATTTTGCTAGTAGGAATTACTCAACCTAAAAAATAAGCTCACTAAGTGCTAAGCTAAGTAAATAATACTCAACCTAAGTGTTCTGTTAAAATTTCCGGGTTTGCAAAGTGTTCCATTGCAGAAAAAGTTTGGGAAGGTTCTAAGGTATTCAGTGATGTTTTCAAATAAAAAATAGCTGTAGATATGACAGTTATAACAAAATGTAGCGAATATATCCCAATATTCCGAAATTTGTGTGACCAACTTTTGATCGCAGCGAATTTATTTATCAACCAATTTCAAATATAATTGTACCGTAAGAAAGAGTACATTCTAAGGTATACTGTGATATTCTTAAATTTAAAAACTAATAGTAATAAGATATAGATACAACAGTTTGAAAAAAGTAACAAAAATGTCCCTATTTTTCCGAATTTCAAAAAAATATTATCAAGAACCAAATTGAAATTTCTAAAAAAACTCCACGAGCTGCAATGTTTACGTTGAAAGGTACTCTTTAAAAAAAACTCATGGCTGAAGACTGAAAATTTGTATGTGTTTTGCTCACTCGTTGAAGATTTCACTTTTTCAATTTTGACACTTAATAAATAAAAATCTTCACACTTGTCCAGGAAACACGATGGAGAACAAACCATTTTAATTTCGTATTTTTCTGATCCATACTTTCTCGGGAAACTGTCTAAGAAACAAGTTTTAAATCCTGCGGCGACTGCAACTTTTTTTAATATAGAGAGATTGAAGGTTTTGGTGTTTTATGAAGCCCTAGAATATGTTGAGACGTTTTCAATGGTTATGTTGGATTGAGTGAGCAATAATGATTTTATTCATGCACTGGAATTGCTTGTAATACTTTTGTGGAAGAGTGAGGCAGCCATCTTGTCTCAAAAGTCCTGGCGGATCAAGTTGGCATTTAAGTCTTGGAGCATGCTGGCATAGGAAAGATAGAGAACTTTGGAGATGGTAAGACACAATCTGGTACAACAAAATTTTGCAAAAATAAAATCACCAATCCAAGTGGATGATTGCCGTACAAAAAGGAAGCCATGAAGCGTTAAGATTTCCTTGTTTTATATATTTTTGTTTTGTTTTCTTAGAGTTCCTTACTTTGTAGATCCTATCACAATGATATGCTGCGCCAACTTACCCCAGGCATTATGCCAACCTACACCACATCAGGTGTAAGTTAGCATAGTTTGAGCACTTTTGGGAACAATATTTAGCAAGTTAACTATACTATTTTTAGGGAAGTTTTCTTCATTAATTTTAACCAGAAAGTTCCACTATCAGCAGCATTGGTTATATTAGCTGAAAGTATTACTGAAAAAAAAAGAAGAATCAAAAACCATGCCAACTGGCCCCAGTCTCCCCTATTCATGGATATAAATGTCAATTTTAAACATATATTTTTTAATTTACAGGTAACCACTTAAAATTAAGGATAGTAATGGTAATAAATATTTGCCAATTAAAATTTCATTGACTGTTTTACTTAGTGGAATACTATAAAAATTTCATTCCTATTTTCATATGAAAGTAATTAAACTACACTGAAGTGGCAAATAAAACCTGGAAGACAAACCTTGTAAAATACATAGCAACTATGTATATAAAACAATAGGCATCATTGGAAGCCTAGAGCAGTCTCTGCCATGAGAATGGCAAGTTATCATAATTGTAGAGATTTTTCACCTACTATCATTTCAATTGTGTACTATGATTTAAAAAATTCTGGCAAAACATATCACATATGATGCCAGTAAGGCTGGGTGAATGTGACCAGTTTCACAAGAATCCCTTCATGTATAGGTCTGGTCGATGATCAAATTTTTACATTACGATACATTGGCATTCTAACACCACGATATTGCCATTTATCCTGATATTGCAATATACCATTTCAGTTGTGTACCATGATTACAAAAATTCTGGCAAAACAAGTAACATATGATGCCAGTAAGGCTGGGTGAATATGACCAGATTCAGCAAGAATCGCTTCATGTTTAGGCCTGGGTGATGTTCAAATTTTTACACTGCGATACATTGGCATTCTAACATCACAATATGTTAACCATGCATTTTATACATAGTAAAAGCAAAAAAATCACGATTTTAATCAAATGATGTTAAAAAAATCACTGATTTTAATCACAACTAATCTTACAATTTTATAACTAAGTAAATACACCATAGGAAAATCATAGAAGTGGTCAAATGCTTTAATTTTTCTGCACTCAAGTTGATTTCAGCACTAATGGCTAGACCCAGCTCAAAGAGAACTGGGTCAATTTCTGCAAATTATAAAAGATTCCAACAGCCAGTTGTACCTTATTAGAATATACTATATGCTGGAAACAGTAATGTAAACACACATGATATCATAAATCTAAATGTCAGGAAGAGTACCTAATGTATAAGCATTCCTGATTAACAGCACTCATAATATAAACACTTAAAGGAAGTTTGCAACATTTTGATTCAAAATTATAAACTAAAAGGGTTACTGATTTTATTAGCTAAAAAAAAAAAAAACAAGCGGACAGTAAAGTTTTTTGTGGCATTTGTCAATTAGCTTATTCTTGTGGTGTGCAATATAGATTAAAGGGTAGAATTATACTTTTTCACACACACACAGCCATTAAAATGTCAGCAGGAAGACAGAAAGATCCAATATGAATTAAAACTAAGTGAAAATTATTTTATTATTGCTGCTCAGCAGTTTTATTATTAGAATTTACTATAGTCTGATTATTCCTGTCCTCTATTCTACTTCTCAGACTATAGTTTAGGTCTGTCACTTACACTTACTGATAAATTTGTCAACATGTAATTTACTCAAGAAAAACTATGTAGGATGTCAACTTGTGTTTTAAAGTTAAACAAATGTTAAGTAAATATTGATTTATCATGTCATAAATTCTGATTGTTTGCTTAAAATAAATATTGGTTTGCATCTCATGTCACAAACTCAATTTCTTATTTGACAAATTAATATATAATTGGTATAAAAACATTGTACAGGGCACACAGAAATTTAAATAAAAAAATCTGATTTAAATAAAAAAAATCAGATTCAAATAAAAATTCCAATTAAATAATTTTTTAAAAAATCATGATTTTTTTACACCCTGATATATATATTATGTATGCACTGACAAGCCAAAACATTATGACCATACCCACATTTTTCAATGAACTTGTCTGGATGATTGGAGAATGGTATTTAACTGCTGCTGGAGAAGGTAAGTAATCATTCTAGAACTTAATTTTACGAGTGATGGGAAAGGCTGCTGGTCTAAGCAAATTTAATAGATGGCAGATCATAATGGCCTGAAGACTCGAAACAAGTATCACCGAAACTGCATGACTGGTAGGTTGTTCATGATCTTCCATTGTTAGTATTCATGCAAAATGGATAAATGACGGTGACACCAGCAGTAGATACCAAGGTGTTGGTTGTCCACGCATCATCAAAGATAATAGACGTCAGAGACTGTCACGCTTGGTAAAGCAAAATTGGCACAAGACAGTGGCTCAGCTGACAGCTCAATACAATGCAGGTCCAAGCACAAGTGTTTCGGAACACACAGTACAGCGGACACTGTTAGATATGTGACTGTGCAGTAGACGTCCCACTCGCATGCTTCTGTTGACCAAACGTCATCATCAACTACGCCTACAGTGGGCCCGGGAACATCGAAACTGGACCATGGATGAGTGGAAGAGAGTTGCCTAGTCAGATGAATCCCGATTTCCCATTCATCACGTCGATATTGTGTCATGGTATGCCGTCTGCCAGGCAAACAGTAGCCCCCCTCTTGTACAGCAGGTCATACACAGGCTGGTGGTGGCGGAGTTATGCTTTGGGGGACCTTCTCATGGTGACTCTGGGACCTGTAGTTGTGGTAGAACAGACCATGAACGCTGCGAACTATCTGAACATCATTGAGGATCAGTTGCACCATTACATGGCGTCTGTCTTCCCAACAGGAAATGGAATCTTCCAGCAGGACAACACTCTATGTCACAAAGCTCGGATTGTGTTGGAGTAGTTCAAGGAGCATACTGATGAATTCCACTTAATGAACTAGCCACCTAACTAGCTGGATCTTAATCCGATAGAGATCATTTGGTGTGTCATGGAGTGGCAGCTCAAAGATCAAACACCACCATGTCCGAATATCTTTGCGTGACCGCTGCTTAGACATTTGGTACAAACTTTCTCCAGTCATATATCAAGAACTTGTGGCATCTATGCCCAGGAGAGTTGCAGCTGTTTTGCAGGCCAAACAAGGCACAATGCGTTATTGAGTGGGTGGTAATGTTTTGGCTTTTCAGTGTATATATTATATATATACTAGGTAGAGTGGTAGCAAACGGGACAGTGGCCGATTTCTCGCCAAAGTGGCAACCTTCAATTTGTGCTTTTTTTTAAGACAACCCTATTTAGAAGTTTAGAACTGAAGACGTTAAGGCCGCCATCTTGGTTTGGCGACAAAAAAAAACGCCTTGGCGCTACTGTCCTGTTTGCTACCACTCCACCATATATATATATATGTAACATTAAAAAATTCGTGAGAAAATTGCTTCGAGGTTGGCTGGCGCCTCCGAGTATTTTTTCACATGCCTTTTACAGTTTCGCAGTCTATTGCATCAGAAATAATTAATTTTTGCAAGCTAAGCTAAATCCATCTTCCTACGCCATGATCCATCTGTTCCCATCCATTTACTATAAGATGTCCCATCAAATGATACCATATAAGGCAATGAAATCAGTCTGAGTATTGCTGATCAAATAATAATTAATTTGTTGATACGCAACTTGTAACTTGCTCCGTCATCTCTTATAGCACTCGAAACATGACTGTGGTCTAATAAAGACATCTTTTCCATTGTTCTCTGTCCTGCTCGTATTTTATAAGTACTATGTAGTGAGACTTGTAAGAAAGTCGTCACGATTTAATTCCTGTCGCGAAACCCGATGGCACGATGCTAATTTGAAGTTTTTAGAAAGAATTAATCACGATGAAAGTGATCAACAATGGCGGCAGCTTGTCTTTTTCTGCCGCGGTTAAGGCGAAAGAGGAATTGCTTATTGTTTCTTTCTACGATTGATAGAAGAGTGGGTGTGTTATCCAAAACAGCTGACGAAGAAAAAATTTTGCCTTGCTGCCGTGATGAACTTATTGAATGGGGGAAAAAAAAAAGGAGAAAAAATGCTGTCTCCCCCGCTTCGGAAAGGTTACCGATATAGACGCTAAGGTCGCCGTTGGAAAGAGCCAATGTCCAGATTCTTGGAGTTCAAGCCCCTCAGCGGAACAACCTCACCTTGGAGACGACCGACCCCTGCCTTCCCACCAAGGGCTGGATTACAGCAACCATGGAGTTGGAGACCACAACAGTACCAGGGCCCATCACACGTACCAAGGAGACCACCAGGTGTGCCTCTTCTACCTTGGAGACCAAGACCATGGGTTCCTCGTTTACCTAGCCAAACCCATGGAGTGCTACCGCCACCACGAGAGAGACCCACACCGGCTTGCTACAACTATGCTCTGCAGAGCCACTTTGCACAAGACTGCATAAAGTGATTTCGTGTAGGGCTCCCCACCAGTGTGCACTGTATCGGAAACGTATTTCTTGTGACCGAGATGTGTTTTCCAGATACTGGACAAGACTTACTGCGACTCATTGACACTGGCAGCAATGTGACTATGATAAGCGAGTCTTTAGTCAGGTCTTTAAAATATAAAGAAATGGGGGGTGAACTATTAATTACTACTATTAGATGTAATAGAGTTGAATTATTTTTTTTGCATTTTGTGTTTTTATCTCGCAAGTATCCTGCAGGCATGAGAATGCAAAATTTCAAAAAAGAGGAAAATTTATTGTCGCCGCCAGATTGAAAACTGCCTTTTTTAGCTTGATGCTTATACGTACGAAACTAACATGGTTTGTTGTTGGGGGCAGACCCCCTAGTAAGTCTGACGAAGTTAAAATTTTTACAATGCGATACATCGGCATTCTAACATCACGATATATCGTTAGCCGCAGCTCGATCCAACATCTACAGAACTGGAGACGGGTTAATGACCTCGTAGGCATTCAGATCCTCAATAACCTTAAAATTATTACAAAGCGTAGGGAGGTTCACTTTCAGTGGATCCCCTCAAACGTCGACGTCCCTGGCAACGAAGTTGCGGATATCTTGGCAAAAAATGGCTGTTCTGCAACGGCAACTACAGACTATGATCTAACTTTTCAAGAGATTTTCTCCATGGCGAAAAATAGTGACCGGCAGGTTTGGCTCACCCCCCCATCCCCCTGCCCATCCCTGGTACGGTAGGAAAAGACCAGGATGACACTCGATTCTGGTCGCAGGGTCTTCCCAACATGTACCAAGTGCCAACTGTTGCCGGCTTCCCCCGAACATATCCTCGATTGCTTGGGGCTCACTTTGGCGGATGTTCTTGATTGCCCACTCCTGGTGCTTGACTTTGCTAGAGTTCATGGTCTCATGGATTTGATCTAGCTGCTGCTAGATCCTGAAGGATTAGACACAACAACAACAACGATATATCGTGATGTTAACCATGCATTTTATACATAGTAAAAGCAAAACCTTGTTCCACATCACCATATATATAATTTTTTTAAGTTCTTTTTTTCCTTTGCTATAGAAAATCGTGGTAGGAAAAAATTAACAAATAAAGATCTGCATTGTGTATTTAAGAAATAATCTGGTGTAAAATTTTCCGCAGATTTCAAATCCGTTGAAGATATATTCAATTAAAAAATTATTAGTTTAAAGAAAATCATATTTTAGGTAACAATCTAAACTAAAATTTTCCGCAGATTTCACATTCATTGAAATTTTTACTCCATCTCTAACGGTCTAGGAGAAAGAAAAAGAACTCACCACAGTTAAAAGATTTATCGACTGGCTGGAAAATCATTCCTTTAAGCAAAATCAAAGCGGAAAAGAAAAAAAAATTATCCGCGTTCTGTCGGATGAAAAAAACTTGGTATGGTTCCAAGGTCTGACTGCAAGGTCACGTGGGTGGGAAAAGTCCTCCACGTTTGAAGAACCAGGTAGGGAATAAAACTATTAAATTCATTTAAAAATCTTCTAGATTAAATTTTAAAAATTCGCCGTGACCCAAAAATTGCACAAAATTTAGACTACCTATGTGCCAAATCTCATTGCTATAAATACCATAGAATCGTATGCCATAGAATTTTGAGGCCGCAAAAAAAGCATACTAATACTACCTTTTATGATAGTAGACAAGGATGATTTGAAACAAGATTTTGCATAAATATGTATGTGTGTTCCACACACCAAATATGCTCAAGTAGGGATACAAAAATTAGCTTATTTAGAAGGTGAAAAACTTCAGCATTAATAGAAATAAAGGGGCATTTGATTCCTCTGAGTAATGATGACGGCATATATGACCTAGATTGCCACAGAAGTTTGCAACAAAAAAGGATGCAAACTGATTGATAGTAACATCAAGAAACAATAATGAGGTTTGGGGATTCAACTTAAAATTGAAAAAAAAATCTACTTTTGTTTTGAAATTATACTGAATTTCAATTTCACTAAAAAAGGAATTGGAAAGTCATCTTTAGGATACAAATGGTTTTTTGAGAAATTCCTCATTTATTAAAAAGAAATGAAAACAGACCGTTAAAATCCCAGATTTTGCAAAACTATTTTGTTGTTAAATACTCTCAAGGAAAAAAAATTTAACTAATTAAAACAAATGTTAAAAAAAAAAAAAAAATTCAGCAAGTAGAGAAGAATTATTCGCTTCCTCGCAGTTTGAAACTTTAATTTTCAATCTTTATATGTGTGACCTGTAACGTTTTTCCCGAAAAAAAACAGCGCCGAAATAAAAAAATTTAACTATCACAAGAGATTCTCATTAGTAAGCCTTTCATCGCGGCATCGAAAAGCAAAGTACCATAGTGGAAAATCCTACATGCGCTTAAATAATCTGTTGTGTCGATCTAAACCAAAACTAAGACCTAAATTTTCCCCCAATGATGCTAAAAAACACGAAATTTCTGCTGGAAATACTGATTTACGCTGATTTGAAATACGTTGAAATTTTCACTCTATCTTCAACGATCCCGAAGCTAGAAACTTGGACTAGAGAATAAAAAAGCTATGTTTTGTGTACCACGCCAGCCGTCTGTATTGCCCAATTCTCTGCCGTATTTTGTCCGTCTAAGTTGACACCTCTGTTCTGTTAAGACGGCCGCCTAGTTATGCCTGCGGCATCATGACGTATCACAGCTGCTAGATAACGGCTCCGCTTTCATAGGAAACAGTAGCTTTAAGGATGGCTGTGTGAGATCGGAAAAAATCGCGATGTCACGATGACCGCGAGACTTCCGCTAGCTAAGGGATGGCTGTGTGAAATCGAAAAAAATCGCGATGTGACGATACATCGTATCGTGAAAATCGCGAAAACCGATGTGGCGATGTCGACCTCACACCGGTTTTTCACGATGTATCGATACATGGACCAGGCCTACCCCTTAGTACATAAAAACGTCACTAGGACATCCGGTTCTTCAAAGCTTGTAATATACTCTCTTGTAATATACGTTAAAAAAACGCGAAAAATTGCTTTAAAAAAATAAATAAAAAAAAAAAAGCGGAAATCTGGAAGATTCTTATGCCCGAGCCTGCATCGACGCGATTTCAGGAGTGAACCATATATGACGCAAAGTTGCGGATTTTCGATGCTTTAGCGGAGAAATTCCGGAGCACTTGGCAACTCTGAATATATAAAAACGTCTCTAGAACATTCGGTTTTCAAAGCTTGAAATATACTCTCATTGGTTAGAAACACTGTTGATGTCATATTCTTAAAAACGACCAAAATCACATTAAAAAAACAGCGGAAAATTACTAAAAAGCTGAAAAAACATGAAAAAAACACAAAAAGCGGAAATCCGCGGAAACGCGGAAGATTCTCATGCCTGATCCTGAGATGGAGCTATAGAAATAAAGGTGTGATTATCGAGGAAAATTAATTTGTTCAGTTATATTTTGTATTTGCAAGTTGAAAAGTGAATGAAGAATATAAGGATGAGTAGATTTTTTTATTTGTACTTAAAACTTGAAGGAAGTGAAATGTATACTAGAGATAAATAGTAGCAGATAATGCTCAGGGTTATTTACTATGTAGAAATAATTGAAAGGAATTTGTGAAATTGTATTTTGTTTATTATAAGGAAATGGAACTAAGAAGGTCTTTGAAAATTTGTTGATGCATCCTAAAGCCTGGATTATAGCAGCTCTACTTACTTATGACTTGTACAGAATTAAATTACAGTGATAATCATTTTATGATTTACAAGAAATGTCGTACTTTCATGTTGGGTCTTTGAACTTGCTCGCGACAGTAGCTAAATGAAGAGATAAGGATAAGGGTCCCTGATTTTCTGAAGTCCGTACTGGTCACACAAGTTATTTTATTATAGTTTGAAATATTTTTTTATTATTGTTTTTATTATAGGATTCTTAGAATATGCTGTTTATAGTATTATTGATTTTTATTATTTCATTTTCATTAGGTTAGTTTTTCAGAACAGAATTCTCTGGAAACTGGTTAGATTATTTTGTACAGTATTTGATTTGGTATGACTGTGAACTAGTATCGTATGAATGAGCTCTCAATGATAATTCTATTATGATTACAATTTATTGTGTTTTATTTGATTTTTATGTATCCTATATTCTAATTGTTTATTGCGTTTATACTAATTACCATGGTTGAGATATAGAGTCATTAATGTTAAAAGTGTTTTTATGTTAGATTGTAAGTCAATAGATGGATAGCAAGTGGTTAGTAAGAAGTTTTGGGTTATAGGGTTGCTAGTTTATTCCAAATTTTTGGTTTTCATTAACAGTTTTTTCCTAGATGTCCTACACCCTATGGACGCATAGGATGTAGTCTTCTTGGGTAGGGGGATGTAACATTAAAAAATGATTCATGAGAAAATTGCTTTGAGGTTGGCTGGCGCCTCCGAGTATTTTTTCACATGCCTTTTACAGTTTCACAGCCTATTGCATCAGAAATAATTAATTTTTGCAAGCTAAGCTAAATTCATCTTCCCACGCCGTGATCCATCTGTTCCCATCCATTTACTACAAGATGTCCCATCAAATGATACCATATAAGGCAATGAAATCAGTCTGAGTATTGCTGATCAAATAATAATTAATTTGTTGATACGCAACTTGTAACTTGCTCCGCCATCTCTTATAGCACTCGAAACATGACTGTGGTCTAATAAAGACGTCTTTTTCATTGCTCTCTGTCCTGCTCGTATTTTATAATGATTATGCATTGCGTAATGCCACTAGAGGGTGTTGAACTTCATTCGCCTTGGAGTATAAAACAAGTAAGCAGAGCTTGTTTGAGTGTACTTAATCATTTACAAAGGAAACGCTGAGGTAGACATGTCGTTACGCCGCCATCGAAGACAATATGAGCAGCTGTCAGAGTTCGAGAGGGGAAGAATCATCGGGATGATGGAAGCTGAGTGCTCAGCTCGGCGAGTAGCTCGTTAAGTAGGCCGTTCTGAATTTACTGTGAGGAGGTGTTGGGACCAGTGAACAGAAGAGACGTCATTTACACAGCGACCAGGGTCAGGACACACTCGACAGACAAGTCGTCGAGAAGACAGTCATATCATACGAAACGCATATATGTTGAGCCAACTGCCTCATTGGCTGCTCTCCAGACACAGGCAGCACCTTCACTACGGGCCACTGTGTATTCCCGAACCATCGCAAGGCGTCTGGCTGAAGGACATCTGGTATCGCAGTGCCCATTACGTGTGCTGCCAATGACACCCATTATTGTAATGTCAAGAAAGAAGAATGGATTTTCGGAACTCAACTTGAAATGTGCAAAATCATTTTTGATTTAAAATTTTTTAACTATACTAAATTTCAATTTCACTAAAAACAAATTCTGGAAATGAAAGTCATCAAGACACAAATGGTTTTGAGAAATTCCTCATAAATTCAAAAGAAATGAAAACAGACCTTTAAAATTCACAGATTTTACAAAATTATTTTGTTTTTAAGTACTTTTAAGGAAAAAAAAACATTAACTAATCAAAAAATGTAATATTTAGCTTACCTAGATAAATTCAGCAAGCACAGGGGTTATAACAGGTTTTAAGGTGTAAAAAAGCGACTAATCGAACAAAAAATGACAAATAACAATAATGCTAAATATATTCAAGTGTAAAGATATAAAAGAAAAAGATACTCCCCACACTGTCACCACTATCTTTTTCTTTTCTTTCTTTGGAAGGATATTTTACAGCTGCTTCCTTAAAATCGATATTTTATATCACCTTCTTGAGTCTATCATTGGCTTCCTTTAACAAGTTTGAAGCACTGTCCAATGCCTCATCCTCTTCCTTACGCATAATTTTAAGTTTTCGTTCTTCTTCTATTACTTTTCCTTTCTTTGGCAGCTGCTTAAATTTTTTTTCTCTGCTTCCAGTCTTTCTTTTTCTTTCCTGTCCTTCTATCTAATTTTTCTTGCAACTTCTATTTCATATCTTCTCAATAGGCATTGTGAGCTTTATATGCAACCCTTCCCATATCCATTAGCTTTGATGTGAACAATATCCATCAGCTTTGAACGGTAACAATGCATTTCGTGTGCGTTCTAACATTGATGCTCTGTCTCCTGTCAAAGCTCTTCCTGAGGATGAGAAGCCACGTTCAATGTCAGCACTACCATGAGAAAGTGACAGAGCAACCTTCACTAGCTTTGACACAACTGGGTATTTAGGATTCACATTACTAATGTCTCACAGTCTGAAAAACTGGTCCCGGTAAACATCCATAAGCTTCTTCTTTGGAGTTGGTAACTTCATCCAGTAGTATGCCTGTTGGGCCCTTACATGACATAACTCTTGCAACTTCTAATACTTGTCGTACACTCTCAACACTGAGTCTCTCAAGAGGACCAAGACATGATAAACTTTTAAGAGATGAACTGAAGATGGACTTTTTCAAAAAATATTTAACACTAGCAATGTAATGCTTCTGAGCCCTTAGAAAAAAAAGAAATTCCTTTCTTTTTTCACATTATGAAGTGCTTTAGAAATTTGATCTTAAATCACAATATCAGCCAGAGGTAACAGTTTCTGAGGGGTACCTTTATGCATTAGGGGTACCTTTTTCTGAAGAAATACAGTCACACGATTATATATACTTGCACTTGATATGACAAATATCACCTCAGCCTTCATCGTTTCTCTTCTAAGTAAATGAACAATTTTCGTGTAGCCTGGTCTTTGTATCATGTTTGGCTTTTTTATTGGAATTTAGTAAATGAAATACTTTTGCACCTCAAACCACTGTTCAAGCAACCTTTCAGCAGCTGGCTTAGCCACCTGCTTGAACAATGCTTGATGAAATAGTGAGTGGGAAGTATAAAGTCTACTTGAATTTGTTTGTACGTTGACCAACACTTAGGCCACTGATTAAAAAAATCTGTGAATAGAAAAACTAGCTCAGACACATCTTACTGAAGCTTCAAACCGGACACTCTTCTTTCTATATCGAATTCCTTAGCACCAGGCAATGTGACCAAGGGTGTAGAGGGGGAATTCGATGGAACAGCATTCCACTGCCTTTAAGGAAATTATGAAGGAAGGAAACTATATTCTGCTGATCCGTATTTAAAGAGTTGCTATTGGTTATTTGATGGCAATATTATCTTATTTGGTGATACTCAAGGCTCCTATTCTTTTTGTGAACCAAAATCAATATTATAGCAGCCGGCGCCAGATGTAGCATCACATTACGATCACCTCAAAATAAATATAAAAAGGTTTGATTTTGCCAGAAACCCAGGCATCATTCAGAAGTGGAGGGGAATTGCCACCCCCTTTCTGAATGACGCTCAAATGGCATACCTGCCATGGAGGAAACTAGCCCGGACAAGTTCCAACGCAAGATGAAATTACACAATATGTACTAGGTTGACATTTGACTTCTTTAGAGGAGAAAATTAATTTTTTTTAAATTGCACATTAAAAATTGTTTTCTCCAAGTAGAATTTAAGAACTTAAACACCTGAAAGTGACAAAATGTCAAAAAAGTGACGTAATATAAGCCCTGCAAGTTGAGAAAAATTATTCGCCATTGCAAGTAGAGTAAAATTATTTGAAGAGTATAAAAAACCGTGGTGGAAAATCGCACATGCGCATAAATAAACATGGGAATATCGTTGTGTCGGTCTAAACCAAAACCCAAATTTCCCCCAATGATGCTAAAAAAACACATTTCCACTGGAAATACTGATTAGGCACTGTTGCATAAATACGTTTAAACAAGTTAAATCACCAGTAATTCTCACGTCAGTATCCTTTTAGAAAATGTCCGCCCAAGAGAGGTGTTTTTCTGTTAGTAAACAGTTTTGCCAAGATGGTGAGTTGAGGCAACACCAGTTGAAATAAACTTTGCGGGAAACTGTAACCCCGTCCCTAAATTAGCGATGTCCTCAGCTGTGACCAATAGGAGCAAAGTATTTAATTTTTGCATATAATTAGTTCGTGTTAACTGTTATCATAACTGTACTTTGTGTATATAAGTTGATATTTTATTTCTGAAGCTCACTTCTCTAGTTATGCTGACTACACGATGTAACTTCTCTCCTGAACAAATTTTAATAAAAACTTCGTTTTTATTTTGCCGTTGATGCTTTTAAAAGAAAGTTCAAATCAGAACTTGTCAAGGTTATGGGCCACTAGACATAGCCCACTGGAGGAATGAATTGGTTCTTTTTAGGACGCCATCGACGAGAGGCCCTGAGACTGAAAGTCATGGAAACAACGTTTACAAAGTTGAACCAAAGCAACTATTCAACATGGGCCGAGGATGAGAAGGTTTTATGGATGGACAGAGGCTCGTGGTCATTCATCATGGGAAAAGAACCAGAACTTGGTACTACCGCCTTTTCAAAGGACCGCAGTGACTTTGAAATTAGGAAGAACCGTGCCTTCTCCACCATTTACATGAACATAGAGGCTGAGTACCGAATGTTGCTGGCAGGAATAGAAGACGGTAAGTGGCCTGGAGGATCCTGAAGGAACATTTTAGACCGGACACTTGTGCAAGAATAGTATCTTTGCTGGACAAATTCTTCAACTGCAAGTTTGAAGGTGAAGAGATCGGACTGTTCGCCACTCGAATGAGGGGGATAGTGCATCAACTACAGGATGCCAGACACCCTTTAGAAGACCTCTATCAAGCTTTTCTATTGATCCGATACTTGCCAGCTGAATAGCAAGGAACAGTTCAGACCATCTACAGGTGGCCAAATATAGATTTCAAGTTTGACCAAGTACCTAAAGAACTGATTCTTGAGGAAAGCCGGATTAAACAACGCATTGGAGACATAGAATCTACGAGTAGCATAGCACTGAAGGAGGACATTTCCAGACTCAAGAATTTCCAACTACAGGATGCCAGACACCCTTTAGAAGACCTCTATCAAGCTTTTCTATTGATCCAATACTTGCCAGCTGAATAGCAAGGAACAGTTCAGACCATCTACAGGTGGCCAAATATAGATTTCAAGTTTGACCAAGTACCTAAAGAACTGATTCTTGAGGAAAGCCGGATTAAACAACGCATTGGAGACATAGAATCTACGAGTAGCATAGCACTGAAGGAGGACATTTCCAGACTCAAGAATTTCCAACTACAGGATGCCAGACACCCTTTAGAAGACCTCTATCAAGCTTTTCTATTGATCCGATACTTGCCAGCTGAATAGCAAGGAACAGTTCAGACCATCTACAGGTGGCCAAATATAGATTTCAAGTTTGACCAAGTACCTAAAGAACTGATTCTTGAGGAAAGCCGGATTAAACAACGCATTGGAGACATAGAATCTACGAGTAGCATAGCACTGAAGGAGGACATTTCCAGACTCAAGAATTTCCAACTACAGGATGCCAGACACCCTTTAGAAGACCTCTATCAAGCTTTTCTATTGATCCGATACTTGCCAGCTGAATAGCAAGGAACAGTTCAGACCATCTACAGGTGGCCAAATATAGATTTCAAGTTTGACCAAGTACCTAAAGAACTGATTCTTGAGGAAAGCCGGATTAAACAACGCATTGGAGACATAGAATCTACGAGTAGCATAGCACTGAAGGAGGACATTTCCAGACTCAAAAATTCTCAAAGATGGAAAACCAGCGTAAAGAAAAAAAGGTCCTTGCTTCAGGTGCAAAAGGATGGGACATCTAATTGCGGGATGTACCGGGATGAACAACAACCAACACAAGAACAATGTTTTAGAAGCTCATCTGAACCATAAAAAACAAAACGTGGATTATTTGTCATAGGTTTTCAACACTGGAGCAACAAGTCACTTTTGTAACAACCGAGCGTTATTCACCGACTTCGAACTGGTAACTAACACCAGCATGACACTAGCAGTTGGGAATGCAACATGCCCTGTAGAAGGAAACGGAAACATCAAAATGATCACCAGAACTTGAAGGACCCAGAAACACATCATACTAAAGAACGTCCTATATTTCCCAACTCTGAGAAGAAACCTAATATCCGGTTCAGCAAGTGCCAAGACTGGGATCAATTTTATTATCAAGGGTGATAGAATTGATGTATTTGACACGAACAGTACATTGATGTATTCAGCGTTCAAGAAGGATGGACTATACTTTCTAAAGCCCGAATATTTTAAGAAAAATGCAGAAATAAAAGAGACCCTGAATGTATCTACAGTTGCAGACAAGGAACTTGAAATTTGGCACAGGTGCTTCTCGCACGTGTATGAGCAATATATCATATCAACAAGCAAGAATGAGAGAGTTAGGGGTTTACCAAAGTTCAAGGAAGCAAGTTCTAGATGCAAAGACTATAAATTAGCCAAAACAAGAAAAATTCGTTTAAATCAATAGTTTATAACGACAGTTGCAGACAAGGACCTTGAAATTTGGCACAGGTGCTTCTCGCATGTGAACGACCAATATATCATATTGAAACTCTGTATCCCACCGCTGCCACCAGTTTGTAGCTGTGGCGTTTTAGGTACACCACACTATTACCAATGGAGTGAGACTCAGCGGTTTTCGTTATAAACAATTTAATTATGTCTTAAAAGAAATTTACATCAAATAGGACTACTATGTATAGCGAATTTTACAATCGATAACAAACGGCACGATTGTTCCTCTTGAAACAGTAAGTTTCATCTCTCGAGTTTGTCTGGTTTTCAACGGGGTTTGACTCCCCCGTGTAATTTTGCAGAGAGCTACCTCGTTCGCCACCTTCCTCTGTGGCTTCCTTAGCTCGAGTCCCTGTCTTCCTTCTTGGGGCAACAACCTTTTTTCTCAGTGTCCCCTCTGTTTCCAATTCACCTCCCACTCAAGGGGTCTCAGATCCCCCACATGTGCGAAAAAAATGACAACCGGCGGTTCTTCACAAACCCCCGCTGTCCGGTGGAAATCGGGGTGCACAAGAAACAGAGGCCGACCCTGAGTTGTTTCCACACATGTGGCTGTCGGCTCCCTTCTGAACTACGATCTCACAGGGGAGTCTAGACACGCCAAATTATGATTAGAGAAACACTCATCTGAGTGTGGGGTTTTGCCATTCCCACCCAAGTCACCAGATCCGAGCATTATCAAACATATCTGTAATGCCAAGCAATGCACTAGGGAATACAAAAATTCTACATTTCAGAATACTTCCACAACCCTTGGAGTCCATGCCTCGTAAAATTTCTAAGCGATTCCGTTTCCACCTTGCTATTTTGTGAAATGCTTTCAATTGGAGTTGAATGGCTTCTGATGTTTTCTAACTCTACATCTTTTTCTAACAGTGCAAATTCTATTATCTTGCTCTTTAACTTGTGTTCATTCTTGATCCTCACCGCTTTACTATCCTTTATTACATTCTTTCACTCATCTTAAACAAAGTCTGGATCATTTTTTAAAACTTTACTTCTTTCTATTAGATTTTTGTTCAATGATAGTTCATACTTGGTGGTACTGATTCACCAATCTTGTGTGCTGCATGGATTAAATCCTTTTTTCTTACCAAAACAATCCATCCTGCCTGTTTTATCTTCCATGCATCCACTTTCCATGACTGAATTCTCAGAAATGTGGGGTTTGCATCAGTGTCTAGGCAATTATTACGATTTGTGGACAAGTGAACATTTAACAAGACAAATAGGACAGACAACAATCCAGGTGAAGGCACATTATTGTGCTTTCAGAACACATTACACACTTCTTTTGTTCTTGTCACAAGTCACACATGACTCTACTCTACTTATGTTAGAACAAGAGCGGTTTTCCAATGGTTCATAATGTCATTTAGTGGCCACTTCTGAGATTCCCACACACATCACATTAGATTACCAATCTTATCTAATATCTAAGAGATGATATACTACATTTTAAAGTGTTATGGTCTTCATTTATTCATTTTAAATACAAAATAAATAACAAACTTACTTCACCCAGATATTCCAAAACAAACTGATCTTTATGTATATTTTCTAAAGCTTTTAAGCCCCATCCGCATCCATTTGAAGTTCTAAAGATAGCTACTTTGATCTAAAAGTAATATACAAGATAAAATCCCATGTTAACTTATTTAACAAACACAAAATATTTCGATAAACTTATAAAAATCGTTTTAAACAATTTTGGTCATATATTTTCAAATTTTGATCAATCACTTCATTGCAAAAAATTTTGACAAAAGAAAATATACCTAACATAGTGTTTCTCAAATTCAGTTTTTGCAAAGCATGTTGTGAAAATAATATTAAAAAAACAACATTAGGCGTAAAAAAAGACCACATCTAAAATTCCATCACATATCACTTTAAGATTTTCAAATTGAATGTTGTATAAGACTAATATTTCACCACTCTTCATATATTTTTATTTTACATTTGAAAATAATACTACAGGTTAATATTTTGCCGCTTTAGCTTATCCCTTTGTTTATGCTTTTTATAATATCCATTTTCAGTCTAAGATAAGAGTTAAGTAATAAATTCAAACTTTTTAGTGTTGTTTGCCAAGCAAAATTTATAACAAGTAACCCTGGTAAGAAATTACATAAGCCTAAAACAGTACAAAGGCCAAGAGTTCAAAGTTGAAAATGCAAATTTTGCAAGATAATGAAAGGCATATTATTAGCAAAGTCTTCATTAATTAAGTTAATCAGGAGATCCTTTACAAAATAACAATCCATAGATCAAGTTTAAAGGATGGTTAAACAGAAAATATATGTTACCTCACTTCTCAGCATTACATACACAAATAAAACACTATTTTACTCTCTTATAAAACTCGTAACAAATTTTTTTAAGTGTACCCTAGTGGCTGTCAGGGTTAAAGAACATATTCCCTTGTTATGCCCGACAAAAGGATTAATGAACTTTTTTATTTCATTTAATACAAATTTATTTCCTTTTTCATGTACAGATGTTCCCTTGAATATCATCCCAATACCCAGATTGGCAAGTTTAAAATCAATTCTATTTCAAAATGCCAGTAGGATCTCAAATCTTTAAAAATATCTATAAACCAAATTTTTGATTAAAAAACACTGAAGGCATATTGCTAAAAATCGAATTATAGTATTTGAAAATTGACCAAATTTAATTTTGTTATTAAACTGGATATTTTCATTGGAGTTACATTAAGGTGATTAGAGTAAACTGCAGTTTTCTATATTTATACATCATATCGACAAAGTAAAACAATAGTTTTGAAAATTTTGTTTCTACTTTGATGTTACAGAATGAGTGTTAGTGGGATTTACAAGTGCTAAGATTTCTTGCACCAAAAAATGGTGAGGCAATAAAACTGAAGTGTATGTGTAACTCCTTATTGTATTTAATCTTTCTTGGCACATAAAATTTTACATATAAAATGGAGCAAAATATTACACAACACTGTATTACACTTTCATCATTTAAAAAATTAAACTATTGAGAAAGTTTATATTACATGTGCACACCCTTAGTGGTGTGAGAATTTAATTGGAGAAAGCCACACACACTAAATCTATACCTGTGTACACCTGTTCTGGCATACCATTATGAAGCCTTCTAATGCCATTTCATATTTGCTCTGCATGCTTATTATCATACATAAAGTAGAACACAATATCACATTACACTTCCTATTTTCACTAAAAAAATAAGACAGGAAAGAAAGTTTACATTTCATTTGCAAGCCCTTCTAGCATGAAAATTTAATTAGTGGCCTGAGTAAATCTATGTATCTTCGTTTTATTTAATGCAATAAATGTACATGAATTCAGAAGCTTAAACTCCAAAAAAAAATGAGTCAACAGGAAAGAGTCCAAAATAATAAGTTTTATAAGCATGCTCATGAACAAAAATTTTTAGTTGCAGAAACCAAATAAACCAAAAGACATTGAGGTATTATTTTACAGTACACTTGATTTAAGTATGATGATAGTATGATTTAAGCATAATTATAAATGTATAAGAGCTAATGAATAGATAACAAAGAGTTGGTTGTTTTCAGAAATTGGGCCAAGCTGTGCAAAATGACAAGGGAGTGATTGACAAACAAACATGGGGCTAGTTGTTATAATTATTCCTATCTGGCAACATAATTCCGATTCAAGAATTAATGCCAGTATGTCTCCATCATTAGACTTTTTCGGTCAAATTTCATTACCCCCTCTCATAAGACAGATTTTGCCTTTATGAGAGTGAGTCCCCTACAAACTAGGGCAAGAGTTGTGTATGACTTTTACAAAAGACGCTTTCCTTTCAGTGTTGTCTCAATACCATTCAATGCATATTGAGGGAAAGGTTGAAATAATTTTAGGATCACTTTTGGGGTCTCTTACTTTTTAATCATTTGCACTCTTTTAACCCCATTTTGTTTTGAAAAAAGAAACTGTTTTAATTTTGTTAGGAATAAAATTTGTTTTTTGGAGATCTAGGCAATAACAAATACAAACTCCATTTAATAATCTCAGTTGTATTTCAATGTCTGATGTTGAAAAGCACAAGTAAGTTTTTTACACTAAATCTAAGATTTTGATAACTTATTACCGAAATTATCAGCATGATTTTGTCATAGTGTTTATATTCTCAATAATCGTTTTAGTCCATAACATATTTTTTTTGGTAATAAATTAATTGATGGTGTAAAGTATCTACATTACAAATGAATCTAAAAGGCAGATATTGTATATGTACATAAGTAATATGTCAAACACAGCACATAACCACACTTAAGTTTTGTTCTTGCTTTGGGAGTACTATTTTCTTGCACATCATTAACTTTTATCATTTTATTAATTCGTTAAAAAGAGAAAAATTAACGAATGAATATTTGCTTCACCTGCTGCATTCAATAGGCTCAATACCTCTTAGAAAAAGTTCTAAATATTTATTTTAACTAAATAGAACCTTGTTATGAAATTTATTGAAATTTTTACTTGCAAGTTAATTAATTGGTTACTATTTCAATAGTTGTTTAAAGCCTTTAATTCAATTTTAAAATCAAGTTTATATTTCTATCATTGTTCTGAGAAAGATATATTAAACGACCATGTAAATTTCCTTATCAAGTTAGGTCCACATGCATACTAAATTTTTATCTAATTTTAGTACTTATAGCGATGAAGCTCCCATTTAAGTTTAAAAGATCACTAACGATAAAAAACTAATATCACCCAAAACAATCATGAAATTTCTATATGAATACTAACAATGTGTTTTTAGAGATGATTGGAAAACCATCTTCGAACTTAAAGTACTTTAGGACAATGATTCCCGAGATCTAATATTGCACAATCAGGCATGTAAAAACAAATTAATGGAATAATTTTAGAATAATAATGTATTCATCATGTAAACATTCTATCATGTTAAGATCATGAAAAGTTGAGGCTTCCTTTAGATTAAATTAATATAAAGGTGGGATGATTCAGTATGGTTAGGAATTAAAATGTCTTCTTTTTCAACAGATATTGTTGTGTAAACCAAGTAAAAATCAATCAGTAGAAAGTTGGCAATTTGTACAGTAAAATACTAAAAGTTGGAAATTTCGAATACGAATAATGATTATCAACATTAGAAAAACTCGAAAGTCTGAATTGCTGAAAACAGTTGGAAGATGTCATTGTGAATAAACAGATTCGAATATTAACAAACTACCCTGCAATATATATTAGGCAAGAGCAAAAGTTCTACTTTCTTACGACGATGATAGATTGCAAAGAACACAAAATGTACATAACCTAAGACTGCATATCCGCCATTACTATCTATGCCCTCTTGCCATTTTTCTGGTAGGAGATTAATCATATATTGGTAAAAGTCTTGAGGTTTGGAATGAAAAAAAATCTTGGATGGCAGTTTTCACATCATCATGATCAGAGATTTTTCAGCTGAAAGGGTTGGCCAATGCACAAAACAAGCGATAGTAAGTAGGCACCAATGCAGGAGAATAGGGAGGTTGAAGTAAAATCTCCCAACCAAATCCCATTATTTTTTAAGTGATGGCAATTGCATGGTACCTCGCATTATCATGATGGAGGATAACATTTTGCTGACTGATGATGCTAGGCCTCTTCATAACCAATGTGGATCGCAGTCCGTCTAATTGAAGACAGTAGAAGGCAGCATTAATGGTTTGGTTAGGTGGCAGGACCTCCCAGTGAATTATTCACAGCACATAACACCACCCACTCAACGAAACCTTGGGATGATGTTCTGATTTCAACTTCAATGCAGGTGGTTCAGAAGGCCGACACAGTCAGTTGACACTTTACGTCACGGAACATAACCCACTTTTCTCTATACATCCGTATCAAGAATGGCTCATTTTTGTACAGGGAAAGCAAGGAAACACAGGTAGTGATTTGCCATTCCCGTTGATCTGCAATAAGCTGACATGGAATCCAACCCTCTTCCAGCAGTCTTTCAACTGTCGTCCAGTGAAAATTGAAGGTTTAGGCTAATTCTGGCACAGTTGGATTCAGGCTGTTTTTTATGGCACTGTAAGATATGGCTTGAAGAGCCTCTTCTCCAATGAGTGAAGGACATCCACACCTTGCTTGATCTTAACAGTTTGTCTCCTTCCCTGAATTTCCAAACCATGTGCTGTCATCAATTGCATCCTCTCCATAAACTTAACGAAAACTACGGCTACAGTAATACCTTCATTGAACTCGTACGACAAACAATGTCCCATATGCGCTTTATCACTTGCCATGTTACATCATCTCAGATGTTTGAACAAATGCTGTAATATCAAAAATACTGTGTCTTTATATGCTGGGTATCTACACATTTTATTGGCCAACGATTACGGTCGTCACGTCAAGTGTGATTTCAGTTCAACTGGAAATTTGCAACTCCAAAAACGGGTAGAACTTTTGCACATACCTGATAGTATTTAAAGCACATTGATTTTGGTATAAGGGCTAATTAAACCGATTGAAAATAGCACTAACATTCTAAATGTTTAAGATCCAAGTAGAGGTAAGAAAGAAGTGATGTAAAACCATTCCAACCTGAGGTGTTTTGAAAATAACAGATGCTTTGATAGTCAAAGAATCATTTGTTTCCCCTCAAGTCAGATTGCTGTCGGTATGTCTTAAGCCATTCTATGAATGATATAAACACAAAAATGCTTGCAGAAACCCTTAATAGCTTATTTTATATGATTGGTGTTGCTTTAGGTTTAAAAGTTTCAAATACCAGCATTTGCATCTTTGATTAACACACTGATCACCATTCTCTCATTACATCACTCTTGAACAGGCTAACTTTTCGCACAAAAGAACTAAGAGAACTGTGACAACCTTTGAAAATAAACAATGCAAGGGCTTTCTTACTCCTCTTTAGATTTTGGGCAGACAAAAATGATATATTATGAGTCTGCAGAAATATTTCCAATTCTTGTCCAATCTATTTCAAGTGATGATGATCTTTTAATGAAGATGTTGGCTGATCAAGATAAAGTCATGATGATATTCAATATTTTCGGACAGACGATACTAGATCAGACCATTGACTCATGTGTTCAATCTATACATTGAAATTGAATGAGTGAAATCCAAATAAAATAAAGTGGTTAACTCAGAACATTTGCAGTGATATAATACATAATCTACAAATTGGATATGAACCATTAGGATATTTTAAATTGTTGGAAATTCTAGTAATCTATCTTTTGTGTTTCTCATACTTCAAATAAGTGGGTATTTTAATTAGCATCACACTGGAGCAACACAATGGACTATTACTTCAAATTAGAAACATCACATCAAAATTAAAAGGCAAATATATGATTAATTATAGTAATTTGTACCATAGCGAAATAAACTATCAACTTTAATCTAAGATGCATTTTGTATTTTTGCAATTTTGAGTATTGAATTCATGTATGGAAAATATTCACGAATAAGTTAATTAAGTAATGGAAACCAAATTTGTTACACAGCTATATTTTCCCATTGACTCTTCTCAATTTAAGTTTACATTATTAAATTTAAAAAATCAATGAATCAATACTCTGGGCGGCTTTATCGTTATTGTCTATTTAATAGAAAAAAGAAAAAGTTCCTTGTAAATAAGGTGTTAAAGGTTGATGTTTGAATTTGTGTTTATGAAAACTGTAATTCAAAAGTTTGCACTTGTTTGTACATAGCTACTACTGAGCATTGTTTTACAGTTCATACAGCCTTTAAAAGGCTATTCTTTATAAATAAAAATAAAAGTTTGCATTTGCTGTTTTTTAAACAATAGGGGGTCAAAGTTATGTGGAGTAACTAGAGTGTAAACTGTCCTGTTATAGGTATCCAAAATGTTTACAAATTAGTCACAATGCATAGAATCAATTCTAACAAAAATTCTTTTGCCCTTCATTACAGTACCCAACAGTTCTTCAGAAAAGCAAAAACTATTACTTTTATCCAAAGGTTAAATTATGCATCCAAAGTAAGGTAACAACTTAAATTTTCAAAAAAGGTAATTAATGTATTGTAAAAATAAAAGAAACAAACTAATAAACAAACCTTTGAACACAAATTTTGGCTGCTTCTGGATGGTGAAGGTTAAATTACGCATTTTCACTTACAAACTGAACAGAGTAGATGATAAATGGTAAAAAATTTCTAAATTCCAAAAACAAAATAACCTTGTCCATCTACTTTTCATATGGTTTTACTAATTCAAAACAGCTTTCATAGAGGCTTGGATATATTATGTTAGGAAAATTATATAACTCTAATGTTCTCAACGAGGGTACTGCCTGTAACTCGAAGGTTGATAGCACAGTGGGCTATCCACTGAGTCATGGCGGGCCCTCTCAACAAGAGGGAGAGAAACACATGTAGCTTGAGGAAAAAGAGGGTCTCTGCAATTAAATTTGATTCATCTCTTTAAAATCAACTGTTTGTTTACTTAGAAATTCAAAATATCTCGGACCAGTCCCCAGACTTCCAATCCCTCGTCCAAAGGGTAATTTACACAAAAGCGGTATTGCATCTTTTGAGGTAGAACTGAAAAGGATAGAGATCAAAAATATGTATTCCTTACAGTTAACTATAAATATCAGTTGAACACTTAGCATAAGTTGGTCTTTACAATAGGTGTAACCAGCATTTTTTGTTGCCACGTTTTCATTGCCAACAATAGCATGTTTTCATATTCACGCAGTGAAGTTGCTCTTATAAACTGCTTTGAATGGGGGGATTTACAATATCTTTACCTTCCTTCTGGAATTTCGATGCCCTGTACCCCCATAACTTGACAATGTTGGAATTTTGCTAGGTGAAAACAAATCCAATGTGGAAACTGCAAGAAATAATTGCCTTCAAGTCGCTGATTACAAAAAAGACTACTATGCGGGGATTTCTTTGCTGTCTCCATCTCAGGATGCTCAATTCCACATTGAGTCGCTATCTGCAAAATTTTCTTGGTCCAATTCCCACATAACCTGATCTAATTCCTCCTGTAACCTGTTAAACCGGTAGAATGTTGAGCCCCTTCAGAAGTAATATTTCAAATTTTATTCCTATGTAAGAACCAGGTTTTTTTAACTCATTAGTTCCACAGTTCATAATATTAATGAATGTATAACCATTATGCTTTTTTTTTTATTTAAATGAACTTTGCACTTTTTTATTTACTATGTTTTCAAGAGAAGTCCCAGATTGACTGAAAGCTTTAGGTGTGTGATTTGTTTCTCCAATTACCACAAAAGTGTGGAGGAAATATCGAGTAAAACATCACAACTCATACACAATTTAATAAAAATTATTTTTTCTGAAATGATTTCCAGATTAGTCAACAAATTTTAACGCCTGCAATAGCCTAATAATTATTGCTTATTCTGATACTTTGAAATTCCCATGGAACAACCTAGAGGTTTGAAAATCTGAAAAAAATTCAACTGCCACTCATGAAAAAACAGGTATTTTGATTTGTGTCATTTTTCTTCTGAAGATGCAATATAGTTGAAGCAGTTGCTCTAATAAAACCTCATATGCTGAAAAACACTTTCATGCACAAGAGATTGAGTATTTTTTTGACACATTGGTTGAGCTACAAAAGCAGCCAACAGTGAACTTTACTAATGCTCATTAAAACTTAGTCAGTTTAATTTGTTTAATTATAAAATAAAAAGAATAAACCCTTAAAGTGCTGAGATGAATATGCATATTTTTTTTTGGAATTCATTTTCTCCCAAGTTTTACTAGACTCGTACCTTCATTTTCTTTTCAATCAAATCATTCAAAAGTAACTACAATAGACAAAACTGATTGAACAGTTTTTAGTTTGAAATAAAAATCATCAAATGAACTTAAGAAAATAAATTCTTAATGAATATTAATTTTGGTACTGTTAATATAGTTAATATACCACAATATAATTATTGAAAAATATAGAAAACTGTACTGATGTACTATATTGATAAGACTTACCCTTTGACCATGCTGAACAACTCTGTTTGTGCAATCTGGTCCACATTTGCACATTTTATTGCACTCATAAATGGGATAACCTGGAAGCAACTGTAAGCGGCCATATTTATTATAGGCAAAATACCCATCTGAATTATGTGGGCAGCATGAATTCTTGTGTCCATAGCAATTGTCACATTCACAAAAAGCAACTGGTTCTTCAGAAATAACAATGCCTTTACTAACATAATCATGAATAAATTCAAAATCAGTAGGTGCTTTTTCAAGATCCACATCATTCTCAACTTCAATATAGGTTGCTGGATTTAAAGAATTTATTTTATGCTTCCATTCCTGAAGATCAATCAAAACAAGTTTTCTTGCTTCTGAAAAGTGCATCAGGTTTAATAACTGATGCTGAACCTTATTTAACATACTACTTGGTAGGTTTGTAATGGATTTAGCTTTCATTTTTAGATCAGCATTTTTTAAAGTCACGAGGTTGCTTTCTGACAAGCCAAAGACTATGGAACATAATCTAATAAGAGTCAATGTATCCAATGGTCTTCGAGAGACAAGTTGTTGAATGAAATAAAGCATCATATCCTTCCTTAGTTGTCTTGCAGGGCTAGAAATAAAATCAGAAAATCATCAACTGATTACAGGATTATTTTCAAATTTTAAAACAAATAATAGCATATGGCACAAACAAAACTTTTAACAAGGATGATTAAGTTTCTAAATACATCTTACAGCAGTAATTTTCCAATTTGAAGGGCATTTCCAATCCACAAGCTTTCCACTTTTACCCACTAATTTATACATATGGTTAAACTATACATAGGGAGCAAATTTGCTTAAATTTAAGATAAATTTGTAATTTGTGTACATGAAATTTCGTTAAAATTAATGCATAGTCAAACTCAAATGAAATATATAGTAATCAGGATTTAAAGATTCCACAAAATTACTCTAATCTGAGTTCATACTATGATTTTAAAATAAAATCTCATGCGAGTCATCTAGAACTTCCTGATAAAATTTTAGAGTATACATTAAAACCTAATTAAGAAAAAAGAAATTGTTAATATTCAAATAAAAGTATAAATTGCAATACTTCATAAAATTTACTAAGGAGTTTATGTTGAAACATCTGTCTTAGTGGCACACTTGAGAAAATAGAAACATTAAACCTAAACAAAAGCCAATAAAGTTGTGTTTCAAGTTCATTTCCTAACTTTACAGATTTATGGCACGACTGCTGTTATGTCTAATAATCAGTAAAAATAGAAAATTTCAAGATTGTAAACAAATAATAAAAATATGTAATTTATCAGATTCAACTTTACAGTGAACTTAAAAGCTTGCCTGTAATCAAATCAGGACCTGAAATTTATTTCATTTTTGAGCATTCTTTTACCATTGGAATGGAAGCTATTTTAGATTTATTATACAACTCATACAAAGTTGCAGAAACTAAAGTACAAACAGAAAGCATCAAAATAAATACCTTTAGTTGTTCATATATGATGAGTCACTTTAGAAAACAAAAAATAATTACTGGCAAAGGCATGTTTCTAATCAAAACTGCAAGACTTTGCCCAATTAAACTTATAAAATTCGCATCAATGGATCAGAAACCATTTTTTAGTGAAGGAGGAAGTTAAATATTCAAAGGTATTCAGAATGGCTTTTTAACCAATACAATCAAGTATCTTGAAAATCAAAAATATTATTCCATGACTTATGAAGGACTTCTGGGTTTTATGGATAAAAATGTCTTTTTAGAGATCTTCAGTGAGCTAGCAGAACTAATCTTGCAGTAAAAATTAACTGATTTTTCTTATGTGGTGTACAGGGAACTTGTTTATGTCTCTAAGGTACTTAAGTATTTCAAGTATTATCAGGGAATGACTATGTCATAATTTTCTTAATTAGACTTATTTTAATTTAAATCAGATGTCTTTATTGAATGATTTTCATTAATTAAATTTATTTATTGCCTTTTTTAAGTTTTAAAATGTAAGACATCAGACAAGTTGCAAGTTCGAGTGCAGTTCCTAGGTAGAAATCAAATATTAAACAAATATATAAGGATTTATGGAATTTCGTTCCTTCATGTTAAAGGCTCCAATCTGCACTTAGGCAATTGTGCTTTTGTAGAAACGTCAATTTTGCAGATTGGTGTCTTTGAGTTGGTGGTAATGATATATTAAGTCACATTTTTATACTTTTAAAGTAGGCACGTAAAAATACAAAGACATACATGTAAAAAAAAATATTTTATAAGAATACTGAATATTTTTACAACAAATACAATTCTTAAAATATATTAACAAGTGATACATTTGCATTGATCTGTTTAAAGATTGAAATTCAAATTCATTAGCAGGGTGGCTACAAAAATTGAAGTAAAAAGTTCACTGAGTTTTCTCTGATTTCCAGAGTATTTTTCATGAAATTCCCCGAGTTTCTCCATCCGTTCGCAGAACAACAATTCTTCGGTAATTATGATAAACTTGACACTTGATGAACTAAAAAACTATAGACTGATAGATGAATAAAAATAAGATAAGTAAAAAATATTTTTACTGTATTTCATAATAGACCAAATAATATAAAGTTATAGATAGAATATTTAATTTTACATTTTTAACTATTTTGATGCGTTTGCAAAAGCAGCCATCAGCCCCTGAATCCGTCAATGGCGCCAGCGCTCGGTGCATCTCTACTATTATAAAAGGAAGTGTTTGTCTGTCTGTCCTGTACGCAGTGTCTTGATGAATCGATGGCACTTACAATATTGAAATTTAGTACACATGTGGTCCCAATTTTTTGCAATTTTTCTATTCCGCCCGAATTTTAAAATTTAATCTAAAACATTTAAAAATTAATTAATTGGAATTTATTATTATTTTCCTTAGAATGGCATACGGTATAAAGACATGACATTCTAAATTTATTTTTTTCCGTTAGATTTTCTCAACAACGATTTTAGCGGACAAACTGATGGACAAATAAAGTTTTAACTGGAGTTATGTAGTTCTTTTTTCTATCTCCTAGATCATTAAAGATAGAAGAAAAATTTCAATGGATTTCAAATCTGCGGGAAATTTTACATCAGATCAATACCTAAAAACATGATTTTCGTTAAATAAATAATTTTTAAATTGTAACTTTTATACTTTTTTCAATACGAATTTGGCCGCCGGCGCCGTGAAGAATTCTACCTTCGTGGTTAAAAAGATCAGATTAATTCATTTTGATTTCCTGAGCAACGTAATCGAGTTCGTTCGTTCTGGTTCGAACTGGCGTTCTTCGTTGCTTTTTTCTATATCAGCGATTGTTTAAGATAAAATAAAAGTTTCAACGGTTTTGAAATCTGCGGAAAATTCCACATTAGATCGATACCTAAAAATATGATTTTCTTTAAATAAATCATTTTTAAATTGTAACTTTAATATTTTTTCTAATACGAATTTCGCCGCCGAGAAGAATGACCTTCGTTTGATTTGAGATTCATTCATTTTGAAAAGTAACGGATTCTGGTGAAGCAAAAGAAATAATTAAAGTTATGACTGGCATTCTTCAGTGCTTTTTTCTAAATCAGCGATTGTTTAAAATAAAATGAATATATCAACGGATTTCAAAGCTGCGGAAAATTTTACACCAGATAGATACCTTTTACGTTTGATTTTCTTTTGATAAATAATTTTTCAATTAAATATTTATATATTCACAGGAAATTGTGACGTCACGCAACGATCTCTCAACACTCTTCGCAAACGATTTCGGCCGCATTTGACAATGACGAATCCATCACGAAAAGAACTGTAACTGGCAACGCAAACTTTTCAACAACAAAAAAACCTCAGAGTTCGAAAATTTTCGAAAAAAAATAATAACTTCTAACACATATGTATTAAAAAACATATGCATAATCTAAATGAGTACTTTTCCGTTAGCCGGGCGCGATTTTGGACCAAAATCAAAATCGCCAATCTAGGTATTTTAGAAAAAAAATGATTTTTTTTTAAAATATTGATTAAATTGGAACCGGATGTTTAACTTTTGCTGGTTTTTCCTGCCGTTAGTATTTTTCAAAGCCGCAAGGCACTACGTTCCTATTAATTGACATTAGGGAACGTGGCACAGCTGTAGACTTCAGTTACAGGATTTCCGGCCGTTACAGGTTTAATAAAACAGCATACAATGTATACAACTCTGATGTTTTCTGGATATTTACGTAAAAAATACACTTCTCCTTTTCGGAATGAAAACAAAATTGGCGACATTTTGATTTTGGATAAAAGTGGCGCCCACATGGCTAACGGAAAAGTACCAAATGGGTGCCATTTGCTAAACGAAATTCCAACTTTTTCCCTGAGTTAAACGAAACTTCCCTGAGTTTTCCAGAAAATGATTCTTCCCTGAGAAATCCCTGATTTCCCTGAATTCCCGGTTCTGTCGCCACCCTGATTAGTTATTACATTACTTGGATGGGTTAAAAATACAGTGGTGTAGTCACTTTTTCAAAAAAAAATTAGTTCAACACAGAAACCAGAGCTAGATAAGTCAATCAGTTAACAGACAATATGAATGAGTTAGAGCTTCATTCAACTGCCAACAAATGGCTGAGTAAGTTCTGACAGTGGAGTAAGTCAGACTTACACCACTGTGTTTGCAAACGCTTATAGAGTGCCAACTGATTCTGTACTTCTGCATAGGATTTTTATACAAAACAAAGGATTCTGAAGAAAATATTCAAGATCCATTAGACACATTTGATGGTCGAGGACACCATGTTACAAAACAACAGACATAGTAATGAAAGAGGTGCGTGACCATATTAGATCATTTCTATGATCAGTCATACTATACCAGAACTGAGAATCCCAACAGAAATTTCTACCACCCGAAATGAATGTACGTGCAAAGTAGGACTTGTATAAAGAAATATTCAGGGAAAAAATATTGATTGATATTCTGAAATTCTCTATTACCAAACCTTTAATGATGAGTTCAACTTACAATTCCATAGTCCACTGAAAGATACTTGTAGTAAATGTGATGCCTGTGACATAAAAATTAAAGCATGTGAAAATGAGGAGATAATTTGACAACTAAACATGGAAAAAGAACTCTAACTTAGAAGAGCAAAAAAAGTGCGACAAGCAAGAATGACGGATGTAAAGAGTCAAAATGTAAATAAGAGGGAAATATATGCAGTGTTATTTTGAACTACAAAAATAGCTGAATAAGAATAGTATATTTGCGTACTAATGTGTACAGAACAGTGTTGCAGCCAGAAATTTTTTCTGAGGGGGTAGGCAAATTTAGTTTGATAAAACCCTATGAAGTCCACTAAAAACAGAAAAATTTGTCTTTGGAAGTAGGGAGGTTAATTCATAACCTCATATGGCTGCGCCACTAGTACAGAATATGTGTTTATGATAAGCAAAGCATGTATTTTTGCCAATTATTTAGCTTTATAAGCTCTATAAAGTCCACTATAAGCAATGAAATTTGTCTTTGGAAAAGAGGGGGGCTTTAACCCATAACTCCCTCACTGTGGCTACGCCACAGGTACAGAATATGTATTTATGACAAGAATGTATTTTTATGTTTCAAAAGCACTTCATTTAATTTTTCTTTTGATCTTTTTAAACATACTTTTAAGTTAGGATATTCACACCAGTGACGGCGCATGAAGTTTGACCTATAAAAAGCTCTCCCCTTCCCAGCATTGACTACAACTGTTGCATACTACAAATGGATCATATACACTTACAATTTGGGATGTAATGAACGTGGAACCGATGCTGAGATTATGTATTGCTAGGATGAGACCATTGCTTCTCATGGGAAACAAGAGGTTGGTTCCTTCATTACAGGGGTTATAACAGGTTTTAAGGTGTAAAAAAGTGACAGGTGACTAATCAAACAAAAAAGTGACAGTTAGTGACAAATAACAAAAATGCCAAATACCAGGTCACCATCATTGGGGGCAAATGAAAATACCAAAAGAAATTGCTGGCAAATTTTAAAAAATCCAATTTTCCCCCCTTTTATACATGAAAATAAAATACATGAGCACAAAAAATTCCAATTTTTCAAATTTAATTGACATTTGACTTTTTTTAGAGAAAAAATTAAGTCTTTTAATTGCGCACTAAAAATTGTTCTTGTTTAAGTAGAACTTAAGAACTTAAACACCCAAAAAAGTAACAAAAAAGTGACATGTTATAAGTCCTGCAATTACTCATTTTTAATATGAATGAAATCTGTTTTTTTGAGGTTCTCAAGTTCACTTTATATCCATTTTGCTGACAAATACTCTGGTGTAAGTCTTTGGCTTTGTAAATACACAGTGGTGTAAGTCATTTTCATCACCAGTAAAATTGTATAACTATGGTACAAATTCAATTTAAGCCTCTATGTTAAATTTGGATCCAAATGGCACCCCTATAATGATAACATTACACCATTTTTGTTCCTAAATTTACTACAGTACCTTTTTCGTTGTTAATTTCTGGAAAACGAAGAAAACATGACTTACAGGCTTACATCACTGTAACTTTAACCAGTCCAATTATTAGTTAGACTAGTTATTACTTTTATACCTTCATTTGCATTCGGAACATCAGGAAAACAAAATATTGAAATTCCAGAATATCTACTATTATAAAAGGAAGTGTTTGTCATTAGTGTATAGGTATCTTACTTGGAAGTGTATAGGTAACTTCAGACAAATCTATAGTACGTAGTCATGAAATTTGGCAAACAGTGGTCCTGAAGGTGACTGAATGGACCTCAAAGTCCGAATTTTAAAATTTAATCTAGAACATTTAAAAATTAATTTTTTATCCTTTTCTCTCACTGCTTCTTCTGGACAGGGTGCAAGAATGACGTCAATGGTTAAATGGTACTCAAAGCGCAATTTTGTTATTTTTTTCCCAGTGCGGTATTTTCCTTTGATTTCATAGGTTATCTTATTTTGTTCCTGAAACCTGATTCTGAAAATGAAATCTTCCAAATCCTGATATATGATACGTAAATCCTGTCTTGTGCACTGTAACTCAGCTCAACAAACTATATATATATATATATATATATATATATATATATATATATATATATATACATACATATATATACATATATAATATAGTGTATATATATATAATATAGTGTATATATATATATCCTGATTTACTTAATCTCTCATTTTATGTATGCTTGTTGCACATAACATTTGTACAATAAAGTATTTTAAAATGTTATTTCGATTTACATTTTCGTGTAAGTGGCGGTAGCATGCTGTTGCCGTCTCTACAGATGGTTTTGATTACTTTTTTTGCGTTGTGTCGGAAAGCATAACTTATTACTGTTTAATTTGGTTTTGATTTACCTTGTTTGTGTCAGAATCAGTGAGGTTTAGCGTAAAGACTGTCCAGTGCATCAGGTTTCCTTGCTTTTTTTTCTTTAGCTTTAAGACTTTTTGAAAGTATAGCAATATGTAATTTTTATCATTCATGCAATTTTTTGTTTATTACTGTTTAATTTGGTTTTGTCAGAATCATTGAGGTTAAATTTTTAAAAGCATAACTTTGTCACAGGTCATGCTCTGTGGGTACTGTTAGTAAAAAAAAGTTACTTCACTTGTCAATGACCAGATTTTTGTAAAATGAGGATGAAATTTTATTTTAAAAATTACAGTGTTTACAGCACTGTACATAAAGGCTTTGAATCAATTGATTTGCTTGCAACTACACTGCAAAATATTGTTCAAAACATTCTTTCTGCATATACAGTAGTGACGGTTTTTAAACAGATTTATGACTTTATTAAATACTTTCTTGTTTTCTGTTACAAAAACACTAAAACCTAAATGAATTGCCCCATTCCAAAGGATACATCTGGAACAAAAACCATTTGCAAAGAGGAAACTCAATTGGCCCAAAACACTTTTGAGTTACACATATGGAGGATATATATATCTGTAAAACAGCTTCTATTAGCTGATTTTTGACACCAATTGTCAGTGAACAAAGAGAGAATAACATAACATATGTCATGCCTATTAATGCTATTACCTAGTAAGTGTCCTCAAAAAAGACAAGCAAATAATTCTTAAATGAAAAAAGATTATAGTTGTGTTATGGAAGACAAGATAATCGTTTCAACTTCTTTGTATTTAAAATAACACAAATGCTGTCCTAGTTTATTTTATTTTTAACACATTTACGGCCATATTCACAACCATTTTTATTTTTAACACATATTTATACGGCCATAAAAAAAAACTGTGTTTTTCACGGTGTTCGAAAATTACGACGCAAGTGTACTTTAATCTAATTACAATTTTGGTAAATACGGTTGATTCGATTCTCAAAAGTACTCTCAAAAAAGGACAAACGATAATAGTTGTAATTAAGGTGTCAAAATTTTAAAAATTCCCTGATGTTTGTGAAATTTGGAAATTTTCCGAGATTTTCCTGATCTTTCCAGAATTAAAAAGTTACCTGAGAAATCCCTGATTTCCCGATTCTGGTACTACTCTGCTGTAGGTTCACATAAGTTTGTATTTTAATGAGTAAATCTGTGAAGTCAGCATGTATTTCTAATTATTATATTTATCATGCTCCTTTCAGAAATTTGTTTTACTGTAAAAATGCAACTGATCTATAATTTATGGACACCAGTGTATATGCTTTTATGATGGTGAATTTTGTGAAAGACATGCGAGAGATGGAACAACAATGCGAGGATAGTATGAAATTGCAGCGACTCGCCGAAAGTGAGCTTTAGCTCCAAATGAGGGACGACATTGGTGCAAACGGAGTGTGCTCCCCAAGTAACCGAGAGGGGTGAAGAGAGGCGCAGACACTTTTTCTCGGACGACGGATTGACAAGCGGTCCTCTTGAGGTACCTCCAGATTAAGCGTCCCGGCGGCTAGACTTAGCCCGCACGCAGTTCCTGGCTGTTTACTCCTGAAGGATTTCCTTAACATGTTCTTGTAGTAATCTCGCTTTACATAATGTGGACTAAATAAAATAATCAAGATTGAGAGAACTAAGCGTAGTTCTTCATTGGTGACCTAACAGAAGCACTCTTTCATCCTGTTACATGTGGTAAATGGCGGAAGCAATTGGTCAAGGTACGGTAAGCTTTTGATAGATTCTCGTTTTGTTTGGTCAGTTACCTCTAATTGCTTTTAAATTCGGGACACTTTCAATTTAATAACTGTCAAATTTGGTGATAAGTCATCATATCTACTGAGGTAAATGCGCGAATTATCGAACACATCTCTGCACGACGATTTTCTAAAAACACAGTGGTTCCACCGTCTTCCCACTGAAATTAAAACCATTTTATACGTCAGTCCGGAAAAACTAGACAATTTAGAGCAAATAGACGATAAAATTGCTGAGGTTCGTATAGATAGTTTAGCAAATGTTTACTCCATGCCCTGCGTGACAGCTACTAGCACTATGCCTCACAACAAACCAAGGTCAAATGCAGTTTCCAAGTCTCAAGAGGTAATGTTAAGTGAAATGACTACCCTCCGACAGGCATTCGCGGCACTTAACCTTCAGGTGGAACGGTTGTTCCAAGATCGAACAAGGGATATTTCCAGGGCGAGATACTCGCGATCGCCGTATTGAAATAGAAAGAGGTCTCAACGACGCACAGAAAGAAATTTGGACAGGTATTGTTAGAATCATTTCATATTCGGGAATCGGGCACGAAAATGTCAACAACTTTGCTCACTTCAGACGCAAAACCAGGAAAACTAAGTTCGGCTGACGACATTAACATATCAGAGTCATCGACACCGATAGTCGTAAAAACATGTTGATGAAGTATTTGACAAGAAATCCCATTTAAAATTTCTTGTTGATTCTGGTTCAGATATATCTTAAATCCCAGTGTTCAAATTAATAAAAACACTGCGCCTGGATTCTTTGAAGTTATAGATATGCTGCAAATAATACAAAAATTCATACTTATGAAACCAAAATTTTGAACGTTGATTTAGGTTTAAAGCGTAGTTTCACGTGGAAATTTATTATTGCTTGCGTCCCAATATTACCTATAATAGGTGCTGACTTTTTATAAAATTTTGGCCTTTTGGTTGATTTAACACACAAACGAATTATTGACAGCATCACAAAATTCTATCAGAATGGAATTTTCACTCAAACTTCAACAAATGTTTCTGTAAAACTCATTTCTGGCAATACACAATACCATAAAATTTTGGCTCAGTTCCCGGAATTAACGAAACTAACTCAAAAGGGTAAGCCTCCTCAACACAGCACTCTGCACTACGTTGAAACTACAGGAACACCGGTACATAGCAAACAGCGCTGCTTAAACCCTAAATTGCAAGAGGCCGTTAGAAAAGAGTTCCAATTTATGTTAGATCAAATCATTTGCCGTCCATCAAAATCACTGTGGTCTTCACCACTCCATGTTGTGCCCAAAAGTTCAGGTAGTCTACGAGCAGTAGGTGATTACCGAAGACTTGATGCATGCACAGTTTCAGGCAGCTATCCAATACCCCATATCCAGAATTTTTCAAACAATCTTTTTGGTGCAAAATATTTTTCTAAACTTGATATTGTATGTGCTTATAACCATATACCAGTAGACCCCGATCATATTCAAAAAACAGCAGTATCAGAGTTCCCACTCTTTTTTTCTAACTAAAAATAAGGACTTTCTAAGCACTTCCTAGGACAAAATAAGGACTTAAATAAAACATTGAAGAAACCATATTATACAATGTAATACCTGACTTTCGACCAAATGGGGATGTTCTTACAGATTAGTTAATCTTATAAGAATAGTAGTATGTAAAAAATTTAATATTCAAGTCTATTTCGTAAACATTATACACAAATAATGCCAGACAAAAATGAGATTTTTCAAAATAACTGTCTGATTTTTATAAAATTCAGCAGTTAATATATGGGCATTTACGTGTACACATATTAGTAATATGTGTAAGTACATTAACAAATAATAGAATGGAGACCACAAGAAAAAAAACTTTGGATGTTTTTCTTTTATCTCTTCGCAGTACATTTGCTTTTATAAAATGGGAAAGAAAGAGTTAAGTTGGATGAGGACCGGACTTAGTGTTGTTGGTCTCAAAGCTGCTGTTGCGAGTTTGATTTCGTTTTCTAATTCTTTTCATATTGTTTTGTTTGTATTTTTTAAAGGTCTTGGAAGTGTGTGAGCAATTTTTTAGCATATTGCTGCTCATAGGTAAGAAGCAAAATTTTTTTATTTAAAATTTTTTTTAGTTTTTGAAATTACAGTGCTTACTTTGTTCTGTCTGCAGCTTCAGACTGTTCATGAAAATAAGAAGTAAATTCATTCATTGGCACATCAGAGGTTTCAATAAAATAAAATTAGTGGCAAACTATTAATTTACTAAAAGGATTCGAAGTTGCATACGTCAGAGTCAAATTTGACTGGATCGGAGACCGAACAAGTTTCGAAGAAAATGTTTTCCTGTGAACCAAAACGAATCACAAGAGTTATGCAAAAACTTTGATAATATTATAAAAAGGTTAAAAAATAAAATGCAATTTTATTGAATAGATATTCAACTAGTTGCCACCATCCCAGCCTAAGTCATTCGGTGTATTGCCACATGATTTTGAACCACAGTCAGATGATGAGACATCTGAGCTGGCACCCCACTGTCATAACTTCCACACCAACCCAACGTGAGGTTTTTCGGCCACGACAGATTTAAGGTGCACCAGCCGCCTCTACACCATACGCTTACAAACATCATTTTAATGAAACAAAATTAATTTGAAAATAATCATCTAAACTGACAATGGAAACAGATTGCGCATGGCATAACAAAAGCAAAGTGAAATTCAAGCACAGTCGGCCATGAGTATTTGTCACCCGGATACAAAGAACAAAAAATTATAAAGTATAGAAAAAAAAATTTCGCTTTCGGTCAGCGGCCAAATACGATAAGAGTTCAAAATTTCCAGTTCTTAAACGACCAGACCCTACCAGCCAATTCCAAAAAGAAATTTTTGGTAATTTACACATTATGTACCATCCTGGTATTAAACCATCAACAAAATTAATTAAATCCAGATTTATTTGGCCGTCTATAAACAAAGATTGTAATGATTGGACCAGAGAATGTATTCCTTGTCAGAAATCCAAGGTACAGAGGCACATTAAAACCCCATTGTGTATTTTCCCTGATCAAACAAAGAGATTCGATCAAGTGCATATTGACCTTGTTGGACCCTTGCCACCTTCTAGAGGTTTCGAAATACATACTCAAGATGATCGACTGTTACACGCGCTGGTCGGAAGTAGTCCCAATCTGGGACATCACTGCCGAGACTGTGGGACAGGTTTTCTACGAAACCTGGATTGCAATATTTGGAGTGCTTCCCATGTGACAACAGACCAGGGCAGGCAGTTTGTCAACTTTTTCATTCTCTGCTCGGTCTCCTGGGGATTAAATGAATGTGCTCGTCTCCGTACCACCCACAGGTTAATGGACTCGTCAAACAGTTTCACTGACCATTGAAAGCAGCACTCAAGAGCTATAATACTGAGTAATGGACCTCTGTGCTCAATCTAAGTATTAAACCTACTAAGTTACTAACCTAAATCTACTAAGTAAAACCTACTATCCAGTTGGGTTTTCGCTCAGTATACAGAGAAGGTCTGCAGGCCACTACTGCTGACCTAGTTTACGGACAGAGCCTTCGACTCCCAGGTGAAATATTTTCTCCTTCACCCAGCGAGGCATCACCAAAATAATTTCTGGAGTAGCTAAGGGAATCTTTTTCCCACATTCGCCCAGTGCCTACCTCTATTCATGGGCGCAACACTGTTTTCATCCACCCGCAGCTGCATAAGTGTTTGCACATTCTTTGACGCCATGACAGGGTTCGTAAACCTTTACAAGCGCCATACGACGAAACTTACAAAGTTATTTTGCGAAACGAAAAGACCTACGATAACGACATCAAGGGTCAGAAGTGTACAGTGTCACTAGAGAGATTGAAACCTGTTTTTCTTACGACGGACTGTACGTCAATGTGTGAACAGTTTCCAAAAGAGGACTCTGAAACTAGAACTGGAACCAAAATAGTCACCCCCAAAACTACATGCTATGGGAGAGAAATCAAGATGCCTGGGCATTACGTCACATATCATTAACACTGCGGGGGGGGAGTGTGCAGTGACTCACCAAAAATAAGCTTTAACGCCAAACGAGGGACGACATTGTCGCACGGGAGTGTGCTCCCCGAGTAACCCAGAGGGGTGAAGAGAGGCGCAGCCACTTTTCTCTGACGACGGATTGACAAGTGGTCCTCTTGCGGTACCAACAGATTAAGCGAGCCAGCATCCCCCGTGGCTCCCGATGCTAGGCTTAGCCTGCACGTGGTTCCTGGTTGTTTCCTCCTGAAGGATTTACTTAACATGTTCATGCAGTTATCTTGCTCTTTACATAATGTGGACTAAATAAAATAATCAAGATTGAGAGAACTAATCGTGGTTCTTCAAAATGATAGGGTCAACTGTTACATCCTGGTAATTTACTGATTATTCCTTGCATGTAAATTTACTGTTCTTATCTTTCATAATTAGAGAATAGAACATTCTTTATGGGGAAATAAAAAGGTTGCAACACTTAAAATAAAAATTGAATACGTTATCATCCAAAGTAGAAAAAAATTAGTAAAACAAATTGGCTGTTTAAATAGTACAATTTCATGTAGAAAATTCAAGAATTCAAGGCTTTGAAAAATATTCATTAGACATCTTTTTAAATAGATACATGCCTTATGGATATTCAAATGTACCTTTGCTAAGCTAATGCATTTTCATTACAGAATTGTGTAGCAATGTACGAAAAATATAATCAATAAATTTAAAGGAAAATTGGAAATACCTATGCAAGTAATCATAATACCGAACTAAATTCATACAGCCGCTTGTCAAATGAAAGCGTGGTTCCCAAGTACAGGTGTTAAGGTCATAGTTTATCCACTTTACCATATAATATTTTTCACCCTGAAAAAATTACAAAAATTATAAATAATCAAATATGAAAAATAAAATTCCTAAAATAGATATGCAATAATAATCTTTATCAAACAAGAATTCAATCACAATATCTTACATTTTTAGTCAACTTTTCTTCCCAAATGAAATAATTAGTCTTCATGCATTCAGACATGTCTCAGGTTAATAAATTATAAAAAAATTTTAAATAAACCAACAAAATCGAATATTGAAAACCAAAATACTTTGAGATAGCATCAAAATATACCAATCTGACAATTCTAGAAGTAGCTATTAACATGCATAGTTCAATTTCAACTAAGCACCTAGACAGCCCAGAGAATCTCTCAATAATGAACACTCACAAAACAAAGCCTTTTTTCCATAAATGAGCAGTCCTTTTTAGAGTGCGCAGTCACAAAAGACTCATTTTTCTTAAACATAGTCCTTCATGAACTGCTGCATGCATGTCCCAATTGCAATGTAAAAACATATGCAATGTATTGTCTTATAAGATTAAAGAAAACAAATAAGACACACTCACACAACAAAATACTGATAGTGACAAGATTGAAAGAAACTGATCTAAACAGTGAAACTATTTTTATGTTACATTTTCTTACATGAAATTTGAGTGTTATGAGTCCCTTTTAACAATATATAGGAAAGACAGTGCAACTTTGTCCACCAAACAGTATTTCATGGTGGGGATATGTTACAATATTATACATGGTACTGTACTGAAAGTTCTTTTGTAGTGTCTGGCTAAGTTCACCACAATACACCTCAAGAATTCGGCAGAGGCTGAATTTGATAGATGCCACCTTTAGTTGACAGCCGATTGCTTGAGAGCTATATTAAGATCAAGGGTGTACTTCCATATGCATGATCATGAATACAGCAGCATTTCCCATCCTGTGGTATGAGTACCCCTGGGGTACATGGTGGACTGGTTAGGGGTACGCAAAACTAATATAATAATGGCAGAAAATGTCAGAAAAAAGGAGTTTAAATAAAAACACAAAAATAGGTCATAGAGTTTTGATTTACAAAGAAACACATGAAAGTTTTGCTATAGATAATTTCACTACCAGTCATATCGCTCGATTGCACATGTGTGGCCCTTCAATTCTTGCGGCGTGCCTGGGGCTTTCCAGGGGGGATCTTGCTGCTGATACTTTGTTGGTATTGGATATTTTTAGGGTGTATAATGTCATGGACCTGGCCTAGCTCTACTAGCTTTAGGGGATATGCAATAACAAATTGTGCTGAGTGCAATAAAGTCCCATCATAATCACCAGGCACTAAATCAAGTCAGTTGTCATAACAAAAAAGGAAAATAACCCCCCTATGACTTGAGATATGTGCTTGCAATTAGGTTTCTTCATCTCTTACTTTCAAAGGTGTTGTTTGTAAATTTGATCCCGAGAACATGGCACTGAGGCATGTTTTCATGGGGAAAAAGTTTGGTGAAGGAAGAACTTTGTTGAGGTGAATTTTTTTGAAGGCAAAAACATAATGCAGAAAAATTATGCTTGTAGATTACAAAAACTTGGTTTGTGATGATAAAAATGTTCTTAATTTAGATACAAAAATATAAATTTTCCCATTTGGAAGAAAGATTAAATTCTGGTTTCGTGGTGCTTAGGTGGGGAACTATGATGATATTTGTCTTTTCAGTCTTCTATTGGTATTTCTGTGTCTGGTTTTTAATATATGGGCATGTCATACACAATGCCATGGAAGTACCTCTTGAAGAAAGACTAGATACTTGTGAGCGTCCAGTCGAGGTGGTAAGATGTATGGCCCGACTAAACTGTCCTACACACATTAACAGTGAAGCATTGTTGTACTGCTCATGGTCGGGTTGTCTAAGGCCCACATGTGCGTGTTGTGCATATTGAACACCCCTTTACGTGAAAAGGTTGCTTCATCACTAAACATAACAGAACTGGAAAACAGTGTTTCGTTCGCACTTTGGTGAAGAAACCACTGTGCAAACGCGACACGTCATGGGGATCATCTGACTGCAATAACTGAACTCTCTGAAGATGATAGACATGTAAGACTTCGCCCTGGAGTATACGATGGACAGTCGATTCGAGATGTTCTGGTGGCAGTGGCAAGCGCCTGTACGCTGGTACCAGGATTTTGGTCCACAACATGCAACAGACCCTCTTCGAATATGGGTGTTCATACTATTCGCAGATGCCCAGTATCCTGCATCGCGTCTGTGAAGGATCCACGTTTCGCAAGGTTCTGATATACCCGAGCGAACATTTGATGATTTGGTTGGCGGCTCGTTAAATATCTTTCCTGAAACAACCAAACAGCAGCGTGTCTATTTCCGTCGCCTAGACCATAGGTGAAGTGGATGTCTATCGACTCACTGTTTGTGAAATGACTCATGTTGATTGCACGTAGTCGGCGTCTACAATAAGGAAGCCACACGTGCCGACCTTCAGAGCTCATGTACAGCGCCACCTATCGATTTCTGCTCATGCTTTCCTATGTAATTATGGTTAATAACGATGTTCTCTACCTCCCCTCCAAGTTTGTACACAAAGTTCTGGGACACCCTGTATAATATCAAGAGCTAAATGAAGAATTTTTCCATCCACAAATGATTCAACTTCAATTGTTCCCTGACCCAAAATTTTAGCTTCTTGTCCATTTGTTGAACCTACTTTGACAGAGTGCTCAAATTCACTCTAGGTTTTGAAAACTTGAATTTGGTTAGTAATGTCTTGTGGCACCATTATCAAAGTATCAGTTTTCTTTGTCCTCACTTTCTGAAACAAATGCATGATCTGCATTCTATTGATAGCACGAAGGCATTTACTTCACTTAAGGTTTCTGTCCTTGTATTATTATTATAATTCTTTGTTTTGGTTTCTTCCTTTTTTTTTTTGGTCTTCCATTAGTAATCCATTTATAACAATCTTTAATCCAATGGCCTCTCTTTTTACAGTTGCATGGATATGTGTACCTCTTGTCTTTGTTACCTTTCTCATTTATTCTATCTTTGACAATTTTCTTGACTGCTAAGGCTTCCTGATCAACACTTTTTGAGGTCAGAGGTTAAAAAACATAAAGTGCTAGCTTCTGTGCAGAGCCAGTTGATGACTGTCCATATTCCTTTCTTTATCTTTATGAATCATAAATCAAGTTGTTTGAAAAATATGTGGGTATAATTTCAAATCTTACATATATGGGAAAATTGGTGGCCATTTTCCATTATTGTTGGTTTGACATTTTCCTATTTCTTCTTGAAGGTTGTTCCAAAGTTGCCTAGTTGAAGACTCTTCCAACCATATCTACTCTTTTTATTTAAAACCAAACACACCTCCCTCTTATACACCAACAAAAAGATTTAGAGTTCTGTCTAAACCTCATCTGGGCTTAAAAGATTTCTTATTGGAGCTAACTTTTAGACTCAAGGTTGAAAGTAATAGAATTATTATTTCTGATTGTGTTGTGTTAAATTTTTCTCTAAGTCTTGTAGACATTTCTTTCTTCTAATGTTTCATTGCTACTGGATTCTTTAGGAATTTTTAATTTTCCTGAAATAAATTCCATTGCACTTGGAATTCTTTTTAATTTGATATGAATAAAATATTTTCAATCTTCCCAGTTTTCCCTTCCTTGAAGAGGTTCAATTTTTTATGCATGACTTGTTCCATTTTCTTTTCTCAAGATAAAATTGTGTTAGAGTTAAGAAACGAATTCTGGGACCATAACCTAGTACAATAAATTTTTAATATAACTGCAGGAATTATCTTTCATCTCTTTTAACAACCATTTATTACTTTAAACAATTATTTCATTTATACATAAGAAATAAAAATTGAAGAAATAAACTAAACACTGGCTTGACAGTATAAAAAGAATACAACTTAAAAAGAATTTGTAAACAGCTCAAGTAACAATACAAAAAATTAACATATCTTAGTATCTCATTTACACTAAACAAAAAAATAGAACAATATATTATTCAACATTTAGAATAAGAACTATGATGAATACAAAAGATATGTGCAGAAGCATATGCATTTTCTAGATGCGATATTCTGGTTACAACAACTTCTGATGATATCCAATGTATAATATTTGTCTCGGGTATATTGTGTAAGGTCAGCTGCTATGTTTTCTGTGATGCTTTTTAATTCAGGAACTTATACTAATTTGATAGAATCAACTTTGTTCGTAGCTCCGGAATTTTTTTAAGTTTATGATTACTTTTAGAGATGTGTGTGAAGTAATTTACGGCTTTAAAAGCAGATAAACTGTCAGACATTATATAAATTGGTTAATCATTCATAAAATTATCTATTGCAACAAGGATTGTGAGAACTTCTGTGTGAGGATGCTATTGTACTCTGAGATGGTTCTACCTTGATTTTCATGTCAATGATTGCAATCAATATTCTAATTACTTTTCTTGATGCATCTGTTACTATATATTTCTTCCGGGCAATATTTTTTAGAGATAAGCTCTTCATGGAAGATATTTAGGTTGGTTGGTTTTGGGTTCCATGGTGCAAGGGCCATATTTTCCAAGTTGCACCAAACACAAGACAAGGGACAAAAAAAAGCAAAATTTTTGAAGGGTAGGCAAGGGTAAAACAAGAGAGGATAAATCACTCTAATACCTCAGGGTTATGATGCCCATACACACTTACAGAATATCTTTAGGTTAGACTTTTAATGGGTTGTAGAGTTGTTTGTTTTTCAGTTAAGGTGGTTTGCATTCGATTGAAATCAGGTTTTAAGAAAAATTAGACACAGGAATTTTTTTTTATGTTCAGAGGATATTAGTATTAGTTTTTGTTTGAAAATTTTACTTTTTTGTAATACTTTGAAAGGTTAAAAGAAAAGGTGTCATTTTTTAAATTATACGTTTGGTGTAAAAACTTTGCAACAGAAAAAAGGAACATGGAATGTGAAATAGAGTGAGGATATAAATGGAATTTTTCCAAAACAAGAAAATCTCTAAACCAGGTGTAGAGAACCTTTCATGATGAAACCTGCATCAATTTAGCTGTAATCAAATAAATTAGGCAACATCTGGTTGCAGCATAGATTCGCAGTTTTAGTTGATCCTCTAGATGGGTATGATTCATTTTTGTTCATAAGGGCAGCTTGTTGGGGAATGAAATTTGCAATAAGTGGTTGAAAAGCAATAAAGCTTTTTTCCACCTCTCAATTGTATTGTTCTTACAGGGGCTGATAACAGACTGACATACTTGAAATGCAATTACAATTTCTGTTCTAGAGTATAGGGACTTTATATATTCAATAAGGTTTATGGTTAAGCAGTAGTCTTATTTTTATTCCAATATCAAGAATTACACACACAAATACTGTCTAATAATGTTGATTTCTTGACATTGGCCCAGAAAAATTCTGTACAAGATGTTTTGAAGAGTAGGCTTGCATCAGGGGTAAAAACAGTCAAAATGTAAAAAAGAGGAAAATACACGCAACGTTATTTTGAACTACAAAAAATGACTGAATACGAATAGTATATTTGTTCACTAATGTGTGTACAGAAAATGTGGTAAAGCCAGAAATTTCTTCTGAGGGGGTAGGCAAATTTAGTCCGATAAAGCCCACTAAAAACAATAAAATTTGTCTTTGGAAGTAGGAAGGTATAACCCATAACCTCACATGGCTACGCCACTGGTACAGAATATGTATTTATGACAAACATGTATTTTTATAATTCAAAAGCACTTTATTCAATTTTTCTTTAGCATCTTTTCAAACATACTCTTTATAGTTAGGATATTCACACTTTCCTTATTATTTTTTTTTTACATTTACTCTTTGGCTGCAATTCCACGATATTACTTAATTCTAAAGGTCTCTTTTCCCCTTTTTTTGGACAATCAATGTTTATCAAATTATGTTCTCTTGAACCTGTAGAAATTTGGATTTTTGAGGTTGATGACTCATCATTTGCAGCTTTTTTAGGGCAACAGAACTTCCAATCACTGAAGATGAGGCTTTATTTCTGGAAGTTTCTTTTAAGGAATTCAAATGCTTGAGTCTTTGATGTTTTGCTGCAATTGCAGACACTTTTTTGTCAACACTTTTCTTTTTTTAATTGCAATTGCCCTTTTCTCTCTTCTTTTACATCCAAATTCTTTGATTGTTCCTCCTTGTACAATCTCGCTGATGCTCTTAAATTTTTACATAGTTCTTTATCAACTTTCTCATTTAAAAAGTTGTCCTTTTTATAAAGTTGGATTGCAGACTTTTGTTGTGATAAAAGTTCATACTTCACTGTTTGAATAGAAGAAAAAGTAGAAACATTTATACTATTGGTTCCAGGGGTGATGATGTTATTCATAATGCTAAAACTTGACTCCACTTTCAGCCCATGAAAACATGTTAGTAGAGAAACTACTACTCTGCAAAGAAACCCGTATTTTCCCAATAACTCTACATGCCTCCACCATTCGTCAATTGTCTCTTCTTCTTTCAAATTCCTAATAACAGGATCATTTACAAAAGCATGAACTTCTTTGTAATAGGATTCTATATCTTCACTCTTTACGACATTTTTCACATAATTTGGCAAACTTTTTAAGCGCTTTAAACTTAAAGAACTATGTCAGGATAAAGGTCATATAGCCGAAAGTGCAATCAATAATGGATTGCAAAGTGGCATCTTCGTTTGAATTGATTTGGCACAGTTGGTATATGCCTTAATTGCAAGCTTGTTGAACTCATTAATGATATGCATTTGTGACTTGGGTGCTAGTAAAATAAGTTGTTTTGCCATATCTCCAACAAACATTGATTTGATCAGAAGATGGTTTTTGACTCACCAACATCTAGGTATTTCATTTTCTTTGAAGAACTTCTGGTTTAATAAAGCAGCCTAAAAATGCTATCAAGAGTTCTTTTTGCTTGGTGTGCAATTGATGAACAAGTGGTGCTGCACTTTCAAAAAGTTTAATATAAGCTTGCAGCATTGGAAAAACAGAGATGTAGAAACCCAGGAAAATCTTAGTTTTTGTTTGGTTACTAAGCAGCTTTCCTGCTATTCGTTTTTTCCTCTCTTTCCCTGCATCAGTTAGACCTTTTGCTGAAAGTACTGATTGCAACCTCCTTACATGATCCCTTGCAGCTTTACTCAACACGCAACTTCTGAAAATTCGAATGATCATATGCAAGTAAAGTCTTTTCAGAAGTACTTAAAAATGAAAAATAAAATAAAACCAAGGAATCCAAAAGGCGGCAGAGATCTAGTGCTGCATCGTATGCTGACAACCATCTAAAATTGATAAAGCCTGATGGAACAGTATACTTTATATTTAGAACTGCACAAATTTCAGACAATGCTGCCATGAGATCAGGCGACCATTTGAAGTCATTATGGATATCAGTCACTAGTGTTTCAATGTGCATACCAAAAGGCTTGCAAAATTGCTTAGCTGCGTTATGGGCATGGTGGCATGTGTCTCCATCAATGTCTAGAAGTTGGGGACATTTAACCCGAATTTTGGCTTCTAAGCCAGCCTTTCTGCCCCTCATAACATTGCAGGAATCCAAGAGGACAGAAATTAATTTCTTCCACGGTGTACCATGTTTAGTAATTACATTGTCAATACCTTTGAATAATGAATCACTGTCTACTTTGTTCAATGAGAAGGATGAAAGATGCTTCGTAATAATTTTCTTATCTTTGTTTGCATAATTTACAAGCAATGTGACAACACGATTGTTGTTTACACTTGAACTTTCATCAATATTCAAAGAAAAGGAAGTGTTTTTTAAATCAGCAGAAAGATTATCTATAAAAGTTTTGGCCACACCAAATCTTAGCTTATATGAGGCAGCAGTTCTACTCATATGCATACAATCTAAAGCTTTTTTGTCTGTTGACAAGCATTTGGTCAAGTCTATCAAATCACTGACTAATGAAAAAGGTAGTGATTTTTTAGCAATGAAACTTAAAAGAAGAGCCTCATTGTTTAAAACCCTATCGGCAACTGGAGTAATTGGCTGAGGAAGTGGTTGCGATGGTCCAGATGACACAGCTTGAAACATTGGATGGAGCCCATATTGAGAATTATCATAAATATCACCAGTACCTATAAAAAAACAATTAAGTACTTAATTTTTAAAAATTATAACACAAAAGTCACAAAACGTTTTATGTATGACTTTGTAGAAGTTGTAATCTTCAGTCTCACAAAAGTAATAAATGAGAGTAATGATTAATCCTCATATGAGTTCCTTCCAAACCCGTACACAGAAATTCCAAATGGGGGGGGGGGGGCTACATCTATATTCTTACTTTGGGGGTCACCCTCAAACCCACCCCCTTGGTTTCTTCTCATGAACAGGGCCTTTTATCCAATTAAGCCCGATAATAAGGCAAGACCTGAGAGTAGCAGATCAAAACAAAAACTAAATATGAATTCAATCATAAACTCTGAAGAAAATTGTGATACAATTATAAAACATAACTTTATAGTTATCTTGCACTTCTTGATTCAAGGGGTGCAAAATGAATATAAAGAAAAATAAACAAAACCACTTAACTAAGGGCCCTTAATATAATAATAAATAGCAGTTTTCTACAAATGATATTGATAAAATTTTATTTTCAAAAATCCATTCTCAAATGAAAAAATTTCCAATATTATTAAGCAGTCCAGACCTCCCCCCCCCCTTCAGGCTACAGCCAGCCATACCTACTCTCCACAGTAGCATGGGATCCAAGCACCCCCCCCCCAAAAAAAAAAAAAAATATTAGGTATATTTTAAAGTTGTTTTATTTTTCAATGCTTTTCTACAAAAAAAACTCAAAAATCTCTCTTCCCCCCCCCTCTCAAAAAAAAGCATGGACACGCCCCTGCTACCACACCCTCTCGACAGGCCTGCCAAGGCCCCCCACCCCTAATTGGCGAAATTTTATTATTTTTATTGCAAAAATTTCTAAATTTAAGTTAATGTGAAAAGGATCCACCAATATCCGAATGCATTAAACGATCTTGATTAAGCTACGGTTTCCTAAGGAAGCGGAGCCGTTACCAACAACCGTGATACATCATGATGCGGCGGGCATAACTAGGCGTCCGTCTTTACTGAAACCAGAGGTGTCAACTTAGACGGACAGAATACGGTGGAGAATGGGCATCACAGACGGCTGTCGTGGTTTATTTTATTCCAGAAACAATACAAAGTGGCATTTCTATTCCCTAGTTCAAGTATCTATCTTCGGGATCGTTTAGGAGATAGTGAAAATTTCAAAGGATTTCAAATCAGAATAAAATTTTACGCCATATCGATACCAAAACCACATTTATTACTCAGTTATTTACCATTTGATTATTTAATTATTTTTATTAAGTAATTAATTATTTATTTAAAGAAAATCTCATTTAATGTGCCATTTCAAAGTTAAATTTTCCGCTGATTTCAAATCCGTTGAAATTTTCAATCTTATCTTTAACGATCCCAATTTTACAAAAACGAACTAAACAATGCCAGTCAAAATTTTTTGTTTTGCTTCCTTCCGCTCGAATTGTTTGGCGAAGAAAATTAAATGTTGGCGCTACAAGTGTAAAAAGTTCTCTAACTATTGAGATGATCGGCATGCAAATGGGGGTTCCAAAAATTTTCATTACGCTCACAAACAACGCTATCCGTTCGTAGTTCATATAAACAACGTTTTAATGACGTCATCCATAGCTACATTACGGGTGCTAAATAACGACTCCACTTTCTTAGGTAATTGGTAATTTTTAATTAACGTCGTACAAGAGCAACACAACGGGCTGTTGACGACGGTCCGGGATCAATCTCCTAAGGGAAAGATCGAGGACAACACCTCGTTATTTTGAACTACGGTCAGATGACGAGGCAGCACCTGAGCTGGGCACCCCACTCTCCAAACTTCCACACCAACCCAACGGGAGGACTTTCGGTCACGACAGATTTAAAGTGCACCAGCCGCCTCTACACCAAACGCTTACATACATCCATGCCCGGATTCCAACCAGGAACCTTCCGATCTAGAGGCTAACGGTTTAACCACAATACCGGTTGGTCGGTCCGCTTTCTTAGGAAACCGTAGCTTTAACACGCATCTTTATGAAAATAGTGGATTTAAAATAAAAAAATTTTGGGTTGAAAGGGTAAGGAAAAAAATTTTAGCGTGTTCATTAAATCCTTGATGATTCCCAGGCTGGTGTAGCAGTAGCGTCATTACTGTATTGCAGGAAGAATATATAATAATTAAAAATAAATAAACAAAATATGCACTTACCAGGTAAGGCAAAATTCGATTTTTGAACTTCCAGGATTTTTCTGTGCTTCGCCGACTTTACGTGATCGACGAGTGCGATGAAACCTCTTGATCCATACTTCAGTTTCCGATCGCATAAAACACAATAAGCAATTCCAGCTGATTTCAACTTCCAGATAGTTTCACGGAGAAAAACCCCTTCTACTTCTTTTTCCAACCAATCCCACTTCCAAGGGTTTTTAATATCTTTATTGATCGTTTTGACACTGTCTTCACCGTTAAGGCGGCAGATAATATAGGTTCTCGATGTAGCCATTAACGTATAACTCGAAATCAAAGCCACATACGTAAATTCTGTGGGAACATTCCTTTGTGTGAAACACTAATACAAGAGTTGCTGAATGCTGGACTACGTGAAATGGATGAACCCAGGCTTCGTGGAGACAAATGGCGTTATTTTTTAACCAATACGCTGCAGTGCTTAGATCTATTCTCCTGATTCTTCCAGCCCCCATAGCTAATTGACTAACTTGAGCGATAGGGCCGTGAATGGCATTTATGACTGACGCTTTCCTATCATAGTATCGTTTAGCATTAGAAGAGATATCACCTAACGACTCTTTGATTTCCTCAAAGCGTTCACACCTCACGGTCAGCAGGGTAGGGGGTCAACGAACAAAAGGGATCCTCTAGAAGGTCAGTCACTGACAGCTCGTAAAGGGTGATCGATGCCAGTGGTCACTTAGAAGGGGATACATCTACTGCTACAATAACCATTCCTCATTTAGAGGATTTTCCACTTTGCGTATGCGTGTAGACTTAACAAAAAAAAGGCATAAAAAAGCGGAAATTTTGGGAAAGAATAAAAAAAAGCTGAAAACCTGGGGGGGGGGGATGTAAAAAAAAGCAGAACTTCTCGGGGGGAAAAAAGAGCGGAAACCTGCGGAAGATTTTCACCCTTGTTGTATGAAGACTATATTTATTTCATTGTGATTTATTCTGTGTTCTAAAAAAAGTTCATAAGCCAAATTAGTATAATAAGGCATTAAACAAGTTAAAAATTACCTCCTCAATTTTATCAGCCAGAATCAAGTCAACTTCATAAAGTTCCGCTAAAAATGAAAATCATAAATAAATCCATTTGAAAAATAAAGAATATGATGGAGAATAACATTTGGAATTATTTACTTTTAGTCAATTTACAGCAAATCAAAATAAAATATTTTTGTTAATACTCATTAACATGCAATTAACTTAAAGAACCGCATTACTTGAATAACATTACAGCATAAATCTTGAAAAACAAGCAAAATGCGTGCAGAATACATTAAGTGCTAATGCAAATTATAACTGATAATGTAAACTTGTGAAAAATGTTACGAGTAGTCAATGTGGCAATTTGAAGCAATAACGTTTAAGTAGCAGCAGTTAGTAAAATTGAAAATTAACGAGTTTTAGACCAAAATTATCAACATAGAGCAGTGCAAGCAGATTAAAAATTAAACTTTTCACTGAAATTAAATATTTTATACAACAATAATTGAGCAACATATATTCAACACTAAAGGTAAAGATAATTACATATTTCATCAATTAGTTTCAGTAACTTTTTCCATGATAGGTAATTTTTCCATTATAGAAAGGCGCACAATGCTTTTAACAATCCAACAGAAAAATATTCAGGGACAATGAAAGCATGAATATTTGAAAAGTGTAGAAGAATGTTTCTTATAGATGGTTTTACTTTCAAGAAAAGTACATCTTCAGAAGGTGATAAACCTAAGACTCTTTGCTGTGCAGAGAATGTTTTTACAAATATTTGTCAACATATTTTATAAACACTATTTAAATAAAATATTATTCTATACAATAAATGAAAAATTGTTATTTCTACATTTTACCTAGACAAAATTAATTTATACTAGCCTACACAAGAACGTTAGCTTTATTAACCATTAGGTAACACAATTTAAATAAAACATCTTGTTTACTTTTAAGTTGATCAATATTGCTACCTTTGTCATCTGACTGTGGTTCAAAAATTCGTGGTGTTGTCCTCAGAAATTTACCTTAGGGGGTTGATCCTGGACCATCGTCAATAGCCTGTTGTGTTGCTCTATTACGACGTTAATTAAAAATTATCAATTACAAATCTGACTACCATCATTATAAATACTTAATTATTACAACAGTGTCTGTACACATCTGATCAGAAAATTCAAGGACTAATTATGTATCTATTCCACACAAAAATTAAAAATGTAAGTGTTGAGGTAACTATTTAAAAGTGACAAGTAATTTTTCCCTAATTGTTGTCTTATGTCACAAGAGCCACATTTGGCCAACCTGCACCAAACATCAAGTAAATGGACTTTATTGACAGAGAAATCTCACCTGTGCCACCTACAACTTGGGGGTTGCTAGCTAGGGCAATAGGCAAACACAGAGCCGTGGCGACCCTAACATATTAAGTGATATCTGAAGATAATTAGTTACAAGGAAAATTAAATAAAGGTTTAAAATTATTGTTTTCTATTAACTCAAACGTAAAACAGTTTCTTGTGGCTCCAAAATTCTATTCATACATGAACAAAAACAAAATTGACATTGTAAAAGATGAAAAGAACCTTCGAAGCAGATATAATCGCAATCTCTGCATTTTAGCAATCACATAGTCTGTTTAAGCAAGTGCCTATTTAAAAGGCTCAAGACATGGCCTATTAATAAACAAATGTTCACGGATCAAAAGAAATTTCTACAAAACGGAAGGTAAAAAATTTAAGGATACTTTTCCTTTTTCATGAGAAAAATAAAGTTTAAAAATATTTTACCAGAGATTTTCAAGGACTTGTACAAACCCTGAACATTAAAACATTAAAAAAAAAAAAAAGGAAACAGAAATACTGATTACTATTTAATATTGACTTTATTGTGCATTTAATATTGATTTTAGCTTTGCATTGAGCTTTTCCCAAAATTTTTCTGAAATCTTCATCTTTGAAAACATTTTACAGAGCATATTAAAACATTCAAAAGCAGGAAATAAATACTTACTATAAGTTAATATTGATTCTAACTTTAAATTGAGCTTTTCACAATTTTTTCTCAAATCTTCATATCGTTGCAAACATTTTACAGAGCATCTTTTTAATTTATACTCCTGAGCTAACTTATGTAAGTGCTCTGAAATAAATTACTTTGGATTAGCGGAATGCAAACATTCAACACAATAGGAATAGCTTTACTGCACCTAGCAAATAACAGGTTGTCTTGTTTCAATCAATTACCTTTGATATTAATCAAAGTGGAGTTAATACACAATATATGAAACCAATCTAACATGAAAAACAACTTCAAAGGGAGAACATTTAATTTAATCATCCATAGTACGAGAACATTTAATCAATTGTATCATTTGATCAAGTACATGACTATATGGCCCCAAAAAAAAATTTCAGTTTATTACTCTTATCCTGTTAAATGGTTCCTTTTAAATCGAAAAAGATTATAAAATTTCAATAAAAAGCATTTAAAGACAGCTCAAGACACCAAAGTTTTATAGCAATTGGAGAAATAAAATGTTATTTTAATGAAATTTATAACACATTGTGATCTGGAACATTAGAATATCATGCAAAAACAATTTACAGTACAAAATCCCAAATCCGGACGTCAAAGATTTTAGTGTTTTGGTAACCAGTATTTTTGTTTTTCTCACTTTTTAACATCTTTCCAACAATTTTTAAAGAACAGGGAGTTAAAACTGGACCTAATTGATGAAATAACGTAAAAAACGGATATGTTCAGAGTAAATACCACACATAAAATTAGAAGATTAGCATGTAAAATGTGTTGTATTGTTTTAAAATGGTTTTTTCCATTTAAAAAAATTATTCCTATTTACATATCTGCTATTTTACCTTTGCAAACGCAAAATTCATGCAGGAGTAGGTTAGATAAGGTTTTTTTTTGACAAAAAATGCAAATAATCCGAAATTCGCAATGGACGAGGTCCGTAGGATTCCGAATTTAGGACTTTATACTGTACGTACAAGTATTAAAAAATGTTAGTAAAGGATGTCTCTATGAAGTTGTTCTTCACTTTCTGAATTCTGGATGTCTATTCATAACTCAACTACTATATGCAGTGAAAATTAAATGGGTTCATATTCCATTGAATTGTCAAATTCCTTAGCAACTGTTAAAATAGAACACATAGGGAAATTTTTTATGACAAGTCACATGACAAAAAGCTTGTATATTCTTTGTTCCAGGGACTTGTCCATACTGTATGCATCAAGGTTTCTTTTATCAAAACAGGTATGTTTAGCTATTTGTGTTTTCCCTGATCCTGATTTAAATCTTAAAACTCATAGTAAAACTATTGTTTCCAAATACAACATGATGTTGGTGAACTATATCTCCTTGCCAGTAAAAATCCTGTAAAAGTATTTGATACTATCAATCATTAAAGCAACACATGCCAATTTTTTTTTTCAATTCACTATACTAGTTTAGTGTTAGATTTGTGCAGCAGTCTTTGTCAAACCAAATTACTATTTATATTAAGATTATCCAAATTATGTCTAACTTGTTAAAATGTCAATATTGGCGTGTGATCTAATACTTTTGTTTCATTGAAAGATATTTTAAATTAAAGTTAAATTGGTGCATGTAAATTCTTGGTGCTTTATTAATCTAAAAGCAATTACATGTGTTTTGAAAACCAGCATATGAAGATGGTTGTTTTGGAGTTCTATGGCACAAGAGCAATATTTGGTCAAGCTGCATCTACCACGAGACAGACTACACAATGAGAGAGGAAGAAAAAGCAAATGGCAGGGGTAAAATTAAAAGGAAGGAAAGATCATTTGGATTCCTCAGGGTTGTGACACCCATACACACCTAAAAATTAGCCCCTGAGGGCCAAACATATGAAGATTTGGGATAAATACATCCCAAGAAACAGTGGTGCAATGCAAGCAATGTAATTGTTTTACAGCTATGTAGGGGAAGACGGGGTACAATGAAACATTACTTCTAAAATCAATAAAATTTGTCACAGAAAGTTGCAATTTATATATATGTTATGTAACTATATGTTCCAATTACTGATGTGATTTGGATACATTTGCACTTCTCTACGACATTAGCAATAGAAGATTATTGGTTTTTCACCATTGAAAGTAAGTTTCTTTACTAAAAGTAATTTTGTTTCTTTTTCCTCGTTCTTATATGTAATAATTATTTTTTCAAAACATTGTTATCTTTGTGTTGTTGTCTTCATACCTCCAAAACCAAAATTTAAAAAAAAATAAATATAAGAAGTTCGAAATTTTTTTTTATTTAGTAACCTCAGTAGGGGGTACAATGAAATACTTGCAGACGAGGTACAATGAAACATGTTGCATAGCATTGTGCCCCGGGTGAATGCATTTACTTGATGTAATATATCAATGGTAAATATAATATCACTGATATAAAATAACATATTACTGGTTGTCACTAATATAAATAAAACCCTTTTAATAAGGAAATGGCAACACCTAACATTAATAAGAAAAGGCAACACCAAATCAAAACAGTAATTTTGAAAGTATGCAAAATTAAGCTGTTTTTTTTTTTTTTCCCAAGTACAGATTTCAATAGCAAGTTAGTTTTTTTATATTCAAAAACATTTATGAATAGTTTATTTATTTCATAGGCCTAAACTGCACTTACTACAGTTCACAATCCTCTTAAAGTTCTCAGTCAAAGGGGCCAAAAACAAATAGGTCAATTAACTTCTGGTGAAAGGGGTGTTCTTGTTACTATGTGTGGATTTATTAATGCTTCTGGAAATTCTATACCCATTATTTAGTATTTCCTAGAGTAAATTTCAAGTTTTGCATGTTGAATAGAGCTCCACCTGGGACTGCAGGTGATGCAAAAAAATCGGGATACATGAATGGAGATGTTTTTGTTAATGTTCTAACACATTTCCAGGCACATACACACTGTTCTAAAGAAAATCCAGCTGTACTAATAATGGACAATCATGAATCACATATTACAATTTCCAGTCTAAATTTTATGAAAGATAACAGAATTGTTGTTGTAACACTGCCCCCACATACCAGTAACAAAATGCAGCCTTTAAACAAAACTATGTTCAAGTCACTTAAAACTTTCTTCAATCTACCTGCAAATGATTAGATGCTGTGTAATCTAGGTCGTACAATCTCTATCTATGAGATATCTTCTTTGCTTGGCACTGCTAATTGTAAGTCTTTCACTCCACAAAATATTACAAAAGGTTTTTCAGCAACTGGAATATGGCCTTTCAATAGAGAAATGTTTTGTGAGTCAGATAGGCCTTGTCCTACTGAAAAGAATTTCCAGGGTCAGATCAATGAAACTGAACGCCAGACAGACAAAACCCAAGAATCATAAGTTGTGGATCTTGCCATTAGTAGATCAGAAATACTGACTGCATGTTGTTCAGCAACTGTTCATACACCATGCACTAGCTCTAAACATGTGAGGAAATACATTTCTCCTCAAGAGATAAAACCTTACCCCAAGGCTGGTCCAAGAAAAAAAGTAAGAGTAGGAAACCAGAGAAAAAATAGTTTTGTTCTAACCACGCCAGTAAAAAATGCTTTTGTTAAGCAATTAGAAAGTAAAAAGAGGAAAAAATCCAAGAAGGTATTGTTTCCAAAACAAACTACCTCCTACAAACACATAATGAAACATAATTAAATATATTCTGTTGCAGAAATCATAAATTTAAATGAAGTCGAATGTGACTAAAATAAACTATATAGGGTGAAAATTGCTTGCATAATTTGAAGTGTTTCATTGTACCCCGGCATACGGGGTACAATGAAACACTGCGAGACATCTACTTTTTGTTATTTTTCAAGCATAAAGATATTGTTTAGAACCTAATAATAATTTATTTAGATGGGGAAAATACAAGATTAAAAGTATGCATTAGTTATATTTTTGTGCATGCAAAATTGTGGATAGAAAAAAATAATTAGCAAATTTTGTTTCATTGTACCTTCCCCTATATAATAATTACATTGTTAGATTAATGTTAGAAACAAAAACCACATTCGTTAATATTGCTCAAATTTGATAAACTAATTTTTTAATACTGGGATAAAATAACAGTTTAACAAAGTAAAGAAAATTTACTCTGCAAAATATGGACCACCCCTCCAGTCTTATACTAAACATTTCAGTCTTGTATAGTACTTTTTAGAATGAATATTACAAATACAAATATTGACGACCAGCTACAGGCTCAAGCCCAACAAGGCTGGTCCTTTTTTCATGAATTCTCCAATTCCCACTGACTATCCAATTGTGTCTTAAATTCGTACACTCCCTTTGAATTAACTATATTTTCTGGCAACGCGTTCCAACTGTCTATTACCCTATTAAAGTAGTAGTTTTTCCTTAAATCCCGATTAAAATGTGTCTTATTCAATTTATACCCATGGCCCCTTGTTCTGTTATCCCTATTGAAATTTAAGCCCTCTGTGTCCCCTTGTTTTACAAACTTGAAAAGCTGAATCAAATCCCCCCCTCCTTCTTCTTTCCAGTGTATACATGTTTAGCTTACTTAAACGTTCATTATAGTCGAAATTTGCTAGCCCCCTTATTATTTTTGTAGCTCTGTGCTGAACCCTTTCAATTGATTCTATGTCCTTTCTTATATATGGAGCCCAGAATTGTACAGCATATTCTAGATGTGGTCTTACTAAACCCTTATATAACGGCAAGATTATATTCTTATCCCTTGAAGTTACAGTCTTTTTAATATACCCCAATAACCTATTAGCCTTTTTACCCGCAGCTGAACATTGATGACCCATTTTAAAATCCCTGTGAATTATCACCCCAAGATCCTCGACTGTTTCTCCCTCCTTTACCTTTACTCCCTGCAGCCTGTACTCGGCTCCACTGTTCCTGTAACCCATATGCAGAACTTGACATTTCCCTACATTAAATGACATACCCCATTTTACAGCCCATTCGGATATCTTATCAAAATCCACTTGTAAATTTTCTATCTGTAACTTGGTATCCACTGTCCCCCATATTTTTAAGTCATCTGCAAATATACTGATTCTATTCTTGATCCCCTGACCTATATCATCTATGAAAATTTATAAATTAAATTGGTCCCAAAACTGATCCCTGAGGCACCCCACTTATAACTTCTGTCCACTGTGAATAATTTCCTTTTACCTGCACTTTCTGCTTTCTACCCAATAAACAATTCTTTATCCATATTAATGTTTTTCCCTGAATCCCCAGCCTTTCCAATTTAAACAGTAATGCCTCATGAGGTACTTTATCAAAAGCCTTTTGAAAATCTATGTACATGATATCCACACTGCTCTTATTATCCAGCTCCTCAGTAATTTTTTCGTAGAACTTCAAAAGGTTTGTAGAGCAGGATCTGCCCTTCCTAAACCCATACTGATTCTCTGATAACAGTCCCCCTTCCTCCAAGTATAATATTATATGCTTTTTTAACAGAGATTCAAATATTTTCCAAATTACTGATGTTAGAACTTTGTACAGCTTGGATTATAGAATTAATATTCACAAGAGCACTTTTGACAAATTTTGTATTTAAAAAAGCATTCAAAATCTGAATAAAAATGTCAACATCAATACTCTATATCCATCATCAAGCAAACCATTTTAAGCATTACACAATATGAAGATTACTTAACATTTTACTGATTTTAAGTCTTAGTTTGATTCATTTAAATTTTATAGCAAAGAAAATGTAAGATTTTAACAAGTGTAGATAACTCTAATATGAAGAAAACAAAAATTTACTTACCAGAACAGTCAACAAATTTTAAACCAGAATTTTCGCAAGTTTTCTTCAAATCTTCATAACTTTGCAAACACTTAACGGTTAAACCACCATACGATTGCAACTTTCTTGTGACCTTTTTACATTGTGTGTGTTTAAAAGACGATTCTGATTCATCATCTCCAACACTGTCCGAAACTTGGTCCATACATTTATCATCCTCGAGATCACTGTGGAGATATTCGTTCGAGATATTGGGTAAAGTCTCAGAACGGAATTTTTTTAACATGGGACCATTTATTAAACAATGCTTTTGCAAGAGTGAACTCTCACAACTGTCCGTTTTTGAAACATCTATATTATTTACGAATGTTGAGTAATCGACTTCTGTTTCAGATGTAATCATGGAAGTTCCATTACATAAATCTTCCTCATACATGGTAAAAAGTTTTAAGAATGATACAACAAAAAAAAGGACTGTACTGATGTGTTTCCCCTGTTTTGTCGATGAAAACAAGCGAATCGTCAAAATACATAAAAACGCATATTGTACGAACTCACGATAAAAATATGAAGATTGGCGGTAAGAAGCCTTTAAAAATAAATATTGTTGCCAACATAGATAACAATTTTATCGTTAGTAGTGACTTGCGTCTCCCGCCAGTAATGAAACTTGCGTCTTCCGCCAGTAATGAACTGTCCATTTGGGTATATGCCCAGTCTGTTTCTTAGGAGCTAGCAAACTGCGCAAGCGCACAGTTGAAGGATGAACTTCAATGGCGACTGTTTTATGATTTGAATCTGCTATAAATTGCCAAAAATAGTAGTCTTTTTTGTTAGGAAGAAGAGTTTAAGTTAGTGATAGGTATGGGAGGTATAAAAAAGATAAAACTTTTCCTTCGTTTTCCCGCCTTTTCAAAATCTTGTTTTCATTTCGTACTCTCGACTCAAATGTGGGATGAGATGTAAACACTTAAACAACAAATGAATTGAATAATTAAACGAAAGGGGGAAAATGTATTCCACGTTAAAAGTAGTTTTGTTTGAGGTGAGAGAAGGGGTCCCGATATATCCCTTTTTTTTTCACGGAAAGAATAGAACTTTGAAAGTTTTTAACTTGATTCGATATTTGAATTTTTGCAAACGAAAATGAATACGCTCGGATATTTTCTTTGAGAGTTGGGAGTGTTGACAAATTGATCATCAAAATACTAATAAATTCATTTCTAGAGAATAATTTCATGTCAAAAATTTCATAAACGATCAGCTTCATAGTCACGTTGTGAAATTTAAAACAAAAAAATAAAACTGCACAAAATTTATTTAAAAAATTAATTTTTGTTGAAAATTCTTAAACTACAGAACGTTTAGACAACTTTTTTCTTTTCCTACAAAAACTCGCCAATTTTCTCTGATTATTCAAGAGTTCGTTAAATTTATGAGATATAATAATGAGAGATTATAATAAATTTATCTATCAATCTTGGATCTCCTTTTTAACATTGCATTTCTTATGCACACAATGTTTAACTGTAGGAATATTTAAGGATAATTGGAACGAACTTAACCTATATTAATAATTATCTCCCAATATATTATACAAGGAAGTAGGTTAAGGTATTAGCCTCTAGATCAGAAGGTTCCTGGTTCGAATCCGGGTCATGGATGTTTGTAAGCGTATGGTGTAGAGGCGGCTGGTGCACCTTAAATCTGTCATGGCCGAAAGTCCTCACGTTGCGTTGGTGTGGAAGTTTGGAGAGTAGGGTGCCAGCTCAGATGTTGCCTCGTCATCTGACAGTGGTTCAAAATAACGAATGGCTTAGGCTGGGACGGTGGTAGCTAGTTGAATATTTCTAATATTATTAAAGGAAGTGTTATGTATGTTTGTTTTCTGCCCGCAAATTCCTGACAAGCGCCTCAGCGTACAGCGTAAGTGTCCGACAAGTTGACTCTGATTGGCTGGTATGATCATGTGCCTGAGACGTAAAGGTGTTTCATTTGGCTATTTATCTACGTTTTGGCGCAGATCTCTTTGACTGATAGGAACGGTTTTCGAAAGGTTTTAACATTTTGAACCGAAAATTGTATCCTTTTATTATATAAGTTAATAATTATATAAGTTAGTGTTTTATGTATGCTTTTTGTTACATCAGAATGGTCCTAAACCAATGATGGATACGACACCATCATCCTAAAGCAAAGGGGACGGCAGAGGGGCGGAAAAATATCAGCTGGTAGTGAGTTCAGGAGTGGTTTTTAGATTATTTATGTAAAATCAACGGAAGTTTGGAAAAATAAAAAAAGGGTATTAAAAATTAGGAAAAGTAATTTAGAATCAAAAGGAATTAAATTGGAATTGTTTAAAATAATTTGGATGATCTAAAAATATTTCCGCCAGTTGGGTTCGAACTCGGGAAGTCATCCTCCGCCGCTAACGCCAATCTGATGGTAAGTGACTTTAGCCATTTGGCCATCGTTGCTTCACCAAGAGGAGCTCTTTAAAAGAAGAGTTCATTTTTGCCTCCCCTTATTATATAAGTTGGCGAGAAATACTACTAACAACAACCATACAACATATATATGAGGAGCCAATCAGAGTCAACTTGTCGGACACTTACGCTGTACGCTGAGGCGCTAGTAAATTCCTGACGAATCTATGCCACTTACAGTAATGTAATTTGGCACACAGGTAGTTTAAATTTTTTTTGCAAGTTTTGAGTCGCGGTGAATTTTAAAATTCAATCTAGAACATTTTAAAATGAATTTAATGTAAAATTTAATTATTATTGAATGCAACATGAATGAATTCATTTAATTTTCCAGCAGACGATAAAACACAAAAACTTTTAATTGGAGTTATTTAGTTCCTTTTTTCTATCTCCTAGACCGTTAAAGATGTAGTAAAAATTTCAACGGATTTAACATCTGCGGAAAATCTCACATTAGATCGATACCTAAAATATGATTTTCAATAAATAAATAATTTTTAAATTGAATATATCTTTTATATTTTCGCAAGAGATTGTGACGGCACGTCAGAAATTTAGCCGTTCAAGTAATAAGCAGATTACATTTCCTTCCCTCTTACAATTTCAGCAAAAGAGGAGGGAAAAAAATAAAAAAATAAATAAAAAATAATAACATTTTAGCTAGCATTTTTTTTTGTAAAATTGGGATCGTTGAAGATAGTTTGAAAATTCCAACGGATTTGAAATCTGCGAATAATTTTACACCAGAAAATTTACCTTGGTTTTCATTTTCTTTTAATAGATAATATTTCAAAAAATATTTATATTTTCGCAAGAGATTGTGACGTCACGCCGATTGAATCTGTTCGCAATTGGAATTTGGCCGAATTTGACAGTGACGTAGCATAATTCATAATTTGGTTTGCAAAGCAAACCAACACCATGTGCAACGCCATGATGACTGCTATCGAATTTGGCCGCATTTGACAATGACGAGGCCATCACGGTATTGCCCATTGTGTTGGTTTGCTTAGAAAACCAACAAATCAATATACTCCGCGCAACAAACTATTTTATTCATTATTTGGTTTGCGAAGCAAATCAAATGGGAATTCATTGCAATAGGCTACGAATTTCTATTTGGTTTGCGAAGCAAACCAACACCACGGGTAACGCCGTGATGGCTGTTGTCCAATATGCTACGAATGCCCATTTGGTTATCTTCCCAAATGGGAATTCATAGCAATCACATGGGGTTAGCGAGAAGTAGTTACACATGACCCCACGAAAAGAACTGTCACGGGCAATGCCGTGCTTTTTTAATAAAATGCTATTTTTAAAATCATAATTTTTGAGAAACTCAAAATTTTTACAACCTATGTTTTACTTCTAGAAGTTATTATTTTTGCTTTGTTTTCGTCTGTATAATCTTTTACTTCACAACAGCTAACTAGACCGAAATGGCCTAAAACGGATTGCCAATTACTATGTACATCCATGCCTATTACGGGATCTGATCTGAACATTGCCTGTTGAACTGAAGGCCAAAGTTTGGCTACCAGTTTGTTCTTCTTGTCCATTAAAATTCATTTCACCACATTAAACAGGCACGTGAATTTAAATCAGCTGATTTCAATCAAGTGATAAGTGATCAAGTTTCCTTCCTATATTGCGTTTGATGAAAATGAAATACCTATGAACAAAATGCATGTTATTTTTTCAAATGTTAAGAATTTGCTCGTCACACCAAAAATTATACTGAAAATCGACGAATAGGTGAAGAAGCTCAATATATACTCACTCAAATTGTAACTTGCATTCTTTAAGATCTTATTTGGTATTGTAATCTGTTCATGAAAAAATAAAGACACTTAGTCACAACGAAAAGGTTTTCTGGCAATATTATAAGAGCCATTCCAATTTTGCACAAAAATTTTTTTTGACAATGTTAATGTTTTCATTATGCTTTTAATATATTCTGGTAACTTTAATTTAAATTTTATGCATTGATCCTTTGAAATTCCATTGCACTACTAGCTTAATCATTCTGCATTCATGGAATCGAAATTTATAATTAAAAAAAAAAAAAAAAACGGACGGGGCTGTGTCAGGACACAGCCGCTAGGTTTAAGGCGTAGAATACGTAAGTGAGGCCATATGGTGAATTGAGAGTGATGGAAATTTGTACAAGACTGTTTTAATTTCACACATCAAATGTTCATCGCATCAAATGATGTTGAAGGTTGTAGCTCAATACCGACCTGGGTTAAACTCCTTAATTCAATTATAAAACGTTTGTGTCATCAGATATGCTATTTGCGTCTAACTGAGCGGTGGAGGTACTTGGCACACTTGTATCAATTTGTTCACCTTGAAGATGCGATGCCTAACTTTCAACAAACAACAACCCTCCGCGCCCGTTGACACTCAGCATCTGATGTCTGGATCTTCTTGGATTTTTATCCCTCTTCCTGTTGACGTTTTCTCTAATTCTTCTAGCGGTTATTATATACTTGGACATTAAAAAAAAAAATTCTATTTTATACACTTTGGTACAATATTTAACAAGTATTAAATATATTTAGGTTTTATTTCTATTATACCATGTATAAAGCAAATAGACGAAAGAACAAACACCTCAAACGAAGCCTCAACTTTAAGGCGCTTCATCCGAGCCTGTTGACGCTCAGCATCGGATGTCCAGAACTGTTATCTTGAATTCTCTATCTCTTGATCTCTCTTTCTGTTGACGTTTCTATAATTTTTGTTGTGTTTATATTAAATATATATATTGGGACATTTTGAAATTGTTGCGAAATTTCCACACTTTGAAATCCGAAATCTAAACAAGTATTAAATATTAAAATTTTATTTCTATTATTATTTATAAAATGCAAAGAGACGAAGCAAATGACACCTGAAACAAACAAAGTAGGCCAGAATTAGGTTAAATTAATGTGAGCGGCAGTGCGCATTTTCGTGACTCAACTTCACGCAGCCCATAATCGGATGATGTCAGCGCAAGATTAATGAACATTTAAAACATTCTTTGTTTAATGCTCTTTTGAACGTGATTTCTTTCATTTATTTCTTCTCCTTTCAAGTTATTAAATTTTTCGCATTTACGCTTTTATGTGAATTTAAAAAATAAAGCGTGGCATACCGGTTTCGAAAGGTAAGACATATTCAACGTCAAAGTCAATTCACTCATCTGATGATTTAGTATGTTGAGAAAATAGAGTATGGATTGAGTGAACATTTAATGGATTGATTGCGATGAAAAACTGCAATGATGAATTTTTAATTGCAAGCTCAAAATTCCACTGGACTGGCATGTTCTGAGGATGCTTTAACACTTGTGTTCTATGCTGTTCATAGAGAAAACTTCACTTTCTTATGTTATGTATAAACCCTGTTTGTTGTGCAAGGAGTATACGAAATCCTTGTCAATGCTCAGAGAATTTCAAAACTGAACATTTTTGATTGAAAGATTTTGTGTTTCGTCTCATTTTATATTATTTAATCACAAATAACAATATTTTCAAATAGCGTTATTTTTACAAGATAAATATTAATGAAAAGTAAGAATTTTTTTTATGATTCCTTTAATTTTATTTTTTATTAATGACTTGATTTTTTCTGAATTATTAAATTTGAACAAATTAATTATTTTGTGTGAAAAGAACTAAAGAGATGTTATACATGTTATATTCATGTATCAATACATGCATGAAAAATTCTGTAATGTGTATGATTTGAAATATTTTACACAATAGGGGGCTCCGCCCCCTGCTCGCCAATCCCCGGTGATTGCTACGTAATCCCATTTGATTTGCCTCGCAAACCAACGCCTCTTTTGCAAGCGTCTTTCCGGGCCATGACGTCACAAAGCCAGATAAAACGATCTAACGTTTCATCTCCGCGGTGAAAAATGTGTACACGATCGCGAAATTATACTTTTCATCGCATTGAATTTATTTCTGAACCAATTGTAAAAATAATTATGCCATAAGAAAGAGCGCATTCTAAACTTTCATGTGGTATTTTCAAATTTTAAAACTAATAGTATTAAGCTATAGATATGACAGTTTTAGTTTTGCATCGGAAATTACGATCTAAAAATTCCGAAATTTGTATGACCAACTTTTAATCGCATCGAATTTATTTATTAACCAATTAAAAAAACAATTGTACCATAAGAAAGAGTACATTCTAAGGTTTTCAGTGATGTTTTCAAATTTAAAAACTGATAGTAATAAGCTATAGACATGGCAGTTTTAACGAAAATGTCCCGATTTTCAAAAAAGTATTACCAGGAACCAAATTGAAATTACTAAAAAAACTCGGCGATGTGTAAAAATTCACGTATAGAGGTACTCAAAAAAAACTCATGGCTGAAGACTGAACATGTGTACGTGTTTTGCTCACTCGCAAGAATTTCGCTTTTTTCAGACTTTGACAATTAATCCACCCTAAACTACGTAATAGCCGCAAAATAAAAAAAAAATCTTCTCCATCTAGTTCCCTGTACAATTTTGAACAAACCGTATCAATTTAACAATTTTCTGATGTGTACTTTCTGGGGAAACCGTCTGAGAATTGGGCATAAAAAGCGAGTTTTCATTCCTGCGGCAGTAACTTCTTTTTAATATACAGAAGAAAAAAAATTATGAGTGGTGTCTGGGATCCAACAAACTTATTTATCTAAGTTCAAAATTTTCACGTCACTGGTTATGGGTTACAATCAAAGTAACTGGCTTAGAACCAGATGAAACAATTTACGCTGTTTTATTATGTGATTTACTATGCTAAATTCTGTTGTATTTTAATCTTTAAAAAAATTTGTCCAATTATATTTCCTATTACAATAATGTTATAGATAATATATACCAGTAATGTTTAACATAAAAATCAAAACCACCTAGAAACTAAACTGATTTCATTACCAAGGTCAAACTTCCTTTCTGACATAATATCTGACGACCATCTCACGGGTGTAAGAATCATAGCAATTGCGCATGCGTCAATTTATTCCGGTCCGGACTTCTGTTGCAACCCTTTCTTTACGAGTGGTTTGTTTGGCGGCGACGAGGATATTTTCACCCCGCGCCAAACCAAGCATCTGTCCGCTGTCGTTGACATTCTCGAATGGATGAACAGTATAAATAGAAGCGTCTCAATCCTATGATAGTACTTTACGCAAGTCCAATTTGATTGGCTAGTTTCACGGGCTTGGCTTCACTTGGATATCTCGCTAATCTGATTGTTGCAGTAACCATTTGATTTTGAATATGCGCGTTGTTTCGTAGAAATACAATACATACACAAGCGCCTCAGCGTACAGCGTAAGTGTCCGACAAGTTGACTCTGATTTGCTCCTCATTTTCATATATATGTTGTATGGTTGTTAGTATTTCTTGCAAACTTATATTAAAGGGTACTTATACTTTAAAGAGCTTCATTTCGTGAAGCAACGATGGCCTGACGGCTAAAGTCACCCACATTCAGATTAGCGTCGGCAGCGGAGGATGACTACCCCAGTTCGAACCCAGCTGGCGGAAAACTTTTTAGATCCTCCAAATTATTTTTAAAAAATTCAAATTTAATTCCTTTTCATTCTAATTTACTTTTCCCAATTTTTAATACCCTTTTTATATTTTTCCAAGCTTCCGTTGATTTTACATAAATAATCTAAGAACCACTCCTGAACTCACAACCAACTGATATTTTTCCGCCCCTCTGCCGTCCCCTTTGCTTTAGGATGATTGTGTAGTATCCACCGCTGGCTTAGGACCATTCTGATGTAACAAAAAGCATACATAAAACACTAACTTATATAATTATTAACTTATATAATAAAAGGATACAATTTTCGGCTCCCACCTCTACCCACCCATAGCCATGGGTCTGAAAAGAAAAGAAGAAAGCACAAAGGAAGTGATAAATCGCCAACAGAATTCTCATGACTACTGCACATTGTGACTAATGTCAGCAATAAAAGAAAATTTAACATAAACTGCCTTGCAGTATCGTGTGAACAAACATTTTCAACACGAACAAAGCTGAGGGAACATGTGACGAGTGCTCATAATGTAGTATTGGATGTAGAGCAAATGGATATAGAGCACAATTACAAGTTATAAAATAATTTATTTTTCAGAAACTCATAATGTGTGTGTTTGACATTTAAATAAACTTTTAAATTATGAACTTACACAAATTAACTTTTTTCGTAGAAAGATAGTATAGAATAGATAGTATTTAATACTTATTTACTGATCGTAAATAAGCCTTACTTATACTAAACTATAAAAATAGGATTCTAAACTGGCCGTACTTATTACTTTAACATCTGACAGCAAACTCAAAAAATCCTCGTATTGTAAGCGATAAATTGCCAAATTTGGCATACCTTTCCCCAGAACCAAACATGGAGTTAAAAATTTCCAACTCCATACGCATGCGCAATTGCTATGATTCTTACACCCGTGAGATGGTCGTTAATATCTGTAGCTACTTGAATGAACTTATGCAATTCTGTCTCAGTTTTTACACTAGTTAAACAATTGTAAACATAAAAACTGTTTTTAAATTTCTGAAAGATATCCACAGGATATTTTGAGTTCCCAAGTTGTGCTTTCTCCAAAATCGTTTCTAGATTATATTGAATCACAGAATTAAGTAAGAAAGGGCTACCAGAAATTCCAAAGACGAACCGACAGTGTCTAAAATATTTCAGTTCATTGTTTTCGTTATACTAAAGAAATCTCAAATAGTTTTTGTCGTTTTCTTGCAGGCAAATTTTTAAAAATGCTTTACGGATGTCCACCGTAACTCCAAACTTGTTCATCCGAAAACTTGTTAATATAGGGGGGATTAACTCAACAATGTTTATTCCTTTCTCCAGGCAGTCATTCAGCTTGGGGAAGCTCTCAGCTTCGCTGAAGCATCAAACACAGGTCTGATTCTGGTTGTGGTATTTTCTTTCACGACGTGTCTGTGTGGTAAATAATGAGACGGCAATTGAATATCATGTTTAGGAACTTCTTCAATTATTCCTTCTCTTGTCCGTCCTCTTCAAATATTTGATTATAATCGTCATACAAATTTTCTTCTTTTAACTTTCGCACAGTACCGTCCAGTCTCTTTAAAGCCAAGTTAAAGTTACCAGGCAGGGGAAAGTGATCGTCATGCCAAGGTAAATGTACCACAAAACGATTGTCTTTGTTGACCTGAACTGTGATGAGAAAATGATCTCTGGCTGATTCCTGAAGGTCTTCTTTAGTTTTCTTCTCAGATGGATCGATAATGCCAAGTGTGTCAAGAGTCCACAATTCTGTTATTGTCTTAGTTGTAGAAAGCATAGAATTAGCTACAGATATTTAATTTTCCTCTGAAGAAATCTGGCGTGTACGTCCCATAATAGTCCACCCTAAACGTGTTTCCATTGCTGTTAAACCACAAGGTAAGGATTTGTAACCCCCGGTAATGATTTTTCCAGCTACACATCGGCTCCTATTAAAATTTCAATAGGACCTTTATAATCATCGTTCACATGAATACTACAGTCAGTAAGCTCTTTTAAATGAATCGCAAGCATTGTCGGTGGAACGCTTTCACAGATAACAGGTTGACTCAATACTTGGAAATGACAGTTATAAGACCCATTGCAACTTGTCAAATATAAAGTAAACACATCATGCTTACACACTCCTGTATTTTCTCCACCGAACAAAGAATGTTGAAGATATTCCCAGCTTTCCCTTTTATATTTCATCTTTTTCGCAGTATTTTTTTAAATGTAAGAACGCTGCGAAGCAGAGTCTATGATGGCTCTTGCCTTCCGTTTTCTCCCATCACCTCTGATTAAAACCGTTAACGTTAGTAACATAACACTAGGGCTTTTGGACCCATTCGCAAGTGATTGATCCTCATTCGGAACATTGTCTAACTCTGCTGAAGTTTCGTTTCCGGTAGGTGAGAATGCTTGTTGCTTTATGTTATGACAGAATAAAATATGATGTCTTTTTCCACAACCCAAACAAGTTACCTTTGAGTAACATTTACGAACTTGATGACCTGGTTTTAAGTACAGAAAACAGCACCCTGATTTCTCTACGATATTCTCTCTATCTTTCATCGCCATTTTTCGTACCTTCAAACAGTCTGTGGAATTATGTAAATTGTGGCAAAATATGCACTGCCTCTGTTTCTTTGAAGAGGTTAAAAGTTCAGCCGCACTAGCTATTTGACGAGTGTCCTCATATTTGCGTTTATTGTTTCCAGCCCTCTTCTCCTTGAACAATTTAAAATTATGCTTGGTTTCAACTCCAAAATTTTATGAGGCTAAAACTATACGTTCTTCTGCCTGTACTTTATCTTAAGAAAATCAAGAATTGAATTGAGATCAGTCTTTGTAGTAATTTTAGTAGTATTTTGATCTTCCTCATGATGTGATCTACGACTTGTAGATCTGTATCGTTCCCACGCTAGAAGCGTTTCCTCAGGTAAAGGAGACTCAACAAGTGGGAAAAGCATCGCCGCATATTTATCTCTAGTTGCTCCTAATATCTCAAGCGCACGGAGCTTTGTTTCTAATAAATCATAAAGATTTCTCAAAGATTTTCTCATATTCTGCTTTCGGAGAACTAATGATAGAAGATCTCTAACATACACTTGTATAAGTAATTCTTCTCTGTCAAAACGTAATTTTAATTGTTCTATAGCTTTCTCATAACTGTTTCCCCCGGGTGGAAAACTTTTAATTAAATCTTCGGCAACACTTCCCTTCTCCATACATTGGGATAGGTATGCAAACTTATCATGCGGATCTAAATTAAGGTCTTTATCGACTTTCTCAAATTGACCCCAAAATCTAAGCCAGTTCCTTAAATCTCCATTAAATGTAGGCAACTGTATTTTAGGGTAACGTGATAATGTATTTTTCTAAGAAACACTACAATTCGAAACAACGTCTTCTCTTTCTGAAAGTGAAAGTTGTTTCAACTTAAACTGTAACAACCGCCAACGGTCTTTATAACTTTCTGATTCATCGATCTCTTTCTCTATTACATCATCTTCAACGACTTCAGAAAAAATAAACTGCTTAATAATTTCTTCAGAATTTACCATTAGCGTAGCTTTCTCCTCAATAACTCTCAGTTTAACTATTTTATCAGAAATTTCTAAGTTTGCTTCTTCAGCATCAAACTCGTTACATGCTTTACTAAACAGTCTCCTCTGCTGAGTTCTATTTTTCTTTGCTGCTTCCATTTCAATTCAGAAATTAGTATAAACAATTCAGAAAGTAGGATAAACAAACAAAAACTCACTCATTAATCAGCAATCGAGTCCTGTCGCTGACGCCAGATGTTCCGTTTTGGATTTCGGAATAAGAAGTAATCCAGAGTGTAGTTGGTGTAGTAAACTGTTCCATAAAAACGCCTTATATCACAAGTACTCAAGCAGTTTATTTACAGTTCTCATACGTACTGTACCGTCATGTAAGAACTAGACGGACAGCTGGTTTAAAATTAAACTATTTATTTAGATAAATTAAATATTTACATTTAAATTTACAAGATTAATTAAGGCACAGCCATCGACCATCGTTATCCTGCCTGGAGCCAAAGTAACAATGGCAAACAGAGACGTCTGTCTCTCGTCTAATCTAGAATCAGTTTTCTCTCAAAATCCACGTTCTCTTGGTTCTCCAGAACCGCAGCTGCGAACGTGAGGGGGGGGGGAGTGAATTCCCAGCCCTGGCAAGAGATGTTTATGTCCTCCACAGAACTCAAGACACCCCCACACAGATGCAAAAAACCGTTTGTAACCGACTTGGGTTCCCAACAGCAAATCTTCATCCCAGACATGGGATTAGGGAACCGACGGAAACTCCAGCTGTGTCGATGGATCAAACGGAACGCCGGGCCGCCGATGAGAAAATACTCTCTTTCGGTATTTTGTCAAAACCCGCACGTGCAAAGTCTGAAGTTGTTTTTTGTCACCGTCTGGCTGTTGAGCACATTCCAGCGTCCACGTGTTAGAGGAAAGGGTCGGCTAGTACCATATGGTACAACCACCCCCACTACTGAAAAAACTTTTCCCAAAGGTGAAAAGTTTTCAACGCACGCATCCACAGAAGCACGGATAATCACCCACTGGCAATTCAGAATAACAGATCACTTACCACTACCATATCCTGAAACCGTGACTCAAGAATATGTGTAAGGAAAGTTAAATCCAATCAATTTTAAATTCATATACCAGAGTAACTTTCTACTCCCTTACAGTATGGTCACTCAAGGTTCAAGTACTAATTTAAAAAAAAACCAAAATAAACACTTAACTTTAAGAATTATACCAAGTTTGTTAAAACGAAAACCAAATCACATTAACCACATCACATATTAGAATTTCGTTAAGCGAAACCCAAAATTTCAATACACATTACGAACTATACAAATTCCATTAATCACACCAAAATACAACAAAGCACATTTCTAAATTCAATATTTTCGCTAAGCGAACCCAGAATAAACAAACCACACGAACTGTAATAATAATTTCATTAAACAAACCAAAATACACCAAAACATATATAAAATATCAATCTTGTTAAGCGAAAACCAAATTCCTAAGTTTCACTCAACACACGTCATGAGTTGCAATTTTAAGACTACAAATATTTGACAGTTGTTTAGAATGACTGAGTGTAAACATCCTAAACACAAAATTAATTTCCACTCTACACAAAACATAATTTAAATTGGCACGTAGCTTTCAGCGAAAGGTAGTCGAAAGAAGAACATAGATACAAGAAATCAATTCCACCATACACAAAACATAGTTTACAACTTTTAACATTTAAAATCCTCAGCAAAAGATACTGAAATCATTGAATGAATATTTCATAATTACAAAGCTACCAATTTCACTCCGAGCAAACATGATTCACAATTTTAGCACTTAAAATCTCCAGCAAGAATAAAGAAACATTGAAATGAAATGCCCATAACTACAAAAATTTCCATTTCACTCAACTCAAAACATGATTCGCAATTATATTACACTATACAGCACAAATCTTCCTCAATTACATTTTATTTAACTCTTTAAATTTTCGTAAAAAGCGCGACTCAGACTGTCGGCATTAAAATTTTTTTATCTTTCCCGGATCGGTGTTCGATCGCGGAATTTCCAATTTTTTTGGTCGACGTATTGCCACAATCATCAATACCCTCCCGATTTCACATTCCTGCCAATCTCGTGACAATTTTGTTTGGGGTCCTAACCATTTCTCATACCGCAAGGTGTCTGGGGTTTTTATACTCTTCCCGTGCACCAATTCTGCCGGGGCGTAAACGCTGCTCACGCGTTCCGTGGAAAACACTAACGGTTCTAGTGTAAGTCGTGGGTCCCAATCTGATCCGGCTCCGGAACCTGACGCTAAAGGTCTTGGCTTTACCCCTTCACTCACTAGCAACTCTTTTCTTTTCCCCTTTTGGCCCACGTGACCTATTTCAAAAGTTTCCTCCTGAACGGAAACGGACACCTCTAACTGTTCTTCTAACCCTGGGCCACTTTCCGTTATCTTTCCCTTACTGCTATTCGGTATTTCCAGGAAAATCATTCCCGTCGTTTCACTTGCTACCCCCACTGGAATAACTAACGGTTCTTTCGATCGCACCTTTGTGTCGGTCTGGATTACCACCCTCGGAGAGGATAGCTTGGCTACTTGGGGGCTTAATTTCCTCCCTCCATGAACATCGTCTATCTTCAGTTCTTTTTTCTGGTCGTTAGCCTCTGTCGTAGGAAGACTAATCGGCTCGCCCGACCTCAACTCCGCGTCGGTCTTATTTATCGCCAACGGGGTCGCAACCAATTGGACAGACACTTCTTCCCTTCGCGAAACATTTTCTCCACACTTCTGCAAGCGGGTTTCAACTGAATTACTTTGCTCAGATCTCTTTTGTAGATACGGCATCAGTAATTCATGTTCGGCCTCCCGTCCGATTCGATTTATCTGTTCTAAAGATACTCCTTTCCCCAACCTCGGACAATTTGGCCTTAAATGGTCGCTCGCGTTGCACTCAAAACACCGCGGCGAACGTCTCCGGTCAGAAGTGTCAAATTTCCCTCCCGGGGAACTAGGCGGGAAAAAATCGTTCCTCTCCATAGAGGAGAGATAAGAATAGAGAGCGCATCGCCATTCATGTGGTCGAAAAAGCTGTTGTACTATTAACTTTGCGTTTTAGCCCACCCTTAAACCAGATTTGGCTTCATATCACCATGCCACGTAAACAATCTTGGCGATACCTTCGCCTGCGTAATGTAAACATTATCGTGCTTTCACCTTTTAGAACCAAATAAGCACAAAATAAATGAAATGTGCTTATTTTGTAAAAAATACGAAGTTCGTGCTTATTTTGTAAAAAATACGGAGTTCAAACAGATAATTTCGCATAAAGTATTTTTACTGTATGATTTTGCGTACTTTGAACCATTATTTCATAAAAGCAAAGTTTATTAGCATGTCAATTTTTTCTACTTTGCTGACTTAAAATGTTTATAAACTAAAGATGTTTAAAAAACAGTGGTGGAAAGTTGAAAATTCAATGTGATATTAATGATTTTAGATCACTTTGTTAATTTTGAAAATACAGGGTGTTTCAGTGAACCGTTTCAGAACTTCTAAGAGGGGTAGGGTACATCCTGACAACTCGAAATCATATAGCAATGTGGGGTCGGAAATGCTTTCCTGAAGCGGTGTTGTACACAGAAGCACCGTAAAGAAAAGAGACCGTAAGTGAGAAATCGTTTTAATAAAACATGAAAAGAAGCAAAAGGTACATGAATTAAAGTAAGTGTTCGAAGTTTCTTCCACGGGCTACAATGAACGCCTCATATCTCCGACGCATGGACATCCGAACATTCTGGAATACTCCAGGCATATCTCGAATTTCTCCGGCAGCTACTGCAATTCTTGCAACCAGCTCCTCAACATTGTCAACAGGGGTGTCATAAACTAGCGATTTCAGATGACCCCAGAAACAAAAATCAAGACATGATAGGTCGGGTGACCGAGCAGGCCAACGCACGGGACCACCACGTCCGATCCACTGCTGACCAAATGTGACATCCAGGTAGTTACGAACATCTCCGCTATAATGGGCAGGGGCTCCATCGTGTTGGAACCACATTGTCTGTTGCGTCGATGCAGAAATCTGTTCATCTCTCAAAAGTTGTGGCAATACTTGCTGCAGAAAGAGCAAGTAGTTAGGTCCGGTTAGACGAGACGGTAACAGGTAAGGTCCGATGAGGTGATCTCCCATAATACCGGCCCATACATTGACCGTAAATCGAATCTGTGCTGCACGATGTAGTATTGCATGCGGGTTCTCGACCGCCCAGATATGGTCATTATGCGTGTTGAAAATTCCTTCCTTTGTGAAGGATGCGTCATCGGAAAACAACACTTCAGCAGGAAAAAGAGGATTTGTAGCACATTTTCCAAGGTACCACTGTGCGAAAGCAATACGAGGTGCATTATCCTCCGGTTGCTGTGTCTGGACACGCTGCACGTGAAACGGATGCATGTCTTCTTCTCGGAGAATCCTCCAGACGCTGCAATGGGAAACCCCGACTGCGTTTGCTACACTTCGTGTACTCGTTCTTGGATTCCCCTGTACATGCTGCAGCACATTCTGTTCGACGTCTGCAGTCCGTGCTGTTCTTACCCTGTCCCAGTCAGCTCTTTCTAATGAACCTGTCTCAGCTAACCTCTGGTGCAGTCTTGCAAAGAAATTATGACTGGCGTTACGCCTCGTCGGATATCGTTCCGCGTACAAACGCTGTGCGGCTGGCCCACTACAATTTGCAGCCCCGTACGCCAAATGCATATCGGCTAACTCTGCGATCGTGTAATCATCCATCCTACTAACTTGGCGTTCTTGTGCGAAATGAAGATTCCCTACACGAAAGCTCGGGATTTTCGCACAACGCCATCTACCGCGTCAGGAAAGCATTTCTGACTGCCCATTGGTATATGATTTTGGTTCGTGAGGATGTACCCTACCCCTCTTAGAAGTTCTGAAACGGTTCACTGAAACACCCTGTATGCGTTATGATTTTAAAACTTGTAAGTAATAATTATTAGATTTTGAAACAGATTTTGTTTTTCAAATACGTTTTCACTGTGAATAAATTTCATGGCTTTTGGACAAGCGTTTAAAAATACATATGCAGGAAGATCATTGATATTTTTTTAATGACTCAGATAAATAAGTATGCCATACTCTAACAGAAGCACTTAAGTTACATAGATTACATTAGGTCAATTCCTTGAAAAATAGGACAGTCAAGAGAAAATAATTTCAAAATTTTTTATCTCAGCTTTTTTTAAGATTTTGCCATACTGTTTTAAAGTATAGAGAAGCAAAGAACGCACAAATAAAAATTAAGAAACGAAATTATGACTAAAAAATACAGAAAAGCCCCATCCAATGAAGACAAGCCAATGAAAATGACATTATCTGTACTGTTAAAGACATGAGTAGGGTGATCCTTCAGTTCCTCTCTCCTTGCAATTATTTGCACAACAGTTGGCCAACCATTTTTTTCAATAAACTTTCTCTCTTCAACGCGTCAATTTGCCGTCCCAATGTTAAATCCCATAGAGACCGTTCTCAGAGGCGAAGAAGCGTTCGTTCGTCACGTGGTCTTACGAGGGCAGCCACTGGCAACCCCTATGCGCTCTCTACCTTCATTCCTCCTCTAAGTTCCTCTCTCGAGTGGGGGCCGGTGGGTAATTCTCCTCCCTTACTTTCGCTGGGGAAAATGTACTTCCCTGGGGTTTTAGTCGGGATGCCTCAATCCGTAGTTTTTCAAGCTCAAAGTAATACCGTCTTTCTTGTTCCCTATCCGCTCTCTCTTGTTCCTTTTCCTGCCTCTCCTCCTCCCGTCTTTCCTGTATAATCCTTTCTAACGCCACTTTTGCGTATTCCTCATCGTAGGAATCGTGCGAGAGGATTAACTCCTTAAGTTGGTATAAGTTGGTCCCAATAATCCCGGAGTAACCGTTCCTTCTAAAAATTACGCTAGTTCCTCTAGATCTTGTTTCCTACCTTTGCCCAAGTACGCCATTTCGAAAATTCAAAATTACTTCTCGATTTTGCTCTTGCACAACACCCAATTCAATACTTTTTACGGCATACAGTATACAACATATCATACAACATACCATACCATAATTTAGCAATTCTCAGATAGACAATACAGATTCAAAATACTTAAGCTAAATCAATTTCCTTTAGAGTGACCACACTAATTGAGATTAGCAAAATTTTTATCGATTACACATATTCTTGAAACTTAGTCACAGTGACAAAATAGGGAAATGACACTAACCTGTATCTGCTGATTTTGGATCACTTGGCACCACTGTCCACAAGCTGGACCACGGGTGGAAACACTGCACTGCACTATCTTCGGCTAAAAAGCCCACAAACACACTCTTCGGCTGAAAGCCCACTAGTGTAGTTCGTCTCGACCTCTTCCACAACGCGCACAAATAACACTGCGCCACTGACGAAAAAAACGGTTCGCGATGAACCTATATTAAACGGTCAAGATGACCTCTGGACGCACCGGTGGGAAATTTTTCCCAATAATAAACGGTCAAGATGACCTCTGGACGAACCGATGGGAACTTTTTCCAATAATAAACGGTCAAGATGACCTCTGGACGAACCGATGGGAACTTTTCCCAATAATAAACGGTCAAGATGACCTCTGGACGAACCGGTGGGGAATCTATTCCCCTGATGAACTGGACTTGTCGTACTTTCCGTCGATTCCGCTCACGCTCCGTTGAAAAGGACCGGCAACTCGAAACCAAAACCAGAACTTCTTGCGACGAGTTTCCGTTTCGGTGATGGATGGGGTCGGTGACTCCGGTACCTCCTTCTCGCTTTCTCAACGCAGAGGGAACAGTCTCCGTGAAAGCGAAAATCCGAACTTCTGGTTGCGAAGTTCTATCGGGTTTCAGCGAAAGCGACAATCCGAACTTCTGGTTACGAAGTTCTATTGAGTTTCAGCGAAAGCGAGAGAGAGAGAGACAATCCGAACTTCTGGTTGCGAAGTTCTATCGGCCTTCTCTTTCAGGCAAAACGGCAGGTTCGATTTATTTGTCGAGGCTGTTTTAATCTATCCAACCCGTTGCCACCATAATAATAAGCTGTACCGTCATGTAAGAACTAGACGGACAGCTGGTTTAAAATTAAACTATTTATTTAGATAAATTAAATATTTACATTTAAATTTACAAGATTAATTAAGGCACAGCCATCGACCATCGTTATCCTGCCTGGAGCCAAAGTAACAATGGCAAACAGAGACGTCTGTCTCTCGTCGAATCTAGAATCAGTCTTCTCTCAAAATCCACGTTCTCTTGGTTCTCCAGAACCGCAGCTGCGAACGAGAGGGGGGGGGGTGAATTCCCAGCCCTGGCAAGAGATGTTTATGTCCTCCACAGAACTCAAGACACCCCCACACAGATACAAAAAAACGGTTGTAACCGACTTGGGTTCCCAACAGCAAATCTTCATTCCAGACATGGGATTAGGGAACCGACGGAAACTCCAGCTGTGTCGATGGATCAAACGGAACGCCGGGCCGCCGATAAGAAAATACTCTCTTTCGGTATTTTGTCAAAACCCGCACGTGCAAAGTCTGAAGTTGTTTTTTGTCACCGTCTGGCTGTTGAGCACATTCCAGCGTCCACGTGTTAGAGGAAAGGGTCGGCTAGTACCATATGGTACAGTACACTCTGCTTTAAATCACAAAATAACACTCAGCAGCATTTATGGCGTAAATAATACACAATTTTCTCTAGCAAAATTCTGAAAGTAACTGAAAGGCCATTATCTGCGTATATCACAAAAACTAGACTGTTGCCATTCGCAACTTAACAAATATATCAAAACAAAGATAATAATCACGGTAGAGTATCAATCCAACACTGGCGGCAGACGCAATTAAGTGTAATACACTGTACATTTGACCTGTATGCCCAGTCGGGTTCTTAAGAGCATAATTGCACATGAGCATAATTGAAAGATGAACTTCAATGGTGACTGTTTTGTGATTTGAATATACCATAAATTGCCAAAAATTGTAGTCTTTTTGTTAGAAAGAAGAGCTTAATTTTGTGATAGGTATGGAGGCATAAGAAAGTTAAAATTTTCCTTCGTTTCAAAATCTTGCGTTTTTTCGTACTCTCAACTCATGTGGGATGAGATTTAAACAAACAAATTTTTTTTTTTTGGATGTGAGTTCTGAACTTTTAAAACAGTAAAATTAAAACTGTGTCCAAAAATTTATCTAAAAATTAATTTTGGTTGAAAATTTTTAGACTACAGAACGCCTGGACAAATACTTTGTTTCTTTACATACAGAAACTCGGCAATTTACTATGATTATTCAAGTTCTTTAAATTTACAGGCAGAAATGATTTTGGAATTCTGTGTCCATTGCTAGGAAACATTAATATTTGTGACGAAATAACTCCATTTAATATTTCTTTTCTTATGTGTACAATGTTAAAATATAGGAATACACTACCATACAATAATGGACCGGCCACCAGATTTGCATAAAATCCGACTGCTTGTTTGGTGGTGGTTTTCGTGGTATGGTCTGGGACCTTTGCATGTTGTTCCTGGTAAATTGAACGTCGACGCTTACTTGAACATTTTGGACCATCAGGTTCATCCGACCCACTCGCAATTTTATGGAATGGACGAATATTACTTCAACGCTCCATGTCATCTTGCAGCCTCTTTCAAGAAGTGGTATCAAGATATGGATGTAAAACGTCTTTCCCGGCCTGCTCAGAGTCCCGACCTAAACCCCATAGAATATTGGTGAGACGAGTTAGAGCGACGCTTACTACCAGGGAACCACGTCCGAAATCAACAGCTGAGCTGGTGACATTCTTGCTGCAGGAATGAACACAAATACCTATAGCTGTGTATCTAAACCGTGTTGAAAATATGCCCAGAAGGGTTGCTAGTGTAATTGCAGTTCGTGGCATCCCCCTATTCAAGCATGTATTCTTTCCCTTATACCATCACATCTTGCTGTTTGGTTCGTTATTGTAAGGTAGTCTCTATTTTACTTCTGGAAGTTATTATTTTTGCTTTGTTTTCGTCTATATCATATTTTGCTGCACAGCAGCTAATTAGTCCGAAATGGCCTAAAATGGATTCCCAACTACTACGAACATCCATGCCAATTATGGAATCTGAACACAGCCTGTTGAACTGAAGACCAGAGCTTGGCTACCAGTTTGACAATGAATTTTTTCATCCATTTGAAGCATAAATAATTATACTTCTTTTTGACCGCATTGAACAGGCATGTGAATTTAAATCAGCTTGATTTCAATCAAGGGATAAGTGATCAAGTTTCCTTCTATATTGTGTTTGATAATATTGAAAATGAAGTAACTATAAACAAAACGCATGTTATTTTATTTTAATGTTAAGAATTTGCTAGTCACACCAAAAATTGTACTGAAAATCGTCTTCCCTTTGAAGACACTAAATCATAGGGGTAACCAGGGGAGGGGAGTTCAACCCCCCCCCCCCACACACACACTCAGTTGAGAATTTTTTTTTTGCTAATATATATATATATATATATATATATATATATATATATATATATATATATATATATATATATATATATATATATATTGTAGAAATGTTCAAGCAGAACACTATATTAGATATTCATAAACGTTTATTATTACATTGAGGACAGTTACACGGTTGGGACAAACATTTAAAGTAAAGGAAAACATTAAATAACATCCGAGTTACATCTTAGCGAGAAACATCTTAGCACATCTTATCAGCGTGACATCTTAGCACATCTTATCAGCGTGACATCTTAGCAGCTATCTAAAAGGAAGTAACTGATGTATATAGAGGGCGCTTTAGGAGGGAACTCCTATTGGGCGAGAGAGGTTTAGGCGAAAACCATTCCTACAACTCGGCCGTCCTGTAATGGTTGCGACCTCGCATGTTAAGAGCTGGCGCTCAAAATATGACATGACAATCAAGAAAATATAACAACAAAATTACATCTTAAAGGAATCAGTAATTATATAATAAAGATACACTTAAATGCAAAACAACACTTAAATATTGCACACTGTTAATCAGATAAAACATGGTGAGACATCTGGATAATATCTAACTAAAATCCTGAAAACACAAAAAAAAAATACAAGCAGAATCGATCACTCTGGAATGAAAAGTAAGAAAGGAGGGAAAACATTCGAAAAGAAGATTAGGGTTGAATCTACAAAACGGGAAATCAAAACTAAACAAAGGAAATAATAAACAGGAAGTCATAATGTAAAAATAATAAAACAAATCGGTATGCTTTAAAGATGGAAAAAATCATGAGCTTCAATAAAAATAAATACAGAAATTAATATTAGAACTATGTTCCTGTGAAATAGTAATATGTACAATAAAATAATGAATAGATGAAAAATGCACAAGGTAAAATTATATGACACAAATAAACGTTCCATCTGAAAAAAAGAAAGAAAAATGTTTATCGCTGAAATAAAAAGAATTAGTTCAGGAGTCCATGGCTTCATAAATTCAGCTACTGTAGAAGTTCGATTAGGTCCATCAAAGGTCGAAAGTTTTTCTACATCGTAGGTATCATTTGGCTTAACTTTGGTAACACGGTAAGGTCCGATGAATTTGGGAAATAACTTCATACCAGGAGAGAGCATTCTTTTGATGGCAACTTGATCATCAATTTTATACTTCTGAGGTTTCTTTCGTCTTAAATTGTAGGTACGCAGGTTTTCATTTTGAACTTTATAAATTTGTTCTTTAGCCGCTTTTCGGAGATTTTCGCGTTGTTGGGTAAATTCGGTTTGAAAGTGTTCTTGTAGAAGTTGCTGGATGTTCTGATCAGATCTGGACTTCATTGTTACACCAAATAAGAGTTCAAAAGGCGTCGTGTTTATACTACGCTGAAAAGTGGAGTTGATGACCTGTTGAACCTTTGGAACAAATTTATACCACTTATGCGGATCATCTTGCGACAGCTTGGAAGTAACCGAAATAATAGTTCTGTTCGTTCTTTCGATCTGTCCATTTGCTCGTGGAAGTCCGGTAGTAACATGATGCAGTCTAATATTCTCTTCGGAGCAGTATTTGCTGAATTCTTCAGATGTAAATGCTGTACCACGGTCGGTAATGATTTGATACGGATTACCAAAAATAGCTTTTTGGAGTTCTAACTTCGTTATAACTTCACTAGATGTTGTAGATTTCGTCGGATAAAGCCATACAAACTTAGTGAAGGAATCGGTAACTGCAAGGATATGTTTGTAATTTGTATTGGAACTGGGTAGGACTCCGAGATGATCTATATGATAAGTATGAAGAGGAGTATCTTCCTTCGGCAAAGTATGCAGGGAACCTTCTTGCTTACCAGTCTTGCGATTAGCTAATATGCATGTAACACAATTTTTAATGTATTGTTCCACTTTCTCAGTAAGTTGAGGAATGAAAAACTGAGATTTAATATGCTCTTCTGTTCGTTTCACAGCAAAATGTCCTTTGTCATGAGCATTCTTAATTATTTCTGTCTGCATAGAAGATGGAATAACAAGTAAATCTGCACCATTAATGAATTTGTAAAGGATATCATGTTGAACAACATAGTCTTCATATGATTGGTTTTTAAGGATTTCTTTTATAGCACGGAGGAGAGAGAGTGTTCAGAATCTTTGTCTTGTGCACGTTGTATTTGGAGAATGAGGGGATCAGGTGATGTTGAGGTGACCACTTGAACACGGCTGAGAGCATCTACATGTGACATTCGAGAGCCACATCTATGTTCGATTTGATAATCATAGTCCTCTAGCATTAAAGCCCATCTGGCGACTCTGGTACTGAGTTCTCGTTTAGTCATAGTTTTCTTAAAAGCATCACAATCAGAAATAATTTTGAAGGGAAAACCAAGAACATATACACGGAATTTTTTTAGAGCTTCGACGACAGCGAGTACTTTGAGCTCATAACTGGAGTATTTTCTTTCAGGGTCGGAAGTTTTTCTGGATATGTAATATACAGGATGAAAATCATTGTCAGTAATGGAACGTTGCATTAAAATGGCTGCAAGTCCGTCAATGGAATCATCTGTATGAATTTGGGTATCTACATTTTGGCGGTAGATCTGCAAAACAGGGTTTTGGCAAAGTAATTTTTTAAGGTGATTAAATGCAAATCGTTCGTCGTCACCAAATTGAAAAGGGACATCTTTACGTAAAAGGTTACTAAGAGGACGAGAAATAGTGGAACAAGATAGTAAAAATTTTCTGAAATATCCTGTTAAACCTAAATAGCGCTGCAATTATTTAGCATTTTTAGGTTCTGGGTAATTTACAACGGCAGCTGTTTTCGAAGGAGAAGGGTAAAGTTTGCCATCTTCAACAATATGTCCAAGAAACTCGATTTTCTTTTGGAAGAATTGACACTTTTTAAAATTTATATCTAGGCCATATTCACTTGCTACTTTAAGAACTTGTTTGAGACGTTCGATACCTTCGGTTTCATTTGTTGCAGTGATAACAAGATCGTCCATGTACGGCAAAACAAATCCTTGAACAATCAATTCTCGAAAAACAGTATTTATAAATCTTTGAAATACTGAAGGGGATTTGCAGAGACCAAATGGCATGCGTAAAAATTGATATTGGCCGCTATTAGTGACAAAAGCTGTATAGGGACGACTTTTTTCGTCAACGGACACATGAAAAAATCCGTTTTTTAAATCAATAGTACTGAAAACACTAGCATCTTGCAATTTATCTAAAATATCGTCTATGTTGGGAATTGGGTAATGATCTTTTTCTATAATCCGGTTTAAGGGTCTGTAGTCAATACAAACTCTATGATCACCGTTTTTCTTTTTCACCACAACCACAGTACTGGCATACTCTGAAGAGCAGGGTTCTATGATTTTGTTTGTGAGCCATTCGTTAACTTGTTTCTCGACTATGGCACGTTCGGAGAATGGTAAACGACGGGGAGGACGGAAAAGAGGTTTCTGGTCTTTAAGAGTAATGGACATCTCAATGTTGGTAGTTTTCGTTTTGTTAGGTGTATATTGAAATATTAAATTCTCAACTTGTGACTTAATGTCGAGGGTAATAACGGGTGCAATGTCATACTCTGGTGAGTCATCAGTAATATCTAGCACAAATGGTTCGTCAGGAGAATTATCGATGAGAAATTTCGTGAAATTTATACCTGTAGGAGTTATGGTTAGTTGAGCTTGGTTAATTAAGTCACATCCAATAATTAAAGCAAAAGACATTGAGTTATTGGGAACCACACGAACAGCAGTTGTGAAGGTATGATGATCAATTTCAACATTACTGCGAAATGATCCAATGGCAGGTATTCGGGAAAATCCAAATCCAGTGAGAAAGCCATCAACAGCAACAAGTTCTGGGCTACCAATCTTTCGCCATTCATCCTCTCTGAGAAGAGTTACTTGTGAGCCTGTGTCTACAAGTCCTACTAACTGTGTCCCTAAAATTTTCACAGATTTACACATGGTTTGACAGGATTGAACCTGAGAGACATTGTTTACGTCATTACCAGTGAGTTTAGTTTTCAAATTGTTTGGACAATCGTGACTTTTGTGACCATATTTGTTGCAAACAAAGCAACGGGGTCCCTTTCCTTGGTGTTCACAGTTGCGGGAAATATGATTTTTACCACCACATAAGTAGCACCTTAGATTACTCTGATTCAGTTGTTTTGATTGAGTGATTCGTTCGCGATAATTTTGTGAAGAGTCCACACGATAATTTGACTGTCGTGTTGACTTTACTGTATGTTCATTAAAATTCTTTGAAATCATGGAAGATGAACGTTCGAAAGAGCAAAATTTTTCGAAAATTTTAATTTTTTCCCTTAAGTCAGCAATTGTCTTACATCCATACAATACTGTTTTATTGCCTCGCTGTTCAGGAATACCATTGATGACATAATCACAGAGGGCAGATTCTTCGATATTACGCTTAGAAGCGATTTCACGCATCGTAATTAAATATTCAAGCAATGTTTAGCCATTACGTAAATGTCGCGCACATAAGAGCTTATGAACATCAGCACTGTTCAACCGCTCACCAAATTCGGATAATAATTGGTCTTTCAGAGCATTCCATGTATGGATTCCAATTAAAGAATGCAATAGCTTAGCTGCAGGTCCTCGAAAAGCTCTTTTAGCTAAGGTTAAAGTTTGCAGATCATTTAATTTATATAAAGTTGCCAGATCGGAGACGTTTGATATAAAAGCTTGAACACTGTAAATGCCTTGACCAGAAAATGGTTTAAGAGAGTCTAAAATTTCAAGCATAAAGTACATCGCGTTATTCATTTCGGGTAATAAACACTGATCGTTACTTGAACGCACTTGAAATGGATTACTGTTTATAGTTTTTGTTTTGTCTTCGTCCGCGTTTCGAGAGTGGGGGAAAGAAACTGTTGGGGTGGCGCCGAAATGTCGTCTTCCTCCTCAGCCGAGGAAATGTCGGATTTCTGCTGACTCAAATGCGGGAACCCTTGTTGTAAACATTCGTCTATGATTTTCAACAGCTGTACACTATTCTGAGTGTGGTCGATATCAATTCGAAGGATACCATCACAAATTAATATTAATTCAGAAGTGGGGAATGCAAGAATCTGTTTTTCCCACTCGGAAGAACGAGCGAAATTAGAACCGAAACCACTGAACGATCTTAAATTTGACCTATTTTTTCGTTGCTGGTCGTTTCCAAAAACAATGAAATGTAAATTCTTAATCGTTTTGGATGAAGCAGATTTTAATATACGTAACATCTGAGGGATTTCACTTAGAGTCAACATCTTGAGAAATGAACAGTTCACAATAGCAAAGAATAGTAATCACTTGAAATAGTTTCAATGAAGTACTGTTGACTTATATTCATCAAAAGGAGAAAGAAAAATGCGTTGCAAAAGTACTCACGATCGGATGAGTTGATAGGTATCCATTTTTTCGCAGACACGGAAATGGTTGAAAAGTCAGTTTCGTTTCAGCGAAACGCACAAACAGTTCACTTCAATCCACAAAATCGATATACATAGTTGCTTTTGATTAGCACACATCTTGAGCTCTGCTAGGGGTTTAATTTAAGTAAACTATCTTAACTCATCAGAGGGGTAAAACGGAACCAGGAGGCTGAGACCCCATAACTGTAGAAATGTTCAAGCAGAACACTATATTAGATATTCATAAACGTTTATTATTACATTGAGGACAGTTACACGGTTGGGACAAACATTTAAAGTAAAGGAAAACATTAAATAACATCCGAGTTACATCTTAGCGAGAAACATCTTAGCACATCTTATCAGCGTGACATCTTAGCAGCTATCTAAAAGGAAGTAACTGATGTATATAGAGGGCGCTTTAGGAGGGAACTCCTATTGGGCGAGAGAGGTTTAGGCGGAAACCATTCCTACAATATATACTTGCTAATATATATATATATATATATATATATATATATATATATATATATATATATATATAATGAGAATTTTACAAATTAATCCCTTGTTAACTACACAAACTATTCATAACTTAATTTTAATTAATGTTTTACTTGTGCAATAAACATAGCCGTCAGCGGGGGTTGGGTGTTCAACCCCTCCCCCATTCAGTTGAGAAAAATTTTGCATATATATATATATATATATATATATATATATATATATATATACAGGGTGGTCATAAAAAAAACTTGGCCGATATATGGACCTCTAGCGGCCGTTCCGTTCAACCGATTGAGATGAGATTTCAGATATAGTTATTCAGAGGTATGAGCTCGGGATTCTGTGAACGACAACAAAGTGGCACTCACGGTTACAGTTATAGGTAGAGAAATTCGAAATTTTCGAATGGCAACGCCCACTTTTTCCAGTCTCAAAATGCTCAGCGCATGCGAAAACCCTAAAGAGCGTTGAAACGGTACGTGTATCACAAAACACGGACGCGTTATGCACGCACAAAAAACAGTTCTGCGAACGGCCAACAAAACCACGTTCTGGGCGCACGGAGAAATTTTGCATATAACAGAGGCAAGACACCAACCACAGAACGCTTTTCGCCAGATACATGGGCCTCGTATGTGGCGATGGTTTCGACGGTAAACACGCAAGGTCCCTTCCACGGCATTCATCCCATTTTAATAATAGAATTTTACCAATTTTCCATTAACTTTCGCTGACAGAGTCATTTCGTTGGCATGTACGAGCTCCCGACTGAAGATCTGGCTGAATATTTGGCGAAAGGCGTTCTGTGGTTGGTGTCTTGCCTCCAACATATGCAAATTTCTTTCGTGTGCCCCGATCGTGGTTTTGTTGTACGCTCGCAGAGCTGTTTTTTGTGAGTACATAACGCTTCCGTTTTTTGTGATACACGTACCGTTCCAACGCTATTTAGGGTTTTCGCATGCGCTGAGCATTTTGAGACAGAAAAAAAGTGAGTGCTGCCATTCGAAAATTTCGAGTTTCTCTACCTATAACCGTGAGTGCCACTTTGTTGTCGTTCGCAGAATCTCGAGCTCATACCTCTGAATACCTATATCTGAAATCTCATCTCGATCGGTTGAACGGAACGGCCGCTAGAGGTCCCTATGTCGGCCAAGTTTTTTTATGACCACCCTGTATATATATATATATATATATATATATATATATATATATATATATATATATATATATATATATATATATATATATATATATATATATATATATATATATATATATATATATATATATATATATATATATATATATATATATATATATATATATATATATATATATATATATATGTGGGATTGTGCGACGAGCGCGCCAAAGCCTGATACGTCCGCAGCAGTAACGCCACCTAGAGGAAGCGTCCGCTCAGAAGCGACCGCAGCAATGAGACAGATGTTCCCCCAGACACCGAAGCTAGCAGTTGGGCAGACGGCCCATGACTTTTTAGGCAGATGGCCTCTTAGTTGTCGAATATTCTTAATTGTTAAAGATGTTTGTAAATATACTGTAAATACATTATTTTGTAATTAAACTTAAATTTAAACTTTAAGAGTTATTTATCATTTACCTTTTACGAACCCACACACACATATATATATATATATATATATATATATATATATATATATATATATATATATTAATCTTCACAAATTAATCCCTTGTTAATAACTACACAAACTATTCATAACTTATCTTTAAATAATGTTTTTCTTGTGTAATAAATAAATGTAATCGATGAAACAATGGTACATTAGTTCATAGCCGTAACCAGGGGGAGTTGGGGTTCAACCCCATTCAGTTTGTCATAAAAGATAGTCAAACTTGTTAATGAAGAGCAATCGGAGTTTTAAGATTTATGGCTATTTAAACTAGATTATATAAAAATAAAAATTATTTTTTACACTCAGAATATAAATGCCGTATATAAGCCGATCCGTGTGTAAGCCGAGGGTGCGAGTTTTCTTGAAAAATTCACCCAAAATTCAAAACCTTTATATAAGCCGAAATAAAAATTAAATTTTTTTTTGTGTGTGACGTTCAAACCATACGTTCTAAAGCCATGAGGGCGTAATGTCGCCAAGATGGTAAAACGTGTGGAATATTTTCCCATCAAATCGCTGTGAAGCAAAACGCTACTTGCCAACGATGATAGATTTAACCTGCTAATGATTTTCCACAGTGTCCAGACGGTCCAGCTCCTGATATCCGACCTCTGACAGGATGATTGACAGGTAATAATGTACTGGACATTAGGATTCAAAAGGGTGATATGATTCATTATTGCTCTTAAAAGAAACTCCGGTAGTATCTAAATGGAGATTGAACTATCCAACTGTTCGCCACGATTTAACTTGGCAGTAAAGATGTGCAATGATTTAGCGTTCTGAGCTTTAAGCCGCAGGTTTCACTGCGAGGTTGTCTATTCGCCTCCTTTCCAAAGTGATCTTCCAAAAATGTCCCGCACCTGATGCCGGACCTCTGACTGGGTGATTGACAGATGATCAGTTCAACAATGGTCAAGGGGAGCTGCTGGGGCTTGGGAATTTTTTTTATCAGTGCCACTCTTATCTTCGCCGTGCAGCCTAAAACATGTGAGGTACATAAACTTTCAAAAAGGGGAGCGGGCTCATTGACCCTTATCAGCGATGTGTATGAAGAACATATAAATTCTAGTACAGAAATGGCATTGGTACACATCAGGGCATCCCAATGAATGAAGCCGAATTTTACGAACTATTCGGAAACTCGGATTCAGACACGGAATTTGAAGGATTTATATGACTTATTTTCTCTTTTTGCTTAAAGGCTGCACACACATTCAAAACGTAAGTTAAAATACTTTAAAAATTGGGGCTCTCCAAACAGGACTTGACTGTGTTGTTGGTATCCATTGACGATGTTGGATTTTTTGAGGGTGTATAACGTCATGGACCTGGTCTAGCACTGCTGGCCAATGGGGGCGTGCAACAACAACAACAACAACAACACTTTAAAAATTGGAACAGCTGTTGGATTCGGATCCGAGCCCGGATGGCAAGAAGTAAAAAAAAGGGTTGCTTTCCCAACACCCGTTGGAGTTGCTATAAAAATCGTTAATCGCTCGTAAAGAATTCGAAGTTGCTGCCACCGGAGGGATATCCGAATCCAACCACTGAATAAAAAAATATTCCCTTTACAATTGCTATTTTTATGTGCTAATTAATTACGGTATTCAATTATTATTTTGTGTGCTATATTTGTGGATAGTTAGCGATTTATCGCTTGCGCCCGGCTAACGGAAATATAAGTTAGTTTTTTGCGAAATTATCCGTATATAAGCCGACCCCCCCAGTCTGGGATCCAACAAACTTATTTATCCAAGTCCAAAAATTTCTCGTCACTGGTTATGGATTACAATCAAAGTAATCTAAAGTGGTTGAAAACCAGATGGAACAATTTACTCTGTTCATCATGTGATTTACTTTGCTAATTTCTGTTGCATTTTAATCTTTAAAAAATTACCCAACTATATTTCCTATTACAATAATTTTATAGATAACTAGCAAAATACCCGACCTTGCTCGGTTTGAATTGGTTTACTCTATATTGAAGATATAATCAAAATGTATAATGACGTTTTTTGTAGAATAATAATTAATTTGAATACCTTTCGCCATATTTAGAATTTCTACACCTTACTTTGGACACAAATCCTACACATGCATATCCATTCATGTAATACATTTCACATAAATCGCACCCTTGCTGTATGACAAAGCTACAAAATGACGAAAGGTGACACTAAGGTTACTACTACAAAAGCCGATTTTGAGAGAGATTTGGAATTCCCTTTCTTAAGTTCTTTTCATGTTCAACTCAATAAATAAAAATTACGATTTAAGGCGAGTGCTCTTGCACTCATAGTCAACAAAACAATAATTTTTTACTTGTGACACTCTCGCATTCGGTATGTGACATAGTGAAATTTTGCAATCTTCTCCTGTCATTATGACAACGAATTTTTTAATGTTTGAAAAGTTCCAGTTCGGATTTTTTAAACATTATTATTCTTTCAATAACTGCATTATTCTTTGAATAACGGCATTATTCTTTGAATAACGGCATTATTCTTTCAATAATGGCATAGCTACACTTAAAATTTACTGAAAATTTATTCTGACTTACCTGCCATTTTTAAGTCGAATACTTTGTGGTAGTGTTGTGTGTGATGAGTAGGAAAACACATTTATTAAAATAATAAATATTTAAAACAGAAAACTAGGAAATAAAACAAATAAAAGATGTCGGAAAAAATTGTTCTAAAGATATTAATTTGTGATTCATTTTTATCTCTTGATCTCACACAGTTGCCACAAATTACAACTAAAAGTGCACAAAATTTAGAAATGTGAAAATTAATCAAGGCGAAAGAAACAGAAAATATCACTGCTCGCGCGAATCTTGTTCATTCCCGTTCGTTGAAAACTATTGTCTGTCCCAAATATTCGGAAATCGTTTTCATTGCGCAAAGAACAAAAATAAGACTCGAAATAAATGAAATATCAGAGCTAAAATTCGATTAAAAAAAATAATTATTTGAAGAATAATTATTTTGTCAGCAGTACTGGTAAAGCAATCGAAGTAATCGTAATATTCAATATACATTCCAATTTTTCCAAAACTACCAAATTATGGTTTATTTAAGTATACTCACTCAGGTGTTTTAGCATGAAACTCTACTAAATATAAAAATAAAGAAATGTTTAATAGTGCATTCACTAAACTAATAGATAATGTATAAATTAAAATACATCGCAATAAAATATCTGGAATAAAATTCATGTGATGGCTACACAAACACAAAATTGAACGTAGAACAGAAAGACGGACAGACAGACTTTCACAACCAAATCCACTCACTAAATGAAGATAAGTACTCACTGTATGCAAATTTCTAAGAAAATATATCAAACCGTGTGGACGTGTATAGGGCACATACATACAGACAGACACCAAACTCGAAAAGGGGGGATTTGGCATCAGAAGGATCCAAAACGGATAGAAAACTTGAAATGGGTCGAAAATATTAAATGTACAAACAAACACTCCATTCTTATTTATATAGATATACAAAGGTCGATCCATAAAAAAAAGTTTTGAAAATTTTGCGACATTACATATCGAGAAAGCGACATGAACTGGTAAGGAATTGGACAATTACATCACGATAATGCTCGCCCGCATGTGGCTACTTCTGTTCAGCAATATCTTAGAAAAGGCAATATTAAAATCATGCCACATCCCCCTTACAGTCCAGACCTCACACCATGCGATTTCTGGCTCTCTCCAAATTTGAATTAGATATCCGTGGTAGAAAACTTAATACAGATTCTGAATTTATTTCAGCAGTGCAGGGTTCTTTGAAGCAGCTTCCAGAAAAAGGCTTCTCTACTTGTTTTCAAAAGTGGGTTGAATGATGGAACCGTTGCATATCATCTGAGAGAAGGTATTTTGAAAAAGAATGATGTATTTTTTTCTGTAAATATATTTCTTGATTTTTTTATGATTTTACTCTCAGTTTTTATGGAACGCCCTTTGTATATTAATGTTTATCAGAAAAATCAAAACTACTTAGAAACTAAAGTGTGATTTCATTACCTCAGATCCAACAAATTTAGACTTGTACAGGCAAGGAATTAATTAAAACCATAAAAGTTCGATTATTTTAATTTTAAAAAAATCATGCTTTTTTCATACCAATATCGAATGATAAATTTGGAATAAGACATAAAACTATCATATCAAATTTCTACAGGTGTCTGTTAAGTTTCTTTTATTTATTCTTACATTTACTCGAACATGGCACTCTCAGATTTCTTTTGCAGAACTAACCTTTCGTACACATGAAACTATAGGTATTGTCTTCTGTTTTTTGTGAATTCGTTAATGATACAGCTATTTTCTAATACAAACATATGTATATGTATAACGTGTAATTTATAACAAATTTAAGAGGATTTAATTTCTTAAAGACATTCTTGCAAAATGTTGAATTTGGACAATTTTACATTAAATGAAAATGCCCAAATTTTAAAACTGTCTTGTTACCTTTCAAACTAAAATTTTCATCATTAGGTTCCTACCTTTTAGATTTAACCAATTATTTAAAAAATATTTTATACCAAATACAATATTAAAACAAGTTATAAAATTCATTATGCAGTCCTTTCAGTTATACAACTTGAAATTTGAAGTTGATGGTCATTTAGGTGTTACAATTAACAAACTAGGATCAGGGGCAGTACAGTAGTGTGCAAAAGCATCCTGTACAAATCCTGTAAAGATGTAATATATAAAACTTAAATGTATTTTATTTCTTCAAAAAGTTTTGCAATGTAAAAAATTTAGCATCAATATTTAGTAGATCCTAGAAGCCCTCTTGTTTGTTTTGATAGTCATGAGGCTATTTGAAAAGTTTCCTGTTTATGTGTGCCTTTACAAAGCTATTACATATTATTTGTTCTGCTGAAGTAGATAAAGAACTTGTAAAGAAATACCAATAAATAGGTAAAAAATAACTACATTATTTTTAATGTTAGATGTTTTTAGATAAAGTGGGTAGAGTCATTAGGCTTAACAGCAACATTTGTGAAACTTCTTCTAAGGGAACACCAGAGTTCAAAAATTCTGGAATGTGTTAATGATTTTACTATTCCCTTTCTATGAATTACCACTTTTACGACAAATAACTTTCCCCATAGTATGAGGTAAGTTATCTATCGTGAGGTTGAACTTAACAAAATCTAAAATTTTAATGCAGAAAATTAGTAAGCATGCAAAATGAAAAAGAGCAATATCCAAGAGCAAAAATAAATACAATTTATAAAGGCAATTGCACAAAAAAATCTTTATTTCACATCAAAAAGTTATTTCCTTGGATGACTTTTAAGTTGGCTCAAACAAATTCACTATTTACAGACGTAAACATAAGACAACACGCATTACACACAATATGAAAGATCATTAAAATTTTAAATGTAAATGGAGGCAAAATACCTGAAATATTTTTTTTTACCAACAAGAGCATATTCTGTTGGGTAACGGGAAAATACCCTAACTGACTGAACAGAATCTTCCCCTTGATAACATAAAATATACACTATGAATCAGAATCCAAACAATATAAATACAATAGGAGTAAATGGATGCAAATATTGTTATCTACCAAGGTTTATATCCTTGCATTAAATTATGTAACCATATTTTATATATATATAATTCCATTTTTATTTTCTGCAAATAATCAAATCATATATTTAAAATAGCAAGTGCATACAGAAACCTTTTTTATTCACTATACATAGATATGAACTATCATGAAAAGTATTATTCTTCTGTGAAGCATTCCCAGACCAAACTGACTCAACAGAATACACAATTTGGAAGTAGATAAAGTTATTGTTACTTACCTGGATTTAATCCTTTCTTGTAATTTTCTCCATGCTAAGCAAGAACTCACAGCATTCCAAGATTTTGCAAAAATGGCTAATATATAAGGCGCGATCAAAAAGTTTCCGTTTGAGTGCGTGGCTGCAGCGTATATGCAAATTAGCGCGTCGCCGCTGCGGGTATATAAACACCGACATCGAGGCATGGGATTATTGTGGCATTCGTTTATTTCCGAAGTGTGTGTGTGTGAAAAATGCTGAAACGTTAACAATGGTGACGTTAATACCAAATACTTCCAAACAGGACCAACGTGCTGTTATTCTTTTTTCGGCTGCCGAAGGACAAAAACTGGTAGACATTCATCGGAGAATGACGAATGTGTGTGAAGAAGGCATGTCTTTCAAAAACCACCGTAGTGGAATGATGCTCACAGTTCTGAGCTGGTCGCGATTCGACTCAAGATGTATGTCGATGTATTAGGCCATCCACATCCAATACAGACAACAACAAGCGGGCAGTTGATGATGCGATTAGGGCGGCTCGTCGCATATCCATTCGTGCGCTTTCAAAAGATCTCGACATAAGCTTTGGTAGCGTGCAACACATCATCCGGCAGGAGTTAGTCTACCGTAAGGTCTGCAGCCAGTGGATACCTCTCGGGTGTTGAAATCCGAACAAAAATCAAACCGGATTGCTGCTTGCTTGAAGCACCTGATGCGTTTCAATGTTGAAGGCAACGCGTTCCTTGAGAGCATTGTTGCAGGCGGCGAAAGCTGGTGGACAACACTGGAAACATGAGTCGAAAGCGTTGAGCATGGACTGGTGTTATCCTTCATCCCCTCGCCCCAAGAAGTTCAAGAGCCAGTCATCTGCTGACTGTTCTTTGATTACCAGGGCCCATTGCGTATTGATTTCAAGAGTTTCCAAATGTATTCAGGCTTAGAGACCTTTTCTACCGCCCGAGGTGGATTTTTCTAAGCTCCCGTAGACTTAACATGGGAATTTTTGGTGTGTACGAGAAAAAGGTTAAATTTAGAAGGAAATATAGCTTTTTCATATTCTAGAATGTTTATTTATCATTATTTTAGTGCTATGTCAGTAAAAATTTGAAGACGTTTTAAGTAAATAGATTTTTTGAACAACATGGTGTTTTCCGCAATCTAAATTGGCACGTTGTGCAATCCAGCTCAACAATTACACAGCTAAGTGGGATTTTATATAATTCATTTATACCGCATGTATCCATATTATAAAAATTCTATGATTTTTGTTAAGCCTGGAATGATATATTAATTGATATGTCCAATTTTCAGACGATTGTAGCAGACGACATTGAAATGCTACCTTGGCAATGTAAACATCACGCCAAAGCAGTTAGCAAGTTTTAAATTTTCGGTAATGCATTGTTTTTTTTAGCTATTCCCTTATAAAAGGTTTGCAATTGCATACTCCAGTTTGAATCATCAGTAAAGTAGAGAGTAAATTGTAACCTTGCTTTATATAAAAAATCTAAAAGAGAAATGTTTATATATATACAAAAGTGTTATTTTTGATGCAAACTTTCATCTTCATTTTTTGCTGCTAGGTCTCGGAACAAAACCACATCAACATTAATCTGTGCATTTGGATATAAATGCGTGCTGATGCTGTTTGTTAACTATTTTTATCTTGATATTATTCTTGTATTTTTATGCCGACATTCATCTGTTTATTTGCTTATAATTTAGTTTCAATCTGTTTATACTATATTTTCATTTGAATATGTGATAGATTTTTTTAACAAATGTGTTGTGATGCTGTTGACTATTTTTGAAATTGCATATTTTTTTAACTGTATAAATGGATGAAACTTAAAACAAATATTAAACTTAAGTGGGTTAAAATATTATGTCATGCAATAAAAATTCAAATAAAAATGTTCAATTGTACAGCATCTTTTGTGGTTATGTTAATGTAAAGAAGTGATTGATCACACTGAAGAAAAACTACATGTGTTGAACAGTTGGTTGAAAGAAAGCTTTTTTTAAGGAACTATTCATTAATAGTAGGACATTTTAAATCTATTTTTATTTAATGTTATAAAATTAATGAGTAAATTTCTATCACGCAGCATGGAAAGAATTTAAAGAAAAAACTGAAGTGCCTGAAAGAAATAACACATCAGATCCTATTTTATTTAACACTGAAGCTATAAGCTTAACTTTTTTCTTTTTCTTGTTAATATTCGCGAAAACAATTTAAATAAGTTGTGCGCACAAAAATAACAAAATTTATTATTAACGCCCACTGATTGCGAATGTATGTGTGTGAATGCAAAGCAGTGTAGCGCCAATTGCGAAACTAAAAATTTCGGGACTTAAAACACTATCTCTAAACGAAAAAATGAGGAGGAAATGTGGGAAACCGCGCGCGATGGAAGCGACATATTCGCTCAGAAATCTTCTTTAAGATGATTCTGGTGGTAAAATGGCTGCCGCGCATGCACATTGAGCCAAATTTGGTCCCTTGTCGCCACTGAATATATAGGCACTCTATGGTACGGTACTGCGAAACGCTGGAGAGATTACGACGTGCAATTAAGGCGAGACGTCCGGGAAAAATGAAATGGGGTGATTCTGCATCATGATAACGCACGTCCCAATACCGCCAATGTCGTAAAGCAAAGTTGCACTCACTGAAGTGAGAGACACTCGAGAACCCGCCTTACAGTCCTGATCTTTCCCCATGCGATTTTCACGCCTTCAGCTCCTTAAAAAAGTCCTCGAAAGGTCCACGTTTCCTGTCGGATGTAAAGTGCAGCAGGCAGTTTCGGACTTCTTCAAGTAGCAGAAACAGTAGCTTTACCAAAGGGGTATATTCATACAAGAGTGTTTATATAAACAGAGTGGCGACATATGGGAAACATTTTCTGATTGGCTAAGATACCTTTTGTACCGACAGAGGCGGCTTTCTTCCAAGCTCCCGTAGACTTGACGTGGGAACCTTTTTATGTGTACGAGCAAAACGTGTGTACGTTAAATTTAGAAGAAAATTTAACTTTTTCATGTTCCATTTCGTGTTCTAGAATGTTTATTTATTAGTTTTTTAGTGTTATGTCAGTAAAAATTTGAAGACGTTTTAAGTAAATAGCTTTTTTCGAACAACATGGTGTTTCGCGCAATCTAAGTTGGCACGTTGTGCCATCCATTTCATCAATTACGCAGGTAAGTGGGCTTTTATATAATTCATTTACACAGAATGTATCAATATTATAACAATCCTATGCTTTTTGTTCTGCCTGAAATGATACATTAATTGATATGTCCAACTTTCAGACGATTGTAGCAGACAATATTGAAATGCTACTTTGGCGATGTAAACATCGCGCCAAAGGCAGTTCGCGAGTTTTAAACTTTTGGTAATGCGTTGTTTGTTTAGCTGTTTCCTTATAAAAGGTTTACAATAGCCTATGCCAAATTGAATCATAAAAGAAGAGTAAATTGTAACCAGTATATATTTTTATAAATAGAATAAAAGAAAAGTTTACAAAAGTGTTATTTTTTTATGCAAACTTTCATTTTTTTTTACCGCTAGGTCTCGGAACAAAACCACCACATCAACATTAATCTGTGGATTTGGATATAAATGCTTGCTGATGGTGTTAACTATTTTTTATCTTAAGATTATTCTTATATTTTTATGCCAACAGTCATCTGTTTATTTGTTCATAATTTAGTTTCAATCTGTTAATTCTATTTTTTCATCTGAAAATGTGATAGATTTTTTTAACAAATGTGTACTGATGCTGTTGATTATTTTTGAAATTACGTGTTTTTTGACTTGTATAAATGGGTGTAACTTGAAACAAAATTAAATTTGAGTGGGTTAAAATTTTGTGTATTTTTATGCATTTTTAATGCCAAATTTTTTTCCAAATAAAAATGTTCAACTGTATGGTATCTTTTGTGGTTCGGTTAATGTAAAGAAAGGATTAATCACACACAATAAAGAAAACCTACATGTATTGAACAGTTGGTTGAAAGAAAGTTTTAAAAAATCGCGCCATTTTTAACAAAACAGCCAGAATCGCACAAAGTGGGTTTTAAAACAGATACACCGCATGCAATTCATATTGTTACGATACTTAAAGAGTTCTTGTTCTTACTAAAAAAATTTTAATTGTTTTTTGTTTTACGTTACTTTGGCGTTTTTCTGCAACAATGTTTCGCCATTTTTTTAAGGATAACACGATTGCTGGTGTCGTTTATTCTTGTTGTTCTATATATTTAATAGCACTTTTTATAGCTTTTAGTTTATCTGAATAGGAGATTTTCATATGTCGATTTTCATCGTCAGTGTCTTTTCATCATCATCGCTAGATTCATTTTCCTTATTGACGATCATTTTTATCTGTAATCTCTTGTTGTTCGTCAGCGTTTATCCAGTCACGGATTTCGTTTTCCTGACTGTTTGTGAGATCAAGTTAAGAATTTTTTTCGGTAGTAATTAAATGAAAAATATAGAACCAAATTAAAATGCTAGAAATATTTGAAAGTTCGGTTAAAGCGGAAACTCGGATAATATGGGCTCGGATAATAACATTGCAAATCCCTTCACTATACAAATACAAAAGTACGTAATTACCTCAAACCCCAACAACAAAATTGACAGGATTATCCAAGCACGTTCGTCACATGTCTGTTAATGAAATCCTCGAAATATATTGCAGTCCAATAATCTTAATATTATTAGTTGCATTCTTACCTGTTTTCACAAACACATATTCCCGAAACACACAAGTATAGTGACTACGTTGCTGTATTAACACTGTAACCTAACCTAAGAAAGGCAAGTTAACATAAGCACGTTGAAAATATCAGTCAGTTCTGCCATTCATTCGAATGTTCATGTTGTGATGAGCAGAGACAATTAGGTCTAAGTTAGGCAAAATCTAATCACCAAACCCACCCAGTAGAATGGAGGAAACATTTTTAATTAAAAATAAAATTTCTTGTGAACAGCATTTTGGGCCCCCTTCCAAGTGGACCCTGTGCGGGTGCACCTGTTGCATCTGCCTAGTTACGGCAATGTCCAGTCATGTTCATTTCACAGGACTCGATTACACTAAAGATCGCTAATGCTCAATATCAAGACGAGTTTATTTCAGGCATCAAAAAAGCATTTCACACACACCAATGAATGACTACACTTTGACAAACGATGTGCTTTACAAAATTGTTGACGACCTGGAACTTATAGTTCTACCACAATCTATGCAACCTGAGATCGTGCAAACAACGCACTCACAAGGACATTTCGCTATCAACAAGACAGACTCTTGTTAAAAAAAGATTATTTCACTCCCAATTTAAGGAAAATTGTTGAAAATGTAATTTTTAACTGTATACCGTGTATTCTTTCCCCAAGAAAGAAAGGAAAATCTGAAGAATTTCTTCATCCCATTCCTAAAGGTAACATTCCACTGGACACGTATTACATAGATTTTCTTGGACCTCTCCTGTCCACCAACAAACACTATCAATATCGTTTTACCGTAGTAGACGCCTTTACAAAATTTCTTTGGATCTATCCAGTTAAGACGACATCAGCTAAAACAGTTATCGATAAATTAACTGTACAACAAACCACTTTCGGCAACCCTTCACGTATCATTGCCGATAGAGAAAATGCTTTTACTTCAAATGACTTCGAAACCTATTGCCGTGACGAAAAAATCGAACTGAAACACATAACCACGGGTGTTCCCCTCGGAAATGGTCGAATTGAACGATGCACCAAACGTTAATCCCAGTCCTTTCCAAGCTTAGTATCGATAATCCAACCCACAGGTACAAACATGTTCCACAAGTTCAACGCATTATACACAGCACTACCTCATTAACGAATCAATATACTCCATTCGAATTACTAACTGGTATAAAAATAAAGAATAAAACTGATCCTAAAATCAAAGAAATTTTGGAACAAGAATAAGGTAAAGTTGGACAAAACCGGGTCCCCAAATGTGGTATTTTTTCCTAAGCACCTATGTGAATAAAATTGCTTCAAAAGTTCTATCTGAATGATAAATTAGTTCTTTAGTTCCAAAAATAAATATTTTTCACTGTAAAAGAACTATATTTTGAAGGGTAAATAAATTATTTTTTGAAAGTATGAAAGTGCCCGCTTTTATCCGACCAGGTCGGATAAAACCGGATATATATAGGAATAATTAAAAACGTTGTTGTTTTACTGCTGAAATTTTTATTTATAACAACAATTAGTACAATAGCCTTCCTACACTGAGGAACATACGTGGGTTTAAAATCACGGAATATAAGTAATTTAGAATTTAATGTGTTTGGAATGTATAGTAAGTTAAGTTAATTGTTCACATTTATAAGAAGTTTTAAGAACAAAAATCACAAATAAAATTTTGATCAAGCTCCTCTGCATTGCTACATGCTTCATGCACCTATCTTTTACAGTTGAGATACTGTATCCAACCTTCCAGATATTTTGACCAGGCGTACAATTTATTACAAAAGATACATGCTTCGTCACATTCCACGTCGTCTTCATCTGATGCCGAGGAGTCTGTTTTAATGTTGAACTTCTTCCGTGTTTTGACAGTTTTTCGCTTAGGGACCTTAAACAGTTTTTGTTTTAAGTTTTTATTTTCTGTTTTATTTTAATTTTATATATTATTTTTTTTCTTGATCTCCATGCTCAAATTCCTACCCGGTCCTGTCCGACTGCCAAGGTCCCGGTTTTATCCGGCAACGCCATTAATCAGAAAAGAGGCCTTGGCATATTGCAAACATGGATGCAAAACATGGTTTAGTAATTTAAATAATAGCTGAAAGAGGCGTTATCAGGTGTTGTACTTACCTAAAATCAATCTTCAAACAATTAGAAACTAAGGAGTAATATCGGTGGAGTAAAAATCGAACTTTTTTACTCGAATTTTTTAAAACATCGGCATTGACTAAGACATACACTACCCTGCAATAATGGACCGGACAGCAAGATGTGATGGTATAAGGGAAAGAATACATGTTTTAATATGTGAATGATCCTCCACGTGCTGTAATTGCACTAGCAACCCTTCTGGGCATACTTTTAACAAGGTTTTGATACACAGCTATGGGTACTTTGTCCATTCCTGCTGCAAGAATGTCGCCAGCTCAGCTGTAAATTTCGGACGGGGTTCCTTGGTCCTTAAGAGTCGCTCTAACTGGTCCCACCAATGTTTTATGGAGGTTAGGTCGTGACTCTAAGCAGGCCAGGGAAGACGTTTACATCGATACCTTGATACCTCTGCTTGAAAGAGGCTGCAACATGACATGGAGCGTTGTCGACCTGGAAGTAACATTCCTCCATTCCATAAAATTGCCAGAGCGTAGGAAGAACCGGATTGTCCAAAATGTTCATGTTGGAGTCGGCGTTCAATTTACCTATAACAACAACAAACAAAAGTCCCAGGATATATCACGAAAAACACCCCAAACAAGTATGCAAGTTTTATGCAAATCCAGTGGCGTCCGGTCCATTATTGTAGGGTAGTGTAATATTCACTGCCTTTCATTCAAATCCAAATAACATGGCTACTGTTATAACTAGTTTCATGCGTTATCTGACAGATGGCAGTAATAATCTAGCCAAAACTGCGGGGTTCCGGTTTTATCCGCCTACCCTGTTTTGTGTCTAACTTTCCCCTATATACAATCTACTATTGACGACAAAAACGAATTGCGCCAACAAAACCATTTTGAAGGTACAAGAAACTAACAAGAGACACTACAATAAACGCAGAAAGCAACCCACAGCGTGTCGAATTGGCGACCGTGTTGGGATACAAAGAACTTAATTTTGGACAGGCCTCAAACTAAGACCTAAATTTTAATGCCCATACGAAATTACACAAGTTTTACCAAACCAACGTTCGAGAAATCGGTTCCCACGAAGGACCAAACACAACATCTACTTCTGCTGACCGCGTGAAATTTTGGTCAAGCAACTAACCTGTATTGACATTTCTACTTATTTCTTCATTTGAACTTTAAATTTAAATTTTTCATCACTATTCATTTTGTATTCATCAACGTTAGTTCCTCGCAACTTACATCATTTCCACTCCAACACCACTCTTCATCATCTCTCTCTTTAAGAGATGTGCTCTCATAAGACGAATAAGGCGCGGCGAGACGAAACTGCAATTTGAGAGGGAAATTACGCATAAGACGCAGCTTTTTTAAGACTAATGACTGTCCAAACAGAAGACGAAACCTTCCAAAGACGAGAAAAGTACACAGCTTTGATGCAAAGTTGCAAACGACAACTTTTCTGAAGACGAATTATCTAGATGTGTCAGAGCATCCCAAATATGTTCACTATTATATTTAATTTGTTTTTCATCTCTCTTTCTATTTTTTTAGTATTTTCAGACACTTAGCTGTGCAGGAGGTCCTGCATAGTCGATGGCCGAGTGCGACATCCGGCATTTGCCATGACGCAACCTAGAGGACGATTTCATCACCCAAGTGACGAAAGAAGCTCTCCGGATTGCATTAGCCAGATGATGCAAAGAGTGCACGCTAATGCATCATCCAAGGAAAAGCCATGTCAGCAGGCCACCGATTGGAGTAAACTGGCCAATCAGGATCCAGCGAGTGCTCGAGGAAAGAAACATCACACGACGGAAGGACAGAACCTAAGAGACGTTGAGTCCCGCTACATTCTGGACTATAACTAGAGAGGTGAACGCCTTCTCCCGGATTTTCTTATTCAGCGTCATACTGGACGAACGCCTGACGTTATGATCTGGGGCGCTGTTGGATATCATGGGCGATCCCGCTTACTCTAAATTGTGGGGACACTGAAAAGCAGGCGCAACATCAGAGTAGTTGTGGAGCCCGATGTCTTATACCTCTCGCAATGCATTCCCAGAGCTGTATATCAGTTTAGCTACGGTTTCCTAAGAAAGCGGAACCGGTATCTAGCAGCCGTGATACTTCATGATGCGGCGGGCATTACTAGGCGGCCGTCTTAACAGAGACCAGAGGTGTCGAATACGGTGGGGAATGGGCGATACAGGAGGCTGTCATGGTTTATTTTATTCGGGAAACAAAACATAGGTGATTTTTTATTCTCTAGTCCAAGATTCTATCTTCGCGTTTGTTGAAGATAGAGTGAAAATTTCAACGGATTTCAAATCAGCGTAATATTCTACGCCAGATTGATACCAAAAACAGATTTATTATTTAACTATTTACCATTTGATTATTTAATTATTTATTAAATAATTAAAAATTTATTTAAAGAAAATCACATTTAAGGTATCGACCTGGTGTAAAAATTTCCACAGATTTGAAATCCGTTGAAATTTTCAATCTGTCTATAACGATCCCGTTTTTACAAAAACGAACTAAACAATGCCAGTCAAAATTTTTTGTTTGTTTTGCTTCCTTCCGCTCGAATCTTCTCGCAGGAAATGAATAGTTACCGCTACAATAGTAAAAACGTTCCCCAATCGTTTGAGACCGCTATAGCGATCGTCTTGCGAATGGCGGCTCAGCTAATTTTCGTTGCGCTCACAAACAAGAAAGGAAACTCTCTAGGAAACAAACGCCATCTGTTTGAAAAACAACGTTTTAGTGACGTCATCCACAGCTACATTACGGCTGCTAGATAACGGCTCCGCTTTCGTAGGAAACCGTAGCTTAAGACAATGCCTGTCCACATGTTGCTCGGAATATACAAGCCTTCTTCAGTGCACGACAGTTTCCGCTTCTTCCATGGCCTGCACGTTCCTCGGATTTGTCGCCCATTTACATCGGTCGGCGATTCGCTCGTACTAGGGATGCGACATCGATGTCGATGTTTTAGAAAAAAACATCGATGTGTTTAACATCGATGTATTGGAACCGATGTTTTTTAACATCGATGTTTATACTTGTTGATGTTTTTACGTTGTCGATGTTTTATTTTTAAATAAAAAAGTACCATTATAAAAATTAAAAAAATAACCAAGTAGCATAATTTTCATAATCAGTCGATGGATGTATTGCTAACATGGATGTATTGCAGCCGATGTTTTTTTTAACATCGATGTTTATACTTGTCAATGTTTTATTTTTAAATGAAAAAGTACCCATTATAAAAATTTAAAAAATAATCAAGTAGCGTAATTTTCATAATCAGTAAAGTGAACATACTTTTAGACCAAAGTTCCCAGTGAAGGGTCTGAAAAGTAGGGATGCGACATCGATGCCGATGTGTTCAGAACATCGATGTTTTATAAAAACATTGTTGTATTTACCATCTATTTTTTGGAGACGATGTTTGTTTAACATCGATACTTTTACGTTGTCGACGTTTTATTTTTTGATGAAAAAAGAACTATAGTGAAAATTAAGAATAATTCCCATGCAACTAAGTATTTGTCAGTGATGGCGACATCCGTCCCATCAAAAAGAGTTTTTTCCTTAACTGGTGGGATAGTTAGTGAAAAAAAGAAGTCGGTTTAAGGTGGAAAATGTTTAACAACTTCTTTTTTAACAAACTGTAAATAAAAATAAGTTTGTTGTGTTCCCCCTAATAAGTTGATAAGTAATTAATAACAACTAACAAAAATTATTGTTATCTACGTACCTAATTATACTTGTAATTAGTAGTACCTATGTCAAATTGCTGTAAATATTATTTTCTTTTATATCATTCCATTTGAAAATAAAAGATTTGTCAATTGTACGTATTAATTTTTTCGACTTCGTTTTGACAGTTGTAAAAAGACTTAGTTATAAATTAATAAACACGATAAATGAATTAATAAATGACGTCATCCACAGCTACATTACGGCTGCTAGATAACGGCTCCGCTTTCGTAGGAAACCGTAGCTTAAGACAATGCCTGTCCACATGTTGCTCGGAATATACAAGCCTTCTTCAGTGCACGACAGTTTCCGCTTCTTCCATGGCCTGCACGTTCCTCGGATTTGTCGCCCATTTACATCGGTCGGCGATTCGCTCGTACTAGGGATGCGACATCGATGTCGATGTTTTAGAAAAAAACATCGATGCGTTTAACATCGATGTATTGGAACCGATGTTTTTTAACATCGATGTTTATACTTGTTGATGTTTTTACGTTGTCGATGTTTTATTTTTAAATAAAAAAGTACCATTATAAAAATTAAAAAAATAACCAAGTAGCATAATTTTCATAATCAGTCGATGGATGTATTGCGAACATGGATGTATTGCAGCCGATGTTTTTTTTAACATCGATGTTTATACTTGTCAATGTTTTATTTTTAAATGAAAAAGTACCCATTATAGTATGAATTATAGCATTATGAAAAAGTACCAGGCGACATCCGTCCCATCAAAAAGAGTTTTTTCCTTAACTGGTGGGATAGTTAGTGAAAAAAAGAAGTCGGTTTAAGGTGGAAAATGTTTAACAACTTCTTTTTTAACAAACTGTAAATAAAAATAAGTTTGTTGTGTTCCCCCTAATAAGTTGATAAGTAATTAATAACAACTAACAAAAATTATTGTTATCTACGTACCTAATTATACTTGTAATTAGTAGTACCTATGTCAAATTGCTGTAAATATTATTTTCTTTTATATCATTCCATTTGAAAATAAAAGATTTGTCAATTGTACGTATTAATTTTTTCGACTTCGTTTTGACAGTTGTAAAAAGACTTAGTTATAAATTAATAAACACGATAAATGAAATCTTCCCCCCCCCCTTCCGGCAAACATTAATGTTTGAGGTAGGTAAACCAGTTTTAAGAAATGGTGGAAAAAAAGTTTTAATACACTGATTTTTATTGATGTTTTTTATGTATGTATTATCAACATAGATCGATGTTTTAATTTTGAACATCGATGTTTTGCGGTCGATGTCGCATCCCTAGGCTCGTACCGTTCGTCTAATGGAGATGTACGGCTGAATTTTGGCATCAGATAGAGGCCATCTGGAATGCCTTTCCTCAGCATAATATTCAGAATCTGTATGATTCGATGGCACGATGTGTACAGGCTCTCATCGCTCCACTTGGCGACTACACAAGATATTGATTTTCGGCATTATTTTGTTTTTATTGCTCTGTAAATTTGATAATTTATTTAAACCACTATAAGTAATGCGTGGAATAAATTTCATTTATTAATAGAAAACGTTTCATTGAATGTAAAATAGGCCCTTCGTTTTTCTTGTCTCTAAAAAGTCCTTAACGTTTGTTTAGTGCAGGAATCAACAGTGTTGGTCAGAGAATAAAATAACTTTGTCTACTAAAAGATTTGAAAAAGAATAATTCTCTATAAACATATACCTGAACCGCGGGTCTGTTAACCTATTTGAAAGGCCGTAACTGGTTTGCGGGCCGGTTAAATCTATTTGGAGGGTTGTATCTGTTCTGCAAGCCTGAGGTAAACCTATTCGCTACAACTCGTACACCTTACGTGTACGGTCCTCTTAACTTTACGTTTATGGTTTGTTTTGGACACCCCGAACGAGAACAACAGTTATTTGTCAAATAGAACAAAAATAAATGTTACTACACATAAATTCTTAAGTGATGGAAGGTAAGAATTGTATTTTTTTTTTAAGTAAACCAAGCGGTCACTTTTTGCATGAGATTGATTCCTGAGTTCCTTAATTTTCACATACAATTTTCACATACAATTTTCACATCTAGCTTTCTTAAAAAATTGATATTCTGTTTTTCGTTAGTCTGTAATTAATTTTTCAGTAGTTTTATTAATGAAAGACAAAAAAAAAAAACTAGAAATGTCCTTCGTTACTTCCCTTCAGGATACTCTGAGAATGGGCAACGGGTATCAGTTTGGTCAGGTTCCACAATCTCTTCATACTCGAACATCTCATTACTTTTCTGACCGTCTTCTAAAAAAAGCCTATTTATAGCTGAACAGTTGCACATAGGAATCGCAAGAAATGAGCTGCATGCTTTGACCTTGATCGTTTCGCTCAGTTGCTGTGTTATTAGACGACATTGAAAATGTCAGATTTATACACAGCGGTGTTGAGATTTTGTGAAGCGATGATTTGCATTAATTTTTTTATTCCGTCCTTTGGAATTTGATTATATCAAGCACCTGATTTTATTAATGTGTGTATGTTTGATTTTGTTTCAACCTTCCATTAGCAGCGGGGGTTTTAACAAGAGATCGTTGTGCTTCTGTGAGTTGATCGACGTCTTCTTTACTAATTACACGCACACGGAATTATTATTCATTTGAAAACATCTTATAATATTATTAGGGGACGTACTAAAAAATAAATAGCTGTAAAAGTTTTTTTATTTTACAAATAACATTTTGTTTTGTTATACTTTTCATAAAGTATTGATTACTAATTTTTCAATTATAATTATTTTTTTAGCTCTTTTATGATTTAAACAGGTTTTTTTGTTGAGCAAACTATTTACTCTTAGTGTCTTTTTTTTTTATAAAAAATTAAACAAATCGTATTTGTTATAAATTATTTCGGATTATAACATAGCACATATACATGGCCGAAATGAAATGAAGAAATAAGAATACCGCTGTTGAAAAACCACTCTGCTCTGGTGATCCAGTTACTACTACACAAGTGCGGAGGCTCGCATGCTTTTCCAAAACCTTTGTTCCTGCATCGTGTAAAAGCTATAACCTTATGTAGTGACTCATTATCTCTCTAACTTTTTTTATAACAGCATAAGAAAGCGAAACATTTGAAAGCATCCGGTGGCCGTAGAAAGAATATCACATCACCGCACAAAACCTGTTTGGCTGTGGGAAACGTACAGTCAAACAAAACACTTTCGTTTCAGTTCGTGATCTCAGGATCACGGTTTGAAATGTGTCCACATTTCTTGTTTATTTTTATGTTCACCAAATGTATTGTATCACGTTAAAAAAATAAGAAATCTGTTGGGATAAATAAACGTTGAAAGACAGTTCTCAAAATATTTACGAATGAAATCAAAATTGAAAGTTACTTTAGTTATAGAATATTTTAAATAGATATTCATCACAAACCGTCGTTAATACATATAAGCCACAGACACTGACTTCAAAGAGTAAACAAACATTACGAGCATTTGTTATTTTTTTAACAATTAAATTTTTTAATTTCCAGAATAATTAGGTGCAAAAAAAACTACAAAAATAGGATGAGTTACTTATACGAAATATATATCCAAAACTGGGTTTTCACTCTCGGGAAAAAGTTATAAATTAAATGAGGAAAGCTGAATTCACATATTTTTTATTAGATGCAATGTGGTAAATAAATTTGTGTTTTGTTCCATATCAAACACACTTGGAATGTCTTCTCTCCAAAAGAAAGTGAATTTCACCCTAATTTGTTCTACTTCACAGACTAAAACAATTGAAAAAGAAAACTCTAATTTAAATTGATCATTAATAGTTCAAAACTGATTCTGCGATTGAATCTGTGTTTTCACGAATGTTCTTAGAGGTTTGATATCCTCCTGAAGTCGTAGGTATCATTCTAATTATCCCTCGTATCGTAAAATATGACATAGAACAGGGATGCACAGACTTGTCAAGTGCCACATAGATTCACTGTGACTTATGGAGTGACCGCCAGAAAAGCATGAATTTATATTTATTATGTATATTTATTATTTATATTTATCATTTATATTTATCATTTATAATTATTATTTATTATTTATATTTATTATTTATATTTATAATTTATTATTTATATTTATAATTTATAATTTATTATTTGTATTTATTATTTATACTCTCTGTTACGAAAAGAGTAATATTGTATAAAGTAAATTAATTTAATTTGATGCGTGACGTTGGATTAATTTAACAATTGTTTTAATATTTGGTTTCATTTTTGAAGTAGTCAAACTCAAAGTTGATTCGAAATTTTCATTTGTCAGCGGTTCCTATTTTTCGATTTGTTAAATATTCTTGATTGAAAAAGTTTGTTCACAGATATGTTGATCCAAAGAGACTTTCGCATTTTAATGCATTAACTCGCAAGGAAGTTCGGTGACTTGTTAAAGTTAAAATAACGCATGGAGAGGCGGGCTGCAAGCAAATTAAATGGAGGGCTGCTGTCTGACCTAGAGTTACCTGTCCCTGACCTAGAGTTACAATCTAAATCTCTAAACAATTTTCATAATGCTTTTCAATCGTATTCGCTAACCACTCAGAATAACAGCAATTATATTTCAGTATCTTTTCAAAATTGAAAATAAATTCATTTCGTTACTTTCGTGAGTTTTAGTTTTGAAAATACATCTAAAGTGTGATTTACATATACTTTTTTTACTTAAAAACTTCCGTTTGATTCGGATTTCATGGCTATTTATTTTCTAACTGTTTACTATTAAAAAACTTCCGGTTTGATCGCCGACCGTCGACAATTCGTTGTGTTGCTCCAGTGCGACGTTAATTAAAATACCAACATATTACAAAAAATAAGTCTCGCATGATTTCAGCAAATATTTGAAAGTTTTCAGCTGTGTACATTTAATAATGCTGCTTCAAAGCACGAAAAGACTAATTTTAATCCGAACTATATAAAAAAATACTTTCATTTTCACCTCTAATGCTATTTAACTGCAAAATGTTCTCGAAAACATGAATATTCCTTAAACAGTTTTAGGAAAAATATTATGAAGTCAAAGAAATTTGAAAAGGCTTACATGTAGCAGATTGTTATTTTGAATACTTATAAAAAATGATGATGAGGGTAAGAAAGGTCTGTGCATGGAGTCATAAAAAAGGTTGAACTAAGCCGGAAGCCTGGAACCGGACTTCAGTAAATTAGAAAATTACTCATTATCACCAAGTCCATTTATGTTATATATGAGACATGCTGGGAGAAACAGACATTAAATTAGAGAAGACACTGGCAGTGAAAGGCATCCGCTTCGAGTGTCCTTGATGGTAAAATCTTGAGGCCAATAGCTTATCCGTTTATGAGTTCTTTATACTAGGTTCTTTCAATAAGTAAGATGTGAGTTGAGTTTCCTGTTAGTCATATTCTAAAAACTATTCTGAAACGGTTTTTGAAGAGTAAAATAATTTCCATATTTCTTTTTTATATTCGTGCAAAGCAGGCATTTTTTGTGTTTGGGTTCAAAATTTTAAAACTGATTTTTGATGAAATTTCTATCCCCTAAAATAGAAAGTATTTAGAAAACCACTGTTCTCTCTTCGTGTGTTCTGAAATGTATATGTAATAAATTAGAAATGCGCGTCGAATTTTGTACAGTATACTTTCATGGTTTTGAATTTCTCGTTGCTGTTCGAGAAATAAAAATAGTGAATCTTCTAAAAAATTATCTGTTGGATATTAGGGATTCAAAATTTTCAAGGAAATACAGAAGTTTTTTTTCTTTTCTATAAAATTCATAAACACGTGGAATACAAGACAACTGTTGTATGTTTCGTTCAATTCTAAATTATAAAACAATGGTATATATAACTTCTTGTTTTAGCTATAAATATATTCTTATATATAAGAGTGATAACAGGCTATGAACTCGTTTTCGATAAAATATTTTCATCAATAGCCCATTCGACACGTATATGGAAAATTAAATATTTAATTGACTTTATGATAGCTTCTGAATGTTTCATACCAATATATTTCACGCGAAGTCATAGGATGAGTAAGGTTCTGAAATTTAGAAGTGAGCGTTTCCTCCGTATTGCATTTGTAAGATATACACATTTATTCATTAATCAAACTAAAACCATTGACGTTTTACATGAGATTGTTAATTTCTCTGAAACTTCTAGGAGTTAAAGTTAATAAAATTCGTTATTTTCTCCGAAACTCATTTAATAAAGAGATAGAAATGCCCCATGACCTTCGTGTTTTTTTTTTTTTTGGAAGTGGCTTGTATAAACATACTGGATTTGAATGATGTTTTCATAATTTGTTATTTAAAGTACTATAAACCTATTTTAGCATGAATTCTTCTGCAATTATTCGATTGTACTTTAACTTTTGTCAGATGGAATCCCAAGACGTTTCAACTGCCCCTAGTCTAATTAAACGAAACTTATTATTTAAGGCAATAGGTTTCACTAAAGTAAGATAATCGAAACTTATCTAACGTCAAAATAATTTGATAAAAAAGTGAATAGTTCTATACTTTGGTTAAAAAGGGTCAATGTCCAAATTCGTTGAGTTTTAGATATGTCCACAAATTACGCTTCAAGATAATGAAAGTTATAACAGAAAAAATGCCAATCTCCTCCTTTCAATAAATACACTGTGAAAGAATCACCTTTTTGACTCAGTATTAAACATTTTTTAAGTAAAGTTACTAAATCAGGTGTTACCAAAAATTTCCAAAATGGGCATTGGCCCCTTTTTTTCCAAGATATACATTTTTTCTTCTTGCGTGGTATTTTTTTTTAAATAAGTATTTTGTATCAATTTGTCAATTGAAAAATATGATTCAGGTTTAAACAATGAATGGAAAAGCACGAAACATAAAACATTTGCTCTTATAAAAATTACAAGATCCAAACTTAGGAGTGCCCAAGCTTTGTGTATTGTTCTGTGAGAAAATCGTTTTTAAATTTTTGGGTTGGCAAATAACTTCGTTCGGTTTTTCTGTGGAGCAGAATATCTTCTTTCCACAATCTCTGTTGCACAGCGCAAATACGAAACTAACTAGCTCACGTGACAGGTGACGTAAATAGCATGTAATTTGCATATGCACGCCGGGTAACTTAGATTAATGTTCGAGCTGCGTGCTTGTAAGCATGGAAGAAAGGAACGTAGATTTTCATTATTTTTATTTTGCTATTTTCTCTCTATATTAAAAAAAGTTACCTACACCGCAGGTCTGAAAAGAAAGAGTACATTCTAAGCTTTCACGAGGTATTTTCAAATTTTAAAACTAATAGTATGAAGCTATAGATATGACAGTTTTAGTTTTGTATCGGAAATTACGATCTAAAAAATACGAAATTTGTATGACCGACTTTTAAGTACATCGAACTTATTTATAACCAATTTCAAAAAGAATTGTACCATAAGAAAGAGTACATTCTAAGGTTTCCCGTGATGTTTTCAAATTTAAAAACAAAAAATAATAAGCTATAGAAATGACAGTTTTAACAATACAGTAACAAAAAATGTCCCGATTTTTCCCGAATTTCAAAAAAATATTATCATGAACCAAATTTAAATTTCGAAAGAAAAAAAAACTCGGCGAGGTGCAAAACTTCACTGTTTAGAGGTACTTAAGAAAATTACGATTGAAGACTGTACGTGTTTTGCTCACTCGCGTTAGAAATTTCGCTTTTTCGACTTGGACACTTAATGCACCTTAATCTAATAGCCGTATCGGAAAAAAAATCTTCTCCATCTTGTCCTTTGATTTTGAACTCCGCCCCGCTCCGGTCGTCCAACGGAGATTAGCCCATCCGTAATAAAGGCTAACGTCGATAAAAATTCATCCCAATCTATACGGGAGATTGTTACGGAACTCAATATATACCACACAAGTGTATAGGACCATTTGCACCAGTTGGGATACGTTTCTCGCCTCAATGTTTGCTTGCCACAAGAGTTGACCGATCACAACTTAACTTCTCGCATTTCTATCTGCGACACGCTCCTCTATCTCTGGGAAAAGATCCATTTTTGAAGCAGCTGGTTACGGGTGATGAAAAGTGGATTGTCTTTGACAACATCGTTCGTTAAAGATCCTGAGGAAAGAGTAGCGAGACACCACAATCAACCTCGAAGACGGGATTGCACTAGAGGAAAATTATGCTCTCAGTGCGGTGGAATTATAAGGGTACCATTTATTATGAACTCTTGCAATAAGGCAAGACAATCAACTCAGATGTATACTGCTCCCAGTTGAGAAAATTGGTTCAAGACATGCGTTTAAACTTCCAGAATTGGCAAATCGTAAAGGAGTCGTCTGTCACCACGATAACGCCAGACCCCATACTTCATTAAGGACACGACAGGAATTGTAAAGATTTGACTGGGATCTCTCTCTCTCTCTCTCTTATGCCTCACTTTGTCTATTCTCCGGTCCTTATACGCCCTCGTATAATCACCTATTCCGATCGCTACAGAATTCTTTGAACGATATAAATTTGGCAAACGACGGGGCTGCAAAAAAGCATATGAATAAGTTTTTCGCCAGTGAACCTCATGTGTTTTATGAACGTGGCAGTATGAAGTTGGTAGAGAGATTTCAAGAAGTCGTGGAAAAGAATGGACAGTTCATTATTAATAAGTAAGTAATTTCTGTGATGCGCCGACCAACCGGTCTAGAGGTCAAGGTGTTGGCCTCTGGATCGGAAGGTTCCTGGTTCGAATCCGGGTCAGGGCATTGTACAGTTCGGTCCCGAGCACACTTGAGATATTGGCAACTTGTGTACGACCCCTTGGAGGGGTGTCGTAAAGAACCAAACGGGGTGTTTTTGGACGAATAGGGGGAGGTCTTGCGTTGGCGTTTTGTTCGTACACAATAGCTCTTATGTAAACTAATAATTTAAGTTAAACGTAAATAATTATCTTGAAACTTGTCTGTAACATTTAACTAACTTGTAAATAAACTTTAATTTTAACTTAATTGCTCCGTTCCTGTTTATATACAATAATTCCTTCAACATTCTACAAAATGGCCACTGCATGCTCATCCGAGCATATTCGAAGGAAGTAAGGAAGGGAGAAGGTGAGAGCTCTTTTTTTTATGTTAGTTGCAACTCCTCTGGTAATATTCTTGAAAGCACATCAGTGCTGTTATTTACAAAATCAAAAGTACAGCGGTACATTTGAGTAGCTCATCAGAGCAGTTTTTTTGTTGTTGTTGTTGAATTGCACGCCAGTGCAATAAACAATTGAATGTATATCAGTACACATAAGGAGCTCATCAGAGCAGGATTGTTTTTGTTGAATAGCACGCCAGTGTAATAATTGAAAGTACGTCAGTACTGTGGAAATTTCGGTGAAAAGGGTATACAAGGGCTTGGATCATTACTGATGTGTTTTCAAGTAGACTGTGTATATATATGAGAATTTATTCATTCTTATGGTAGACCGTTATGAAATGAAATTTAAGTGTTGATGCTGATGGTTCATAATATTTTAAAAGTTGATTTTAAAGTGTTAAAATACAATTTGAAATAATGTTTTTCTAATACAAATTAGAAGTGTTGTCTTATTTTGTCGAAGAGTGTTTTTCATTACATGAAATTGAAATATTAAGAATTGATACCTATTATTATTAGAGGTATATTTTGAAAGTGTTAAGAGTGTAATGAATGTGATCGGATAAGTTTCCTTTTCCAATTATTTGAAGTGTTCATACTTATATGATATGAAATTTAATTGCTAATTTTTTATGATATTCTAAAATTTTATTTAAGAGTTTAGTAAATTTGACCTGATATTATTTTATTACAAGTTTTAACAAAAGAATTGTGCATGAATATGAACTGATAATTAAGTACTGTACGCGAATATATTGCTACTGTATATTATTTTTCATGCTTTCATATATTGATAATAGTGGCCTTTTTTTCAATTTGTGTAAAGAGGGTACTGTCGAATTAATTTTACTGAGGTTAATAGGAGTGAAAAATCATTTTTGTTTAGATTTCCACTGAGTTTGTTGGGGTAAATTCAAAACCTAAAGCACATATACAAACATTCTTTTTTCTGAGTGTTGAGAATTATATAAATCAATATGGCATTTGTTTCAAAAGGGGAAAAAGCTGATTTAACTCTTTTAGCAGAAGAATCAGGAGTTACTGTATTACCCGAGCATTCCGTAATCAATATTAGAAATTCGATCCTTAATTGTCGGGGTATGAGGAAAAATTCGTGCGAGAACGTTTATACATAATTATAGCCGATAGGAAGGATAGAACTGATAGGGAATTCGAACTTGAGAAAATCAGAGTAAAAGCCGCGTTTCGAACTGGACCGGAATACCATCCAGGTGAAAATAGGTATCAAGGGAGCAGGAGAAGAGGAACTCTACAGCAGCTGCCACTCGCTGGGTCGGCAGGCGGCCAACAGCAAAACAGTGGCAGGGGCGTGAACAGTCCACAGTCACCTCCAGACTCCAAAACTCTTACGGTAGAAGCCCTGAAAGGATTTGATGAAATTTTTCAAAATGATACTCAAGGCTCTTGGACAACATCTCATGAAGAGATAGACTACAATACATGAGATCATGAAGAAAAAGCAACTGATCAATTTGATAAACCACTGGATTCTAACACCGGAGAAAAACCTACCAAGTAGAAGTCCGATCGTTCTAAGAGGCAGGAAAAAGAGAGACCCCTTCGACCAGACAGTAGAGATTATCCTGCCAATCGAGATCCTGCTAAAGATGACCGAAACCCTGTTGAACGGAATGAAATGAAAAGTTCACATTCTGAAAAGAAAGGAGAAAGCAGTCGAGAAGATAAAGACCACTACTATGGACTGGTGCGAAATTCCTTGTCCAGCGGAGTTTAAAAGACATGAATGGCATTATCGTTCTCCACCCATTGTTCACAAACAGTTTGAAAGTGTTGGTTCTCCCAATAACACTTTGACAGCTCTAGGAAGGTCCAGTGCTCAAGCGAGCTCACCGAGTGTCGCAGGAAAGAAGTCGGACTCTAAAGAGGAAGCTGGATTTAAAACTGATTTAGATTCCAACGTAAAGACGGACAAGAAGGCGAAAGAAGAGAAAAGTGAAAAAATAAAGAATGAAAGTTCATCGAAAAAGACTGAACATAATGTTGACAATTTCTATCAGTTGCATTTTGACAAACCTAAACAATATGGGAAAGATAGCTCTAAAAAGAATGAAACTGAGGGCGCTAGGGAAATACATACGAAAGATAGTTCAACAGATGATAGAGATAAGAAGAAACATTCAGTTAAAATTGAACAGAATCATGATAGAAGGTATGATACTCGTGATTGTAGATGGAATTTTTGTTCTAGAGGAGCAAGTACATTTGCAAACCAGACTTTTGTGGGGAGTGGGAATAATATTTGCTATGACGGTTCTAGAGCACGTGACAGCAATAAGGAAAGGTTTACCTTCGTTCATGGGACAAAATGTACAGTCAGCTGGTTCCATCCAAGGTGGAATTGGCACATATCGTGGTAAAATAGTTTACGAGAGAGAGAGAGAGACAAAATTGAAGTTTAGTTGAGCCAACGGACAGAATTTGGGCTCACATAGGGATAATTCCAGCAAAGAAGTATAAATGTAGCGTTGATAACAACTGATGATAATTATGTTTAAGGTTTCTAAGTCCTCTGATATTGGTTGGGTTTTCTGTTTGCCCATTAAATTTAAGCCCTATCTAAACTAGATGCTATAACTACCTAAAGTTAATTTATTTTAGGTGTTTGATTATTTTTAGTATGTTCTTTGTTATTGTTCTTGTATGTGAGTTTTATATATTCGTAACAAAGTGATGAGCAAGCATCTATAGTATCCAATATTTTATATACATGTTATTGTACCTCATGCTAACATGCATTATTTATTTGCAGATCCCCATTAATCTTCTTTATAAGTTTCGTTTGTAGTACTGTTTGAAAATTTTATGCATTTATATTTCTGGGGAGTTGCATATCTATTCAGAGCTCTCACTTTAATCCTTTTGAAGTTGCCAGCTTAGCAGCATCGTATCTAAGGATACGGATGTGCTTCTTCAGGGGGGACGTGTACAGTTCGGTCCCGAGCACCCTTGAGATACTGGCAACTTGTGTACGACCCCTTGGAGGGGTGTCGTAAAGAACCAAACGGGGTGTTTTTGGATGAAGGAAGCAGAGTGGACAGAATAGGGGGAGGCCTTGCTTTGGGGTTTTGCTCGTACACAATAGCTCTTATGTAAACTAATAATTTAAGTTAAACGTATCCAATTGTCTTGAAACTTGTCTGTAACATTTAACGAACTTGTAAATAAACTTTAATTTTAACTTAATTGCTCCGTTCCTGTTTATATTCAATAATTCCTTCAACATTCTACAAAATGGCCACGGCATGTTCATCCGAGCACATTCGAAGGGAGAATTTGACTGGCATAGATGTAAATTGTGCTGTCCTTTGTTAGGGTCAATGATGGTCCACCCACTGGGTGCCCCTTCACAAGTGACCATCACTTCTGGCCTTGTATAAGGCTACAATGACTTCGGTCAATTCTGTACTGTATTGTATCATGTATTGTATTTGTCTTTGCAATCTGTACCCAGCCTTGCCATTGGAAATAAAAAATAAAAAAAAATTTCTGTGTTGTACAAAATTGTAATTTATATAGCTAAAAAAACCGAACAGACTTATTTGCCAACGCAATACAATCTCAGAGAACCAACCGCGGTGCAACATGAAGGCGACTACATTGATATCGTATGCTCTATTTCGGTTGAATGAATTTAAAGTAATTAAATCGTTCAGGCAAGCGAATAGAATATGCGGGAACTCGCGATTTTTAAATTTATTTATTTAAAGTAATGATCAGTTTAAGAGGGCCACTGTATATACACTGATAAGCCAAAACATTATGACCCCATCCCCACATTTTTCTATGAACTCGTCTAGATGACGCGAGGGCACGTGATTAAGTGAGAATGGTATTTAACTGCTGCTGGAGAAGGTAAGTAATCATCCATTGGTGTGGAGTGTAAAGCTGGTTCCACTAATGGAGAGGCAGAAGTTCTATGACAATGCTTTATTCAATAACAAACTACACTGCTGGCCACCGTAAATGCAACACCCTGAAGGAAGCATACAAATAATATGAAATTTACAACATGCATTAGCGGAGGTAAGATATGCATATGATTAGAATTTCAGCGCAGACGCATATCACGCGCGCCTGTGGCGCCACTTCCAAGCGCTATTTAAGGCTTGGAGATTTCGACGATTTCAAGTACGACAATTGTGTTTTTCTTGTGGTTTAAAAAAAAAACGATCAATTATGCCTCGTAGAAAACAGCGATCATCTTTTGATCAAGTATCCGAGTTCGACAGAGGAAGGATAGTGGCCTACCGAGACTGTGGGTTATCTTTCAGGGAAATAGGTAGTCGTGTTGGACGAAACCAAACAACTATGCGGATATGTGATCGTTGGATGCAGGAGGATACGACGGACCGACGTGTTCGATCGCATCCACCTCAGTGCACCACTTCACGTGATGACAGGCATATTGTGCGTATGGCAGTGACGGATCGCTCAGCCACATCACGAACCATAGCACAGCACATTCAGTCTGTAACGCATCATCCAGTGTCTGCGCGTACCATTCGACGCCGTTTACAGCAGTGGTCTGTCCGCAAGAGGTCCATTGCTTCGTCTATCCTTGACGCAGAACCACAGACGTCTCCGCCGCCAATGGTGAGATGAAAGAAGAATGTGGGCGGTAGAATGGAATGAAATTGTCTTTACTGACGAGTCACGCTTCTGTCTGCAACACCACGATTGTCGGATTCCAGTCTGGAGACACCGTGGAGAGAGGATGCTGAACAGCTGCGTTATGCACCGCCACACTGGTCCTGCACCGGGTATTATGGTATGGGGCGGTATTGGATATCACTCTCGCACTCCTCTAGTACTTTAAACAGCCAGAGCTACATCTCCGAGGTGTTGGAGCCAGTTGTCCTTCCTTACCTTCAGGGCTTGCCCACAGTCATATTTCAACAGGATAATGCGCTACCACACGTGGCACGCATTGTCCAAGGGTTCTTCGTCAATCGCCAGATTGAATTGCTTCCCTGGCCAGCTCGCTCTCCGGATCTTTCGCCGATAGAAAACATGTGGTCCATGGTTGCTCAACGATTGACCCAGATTACATCCCCAGCTGCCACACCAGATGAACTTAGGCAACGTGTGGAAGCTGTTTGGTCTGCTGTACCCAAAGAACACATCCAAAGTCTCTTTGAATCAATGCCGAGGCGTGTGGCAGTGGTGATCTCCAACAATGGCGGCTACTCTGGCTACTGATTTTGGCAGGAACCACACTTCACAGAAGTCTATAAATTTAATCATTTGATACTTGGTCAACATGTTATCTACAAAATAAATTTTGTTGTGATATCTCTTGTCTTTCTTGGTGTTGCAATTTGGATGGACAGCAGTGTAGTAACATCATAAATGTAAACTATAATTTTATGAATTTGTCTGGAATGAGACATAACATCATAACACATAAGTAAAAAGGAAAGCATTTAAGAACACTGCATACGATATAAAACTTTAGCATGAAACCATAAAAATGGCATTAATATGTGAGAAGGAGAGTTCAGTAAAAAATGAATAACTCGGGGGAAAAAAATAAAGGCTTATGAATTTATTATGGAATGTGATCGCCCCTGACTTGTCCACACATATCACAACGTGATTTAATGTGGCAATCATGTTGTTAACCACAGTTTGGGGAATTAAGTTCCACTCCTCCAACAATGTGGTCTTCAGGGCATTTATATCTCTAGGAGGAGGATGTCTCTATGCAACTGCTATTCCAAGGTAGTCCCATACGTTCTCTATCGGGTTCAGTTCAGGAGATTTTGCTGGCCACGGTATTTGCTCAATGGCTACATTTTCAAGGAATTCTTCAATGAGGTTTGCTCGATGTGGACGAGCATTATCGTCCATAAATAAAAAATCAGATCCATATGCACCTCTACAAAATCTTACATAACGTTCTAAGACCTCATCCCGATATCTCTGGCTGGTCACAAATCCTCTGTTGAAAACGTGTAGGGGCGTACGTAACTCGATCATTATTCCATCCCACACATGCACTACCGAAACGGTCACATTCCATAATGTGCGAAGGAAGATTTCGCGTTCCTGACTCCCTTGCAGATAAAAAAAGGGTTAGAAACAGATGTTAAACTAAACCTCGACTCACATCAGTAAAGAGAACATGGGTCCATTGGTGCTGACTCTAGTTTTGACGTTCTTTGCGCCAATTAAAGCGATCCCTCATATGTTGTGAAGACAGTGAAACCCATACTCTTGGCTTTCTGGCAAAAAGGTCTTTTTCATTAAGCCTGTATATAGTTTGCCGTGATACAACAGTTTCCTTGGTGGTTGCAAACTCTGAACTTAACAGCCGAACAGTAGACTTCCAGTTACGACGGGCAGTTATTGTCCTACATAGATCTTGAGAAGTAACAGTTCCAGAGCTCTGAAATTGTTTCCATAGAGCAGAGACTGTGAAATATAAGCATTTCTCGCTGCTTCATGATTGTCTGCCCTGCTTCTAAACGGCCGATAATCCCCCACTGTACAGATTCTCTTGATAACCCCTTGACACTGGAGCGAGGAATCGTATAAGTCTCAACAACATCCGAAATGCTATGCAATATGCTTCGAGCTTCTACTACTATTCTACGAAACTATTATTCATATTTGAAGTCAAATTCACAGTGTTGTTCAAGTGCGACGTTAATTAAAAAAAATACCATATTTTTGCACTGAAACAAATGCTGAGAAAAGGACAATGTTTGCTGGGATTAAACCCGAAGCTTCCTGCAGTGAGCACGCTGCTAACTTTAATAGAACTCCTAGCAGTTATCATACAGTGTTTTCTGAATATAAAATAGCTCCTTGCTCGGTCGTAGTTTCTGTACTTGTAAAATGAAGGATTCTAGGCATATCCTGGAGCAGTGTTTGTTTGATATAACGACATGTCGCTAGTAGAAAGTCGTGGAGAATAGCTCTTATCCATGAAGAGCGCTTAATAATCTTTTCTTTCTTGAATAAAGAAATTTGGTACCTTAGCACGAAAAACCGTTATTATATTCATACAAATTGGACCTTCGGCAACCATTAAGTGTTTCAGCAATTACAACGTTCATTGTCTTGTTCTTAAAACGTCCGTTCAGTTTATTTCCGTTGTGATGCTTTATAAGTGAAATTGAGTTGCAGAAAACTGAATAACCCAAAAAAAAAAAAAATACATCGTCATCTGACCGTGGCTCAAAATTATGAGGTGTTGTCCTCGGATCTTTTCTTAAGGGATTGATCCCGGTCCGTCGTCAATAGCCCGTTATGTTGCTCTAGTGCTACGTTAATTAAAAAAAATATCTATTACCAAAAAAGTACAATATTAAATTTGAGCAATACATAAAAGCTTCATTTTGTGCATCTTTTTCTTTCTTTTTATACCATACCGAAATATATATGATTCGCACCTGCCTGTTCCGGAAGAGTTTGGAATCCTTAACAGAAACAGATGCAACATCGGTCTTTATTGGCTGGAAATGTGAGGATAGCCAATAACAACAGCTCTTGCATTTTATTTTTAACAAAGGATAGCGAGTAACACACATCGTCGTCTATACTGTTTATATCAAAAAGATGTTATTTTCCTATTTTACTTTATGATTGTTTCTTTGCCCCAAGTTTATCTTGAAATAATCTTGGTTTTCTGATCCAAACGCGTTTTTTATGTCAATAGTTTTTTGTTCAAGATCGTCTTTCGATTGAACTTTCCTCTCTGGGAAAGGAGAAACTTTTACTTACTTGGGTGTTGTCGTGTTTTGCTGTCACCTGAAGTTTGCGGTAAGTTTGCATCTAATAAACAATCTATCTTCACTGAGCGAAATGCTATGACATGATTTTTACTTCTAATTAACTCAACTGACAGTATACTTAACTGGAAAACATAATACAACGTCCAGAAGAGAAAAAACCCAACTCCAGTGCTTCTTAAAACAGCGTAAAATCAGTCAAATGAACTTGTTTATCAAAGGATAGACTGCTGTTCTTAATAGTATCTCCGCTTATATGAATTCGGGATACATTTGTCGTATGTCTTGTATGAAAGGTTTCCCTCCAATTATTCCTTCGTGCTGTATTATCTTAATTACACTTTTGAATTTGGCTTCAATCAGTAGTTCTGCTGCAAAATAATAAGATAGTTGCATTGGTACTTTTCTTCTAGGAATACTGAGTGTAAATCTCTTGTAAAAAATTATCACTTAATTTAACTGTCGAAATTCTTTTCTAATACCTACATTTTGATGGAACTAAACATACTTTAATTCAAATTTTCTTTTGATCTTAGCTGATTTGTTCTAAAATTAAATTTAGTAAAGTACTTTGAGGGAAAAATGTTTTTTTTTTATGGCACATTAATTGAAACAGGTATGTATTGGAAAAATCTCAATGTTCCACATTTGTATACCTTATAAACGAATATTTTGGCTAAGAAATTAAATATTTCTCTAATTTATTTGTTATTTCATTTATCATTTGATTCAAAAATGTTTTTTAAATCCATAGTAACAGAAAAGTCTTGTTTTTAAGTTGAGCATAAGTCATAGTTGCCATTGAAATTTTATGAGCTATATATATGTAATTTTTTTTTTACATTCATTTTTTCTCTTCTAATTAAAAGATTGCTGTCTAGTATTTATAGAATTAACACTCATGTGTGTATTTTTTATGAGCTTAAGTACAGTAGCGATTGTTTAATTTAAACTGCATAATTATATGTGTGTGTGTGAAAGAATTTGTTTTGTAAATAATCTTTATATTTAGTATCAATGGCAATTCTTGCCAAGCCTGTTTGCTTACACAATTAAAACATTATATTATTTTTCTTTTCAGAGATTTACACCTGGTGAACACAGCATAATGCATTCTGACAAATCTTTTGCAATTTCTTTTACTTATTTGAGCATTCTCACAGTTTCTGGTAGCATTTTCATTTAGCTGATATCATCTATAAGTAGTTTTGTGAAAAGAAATGAAAATCTGGCATGTATCATGATGATAACTCGGATATGGCCTGTAAGGTTCCATATTACTATAGTGAATTAAAAAAAGGCGCAGCTGCAGAAGCAGAAAAGAACAATTTAAACAAAGTAGAAAATCCTTATGAAAAAGGACATGGATTTGACAACCCTTTGTTAGCTATTGAACCCGACGTAAGTACTTGTGATATTCCGGAAAAAGTTACTACATTTCAAAAAAAGAAAAAGAAGAAAAAGTCATTTGCAACACCAGTTTATCGTCGGTCAAACTCTTTAATAACTAATGGTCTTCGAATGTCTCCACGAACAAATTATGCTCGTAAAGAGGTCGTGTCAGCTGGTGAAGGTACTGCTAGTACCACCAAAAAAAACAGTGAACAGTGTCACAAAAGGCGTAGTTCTGAGCCTAATATATATGAAGAGATACCTGAACAATCCCAAGAAGACTCACCTTGTTATTCTGGTAGTGTGAAAGGTTTTGCAGCTATTCCTAGGTGGCCACCTCCAACTAGATTACGTGAAACTGATAGATCATCGGCCTATTCTTCTAAAGTTGTTCTGGATGAAGTAGAAAAGGTACAGCAAAGACACGCACAAATATTAGAAAATCTAAATTTAGATGTTGAAGCTATGTTAATGCCAGAAGATACTGCTTGTTCTGAAGATTTGCGTTCTGAAGCAAGCAAGCCTTCAGAACACAGTGCTACATTAGAAACAAAAGCTTCACATGTTCTTAGTCCTGGGACGCCTCCTTTGTATTTTGTGTCATCTAGATGGCAAGGAGGTGGAGGTGGGACATTGCCAAAGCCAGCCACTGCTAGTCTCGGACGTCGTGTAATGAATGAATACATACTGCAACAGTCAGATTTTTGTCCTGGATCCAAAACTACTGGTCATGGACAGAAAAGTAAGATTTTTATGTCTGAAAAAGTATGTTGAAGTATCAGTAAAATCAAATTTTTAAAAACTTCAAAGATTTATTATTTTACATGATAATAATTGAACTTTATAAATATTTTTGTGTGTGGATTTATTCTATTTATTTTTGCAAGTTGAAAATTCTGTTAACCAATAGAATTATTGTTTTGTGTTTGGTTGAATTTCCCATTAAATGTATTTTAAATCCCTTAAAATATGTTGTCCCTCTTAAATTATCCATGTCAATCTCCATTTATCCAAAAAATTGGAAATACCTAGGTCTGATTTTCTAATTTTTTAAAATTTGATTTTACTTTATATTTCTTGTTCTAAAATTTAATTTAAAAAAAAGCTTCAAAATGTAAAATATCACAAAAATTTATATTATTTAAAATTTTAAGCAGATCATGAAGAACAAATGAAAATAAATTTCATTAATAAACATTAGTCAACTGTTACAATGGTTAAATAATATAGTTATTATGCAACTAAACTGAAAATATTGCATTGTATGCCTAAGATCAGCTGTGATGTCAGTTCCTGGAATGAATGATAAATCCAAGGCTGATTATAATATCCATTGTTATATTGGTTTGTGTTTGAAGTAACTGGTTAACCGAATAGATTTATTTATTTGATTATGTATTCACATTCTCAAATTTTACTTAATGGCTTGTTAGACTCTAACTTAATTATAAGTATACTTTAACATTTATGTATTCATTCTACTTTATTATTCTTAAAAATTGATTGCAGATTCCATAAGGACTTTAGGAAGTTTTCAACATTAGTTTCAGAGTTATAGATTTATTTAATACAAAATCTAGTAAGAATTTCGATGACATTAGTTTATTTTCGTTCATGAAACCATATTTTCTTGAGATTCATAGGTAGTTGGTTCTATTTGTTTCACTTATTATTTTAGAATTACATTTATACAAAATATTTAATTAAAAATACAAATAATAAGTCTGCTTATAAAATGGTTCTTTTATTTGAAATGTCAAGTAATGGGTATTCTTATGCTATTTTCTCTTACTAAAATTTCTTTCTGGAAAAACTAGTTTCTTGCTATCCAGTATTGTAAAAAGTGTTGTGTCAAATGAAAGTGCTGCTGTTTCTTAACTATTTCTTTTTAAAACTTAATCTTTTGAGTATGCTTCTTTTCAAATATATTTTGCACTTTATAAATTGGCCTAAAGCTATCTATGAAATTAAAGCCTTTAATTTCTGCTACTACTTTCCTTTCAGTAGTTATTTTTAATTCTAGCAGCCCAGAGGTCGAATGAACCTACCTATGCTGGGAAATCAAATGAAGAACCATTATACATGCTTTATGATGACACCCATAGACAACAGTGTTCGTCACGAGGTTGGTGGTGGTGCTATCTTTCTTGCTTTCCCATACTCTGTCTAATTAAATCAAATTTGCATGTTCCTGGGAAAATCTTTCTGAACTTTAGTGATAACTTGCATTGCTTACTGTGCATGTTTACTAACATTTTCCCACTCGGAGGTTGATGAATTTAAAATTGCATGCCCTAACATATTTTGCTGACTTAAATTTAGTGTCTTAAGTGTGGTTGTACAAATGCTGTTTTTCTGTTGTGCACTAATTAAGTTGATAAAAATATAAATATTCTGCTCCAGACTTTAATGAATGACATTAGAATTGGATTCTGTAGTGTGTTGTTTCAAGGATGGTTAAATTTAAAGCATTGCTTTATCTTGAATCTCAGAATGTTAGAAATGATGCTTTTATGTTTCATTCCCATTTCTAATAGAAAATTAAGTTGGTACAGAATTTAGTATCAATATTCTATTTTACGTGTATCCAAAATATCTTACAATGGTTATTAATATCTTCCCTTTCTTTTCCAAACAGCAGTAAACACTAAATAAGAAAAGCTTTAATAAATTTTTTTTGCAACTCTTTCTCAACTTTAGTGACAGCTTATATTACTTACTATGGTAAATGTCTCCCCTATAGTTTCCTTTTTCCTGAACATGGATTAATGCTCAATTTGAATGAAAATAAAACTTTGGATGATTACTTAAATTCAGATTTGCATGTTGAATAAATAATTGAAGAGTGTTTTCCTCTAAAAAGTAGCATTTAAAAAGCTGACATCATTTATCAAGGCTGAAAATGCTTAAAGAATCCAGATTTTAATATGAAGCAGCACACTGGCGAATATGTTTGCCAAACTGTGTCTTCCTTTTTGCAAACAAATTGTATCCCATCTTGTACAAATAAGTTTTACTGCATATAAAGTTAATTCTGTTTTCAAGATAAACTTAATTCTAATTTTGTTAATTTCGTGTATTTTGGTTTCTGTAGAGACATCTGAACAATGCTTGCTCATTTGGTTTTTATAAGTTTTCTTCCACCAATTAAAATCATATTGAGTACAGTAGAACTCCAACTTTCCGGATCAATTGGGATCAGACCACATCTGTATAATCAAATATCCTGATAATTGGATAATTCATGATGAAAAGGTTATTTCTTGGTTAAAAAAATGAATTTTGTTTAGTATGGAATGTAATTTTATGACTGAAAACAATTTTGTGCTTACATACTGTATTAAAATTTATCATTGCTTGAACGTATTGGTCAGTCAGTTGTTTCGCTGTCTTTACTCATTTTCGTGCAGCCTAGAGGTGAGTAGCTGTTGCACTCAGGTTGCTGATTCATCCATTTTAGCGTTGTGTCAAGGCACTCAAACGCTTTACTAGCTGACGGTCCTGCGTCTGGTTGAGTAGCAATGTCATCGTCATCTTCCATGACATCAATGAGTTCTCTCACACTTTGAATGAGTTCAATGTCACTAAGAATTTGGAAACCAGGGTTTGAAGAATCGCACACCTGCCACTCGTCTACATCCTCTGCACAGAACTCTGAAATATTTCTTACGTCCTGAACTGACAATTTATCCTCTTCGTTTTTATGATTCACCCATAAAAACCTTTTTAAATGAGAAATTTGCTTATTTAATTTTTTTCTCAATGGGATACAGATAATGAGTTTGGATAGTTGGATTTCTACTGTATTTTCTTTTAGTATTTGCATGCATTAAAAATGTAATTTCAATCGTGCCTAATATCAAGCTTATACTTATTTAGTATACCTAAAATAGTTTTAAGAGTGGCTGTTTTTCTCACTTCAGTATTTCTTATGTTTGCTTTTCTAAGCTTTTTCGAGTGAACAAAAAAGATTATGCTACCTGAGCTCTTAGTAGATAACTCCCTTATTCATTGTAGAGACCACTTTTCTTTTCCTCTACAATTTTGCTTTGAAACCCTTATTTACAATATTGATTTTATTCTGCTATTCAATCTCCTTTTACATGTCATCACATAGAAACTATTCAATTCAAAGAAATGTTTGCTCCTCTGAATCCTGAATATATTTCTCCACATTTTTTTTTGTTGACACTATAATTTTGTTAAAAGGGACATCGCTACTCAACTATGTAAAGATAAAATATTGATCCTACCTTTCAATCTATATCAAAGTCTTGCTAACTTTAAGCATGCAATAATAAAAATGATCCAAGTGTTCTGTAGATGTTCTATGCAAAATATTTTTAATTATATAGAAGTGAAGAGGCTTTACTGATTAAGTACTTCATAACTGATTAAGTGCTTTAGATTGTACTGATTAAGTGATTTTGCTGGTAATTTTTAACCCCAGCACATACAATTATATAGTGCCAAATCGGAAGTCTTTAGGGGATGTATGCTACAATTTAATCAGTATATCCCACCCTTGGTGTATTTCTCTCCTCTGTCAGTAAAGTTTTCATTGTGTGTATGTGTACTTGATAGTGTATATCTATGTCTGGTACAGTATGACCAAATCCTTGCACCATAAAATTTACAAAAACCATTCAACCATCCAGCTACACTTTATAATCACAGTGCATTGACCTGAAAACTTTATATTTATCTCTCTTATCAATACCACCTTTTAACTTCATATGAAGTAACTTATAAAAATATCAGTCCAATTGTTTGTTAAACGCATAAATCCACATGTATAATTCATTTTCTGGCTATTTGCACGATTACCTGCAGAACCATTTAAAAGCTAACTTTGAGATTTCTGTAATGATGATTCTTGACTACTTACATGATGCAAATTTTGCTTTATATTACTTATATATCTATGATCCAGAATATTCACGACTTTGTTCATTCTTTAGTGATGATTATCTAAAAGTTTTATTTTATGAAGTGCTTAATCCAGAAGTCATTAATTGAATTTTCATGACATTTTATAAAAATTTAGTGCTGCTTATATTTGATTTAGTTTAACAAATTGTCTTAAGTACAATCTCTACTCTAATGAAATTTTTAAGTCCATAGGAGTATGATACAAATTTTACCTTAAATAATTGATGCTTTTTATTTCTTCTCTTTCTGTAACCGAAAAATTGGTTTTTCTCTTATTACGAAACTATTTTTTTTCTGATAGTCTTAATGATACATGTTGGCGTTATGAAGCACAAGTCCTAATAAAGACATTTTCTTCATCAGTAGTTTTTTAATAATGATTTTAATCTGTATTTAATATTAAATTATGAAGAACGTTCATACAACCACTTGTCATTAATATAGTCCTAAATTTCAAGGCAATGTATGGTCTGATTGGCCTTCCTGTTGCAAAAAGTGACCAAAAGCAAACTTATTAAGACAATGTTCACACTAGATGAACAGCTCCTTTAAGTGTCTACAATCCTATTGCAATCTGTTTGTGTTTGTCCAAAAAAAGACAAACTGGCAGATAACTTTTTGAGCATTACAAAGCTGTTTGTGGGCCTTGTTCGATGAGTGTTCACATTAGTGAATCTAGATGCATTACATCTTACATTTCTCTAGTGAGTATGTGGTTTTATGTACATTTAACTATTTACGCAAAACTATTTAATGACCACTCCCAAGCAATCACTTTTGAAACTGCTGGAGGGGTAACTGAAAGTATATTTTAACTTGATGTAAAATGTTCATGTATTATTGACATTAGCTTGTATACACATGTTACAGGTTTGCAAACCCCAGAAGATAATATATATGAAGAAGTTGATTTGCATCAGATAAATCAGACTGATGAGGAGTTTGCTGATACTGTAAGCTGGATAGATTCTGAAGCAGGTATTGATCAATCTGCTAGCTCTGCGAGTGAAGAAGTTGAAGAAGAAACAGGAGCTGTAAAACTTGCTGCTCGTTTTATTGGCAAGAAAAAGAAAAGCTCAAAGAAGGGAAAAGAAAATGAAGTATGCTTTAATATATTTGTTCTTGAAAACAGTTGAAAAAATTAGTTACCTCATGCATGAATAGTTTAAAAAAATTATTGGAACATTAAAATCTATTAAACAATCAGTTTAACTCTGACAGTCGTATGGGTTGCAAGACCATGTCCTCAGAAACCAAAACGCAAAAGTATAATTAGTATTAACTATTTCTTTCTCCTCCTTTTCAACTTACTTAACTCTTCATCTGGAGACCGTACACAAGGTCCAAAAACCCCTACTTGTTTTAGATGGCGATTCCCTCCGAAAGTGCTCTTTTCAACTTATAAGTCGATATTAGAATTAGACATGTTGGTATAATCAGCATCCATTACATAACATTTTTTAAACTCACAAAGAAAACAAGGATTAAATATTGTGAAATTGTTAGAGAAAGAACAATTTTATCTTTTCATAAGATTACTTTTCATAATGAAATATTGTGCAAAAGTAAAGCTATGTGTGCAATTACTTATAATGAAACAAGATAAATATTATTCAATTTTTGAACACGTCATGCTCTATGCTTAATTTTAAGTACATATTTTTTTAGATGTTTAAAAGAGTGATTTAATTTCTTTATTTCCTTCTTATCTCTTTTATTTCAAATCTCTTGTAATTGGAATACATAAGTTGTACTTTCTCTGTTGTGCTGTGGCTAATTAATTTGTAACTTTTTACCTTATTTTTAAAGCTGCGTATCAAAAATTCATGATATTTTTAAAGTAATATATTTTTTGTTTTGAAATTGACTTTTATAAAAGGTTTTCAGAAATGTAATACTAAGTGATAAAATAATTATTCCTAAAAATAGAATCTCAATAGCAATGTAAATTTTTGATAATGGTTTCTTTTAAAATTGTAGACTAAAAGCATCTTGGAATGTCAATGAAGCATTACTAGAATTATGTCCTTGAAATGGAAGTTTTAGTGGTTTATGGGAACTTTAAAAATATGTGCCTTTTCCTAAAACAATAAGATAGGTAAACCTTTGAGTGAAAACCTTTGCTTATTAGAAATAAAATTCACACATTACTATCCTCTCTTACTCATTACTACCCAATTCTCACTAATAAATTGAAAAATTAGCATTTCTAGCTCGTAATTCAATTTCATTCTTTACACAATTTTTTCTTTTCCAGCTATTTTTATATACGAGTAGGTAGGAAAAATGTCTTGGAATTAAATGTCACATAAAAATATAAATGAACATGTACTTGAGTGAAATTCCACGTCGAAAGCAATGTTCAAGCATGTGCCACTGAAAATGAAAAGTGTATAGTTTCTTTTATTGTCATAAATTTGTGAGAACTTCTATTCTAATTGACCAAAACCTGGTCAGATGAGGGAAAATATAAAACTCTGCTTCTAATGAGGTCATCACATTCTTATGGTATGCATTCTTATAATTTGGATTTTTGGGTTTAGACATACCCTCAACAATCACTTTTGGGCTAATGTTTTCAACATTTCTTGGATTATTTCTGGTGACTGGTCGAGACAAGTGGTTTATATACAAGAGAAGCTGTCCTATCAATGCAAAGTCAATTGTTCATTCTACAATCTCCCACTGTCCTCAGGCTTCCATTTCCTCTAACCTGCACACAAACCCCAACACTGGTTCTTTTATATGAAGCATTTTTTCTTGAAAGTGACGATGAACAAAAAGGATCATTGGAATCCTTTGGTCCCCAGGCATGAGAATATTCCGTGTTTTTCAGCAGATTTCCGCTTCTAGTGCAGCCTATTGGATAACAGCCATCACGGTGTTGCCAAATGTGGCAAATTTCTAATTAAGAAGATATCCAATCGGCGTGACGTCACAATTTCTAGCGAAAATGTAAATTTTTAATTGACAAATTATTTATTAAAAGAATATCAAATGTATAAGGAATGTATCTGGGGTAAAATTTTCTGCTGATTTCAAATCCATTGAAAATTTTAATCTATCTTTAACGATCTAGATTTTACAAAAATAACTAAACAATGCCAGTCAACATGTTTCTTGTTTGTTATGCTTTCCTTCTTTGAAATTATTAGCTTTGTTCACATGAGGCATTTCAACGCACATATGGCGAGGCTAGCGAGGTCCTGCCATTAAATTATGTTTATTTATTCCTCTAATTCAAGTAGCTATCTTTGCAACCTTGCAGATTAGGACACTGATAGTCTTGCCAAACACGCATTTTACGCGCCTCATGTGAACCTGGCTGAAGAGTGATGGAAATATAATCTGTTTATTTATGGAATGCGAAGGTTAACGTGACGTCACCATCGCTTGGAAAAATATTAATGAAATTTCTGTGAAATTTTCCGCAGATTTAAAATCCGTTTAAATTTTTGCCCTATCTTTAACGGTCTAGGAGATAGAAAAAAGAACTAAATAACTCTAATTAGAAATATTTTTATTTTTTTTTAGTATGCTGACAGTCCTCCACGGAAAATGAAAACAGAAACAAAAAATAAATTTAGAATTTGCGATCTTTTATGCTGTTGCCATTCCAAAGAAACTAATAAATAGATCCCATTAAATTCATTTAAAAAGGTTCTAGATTGAATTTTAAAATTCGGCTTGACCCAAAAATTGCAAAAAATGTGGACTACCTATGTGCCAAATCCCATTATTGTAAGTGCCGTAGATTTATCAGGACTGTGATAATGAAAAACAGAAAAACAAACCCTTCCTTTTATAATAGTTGAGATAAATCAACAATTATAGCTCCAGGATAATGTTAATTTTTACTATTGCGAAATCCTGTGCTCAGACCTGATTCGCTTGTATTTAATTTCACATTTTGGTTTTCCTCTTTTTTTTGTTGAAATTTTGCATTCTTATGCCTGTGTTCCAAATGCAGTCTATTCTCTTCTACACAAGTAACACCTTTAGTTACAGTCGTCAATAGCCTGTTGTGTTGCTCTAGTACGACATTAACTAAAATTACCATTACCTTTAGTTACAGTCGTTTGCTTTTCTCTTTGCAGTAAAAACATGTGTTCATCCTAGAAACAGTGAATACTTAAGAGATGCCTCGAATAGAGGCCATTTACGATTTTTCCAAATATCACATTGTGTGGATCCCATGGGTAAGGTTAAATCCACTTCTCCCATGTGTTTATTATAATCGGTGAAAGCCTAATGGGGAGTGTAATAATTATTTTTCCTATTCTTTGATGACCAAGCAGCTTTCATTTCTAACATTTGTAGACAAAAGATGTATTTGTTGTTTGTCTACCTAGGTAGTACACAGCATGGTTGGAAAGTTCTTACACTGAAAACATTTAATTTTGTGTGGTAGCTTAATTCATATTTTTTAATACTTTGGACAAATATTTTCTGTTTCCCATCACAGTTCCATAAGAATATATCCCTATTTTAAGGACTTTCATCAGCACCACCCAACTGAAAAAGTGTTCAAAGTATACTGTGGCTTTTATGGTTAAGTCTTTTACTAGGTGCATTACAACATAATATTCCAATCCATTAGTTAATAGCAGAGTGCTGTCTTTCTTACCGCTGTACCTTTCAAAGGACCGAGTATCCTAAATAAGGTTTACACACCATCCAAATTTTGGTGCCTCCAAATTTTTCTGGTTTTAAGGGCATGTATTGAATGCTTTGTCAACTGATAAGTGAGCGTATAGCTTAAAATGTTTTGTGCTAATACATTTGTTTACTTTTCGTGTGAAAATGAGATTTTCATTTTCCTTCCTAAGTTTGTATTCCTTATCAGATATATGGAAATAGTGTTTTCTGAGTAAAAATCTATCTTTACTCATCATTTTCACCCTTGTATTTCCCAGTGTTTCGTTTTTGAACCAGTAATCAGTGATTCTAGGCATGCATACAATACAAGTAGAACTGTATAGAAATTCCACAGTACCTTAATGCTTGCAATGAATTCCCATTTCTCATCTGCAAATCCTCGCATTTTGGCACAAAAGTTTGCTTATTTATTGGTGTTAACCTTTATGCGTTCACATATATCATCAGTCATTAATAACTTTAGATAGTCCAACGCTGAAAAGCCAGATGGTAACATGTGAACAGGACCAGAAAAATGATTGAATTAGAAGACGTTTATACGTTTGTTCTCAACCATTCTGAATCAAATTCAAGGGTAGCGTCATTTTTTCAGTTTGAGGAATTCCTGATTCACTATCCATATAATCGAATTGTTTCCCAATTCCTTAGTTGGCATTGCCAATTCATCATCTTCATCACTCATCCAAATCTGATTAATCTGTATCATTAAAGAAGATTGTATTGATCTCTTCTCAAGTCAAAGTTCTTCTATACCGAGCCATTTCAAATGCAAAAAAATTAACAGGTTATTCGATCAGCACCAGACTGATTAGACTGATGCACATAGTTAGAAATCGACCCCTAACATCTGATGATCGTTCAAAATACCTTCAGGTGACACGTAGTTATTCGAAGAGTCTTTGTTGAGTGGGAATGACTGATTACCCTCCTCACAGGTAGAAGGGAAGAAAAGCTGATTAGTTTCTTGGGCGGCAAGCGGGTGTCTGTATGTAAAGGCTGTTTCGGGCGGCTTGGCATTCAGAGGGTTAAATAACAAATATAGAAATCTTTAAATCTACAGATCTCCAACCAAAGAAAATTCAAATGTTGAAGAACAAGATTGATGTTTTTGTATCATTTGAATTAAATTCCCTAGTTCAAGGATTGGAATGTCTTGTATCTATTTTACTGTATATGCTTGGCATTAAAAATGTTGTTTACTGCTTTCGTATATCAACAAATTTAACGAAATGAAGCTAATCAATATGATACCTAAAATAAATATATTGATCTCCACTTTCATAAACATTTATACAAAGTTACGTTATTTGTTTCTATTTTTTTTTTATATATTTATAGAGTATCACTGGTGGTTTCACAAGATGGTTTTCAACAAGGAAAAAAGAGTATGAATTAGAAAAATGTGTTAATAAGATAAACAGACATTCACAAGGTAATTTATTGTGATTTTATGAATGGTGCTCATTTCATTGTAATAGATGTATCTCAACTATTTTTTCCTTGAATATTTTGTTTAACATCTTACTTACAATTGCAGCCACAAGTACTTTATGGATATAAACATAATGTTCCTTTCGTATAGGATTGTAGTCCTTTCTGTGTGATCACCATACATGATATTCTGTATGACTATTTTATTATTTTGCCTAATTTTAGAACCACAATTAATTCTTATTCTAAATTATTATTTTATACTCAACATACTTTAAGTATCTATACTGTGGAGTCAGATGAAAATCAAATATTTCTATTTGATTCTAGAAAGTTAGACTGGGCCTTTGCGCTCTGTCAGCCTGAATGAATTGAATACGCTGCTATTCTATAACTTTAAATGAATTAATTTATGCTTCCATATTTAATCACTTTGGCCTGGATGGGGGAGGCAGTAGAACCAAATATATAGAACCTTATACCCAGAAAGACAAGATCTTGATGATATTTTGTAATGATACTTATCTCGTGAAAAATAATAATCAGAGCAAAAAATAAATGTAACAAATCTTAAAAACAGTACATTTCTGTTTGACTACTCGTTAGAAAATCGCTGGAATCCAGAATTCTGACTGTCCAGTGACGTACTTTGCGCTGAAAGAATACTGTGCATGCGCCGATCTCACTTCCGTCTGAAGGATGGGAGAAAGACAAGGCATGTTTTCCTTGAAAGAATCGTTGCTATGCGCAAGCGTTAAATGTGACGTAGTGATAAAGTTAAGCAGAAACATATATGCTAGGTTTCTTGGATTATCCAAATCATCGATCGCTCTTGATAAGCACGTGATACACTTTAAAAACTCGAAAACCCATGAAAATCTGTGTTATTGACTTGCGAGTGGCCCGCGCAAGTCGCAAAATTAATTAACATTTTATGACTGTATTCATGTTTGTCTAGCAGGACAACTATTTCGCAAGTGGCTCTCACAATGCACAAATTAAGTGCCCTGCTAGACAAATATGAATACGATCATAAAATGTTAATTAATTTTGTTTTTATCAGTTACCCGCGAGTGCAATGTTTTAAAAGTTTATTATAATTTTGTGGAAGTGTACTTTTAACAGTTAAGTAGGTGAATCAAGAACAATATAAAGATAATTTATTTTAATTATTAGAGTCAACCCTATATGTTGCAATATTTTTATATCTAGCTTATTTATGCTCCTTATTCTTTGTGAAAACTATCCCAGTAATTTTGAATATAGAACATTTTTGAAGATTTTCGGGTGTGATTATGTTCTGAAAATTTGAAGAATTCAGTTAACAGTTCCGATAAAAAAAAAAAAAAAACCAGATCGAATTTAAAAAAAACATAAGATAAAAAGATCACTAAAGCGTAAACCAGAGTGCTAGACGACCGTGAATAGTCAGGGAATTTTATGAATCAGTAAAAAGTCATTTGAAAACTGAAATTTTTGGACTCATTGTATTTGGCCGCTGACCGAAAACTAAAGTAATTTTTCTGTGCTTTATGATTTTTTTCTCTATGTATTCGGGTGACATACTCAACGACTGATTGTGCATAAATTTGACCTTGCTTTTGTTATGCCATGCACAATCCATTAACATCATCAGCTTAGATGATTATTTTCAAATTAATTTTGTTTCATTAAAATGCTCTCTATATATACTCAACTAGCCACCACGGGCAACGCTCACTGTCAAATGCGGCAATATTTGAATTGCGAAGAGATCCAATCGTCGGGACGTCATACTCTCTTGCGAAAATATAATTTATTTGAAAAATTATTTATTAAAAGAAATTCAAATGTATATGGTATCAGCAGATTACAAATCCTTTCAAATTTTCAATATATCTTTAACGATCCCGATTTTACAAAAAAGAACTTGACAATACCAGTCAAGAAGTTTTTTATTTGTTTTGCTTTCCTTGACTGGATTTGTTGGATCGCAGGAAATGGGATCTGATTTCTTGAACATGATCAAGGTCAAATTCGTATGGGAAAAAGTTTGTAAGTTACAGTTTAAAAATTATTTATTTGAAGAAAATTATATTTTTAGGTGTTGATATAATGTGAAATTTTCTGCAAATTTCAAATCCGTTGAAATTTTTACGCTATCTTTAACAATCTAGGAGATGGAAAAAAACCTACATAATTTGTTTTGTTCTTCGGCTGCAAGCGTTAATTTAGAATCTGCCATCTCTTTATGGTGTTGCCATTCTAAGGAAAACAATAATAATTAAATTTCGTAAAATTCATTTAAAAATGTTTAAATTAAAAAATTAAATTTTAAAACTTGGCATGACCCAAAAATTGCAAAAAATTAGGACTTTCTGTGTGCCAAATCCCATTATTGTAAGTGCAGTAGATTTATCAGGACTGATAACGATATCTGAAAAACAAACACTTCCTTTTATAATAATAGAGATAAATCAATAATTATTGCTCTGGGCTAATGTCAATTTATACTACTGCGAAATCCTGTGCACAGACCTGACTCGCATGTATTTAATTTCACATTTTGGTTTTCCTCTTTTTGAAATTTTCATTCTCATGCCTGGGTTCCAAATGCATATAAGAAGTAACAAAACTAACTAAACTCAGATTTTCTCTTCCACTATCAATGGGAAAAATTTTAAGGCTTGAATTAATAAAACAGCATATTGTGTCATGATTAGTTTTATTGAAGATTTTAGAAGCCAAAAAAGAAATGGATGGCAAGCTTCTTGGAAACTCAATTTTCCTACTAAAAGATTAGCCATATAATTACCCCTAACATCAGTGGTTTCATCGATGACGAGGCACACTTAATTCTTGCCTATGTGTTCCCTAAGTTTTTTGATAGCCAAGATCTAAGTAATTCTTTCAGAGAGTGCTCTCATGGAGGATATTTCGGTTCGTGTATTTCAAAAGAAATTCATTGAGGACGGAATTCTTCTGTTTAAAGAAAGGAATGTCGGCCAAAATTAATGCCAAATATAAATCTTTGCAAAAACTGTCTTCCTGCTTTAAGGTTGGTTGTGATTGACTAAGCAAAACTTGACGCTTAGAAAATCTTTGTTCGGTGGAAGAATGTGCTCCTACAAAGAAAAATTGAAATCACTGTACGAACTTAAACAAGCCTAAATTTGAATGCAAATTTTAAAGGTATTTACACTTGGGCCTCCCGTAACACTGGAGTTACATCCCTGAGAAACACAATGTAAAGAAAAACAGTGTTATATAATTCATATGATATTATGAGGGAGCTTTTGTCTTGCATTCATTTAATTTTTGGATGAACACATAATTGGTGAAGCTGTATTACTCGAGGGTCAAGTTTATTAGCACCTGCATATTTGTATGAACATGTGATTGAAATTCTCAATTCACTTCTATAAAGACAATGAAAATAAATAACGTACCAGTTTTAATATGTAGTTCTAGTTGAGATTTTCTTTAACATGTTATAGTTTTGCCACAAGGTTGGTAATATATGATCTGACCATCATACGTAAACATTTCTTTGTTATATTTAAATCCTACAGCCACCCTTTGACTTTGAACGAAAAGATTGTGAAATTTTTGGCATGTTTCTAAACAGCAGGCAAAGCACAACTGAATTAAATTAAAAATGAATGGATTGTTTTGTGACTTTACATCCTTTTCTTTTTGTATTCATAGAATAACTTCCTGTCTTTGCGGCCTATTCAGCTTTCAAGCCTGAGTGTTTATCCCATGTGTTAATTTTTTTTTCATTAAAAAAAAATTCTTCCTCCGAAAGTAACTTAGTGGTTTTCGCACGCTGAGGTACCCTTAGAACAGATTCTTAATATAGTTTATTGCTTGTTTAGTCTATGTTCCCATGATTATACATCTTTATGAGAATCCAATGATTGAGTGGGTTGTTCTGCAATGTGCTTTTCTTTTCATTTTCATATTTCATGTGTTACGTAATCATAATTGCTCAGCCGGCGATGCAATAATTTGTTTTTTCCAATAATTCTTTTTTGTGGACAGTACCATTTTCAAATTGTATTCTGCTAAAAATAAATGCAGTGTCTCATCCCGAGATGCTCAAAATTTCATTGCAAAAAAAGTGCAACTTTTGAATTATTGATATTTTAGGTGAAATATGCAATATATGCAATAACCCTTCATTTATGCAGTAACCCCTCAAATATGCAAAAATATGCAGTATAAAATTTCACCTATAGTATCCTAGAAGCATGATTCGGATAGAAAATTGCTCTCCCGACTGTTAAACCAAATATACATTTGCACAGGTATCCGGTTTCTACTACTAACACATCATTTTTTGTTCTTTTGTCACTTTTATCAGGTGTTACAGTTCTTAAATTTTTCTTGAAAAAACAATTTTTAGTGCACAATTAAAAAAAATTTTTTTTTTCCTCTAAAAAAAAGTCTAATGTCAACCTAGTACATATTGTGTAATTTCGTCTTGCGTTGGAACTTGTCCAGGCTAGTTTCCTCCATGGCATGCGTGCCATTTGAGCATCATTTAGAAGGGGGTGGAAATTCCCCTCCCCTTCTGAATGATGCCTGTGTTTCCGCCAAAATCAAACCCGTTTTGATTTTGAGACGATTGTAATGTGATGCTACTGCTGACGGCAGCTGCGAAAATATTGATTTCGATTCACAAAACTAATTGGAGCCTCAAGTATCACCAAATAAGTTTATCTGGCTACCAAATAACCAATAGCAACCCTCTAAATACGGAGCAGCAGAATATAGTTTCCTTCCTTTGTAATTTCCATAAAGGCAGTTTGAACGCTGTTCCATCGAATTCCCCCCACAACACACTTGGTAAGGAATTCCATATAAGAAGTGGGCTTTGGAGCTTCGGGAAGATGTGTCTAAACTAATTTTTTCTATTCACAGATTTCTTTATCAGTAGCCTAAGCGTTGGTCAACATACAAACAAATTCAAGAAGACTTGAAACTTCCCAATCACTATTTCATCAAGCAGGTAGCTAAGCCTAAAGCCAGCTGCTGAAAGATTGCATTAACAGTGGTTTGCAGTGCAAAAGTATTTCCTTCATTCCATTCCTATAAAGAAGCCAAACATGAATCAAAGACCAGGCTGCATGAAAATTGTTCATTTACTTAGAAGAGAAACTATGAAGACTGAGGTGATATATGTAGTATCAAGTGCAAGTACATAAAATTGTGTGACCAAATTTCTTCAGAAAAAGTTACCCTTAATGCATAACCAACATTCTCAACTTGAATTCTTGATAAGAACAATTTTAGGTAGGATCTACAAAGAGAAATTTATTCGAGATTTGAAGATGGAAGATATACGTCCTCAGAAACTGTTGCCTCTATTTGATATTGTGATTGGAGATCAAATTCTAAATCGCTTCAGAATGTGAAAGAGAAGAAAAGGAATAATATTGTTTTGTATAAGAGTCGTTACTTGAAATGTAAAACTTTCTATTTCGCATGTGAATTCGTACTTTTTAAATCTTTGCTACATTTAATAGCGAGATCTGCAGCCAATTTTTTTAATCACCATCACTCGTGTATTGTAAAGACAAGCCATAGAGTAAGCAAAAATCATCCCAGATAGTTTTCATATTCTGATAACCCCAATCTATTTGAGACAATAGCATGTCAGAAACACTAAATTTGTATTTTAAATAATTCTTCGGTTGTCAAGTTACTTCCTTCATCTCGTGTTTCATCTTTTTCCATTATCTTAACTGTTCTCTTTGGGTTCTCTCTCTCTTTTTTGGGCCCCCTTCCAAATAGGCCGTGTGTGAGTGCACTATTTCTAGTTACAGCAATGACGACAAGTATTTGACGTTGCAAGAGCAGTGTCATGGGAGGTCCCAACAGACATAGTACTGGATGAGTGGAAATTACTCCAAAGAATGAAGCCTGTTGATGTTTACTGGGACTAGTTCTGCAGACTGCGAGACATATGAGTGGTGTGGATCCAAATACCAAACTGTGTCAAAGCTAGTGAAGGCTGCTCTCTCACTTTCTCATAGTAGTGCTGACATTGAACATGGCTTCTCAGCCTCAGGAAGAGTTTTGACAGGAGACAGCACATCAATGTCAGAAATCGCACTCAATTGCATTAATGATGGTCAAAAGAAGCTTGGCAAATTTTGACAATCAACCTTATTTGGTGCTGATCACATCAAAGCTAATGGATATGGGAAGGGTTGCATATAAAGCCTGCAATGTCTATTTAGAAGATATAAAACGGAAGGTACGAGAAAAATTAGAGAAGGACAGAAAAGAAAAAGAGACTGGAAGCAGAGAAAATTTTTTTAGGTCAGCTGGCAAAGAAAAGAAAGATAATAGAAGAAGGAAAACTTAAAATTATGCATGAGGATGAGGCATTGGACAGTGCTTCAAAATTGTTGAAGGAAGCCAATGATAGGCTCAAGAAGGCGATAAAAAATAAAGATTTTAAGTAAGCAGTACTTGTTCAGGCAATGATTGAAGGGGCGGTAAAAGTCTTTGCTGGTCAGTAAAGACAGACTTTAAAAAATACACTTTCCTTGAGAAGAAAAAAAAAATTAATTTCAGACTTTTTTAAGGGGGAAAAATCAGACACAATCTTTCAGAGAAATGAAAGAAATTCTTCAAACTATGTCAAAAATGAACATATGAAAAAAAATCATGATTACAGAATTTTTTATTTTTTGTTAATATCGTTTCAAATAATATGCTTTTTAAATGAAAATAAATATCCTTCCAAAAAAAGAAAAAGGCTCTGCCCCCTGCCCTCCTATGGTCGTCAATCCCATTTGGTTTGCTTCGCAAACTAACACTCTTTTCGTGGATTGCAAAAATTGAATAAGATAGATTTGGGAATAGTGAAAGTAGTTATACTGAATATGAATATTTCAATCAAAGGAAAATGGGCAAAGTAGCAGTAACGTAGAACTAGATTTTAGACTTTTCATGTATGAATTATTTAGATAGCTGTGGATGTACCTGACGTGGTGAGAGACACAAAGATTGACGAGCATGGTGTCCACATTGTAGACCAAATGATGTACCTGCATGCTGTCGTATCAAGATAAAGCAGAACATTGGCTTATTCATGTATTTTTACAATATTTTAGATGTGGTAAATTGTTAAGACTTCATTGAAAGAGGCAATAGGAAAGCAGATACTTAGCTGGAGAAATACCATTCTCCAGCTATCTGAAGAGCTTCATACTCAATGTTTGGCACCTAAAAATAAAACAGCCAACACAAAAGTTTTGGCACAGGCAGTCTCAGAGAGATAATCATAAAATATAAATGTGTGGCATGAAGATCTTGCAAATGAAACCACACAAATAATAGATGCCAGGACTGCAAAAAAGCAGGTCAGGGAAAATGTCCTGAGTAAAGTAAGAAGTACTGATTATTTCAATGAATGTAAGTTTTGAATTTGAACAATAATCTATCATCCGTTGCCTAAAATTATCTAATTTGATCCAGCACTATAAGAACATGTACCATACTAGCCCCTCTTGTCTTTCCCCTGTACTAAGTATAGGGTAATTTCCTTTCTTTCTGGTGTTAAATATGACCTCTATGTAACGAAGATATTTTAATTTCGTGGTTTCTTGTTATATAAATCTGACCAACTAAGTTCTCATACTTGAGTCTTGTATGGATGCCTTGGAGCTTGTGCATAAAAGAAGCTTTTAGAATTGCTTTCTAAATGAATAGAATATCGAACAATTGCGCTTTTATTCTTTTCATCTGCATAACTCCTTTTGAAATCATTAAAATGTGTATGTGCTAATATTGATACAAAATAATTTTAGTTGGTTAATTTAAAATCTCGTTTTTGTTTACTGCTTTACATGTATTTTAATAAATACTATCACTGACTAATTATTGACAGTGCTCTATGCAGATGAAGATGGATATGTTGATGTGAAAATACCAAAAAAACAGCGCCCACCTTTGTCTTTACCACCCATGCCACCTGGTCTTAGTCCTGAAAAAGTAGGTTACTAAGCATTCAATTTGGGAATTACTTTCATTTATTAAAATTTTTCTATTTCTTTGTCTTATAGTATTTCAGCAGTATTTATCTGTCAAGTTATGTTTCCGATATGTTAACAGAGCAATACAGATTCGTTAATTTGAAATTTCTTGTTTAAGTTTTTAAGTTCTTTATTAATATTCATCTACTCTAAGTTCGTTGCTTATTTTTTTAATTACTTTGTAAAACATTAGTCATGTTCTAATCAAAAGTCCTTCCTATTTATTATTACATGATCTCATTTAATCTATAAACTTTTTAAGAGGGGCAATAATATGTTATGATTCCTCTTCATGAAAAGCAAGTTGAAATATAATTGACAGAATGAAAGTGAATTTGCATCAATCCAGATTTGAGCTATTTTATTGTTTGCAATTAGTAATATTTTGTAACACGCATGCATATGGTAATAAGTATTGAAAAGTGAACTTTGATGTGGACCAAATATCCATTAGCTACAGCTAAGAATAAGTCTAATTTGGACTGACAAAGCTTTAGAAAAATTATTTTGTTAACATCAGTATTCATTTCCCCCTTTTCAGATGAAAAGAAGGTATATTGTTGGGAGCATTGTTGATAGTGAAAATTCCTATTTAAATTCCTTACAACGATTAATCAAGGTAATTATTTGTCGTTCAAATTTTGTACTTTTTTGCGTTTTTTCATTGTTTTATGCTTTTTGAAAAACATTAGTATGTCTTTACTTGACAACAATTTTTACACAACTAAATTCCCTAATATGTATATTTTTAAGAGCATACTATTTTTCTTTTCCTTGTTGCATTACTTTTTCAATCAGACTTATGAAAAATATTTATTTCAACTGTTGTATTACTTTTTGTATGCTCATCTTTGTGACCCAAATGAAATACTTTTCTATGTTTGCATCATTTCTTGATTCACTTTTGCTTGCAAATTTGAAAGAATTCTGATCTTGTTACATTTTTATCTTATTCTAATTTCATATGAAGTCTCCAAAGTAGAATTTTTTGCTTATAATGATAGGTTGTGGGGAAGTCAAATTTAAATAATCTTTCTGATGTAAATAGTGACAACTGTATATTTTTCATGCAAAAGATGAAATTAAAAAATAATGAAGACTAAGCCATTAGACTATTCGAATAATTTTCTATTAGTAGTAATTTGAATGAAAGGAAATTTTATGATAAATAGTAAATAACAATACGATATTTAGATATAGTGCAATTTTTTTGATAATTAACTAAAAGTGCATCTTTCAAAATGATGGATTTTTTTTTCTGGGTATCCATTGATATCCACAAATGATTTTGGCATGAAAAATTGCTGATTTTAGATATGCATGGCATTTTCAAATAATATGCAATTTAAAATCTTTCTGAAATGCATAAAATAAGGCATTTGCAGTGATAGAAACGTACTGCAAGCAATATTAATTATTGTAGAAAGCAAAGTAAACTTTATGTCAGAATTGTGTTCTGAATAAATTTAAATTGACTATTGTCACTTTTCCAGGATTACAAACATCCCTTGGAAGATTCTACACCGCCTATTGTAAGTGCCAACAAAATAAGTATTATGTTTCATCGTGTTGAACAAATCTTGCAATGTCATAATATTTTTGGAATTGCCCTTACTCAATGTGTTCGCCAATGGGATCAGGACGAGAAAATTGGAGATGTTTTTGTTGCCTCTGTAAGTAACTTTTCAATTTAATTCTGCTTTGTGTGTTACAATTTGAACCAATTATATGTATTTTTATTTACTTTGTTGCTTATTTTGTTTGAGTCTTATTTACATCTAATTTATTTTGCAATTTTGTGAAGTGCTTGATAATATTTGTATATGAAAGTTACACTTTACAGTTCTTACTCTACCTAAAATTCTCAAAAAAGAACTGTACAAAAAATTTCAGATAAAGTCCTAATTCACTCAAGTTTTAGGATATGTATTTGTTAAAAACCTGAAAATTTTATGAAAACTCTGGTTGTGCTTTTTGACCGGAACTACAGGCGTTGAACAAAATAATATGAACACTTGTGAAAAAAATAGCATTTGAAAGAAACCTCTCGTATACTCCTGCCCTCTAGCGGTGAAGGGTGCCACCTAGCAGATGAAAAAGTACACACATCAGTCTGCTACTAGCAGTGATAGAAGTCGGATACAAAATATATTTCTGTGTTAAAATTGTGTTATGGCTGATCTCTCTGAATTTGAAAGGCATGATTTTTGGGTCCCGTCTTGCTGGAGCCTCAGTAACGATAACGGCCGCCCTTCTAGGTGTTGGGAGAAGTACAGTGTCGACTGTAATGTCAGCATATTTGAAACAGGGAAAAACATCATCTAAAAAGCACAACAGTGGTCGAAAATCGAAGCTGAACGACGTAGACAGAAGGGTTTTAAAGCAGATTGTGGCAAAAAAATATACGGCAACAGCCTCCCAGATAACATCTGAGATGAACACACATCTACAGGAAGCAGTTTCATCAAAAACTATCTGGCATGAACTGCATATGGCAAATATTCATGCTAGAGCGGCTCTTTCAAAACCATTGATTACACCATGCAATGCCTTGAAGTGACGAATATGGTGTCGCGAGCATAAAAATTGGACACAACAACAATGGGAGAATGTAATATGGTCAGACGAATCATCGTTCACATTATTCCTGACAAATGGACGTGTTTACGTTTGGAGAACGCCACTAGAAGCCTATCAAGTTGACTGTCTTCGGCCTACGGTTAAGCATGGCGGCGGTTCAGAGATGATCTGGGGTGCGATATCACATCGTAGTCTTGGCCCACTTGTTGTTCTGAATGGCCATATTACAGGAGAGGATTATGTCAGTCTTCTGGCCGACAATCTTCACCCAATGGTGCAAACTGTGTTTCATGATAAACGACTAGTCTTCAAAGATGATAATGCCCCCATTCACACCGGTGGAATTTCCCGAGACTGGTTTTATGAACATGACGATGAAATAGAGCACCTCATCTGGTCCCCTCAGTCCCCTGATCTCAATATAATTGAATCTTTGTGGGGTATTTTGGAAAACAAGCTGCACAGTCGATTCCTCCCTCCAAGGACACTTTCTGAATTAGGGACTTTTTTGCAATTTGAGTGGGAACGTATCCCTCTGAATGTTATACGTGACTTGTATTTGTCAATTCCACGTCAGATACAAACTGTAATTCATGCAAAAGGAGGACAAATGGCCTATTATTAAAAAAAATTATATTTTCACAGGTGTTCACATTATTTTGGCCAACCCATGAATATGGGCTTTACAAAATGTGCCAAAAAATATTACTACTATAAGTTGACTTTGTTAAGGCATGCAATGGTCTTCAAAGTATGATTCATTGCCTGGAAGGTTTTTCAAAGATTTTTTTTCCTTTGAATCAATTATATAACTCTTGATATACCTTCAAAATGTAATTTATTCTAATTTTCTTTTTAGTTTTCCAAGGTAATGGTGTCTGATATCTATAGTGATTTTATAAATAATTTTTCTTTGGCCATGGAAACTGCAAAACAAGCATCCAAAAACAAGTCTGCATTTGCTGATTTTTTAAAAGTATGAATATTAGCTTTTTTCTTGCATATCTTTGTAGATTTCGTTATGTATTATGTTTAACAGTTAAAATTTACCTTTTACTTTTTGTGTATGTATATATGCCTGTTTAAGATCGTTTAATACTTTACTCTAACAGTAATATCTTTTTAGGTAAAACAGATTAATAGTTCAGATCGGTTATCCTTCTTTGGTCTTATGGTTAAACCTGTTCAAAGGTTTCCTCAGTTTATCCTAATGCTCCAGGTATATATATTTTAAAATATATATATATGTATACAAGATATGTTTCATCATTGAGAGAAAGTGAGAGATGTTCAATGTGTGTGATGTGAGTCATTCTCAGAAAATTGACAATTTCCGTAATTTTTTTAAAAACTAATGTTTTGAAAACATTTAGATGTTTATTTTATAGATGTATCTTACATTAACTAATAACATTATCATTTCTGTTTAGATCAAAGTTTGTTATATGTTTAAAGTTTTAAATTGAATAAAAAGGATTGTTACTATTTAGTCCACCGACATGACTAAAGGAATAAAAATAAATTTTGTTTTACTGACTTAAGGCAGGTTTGCCCAGAGAAAAATATTTTTTAACAATCTCATTGATTATGGGAAAAGAAAAAGATACCATTACATTATAAAGATATTTTGTATGAAATTGGTATTTTTATCCATAAATATGACAAAACTCATGGTCTTTTTCAAGTTATGCAGTGAAGGCCTAGAAATAAAAACATCGTTATCTAAAATTTCCAATTTAATGAATTATTTGAGAGTGTTATCAAATTGAAATCAATGTGGTCCATAAATTTAGTGGCTTGATCTTTGCATCTAAAAAATTTTAAATAAAACCGCATAAATCGTACCAAAATATATCTTATTCTTTATTTCTAAGTAAAATAGGTTGTTGATTCTTCAGCAAATACTGTAAAACATTAAACTGGGGTTCATTACTAAAAGTTAATTTCTTGTCTATATAGACGCGATTTTTGCTGTTGGTTACAAGCATTTAGCTCTGAAATAAAAATAAAAAAAAAGTTTAAGCTTAACTTTAAATATTTAGGAATATACTTAATTTTTCTTTCCTATCAAAAGTTAAATTTGGTTTGATATATAAAGTAGTGGAGGGTATATGAAACCCTGAGAAAAGCATAAACAGTAAGTGGTGACTTCCATGAATGTGACAAGTTGGGTTCAGAGGGCTCATTTGAATAGTTAAGCATTTTGTTTTAAATTGGGCACTTTTGTGTATTCATCAGTTTTAAGATTTAAATAAACCCCAATGTTGCTTTAAAATGCGAATTTCTGAAATGTAATGGGAGTTTTGTTTCCCTTATCCTTTAATTTTAGTGACATTTTTATTTTTCATTAAATCATTGAATTTTCTAATGCATTATAACAGATTTGTTTATTTAATATTGTAATTGTTGCCTTATATATTCATTACTTCAATTGTAAGTATATTACATTCACTAATATAATTATTGAAGGATTGTTTTTTGCTTATGTTTTTAAAAACAGGACTTACTGAAAGATACTCCCCCTGGTCATCATGATCGTATGTCATTACAACTTGCCTTAACTCAATTGGAATCTTTAGCTGAAACCTTAAATGAAAGGAAGCGTGAAGCTGAACAGCATCATGCTGTAAGAGAAGTGCTTAAACACCTTGGGAAATTTTCATTTAAGTCCTCAGCAGAGAGAAATCATTTTTTGCTGCGGCAGGATGATGTTATACAACTTGTAAGTCACAAATAAGTAAATAAATGAAGAATTAAAGCTAAACAATAGTCTTAAATTTCTCACTTTCAAATTTTGCTATTTTTAGATCTTGGTACAATGTTCCAAATATTTTTGTTTTAACTTATTTCTGAATCTTACCCTTAACTGCTTAATTTAACTGAATTACTGCTCTTATATATATATATTTTGTTTTTGTTTTTGAAAAGGTATTACTTTCATGCAAACATGAAAAAGGAATGTTTTTTAATTTATAAAAACTAAGTAGACTGTTTTCACTTTTGACTTAATTTGAATGAAAGCTCCTGTGAGATGAATTTTTTCAATACTACATTTGTATTTAATTTAAGCAAGCTCATACTTAAAAGGGAAATAAAAAATGCCTGAATTTTTAAGAAAAGTTGTACTTTAAAAGTTTGTTTCTTTAAAATTATTATAAATGTAGTTGTAAAATGAAATTGACCTAAGAATCTTAATTTAATTATTGTTAAACAGTATACACATCAATTTTATCGAGAGTAATAGTCTTGAATTATTTTGAGCCCTATTTGAGTTGAAAGTTACATTACAATTTATTTATTAATTCGTTTGAAACTGAATACTGGAGTAAAATAGCAAAAATGCTCTGTAAATTCTGTTTGCAAAAATACAAAATGTACACACACATATATAAAATTTAATAACCTGTATCATGTACATTACTCTTATAGCAACTTGATCAAAGTGGCCTTGTTGTAAAATCAAAAGAAAGAAGACTATTTCTTCTCAATGATCTTTTAGTGTCTGTTGCTGTCACTCCACGGTATGTGTTTTTCATTTTTTACCATCAAACTATTTATCAAGAAGTGTTATATATTGGAAATGATTGATTTGGGTATGTGAATGTTATTTATTCCTAATAGAAGTAATGATGGAATTTTGAATGGGGAGAGATTAAATTTAAAATGGGCTGTTCCTTTACAAGAAGTAGAAGTCCATGATGACGTTGCAGTATCAACAAAAAATCTAATGATGTCATCTAGCCGAAATAAAAATTTTGGAAGCCATAGTTTGGAGCGCAGCACAGGTACTTGGAAGTTTCTTTTAATATTTCAATTTATGGTAATGGGTTTATGGGTACTTGTGTAATTTTTTTACTGTAATGTTGATTTTTTTTTCAATAACAGATTCTGCCAGTGATAAAACATTATATGATGAGCTTAGAGATTTAGTGCATGATAAAGGTATTACCAGTCGGGTTGAAGCTTTAGTTTCTTCTCTGAGACGAACTTATGGGGTAAGTCTTCCTTGTATAATGTTGAGTATTTGTTATTGAACATTTGTTACAAAAATTATTCAGTGAATTTCTTTGCTTCCAAAAATTAAAGTGTCTGAATTTTAAACTGAAACAAAATTATATATGGTATTTTTATTAATTGTTAGTGTTTCCATGTTGGAAGGAACTTCAAAAAATTTTACAATCAGCAGGTTTATAAAAACCATCAATTCGTACTTAATTCTTATTAATTTATTTCTCTTTTCTAGATTAAAATGAGCAGTTTTTTATGAAATTCCATACTTTTCTTAAACTAACTGCTAGTAATTTTAGAAAATTTTGGTTGGTGTATTGAATGTGTGCGACTAATGTGTGATATCACATTATTGTGACACGTATTGAATACTTATTTTAAATCACTGGCTCAGTAGGTTCACCCACTGCACTAGCAACTTGCAAGTTGTAGGCAGTGCAGGTTCTATTCCTCCTTTTTGTGTAACTGTCCATTTACTTGATGTTTGGTGCATCATGGCCACAAAGCTCAACACAACATGGAAAAATTTTCTTTTTAGGATTTTACTATTTTTGTTCTAGCTACTGCATGAGAAGCACAGCGTTGCCAGTGACAGTTCTTTTCATGAGGGTCAGGTGTGACCACTGATCGCTAACCCCCTGTGATTACACTTTCCCATTTGGTTTGCTCTGCAAACCAACACCACATGCAACACTGTGATGACCTCGAAGTGGCTAGTAATAAATAAATGTCAGTGGATTAATTAAAAAATATTTTAAATTAAAATTTAAAAATTGGGCTGGACATGCTAAATCTCACTGATACTGAATACATTAAAAAGAAAAACCTATAATTTTAGGAATTAGTCCCACCTCCCCCTGACATGACACAGGTAACAAGTGAAAATTATTAATTAAAAAAAAATCACATTTAAGGTATCATTTGAGTGTAAAAATTTCCACAGATTTCAAATCTGTGGAAATTTTTAGTTCGTCTTTAGCGATTGCAAAGATAAAAACCTTCAGATAGTCTGCCCGTGACAAAGTTAAAAATTGCCAGCAACAAAGTTATACTTAATCAACAACGTAAATCAAAACACACTAGAATCAAAAATCTGTAGAGAAGGGGGGGAAAAAAAAGAAGCTGTTTTTCTCCTTAACTTGGCATAGTTCCAAAGGCATTAGGACAAAAAATGCAGAATCTGTCTTTCTTCAATGTGACTTCAGCTCCGGAGTGATGTCATAACTTGCCACAGTTCGAAAGGTCAAAAACCGCAAAATCCTTTGCTTTCTTCAATTGAGGAGCTATGGCATCATATTCGCAAAAAGAACAGAGGGGGGGAAACTAATAAATTAATTAAACATATTCTAGATTAAAATTTTAAATTTGGGCTGGACACAATTTGCAAAAAATTGTGACTACCTGTGTGCCAAATTTCACTAATGTAAGTGCCATATATTTACTAGAATACTGCATACACACTCACATACAGACCCAGAAACATTTCCTTTTATAATAGTAGAGATTACATTATTTTTAGTAGCTTCAAACCTTATTAACAGTTTACAATGTTTAGATTTGGATACAAAAATGTAGAATAGGTTAAATTTGGAAAATGTTATGAAAAATAAAGAAAGTAGAATATGTGGAAAATATGAGAATTTGTAAAAGTACAAAATGGGAATTCTTCATCAATTCTAAATGGATGGTTTTTAAACTGACATTAAAAAAAAATTTACAAATTTGAAAGTTGTCTAGCTCTACAGATGAAATCTGCTATTAAAAAATAGTGTTAGAATACAAGATCTTTCTGTTAAAGTGTATACACAGTAATCAAAGAAATTTATATGCCAAAAATTTGAGTTGCTTAAAACTTATCTTAAACTTTCATAAGCTTAAATCAATATTACCTAGATGTTAACAAGTTTTGTCCCAAAAACAGTATAGCTCCATATATTGTTAAATTAATTAATTTTTTTTATGTGATTGTATTCTAATTACTGAGTTGACATTCTTATGACAATGATTTTTTTTAAGGGCTTGAATGTTGAAGTTGTACAAAATATATCATCTCTTATCCAAGAATCTATTCGACAAAAATGTGAGGAAATCAGTCTTTTGGACAGTTGTTGCTTACAGCTTGCAGTTCCTGTCCGATCAAGGTGATTTATTGTTAAAGAAAATTGATATTTCTTGGAATGGTTTAAAGCATTATTTTAAATCTCAAAATGTATACATAAAAAGCTTTTTAAAAATTTGAAAAATATTATGACTTGATTTCTTTTATCTTTTGAATTACTTTTCTTACTGCCTTTTTATTGTTTTATTAAAATCGCCTATGCATACTTATCAATCTTAATTTTCATATTTATTTAATGAAATGATACTTATGGTGTTTATTTTAGATCAAACAAAGAAAGTATTTGTTTTCAAATGGCAAGTCCTTCTGTAAAGCGAGATTGGACCACTGATTTAAGACTTGCAAAACTTGCACTAGGTAAAATCAGGTCTTTTAAGTTTTTGTATTATAACTATTTTGTTGCATGAAAATGATTTTTTTACTTGGTGTGAAATTTTGGCATTAAGGTTAAACCTAATAAGCTTGCTAAATTTTAAACAGTTTTAATAAAGTACTGTGAGCTTTCACAGGAAAATGTATTATACTAAAATTTTCAAGGGAAACTCGAACTCTATTATATTTTATTCACAAAATACTCAAAATTATAACGAATCTTAAATAACCTACTTCAATAAAAAATTAAATTCTACATCATTGGGTTTTACTAAGAATATGACCAGAGTAAAATAAAAGAACAAACTATCCATCATGAACTACTGGGTGCATAAAATTGTATTCCAATTGACCTTGATTTTGTCTTTTTCATCTTGTTTTTTTTCCTGAATAAGAAATTGCCCTTGTTTAAAAAATGTTTACCCTCGTCTTTCCTGGTATTCTGCCGAATTTAAAATGTTGATGTCCTATTTTGGGAAACAGGAATCAAGATATTGTCATTTAGAAGGGAGTGAGTACATTAGGAAGGTTTGACTGTTGGAATTAATTTATATTTAGGCCAAAAAAAAAAATAAGGTTGGTTTCCTGTAACATGAGCAAAAATATTAGTGTAGGTAGGAAGGAAAAAGTTTTTATTTTGCTAAATATTTTTAGCAAATACGCAAAAGGAAATATTTATTTACTATCCGAGTATTAATGTTCGATTTGAAATTGATCAGAGGTGTGAACAGTGATGTAAAATCCCTGGGTAGATTTATTTTTGCGAGTCAATATCCCGGATATATACTCGGGTATTTTACCAAATTTGGGTATTTTAGTGGGTATTTATAACGTTTCTTCAGGTTTAACTGCTTATGCACCCCTAAAGAGTTTATTTAGGACATATAATGTCTGAACTGCATAGTATCAGAGATCGAAATGTAAGAATTTCTCTCTTTTTATAATATTAATTATAATTTATCTCTGTTCTTCAAAAATAAGTTTTTAACTTTTTATTTAAGACATGTTCTGCTGTAAGACACTACAAAGTTTTTTCTGAGGTGACTACTTACTGCAATCAATTTTTAGTTTTTGAATGATTATGAATATCTCCATATTAAATTTTGAGTAAAAATGGTGAATTTTCAGTGGATAGTCTTGCACTTAGTTTTCCTATCAATATGTTTTACTTGTGACATTCTTGCACCTCATATGGGATGTTTTCGAATTTCATCAACACACACACACAATATGAGTGGTTGCAAATTAAATTGTTTTGGCATTCGTGACTAATTTAGTTTGAAGCAAACATGTATGGCATAACAATATTATGTAGCCAGTGAAGCTGTTGGGATGTCATATTCAGATTTTTTTCTGTGCCATATTAATTATTTTATATTAAAGGAAGCCAATGATAGGCTCAAGAAGGCAATAAAAAAAAGATTTTAAGGAAGCAGCACTTGCTCAGGCAATGATTGAAGGAGCAGCAAAAGTCTCATGATGCTGGTCAGCAAAGATAGACTTTAGAAAATGCTCATTCTTGCAAATTTTGACAGTCAACCTTATTTGGTGCCGATCACATCAAAGCTGATGGAAATGGGACGGGTTGTATATAAAGCCTACAATGCCTATTTAGAAGATATAAAAAGTAAGGCACAACAAAAATTAGAGAAAGACAAGAAAGAAAAAGATAGACTGGAAGCAGAGAAAAAATTTTTTAAGCAGCTGGCAAAGAAAAGAAAGGTGACAGAAGAAGAACGAAAACTTAAAATTATGCGTAAGGAAGAGGATGAGGCTTTGGACAGTGCTTTAAAATTATTAAAGGAAGCCAATGATAGGCTCAAGAAGGCGATAAAAAATAAAAGATTTTAAGGAAGCAGCACTTGCTCAGGCAATGATTGAAGGAGCAGCAAAAGTCAAATGTTGCTGGTCAGCAAAGACAGACTTTAAAAAATGCTCACTCTTCTATTGACAAAAGAAAGACAAAATTAATTTCGGACTTTTTAACAAAAATACAAAAAAAGGAAGAAATTCTTTAAGCTGTGTGAAAAATGTACGAATTAAAAAATCATAATTACGATTTTTTTTTAATGTTAATAATTTGAAATGAAATACTTTTTAAATGAAGAAAATAAAAATATCCTTCCAAAAAGAGAAAAGGAAAAGATAGGGATTGGCTGGGGAGGATCTTTTTCTTTTCTATCTTTATACTAGAATATATTTAGTGCCATTGTTATTTGTCACTTTTTTTTTTTGCTCTATTAGTCTCTTTTTTTCTGCTCAATTATTCACTTTTTTGTTCAATTAGTCATTTTTTTAGACCTTAAACCCTGTTAGGAGCCCTGCAATCAGTTTACACCTGTTTACGCATCCTCTCCCTCAGTAGTGATGAATTAGCCGATAGATGGCGCTGGTCCTATTTTTTGTATATTCCGTTGCGGCCACGCCCGTGCCGCGAGTTGTATTCTCAATGTGTGTGGAGAATAGTAAAGTTTTATACAGTCCACTTGCTTTTGTTATATGTTTCTGAGCTATGTGATGTGTGTGTAACCAACACCTAATACTTGTTCATCTTAATTTGTTTCATGTCAGTGTTTCCTTCACATTGAGATAATCATCCTTTTTCATTCAAATTAAATGTTATTAGTTTTAAAAGTGGTGATCCTTAAAAATATTAAATAATCTTTAGGTGTTAGTATTTACTTGATTGTAGTGCTTGAATTTGTCTCAATTTCTTGTCTTTTAAAAATAAAAATACCTTTGGTTTTTTTTAGACCCGAACAACACGCCTGCATGGGATATACCTGAACAAGAAAAGCGGCCAAGCAGTAAATTGCCTCTTTTTGTGAAAACTTTCCCTGTATTCCAGGCTTCCTGCTCTGCTGAAGTAAGCTATCCCAATCTTGTATTTAAGCATATTTGAAAGGCCTCTTTCTTAATTTTAACTCATCTATTTTCAGGGGTGAAAATCTTCCGCGTTTACGTGGATTTCCGCTTTTTTTTTCTTCCGAGAATTTCCGCTTTTTCTACAATTTTTTCTGAAGAATTAAATTATGTCATGAAATTACAGCCAAAGAATAAACATAAAAATATAATAATAATGAAAGTGCGAATATGTATGTCCTTACTTCATGGATGAGATTCTTCCAACTTTTGTAGGTATTTCCGACTTTTCGTAAATTTTTGATATAATGACCGATTTTTATCATTTTTTTACAAAAAAATTCCGACTTTTGCCCTTTTATGTCTTCTATAATCGTAAAATGCGCCAAATGAGACACATCGCCAACGTTGCACTCCTAAATTTTGCAAGCTAAGTCTTGCAAATTCCTTTTTGTAAAGAATCCTTTGTGAGAAGCTTATTAGTTTGATGGCAAACCTGGAGAACTTGGATTTTCAACTAGTTAGCGTATATTTCGTAGATAAAGCTCCGGTTTCCTAAAAAAGCGGAGCTGTTATCTAGCGGCTGTGAAACGTCATAATGTAGCGGAAAAGGTATAAATGAAATATTTCAAGTTGATCAGCTTTTATGTGATTTTTCTTTCAACTAGGAAATAAAATGCTTGGTTATTTCGTCTTTTATGGCAACCTCCGGCAAGCGGAGATTTTAAATTTTCATTTTGAATATTCTAGAAAGTACTTTCGAAATCCGTTAAAACTTCTTTCTTTTGGCGACTTTAGAAGTGCGCTAAGGCGGAGGCCTCCGTTTTAAACTTAGACTGCAGCTATATTTTGCAACGGAAATTTTCAAAATGCTTTTTTAAGATCAATATTTTGAAAAAAAAAATTTTATATTCGAAAATAGGTTGTAAATTTAAACTGAATTAAGTTATATTTTTTTACCACAGGTGTACAGCTTCAGTCTACGTTTATAGCGGTGACAACGCCTGCTCTTGGCGCACTTAAGTCGCCAAGGAAAGAATTATTTCAAATGATGAAATCAAACACAGTTTAACGGAATTTGAAGGAACTTTCTGGAATATTCGAAATGAAATATTTAAACTTTCCACTTGCCCAGGTTGTATTAAAATCCGCAATAACCGTTATGCAGATGGGTTACCTTAACCTGTAATTACTCGCTACTAGAAGTGCGCCAAAAAAGCGCCAAGTCCGTTGCCACTGATATAAATGTAGACTTAAGCTGTAGCATTTTTATTTTTGGTGTCTGCTTATTTTTGTCTTGTAAAATTTATGCTATTTAATAAAAATAGTATTTATTTATTTGTTCTTTTGTAACATATCATTTTTATTTCCTGTTAATTTCATTTTTGTATCAAGGTTTTGGAAAAATTGCAACTCTTAAAAAATAAATCTCACTATTGGTGAGATGTTCAAAAATATTCATAAAAACAATATTTTCAAATTCATGCAACTTATTTATACTGTTTACAGAGTTGCCAAGATATTTTTTCTCTTTTACAAAATTTGAGTTTAGGCGTAAGGTGCCCCCTCCCCCTTTTCAAAAGACAAATTTCATTGTTTATAGTGGACTTTGTAGAGCTTTTAAGCTAAATAATAGGCAAATATACATGCTTATCATAAACACATATTCTATACTAGTGGCACAGCCATGGGCGATTATGGGTTAACCTCCCTACTTCCAAAGACAAATTTTTTTTTTTTAGAGGACTTTATAGTGTTTTATCAGATTAAAAATTTGCCAAGCCCCCCTCAGAAAAAATTTCTGGCTGCACCAATGTTCTGTACACACATTAGTACACAAATATAGTATTCTTATTCAGCTATTTTTGTAGTTCAAAGTAACGATGCGTATATTTTCCTCTTTTTTACATTTTGACTGTTTTCACCCCTGTATTTTAATCATCTCAATTATATTTGCAGGTAAAGTGTGGTTGTCATTATATTGTTAACAGTTGCCCAGTACCACAACAGTACCTTTGGTTATGCTCTTCTGATGGTGTAAATAGCCATTTAGTTGTTATGGCAGTTCATTTGACTCACTTAAGACAAGTGGCAGTTTATCATCTTAGTGAAATGAAAATTATTGCGATTGAAGCTGTTCCTGGAATGCAGATTGAAAAGGATCTTGATCCTGAAAGTTCAAGTAGTGTTTTGAGTTCAGTGTTGTCAGTAGAAACTGTTTGGATGGGAACAGAAAGTAGAAAGTAAGTTTTTCTCATAGGTTATTGAATCTTGCAATTGAACTGTTTTCTCTAGTAGAGTTAAACTAATGCTCATTTTACCAACTCAATTGGGGCTTAGTTTTGTGTTTACCAGGGCTTTTGCTAATGACTTAAGGAAGTTTTACTTACTCATTAGGATATTTCTAGAGTAGTATAACTGGGTTAGCACATGTAAAAATTTATGAGTTACCGTAAGTTTATTTCTTAAATAGGTTAACTTAAGTGGGACAAATATTTTTAAGCTGCTTCTACCAGTAATGGTTCCCTGGGATCTGCCGACGATTTCAGTTGCAGCATCTGTTATCACCTCTTCTGACACAGGTTTAAGTCCCCCTGCCTGCACGAATTGTCAGTGACCCTGTTTCCTCGAACTTCTCATTCATTCCCTTAAAAACATTAAGCGATAAAGGCCTCTTACGTAGCTTCTGTCGGGTTCTAAATTCGCAAAGAGCTGTGGATGCATTGCACTGATTAAGATAAAATAGCTTCACAGGTAAAGCATGTTCTGGTAATGTGAGTTGCATATTCACTTGAGCTGGCTCACTTCAGCTGAGAATATTTTTTGTAGCTGTCTGCATGTATTTATAGCCCAAATTACTGGCGCTGTTGTCACATACGAAATAATATATTTGCATTTTGCTTTGATACCCGTGTTTTATGCTAATTCTCGGTTTGGTAAGCTACAACAGCGTCATAAATACCCCTATTGGTTATTTTTGGAACTAATTTTTTTTTCACGGAATCCTACTTCCCATGTTATCATTAGTCTCCATACTGAGTTTGGTGCCATTTCGGTTGTTAGATCGAACTACAGGTTACTCTGAATAGTAGTGTCAGTTTAAAAAAATCACTGTATATATTCAATAGCACTTTCGACAACTTTTACTCCATCTGTATGGGAGATTTTCATCGTCACTGTCTTCAACATCATTGCTAGATTCATGTTCCTTATTGACGATATTGACTATCATTTAATCTGTAATATCTTGTTGTTTGTCAGCGTTTATCCAGTCACGGATTTCGTTTTCCTGAGTGTTTGTATGATCAAGTTCAGAATTGTTTACGGTAGTTTTAAAAATGGAAAATGTGTAACCAAAAAATAAATCCTAGAAATATTTGATAGCTTGGTTTAAGCGGAAACTGATGGTTTGATGAGCATGTTAAAAACGATCAAGGTAATACACTCTTAAGATGTTGGAACTTGTTCTCTTCATGTTCTTTATGGATTCTATAAGACAGCATTGATGAAATCATAATGGGATATGAATGATGCCTTGCCTGCCGCTTATTATCTGTTCAAGGACTTTCCTTCAAGAAAAGCAGATTATCATCATTTTTCTGGCTCATCGTTATTTCTATTAAAATTATGTGCAATCAGATGGGTTTGAAAATTCTAATGTAATTGAAAAGGCAGTTACAATATTTCTCTCTCTAAACTTATATGTTAAAGTTGTGAAAGATCATCCTCCACAGCCGCAAAAATCTTAGATACTGTGTCCAAGTTCCTTAAAGATGACCTTGCTAAGCTACTTTTTACAATCTGTTACCTCAGAATTTAGACATTCTTGATTTACTTTCAAGCTGATAAGCCCCTATTATATGAGGAATTAACTTTGCTATTTAAAACTATTGCTTCATGTTTCCTTAAAAAAGATGCAGTCATAAATCTGCTTGACATTGTGCCTACCAACATCAACAACAAGTAACTTCATGTACCCATTAAAAAAATTGATGTTGGGTTTGGTGCTTCTACTCCTTTGTCAAATGTGACAGAAACCAACAAAATAGTGTTTCAAATATAATACAGGAATTTTCTAATTAATCTTTAAATAAACTGAAAATTAAGTCTCCCTTGTGTAAAAAACTGGTCAAAGGATTGTCATACTTTTCACCACAAATCATGCTATCATCTTAATCAATCAGATCAAATTGAGTGGGTATCGCACTGAAGGAATTTGTGACAAAAAAAAGCAACTAACACCAATTCAAGTTGATGGTGCCAAAAGCACATATTTTAAACTTTGTGAAGATCCTATCGCAAAAACAAAACTAGAAGCATACAGTAAAATAAAAGACACTAGATGAGTTTTTTGTTGGATCCTTTAAAATCTGGATGAGGGTTTCCCTTAGTAACATTTACTAAATAATATTGACAATGTTTCATGGTAATGCTGCTGTTGAGTGAAGTTTTTTTAATAACAAAAAGTGTCTTGAAAATTTAGAAGAAAATTCATCGGTAGCTCAACGTTCAGTTCATTCTGCTGTTCTAAAACTATGATGGCATAGAAAATATTGATATAACCACAGGAATGATTACAGCTGTTTACAGTGCTTCCGGAAACAGAACTGAGGCCTTAAAACAAAAAAGATTGAAGCAGAATTCTGAAGAATTTAGGCAAATAATGCAAATTGCAAATGATGAAATTGAACAATTAGACACAGAAATTATGCAAACTGAAAAGAAAATGAAAATGGGTAACTCTCCCAATCCAACCCCATTCAGAGACAGTTTTTTTATATACACAAACTGATATATAATTTTTTACCAACTTCATTTGATACATAAAAATAAAAACTTTACATAACGAAATGTTTTTAAAGTAATTGTTGATTTTTTTTTCTTAATTTTTATATAAATTTCTAGTATTCAAGATACAAAAATAATGAATACAATATAGAGTATTTGTTTAATGTTCATCTACTTAGACATGATTTATGGTTTGTCTTTATTTTAAAAACTAGGGGGCTCCGCCCCATGCTCGTTTATGCATGTCACTGCGATATTTTCAAAACTAAAAACTAATAGTAATAAGATATAGGTATGACAGTTTTAGTTTTGTATTGGAAATTGCGATCTGAAAGTTCCGAAAATTGTATGACCATCTTTTGATTGCATCGACTTTATTTATTAACCAATTAAAAAAGTAATTGTACTATAAGATAGAGTATAATGTAATGTATTCAGTGATGTTCTCAAATTAAAAAAAATAATAGGATTAAGCTGTAGATATGACAGTTTTAACAAAAAGCGAAAATATCCAAAGATTCCGAATTTTGTATGACCAACTTTTGATCGCATCAAAATTATTTATTACCAATTTAAAAATAATTATACCGTAAGAAACAGTATATTCCGAGGTATACTGCGATGTTTTCAAAAATAAAAACTAATAACAATAAAATACAGATATGACTGTTTAAAAAAAAAAAGTAACAAAAATGTCCCGATGTTTCCCGAATTTCAAAAAAATATTATCAAGGACCAAATTAAAATTCCTCAAAAAACTCGAGCTGCAAAAATTTACGTTGAGAGGTACTCTTTAATAAATCTCAAGGCTGAAGACTGAAAATTTGTATGTGTTTTGCTCATTAGTGGAAAAAATTATGCTTTTTTCCATTTTGACACTTAATAAACCCTAAACTAATAACAGCGAGCTGCGGTAGCTCAGTCAATAAAGTGTCGGGCTCGCATCAAAAGGGTTGTGGGTTCTGTCCTCGGCGGAGCCTGCAATTCTGATGATTCCGAGATCGGCGCTTCGACTTGGCTAAAGACTGTCGTGTTCACTAATGGTGACTGGCACACGTTAAATAGGTCGTGGTCACAAAGTACCCCATGTTCCCATACGAAATCAATACATCTGGGGGTACCTGATTAGGGGGGTTATCGGCCTCTGAATGGGATCTAAATTACGATATTTGTGAGTGAATGGGTGTATCAAAGGGACCTTCCTGTAAAACGGATGTGTCATGTATTTCAATCAAAGTCGGACTTCCTCCCAATGGGGCTCAATAACATGGAAGGTGCACCCCCCTCGCCTCTTACCGTCTTCGACGGGCCTGGCACTCCTCTCGTCTGCCAGTGTAGGCATGAGAAACAACAACTAATAACAGCATTGGAAAAAGATCTTTACAATTGTCCAGATAACACGATGAAGAACAAACCATGTTAATTTCATATTTTTCTGACCAGTACTTTCTCGAGAAACGGTCTAAGAATCGAGCTAAACAACACAGTTTTCAATCCTGTTGTAGCTGCTGTAACTTTTTTTAATGTAGAGAGATTTTATTTTTAAAAAAGCTTATTAAAGCTTAAATTTGATACTACAATCCTCTTTTCTCGAGAATAGACTGTAAGCAATAAAAAAAATGATTTTAAAGTATAATTGCATTTAACTTAACACGTAGTCATGTAAAATCAGATCATACATTTATTGTAAAAAGGTCCCCTAAATGGACCTACAGAAATTTACTAGTCACCCTGTTTATGAAATGGTGTAATTTTATGTAAATGAAAGAAAAATATTTGCATAGCTATGTATACAAAAATCTCAAAATGCAAATGCTTGAGATGTAAATAAATTGTAGAAAATAACATGAATTTACTTTTTCATGGCCTTATTGACTTGTGAAAAACATTAATGTTACGAAAAGAGTCGGAACATATTCAAGGAAACCATTTGAAGTGAAAGCTTGCTTCACTTGTTTCTCCCTTCCCTTTGAATATGGATATTATTTTATTAGTAATATCTACTTTCAATAGAACACTTATCTTATAATTTTTCTTTAACTTTCAGAATACTCATTCTGGAAGGATCCTGCCCAGAGAAATGGGAAGAAATTGGAAGTACAATTGTTCCAGCTTCTATTTTACAACTAAAATATCATTGGGATCAACTTTATGTGGCTTTATCGAATGGATCAGTTGTAATATTTCATAGAGATGGAGGTAAGCTTTTTGAAGTGGTTTATAGCATTTTTTTTTGTCTTGCACTGTGTATCAAATAATATTTTTTATATTATTAAATATTTCCTTCAGTTATACTATTCTACTACTATTAAATATAATTGCATGTTTTTAGATGGTCAGTGGCAGTTACAAGATCCAACAGTAGTAACACTTGAACAAGAGCCTGTGACTTGTTTATTGCCTTTGGGGTTGACTATGTACTGTGCATCAGGCTCAAAGATATGGGTTGTAGATTCTATCACTACAGAAGTTCAGGTAACATTTCTATTATCATACAGTTTTAACTAAAAGTACGATATTTAACTTATAATAAACATGCAGCACATTTTCCTAGTCAAATGTTTTTTCAAAGGCTGAGCATCTTCAACTTAGGTACAGCTGCTAATAAAGAAATAGGTATTTGAAGCTGAGAAGTGTATTATACTGATATTTCACTGTAAAAGAACTTACACAGTGGCATCCTAGTTAAAACAGTTCTTGTGAGCATGGGGAAATGAACTTTTATTTAGTTGAAATGTCAAAGTGGAATTTTATTATTTTGAGTTATTTGTAAAATAGTATTAAGTGCAACTCAGTTCTTAAAAGTGTTGAATCATTTTTATTTTTCACACTTGAAAATGTGTATATAAACCTAACTTCTTAAAAATTTCGAAGGAACTCGTTAAATACTCCTTAATTTCTATATTACGAGAAACTGATTTGATTAAAACTATTCATATGGATTAGAACTTATTGATTAATTTATACTTTTTTGTAATATACTTGTATAAACAAATTTCTGAGTGAATTTTGTTTAAATTTTAAGCTTGTACACATTTGATATTATCTATTTTACATATTGTTTGTTTTACACAATGCATTTTATGTGTTGTCCCTATGTATATTAATCTTAAAACTGGGGGAGAACAAATTGATTGCTTTACTCAGCTCAAAACATCTCTTATATAAAGTACATTAATTTTAAGAGTATATTGAGGCTGATCAGTATAGATCTTATTTGATTGATATAGCAGTCGGTTTAGAAGTTTTTATATTTTACTAGCTAAATACCCGTGCTTCGCTACAGTGTACTCTTTTTAAGATCACAGAAAATTGCTTTTATGTACTAAGAAATAGTAATGAAGTAAGCAAACTTAAGTAGCAACATATATTTTAAATAACAACTTCGTTAATTTGGCTAGACATTTTATAAAACTTCCTTGTGAACTACATTTTTTGTTTGTCCCTCTGACTGCAGAATCGCGAAGCTGTCAGAAGAGATGTGTGAACAGACTATATACAACTGGCCAGAATCATTTTTAAAACTAATCGTTGCAAACACTAAAGACTTTTAGAGAAGGATCTGGCTGTTAGTTTATACCAGACTAAGTGCAATTTTAAAGTAGCCTAAGTACTGAAATCATGTAGGCGTAACATCAGTATGGATAAAACTTGTTTTACTGTAACAAACTTAAAACTCCAGAAAAGAGCTTATTTAAATCAAGAATTTAACGTAATTCCACAGTCAGCGCGTCCAACGCCTGCGAGGCAGAAACTAGAATGAATGTAAAACTCAAAACAAACGTTCCTTCTTTTTCTTAATTTTTCAAAGTTTGTAGCTCACAAGAACTTTTGGAGCTCCAATCTTAACGCTGTAACACTAAGAATTTTTGCCATTGGTAGTCAATTTGGAGGCCATTCCGAAGAATCAAGCATTTAACGTCACAACATGGTTTTTTTACTTTGCAGGTTTTGAGCCGTTTAATGGATGTCTACAAAGATGGTCAAAATAAAAAGGTTTATAAAAAGCCCATTTTCGTGTGAACAGGATGGAATTTCCAAGAAAGTGCAATTCAGTGTCTTGCATGCACTAAATGTTCTCTTAATTGCTTTTATTGATTAATGGCAGTGTAGTTACTCACATGTCTTATTTCAATCCATTTATAAAGAACATAGAATCCATTTCACATTACATACCAACCTCTAAATTAAACAAAATTAACATTTTGTTGCAATATGGCACCAGAATACCTAAAGCATAGTATGGGCCTTCCCTCAATAGGGGCTCTCCCCCAGGCTGTGTAATCACTTCCGCCACCACCAGATGGTAAGGTTATATTGCATCAGCAGCACTAATTTCACAGTGTGTGGTATATGTGGTGAAGGGGGCATGTGAGCCTGTTACTCAACCATGGTTCTGGATATGTTACCACACAGCATCATAGTGAACTCTTGAAGCCATTGCCAGTTGTTATAAATTTGCTGTACGACACTACTGGCCAGCACCTGAGGTGCCAGTGAGTCTACCAATCGTGAAGTAAGATGGGGAATAGAAAAAACACGATCCATCCCCCTTCATAAGTTCATTACAGTGAGGTAATTACACTGTAAGTATCAATGAGCCCCATGCCTTATAAAGAGTGTTGGAAAAAACAATGAGAATTAATATTCATATTTTTAGGTATGTGGAAGATACAAATAAAAAATTTGTTACGAAATAATAATCAGTAGAAAAGTGTCCAGCTCAATGAGAAAATGTAATAGCAAAAGAGCTATTAATATTGAAAGCAGAATAAAAACCAATCTCGAGTACAACTCCTTCCTATCTTAAAACCAAATAAAACTTTTATTGCCAAATTTCCTTCAAGTGTTAACATTAATGAGTTGTAAATCACTGGTGTTTTAACATTACTATTTCCTGTGTTTACGTTACTGTTTCCATATTTTTATCAGTTCATGCAATTCTTTTGTGTGATGCAATTCTTTTTATGATATGCATGGACCTTAGATCAATTTTGGGTCACTTAGGAACCAAATTTTTAAAAATTCTTTCACAGTGCACCTCTACAGTATAACAATCACCCTGCAAAATTTCAGCTTAGGCCTTGTTGCTTTTGATCAGTGGTTTCTAGTCTGGCTCATATTGAATTAAAATACTATTTTTATTGCATTAGTTTTATGAAATTTGTTGGTAGTATATTTGTCTCACTAGAAAATTTGTTTTATATATTGCTAATTTTGTTTTCATAATACTACAATACTAAGTTTTGCAGTAGTTAAGTACTAGTTGATTGGAAATATAACAAGTTTTGAATTTGTGGATTCTTAATTGTCATATTCTTTGTAGAGAAATTATTCCATTCTGCATGATAATGATGGTCAAGCCTATCTCTTGGCACATTCTGGTACAGGCTTATGGATCGCTTTGAAGAACTCAGCAACAATTTGCTTGTATCACACTGAAACTTTTCGTCACTTGCAAGATATAAATATTGCTGCCAATGTTAATAGAATTTTAGCAGGTCAGTGTATTTTTTACTGTATTCATATTCTTAGTTTGAGATATTATTTTTCATTAGTATGTGTTTATAGCTTTAATTTATATTTACTTCGCATTATGCATTTCTTGTTTTCGTGACTTGTGTAATAATACAATCTTTTTTTTTTTGTCAGGTAAAGAAAAAGATAAGTCGCCACATACCATATGTGTTACATCATTACTTGCTAGTAAAGGCCTTCTCTGGGTTGGAACAAATGTTGGAATTATATTAACAGTTCCTCTTCCACGTTTAGAAGGTGTACCTATCATTACTGGGCGTGTTAGTTTAGCTTTTCATGCACATCAGGGACCAGTGCAATTACTTTTGAGTTTGCAGCCAAAAGCTTTATCTCTTCCAGTTTTATCATCTCCAGTTGCAAGAAGGCCAGCAAGTGCAGATGGTGATGAAGACTCGTTAGTATCCCCTAGAACAAGAGTTATTAAACAGATTTCTGATTCTGTTTTACCTTCCCCTGTGTCAAGTAAAAAACTTAATGGTATGCATCTTTTAGACTTTAAAGAATGTAAAACTAGTTTAACTTGTGTGTATTAGCATTAATATTTTATAATATTTTATCTTTAACTTTATGCAAAACTTAAAAAAATTAAATTATGTTTAGTTTTATTTGATACTAGCTGAATAACCTGGCGTTGCTCTGGTGAAGATGGTTAAAAGTTGATTGGAAAAATGAATTAGAATATTCACTTCTTATATAGAAAAATGCAATCATTTTAGTTGTGCGGAAAATACTTTTAAACTTTTTTATAGCTTCTACAGTTTACTTCGGATGCAAATATATACATTTAATTCCTGAATAATATCTTGCAATATGCAAAAGATTAAGACCCAAACAGAAACGATGAACAAATGCAGAATTCTGAAAAATTAAAGATGTGCAAAGTGTTGAATTTCGACTTCCTGAGCTAAAATAGAGCAATTAGAAAAAAGACAGAAAATATTGATAAAGACGATAATTATTTATGAAAATTAGTAATGCTCAAATATGACTGCAACTTTTCCCTGTATCAACTCAAATACACAAACCCTGTAAAGCGTGTTTCCTTGCTAATATTCATATATTGGAAGAAAAAACATTAGATTTTAAAATTGAGGCTTCGAAGGCCCCTTTTAGGACTACATGTGGGCCAGTTTGCATGATTGTAAGTGCTATAGATTGGTCTGAAGACAGGAAAGTAATAGCCTATGTTTTCCACAGTGTTTTAAAGTATAAGTGTACCAAATTTGGTATGAATTGGTCAAACGGTGTAGATTTGTATAGAAAATATACACACACACAAACATCCTTTTTTTTTTATTGATAGATAACTATATTTACTATTTTTATTATTTTATTTCAATATCTCAGCTATGCCTCAAACAATTATGAATATGATCCTATTTTTGTTTCTTTAACTCCTTTCAGTTACCTTTAAGTATTATAGGTTATACTTTTAAGTAATATGGCAAGTTACTTTAAGTCAAATGAGAGCTATGGGTTCAGAAACATTTGTTGCTAAATTTTGTTTTTTGAAATGCGCTTTTAGAAACTCATGCATTCAATGGTACTATTCAAGCTGATTAATTGTTTTACGTATGAATTGTGACTTTATTTTAACTCTGCATAGGTATTCATTGCAACACCCATTTTTTTGAAAAATTAATTGAATGTTTTCTATTTTACGCCTAATTTTGGGGGAAATACAATGTCCAAACTATGAATTACGGCCTTATCTTGGATTAAAAATTGCAGAGTATACCATTTCATACCAATCTACTAGAAAAGGGAATATTGTGAAAGAAGTAATTTTGATATCTCACTAGACTACAGGCATTGGCATGGAACTTCTCCTTTTATCTCAAAACACAATTGTATTCCCTTGTTCTTGCATTTAAGTGATATGATTGTTGAGTTTTATTGTGTGCAACATCCAAGCAAAACATATTATCAATGGAAACAAGTTGCATGATTTCATGGATCAAGGTTGATTGAAATACTGATTTGATTCATAAATAAGTTCATTGATTCAATTCACTAATGAAAAGAAATGTATCTAATTTTATTACAAGTTTTCTAATTTTGTTACATAATTTTTACATTTCGAATTGTTTTTATAGGTCAAAAATCAAACATTGATGATATCCATGCCTCAGGAGCAAAAACTCTTCCTAGGGGTATGACATTATGTTCCCATATTTCCCCTCAAGGCAACCTGGAAGAATCAAATGATGTATATGGTCTTTATGCTGATTTAATGAATGTACAAGATTATGAAAAAGATAGTCAAGAAAAGTTATATGAACGCCTTAATCACAGTGATCCTGAATTAGTTCATTTTCATCTTAATACTTTAGATAGAAGGTAATGGATTTATTAAAACGTGTAACTCAATTTCTTATGTTAAAAAGAGTTTTTCATACTTTAAATTACATTTTTAATCTCTTAAAATCTTTTTATTTGTACACCTAATATACTCTGGGAAACATTGTTTGTGTACTTCATATAAGCTGTTAGGAAGCAGTTAGAAAATTTGGCAAAAATGTTTCATAAAGCTATTTGCAAAACACTTAACACAGCTAGTACATAAAATGCTTATATCTATAATTTGTAAGTTTTGAGACTAATGACAAATATTACTGCTCTATTTCCTTTATACAAACAAGATAGCATTTCCTCTAATTCTTTTCATTATTTAAGAAAAGTAAAATGCAAAGGCTTGAACATACCTGAAATTCTTTGGTAATTAATGATTAAAAAAAATAATTCAAAAAAAAAAAAGAACTTGAAAATAAAAATGTTTTTACTTGATATGAAATATAAAATAAAAGAGGGATTTTCTGTGTAATAAGCTCCCTCAAAAAGATTGATAATCTCTTGGTCTGATTTACAGTCCCTGGCCAAATTATTCGGCATAGTTTTGATATTTTATAGATCATTAATGTTCAAGGGACCCATTTGATAATTTGCTGGGAATAATGTATGAAAATTGTGTATAATTTTTAGTATAGAAAATCTTTATTTGTGTGTATGGTTTGTATCTATTTATTAGATAGGAAACCTGTTTCTTGTCACTCATAACAAATGGAGCGAGTGAAACATTTGCGTACCAAGAAATAAGAAAGTGGAACAAATTGTTTGAAAACAGTTTGAGAAATAATGACAAACATCTGACTTTCTTCATTAACCATGTTAACAAACAACTTGTTTCCCAGTGCTTTAAATATTTTCTACTTTAATTATTCTTTGCAATTTTAAAATATTATGAAGTGACTTGAATTTAGTAATTTTTTGTTTATATTTGTTTTAAAATTTGAATGTGCTTTTAAATATTAACTTTAGGCATATTATATCTAGCAGTACCCGTACGGTAAACCTCAATAATTCCGACACACAAACAACATATGTCAAAACCAAATTAAGAAGTAATAAGTTATGCTTTCTGACACAACACAAATAATGTAAAGTAAAACCAAAGTAAACGGTAGTAAACAAAATTGCAGAAATTATACAAATTCAAAAATAAGTTATACTTTTAAAAAGTCAACCCTTAATCTCACCGATTCCAGCTAAAAGAAAATGAATTTACCAATCAAATCAAAAGAAAATTCCACTCGGGGGGGGGGGGAACAACATTGCATTTAAGAAATTGAAGGGTGTTGGGGGAATAAACCAAAATGAAATCAAAGGAAAATACAGATTGGAGATAAAATAACAAACTGCACTTTCAATACCATTCTACCTGTGACGTCATTCATACACTGCAGCAGAAACTCAGCTCGCTTGCCCAAAAGAAGCAGTGGGAGAAAAAAAAAGCCCGGTGACGTCAGTGAACTACCATCATGAACAGTGGAAACTTGGCACACGACCAAAAGAAAAAGCAATGGAAGAAAAACTTGCGTCCTAACAAAGAAGCAGTGTGAGAAAAAAACTTAAATTAATTTTAAAGTGTTCTAGATTAAATTTTAAGATTTGGGCTTCGAGGACCGTTCAGCCACTTTTAGGACTACCTGTGCACCAAATTTCATGACTTAAGTGCTATTGACACAAACACTTCCTTTTATAATAGTAGAAATAATGTCTCATATACTTCCTGAATGCAATATATATTAATTTTTCGATTCACGGAATCATAGAAGATCATTTGTAAAATTAGAAAGGATTTGTGACATCAATATTTTCAGTTAGTTTCAATTTTGCAAACATATTAAATACTTTTTTTATCTAACATTGGGTTTAGGGCATAATAGAGTCCCCATTAAGAAAGTAATTTCTATTTAGTACAACTTTTCTACTGCCAACCACCAATTGATTTTCATCCAGGAATACAAGAAAATTCTTCTAAAACTTCCATAATGGCAGATGTATTATGCATTTGACAGCTCTGGATAATGAATGAGCCTCCAGGTTTATATCTGTTGTTCCCTTGGCATCTTGATGACCTTTCGATACATGCGACTTTGCTTCTTTTTGATGCATTGCAACTGCTCATGCTTGCATATTTGTGAGGTTGTAAACATATTTAATACGTAATTACTCCTGTAAATGTAGTTAATATGCACTTGGTATTCAAACTCTTGTTATTCTCTAGACTAGACTATTTTCTTGGAAGGATGAAATTTTAGCTGTAGATATCACTAAAGAAAATATATTTAATAAATCTAGTCCCAAAAGCAGCAGAAGCACCTATCAATACACATTTTGCATCTCACTGAGAATTTTTACTTAATTTCTTGGTAGAAAAGAGATTATTTTTGGCTGTTAACTATCTAAATGTTTTCCTTTATATTACAAGAAGTTTAATTAAAAATATTGTTTCTGCATGTTTAATGTGGTATATAAATGTTAAACAAAAAAAGTAGCTTTATTAAATTTATGAAAAATATTTCTTATCGGCACTTTTCTGAAAAATTTATTTCATAAAGAATTATAATTTTTAACAATTTTTTGTTTAATCTCAAACCTTTATTGTATGAAGTCAACAGTACTTTTTATTAAGTTAAATTTATGCTTGAAATTTTTTTCTCTGCCTTTCTAAAACTCAAAACTTTTTATTTAAGGGTTCAGCAAAAATCAGGCCGTCCAAGATCATGGGATTTATCAACAATGGCAGTATCAGAAGATTCTGATTCTTCAGCAGCTTATGATACAGCGTCAACTGCAACATCTACTGCTACAACTGAGATAAGCATGCCTTCTCCTGAATCCACATGTGATGAAGTTCATTCTCCTGTACAGAAAATTAATGAATCTCGAAATTTACCTACTCATGTTACGTTAGGTAGGACACTGTATAAAAGGGCACCAAAGGCTGTTACAGACTCGACTCAAAAAACTGTTCTTATGTTGACAGGGGGTTGTGGTTACACTAACTGGCGAAAGTTAGAGAAAGATACCCACGATTCCAAATCATGTCTGGATGCACATGTAATGATTTGGGAAGTAAAACTGTAAATAATTCTGAAAAGCCTTTTGTAAATATCTGAGAGAATATAGATTTTGGGTTTTAGAGTTTTCAAGCATTTACAAGATCATATTTATATTACATTTATCTACTCCAAAAAGCTAATGGTAAATGTGAAATTTACTGTATTTGTTATTTTCATCAATACATTTGAAAGCATCAAGAATATTTTTATGCATATTGGCACATTTTGTAATTAAATATTTTCAATTTTTTTTTCTGTTGGAAGAAATCCTGGCTTTATTTGAAATTTCATTTAAGTTTTTGCAGCTATGTCAAGAATCTTTGCTCAAAGTAGTATGAAATTTTACAAGCTTGTTTCAGTTGGAACCATACTTTTAATTGCTTTGAAATGACATTGATACTGTTAAAATATAGATCCCTTTGTATCTTAAAATAATTACAATGAGAGATTTCAAACAGATTTGTTAATAATATATATATACTTTTGAAAATCTAATATTCCCGAAATAATTAATGATAGAAAATCTGTTTTATGCTGCACCCTTGGTCTATTGTGCTCCAAAACGTTTTTGATCTGTTCTTGGCGTAGCCTATTCTTTGCCAGATAATATGCTTATTTTCCTTGGGTATTAAAAATTCATTTTTCACTGAACTGAGTATGTTTGCATTTTCTTGACCTTTTCTCTATATAGTACTATTGCATTTTAATACCAAAATCATGTATATAGCTTTTTCTAGATTTATAATTGAAAGTTTAGGTTAAAACTTATCCATACTGAAAAATATGCTTTTCAAGTCAAGAAATTAAATTCTAGCTGAATTTAAGAATTGTTTTTTAATCACTACTCCAGTGTTAGATTGCCTTTCTTTACCTTTTTATGATAGATCTTTTATCACTTCAAATATTTTTGCATTTCTTTTTGAAATTAACTTAATGTTTTTAGGATAGTAGATAAGTATAAACCTTCTACTTTTCATTGAAAGGTGTATTTTTTATTTCCTTTTTAAACTATTCTCACACATTGCACAAACATTCTCACTGTCATCGACAATTTACAGGATTAAAATAGAAAGAGTGTCATCTTTTTAGTTTGAACCAAAGAAAAATATCTTTACACGAATGTGTGCTGTAGTTGCATAAGTTTTTATCTAAAATTAAAGCTAACTCAGTGGAGTTTGCATCCAAATTTGCTCTATTTTCAGTATTTCTTAAGAGTAAAGATTATGGTATTTATGTATTTTAATTTAGTGATATTAAAAGGTTAGATACTCTTATAGATTGTTTTAAAAATGGACATTACCAACAGCTTCCATACAAAATATTCATTATATAATCAAATATGGAAGACTTGTGTTTGATTCATATATAATTAATTTATTTATTAATCCTATGTGACAATTGTTGAATTAAACAAAACATTTTTTTATCTTAACTTAGGTTCTTGTGTATTGCACAAGTTTTTCTTTTTTATATTGTTCTATTCAGTTTAGTAATATAACATTAATTCAAAAACAAAATAGAGATATATGTCTAAAAACTACTTAAGAATTCTATTCTGTTATTATTTTTAATTTAACACAATTCCTATTTGATTTCTTTGTAACTATATTTTAAATTGATTTAAGATTCCTCATAATTTAGTAAAGGCATATACTTGTTTCAATAAAAACGTAGCCAATATTTAAGATTTATGAGACTGCCATATCAATACTATTTGCTGATTAAAAAACAGAATTGTTTTTTAGATGTAATATAACAAAAATAAATCTTGTTAATTATAATGTATAAAAATGTCATTAAGTTCCATTTTATATATTTTAGTAATGAAATGTATTTTAATAGGCAGATGGGGTTTTGGTAACTACTGTGCATCTATAAAACAATTATAGCCAACAAGACTTTAAATTGATTCAGTTAGTTAAGATCGATATATTCTCAATAAGATTCGGATGTTAGCAATGATTTTAATTTTTATTTTACTGTGCAGCTATGTTTTAAGATTTAAAAAATATTTATTTAGATTTGTAAATATTTTATATTAGTGATAGGTTTTTAGGGGCAGCTAAGATTTTGATTTGAATATCTATTTTATTAAGATTAAGGAGTTTCTTCATGTTTACTATCTTATGAAAACATTTCTACCTCATTTGGGCTTTATTATTAAAGTTACAAGTATCATTCCTGATTTGTTTATTAGAGCTCTGAAGGCGAATTTTATGGTATGTGCATTTTTTTTTCTAACTATGAAATAACCTAAAATTGGAAAATATTTTTTTTTGTGATTATTTGGTTTTAATATTTTTTAAATATTTTTATTTTAAGAAAATGATGCTATTTGGTATCTATTTGACTTATTTCACAACTTTCTTTACTTTAATGTAATGTGTACTTTAATGCAATTTCTGGCTTTTTGACGAGCTAAGGTACATTTTTTTTTAAACAATGTGATCATAAGAATAAAATAAGATGTTTTCGCCTAACACTGCAATTTTGATTTTTTACTACTATAATGAATTAGTTTCAAGCTATTTTTTAAATTTAATCTTTGATATAATACTGCTTGTTAAATCTTATCTGAGGAGAGGGATTTAAGATTTAAATATGGTTAGGTTTGCATGTAATTGTGCTTTGACTTACAACTTCTCTTAAAAAGCATTCAGCAAAATATGCAGATGGTACCAATTTGATTTGTATTAATATGTATTGCCATGTTTCTAATATTTCGTTATGGGTTTTAAAAACGTGTAATAAGCAAACTATAATAGTATTTGATTCTGTACAAAATTATTTTTTTTGATACATTCTAATATCTATTTTTATATGCTCTTGAATAGTTGAATGTCATAGTGCTCCAAATTTACTAATAATGTATGCTTTATTTCTCTAAAACTTGTCTGCTGTGGTTTTGTTATGTACTTTTGAGTCTTGAAAGTATAAAAATGCTTAATTTTTGTCTATATTAAACATATTTCTTTAAAAAATCATATCCAATGTGCTAATTTAATGAAGTGTGATAAAGAGAATATATATGCATTGATCTATGAAACCCTTATGTTCAAATTATGAAACAAGCTATATTTTACTTGTGAAAAGTTTTATTCTTTGTTTTGTAAATTCATGCTTGCAAAAACTTTTTAATTTGCTTAAGTCAATTTTACTTTTGACTCAGAATTAATAAAACTATTTTTTAATTATCAGTGTAAAAGAAAGAAAATAAAATCAAAATAGGACTTGTATCAATAGCTTTCTTTTAAAAGATATATTTCAAATTTCTCATTAGTTGGCTACCCTTATAGCGGAAACTTCAATATAGCCAAAAATTGTGACATTTTGGGTGACAGTGATTTTTGGCCGTCCTCTTTGTATTATGAAATCTCAAAAAATTATAATGTTAGCGATTTATAATGTATACATTTTCTCAGGGTACATACACTATATGCATAGTAATTCGATGATACTAAATGTTTCTTGAATTTTCTGATTAATAATTCTTTAAATTTTTGTGTTGATACATTTTTATTTTCTAACATGCATTTGTTAAAGACTGCTAACTAGTTCAACCATATAGGTTCCTTTTTCATTTACAAAATTTTTAAATAACCTTAAAAATACTTCTTTAGATAATATAAATGAAAGGGAATTAATGTTTTGCTGGTCAGTCAAAGGGGATTTGTGTATTTGTATATTAAATAATTTTTATTACCTAGTCATCGAATCATGATTATTTTTATGTTTCTAGGTGCGATGCTTTAAAATATTCTTTTATAAGAGTTTTTGTAGTTGACTTAACACAAAGGATAATATACATTTATACAAATATGCCAAACAGTTGTGATAAAATGTCCCTGCCATACACTTGTTCAAATGTGTAAAATAATGGTTTCCAATTTTGTATGGTAGTTTCAAAAGATGGAAATATTTCAATGAAAGCAGAACTGACGATTTATTTTACTGTATTGTTCTTTAAATATTAGGTTTATGTTAATTACAGTAGATCCGTTTGTGATGTTCATTTCACATCTATTTAATAACTCTTAAGTGTAAAGTAAATTATTTTCAATTGTGTTATATTGAAGATTTTACAATTTAGATATTCAAAAAGTTGTCAGTCAAATTGCAGACATTGCTAAAGCACTGTCAGATAATATATTAAAGAGAAGTGATTAGTGTTTTATATTGTATTGCTTTGTATATGTTTTCTGTTTTTATATTCACTTGATACATTTTTGTTAATATAGCTGTGCTTGCCATAAATGTTCATTTTATGTTGTCATTTTTGCTTTACTATTAGTTTTAATTATGCACTATTATAATTGTTGCTTGAGTTATTTATCTAGAAACTATTACTTGTTTATAAACAATTCTATTTACATAAATAGAGTGAATAGTCATAGCAGATAATCTATTTCAAAAAATGAAACTGTTCAATTCTACTTGTGCAAATTTTGAAAGTTATAAAAGGTTTTGAAGTTTATGCCTGTGTTTTTAAATTTTGTTTTGATGCCCTAGGTGGAAAATAATGTATTGCTGGATTAATTACTTGTTAGATCTGTGTCATACCTAATCTATAGTGTTGATTATTAATTTGCAAAATTTGATAATTTTGTTCACTGTATTGTAATTTGAGATTGTATATAGTGAATAGATTAATAAATGTGACAATTCAGTGCACGAAATACTTAAAAAAGTTCCTTTTATAGATTTGTGAAATGTGCCTTGTATTTTAGTAGATATCCCTGGTTGCCACTTAACACATATATCAGTTGTTCAAATAATGCTGTATAATTTGTTTTCATGAGATTAATTTTATGTTAAGTATTTTGTAATTTAGTGAAATTAAGTGCTGGTGCATTTACATAGCACATCTGCAGTTAACTGCAATATTTCATGTTCATTTTGAAGTAGTGAATACTCCCCATAATTATTTATGGCTATTTTCTGAACAGAATTTTAAAAATTGATTTATTGAATATTTTGTCATTCTTTTGTTTTGTAAAATGTTATACTATTCATGTGTAAAAATGAAGCTTAAATGGTTTAAATTCGAAGTTTAAAAAAAAAAACTTTGTACCCAAAATCTCACTTTTGTTTCAAAACATTTTAGTGAAAATGAATATTAAATCATGAGTTGATTTGGAAGTAATTTTCATTGGGAAAAATTTTGCCTCTTTTCATTAATCAGTTAGTTTCTGAAAATGGTATTTGTCGACTTGCATTTAGAAAAGTGGACTATTTATTTAATTAGATCATCTTCCGGCATGAGAATTTTCCACGGATTTCCGTTTTTTGTGGTTTTTTTTTTTAATGTTTTTTCCACTTATCATTAATTTTCCGCGGGTGTTTTAACGTGGTTTTGGCCGTTTTTAAGAATAGGACGTCGTTAGTGTTTCCAGGCAATGAGAGTATATTTCAAGCTTTGAAGAACCGGATGTCCTAGTGACGTTTTTTATACACTAGGGGGCTCCGCCTATACTCGCTAACCCCCGGGGAATGCTTCGCAATCACATTTGGTTTGCATCGCAAACCAACACTCCTTTCGCACAGTTAATCTCCTGTTTCGGTGGAACCTCCGCCCCCTGCTCACCTCCGTTCATTGACGTCACAGCGAGTTTCATCGAGGGTTTAATTCCCGTAAGCCTCGGTTTCATGAAGGCCGTTTGACCTCCGCGCGTCTGCGCGAGGAACAATTTGTACACTCTCGGGAAATTATACTTTTCATTGCATCAAATTTATTTATGAACCAATTTCAAAAATAAGTGTTTCGTAAGAAAGAGTACATTCTAAGGTTTCCTACGTTGTTTTCAAAGTTAAAATTATTAAGATATAGATATGGCAGTTTAAAAAAGTAACGAAAATATACCATGTTTTCCCGAATTAAAAAATATAAATATAATTTTGAACCAAATTCAAAATTTAAGAAAATTCGCGTTTAGAGGTACTCTAAAAAAAACCTCACGGCTGAAGACTGAAAATGTGTATGTGTTTTGCTCACTCGCAGTAGAATTTTTTTTTTCGACTTTGACACTTAATGCACCCTAAACTAATTGCCGCATCGGAAAAAAATATATATTTTTCATCGTTTCCCGTACAATTTTGAACAAACCATGTTAGTTTCGTAATTTTCTGATCCGTGCTTTCTCGGGAAACCGTCTAAGAATCGAGCGAAAAAGGACTGCGGTAGCAATTTTCTTTAATATAGACAGACATCTATCTTGATGGTTTTTTTTTCGGATGGCCGATATTTAGCATGTGCTCGTAATTCACCGCTTTTCCCGATTTATGGTCTACCATCAATTATTTATAAATTCTCTAGCCACTGCGTGGCCAGCACGGCGTTGCCCGTAACAATTCCAAAAAAGGAAAACGTTGTGGTACAAGGGAAAAATAAATCTCTATTAAAAACGTATAACGTATTGGTTGCTTCGCAAACCAAATGGAAATTCGTAGCCTATTGGATAACAACCATCATAGAGTTGCAAGTGGTGTTGGTTTGCTTCGCAGCTATCATGGCGTTGACAAATGCGGCCAATTTCGAATTAAGAAGAGATCCAATCGGCGTGACGTCACATTCAGTCTCTTGCGAAAATATAAATATTTAATTGAAAGATTATTCATTAAATGTATAAAGTATATACCTGGTGTAAAATTTTCCCCAGATTTCAAATCCGTTGAAAATTTTAGTCGTATCTTTAACGATTCCGATTTTACACAAAACTAATCAATGCCAGTCAAAATGTTTTTTATTTATTATGCTTTCCTGCGCTAAAATCGTAAGAGTCATGGAAATGTAATCTGTTTATTTTTGGAACGCCAAGGTTGATGTGGTGTCACAATCTCTTGCAAAAATATAAAGATATATTCAATTCAAAATTTTTTTATTTATAGAAAATCAAATTTTTAGGTATCGATCCAATGCGAAATTTTACGCAGATTTCAAATCCGTTGAAATTTTTACTATCTTTACCGGTCTATGAGATAGAAAAAAGAACTAAATAACTCCAGTTAATTTTTTTTTACGTTTTATTAAAACGGAAACGAAAAAAAAAAGTTTAGAATCTTCGATCTTGTATGCTGTTGCCATTCGAAAGAAAACAATAATAATTAAATTCCGTTAAATTCATTTTAAAATGTTCTGGATTAAATTTTCAAATTCGCTGCAACCCAAAAATTGCAAAAAAAATTGGACTACCTGTGTGTTAAATCTCATTATTGTTAGTGCCATAGATTTACCAGGACCGATAACGAAAAACAGAAACACTTCCTTTTATAATTGTAGAGATAAATCCATAATTATAGCTCCTGGCTAATGTTAATTTTTCTATTGTGAAATCCTGTGCACAGACTTGATTCGCGTGCATTTATTTCACATTTTGGTTTTCCTCTTCTTTTTTTTAAATTTTGCATTCTCATGTCTGAATCTTGATAAATAGTAAGGTGAGAAAATCTAAGGTTTGTACTTTTGCTAACGTTTATGTTTGTTTTTCTTTAAAGTAGAACTATGAGCTAGAATTGGCCTTAACAGAATTAAACGTGAAATTATTGGATATGAGTAACTTACCAATTTAGGTTATCAAACTTCATATTTTTCTTTCATTTGCATTCAATATATTTTCTAATTGATAAAACTAATACAGTCTATTGGAAACAATCTTAATGGTAAAGCTCAATTAATATAGGTTACTGTAAATAATGTTATAAGAAAATATATAAATATTTTTTTGTTTGTGAGATTGTAAGTTAAGAATCATTAAAAGGCATTATGTTGTACATTACCATATGTTAATGCATGTTTATCTAGAATTTTTATAACTGCCCAGAGAGTTAACCATAAGTTATATGAAAATATTAATTCCATTGCCTTTCCCTTTCTTAAATGAAAATAAACTTTCCTCTTTTGATAATTTACCTTAACTGACTTCTTCAGCTGTGTTAGACAAACAACTGTAGTAGATTTTCCTTATAGGATTTAATGTAAAGATAGGTTTTGAATTTCCACACCCACTCAGATTATATTTTTGTTGCTTAAGTTATAAAATTATTTTGAATTTAGTTGCAGAGATCTTGATCTTTGAGCTAAACTGCCACACATAAGTCTTAGGACATTCCTAATATTGAAGAACTACTTTTGACAGTGCTAGGAGGGCAAAATAACCTTTCATGAAAATGGAGTTTAAAGTTAATCTAAGGTAATTAAAGTTTTGAAATTGAACATTTGTATGCAATTGACTAAGAACTCAAGATTTTGAAAACTAACTAGAAAATTTTAGCGTATTTGTTTTTATTTGTACAATAAAATTTAATCAGTTTTGAATTATGAATTGAGAACTATTTTTAGTTGTCATTTTAATAAGATTCTTACATATTTACTCTATTCAAGGATCTTGTATCCCTTGATAATGCCCAATGACTTGGTGTTGGTTATAATTTATTCCTAATTTCTGAAGATTCTTTCAAATTCTGTTATAGCATTATTCAATGAAAACTCCTTTTTCTTAAGATAAAGAGAAGACATGAAATATTTTTTTTCCTTTGGGAAGTAGTGCCTAGTCCACATAAATCCTTAATTTTAAGACATTATTGTGAAATAGTACATTTTCTTGCACTATGTTCTATTAGAATGTTTAGTTATGTATCCATGTATGTATCCTAAAATATTAGGAACTCATAGTTGAATTCAATAAGTAATAGGTAAAAAATTGGCATATTTTCTAGTAGTTCTATGTAAATAAATACATTTATATATAATCATGGTAGCTTCATATCAGATAGAATTTTTCTTCTGTGTACTGATAGAAACAGTAAACGATTTTCTTGTCTTAAAACCTTAAAAATAGACCATACCCCTAAATCATTTAGTGAATTAGTTAACAGGAACCTTTACAAATGGACCTTAATTTTTTTTCTTATAATTTTTTTTTACATGGATTAGGTTGGATTCTATACAGTGTTATGGCAAATAAAGTGTACTTGTGCATTTTATGCTCCTCTGACTTAAAGAATAGTACTATATAAATGAAGTGTAAGAAGAGTCCTATGATTTTTTAATATTTCTTCATTTGTGCTAATGATAAAAAAGGAAGAATCGTAGATAATAAATATGAGTTTTCGAATTTATGAAGTCAGAAGACTGATGTAGGAAAAATTTAAGTTTCAAATCGGTATTGTACCATTTGTCATACGTATTTTGTAAAAAAAAAAAAATGTTTTAATGCTGTTTATATTGCCATTAAATGTTTGAAAATTCATATTTTTAAAATTTTATAACATGGAAGCTGCATTGTTCATTATTACAAAAACCTGCCATTTTAACTTCATTATCAATTTGTAATCCTGTTAAAATGAGCCTGCCAAATTTGTGTATTGAATTTTAAATTTAGTCACTTATTTTAGATAGAAGTCATGTATAGAATGACCCTAAAATAAACAAATCGCAACATGTATTTCGTTTTTGTAACATTGTCGGTGACTTTACTGTAAGAAAACTATATTCAACCCAAAAGTGTTTTGTTTTGAGATGCATTCAAAATTATTGTATTTATTTTAATATTTTATAATTGCCATGCTCTTTTAAATATATTTTTTCTCATCAAGGTTTATTTTCTGGCATTAATGTAAAAAGTGGTTCTGTGTAATATATATTGTAAACATACTTAAATTCTGAATCTTAAATTTGTGGGCATTGATTTAAATATTTTTCATTTTTCATCAAATATTTATCTACAAACCTAAGAGAATTCAGTAAACCAGGGATACTCTTTTAGCCTTATATTTAACAATCACTGCTGCTCGAAATTTAATAGAGTAGAGCCTGAACACTTGCATGGGTTATCAACACCATTTTTGTGAGGCTCAATTATTTTGTGGACAGCACTTTTGAAGATGTTGGCACTTAACTGTATAAAGTGAATTCACAATAAAAATGTCTATATCTGTTTTTATTTTCTGCTGCATTTTTGTCTTATTGCACAAAACATACATAACAGGTCTCCTAACACGTCACTTTTTTGACATTTTGTCAACTTTTCAAGGGTTTTAAGTTCTTAAATTCTATTTAAAGAAGAAAAATTTTTGGTGCGCAACTAAAAAAATTCATATTTCCTCTAAAAAAAGTCAAATGGTAACCTAGTACATATTGTGTAATTTCGTCTTGCGTTGGAACTTGTCCAGGCTAGTTTCCTCCATGGTATGCGTGCCATTTGAGCATCATTCAGAAGGGGGTGGAAATTCCCCTCCCCCTTCTGAATGACGCCTGTGTTTCCGTCAAAATCGAATCTTTTTATACATTTTTTTTGAGGCGTTCGTAATATGATGCTACGGCTGGCGCCAGCTGCTGTAATACGGGTTTCTCTTCGCGAAATGAATTGGAGCCTCAATTATCAACAAATAAGATAATATTGTCATTAATAACCAATTGCAACCCTCTAAATACGGCGCAGTAGAATAGTTTACTTCCAACGTAATTTCCAAAAAGGCAGTGGAACGATTCTCAACTTGAATTGTTGATAAGAACAATTTTTGGTAGGATCTACAAAGAGGAATTTATTCGAGATTTGAAAATGGATGAATTGGAAGATGTATGTCCTCTGAAACTGTTGACTCTGGCTGATATTGTGATTAGAGATCAAATTTCTAAGGCGCTTCAGAATGTGAAAAAGAAGGAAAGGAAAATCTTTTTTCTAAGGGTTCAGAAGCATGACATTGCCTGTGTTAAATATCTTTTGAAGAAGTCCTCTTCAGTTCATCTTTCCTTAAAAATTTATCCTGTCTTGGTCCTCTTGATTGACTCGGTGGAGAGAGTGTTCGACAAGTATTAGAAGTTGCAAGAGCAATGCCATAGGATGTCCCGACAGACATACTACTGGATGAGTGGAAATTACTCCAAAGAATGAAGCCTGTTGATATTTACTGGAACTAGTTCTTCAGACTGTGAGACATTAGTGGTGTGGATCCTAAATACCCAGTTGTGTCAAAGCTAGTGAGGGCTGCTCTGTCACTTTCTCATGGTAGTGCTGACATTGAATGTGGTATTTCAGCTTCAGGAAGAGCTTTGACAGGAGACGGCATCAATGCCGGAACACTAATTCAATGTGTTGATGACAGTCAAAATAAGCTTGGCAAATTTTGACAATCAACCTTATTTGGTGCCGATCACATCAAAGCTGATGGAAATGGGATGGGTTGCATATAAAGCCTACAGTGCCTATTTAGAAGATATAAAACGTAAGGCACAACAAAAATTAGAGACAGACGGGAAAGAAAAAGATAGACTGGAAGCAGAGAAAAAAAATTTTTAAGCAACTGGCAAAGAAAAGAAAGGTGACAGAAGAAGAACGAAAACTTAAAATTATGCGTAAGGAAGAGGATGAGGCTTTGGACAGTGCTTTAAAATTATTAAAGGAAGCCAATGATAGGCTCAAGAAAGCGATAAAAAATAAAAGATTTCAAGGAAGCAACACTTGCTCAGGCAATGATTGAAGGAGCGGCAAGTCTCAGATGATACTGGTCGGCAAAGACAGACTTTAAAAAATGCACATTCTTCTATTGAGAAGAAAAAGACAAATTTAATTTCAGACTTTTTCAACAAAAATAATGAGACAATCTTTCAAAGAAAAGGAAGAAATTCTTCAAGCTGTGTTAAAAATAAACGTATTCACAAATCATAATTACGATTTTTTTTTATGTTAATATTTTTAAATAATGTACTTTTTAAATATTGTATGTACTTCATATATTACTCCAAATATTGTTTTCTGAATTTAATTTATGATTATTTCTGTTGCACATGGTTTTTAAATACTTTTGTCCAAAATGGCACCAATAGCAAATTTCAATTACAAATTTTGTTTATGCTGAAAAATATTTTTCCAGTTCTCGAAAATTTTACACTAGAAAAAAAAATCATACAACATTTAAGTATTAAAATTATTTGCTGATGGTAAATTCTCTCCCGTTCTCGCATATTATTCCAACTACACTCATTGCCATAAACATTTGCGCACCAAGAAATAATTGTGGGGTCGTAACGAAACTTTGCATGAAGGTAGATGTCGGCCAGATATGCAAATGATTAGAAATGCAGCGTGATTGCGTAATGCCACTAGAGGGCGTTGAACTTCGTTCTCCTTGGAGTATAAAACAGGTAAGCAAAGAAAGGATTATAAACGCTGAGATAGACATGCCATTACGCCGTCATCGAAATCAATATGATCAGCTATCAGAGTTCGAGAGGGGAAGAATCATTGGGATGATGGAAGCTGGGTGGTCAGCTCGTCAAGTAGGCCGTTCTGATTTTACTGTGAGGAGGTGTTGGGACCAGTGGACAGAAGAGACGTCATTTACACGGCGACCAGGCTCAGGACGCCCTCGACAGACCAGTCTTCAAGAAGATCGTCACATCATACGAAACGCACGCGTAGAGCCAACTGCCTCATTGGCCGCTATCCAGACACAGGTAGCACCTTCACTAACGGCTCCTGTGTCTTCCCGAACCATCGTGGTGAACGCCTCAATCCTGCCTTCGCTTTACAGCGATACACCGCTCCCACAGCTGGTGTGATGGTATGGGGTGCCATTGCTTACGATACACGGTCACCCTTAATATTGATCCATGGCACAATGACAGCCCATCGGTACGTCCATGACATCCTTCAGCCACACGTGATGCCACTCATGGCAGGGCTCCCAGGAGCCATTTTTCAACAAGCCAATGCTCGGCCACACACAGCAAGGATGTTACAAGACTGCCTCCGCCACATTACCACCCTTCCCTGGCCTTCTCGATCCCCAGATTTGTCACCAATCGAGCATATCTGGGATCATTTGGGACGGCAAGTTGGACACCCTACGAGTTTGGTCGATCTAGAGGCGCGTTTACAACAACTGTGGAACGAGATGTCTCAGGACATCATACGGAACATGTGTGCCTCAATGCCCGCTCGTATCGTATCGTGCATTCGCGCTAGAGGGGGTCCAACAGAGTACTAAAACTTCCGTTCATTTGTACTTTTTTCTGCAATAAATGATCCTTTACTTTGATTTTCTAAACAGTTACTTATATCGAAGTAGTACTTACATGTGTAAAATTTCGTTTCATTTTGACGACTTTTTCTTGGTGCGCAAATTTTTATGGCAATGAGTGTATTAGATGTGCTTCTAAAAGCATCTGCCCTCTTTCATGTTTTCAAACTTTTTCTTAGAGAAATCAAAAACTGGCTAAGTCCAATGGGTTAAAACCCTTCTGCTACAGTTTAGAAAAGGATAAGATGAATTCAGTTTTTTTTCTAAAACAATCAAAGTTCTTTTAGCGCGCTACATGGCGGTCTTAATGTGTGTTCACCAATGACAATTTCTAATTGTAAGTTTGCAATCTGGTTGTTGTTGTTGCCATATATGGCCCAATTGTGGGTGCCATTCTTCCGGAGGGTTGTACTTCTTCATACATGACACATCAGTTTTACAGAAAGGTCCCTTTCACACATCCATTCACTCACACATATCGTAATTTAGATCCCAATCAGAGGCCGATAACCCCCTGATCAGGTATCCCCAGAGGTATTGATTTGGTATGGGAACATGTTGGACTTTGTGACCACGACCTATTTAACGTGCCCCATCCACCATTAGCGAACAGGACGGTCTTTAGCCAGGTACAAGCGCCGATCTCGTAACCATCAGAATTGCAGGCTCCGCTGATTCGTGGGATACAAATGGTGTACATTCTCGTGTATAGATGGAATTGAATGTCTCTTAGAGTCGAGTTGTCCCAAACGTCGGCCTTGATTCTTAACGTTGGGCGTACGCCCCACAGGAAACAATTTTAATATTTTATGCGGACCATTTTTAGCGAATCTTGCTTTTTATCTTACTGTGAGTCGAGACGCAGAAATTTTCCTATTGCAAAGGAATGAGTGTCCTAACCATTTTTCAAAGTAAAGGGAACTAACTGATGTGACTGACCGGCACGACCAAATTCGACTAATTTTTAAGTGCTTTTAACATTTTCCATCTTTTATACTCAGTCGAAGCTAGACATGGGGTGAATAAGGCTGATGTCACCTTATGTTTAACCATGTATCATGTTAATTTGTTAGTAAATAATTGTCCACAATATTGATTACACTGGTAAACAAAAGTTTTGTCTCTTGGACGCTGAGTACTGTTTCTTATGTATTTTTCAATGCTGACTCTGAATCCGTCGTCAGAAATCGTCCACCAGGCACCAGTTTTCCGCAATTGCATTCCCCATTGTTAACCTAACCAGCCTTAATACTCTATACTTGAAAAATCAACATTTTTAGCCCAATAATAGGATATGACCATTAAAACTATCCTCACCTGAATAAATATGAAATAGTAAATGAGTTAGTGTACCTCCAGTCGGGCCATTGCTGCTGGTCGTGCTATTTTTTATCTAGACGCTTGTGTGAAGGATAAGCTTCATTTCTCACTTGATTGCCTTTCAGTTCAGCTTTTGCGTTTTTGTTTCTGAAAATGCCTTGAAGTTTGAATCATCCTGACAATTCCTGTTATGTTTGTGGAGAGTTTACTTTTAATCGCAAAGAAAATAATTAACGTCATTGATTTGAAAAAGATACGAACTATATTTTGGTTGCAAGATCGGAGACATATATCTTGTACGTCCTGTGAAACTTTGCTTGCAAATTGGTTAAGAAAGAAACTTCGCCATATGGCCTTCGCCGTTCCCATGGTATGTAGTCTAGATACCATGGGAACGGCGAAGTAATGTAGAAAGCCAAATGATCACTTGTCCGACTGCTATTTCTGCATTACCAAAATCACTGGAATTTCAAGTAAGTTGAAAAATTCTGTGCAGTATCCCAACATACCCTCAGCCATTAGGAAGGTTCCTCACAACGAAGAGCTACCCATTCCAGTACCCCCGGAAACGTGGAGTCTGGACACGGTGAAGGAGGACCATGTTCATGATGAGAACGATCCAAACTTCACAAAAAGTTCCTCAGAACCACACATTGAGCTAGGCTGACCTTAACGATTTAGTTGGTGACCTGAACCTATCAAAATCCCAATCAGAGCTTCTAGCATCAAGGCTTAAAGGCTGCACTTGTTAGGAGAAAAAAACAGAATCTGTTCATTCCGACGGCGACAACAAGAATTTGAACACCCTTTTTCGAATGAAGACGACCTAGTATATTGCAATGATGTCGACGCTCTGTTCGCTGCATTGGATCATCAGTATAATCCCCTAGAGTGGAGGTTATTCATTGATTCCTCTAAAAAAGCTTGAAAGCAGTACTTTTGCACAATGATAACGAAAACCCCTCCATTCCCATCGCTTACGGGGCCCACTTGAAGGTGATATGAAAACATGAAAGATTTATTACTGATTGTTCTGAATGAAAGACATGTCTGGCACCTTTGCGGATATTTGAAATTCATTGCCCTTGTACTCGGTCTTCAACTAGGATATACCAAATTTTGCTGTTTCTTGTGCGAGTGGGACATCAGAGACAGACAAAACCATTTTGTTAAAAAAATGGCCACCAAGATGACAGCTTATAGAATATTTAATCCTAATCACGTTATGAATAAATACCAAGACTAAAACATTCAAGTTGTTTATTTCTGTTCCGTTCAGACACCTTACATTCCCTAATGCCGGGTCCGAATATATTCTGTTCTCGTCTCAGTTGGTTTTATATTCATTACCAGAAACACTAGTTCAGTTCCGTTTTCACATCTTAAGCATCACTTCACCACAGAGAATCCCCCCCCCCCCAATGACTGAAAGGCTATCTGATGGAACGGTATTAATTTTCTGGAAGTATAATATACACAGTCCAGTCACATTAATGTGACCACCACCTACTTTCTACGTCAACGTGAAATAACCAATCACAAAAGGCAGGTGGCAGCACATTGCAGTGGAGTGTATATAAAGGATGTCCTAGGGCATCGGAAAGCATTTCAATCGTTGGCGTAATGCAGAAACGTAGCGATTTATCCGACGTCCAAAAGGCATGATTACTGGCTTTCGGGCCAAGGGTGGAAGCATTTCGGAAACGGATAATTTTGTGAACTGTTCGCGTGCCGCCGTGGTAAAAGTATACCGTGCATGGCAAAATGGCACTATCTAAAATCAGAGGCGTGGCACATGTGGTGCACCACGGGCTATAGATGACAGAGGCTACCAAAGGCTACAGAGATTCGTTCGGGCTAATAGACGTGCAACTGTTGAGCAACTGACCGCCCAGATAAACCAAGGGGCTACCAAGAGTGTATCCTCAACAACGGTTCAGCGAACGTTGCTGCGCATGGGCCTCCGCAGCAGACGCCTGGTTAATGCACCTATGCTGACTGCTGTTCATCGGCGACGAAGGCTGGAATTTGCACGCCAGTACCGCAACTGGACGTCCACAGAGTGGCGACAGATGGCTTTTTCCGATGAATCACGTTTTATGCTCCATCGAATAGATGGACGTTGGCGTATACGGCGTGAAACGTCTGCAAATACCCTGCAACAATTGCCGGAAGGATCCAGGCTGGAGGAGGGAGCATTATGGTTTGGGGAATGTTTTCCTGGCATTCACTAGGTGCACTCATCATCAGAAACCTAATTGACTCTCTACCTGCACGTCTCGCAGCGGTCCGCTCTGCCAAAGGTGGTTATTCTGTCTTTTGACAGGTGGTCACATTAATGTGACTGAACTGTGTACATACAGTTAAGATACATATGAGGTTAGAATTTATATAATGTCTACATAGAGTTGAAATATAATTCAAAGAGAAGTACACATACTATATACATATACACAATATGATACATTTAAAGAAAGGTATTAAAAAACTTAACGTAAGTTGCTAATTTTTGTGGAAAACGAACACGTCTGTCTGATCTTGTCACTATTTTTGCAGAATTCGGTTCATTGGCAGATCTATTATCGTTTTTAACTGCTTACAAAGTTTTGGTGTTCGTTGATTCGAGTAAGGCAGTCTCAGGTAGCGAATAAGCTGGTTTTACACCGTCAAGTGAAACAGTTGTTTTTCTGCCATTGAGTTCAATGGTGACGGTTTTGTCTGCGGCGTATGACTTTTTGGGGGCCAGTATAAGGTTGGCACAGTGGCGGTTTCACCCGATCCACTCTTAGAAAGATGTGTGAACAACTTTTCAAAGGGTTGACATACTTGTCAGTGCAATGAGCAGATGTTGCAATATGGTTTAATTGTCGCATGTTGTTGCGAAGATTAGTGATAAAATCCTCACCGCAAGGTGGGATCACTAAAATCTCTAACATGACACTCGGAAGTTTCAAAGTTGTGCCGTATACAAGTTCAGCACAAGAGGCGTTTAAATCCTCTTTGACTACTGCACGATGCCTAGAAGAACCACTGGGATTTTCTCATACCATCTATTGTTTTCATGAGCCTGTAGTGATGACTTTAAATGTCGATGAAAACGCTCAACAAGTCCGTTAGAGATAGGATGGTATGCAGTCGTCTTAATTTTCTGAGTACCCAGCATGTGTAAATTCAGCGAACATAGATGATCGCATTTGTGAACCTTGGTCCGTGGTAATGACCGAGGAACAACCAAAACGAGAGATCCATGTAGCAAATATGTTACTGCATATAGTTTTCGTTCTCATATCCGGAATTGGTATGGCTTCGGGCTATCTCGAGAAACGGTCGATGATTGTTAAAATATAAATATTCCCGTTAGAAGGAGGCAAGGGAACTACGATATCAACGTGAATTTGAGCAAAACGTGCATCTAAAAGTGAGAAAGTGCCTAGAGGTGCTTTGGTATGCCTCTGTGTCTTGGATTGTTGACATGGCACACACGCTCGGACCCAGACCTTTATTTGACGTTTCATGTCTGGCCATACATATCTGGAATAAATGAGTTTCGTTATAGCTGGTATTCCGGGATGCGAGAGCTTGTGTAGATGATCAAATAGAAGCTTGCGAAAAGAATTCGGAACAAAAGGACGAGGAAAACTCGTAGAGATGTCACATAGCAAATTGTGGTCAGAAATCTGACAAGGTTTAGGTTCCAGTTTGATAGAAGAGGTATTTTGAAGAAAGGTTTGTACCTTCGGATAATTTTTCTGAGTTTCAGCAAAATCTCGGAAATTTAATAGGGGCGATTCCGTAATGGAATCAATTTTGTTCATTGAAAGTGTATCAGCGAATGCGTTTTTGGAACCCTGCACATGTCTAATGCCAGTGGAATACTGGGAAATGAAATCTAAGTGGCGTAATTGCCTGGGTGAACATTTATGGGGGTTTTACTTAAAAGCGGAAATTAGCGGTTTTTGATCTGTGAAAATTTGAAAAGTTCTACCCTCTAGCACGTGCCGAAATTTCTTTATCGCAGAAAAAATAGAAAATAGTTCTCTGTCATATGTCGACCATTTGCGTTGACTACTATTGAGTTTCATGGAGAAAAAAAAGCTAACGGTTCTCATTGTTGCCGAGAGAACTGCATCAGACTGCCGCCTATAGCGACATCGGACGCATTTACCCATATACTCAACTGAGCTCCGGGAATTGGGTGTCTCAAAAGGTTTGCCTGAGCAATCGCGTTTTTGGCAGCAATGAAAGCTTGTTCTGCATTCTCATTCCACTGAAGTTGTTCGGACGAATTGCGAACACTTGAACGAGGTTTCCATATGTTTTTGTGCCCTTCTAAGAAGTATACTACAGGGGCAATAATATGCGCAGCTTTAGGTATAAAACATCTATAAAAGTTAAACATGCCTAAAAATCTACGAAGTTGGTTAAAGTATTAGGTTTAGGGGGGGGGAAATCAATAGTAGTTGTACCAAAGGAGCATTTCGCAATATTTATGCAGAGACCGTATTCTTGCAATTTTGAAAATAGAGCCTTTAAGTGGTTTGATATGCTCATCAGGGTTTTTAGATGCGATTAGAATATCATCAACGAAAGCGTAAATGCCTGATATATCGCGAGTGACTACGTCGATAAATCGTTTGAAGTTGCGGATGAGCGTACTTTCATATAAACCGAACGGTGTACATATTGCGGTTTTATGAATATCGGCAGAGTTTATGGGAATTTGGTGGTAAGCTTTGAAGAGATCGACATGACTGAAAATTTGTGTACCATGTAATACAGCAGTAAAATCAGCTATGCAAGGAATAGGATATTTATCCTACATTGTTTGGGCGTTTAAAGAGCGATAATCACGCACATGTCTCCATTCCAAAGTTCCCTTTTTCGGGACTATGTGAAGTGGTGATGTATAATTGCTTCTCGAAGGTCTCAAATGCCCCAGCTGCATCATAATCTGAAACTCCGATTTGGCAATTTTTAAGCGATCTGGAGCTAATCGTCGAGGTTTCGCCACCACAGGAGGACCGTTTCTTGTTAAGTTATGCATAGTAGGGTAAGGCGGGGTAATTGTAAACAGAATTTGTATGTTCCCTTTTAATCCCTATTTTCAAATTCTTGATAAAGTAACATTGTTCACCCTACTAAACCAACTTGTCACTATTCTGCTTTGATATTTAACTAGTACGAAGATTCTAGAAACGAAATTTAACACCGTACTCGGCTGTTTACAATCACCCCACGTGTTTACAATTACCCCTGAAAGTAGGGGTAATAGTAAACAACGATTTTCCTCGTGAGATTGAATATTGAATAAGTGATAGCACGAGCAGTAGTCATGGCAATAGAAGGAACTCCAGTGGTATTTTTACCCTTCTAATACCATGTTTTACAAAATACTCCCACTTCTCATCCCAGCAAAATATAGTGAAAGTTGCATTGATAATGAGGTGAACTTCCAGGAATACATAAGAATAAATAATTCGAACATTTACTAAACAAAAAATGTATTTAGTGTAAAAAAAAAAAATAATAATAATAAAAAAAAAAATTTTTTTTTTTTTTTTTAATACAAACTTAGGTATGAAAACCAAACAAACTTTACATTTCTTACACATTAACAGTGCCCTCAAAGTGGAAAATTTCTTTACGGCCTTCTTTGCTACAGGTAGGAGTAGGTAAAATTGCTTTGACATGGTCTTTGGTAACACAGAATTAGTATTTTTCAACCACAACGAATTTAGTTGATGCATTTGAGTCCGGTGATCTCAAACAACATCCACCCTTCATACATACGAAAAATATATTTTCTTTCTCTTCCCCCCTCAACATCTACAAGTAGAAACGTAGTCGTTTCAATGTCTTCCATGAATGGCTTCAAAATATTTAACTTCCCTATAAGCTATAGTCTTCTATATTTTGCTTGAATGTTTGGAGAACTTGAAACTCTTCACCGTCAATGTTAGTCAATTCTTTCAATAGTTCCTCATTCTCGCTGTCCTCGAGTTCTGTTTTCCTTTCCATTTGCTTCTTTCTTGGTTTCTTGCTTACACCCTTCTGGCTCTTTCACTATCTTCTCACTAGGCTTCCTTTTGTTCTTTTTCTCTTCTGCCTCCTTCAAGCATGACAGTACTTGGTCAGTTGTAAGAACTTCACCATATGTGTGAAGTTTTAGTAAATCAGTCTTCCTGCTCCCCAAGAATACGAAAAATGCAATAAAACGCAATCCAAACGTACTAAATACGATTAAATACAAAATGATACTGCACAACATATCGATTTCCATCCAAATTGAACGAAACTATTGACAAAGTTATGTTTACAATTACCCCGTCCCTTGAAAAACATGGGGTAATTGTAAACACTCAAATGTAGGTGTATTAAAGTTCCCAGAAGCAAAATTCAATGATTTTCTGTTCGATAGAAACATAACTGACCGTAGTAAAGAACTGGAACAACATACCTTTCAATGTATTATGGAGGGCAGCAGAAAATGCAGTTTAAAACCCAAACTTTTCAAGCATAAATTTTTCAACTAAACATATTGCTAGCAGCTGTGGTTCAAAGAAATACGGGATCACCATATTGCATCCTCATTGTTGCCAGCTTTCATATTTCACAACTTTTTAGTTTCTCGGAATCCCACGTGGGCGCTTGTATAGCTTGTTTACAATTGCCCCTTGTTTCCAATTACTCCGCCTGACCCTATTATGTTTTACAGGCTGATTTGGATTTGGAAGTTTTGTAATAGAGGGAAATTCCTTTAAAATATTTTGGTAAATTGTATCGCAAGAAATAGTTTTCACTGAATGAAGATTGGATTGTTTCACTTGGCCAATTGTTTTAATTTTTTTTTTTGAGCCTGAGACATTTATAACGAAGATCTCGTACTAATTCAAAATTATGGAGAAAATCTGCCCCAAGAATGGGTGTGGTAACATGGCAACTAGGGGGGGGGATGTCCACATAAATTGTCGCCTTAAATTAAAGTCCAAACTAAGAGCTTTTGTCCAAAAACGTTTATGGTAGAAGAATTTGCGGCAAACAGGGTTTGATGTGGTGGATTCCGTTTTTGATAATTATTTGCGGGAAGTATTGACACGTCAGATCCCGTATCCCATGCTACATTTGTTCTCCGGTCCGTAATGAACAAGCGTCGTGAAACTTGAGGCAAAGAATAAGTCGCCTCTATTCTTCGCTGGTCCCGTTTCCCTGCCATGAGCAAGGTTTAACACATTTATCCTCCCTACAATTTTTCCCAAAACGCTGATGATACCAGCATACAGAATAATTCCGATTTTTAGAATTGGTTCGATTTCTAAACTTATTCATTTCGCTGCGGAAAGGTGATCGACCACGAGAAAACGAAAGACGATCAACTCGTTTATTTAACTGATCTATTACTTGGAATAATTTTTCCTCTAGAGACTGTTCATTACCTATAGAAACTGTGAAATTTTCCATTGGGGAAAGGGGTAACTTCTAAAATTTTATCAGAAATTTCAGCTGCCTTATCCAATATTAAGTCGGAAACTGCGGCCAAAATTGACTGAACAGTAGCTGGCAAACGTTGTAGAAATAGTTCAATGATCAAGTTTTCTGGAGGGTTTTGGGGCGGCGTTTCATATTCCTTAATAATTCAGAGGGTGTGCGAGCGCCCAATTCTTCACCTGACAAAAGTTGCCGAATTTCCTTCTGGTATGATTCTCCCGAACGATTTATTCTGTTTTTTGTTGCGTAAAAGGGTCATCGGGATCAGGTTTCATAAGCACATCGCGAACTAATGATGCAATATCAGGTGGAATATGAGAGAAACAATGAAGTTAACGATGCAGTAATTGCTTTAGGGGCAGGGAGAACAAAGGTGCTTTTACACATAACAAACCATAAAGCAGGATCGGAACGATTATATACAGGAATTTGTACGGCATAGTGCAAGGCCCCAAAAACAAAACACCACACTTAATAGCAAAATATGAAAAATTAAAATAGAAAACAAAAGTGATCCGGAAGTACTTATCTAATCACTCGAAGACAGGTGCAGAATTATCCAGAGGGGCTTTCACTTTTTAGCACTTTTGAAAATATGCTTGCAAGTTTTTCGGAGGTCACCATTATAGAATATTTAATCCTAATCACGTTATGAATAAATACCAAGACTAAAACATTCAAGTTGTTTATTTCTATTCCGTTCTGACACATTACATTCCTTAATGCCGGGTCCGAATATATTCTATTCTTGTCTCCGTTGTTTTTACATTCATTAACAGAACCACTACTTCAGTTCAGTTCACAGTTCCGTTTTCGCATCTTAAGCATCACTTCACCGCAGAGACTTCGCCACCGAAACTTCACACAGACTTCACCACAGAAACTTCACACAGAGACTTCACCACAAGTTTGATCCGGGAACCAAAAATGTCGTCAGTCAGCCCTTGGTGGATATCCAGTAAGTCTACACCTCCATACATTAAACTGGGATTGATAAAAAATTTTGTAAAAGGAATGGCGACGGTTTTTGCTTTCTAAAAAACTAATTTCCACGGGTCAGTGTCGCTAAAATCAAGGAATATATATTCGTTGGCCCTCAAATTCGAGAATTAATGAACGATCTTAAGTTCATGCCCGTCATCTGACCTTGGTTCAAAATTACGAGGTGTTGTTCTCGGATCTTTCGCTTAAGGGACTGATTCCGGACCGTCGCCAATAGCCCATAGTGTTGCTCTAGTACGACGTTAACTAAAAATTACCAATTACCATTTAAGTTCATGCCATCTAATGACTCCACACCAACGGCGATAGCAACAGAGACAGGCGACATTTTGTCGCCTGTCTCTGTTGCTGTTAAAAAAAGCCTTCACACCGCTAGAGCCAGCAATTTATTTGCGCATGCGCATAATCGTCTTTTTCGAAAGCAATAAATTTATTTCCGCTTCTGATTCTGCAAGATGGCTGACAGATCGAGTCCGTGTTTAATAAAACTAATTTTACAGCGAAGACGATTGCTTTTAAAGCTACTGGCTGATGAGGAAAGAGCAGTGAATGAAAAACATCAACCGAAATCGGATTAGACTAGGTGCTCATGAAATCAATCGCTGAGATGCGATTGAGCGATGTTGAAGGTTTCTTCGGCGAATCTACGGCTTTTCGAATGAATCCAGCTGTGTGTTGACGAACTTTTATGTTTGGTCGGACTTGCTATTTGAAAATTCGATACTAATCTTGTAGTAATAGAGGTATTGATTTGGTATGGGAACGTGGGGGACTTTGCTACCACGACCTATTTAACGTGCTCCAACCACCATTAGTGAACACGACGGCCGTTAGCCAGATACAATCGCCGATCTCGCAACCATCAGAATTGCTGGCTCCGCTGAGGACAGAACCCACAACCCTTCCGATGCGAGCCCAACGCTCTACTGACTGAGCTACCGCGGCTCTACTTAATAGTATTTTAGTAAATATATAGTAGTTCTATTTATACTAAAATAATACTACTACTATTTACTTACTACTACTATATACTATAGTAATAGTATTTTAGTAAATACTACTACTTTCAATAAATACTAGTTTTCATAAATACTACAATAAATATACAAAATTTATCTTTCAATAATTCAAGACAGGAAAGTTAAATTTGTAATTTTTCTACTATGCAGTTTTGTAGAGTTATTTTACTTGGGGTCCATGGTCAGGTTTTTGCTATTAGAAGGGGTCCATGGACATAGTAAGTTTGGGAACCACTGGTCTAACGGTTCCTTCAATGCACATAGTTCCGGTACAAATGCCAAAAAGCGAATTTTAATGATTTTCAATACCTTTTTTTTATTCATGTATCCATAGTTTTTAAAAGCTTTAACAAACAAGCTGCACAAACCACACAACACAATTATATAGTACTTTTAAAAATATCGCGAAATTTCTTTAAAAAAGTCTCCTATAACCTTCTGATGCAGTTTATAGGAACAAATGCAATAAATACAGTTCTCAATACTTGTGAGTTTTTATTTTTCAATAAGACTAAAAATTCAGAAGGTTATCTAAAATTCGAGTGAAAATTATTAAGCTTATGGGTTCCATTCTCGAATGGAATTTAAACATTTTCGTGTACATGAAGTGTTTTATGTAGGATTGTAGATATGTGTAGAATATTCAGGTCGTCAACCTTCACGCTGAGGCAGATAGACAATTGTTACCACTAAAATTTCGTTTACACAAGCGGGATGGTATAGATCTGTGTACTGTGGATGTTATCCCCCTTTTAAGTGACCCCTGGCATCGATCACCATTTACGAGCTGACATCAGTGACTAACCTTCTAGAGGGTTCCTCCTTTCGTCGACCGTGAGGTGTGAACGCTTTGTGGGAAAGGCAGAAGGTCGCTCAGGTGACATCTAGCTCACGCCAAACGATACACCGTTCAATACTATGAAAGGAAAGCGTCAGACATAAATGCCACTCAAGGCTGTCTCTCCAGATAGGTAATTAGGTAATGGCTGGATCGGACATGCAGGCGGAAAAAGTCGTTCTGTGAGACGATTGAAAAAATCTAAGCGTCGCAGCGTAAAGGTTAAGGTACTGCGATACAGGTACTTGGAGTAGGATTCATTTCGGATTTCATCATCCATAATTTTTTTTTGGTGGGTGGGGCAATGTAGCCCAGTTGGATAGCAAACGGAGGATTGCGAGTTTGAAACTCGGTCCAAAGACCTCCGTGTACACGGGGGCTGGTGCAAGTTAAACCTGTCATGGTCTCGAAATGTCCTCATAATGGCATTGTGTGGAGGTTTGGAGAACGGGGTGCCAACTCAGATGTTGCTCGTCATCTGACTGTGGTTCGTAATTACGAGGCGCTGTCCTTGTATCTTTCCGTTAGGGATTAATCCCGGAAAGTCGCTTCACATTGGCGTGTTGTGGAAGTTTGGAGAGTGGGGTGTCATCTCAGGTGTTGCCTCGTCACAGTGGCTCGAAATTACGTCTCGTTTTCGAACCAGACTTGGTACACTACAGTAATTGAGAGGGCAGCTTGCTATTCAGTCAGCATATGGTGTTTGAATCCTACTGTAGCGATGATAAACCATATAAATAATCTCCAAAGGAGCTTCGCTCTTCTGATCACTCGAGCTTACAGAACGACTTCATCGGTATCTCTTCAGATACTGGCTGGTATTGTGTCCCTGCACCTAGTCGTCCAAAAAGAAGCTGTTGTTTCAAAAATAACGAAACTTCAAGAAAACGTTAAGCTATACGGTCAATGGTTTATTTGCACTGATTATGAACAAAAATTCTTTTCTTCAACCCACCCAATCCACTCAAGTCTTCAATAAATTATTGGACGACCCTCTCCCAGCATCACAACATCTATCGATACAGACGGCTCGAAAACTCCCAATGGTGTTGGCAGCGCATATGTACTTTTTGAGGACTCCAAAATCAGTCATAGTTGGACAAGTACCCTACATCCTTGCAACTCTGTATACCAATCTGTACCAGCTCTGTATACCAATGTGTAACTTGCTCTTAAGGAAGCAGTCTACTATTGTGTTTCAGAGGGAATAGCAGCCAACATCATGACAGACAGTGCATCAAGTATCGCCGCTCTTGGTAATCTCTTCTCCCACAACCAGATCGTCAATGAAGTCAAGGAAAAACTGCTGGAAGCCATTGAAATACCCCGAATTAACATCTCATAGGTTAAAGCACACGCTGGCATTGAGGGAAACGAACAAGCAGACCTACTTGCGAAATCTGCAGCAAATGGGATCTCTCACCAAACAACCAGTCTAAAGTAGCCCAGGTGCAAATTATCAAGTTCTATTGATGCATTGATCTTGAACCAATGGCAAGCAGAATGGGATGCTTCTACCAAAGGAAGATGCACTCATCAATACTTCCCGAAGATTTCAACCTAACTAAAATACCAGAACTCAAAGCTGGTACTATTTTTTGCAGGCCATTGACCATTTCCGGCATATCTAGAGCGTTTCAACCTTCGAACTAGTGCGCACTGTAACTGCAGCCGAGAAGGTGATCACATCCACTACCTTTTAGACTGTGATCTCACAAGTCAGTGGCATTTGTTGAAACTTTCTCTGCAACACTACTCACATCGGTGCCAAAATATTGTCAAGAACAGATACTGCTACCACAAAATACTTAAAGTGATGGAATTTCTCAGCTCCAACATTGATTACATCTGTGAGAGCTGAGAAGTCTAAGTCGAAAGTTCTAAGAATAACTTTGTTTTTCTTTCGAAACTTATGTATGTCATTTTGGCTGTCTTTTAAACGTTCTGACTTCTGGATTTAACATTTTATTATTATTTATTAAAAAAAAAATGATTTTATGTTTTTTTCTTCTGATTTTGCTTATGTTTATGTCTTTTTTTGTTTTTGTTTTTGGTTGTTTTTGTTTTCTCATTTTGTTTTGTGTCAATTTTTCAAACTTTGTCATCCTCTTCTTTTGTCATTATGTATTTTTGTGCTTACGCGTTTTGCCTTTCACTTGCCTTTCCCCTTCTGTGTACTTAAATGTTTTATGCATGTATTGTGGATTGCTCAACTCTCTCTTATCCCTGAATAGAATGTATTGATTGTCATGCCGACAATTTTATTGCAGTTTTGATAAAAAAAATATGAAGTTAAAAGCGATTTTCTTTAACGAATGTAATTATGTCGTCTAGTTGACGGACAATTGCCTTTGTTTGTGGATAGGTAGGTATTTTAAATAACGTCGTACTCTGGAGCAATCTTTGGTGGGTTCTTTGTTGGACTATCTTTGGTTGGATTCGAACTCGAGGCCATCACGGCGTTTCGTTTGCGAAGCAAACCATTTATATATAGATGACTTGTTCTCGTCAGTGCTTTTTTCTATCTCAGCTATCATTAAAGATAGAATAAAGATTTCAACGGATTTGAAATCTGTGGAAAATTTTACATTAGATTACCGTATATATTTGATTTTCTTTTTAAAAATAACTTTTCAATTGAATATCTTTTATATTATCGCAAGAGATTGTGGCGTCAAGCCTATTGGATCTCTTCGCAATTAAATGGGAATGCGCCCAGGTGAAGAATTATATTCATTGTTCTGTAACACTATTCCAAGCTATTGCAATTGTTCTACAGGCATTTTGTCCGAATTTTGAAAACTGCAGTAAAATCAATAACAGACGTAAAACACAATTATCAGCTAAATATGTATTACATATTAATAATAAAACATGAAAATTTGTTAACTTACTTTATTTACGAGGGTAAGTCTATAAGTAACTGCAATGTGTGTCTATTTTGCTGTTTCGTAGGCTCTACGGCTTTTTGTGCTCACCAGACGCTCGGTGTCACCGTTGTCTTCGCCTGTGGTAGGTCACAGCGTTATCACATCAATCTACTTTGCGTTGTTGCGAAGTAAAGATGGCCGCACCACTCTCTGTGTGCACCAACGAAGAACAGCCTTCTGTAATACGGTTTTTGTGGTCTGAAGGTGAACCAGGAGCGGAAATTCATAGAAGACTTTTAGAACAATACGGGGACAATGTTTTGCCACAGCGAAGTATTTACCAGTGGATTGAAGAGTTCAAAAGTGGTCGAATGAGCGTGAAGGATGCTGAAACGGCAGGGCGTTCAGTTACAGCAACAACAGTTGACAGTATCGAACGAGTCCGTGCTTTGATTCAGACTGTTGATGAAGTGGCAAACCATATGCAGATTAGTCATATTCTGCATATGATATCATGCATAGCAGGCTGCACTATCACAAAGTCTGTGCGAGATGGGTTCCGAAACTACTCGGTGAAGAGCACAAGCGAAACCATGTGAGAATCTGTGAGCACCTACTGGACAGTTATGCGAACGAAGGTAAAACGTTTCTCAAGGGAATCATCACAGGAGATGAAAAGTGGATTCTTCACTTTGAATCAGTGAGCAAACGCCTGAGCATGGAATGAAAGCATCCCGGATCACCAGTCAAAAAGAAATTCAAGAGTCAACCGTCTGCAGGAAAAGTGAAGTTCTAAGTGTTTTGTGTCTCACAAGGGCCAATCCTGGAGCATTACCTGGACAAGGGGTCAACAGTAAACAGTGAAAATTACAGTCATATGCTGGTAAACAAGTTGAAGCCTGCAATTCATACGAAACGTCGAGGTCGATTGTCGGAAGGCGTTCTTTAGTTACATGACAATGCGCGTCCACATACCGTCGCCCACACCGCTCAAACTCTTCAGACTTGCGTTTCGAGGTGTTTGAGCATTCTGCTTACAGTCCCGATCTCGCCCCGTCAGATTACCATCTGTTTTGTCCACTTAAAGATGCTTTAAGAGGCCGTCGATTCATCTCCAATCAACAGATGAAGGAACCGGTGCAAACGTGGCCTTGCTGCGCAACCAAAAACCTTTTTTTTCGCGGGTATCGGGAAGCTTGTGCAACGGTGGACCAAGTGTATTGAAAAGCAGGGTGACTGTGTTGAAAAATTATACCACTGAAAACTTTGTACTCTTGTTGTAATAAATAATAAAAAAGGATTGCAGATACTTATTGATTTACCCTCGTATTTAAAACCAAGGCATACTTTCAGAATTTGCAATTCTGTCGATAACTTTTGAAGTTAAATATTTTGCCATTGACAAAGGTGTGTTATTTATAAAATGCTTGTGTAATTTGGTCCAAGCATAGAAACAAAGGTTGCTTTTAATAATTTCATATTTGTTTTATGGCCAGGTGGTACACCATTTGAAAAAATAAACATACGCATATCAGTTGTTCCAGTGATTACATCATCACCCTCAACAACATTGGTTCTTTTGCTAACAATTTTATCTATTGTTGATTCCTAAGATTCACAAATTGCTTCAAACTCAGGTACAGACAGAAGAAAAACAAGAAATTTAATTAATTTGAGGATCTCTGACTTCGATTCCTTTATGGCTTGCTTAAGAAGAGCCTTCATCTGGAAAAAGCATTCTATTTTCCTACATTCTTCAAGATTTCTATAAATCCATGTAGTAAAATGAGTGTACTAAAAATATAAGTCTTTTTTTTCTTCTTCAGACTGCGGAACCCACGGGAAAATGTTTATAAATTAAATGAAATCAGGAGGAACTCTCAATTCTTCCTTTTGCTCAGAATGGACATCATTTCTCGGGTATATTAAATATTCAAAATTAAACAGCACATTCAAATGCCATACGATGATGTCAGTTTCTTCCTCTTCTTCAAAATATTCACTATATTGTTCTTACAGCCAATAAATGTAGCCTATAATCTCCTGGATATGCAAACAGAAGGGTGAAATCTCAGAATTATGTTCATGTGTCGAGCGCAGATTTTTCGAACTCACATGAAGAGAAGGAGGAAAAATTTCTTGAAATGTACTTTCTGAAGAAAACATTTGAGTTGAAAGCTTTGTATTTTTTAAATTAACGAGGAAGAGTTTTATTTAATTTCAAAAGTTTTAAAAATTTTTTGAAAGAAGTATACTGAGGAAAGCTAAACACAGAAAAATAATAACTTGTTTCAGCTGGATTCCTACATAATGTATACGAAAATATATTCATGCTCATTAATAAAAACGAAACTTCCTCCTAAATATACATTTATGCCCACTTACTTTACTACTACTTTCATATTGTTACCTTCTATCACAACTTTACAAAAATTTTACTTAAATAGAGTTGAGTTTAAATACACTCTATAACAAAAAAATTCGACGCACCAAGAAGGATTTGCCCGATTGCGATAAAAATTGTTGGTTGTGAAGGACATACATAGAAAAACAAACGAGTAAATTTTCAGAACAATTGAATGATTTATTTCAGAGTTCGACTGTTACAAAGGGAGGAAGTCAATCAGGCGATGGTCCACCTCTTGCCTGGATGCAAGCTGTCACCCGGCGTGGCATGGACTGAAAAAGTTCCCAGATGGTGTCCTGTGGAATTTCTTGCCAAATTGTCTCCAACTGTCGGACTAAATGGTCAACATTCCGGGATGGTTGCAATCGCCTTCCCATAACGTCCCAAACTGTGCTCTATGGGAGATCAGGAGACCTAACTGGCCAAGGAAGTGTTGGGAAAGCTTGAAGACAATTCATAGCAACATGTGCAGTGTGCGGCCAGGTATTATTTTGTTGAAGTTAGTCCGGTGTGTCGCAAAAGGAACGGTAACACAACCGGTCGTATAATGTCGTCTACGTACCGCTGTGCTGAAGTGTGCCAGAAATGACTACCAAATAGGTCTGAATATCAAAGGAGATGGCATCCCCAGACCATAACGTCCTGTTGTGGGCATGTGTGGCGTGCGATCCCCACGCTGCCCTGGACGTCTCCTTACAGGTCTGCGGTTGTCGTCAGGCCACACTTAGAAACGGGACTCGTACCTAAAGACAAAACGTCCCTAATCAGTGCTGTTCCAATTTGATTGAGCCCGGCACAAGTCCTGGACAACTCCTTCTTGGTGCGTAGATTTTTTTTGTTATCTATGCTATTTTAAAGAAAGTGTCTGTGTGCGTGCGTGTGTCCGTGTACGTAGTGTCCTGACAAATCTATGGCACTTACCATAATGAAATTTGATACACAGGTAGTCCACATTTTTTGCAATTTTTCTATCGCACCCGAATTTTAAAATTTAATCTAGAACATTTTAAAATTAATTTATTGACATTTAATATTGTTATTGTTTTCCTTAGAATGGCAACAGTATAAAGAGATCACAGATACTAAATTTTCTTTTTCTGTTTCATTTTCCAAGTAACGATTTCAGCGGACGAACAAAACAAATAAACTGTTTTAACTGGAGTTATGTAGTTCTTTTTTCTATCTCCTAGATCTTTAAAAATAGAGTAAAAATTTCAACGGATTTGAAGTCTGCGGAAAATTTTACACCAGATACCTCACATTTGATTTTCTTTTAAATAAATAATTTTTTTTATCGTAACTTTTTTATTATAGCAATACGAATATGGGAGCATTAGACAATCAAAGACGTCTCGACTTTTACGTCCTTTGGAATCGTCTTCGCGATTATGACCCCACGAAAAGTACTGTCACGGGCAAGGACAATTTTGCATTAGATCGATACCTTATACATGAGATTTTCGTTTAATAAATAATTTTTCAATTGAATATTTATATTTTAGAAACAGATTATGAGGTCACGCCGATTCGTTCTCTTCGTAATTCGAATTTGGCTTTATTTGACAATGACGAGCCCATCACGTTGTTGCCCGTGGTGTTGGTTTGCTTCGCAAACCAACTGCAATCTTCTCAATGGGAATTCGTAGCAATCACCGGGGTTTAACGAGCAGTGTTGACACCTGACCATCCTATTCTCTTAACTGGGCCCCGGAAGCCCGGTTGGAAGAGTAATAACGGACTAGCAACTGGTGGGTTGCGAGTTCGAATCCAAACAAAGACCGCCTTGTACAAAATTTGCTGGTTCACGTTAAATCTATCGTGGCCTCAAATGTCCTCATGTTGGTGTGGTGTGGAAGTTTGGAGAGAGGGTGGCAGCTAAGTTGTCGTCTCGTCCCATGGTTCAAAATTACGAGGTGTTGTCCTTATATCTTTCTCTTCGGGGGTTGATTCCGGACCGTCACCAATAGCCCATTTTTTTGTTCCTTCGTGACGTTAAATATATATCTACCTATCTACTATTCTAACTACCACACCACTCAAACGTGAGGACATTTGACTCCACGATAGATTCAATGTGCACTAGCCCCAACATACACGTTGGTCTTCGGTTGGATAGAAAAGCCAACTCTCCAACCCTTCCCGTTTGAAATCTGTGTCCCTACCTCTGGTCTACCGTCCTACTATAATTTCAAAAAAAATTAAAAATACGTGTATGTGTTATTAGAGTTCACATGCATGAAACTTGGGCAGTTAAAAATGCATCCTAAAGGTTAGATACGATAAAATTGGTACAAGGTAATTTTAGATTAATGAAAGAAAATTAAAAATAAGATACATTGATTACAAATCCCAAATTTACAAAAACAATCAATGAATAAATAGCGATAAAACGGGATATAAAATAGATAAAAATATCCATGCTTCTGAAAAAATTGCCACTTACAAAATCATGGCTAATATAGCCTAATGCAAAATATAGTGAATGTCTGAATTTTATAATCCAAATAGATGGAAAATAATCTGTCAAAAATTAAGAATGACAATTTGATTACAAAACCCTGAGGCTCTTGGAAGTCTGAGCTCGATGCGGATAGAATATTCTAAAAACAAGCGCATATAAGGGGAAAAAAGTAAATGAGAAACAACGCAAAAATGAATACAGAACTTTTAAACCGACTTTTTGAAAGTATGCAGCTGCAGAAGAAGCATTAAGATTACGTCAAGAAGAAGCGAAAGCAGAGAATATGAGAAACTAAAAGTCAAGTAATTGGGGGAAGCTCTGACAGAAAAAAATTGGTCAGTACTTATAAATAATTACCTATGTATAAGAATTAAACTTTATACAGTCTGAAACCATGTGCCAGTCATAGTCAAATAAAACTAAAAGACGAGGATTCCTCATGAGATCCGAAGGTCGCATGAGGCCCGGAACATCCTTTTTATGTAACACATATTTAGTCACATTTATAGCCACGAAAAAAATAGAAGCAGATCTGGAAGGCCGTATCTTGTCTGTGGGCCCCTACTAAACCTGTTCGGAGTGCTGTATCTGCGAGCTGGATAAACCTAGGAGGAACTGTATTTGGTCTTCTAGTCAGTTGAACATTTTCAGAGATTCATATCTGGTCTGCAGGTCACTTAAGTATTTCCAAAGGGCCGTGCCTTGTCTGTGGGCCGGATAAACATGTATAGAGAGACGTACTTGGTCCGTGGACCAGTTGAACTTGAACCAAGGGACGTATTTTGTCTGTGGACCGGTTAACTTGCTCGGAGGGAAAGAACTGAGGACAATACCACGTAGTTTTGAATCACGGTCAAATGACAAGGTCACACCAGGCTGGCACCCCACTCTCCAAACTTCCACATCACACCAACATAGGGATATTTGAGGTCACGACAGATTAAACGTGCATCAGCCCCCTTTGCACACGACGGTCTTTGGTGGGATTCGAGCTCACAGCACTCCTGTTGCTAATCCGTTACTTTTCCAACCGGTCTATCGCGGCCCCAAATAAAATGTAAGCAAATCAGACTGATTTAATAACATGTATAACGTGTCGCTCATTCAAACTTTAGTTGCTTGAAAGAAATATGAAAATTTCAATTATGGGAGAGTTTTTCAGTATTTTTGTAATCAAACTAATTATGATGAAACTATATATCTAATGGAAAATTAGATAGATATTCATATTACATAAATATTGTACCCAAATTTTATTGATGTAGCCTATTTACATAAAATTATAGCTTTATTTGAAATTTGGTACGCTAAATATGTGTACACATTACATAAAATATTTACTCAATTTTTTATTGATATAAAAAGCATCACAAACGTTGAAATTGAAAGAAAAGATTTATTAAAAATGAAAACCATTAATTAAGTAGGCGGCGTAGATTCATTTTTTCGTAGTCGGCCGAAGTTATCTCAAACGAATGTTACATATTTTTGAAACAAATATAATAATTATTAATATTTTGAATCTTAGCTTACCTAGTTACAAATACGCAAAGGATATGAAAATTCTGAAGATAATAGAACAGCGAAATTAATTTGCATAACTATGGAAACAGATAAAGCGCAATTCAAGCTGTTTCACGGACTAGCTTTTAGTGTAACTTCAGTTGGTTAGATTTGGGTTTTATGGTGCAGAGACAATATTTGGGCGAAGCTGCGGTAAACAACGTCAAGTAAATCGTTGGTTGGTTAGGAATTTATGGCACAAGGTTTAATAATGGAAGAGCTGCGCCAATATGTAAGCACTCCCCTGAATACGCACTGACTCCTCCTCCCCCCCCTCCTCTTCCACTTTGTACCGCACCAGCCTTTCCCTGAATATGTACCGACAGGCCTCACATCAATACGGCACAGGCCTTTCCCTGAATACGTGCCGACAGTTCCCTCATCTGTTCGACACAGGCCTTTCCCTGATTATGTGGCGACAGGCCCCTCTCATCTGTACGGCTCTGACCCTTCTGTGAAATAAAGTGCCGACAGACTCCCCCCCCCCACACACATATGTACTCTGTACTCACTATCAAGTTAAATGACGTGCCCTTTTGAAATACAATTATGCGTCTCGAGTGCTAAGTATAACGTGAACAAATGTGTAAATTGGGTAAATTTCATCTATTTACAATTATACAATTGTATTTGTGGCAAGTGAAGCCGACTTCGACAAATCCGAGAATGAACGAACTAATATCCGTCAGCGGATTTCTGTCTCCGATATGAGCCTTTGGGGTTAATGCACTTCCCTATTGTCTATTTTTGTTTACTTTTAAAATAAAAGTGATTTAGAGTACTAATTCAATGAAATGTCTTAAATCATGTGCAAGTTGGGATAGTTTAAGGTTTAATGAAACTGAATTGTAGGTGTGATAATTTTACTAGGGGTGAGGATTTAAGAATGGAATGCAAAAATGCTTAGGTATATTATGAGGAAGATGAATTCTATGGGATTTAATCGGTGTTCTTAATGTTGTAGGGATAAATGGGGATTCAGTTTTAATAGCGGAAAGGACATAGTTGACCATCCTGCACCAGTCACAAGACATACACTATCAAGCAATGGACATGCACCCACAAAGCAAATTTTACTGACACAGAAGAGAGAGATACACCCAGGGAGGGATGGAACCTGACAGGAATCAAACCCGCCTCTCCTAAAACTCTCAGGTTGCTAGCGCAGTGGGCATACCCACTGAGCCACGCAGGCCTTATGTTGTAGAGAAGATAATTTAAGATTTCTATTATTTGGCTCTGTTTTTTTTTTTTTTAAATATTTGTACCTCAAGCATTGAAATGAGCATCACTTAGTGTTTTCAAATGACACTTAAAAGACATGTTTAGTGTTATAAAAATAATAAAAAGATTTGTAAAATTTGTAACGCATAGAAAACAGGCTCAAATTTTAATACATTAACAGTATAAAAACTTTTCACGGTTCCAGGGGTCCCCTTTTACTTCGGGTCCTTGTACCAAGGTACCGGCGATTTTCCTATGTGGGAACCTGCGATTCAGTTATATAGCATGGTGGACGCAATAGTATAACAATGCTCCTATTTTTAATTTCAAGAAATTAAGTGATCGAAATTTGAACGAATAGTTAATACAAATAGTTTACGAATAATATATATATATATATATATATATATATATATATATATATATATATATATATATATTCAATTGACACCAGTATTTTTTCTAAAGCCCAACACCTGACCTCTTCGGTCGGGTTCTAAATAAGTCTTATAAAAGTTTCTGACTATTTATCTTCATAAAGAAAGAGATCTTGCGCTATGATATTATGTAAAGCATAGTTCGAGTGGGAAATGCTCAACATACACGGAAGTCATTAAGGAAAACGTAGCATGTTTTAAATCACTAAATCTCATTTAATGATGAAGTTGCTTTCGAAATCGTTGGTCCTTTGCCGGAAACCATTCGCAATCGTGATAATTCAAGTGACTGAAGATAAAAAAAATATATATTTCTCTAAGAAAACACCGCATCATGTCACAATGGTTAGATAAAAAATACAAAGGTTCTATTGTTAGTAAAAATCACCGTTTAATAAAATCCCCCATTCAAAAATATCGAGTTCTCATGAAGGGATTGATATCAATGCAATGTCATAGTAAAATCCCCGATCAATAAAATCTACATCGCAGCTCGTAAAAATAAAAAATTATCAGTTTGTCAAACAACTTGTCAAAAACGATCAAAGTTGAAGGCATGTTAATTTCCTTCGATTTCTGTTACTCTTCAACTGAAGGTAGCTTTATTTTAGCAGGGGAGGAAGAAGTTTGGGAAAAGAAAAAGAGCGGTTTTCTCTAATAGTTTCTCAATGGGCAAGCGTAAGAAAAATCATTATTGCGTCAGAGACGTTATTTAACATATCACCATAATTAGTTTAATAAAAAAACTCATTTTGTTATCCCCCCCATTTGAAAATCAAACACATATTTAATCACTTTGAGATTACTTTAGGTGTATTCGTTTACCACTTTGAATTGATCTGTGGAGTCGTAGAAATCAGCCCTTGGTTTTATAGAAAATCTACTTCACGAGTCGTCGGTTATAAATATAAGTCTCTTAGTAAAATCAAGTTTCTTTGATCAGAAGTGAATCTACTATCTAAGTAAACGGAAAAGAAATATTTTCGTACTTTAATTTAGTTTTTAAGTCTTACGGATACAGCAATGATTTTATGGGAAGAGAAGGTCATATTCTATCTCTCAAGTATTAATATCAAACCAATAAGATAAAATTTGTTTGAACAGAAGTGAACCTCTACTATCTAAGCGAGAGAAAAAAAACCATTCGTACATTAATTTAGTTTTAAAGTCTTACGAAAAGATCATGCATTTTATGGGAAGAGAAGTTCCTTTCTACTTCTCAAACATTGGAAATGCTCGCACAACGTACACGATCCTATTTGTAGTCAGTTGACTTGACTGCAGTGACAATACACGTGTAGCATACTACGGGAACCGTGTATTCCCGTCGCATCAACACTTGGCGATTTACGCATGATTAAACTGTTCTTTGAATTAAAAATCTTGGTCTGGAAGAAAATTTCGCCAGTGTTTGTTTGAACCGGATTCACCTTCATCCCCTACAGAGGTGAAATGACGTCACAGGACATACGCAACCAGCACTATTTCGTCATCAGCCCCTCCTAGCTAAAGATGCTCAGAGAGCAGAAGCGCAGGAGGCTCGACACGCGCATGTGCTTTTGCTATTGATCCCGTTAACATTACACACAGCGTAGAGTTGCCGGAGCCGGCGATTCATCGCCCGAGCTGGGGAAGTAACGAGATGTTAGGAATCGTTTTCTGAACTTGCCTATTCTATTGGATTGCAGAGCCGTGTAGAGGGGATGTGGCGTTTACAGGGCTCAAACATCTGTCCATTTTCCTCTTTTGGTCAAAAGTGCGCTTTTTCTACAATGTTTTGATCATAAAATTTGAACAAACTCTTGATTTTTAAAATATTGAGTAATGTTTCTGTTTAGAAGTTAAAAAAATGCACTTCAGAACTTGTTCACGACCTTATTCGAAACAAATATAAACTAGCAAAGAAACCGATTCAAGAGAAATTCCTTGTTGAAAATAGAATCTAAGAGAAAAGACTACCCTTTTTTTCTGGTACATTAAGTCTAGCTTTTTATTAGCATTTTCCCTGTAAATTTAGACACATGCATTTATTTAAATTTCCAGTTTTAAGAAGTTATTTTACGATAAAAATATAATGGTACCGATGACTCATCTACGTGGAAACCCTATATGTTACACATAAGTTAAAATATAAATTTATTGCAATATTAGTTTTTATATTTATTTTTTGTTTGAAAAAATTAATTTGTACAGAATTATAATTAATGGCACTAAATAAAATACCTAGGTAAGATATTCTGTCACTGAGCTTATATTAATACTAGCAAATACCAGACCTTAAATATACTCGGTTTACTCAAAAATTTAGGAGATAATAAAAATATATAATGACGTTTGTCTTTCGTAGTATAAAATAATATTTTAATACCTTTCGCCATCTTCATAATTTCTACAACTTACTTTGGACACAAATTCTACACATGCATATCCATTCATGTAATACATTTCACATACATCGCACCCTTGCCGTATGACAAAGCTACAAAATGACGAAAGGTGACCCTAAGGTTTCTACTACAAAAGACGATTTTGAGGGAGATTCGGAATTCCCTTTCTTGAGTTATTTTCATGTTCAACTTAATTAATAAAAATGACGATTTACGGCGAGTGCTCTCGCACTCATAGTCAACAAAACAATAAGTTTTTTACTTGTGGTACTCTTGCATCAGGCATGCTAGATTGTTGAATTTCTCCATCTTCTGTCATCATGACAAAAAAATTCGTAATGTTTTAAAAGTTCTAGTTCTAGTTCAATAACAGTATAATTACACTTAAAATTTGCTTTATTCTGACTTATCTGCCACTTAAGTCGAATACTTTGTGGTTGTGTTGCGTGTGATGAACAGGAAATACAATTTATTAAAATAATAAATATTTAAAACAGAAAACAAAAGAAAACAGCGAAGTAAAACAAATTAAAAGTTGTCGGGAAAAAAGTTGTTTGAATGATATTAATTTGTGATTCTTTTTTATATTTTGATCTTGCACAGTTGCCACTTACAACTAAAAAGTGCGCAAAATTTAGAAATGCGAAATTAATTCAGAGCGAACGAAACAGAAAATATCACTACATACACGATCAACCAACACACGTTTCCGTTTCATTCTCGTTGGTTGAAAAATATCATCAGTACCAAATATTCGGAAATCGTTTACATTGCGCAAATAACAAAAATAGGACACGAAATAAATGAAGTATCAGGGCTTAAATTCCATTGAAAAAATTTGGAAAAATAATTGCTTTTTCATCAGTACTGTAAAGCACAATCTAAGTAATCATAATAAACCATACACATTCCAGTTTTTCCAAAACTACCAAATTATAGTTGATTTAAGTATACTTACTCAGGTGTTTTGGAATAAAGCTCATCTAAATGTAAAAATAAAGATAATTTTAATGTTGCAGTCATTAAACTACTATATTATGTATAAAATAAAGTACATAGAGCAATCAAAAATCTGGAATGAAATTTATGTAATACTTGTATAAACACACAAGCACAAAATCAATCGAACATAGAACGGAAAGACGGACAGACAGACTTTCGCAACCACTTTCGCTCACTAAATGAAGAAAAATACTCGCCGTATACAAAGTTTCATGAAAATATATTAAACCGCGTGGACGTGTATACGGCAAACACATACATACAGACAGACATCAAGTGCGTAAGAAGAGGATTTGGCATTACAAGGGTCCAAAACGGATGGAAAACTTGAAATGGGTCGAACAAACACTCCATTCTTTTTTATATAGATATAAAATTGATTTTATTCATTTAAGATTGTTTGTTGCATTGGTTAATGATCAGGAGCCAGAATGATATAAGTGTTCCGAAAAGATTATCTTCCCTTCTCCATAATTTTATTTTGTAGACCTGTTTTCTCTAAGCTTTCGTTTACATAAATTAATATTGCGCATAAATTCAGTCAACCGTCTTTAACCTCTGATTTAGTTTTGATTTTCAGATAAATTTTTTTTTTAGATCACATGCAGGTTACTAGATTTTAAAATGAAATTGCATTCGTCACTATAACTGTTCTATAAAAAGATCTATAAGTTTCGCTGTTCTGAGTTCATTTTCTTACTCTCTTTTCTCTGTATTTTTTCTCTTATCTTTAAAATTTTGTTGAAACGAAAAACACAGTTTCTTAACAAAATAAGTGTTTTTTGTTTTGTTCATTTTTCATCTTGGTATTTTTGAGTAAATAAACTTAAATCATAAGCCTGAATTAATAAAATAATCAATTTCGATAGTAAATATCGCAGGATTTTAAGAGATAAAGTAAGGACAGAATGAATAGAATTTGTAACAAACAAGTACCACTTTTGGATCTTTATGAGTTTTTTATCATTTAATTTGAAGTATCAGGACTTGGAGTTTTGTAAAAGTAATATAAGATATCGTATGATAAGTATTGCTTTTTACCTACAAACCATATCATTCGACAGCTACATCTATTGGTTGAATGAATTTCAGGAAAGATCCTATTGGTCAAGCAGGTCAAAACTAGCTAAAAGTCATGCAGAAAGACTGTAGGTTGCAGAATGGATATATGGGAGTGAATCCTTCAGAGAGTTAAGAACACTGAAAAAGTATAAATATATTCACATCGTAACATTAAGTGTCTACATAAGAAGGTGCTATCGTTAGTTATTAAATTATTTTCCATTTGTCACTTAGTATGTTCCCTTGTGTGTTTGAGAATTATATACTAAGTTCCTCTAAAAATGTTGCAAATCTAGGATATGACGATTTAGTATAATTTAGATTTTTCTAGGTATTTAGTTCTCAGATAATATACCTCTCATTTCTTGAGTTGACGTTCAAAATTCAGAAATCGTGTGGTTTATGTATACGGGGGGGGGGTTGCATCAAATTAAATTATTCAAAGTGAGTAGTATTATGCAATTTATTTTACTGGGTTAGTAACAAAAACATTTTGAAGTTTTGAGTCTTAAAAAGAAAAACCAAGAATTGTATTGAAATTCATTAAAACACTTCAGTTAAAAAGCAGATAAAATTATCTATCAATGTTAACTCAACTGGACTTACAATAAAACAAAAGGCCTCAATTGAAAATGAGTAAAAACTTATTTTCTGAGCTTGAAATATAAATATTTATAAATTACACTTGCAACAAACAATACTTTTCTTATATTCATTCTATATACATATTATACATTCTTACACATGAAATTACATTCCAACAATTAAGAACCTCATTCGTCTGCTTTATTTTAGTTGTTTCTTAATCAAACTGGCTTATTTTTATACATTTGAAACATAATAAGTTATTAATTAATAGCAATTAAAATTGCATTGTAACAATATTGGATTCCTCGAAAAACTGTAACTAATAAATACATCATTGAGATAAATTATTAATTTGAAACGCAAGTCAAGAGAAATTAATAGGTTTGTTTTAATTTAAATGGGTGCAATAAAAATTGAATAATAAACTATAAATCCTTGAAAAAATTATGTTATTTTGTGCAATTACGAAATGAGATTAATCAGCACTATTCTGCATGATAATTGTTGTATTTCTAGATTTCGAACCTGATTTAGCGGTATTACCAAAATTTACACGACCACCCGCATCTAGTGACAGTAGACTAAATGAAATTCAATCAAAACGAAATGTAAACACAAGCCTCACAAATTCGCCAACTGCATCCACACTAAATTACGCGCCCAATTTAAAATACCTGGCAGAGTTGTACTCTTGGCGAGATTTTCCGGTAGACTTTTGGCGACGTTGAGTCTGGACTTACCAAGGTCGCGACCAGGCAGACAGTACAACAAGAGAGACGAAGACGGATTGACAAATTCTTCGTACGTTTTCCACTCAAAATCATCAGAACTGGCATCTAAAAACTACATCAGCATGGAAGACCATCTCCAGATGAATGAGATGACTCATCTAAATCTACCGGAAAGGGACCGGTCTCGAAGTGCATCGCCAGCGGACTCTCTAACGTCATCGGCAACAGATATATCGATGTTACCCATAGCCGGCCGTAGCAGTCATAAGAGAGACGACTATGTAAGTAAATTTTTAATCAGAGATAGTCTGTGAATGTAAACAACTTAAAAGACACATTTCTTTCATACAATTGAGAATCAGTTTGTGAACCTTATAAAGTGAAGGTCTAGGGTGCATGGGGGCATGTACTAGAGCATTACACTCACACTAAATAGTGAAAGAAAACTTTGTAGAAGTGCAATATGTAAAACTTAACATGAAAAAACATAAGATGCACGTGTTTTGATTTTTTAATTCATACTCCTACAGAGTTCTCAGTGTCCTTTGAAAGAATTTCTGACTTCATAACATGTGTTAGTAAAGGTTACACGAAACAAAAGGTATATTCTTATTTATTTTATTAAAAAAACAGTTGCATAAGGGAAACTTCTCGGCATATAATTATCATTATAAATTTGTAGTATATATTTCTGATATATGATATATTGTGTCTAATATTACATGAGCTATTTTAATTTATCACAGATTTATTAGATGTTCACAAAATATATTTGACTGAAGTAGTTAAAACTGAATTTTTATATTTTTCGTATTTCTCTATTGGTTTTATACTACCGTTTTATACATATATTTGTATTCGATAAAAGTATAATCTATACAAAAAAAATGCTACTTGAACTTACCTATGAAATAAATTTTAAGACTGCATTAAAAGTTTGAAACAATTCTGTTCTTCGAAATTTATTTCTTAAGATATTCACTGGAGAAAAATTATTTGTATGGGAAGAACTGTAGTCGAAGAGTTTCGAAACACAATACACAGATTATGAAAGACGAAATTGACATAATTCCCGAATAAAGATTGTATTGCACCAAGATTTTTCGATGAGGTTCATAGCTGAAGAACTAAGTGAGCTAAACTGTTTATTATAGTATACGTATCGCTTACATTGACCCGTCATCTCAGAAAACGCGCTCTTGAAAACTTGTTTCACTGCTAGAAGAAAGTGTACTGCAAGGAACAAACTAACAGGGTTTGACAGCAGTGCAAGAATGGTTATTTTTTAGATGCAATTTCAAATATCGCAGTACTTGAACTATTTATCATTAATTTTATGTGAACAAAATGTTTGCGCAGATGTGTTATTTCATGTTGCATTAATTTATAGCTAACAGTGTCACAAATTTATCAACGATTCCTAGAGAAATGTAAATGTTCAAGTAAGAATGTGTAGTAAAAGTTTCTGACTTGACTTAATCATTCAAATGAGTATGTAAAATGTGTGTAGATATAAGATGCGAATTTAAATTATGATGTATAGTAATCAAACATAAATTACGTTTATGAGCATGCACAATAGAAAATACTCGAAACTTTACTATTCATTTTGTTTATGATATCCACACCTCTTTTGTTTTTAACATATACAATACGTAGTGTATTTAAGTGAGAATACACACCCAAAATGCTCAAATTTCATACATTTATTAACAATCGAATAACAAGGATAGTATAATTTCTTAATATTTTGTAACTTTTTGGTAATAAATTAATTAATGTAATAATGGAAGTAAGTTAATTATATATTGTTTTCCATAACTTCAATACTTTATTAAGTTCGTTTAAGAGAGTAAGCTTTTTATAATTCGGAAAATTACAGATAAATAATTCATTCTTATTTTAGAAAATTTAATCATTTCAAAATAAGAAACAAGCTTGTATTTATGATCCACTTTACTAATGTCTACAAAACACAACTAAAATAATTTATAAATTGAACCTCATATTGGAAACTGCCGTATCTTGCTTGAGATTCAGGTAGTTAAGGGCGTTGAGATTATTTCTCTAAAATTGTAAGAAATGACAAAATGTTGATAGATTATAAGATAAACGAAAATTATTACAAATGATAGTAAATGAGCAACAATAAGAATCTATTTTCTTTTTGTTTCTTTTAATGGTGAAATATCAAATACAGAAAAGTAAATTAATGCCAATTTTATTCAATTAAACCTATTTTTGACAAAACGTTAGCGCATTTTTAATTTTCTTTAGAGAACATGAATGTAATATTTCATCAGCATTCACATAAAATGTATAAACAACAGTGAATCAGTTATGATATTTAATTCGTACATTGTAAACGTCACCCAATCATGTATCACAACTTACTGATAATTTCTATAACTTCAAGACTTAATATTATTATTTTTTTAAGCTTCAATCATCTTGTATACTCGAAGTAGATTTCAAAATTAAAAAGAAGTTAAGCATGAGTTTTTTTTTGTGTTCTCCACCTGTGAAGGCTTTTTTCTATCTTTCAACAGCATACGTAATTTTTGATAGTTACGAATATAATAATAAAGAAATAACACGTCTTACTAAGAAAACACAAACTTTGCCCAAATTGCTACCTTTTAAACTGAAATATATTAAAACAAAATAAATACTACCAGAAGAACGATGAAAAAAATCTCTCAATGGGCTATTATCTATTGTTTATTACCATGTTTCACGTGGTAAACTTCTGACTACAGAATAGTCCTCAATAGCTGTCAATTTATGGTTGTTTTTGCGCAAATTTGGAAAAGAAACTATTTTTATTTCTCTCTACATTCAGTTTCTACAAGCGAAGGGAAACTAATCTATAATGTACTCACGTTCAATTTACCAGGACAGATACGGAAATGAGAGGTAAATCCTTAAATCCTAAAGTTCCGAGATTTTAATTATCCGTTGATCAGTTCCCTTTTAGCGAAGAACGCTTACTTTTAAGAGATCCCTATTTATTCGACTATTTAGAGATTCACTGTGTTTGGATTTATTCATTTGCTCTATTTAACAAGAATTTAGGCAAGCGTGGTTTTGTTATTGCGAAATAAATTTTATGCAAGTAGTTTTCGCACTTCTTCAGAATTATTTAATCTTTTATTTCGCTATTTATTCATTTCATTTTAAGCAAAGTTTTGAGTGCGGTCAGAAACCCAGGAGTTCTGAAATAATATGAGTTATAACTTATCATTTTCTTGTATTGTCATTTGCTATAAAGGTGACAAAATAGTACATATGAAATTTTTGCAGCATGACAGTTCGTTAATCTTTAGTAATTTATATCTCAAAACAAGGAATATCTAAAAGCCTACTGAATAGTTTCATACGAATTGATTGAATTATTTTCTATTTTATGTATTGCAACCTTACATATTTATGAAACGGAAATGTCCGACTTCAATACGATTCTTGTAAAAGATTATTCTTTCATTGAAATAGATTTGCAACTAAACATTAACTTCATATGGATCCACTAAAAAATTCATTTTTTTCATTTTGACAGTTTTTTGGTTCGTGCAATGTACTTTAGCTTCTTTTGAAATAATTATTAATATTTGCTTCGTAAATACATTTATAATTAATCATTATTGATATTTTAGCAACGAATTACTAACTAACGATAACATATAAAATAAATGTGACTGTATATAAATAATGTCCTAAGTCCGCGCAGTCATTTTGAAGATCTTAAATGAATGAATCAATTCTTATGTAACAACCTATCAAATAGTCCTGATATGCGATGCAAATAAAATGTCTTGTAATCGGATGCACAATTTAAAATAAAGTTGAACGAAAAAAATTGATACAAAATTACGAATTATAAATTGTTAATATTACGCATTTTAAAAGAAGTATTCAAAGCAATATACCTCTTAACCAGAATCGAGATATTTTTTTTCTATAGTTAAATATGTATTAGAAATTTTAACTTACTGTCTAATTAAAATGAAATGACGAAATTTATTATAATAATTTTATGCAGACATAATACATACTAGATTCGTTTGCAAATTCTTAAAGACTTTGGGACACTTTCTTCGATAAAATTTCGTAGAATTATAATTATACGGTTGAATTTAGTAATAGAAAACTTGGACGAAACTTTCATTATACTGTGCATAAGCATCCAATTGTTTGACTTGGGAAAATATATTTACACCATTTTCTTGAGTTGGAAAGAAGTAGAAACTAAACGGCCTTTTGTACAAGTAAATTTTTGATAGTAGGCACCATGAAAACTCGATGAATACGATGATATATATATATATATCATTGTATGTACATGGGAGTCAAGCACTCTTTGTGCAACTTATTTTAACACAGCATGTAAATCATTTTAGTTTTTCGAAAACCTGTATGGTCCACCAATACGTCACCAAACTGAATAGCCGGTAGAATTTTCTGATTGAGATTTACGTAATTGATTAGTAATATACAAATCAACTTTTGAATACAAAAATTATATTGATTTACACATTTGCTCCTTTTCAGTTTGGAATGTTATATATATGAATATCTTTTTTTCTCAAATTGTGCTTATTTTGAAAAACTTTTCTAAAAAAATGACGAACTCTTGTTTGCAAATTCCCCCAAAAAATGTAACATAAATTTTATTTACGATAAAATATCTGTTCTCTCATTTCAATATCAGAAAGAAAAGTTAGGTTTCTTTAGTTCATGTTAGTTCTTGTTTTCGCGCTTCCCCCCCGTCCCAATAACTAAACTTTTGATTAAAATTGGACCAAAATTTTTCCAGTTGGCGATTTTCAATGAATTTTTTATCCTTTAAGTTGGTAAGAATAAAAAGTTATTGAATGACTTTAAAAACAAATTACTTAGATTAACTAAAACCTTTCCAGGCGTAATGAATAAGGTCCTACGACCAATCTTTGAATAGTCCGAAAAGCTAAAACTCATTTGACTTTATCATGAAAAATTCAGTTTTTGAGTGAATAACAAATGATTTCTATAACGTACATTTTTATATTTGAGTGGAATCAAAGCATCCCCTAGTATTTCACAGCGTATACAACGAGGTGCGCAATCCAAGTACAAAACACACGATGTAGACATAAATAAACAAAGCGTACCAATTTACCAATTCCGTAAAAGATAAAAAAATACTGTCGTACAAAATAGAATAAAATGTGATACAGCAATACCATAACGATGAAAGAAACTTAAAGTATATATATAACACAGTAAAAAATAAAAATATATCCATAATATTACGAAATACAAATTAAAATTTTCGAATGTAAAATAGTAACCCTTACATTTGGTAATATTTTAATTTAGTCCAAATAGTGAATAAATCGATTTTGTTTTAGGATTGCCTTGAATTATCAAGGCTAAAATCACACACATACTTCCTTATTTTACATTTCAACATTTTAAATTCTGGTAAAATCAATTAACTGACTGCTTTCACGTAACGGCAAGAAAGGTAGGATATTGCGTCACTTAGAGATGCCGAACGGATCGTCAGTTAAACATGACGGTTCCCACGTATGATGCAGTACTTACACTTCTCTACTTCTATCCCTGCTTTCTAAAACAACACAAAGGGTTAAAAATAGATGCGCGGTTCCGTTGAAAAGGGTATTTAACTCTTTAAGTGGCCTTGGAGAGAACGTCACGTTTTGTGCAATCAAAGAATGGATAAAAGAAATTACTAACTTATGTTAAAACTTCTCATTTGTACAATCTAACCCAACGTCTCTTGTGGAAATTACTTCTATTCAGCTTAAAATATTTTACTATCAAATCAATTTGTCTTCTTCTTTATCGCATTCACTTCTAGGCGTACACCCATAATTTTTCATTCGAAGGGGTTGAGAAATTGGTTATCACCATGCAGCAGGTACAGGCACCTTTGTTCAGGGACTTCGCAAACTTCCCCCCTTAAACTTCTCAACTGATCTTCTGATTTAACCCGCGGTGGTTAATCTACGCGTCGATAACTGCCCTGTAGATGTCAGCTTCTGATGCAAAAACCTATTCCAAACAGTGTTCAGTTTTGGGCAAAGAACAATTTGTTTTTCCTACCTGGATCTTCCTTAATTCCACCTTGAACTAATAAGGCAGTTTTGACTCGACGAGATATCTCGTCCTTAGCAAAGTATGACCATATCTTGACAGGCGAGAAATTTCTCGTCTTCTCTTGTCTCTAGAAGAAAACTCATCAGATCTTGATTTCGTCATCGGCTTAATATAGGCAAATCTTCATGACGAGGTACCTCGTTCTCAGAAAAATTTATCAGATCTTGTACGAGATATTTCGTCCAAAGACTTGGAGAGTTAATAGTGCTTTGGATGAGCGCACACCATACCAGAGCTACTATAGGGGGTGTAATGTTCACAGAAAACGAGTTGAAATAATTTGCGATGTAAGACCTCGGGTTCGTTAACCCCTCACGATAAAATGAATGCGTGCTTCTCTCTTTGTACTTGAGCCGGTTAAAAGGGTAAAGGGAGCACGTATTAATGTCTCTATATGCTGCTCACACCCTATACTTTCCGCAGCATACTACAAATCGATGGCACCCTTACTTCAGGGAGGGGTACTTGAGCCGGTTAAAAGGGTAAAGGGAGCACGTATTAATGTCTCTATGCTGCTCACACCCTATACTTTCCGCAGCATACTACAAATCGATGGCACCCTTACTTCAGGGAGGGGTACTTGAGCCGGTTAAAAGGGTAAAGGGAGCACGTATTAATGTCTCTATGCTGCTCACACCCTATACTTTCCGCAGCATACTACAAATCGATGGCACCCTTACTTCAGGGAGGGGTACTTGAGCCGGTTAAAAGGGTAAAGGGAGCACGTATTAATGTCTCTATGCTGCTCACACCCTATACTTTCCGCAGCATACTACAAATCGATGGCACCCTTACTTCAGGGTGTGGTAGGTAGGTAGTTAAGTAACCTCTCACTGGAGCAACACAACGGGCTATTTGTGACGGTCCGGGATCAATCCCGAAAGGAATGATTCAAAGACAATTAGTAATTTTGAGCCACGTTCAACGTTCAGATGACAAGAACAGCACCTAAGCCGGAACCCTACTCTCAAACTTTCACAACGCGACAATGAGAGGACATTTGAGGTCACGACAGATTTGACGTGCATCAGCTGCGCTGTCTTATGGAAACGAAAAGAAGCCGCTAGATAGTGAAACTAATGTAGAACAGCTAAAGTTAACTTCACCCACGAATCCAAACTTTTTAAAGATAGGTGTGTATTCTTTTAGCAAATCCACTAAACACTCATGGGGCCACGGTAGTCCGGGTGTTTAAGTCGCTAACTAGCAACTGGAGGGTAACGAGATCGAAACTCGATCCAACCAAAGATCGTCGGGTACGTGGGGCTGATGTTAATCTCGTGGTCTCCCATGTCCTTACGTCGGTTTGGTTTGAAAGTTTGGAGAGTGGAGTGCCAGTTCAAGTGTTGACCTTGTCATCTGACCATGGTTCGAAATTACGAAATCCTTGGGCCTTTTCTCTTCGGGATTGACCCCGAACCTTCACCAATACCCCTTTGTGTTGCTCCATTGCGATGTAAATCCAACCAACAACCTAAACACTAATTGACAATGTTTTCAAATCAATAGACGTTTATTTTTCTATTAGATTTGGGTATGGCTAAAGCCCATCAGCCACCCCCTGAATGTTCCAATGCTCAATTCCATCCTTTGGAATCTTACTGCCAACGTTCACACTGGTTCGAAAGGTTTGCGTCACAGATCATTTTATGAGATCAATGTCAAACGAAATCGAAATGGTTTTTTTCACATATAATGTACTGCCATCTTGTAAAAACAAAAATCTGCCTTCTAGTTATCTTATACCTATGGTATATATTTTATGTCTATGTATCTTTTGAACTTATATTATACTATATACTTCAACTCCTTAATTTTCTTCTCAGTCGCCCCTTGATCAACCCTTTAACCCTCCAAGTGGTATCGACGAGATATCTCGTCCAATATAATATCAACTTTGCTAAGGACGAGATATCTCGTCGAGACAAAACTGCCCTACTACTTCAAGTGGAATGAAGATCCTAGTAGGAAAAACAAATTGTCCCTTGACCAGGACTAGTGACAATTTGGAACAGGTCAAGAGACTGGACATTACAGGGCAGTTTTCGATGTGAAGATAAACCACCAAGAGGTCTAAGTAGACTAGGTGGTTGGGATTTTGTGAGTATAACGTACAAATTTAGTATTTTGTATAGTGTTAGCGCATAATTTTTATTACTCAATGTGCTGCATCTCTAATTCGATATTTATTCAATCAGTGGAAATGCAAATTTATTTAAAAAGTGTATGTAGAAATTTAATTGCGTCATTTTAGTTAACTTTCGGTGGTTAACAAGCACTAACTCTAAATTCTTACTTTCGGAAACTGTCTACAGTATTACATCGCTTATTAGTATTATTTCCAAAAACATTTCAGTCTTTTACATCACGTTGTTTTGTTTAATCAGATTTGTATCCAACTTGTAGTTCTACACATTAAAAAAAAAACGTAAATAAATGCATAATTTATGTTAGTCTGTTTCATAAAAGTCAGTTTTTCTCGCCCTCACTGTATCGCCTCCCACGATATATCGGTCTTTTTCTACAACGGGTTATATAGTGATACTGTAGATTAAACTAAATATAAATAACTTCTTCCAATTGCTCACACATACATTGCAGAGTGTAAACAAAAGAAAATTCTGGAATATCTACTATATTAAAAAGGAAGTGTTCGTTTGTATGTTGATGTGTACGCAGTGTCCTGACGAATCTATGGCACTTCAAAATTAATTTAATGGAATTTAATAATTATTGTTTTCCTTGAATGGCAACACCCTACTGAAATGCCAAGATCCAAATTTTATTTTTTCGTTTCATTTTGCGGAGGAACGATTTCAATGGACGAACAAAACAAATAAAGTTTTAACTGGAATTATGTATTTTTTATTTCTATCTCCTAGATCGTTAAAGATAGAGTAAAAATGTCAACGGTTTCAAAATCTGCGAAAAATTTCACATTAGATCGATACCTAAAAATATGATTTTCTTTAAATAAATAATTTTTAAATTGAAACTTTTATATTTTTTCCAATACGAATGGCCGCCGCGAAGAATGACCTTCGTTTGATTCGAAATTAATACATTTTGATTTCCCGAGAAACGAATTCGAGCGAAGCAAAAGAAATAATTAAAGTTATGACTGGCGTTCTTCACTGCTTTTTTTCTATCTCAGCGATCGTTAAAGATAGAATGAAATTTGTAACGGATTTGAAATCTACGGAAAATTTTACACCAGATAGATACCTTTTAACGTTTGATTTTCTTGTAATAAATAATTTTTTAATTAAATATTTATAATTTAGCAATATATTGTGACGTCACGCCGATTGGATCTCTTCACAATTCAAATTTGTCCGCATTTGACAACGCCGTTTTTTTATCTAATAGGCTACGAATTCCCATTTGTGGTTTTCGAAGCAAACCATTAACTATATTAAAGATTCTCTAGAAGTTTGAAAAGACCCTTTAATTCCGTATGGGATGCAAAATGGTGACTTAATAGACTTCCACGAGTCAGGTATTCCCCTCAAAATGTGTTAATGCAATGACTTGCAGATCTTCACATTCAACGTAAACATACTCCACGTGTGCACGAGGTTGTAGGTTCTATTGGAATTGGAACCATGCCACAAAACACATCACCAGAAAATTGTCACTCATTTCATTTGAAATCCTGACAAGCGTAATCGATCTCTAGCGCATGTGCACAAAGAAATATTTTTCAAAACGAATACCGACTGATCAAAGTAAAATGGAAAGGGATTTCGTTATAATCATTCAGTATATCATATCTATTGTCTTAATTGGATACATCAAGCCTCCAGAGATGATCCAAAGTCACTCTTCCCCAAAGTCTCACTTTCAGACACAATAGGTTTTCTTTTGAATGGCATATCTCTTGTTTAGAGGGAATGCTTCCTATTTCTGCCGAAGATTGCGAAAAGTTAGAAAGCACTCTCGACTCGTCCAATAGCTCGCCAACACGTCGTTGAGACGTTGCCAAGCAAACGAACACACAACAGTCCCTGCCTTTTGCTCCAACCAATACAATCAAAAGTTTTCAACTCTCCTTTCGGGATAAGTAGAGCCTGGAAATAGGTCCATATAGGTCACAGGTTTCTCTTGTCAAGATCATCGAAGGTGGTAGATTCCGTTTTGGCACTTTTTGCATTCCAGTGTGGCTTGTACGAGACTTTGTTTGAGTCATCGTTCTAGGGATCGTAAATAGAAAATGAAATGTCGCGCCGTCTTGGACTTCATCCAACATTACAACTTGTAAGTCCGCTTCGGCAACATAGTTGCTGGGTGGGGGCAGAGAGGTGATTACTATGCTGATGATTAAACTGATAGGGTGGTGTGGGCGGTATCTGTACTCCCGTTGTCTAGCGTCCCGTTTAGATTAGTATTACAATGGAGTCGATCATTCCCTTTTTACGGATTGGCAAATGGAGGGTTGCGAGTCCGAAACTCGGTCCAGCTGAAGACCGTCGTGAGCAGGTTGAATCTGTCATGGCCTTAAATGTCCTCACGTTGGCATGGTGTGGAAGTTTGGAGAGTGGGTTGCCAGCCCTGGTGTTACCTCGTCATCTGACCGTGGTTCAATGTTACGTGGTGTTGTACTCGGACATTTCCCTTCGGGTTGGATCGATCCCGGACCGTCGGCAATAACCCGATGTGTTGCTCCAATGCGACGTTAATTAAAATGACTACCTATTTCGAAAAAGGTTGTCAATCAAAGTGGGCAGAATGGAAAACTTAATGTTTGTGACAAATACTTTGTATCGAAAATTGGCACTCTTTTTGTTTTAGGAAAGAAATGTTTCTGTTATTTAATTTAGAACGAAAGTGTTCATCGGATTAAAATTTTGCAATAATCCTTTTGATATTTACTAATACAAACAGATAAATGTCATCTGACACGTTTAACCCCATAGGCAGGGCATACTGAAGTATTTTCTTTATATTTATTTTGACTTTAGTTATAAAAAGCTACAGCATTCTGGAACAGTTTTCATGAAGAACTCAAATGCAACAGGTATTCTTATACTTCAACTTTATTATACTTCAACCTACTTTACTACTTATTCTTATACTTCAACTACTTTACTTCAACTTTTGTACAAGACTTTGTTTTACCTGTCAGTTTAAGTACTGTTTCAACTCTTGTGAGCCCATTGGAGGCAACAGCAACAACAATCATGACAGTAAAGGCATGCATATTAGTTCAACTACCTTGAACTATCATTCAGCATTACTTGAGTACTAACAGCGTAGGTAATGTGGGGTGCTAGCGTCTAAAGCGATGTCATTTCAGAAATATTTATCAACCCTCCAAGTGGTTTCGACGAGATATCTCGTCTATCAAGATCTGATCAATTTTGCCAATCACGAGATACCTCATCATCACGATACTGTCGATTTTTTTTATGATGATGAGATCAAGTGATCAGCTTTGTACTGATAACGAGGTAACTCATCCATCAAGATCTTGTCACTTTTCTTCTCATAACGAGATATCTCATTCATCAAGATCGGGTCACTTTACTTCTGATAACGAAATATCTCGTCCATCAAGATCTCGTCAGCTTTGCTATTGCTCGTCGAAACAACCACCAGAGGGGTTACAAAGCGGTTTCTGGGGAAATGTTCTGATATAAGCACAATTTTGTTCTTGTTACAGAAATATTTTTCGACGCCACGATTGCGAAATGAATGCTCTATTTTTTCAATTTTTGAAATACAATACTTTCAAGTCGATTCTTTTCATATACCCTCTGCATTTGTATTACGCATTCAAAAGAGAGAGAGAGAGATAGAGATAGAGAGAGAGAGCGAGAACGTCTGGAGAGTACAAAACGAGCTGGCCCCACCTCTCTTTTCTCACTTCCGCTCAGAAGATCCACCTTGACCTTTCTTCATGCAGAATCGGGAATCTATTTCGATCGAAAATTAAACTGAATTATTTTTTAACAAATTCAATATTGTACTAATTAGTATACTTAATAAATTTAAATTAGCACATATCGTTCTTCACGCTTTAATGATGAATTTGAAAATATTGGTAATGAGAATTGATTTATTGCGTTTATATGAAAGAATACACTAATTTCCATTCAATTAATCAACTAAAGAAATATGGTCTGCAGAAGTATTGTATCTCTATTAAGTTCCTGCTATTACGTTATAATAATAATCTAAATGGGAAACATTTAATACCGAAATTAATTCAAATAAAAAGTATTAGTATGGCAATAAAAATAGCTTTAATAATACTTGAATCCGCATTAAACATTATTAAATTAAATATCTAATAAATTATTTTCGCTAGTTTAGTTTGCAATCTGTTCTTATGCTCATGTCATCAATTTTAAATCGATGATTTCTGCGAACACCATCATTTAGAAGATTGCTTAGTTGCACATTCATGGAAAAACGGTTTAGTTTATCCATCGGAGGCACAAATCTGTAATCACTATCAATTTAAGTATATGAAATTAGAATTTTAGTTACAGTAAATTAAAACAGTCATACTTGTATCCAATATTTTTTAATAACAAAGGACTATGATATGCATTTATATATTTTTTATTTTGTTTATGTATGCTATTTGGATTGTCAAGTATGCTGGTATTGCTCAATATAGTTTTTTATTACCGGAGACATGGCAATTTGCTTGATTTTCATTTTTTTAATAGGAAACGCAAGCGTGAATTAAATTTTTAAATGCATAAAATTATTTTATATTACTCGGTAACGAATATTAAAATCTCAACTAAAGAAAATTTCCTCTGTTAGCTATAATTAATGCGTTTTTACAGATTGGGACGTTTATTTACTAACATCGAGGACAACCAACTGTTGGGGTGCAATGTCCCCAACTTCTTAACCTTCACTACAAATTAGTTTAAGTTAAGTTTGAAGCAATTTGTTCCGGGGCTCAAAAAGTTAAGATGATTAAAACACCTTTCAAGAATAAAATCCCCAACTCGACTATTTATTTTTAAACAGACAAAATTTCAATTTCTTTATAATTTGTGACATCTTTGCAAAATATAAGCAGATTCTGAAAAGACATTTAAAGAAGATCCTCTAAAATTTTTAATCTTAATTTAGATCTAAATACAATTAATAACCTCAACAACGTAGTGACGGTAGGGTGGTATTTTAATTAACGTCAAACTGGAGCTACTCAACGGTCTATTGGCGAGGGTCCGGGATCAAATCTAAAGGGAAAGATCCGAAAACAACCCCGCGTAATTTTTTGACCACGGTCAGATGACGAGGTCATACCTGAGCTGGCACCCCACTCTTCAAACTTCCACACCACGACAATGTCAGGACTTTTTAGGTCACGATAGGTTTTACATGCACCAGCTCGCTTTGTACATGACGATCTTTTGTTGGATTCGAACTGGAGACACTCCGGTTGCTAATCCGTTACTCGACCAACCGGGCTACGTCAGCCCCCAATATGGTGACGAACTGCACCTCGAAGTCGAAGATTCGTTCTCGTGACTGCTCTTCGATTCATCGACAAAAGCCAAGCAAAAGTATCAAGTGAAAAAATAGAAACATAAGTGATTGTTTAAATACCTTTTAAAAATATAAGCGTAAGTTTTCGTCTTAGATTACAGTGAAACGCCTTGTAAAAACATGTGAATACCTCAAGTCAGTTTGTGAATGTATTAAAGATTAGAAAATTGAGAAAACAATTTTTTGGATGATTTAATATTTTTTGATTAATGATTATTGTTGAAACATAATTAACTCATTAGTCTTTTTCCCCTTCATACAAACGAAATGCACTGGAAATTATGGAGAAAAACTTCTAGACAAGGTGCAGAGGAAGTAAAGTCTGAATGAAGTGTAAATTTATGTTTCCTGATAGAGGTTTGGGCGAAAAGATTTGCAGCGATAAATGTCAAAAGCGAGAGACTAGATGGTAAATGCAGCATGTTAAATGTCAATCCTTAATCTCATTACACCGCCAGATGGCGCCACATGACGAGTCATTCATATTCGGAAGAGTTGGAAATATTTCAGTTACTTTTTAGAACAACTTCAGCTTGCACATTTGTCAACAAAAGGCAAAAATAATTTAAAAGATGAATTTTACATTCAGCAGGCAAAATAAAAATGTGGATCGTGTGCGAGCCACCATTTTTTCTGATGATAAATTTGCACGAATTATAAGTTAATTTTTTTCTCTTGTAAGACAAACGGGAAAAAAATTATTATTAGAAGAAAAAGTATTAGTCTAATCTTCTATATTTCTGAAAATATTAAAAAAATTTTAAAATGCTTATTTGCGAAATGTTTTTACCTGAACATCGTATACACTGTTTCACCAAATTATATGCAAGCTATCTGCAATTTTGTAAAAATTTACGAACTGTGCGAATTTTAATAAAAACAAACATTTACTGTTATCTTATCAATTATTAAAAAAAAGGCAAATCCGACCAATCTATCATGAGAGAGAAAAAAAATTCTATGCCGTCCTTCTATTAGTTCTATCCGAATTACAGTCGTTTCAATTTTCTAGTGGAAAAAATGGTTTCTCAGAAATCCAAGTTAAATTTCGGTCTAGTCCGATCCTGCTTTGCATGGCGTGACGGCAGTCTGGAAGGAAGGATAGCGGATTAATAAACGGAGGGTTGCGAGTTCGAAACTAGATCCAACGGAAGTCCTTCGTGTACGTGAGAGCAGGTGTACGTTTAACCTGTCGTGTCCTCAAATGTCTTCACAGTGGCGTGGTGTGGGAGTTTGGAGAGTTGCCAGCTCAGGTGTTGACCTCGTCATCTGACCGCAGTATAAAATTAGTAGGGGATGTCCCCTCATATTTCCCTCCCGGATATATCCCGAACCGTCGCCAGTAGCTCGTTGTATTTGTTGCTCTTGGACAGTAGTACCCAACCAGTGCTCCTGGAGCTCTCAGGGCTCCGCGTGCCTTCTCAGGAGTGTCCGCGGCCTCTCCAAGGAAATAAAATAAATTAAATTAAATTAGATAAAGAATAAGAAACAAAAAGAATAAAAATAAGAAACTAGAAATCACATTTGCCAAGTTGAAGCGTTCACCAATAACATAAAATCTGTTGAAACGACAAATGGTTGGATTTATTGAACTTCGGAAGAACTTTTACGTATGGCCAAGTTTTAACCATATTGTGTGTATTGTTGGTAGTTGAGAATAAATAGAGATGTGGTAAATTTCCAAGTTTTTAAAACATAATTTCACTGACATTGTCATTGCGCAATTGTTTAAATAGCTCTTTACTATCTATTCCCTCTTCTTACCCTCAGTAACACCACTTCTAAATACCATTAACTTGAAAAACATAGGGTAGGCCTAAGAGGCTCTGTCATAGAAATTGATTCTAAAAAAGGCTCCCAGATTCAAAAAGTTTATGAATCTCGTGTGATGTAAATTCAACTACCAACCTATAAAGTCTAAATAACTTTATTAAGTCCTTAACGGCGAATTTTTAAACTTCATGGCCAGTAGTTGGGTATCTAGTTTTCATCGCTTTGGAACAACTCTTTTGTTTCGAGTAATGAGTTTATGAAAGTAATGTGATGATATACTAAAAACATGTCGCGCCACAACCGAATTAGTATGAGTGTCGTAGCATTTCTCTGACAACAGTAGACCCGAGGTATCCGAGTGATTCCTTCCCTTCTGTTATACCTTAATACTCTTTGTTTTTTCTCCCAAACCTTGTTGTTGTCTTGACTCTGGCGCGATTTGGCCTAAAATCCCAAGCCACCGATTAAGTCCTGGGTTCGAACCCCATTTCAAGCGCATGAATGCTGGTTGCTGTAGGGAGTATCGGTGACTTACTACTGTTGTGGTTACCTCAAATTATCGTCAATCGCCCTTTGTAGTACTGAAGAGTCAGCATTAAAAATAAAAATAAATGCATATCATTACGTTATCTTTAGCTAAATCTTTCTCATCACCTGACGAACTTAAAATATATGGTTCAGTCACTATAAAGCAGTACTACGGAAGGAGCAAAAAATTTTCCTGGTTTATGTGTGCATTCTTTCATTCTAATTTTATTTTGGATTACAAATTTGTGAAGAATAAAAAGCAATTGTCGCCTGAGGAGAGATCTCGTGGCTTATGTTTTTAAGTGACAAAACTTTTGTCGGGCCAAGATCAAGTTATGGTATCTAAGCTAGGGTGATCTGTCTGCGAATTATTCTCTGGATACCTTCCAAGTTCCTTTCTCCAAGGAAGAGAGCAATTAAGTTTCTGCGTCTGGGGTCGAAGAACAGTGACGTATTACTAAGAAAAAGTACTTTCGCTTTCACCAATTGCTTTAAAATACCAGATCCAGGAGTTTCACTACTATGGTGCATTTTTTTAAATTGAGAATTAAAAATTTTGGAAGATATATTTGTTTCCATTGTTACATTCTAAGAACGCAGTTGGGTAGTTAATTAATTCACTTCACGCTAGAATAACACACCGGGCCATTGACTGTGTTCCGGGATCAACTCCGAAGGGAAAGATCCGAAGGCAGCTCGTCGTAGTTTTGAATCACTGTCAAATGATGAAAATAACACCTGAGCTGGCTTTCCAAACTTGTACACTACGCCAATGTAAAGACATTTAAGGCCACGTGAGATTTAACGTGTCCAGACCCTATTTACACTATGGTTTTTGACTGGACCTAATTTCGAACTCGCAACCCTCAGGTTGCTAATAATATTCCATGTCCTATCAAAATAATATAATATTTCATGTTCTTATCAAAACTGTTCCTGATGCATTAGCTGCTCACGTGCACGTTAACAAGCATATCTTGGCATAACATTCGACTTCCTCCAAAAAACAGCCTTTAAGAAGTACCTTTTTACTATTCGAATGTGAATTTTTAAAAATCCTTTGAAAAAAAGACCGAAAGATGAGCGCGATATATGCCTCCCAACTCTGAATAAGTGTCCACTACTAAATTTTCCAACGTTTGTTAGTTTTCTTACTCTATTCGTCCAGATTTTAGGCTCTCTTTGCGATTGTGACAAAAAAAAAATTAAAATTAAATCAGTGCCTATTTTATTTTTAATTTACATTAAAATAGTAAAAAGACACTTATCAAAGATTATTTTTTGGGGCATTTGAATTTTTTTCCCAGCCAACCTATTAACCCTCCAAGTGATTTCCCCGAGATATCTTGTCCATCAAGATCTGACCAATTTTGTTTATGACGAGATAGCTCATATCCGATTGTGATGATGACGAGATCAAGATCTGGTCAGTTTTCTTCAGATGACAAGATATCTCGTCCATCAAGATATGGGCATGTTTGTTACGATGCAATGGGGATGATGTGTTACGATGATTACGATGATGTGCGCGATGACATTATATCTCATCAATACAACCAAGAGGGTTAAGGTTTGCACGTTAGCGGTTAATACCTAAGGAACTGTCTTGTTTATTAGAACATAAAATATTATGATACTTCCTCTTTTATTCCGTAATAAATTATTTATTTTATACAGAAATAGCTTTATGAAATGAATATAAGAAAGCAAACATTTCAGAATTTTAATGAATAATTCAGTTTTAAAATACCAATCTGAAATAAGAAATTGTTGTTGTTCTCCCAGTAAATTGTCTAAACTAAAATTCCCATTTAAAATACAGTTATAATAACTGTTCAAATGAAGCTTTTCAAAACTAAATGGAGATTGATCTCGGACCGACATCAATAGCCCGTTGTGTTGCTCCTGTACGACGTTAATTGAAATACCTACCTACCTACCTTCAAAACTAAATGGTGATCCAGGTCTAGTCTTGTATACAACGCCAAACCTAAAACAATGTTATATTGTGTGGTATCTGCATTTCGTATAACTTTTTCGCGAAACCTCAAAAATCAGTATTTCGTATTGCGTGGAAGTACCTGTATCGCAATCCAAATGTAGCCACAAATGTTTCAATACCGATTCTGGATGATTGATACAACTGTATCCTTGTGAGATTGAAATGAAAAGACTATTCTGATTCAAAATTATAGCTGCACACTTGAAATTCAATCCGTGAAATCTTTTCTAAAGTGATAAAACAAACTACTAGTATGTAATCTTTGAGAAAGTTGTCACTGCCTGCATCCAACAGGTTTGATGCCAGTTAAAATCATGTCCAGCAGCGTTTGTATGATATTCTGTAAAAATGCCCGCATCCAAGGTTTTTCCAGAAATAATAGCTTTCACTCTCACGCGCTGAATTTTTTCATTTGTATACCACTGTAAGTTTTAGTATCGTGATCCTTAGGACATAAATTGTTATAACGTCACTGTGACGTCAAATGATTCTTCGTGTTTGAATAGCTTTTCGAGTGAATATATTTCAATCGAATTGAAAATATATAATTTTCTCTAATGTCTGATAAGCTTGAAGATGGAATTCTTTGCAAAGATTTCATCTTGGAAATAGCGAAATTGCACACAGCGAAATATTTCAGATTAACTTATAATTCGTCCACTTTAAAGGATTTACAGTAAAATGAGAACTGTAAAAGTTTTTAGTTTCTCTACTTAAAAATACATTTACATTTCGTTGACGATCCCAAAACTTAAATTGTATTACATATTTACTTGACTTTATTACTCCCCCAGTGAACTATTCAAAATTCATTATTATTTTTGCATTAAAAACGAAAAATTAAACCAAATTTTTTCAGTTCAAATACTTTAAAGCAGTCTCTTTATTGGCTTAACTGAAATACTGCAACTAAGCCAATAAAGATACAGCAATTACGTTCATGGAATTTTATTTGAAACCAATGGATCTTTAAAAAAAAATTTGTCATTTGCTCTGAATATACTTTAAAATTTATCAACACTTGATTTCGATGCTTTTAAAAATAGCTCATTACTTTAAAATTTAATTCAATACATAATTTTACTAAATGGGCTTTGATAGAACTTAGCTTAAATGCTTTATAAATTATAGTAACTTACAACAATTCTGAAAACATTTACGGAAAGTTTCAGAGCTCATATATCAAATATGCAAAAAGTTTTAGTTTCATAAACTGGATAGTGAAAAAAATCCATTTAAAATTTCTTACTGTATATGTAAAAGATTACTTACAACACATATTCTGTAAATGATTAGCATTGTATTTTGCTCCTTAACTGAATCCGAAATTACGCTACCTGTTAAGATAGGCGAATTTCAATTAGAAATACGAAATAAATATCAAATGGAATTAAATAAATATTAGAGATAAAAACGGGAAAACAGCAACACAAATCTAAACGGATAAGTTATAGTTAGAAACGGGTTTATTTTAGTTGCCTCGTCTCGTATTTTGTAGGTATAGAACAATTTCCTACCTCACAGATAATCGCCGACTTTTTTTAGGAACGAATTAGTTTTAAAAATATTAAATTAAGTCATCAAATATGTAAAAATGGATTTTTCAGTCAATTGGAACACAATTCGGAAACCGCAATGAAGCTTAAATATTAGACGCTGAATTAAAATGTAAATATATTTAGTTTGTTTTGTAAATTATGGATTTATCCGCGTTAAATATGTATTGTAAACGAGTCAAGTCAGTGATCACCTTTGGGAATCCTGATGATTTTCGGCTTTTTGGTGAACAACTCCTCGTTAAATGAGTATTTATACACCATACATTTCGAGGTCTTGATAAAAAGTGGAGAATATTCGTCCTTTCTGCCTTCAGCACAGAAGTATTAATTTATCAACTAGTTTTGGTAAATAGATATTTTTCTCATATATCCTTATCATGCAGAGTTATACGTCAACTCACGCTTGACACTTTAAGGAAAGAGGAAAATTAAAATTTGATTTCAGACCTTCAGTAGTGTGATATCTAGTTTGTTAGACATATTCATATTTGAGAGTGATCTTTTAGATATTTCATCTTCTCTAAAAGATATCTCTTTAATTTAGTTCCTAATATTCGTCTGCGGGGTCTTTCTAATGCTTCGTATGTGTGTTTTAATGCACGAACACAACATTTAATTGCATTTATTCGCATATTGATGTCACTTAAGATTAAAAAATATATATTATTTTTAGTTAGCATCTAAGTGCATTTTTTACGTTAAAGTAATTAACGGTAATTCATAAGTTTTATCGATAAATAAGAAAGTGCTACAATATACTTCAAGTTCTAATGCTTCTTATTAAAATTAAATATCGTTATTTATTTTAACCAGTAGCGCAACCAGGGTATTAGTCTAGAGGACTTTTTCAATTTTTAATTCATGTACCTCTTTACATATTAAGTATTGTAATTGTGTAGAACACATTTGTAATATTCCTAAAAATAAAATAACGACTAAATAACGAATTTTTCTAAAGTTTATTAAATTAATCCAAATTTACTACGAAATATGAAAGTACAAAGATCATGAGTCTTCATTTACAACTATCGCACATTTTGTAGATCTGTATATCACATCAACGCTTCAAAGGTAACAAATATGCAAAATTAATTTTGAGGAACAAGATTTAAATGTATTAAATAAATTTATTGTTTTATATATTTGATGACCTCAATCATTGTTAAATGATTTCTGTACTCAAATCTACCTAAATGTGCTATTTGTACAATAATCTTTAATTTTACACAAAATCTAAACAAATTCGAATTATTTTAGATAGGTTATGAGCTCCATACCTTCATTCGACATAAAAATTGAATTTCTAACTTTAGGCCCCTAGAAAATATTCTGCTTTGCTTCTCATCTGAATTATTAAGTTTTAGTTAAAAACATGCGGTTATTAAGTTAAATACAGGATAGTTAACTTTGTCGGCAGTGACAGACAGATCCCCCAGGAAATCATGAAATTCCGAGAGTCCGTTGTTTTTATGTGGCTGGTTGTGTGTGTGACTCCCCAAAAATTTTAAACAAAACTACAGGATAATTAACTATTTGTTAAGTTCTCTCTAACAGTTTAAATAGTCAAATAGTAAACTCTCTATAACACACAGTTTAAATACTTCGCTAATTAAGAAGACTGTATGCAGGAACAAGTACAGTGAAACTTCGATTAACCATCAGAGTCGGGACCGGGAACATGCCGGTTAATCGAATAGACGGAAAACAGAAAACCTTATACAACAACCCACCCCCATCCGTTGCATATGAACGAATGATAAAAGAAAATACACGTTTACGAACTGGAAATGACATGTATTTTATTTTACAAAAACAAACAACACACAATTTACATTAAATACTGTATAGTACATCTGTAGATATTGTTACACGAACTTACGCTCTAGATGTACATACATATTCAAATTGAAAAATAGTCAGTCCATTTCTTTTGTTTCTTCGAGGTTTGAGCTTTCTGAGAGGCAATGTTCTACAATTACGGACTGACGGTTAAAAGAGTGACGTTAGTTGGAATTTCATTATATATATATATATATATATATATATATGACCGTCATGTACACGGGGGTGGGTGCAAGTTAAATCTGTCGTGGCTTCAAATATCCTCATGTTGGCGTGGTGTCGAAGTTTGGTGATTGGGACACCAGCTCAGGTGTGACCTCGTCATCTGGCAGTGGTTCAAAATTATGTGGAACTGCCTTCGGGTTTGATCCCAAACCGTTGCCAATAAACGGGCGTTTCGCTCTAGTGTGATTTTAACTACCTACCTACATAAACTGTTTACATGATTTCTTTTCAATAAATTACACAAATACACAATGAGTGAGAAATATATGTATGATAAAAGTATAATTTACGTATTTATCGTAAAATATAGAAGCTCGCTTTAATGTTTAATGTCAACTTACTACGCCCCGGACGAGGGGCAATGGCGCTACCAACTGGCACCTGGATTTTGAAAATGTTTAAAGTTTGCATCGCACCCCTTCAAGTCGTATGCAAATCGGGTCAGGTAACGTTTACTAAAGGGAGTTAACTGAAAATACCTTCCACTATTGGTGACGATCCGGGATCAATCCCAATGGGATGATCCGAAGGTAGTACCATGTAATTTTGAACCCTGGTCAGATGACGAGGCAATACCTGAGATGGTACCTCATTCTCCAAACTTCCACACCAAACCACTGTGAAAATACTTAAGGCCACGACAGATTTAACATGCACCAGTCCCCTTTGTGCACGACGGTCTTTGGTTGTATTCGAAGTCGCAACCCTCCGGTATTTAATTTCTAACTGGGCTTCCACGACCCAGAATCTCTCACGGAGTTACTCTGTAAACAAAATCATAGACAGGCAAGTAAGATTCAAGATCACTGTTTCTACTGTAGAGGGAAAATTACTTTCCGTTCAAGACAATTTCATCTAAATTTCCTCAGGATGCAATGCTGGTGATTGTGAACGTCACCACAGGTTTACCGTACTCAACTGACTACACAAAATCTATGTTAATCGACCGCCGTTATCCGTACACAAATAAATACCGTTTCCTTCTATACCTCATCGAAATAGAAGCAGTTTACGATAAAAAAATGAATTTAAATCAAATTAAGTATTTAGGAATAAAGTAGATATATATAAACAACTAATATTTCCAAAATATTTCAAATTAGAAATGTCCTTCATATGATAACATAACAAGCAATTTAATATTCACATGCATAACGTTTCATGTTATTCATTCAGAATATTCTTAAAACGACTTGTAACTTCTTATGCAGTCGAAAAATCATGATTTATAAAAATTACGCTAATTTAACCTCCTCAGGACCCGACACAAAAATAACAACTGATTTCCCTCAGAAATGTTTACATATAAGTTACTATTCCCATCATTGTAAGTTTAAAAAATCAGTATTATTTTTTTTTGTCAAGTGGGTGGGTTGGAGGGCAAGTATCACATGTGATACTTCAGGGTTAATATGCTACAAAATCAAAAACTAAGAATTGAAGGATTATATTCAAATTACATTTTAATGTTACAAGTTACACAAATCTTTATAGACATGAATGAGAAAAAATTCAGAAACATGAGTATCACATGTGATATTTCTGAACTTAGGAGGTGAAACGTTTGGCAAATACATTTCTGATGTTATTGTTTTGTCAAGACTGAAAGATGGAGTTTGTTTCAAATTTTAACAAAAGACCTTCCCACGGATATAACAGGTTGTTCCCTTGATAAGAAAGAGTATAAAGGATTTCAGAAAAAAAATACTGGTTTTGAGGGCATTCCTTGATGTTAAATATTCTTAACTTTTAAGATTACTGTTAAATATAATCTTCCTTCCTGTTTATTTTTGGATAGATAAATTATGATAGAGTGTTTTTAATTTTACCACTCTAACTTTATTATATATTTATATTTAAATCAACTATAATTTTACTACATTTCTTTAGAGATTAAAAATAAGTATCATTTAATGACTACGCTTTACTACAGTATACAGATAAATTGACAAATCAAACCATGCTAATAATAATCGTTCCTCCAAGAAGCCACTTAAAGTCATCGTTAACTAGTCATATCAAAATGTGATATTCAATTCTAGATAAATTTAATTATTTGACATTTTGTATACGTTTTAAAGACAGTCTAAAGGAGAAAAGTTTATGAATGCAGATAAGTAAAAAGATAAACCTGCAAACTATCACTGTACTGGTAAAAGTTACTCTTTATACACTGCAAATTTTTATTCATTTTTCTATTGAGATAAAGTACATAGTCACACACATAGAATAGAGTAAATGGGTAGTAAGAGAGCAGACGTAGTCGTGTGTGACAGTTGTTGAAAGTGAGTGTTGAACGTGAGTACGCGAATATTATCTCCTTGTGTATCTTCTACGTCTATATTCTTACCTTCATCACCCTCTTTCAGGTGAAAATACGAAACGCACACTACCTCGACGTCAGAACATGACCGATTTCATAAGTAGTACAATTCAGAAATATCCCGGTAGAATACAATTACCCTTTTGGCGACCTACGATCTGTTCCATTGGCGATAGAAAGTTTTGCCAGTGGCAACCACTGTTGCATCAGATCTTAAAATGTGTGGATGCAACCTCCCAGTCCAGTTTCAGGTTAATGTCACCGAGTTAAGTTGGTGAATGCTCCGCAAGGTAGCAGCCACGCATGAGTTGCGGGTTACAAGTGGAGAAAACGAAAAGTTATCTTGATCCAAGATGACCATGGCTAAGGTAAGACATTTATTTTAAGTTATCGTGTGATGGGGGTGCACCAAATCGTGATATCAAACTGAACTCTATTTGATTTGATAGATAGACTGAATAAGCATTGACACGTGCTCACACACAAAATCTTGACAAGTTACTATATCTGCTCTTTTTATAAACAATGCATTTTTAAAGGAGAGTGGTTTTGGATTTTAGTTGTCTGACTTATAGGAAAGTTTGAAAAGAAAGACTGTTTAATGATTATATTCCATCGAATTAATACTCTTAGAATTCTATGAATCTTAAATTTTGGGAGTATTAACTCAAAATTAGCTCAGAATTATCTTTAGAAAAAAGTTAGAATTTAAGGGAAAAGAGTTAAATTCGAGAAATTTATAAACGTATAAAATTTCATTTTAAGGTGTTTATTACTTTTGAAGAAAAATGTGTGCTAACAAGTGAGAAACATCACTATGAGCTTTTCAAATGACACTTTAGTTTCTTGTTATTTACAGCATTAAACGGTCATTTGTTACCTACTATATACATTAAACGGTTCAAGCACAAATTAAGAAATCTCATCATATGCAAAATAGTTATTTCTGTATATAGGAGATTCTAATTTATATTTTTGCGTAAATTTTGAGATCACTATTCATGAGGTTAAATATATTTTTAAGATTATCTTTCCTCAGTACAAGGCTACTTGCGTGCTACTTTTTTACTCTAAAGCTTTCTCCCCATTTACACGTGTTCGGGGAATACATCACGTTTCGTAGTCAAACAGTTATTCAATTATTATAGCCCGACATGTCAACATTTATTTAATCATTCCCAAGCGGACTGATGACATTTGTATATTTATCCATTTTGCGTGTCGTTTTTCTCTTTAAGAGTGAGTTGTAGGGAAGTCTTTAATTCAAGCTGATCACTTTTAAAAATAAACTTTTGGAGAAGCACTTCGTTGTTATTAAATTTCTAAGGTTTTATAGTAGAAAAGAGTCCCAGATAAAGATTTATACACAAGTTAAATTTATTTAATTTATAAGTTTCTAAACGTGTAATACAAACAATTTTAGGGACTTTCTCCTCCACATTTTAAGGTTAGTTTTTTTAGTTTTAGCGCATTTTTTTCAACTCTTAAAAAAGTATTTATTTTAAGGATTTTCATAAGCCTCTTAAATGTTATCAAGATAGAGGACCTAATAACAAATGTTATATAAAATGCTAATTATAATTTAAAAATGAGCATACTTTTAAATCAGTCTCGACCTCGTTTGTTTCTAATTATTTTTGTATTTTCTTATAGAAGATCTTTAAGATACACAACATCCATTTGAATGACTGAACAACAATTTTTAGTTTTGATGTTTAAAATGCTGAGCTGCCGATTTAAGTCCTGGCTTAACATTTTCTTAACCCGCTTAACTAAAATCTTCGTTTTTCTCCCTCTCTGCTCTCTTTTTGAAATGTTCCCGCTCGCTCGCTCGCTGTCTCATTGCTATGTGAACGTCAGAAAAAGTCAGAAATAATTCTTCTGTTGCAATCCTTCGCATCTCTAAGAAGAAAAGAGAAATTTGATTAAGGCAAGAAAACCTAAATCGCATACTATTAATTTATGTATCTTATGGTTTAAGCCTTTCCATAAAAGTGGGGCAACAGGTGCCTTTTCAGGATATATCAACTGCTTAAAAGGTTAAAGTCAGATTTTTTTAAGATTGTCAAGGAATTAGGAATGTTCTAGAAGAGATGAGACACCAAAGGCCCACCACACCTTGAAAATATAAAAGGTTTAAAAGTCTGTTGTGTGCAAAATATATTTATATAAGGTGATAAGTAATGAGTTTTTTAAGAACTCGTTATAGTATCGTGTCTTTCAAGCCACATAAACTGCCAATTTTCTAAAGTTAATATTCCCAAACCGTTTTTCTAGCATCGAAACTTAACAAACCTCTTGCAAGCTATTTAGATAGCTCATAGAATTATTTATCGCTGGGAAAGTTCGGGTAAACCATAATTTTGACAGTGTCATAGAAGTTTTAGAATCACGTACACGTGCGCAATAATATCAAAACGTCCCGTTCAAGGCACTTGCAAAGTCACAGATGGATTTGCAATGGAATACTTTCGACGCCATCGATGTGCATATTTGTAGATCTTAATAACTCAATACGCCAATCAATTAAAAGATATTTCGCTCCAAACGAAAGTCGCCTCGTGACCTGAGAGCAAGCCGTGACTGAACGTATGTAGACCGTAAAAGTGACCCTCAGTAATCGAGATCTGTGACTGGAATTTCAGCATCCATCGATTTTTCCCCACGTGCAGTTTCCGACAGTTACCTGTTGAGCTCGAAGCCCTGCGCATTGTCGCAATGAGGTTGCAACGGGGAAGTCGAAAGAAAGTCCCTACCTAAAGTCTCTACTCTGTTTGTTTACTTGAATCTTTAACGGGTAGTACGGTTTTCGGTTTTTTTCGTGAGTGGCTTGAATTTCATGGCAATGACTCCCTTCCTAATTCTTCTGTCTCACCGTTCCCTAGAATTGCATCCTTAGGAGAGCTTAGGATTGCTTATTGAAATAAATGGTAACAGTTTATTTGGAATTAAACGAAGTACTTATGATGTATTGAATGCCCTCATCGCTGGATTTTCAGAAATTATTATTTTCAAACACCTGTGTAAATACAGTAGTCAATCCCAACATTTTTTAACCATCATAACATTCACTTTTTTAACAAATCTCGTATGATTTTTACGGGATTTGGGGAAAAAAAAGAAACCCCATTAAAATATCTTTTAACTTTTTACATCGCATTAGATTCTTAAATTGTATATATTGTTTTTATGTGATGCATACCTTTTATCTTATTCCATACCTATCAAAACTTTTCATATACATATTTTATTTAAAAAACAACATCAACATCAAAAAGAAACATTGTAATTATTTACCATTTCTATGCCGTTGATTGACGTATTTTAATCTTTCATTCATGTTTACTTCGTTTATGCCATTGATCAAAACATTTCAATTTTGTTCATTCATTTTATTATACACCAACTCGGTTTTTAATTTATTTTTAATCAATTGTACAATTTTTCTGAATATTATTGAAATATTAAACTGAATCCATACACTTTTGCAATCGTTTTTATATTTATTCAATTTTTATGGATTTTATCTTGCGTTTGGCTTAAGCTTATTCCTTTTACCATTAAAATAAATCAACAAATCGAAATACTGATTTTATTCTCCTTTTTTTTATCTGGTAATTAAAAGTTTGGTGAAAAAGTATTTGGAGCAAAACATGTCTGCAATTTCCAATTCGAAAAAGAAAACATTTTAACTCTAAATTTTAAACCTGTCTCTTGCAATATGTATTTTAGTGTGTAGACAACTTAAGTTTTCTGAGTGGAAAATGTTTGCTAAAGTACCATTATAAATTAGTAACAGTGAGATCATAAAGTGGAACATTAATAAATTAGTAAAAAAAGGTTATTTCCGTATTATCTTGTTTCCTATTTAGGCGGCATAAAAATCATTTTGTGCTTAATTCTAGATATTCTGAGCATCATGAGATCTTAAGAATACTTCCTGCTTTTACAATTTACCGTATATACGTTAAAAACATTTACCATGAAATGCGCAAAATACATCCCAACCTGATAAGCATTTATGAAAATGAAATGTTAGTTTTCTATCCTTCCACAAATAGTCAATACAAGGAAAAGAGCTATTCGTGTGAAAAGAACCTATCTGGTGTTTACCAATGTCAACACCACACCCTGAAATTCTCTGAACTTACTCTAAATTTATCTGTGTATATAGCTTTTGAACACTCCCACAAAATTTCCCCGTCCCTCTTACTGTTACAGCTAGATTTAGCCTCACAAAACGAGGAAGTAGGAAATCCTCACTTCTCTTAATTCTTTTTTCCCGACTGCTTGATTTTGTGGTACTCATTCTTTCCCTCTTATATAATGACAGCTTGTTCTACGTGTCTAAATCAAATATGGCTCACTTGTCTCATTTGTACTCTAGGGCACGAACACACTACCAACTTTCCATATGAATCAGCAATCCAAGTACAAATGAATGGGCTACAGGACTTAAAAATTGAACTGTAAACACTATTGTAGAGTATTTCTATCTTTTCTTGTAGGTATATAAATCTATGGGAAAATAAGAAAAGATTTTACATTATATTTGCAATATTTCTAAAGAATAACTTATATTTGTCATGTCGGCTATGTATTCACATGTATCGATTATCTATTCACATTGACTCATGGACTCCAATAGTGAGACAACACAAAGAAATATGATTTTTGGTGTTAGTATATGTCTTAATGTGGAAAACTATCTTCTTTCCAGCAGCGATACTATATTTTGTCCATTAAGATCTGACGAATTTTGATAATAACAAGATATCTCTTCATTAAAATACTGCCGACTTTTGATGATGACGAGATCAAAATCTAATCAGTTTTCTTCTAATGACAGACGATATACCTTACCCATCAAGATATGATCAGTTTTAGCTAATGACAAGATACCCCGTCGAGACAATCACCAGTAGGGTTAAGAAACGTTTAGCCTCTTTTTTGACTTAAATCTAGTCTCGATTCGTGTTTAAATGGAATCCCTTTATATCTTATCTTGAAAAACGCTATAAAACTGCTCCATACTTCGAAGGCAATGCAAAAATCATGACTGCCTACATTTTCGGTTCGCTTTTTTCTAGATTTCAATCACCTCAAATTAATATCCCACTACAATAAAGAGTGTACGATACCAATGTAGAAACCTTCAGATGGAAATAGTGGATGCGCCCATGTTTTGAATAAGCTGAAAATATTTTCCTGTGAATTATATCCGTCTCTTTCTAATGGGCCAAGACACTGCTTTGTTGGGCGTACTTCAAACCACGTGTTTGCCACAGTTCGTCGACTTTTCGCAGCTTTTAGAGTTGAATGTCCCTGAAATGGTGGGAAATGCACGATAGGAGACACGCCATTTACTTTTGTTTGGGTTTACTGTCATATACGTTCATTTTCTCCGTTGTTGTTATACATGTAAGAGTGATCACCAGGGTAATTATTTGGGAAAGGCAAGCAAAGAAACCTGTTGCTTCATAGGAGTTTTCGGAACTATTTTGTTCATGTAAATCGTTACCAATATTTATACCCCATGTTGAAGGGGGAGCCCCGGACTTCACCATAACAGTAGAGACCCAAGCTGCTGCTGACCCCTAGGACTTGATGTCCCTGTCTCCGGACATTGCAGTTCAACAATCTAAAAAATGAGCCAACCTGTATATTTGTCACCCCTATTATCTGTATAATTGTATAATTTATCTCTTATATTTTAGGGGACTGGACCCCAACCATAAAAATGTTGGATCTTAAAGGGGTCTGACCCTGGTGTGGGTGTTTTGTTGAAATAACTTTTTGTTTACTCATTGGTAATATTTAACCTCTCGTTTGGGGACCCTCCTAACATGCTTGGGGTGGTCATGAGGTTCGGGCCCTTAGGAATTGATGTTCGCGATTGCATGAGAATCAAAATAAATGGGAGAAAATCTCATAATTAAAAAAGAGAGTATGTTCATCATAATTACAGATAATTTATTTTATGATTAATGTTATACGAACCTAAAAAACTTAAATTAATTTAAGTCAGGGCAACCATTCTCTTTATGAGTGTAGATTTCAAGCGTATGTATTTTATCTACTTCAATCAATTATCTAAATGAATGCTTTGGAAAATGGCATTTTTTTCCAAATCTTTGAATAGAACATTTCCTATGGGCTTTTAGTATATCCGTTTTCATAACACACTTCTCAATGTATTCCGTTGTCGATTCCTTTATAAGAGAATGAAACATTATTTTGATATTACCTCGACACTCTTAATAGATTCTGATTTCGATTTTATTATGAATATTTAACTCCCAACATATATGTATCAGAGTAAAGAGAATGTATAAGATGTTTTCTACATATGACTAAATGAGTTTTGACCATACTCATAGTACTTCTATCCTCTAAACCATAAATAAATATTTGCTTCGCCCAACTTTGTTTTGCTCATCCCAGAGCGTATTTTTCAAGACATCGACAAGTTACGGAACCTATACTGTATCCGCAAACGTAGTAACATTAAAGCAAAATACATTCTTTTTTTTTTTTAAACTAAACTGTTAAAATTATAGTTATTGTTCTGGGAATATGGCCACATATATCTGGAAAATAGAAAATTTACAGCTGACTCTGTTTTTCTATTTATTTTTTAGACTAGCTACATAGTATTTCATTATGATATGTACATGTTTTCCTTAGTACATATTTTTTAATTACATTTATCTCGCACGATATCTTTCTTTCTATTTTTTTAAAGTAATTGTCATTGAATCTTAGAAAAACAAACGTTACAGAACAAAGGAAAGTTTGTTTTATTGAATTAATTGTCATTGAATCGTAGAAATAAAGTTCACAGAAAAGAGGAAAGTTTGCAACAACACCATTTTCCTTTATCAACGTGTGCAAATAGTACATAATTTGTTCACCTGTTCTTTCTTTCACCTGCTTCAGTCACCATGAAAGAGGACCAGCCCTCTTTAAAACAGACAATCTACAAAGTGCCTTGTGCAGAAGTTGATTTCTATTTATAGATGTACGTTCGGCTTGTCGCTCTACGGTCATTTTTAGCTACACAAAAATATTATTTATAGCATCAAATAGTCACAGAGTATGCGAAACATTCTGACAAATGTGTTTTGAGGTATTTCTGAATTAAAAGATCCATGGTATAGTAAAAATATTACGCTGTTCTTTAAAAAGGTTTAAAACGCTCATTACGTTGAAATGAATCAAAATACATAGCTTACAAGATATCATATCTCTAACCTTTAAATTTGAAATAATATCCCTTTCGAAATTGTCCTCTTCAGAATCCGATTCGCTCATTTTTAAACAGCATACTTAGCTCCGAGGTTTTGCTCCTTTTTGTGACCTCACTTTCAATCTACGAGAGCAGTAAATTATTGTAGAGTAGGTCAATCCAATTTGTTGTAATACTTCCCGTGATTTTTAAATCGATTTACTTCTTTTATTCTAAATTTAATATCCGTTTTCCTGTAACAGAACTTTAACAAGTGATTATCCTTATTCACGGAGTAAGGACAAACTTAACCCTTTTCGGTTGCCTTCTATACTGCTTATGAGAAATGAAAGAAGTTAAATGAGCCAACGTAACTATTTTTCTATTACATTTCATTAATTATGTTGAAAGGGTAGAAATTGACATTTTGTGTGTCATAACCTTTCTCCTCAAAGCAAATATCCCACTCAGGTCGCATCCCGGCAAGAAAAGTGACACAACTCAAAATTGCAGAATTTGAGAAACATCAACTTAAAGGATACTATAAAACTTCTTTTAAATTTTAGGTAAGTATTTAGGGTATTAACTTCTATTATATTCTATAGAATAGTAATATAACACGTTGTGGCACTTTATACATATTTTTCAATGACATAACATCAACATTTGTATTTTTTTAGTTGTGTCACTTTTTTTTGCCGGGGTGCGATTTGCTTTCTTGTCGTCTCGTTTTACGTAATTATGCAGTGTCATCATTTTTACTTCACTCTTTTATGTATAAAGTTTTTGTTTAATACCATACATACTTTAAATATTATTGGAATTAAAATAATAATATTTAAATTTTTATATTGGATTATATATTTAATATTATTGGGTATATATATATATATATATATATATATATATATATATATATATATATATATATATATATATATATATATATATATATATATATATATATATATATATATATATAAATGTTTCGTGGGAAAATTGCTTCGGGGTTGGCTGGCGCCTCCTAGTATTTTTTCACGTGCCTTTTACAATTTCGCAGCCCATTGCATCAGAAATAATTAAATTTTGCAAGCTAAGCTAAATTCATCTTTCATATATATATATATATCTATATATATATATAACATTATATTTTGATTATTACGACCAAGTCTATTTTCATGCAACTATTTTTTCGAATTTGTTTTCGCCTAGTAGAATTCTTGGCTTCTTGACCAAAGAATACATGTTTACAAAAAATAAATGAATGTTCATAGTAAGGACAGATGAATGAATTCATTAAAGAAATTCGAGGTTCATATAACAAAGCTCAAGAATTTTCAAAAAGTTAATGTGTCAATAGAATTTTTTTTAACAAATTCCAAGTGAACACTTTATTTGATTTGTTGATTTATTTAAGATATGTGTACGGTATTTTCATATGTGATGAATGAAATTTCGATTTATGCTGATTACACTTGCTTCGGAATCTACTGTTGCTTGTTTTTAACTCTCCTGATGACTGCCTCTACGAGGTATCTCGTCATTAACAAAACTGATCAGATCTTGATCGGCGAGATATCTCGTAGTTAGAATAAAATTGACCAGATCTTGATCTCATCATAAAAAAAATGCATTATCTTGATGACGAGTTTATCTCGTCATTATAGTCTATTTGGTCGTATATTGATAGACGATATATCTCGTTGAAACCACATGGAGGGTTAACACCAAGAATATTTCAATGCTGTTCCGGGTCCCAAATCCAGGCTAGAAGACGCTCTCTCCAGTAACAATTTAATGTCTAGCCCGGTATAGTTTAGGTGAGCCTCTTGTGTAATACAAATATTTATTTTAAGTATTCAATATTTAGCTTACACAAATGCATAAAATTTTTCTATATATAATTTAATATCTTTATAATATAAACTCAATGAGATGGATTAAGTTTTTTAACTTAAGATTGCACAATACAGTGCAAGAACACTTTTCAGAATACGGCATTTGGGCTATGTAGTAACTGAATATAATTCAAAATTGTTGGTCGTATCAACCGTAGGTCTATTCAGTGATCAGTTGTAAACAACTCGCTGTAAACTCTTATCTTTAACATCTGACAGTAGCTTATTTGCGTGCTGAGATAATAAAAGGGAGAAAGCAATTTTTAGGCTTCCAGGACAAAAATCAAAGAAGGGGTTGGTGGTGGCAGAAGAAAAATGTCAAAACAGACACTACTTTCAAAAGATTCAAATTGAATTGCATTTATTCGTAAGTTAGAAAAGCTCTTCTTAAAGATAGGTAGGTAGTTAATTAAGGTCACAGTGAAACAACACAACATATGAACTATTGGCGACCGTCCGGGATTAGTCCCGAAGAGAAACTTCAAAGGACAACACACTTAATTTTGAACCACGGTCAGATGACGAGAACAACACCATTCTTAAAATTTTCCGCGCCCCGCCAATCTGAGGACTTTTGAGGCCACGACAGATTTAACGTGCACCAACCCACGTGTACACGACTGTCTTTGGCTGGAATGAGTTTCGAACACACGACCCTACGATTGCAAATCCGCTGCTCTTTCAACTGTGCTACCGCGGATCCGCTTGGAAAAGAGATTAGTTGATATCTTATAAAAAAGCATGCACGGGACCATTGTACTTCCTCGCTTGTGGAAAGATCACGCTCTTTCGTAATTAATTCTGTTTCCGAAACCAGTAGTGCATATTTCATGTTTCTATTGTCTCTTTAACTTCGGCCGTAGGAGGAAAACAATGACGCACGTCGCTGAAAAAGAAAACATTGCAAATCTTAGGTTTTCCCTCCATGATGCAATTAGTGTAAGAGCGTTACGTTTCTTTCTCTCAATTTCTTTCTTTTTAAATTTTTTCTTCCTTCCGAAGTACAGAACGGCATGAGAAGCTTATTTGATCTCTAAATAACTTAATAGCTTAAATAGTAATTCATAATCTTTTCAGCGCAAAATTTATAACTTTCGAGAGACAACGGAAAGCTATGCAAATGTGAATAGTTCTTCACAGATTATGAGGCGTGAGCAATTTGTTTCCTCGCCCCCTCCCCCAATAGTACAAATCCCCTCATTTTAAATACAAAAATATTACTCAAGCACGACTTCTTGTAACAAACACAAGTGCCGGACAAGACGACTTGAATGTCAATATTTTTCAAACGAATTGCGCTATCATGCAGGAACTTTCGTGACGCACGACCTAGCAGTTACTGGCTACTGCAATGCATAAAACATCTGAAACCGCTGCGATCTGCGAAAGTTAGTTGAGGCTCATTACAGAGTGAAAGGAAATATTTTTTTTTACTTGAGAGATCAGCGTATGTGTGTAGACGGAAAACTCCATAAAGATATCAATACATTTTACATGGCCTTTCAAAATAAAGTTATGATGAGATAGGTTCCATTAAGGTAATTAGAAAAATTAGTGGGATGGGAAGTTTACCGTCAAAAGGGATGCTTATTTTCTATTGGGAGCAAAAACTTCGCTGATTACATTAAATCTTTGACTACTCACGGGGCATTAATGTAGAGATATGATTTACAGCAAGCATACGACTTACCTGTCACGGTGGAAAAGAAAATCAAGTTTCCAAGAATATCTCAAATGCAAATATTATGAGCATAACTTAACAACACCAGCGTTTAATATAATATAATCACCGGCTAACTAGCACGTGCCTTAACCCTCCAAGTGGTTTTCACAAGATGTCTCGTACATCAAGATATTGTTGACTTTCTTATGATGATGAGATCACGATCTGGCCAGTTTTGATAATGACGAGACATCTTGTCATCGAGATATTGTCAATTTTTTTATTAGGAAGAGATCGAGATCTGATCGGTTTTGCTAATGGCGAGATATCTCGACGAGGTAACTACCAGTAGAGTTAGATTTGGAATCGTAGATATAAAAATTTAGAAAAAACGATTGTATGTTGGTTTTTGTTAGAGAGTATTTAAGTCTTTTCTGTATATAGCATATGTTGCGATAGATGTTTGCCTCAAAATTTGACTTCGTAATTACAACTGGAAGTGGATGAGCTCTTTTTTGAGCAGAGCTGGAAGACTTTTTGTGAATAGGTTCCATCCACGTGAGATTCGATTCACTTGAGACCACCAGTGAATCTCACATGTTCCTGGCTTTCATTTTTTAAAGGTAGCTTCCACCTTTGCCCTACCAGAAAGAAACGGACTGTGAAACTAATTGTGTATTGCAGTTACTGGCTGTTTCAATGCATAAATCCGCTGTCATCTCTTCTAGCTTGTTGAGACTCATTACAGAGTGAAAGGAAATATTATTTTTGCTTCAGAGGTCAGAGAGTATGTCGACAGAAAACTCCGTAGAAATCTTAATACCTTTTACATGTGGGCTTTCAAAATCAAAGCTACTATGAGTTAGGCTGTATTCAGGGTAATTAGTAAAACTCCACTTGTTATATTTTAGAAGTAGTGTGCAGAGTGATATGAACTGGAGTGAAAGAAGAGCCATCTTTAGAAGGGATAAGATACTCGAATTGTAATACAGTTTACAACCAATCAAGGTCATAAAAAACACCCTGAAATTTTGAATGAATTTTCGAATAAATAATATTCAGCTATATTTACAAGAAAATGCCACAAGCTGATTTTGAAAGGCTACAAGAAATTATTAAGATTGGAAAATGCTACAAGCTAAATAAGTCAAGACATTATGGGCAGTATTTATTATATTATGGTGTTTCGAATCACAAGAACACAGACTTGAACAAGACTACGAATAAACGAAAAAAATTATATTACATGGTACATATTGAAGGCTTTCGAACAAATATTATTACATGTTTTGTAAATCATTTAACATTTCTCATCACTCCATGATCATTTTTTCAAAAAGGAGAAAGTTCTTATAAGAAAAAGAAGACAGGGGCTTGAGCTCCTTTAGTCCTCTGTAGGTCTATGCATTTCAGTATGTATTTCTCAGCAACGGTTGGGACATAAACATCCAACGATAAGTTTTTACTTTTACTGATCAATAGAAAAATTCCTTGTTTTGTGCTTCCAGTCACTTTAAACTATCATCACAAATTACCCCTAAGATACTCCAAGGCATTGCTTCTCTATCCTTGTCATTACACATCACCTTCGCAATACCATCAATTATATTTATTGAATATAATTAATGTATCCAGTATCAATTAAATCAAATCTCCAGTATCAATTAAAATCAAAGGATGCAGTGCTAAAATTAAGCACGCAGCATTAAAAGATTAAAATAATTTTTTTTAATAAATTGTATTTATATTTAATTAAAAACATCTGTGGATGTAAATATAAATTATACCTGTAAAAATCTGACATTTATTATCTTAAAACAATAAATAATATAGTAGTGGAAATTTATTTGATTGTAATGGAAACATTTTTCTTAATTTAGATATGTATTCGATATCACATTTAAATAAGTACATCTTCTATGAATCCTCATCACCACTGAAACCGCTTCACTATTTCCATTCCAAGAAGCCGTGTGTTTTTGTATTTTTATAACTGGAAACCCAGATTTTTGAAATGTGTATGTTCTAACTTTTCTCAATCAAAAGGTCCGAGTGCTGTTTATAAGACCGTGTGTGGACAAGTCTTAGTTCTCTACACAAAGGTTGAGGGTTGGATTATTGGGATTCACGCTAAAAACACAAGGAACGAAAATCTTTTAAAGACTGGTTATAGCATTCGCTCGGCAGATAAATCAGACAGGAACTGCTATCTTTCAAGAAATACAGGTTGAGAAGGAAAAAATACTAAGAATGTCATCTCTTCAACAGCTATCATCAAAAGAGTCGAAAAGCTGGGAAAACAAGACTAATGATTGAATCCCTCGCTCCGTCTCAACAGATGGGTGTGTTTCCTTCTTCGCCAATCACGTGGCTCGAGCACGTAATGGCCGCAGTTTGATTTGATTTCCAATCCCTGACCTCCTTTAACTGATAGGCTGGAGTAGATTTTGTTCAAGTGCCTTTGATTGTGTTTGTAATGGGATTCAAGAGAATTAAACTGGTATTTCACGATCGGGTAAAGCGGTTTTATAAATCTTATTTTTAGTCTGCAAAAATGAGCTTTTGGAATATGCAGAAATTATAATCAGTTGGTACCTAGATGGTTTTTGCATTGAGGAAATTAGAATTGCGATACTTTAAAGTAGGATTTGTTTAAGTGCTTTTGACTATTTTTCATAGAATACCCAGAACGAAATAAAAAAAAACGCTTTACCCGATCATGCAAGTGTCATGATGGGAGAAGGTGGTTTTAAACCTCATTTTTAGTCTTCGAAAAAGAGTTTTGGGAATATACGGAAAATATAATCAGTTGGTACCTAGATGTTTTTTTTTTTTACTGAGAAATTAAAATTGCGATAGGCTTTCTTGTGCCTTTGATTATTTTTCATGGGTTTCATGAAACTGAAAACCACTTTACCCTATCATGGAACTGACATGATCGTGTTAAGTTGTTTCAAATCTAACTTTTAGTCTGTAAGAATTTATACATATTTTATCGATTCTTTTTCTTCTTATCTAAAATAGCCTTCAGTTGGTTTTGTTTTAGTGTCTTTTATAGTCTGATCAAAAAGAAATTTCATGTCGATTTTTTATAAACTAAAATAATAAAATTTACTTTTCATTAACTATAAAAAAAAGAGTAATATATATATATATATATATATATACATGCAGCTCAAATGCATTTTGGCTAATGATCTTTATTCGATGCAGTAATGTTTGTAACTACGTGGACCTTCTATGTCGTCGAATACCTTAACTTATCACACCTATTATTTTCAACCAGACACTGAAACGGAAAAATCATAAGATACGAACCACAAAACCGGTATACGGGTAAACGGAAATGAAATTTTGGAATAAAGAATATCATGTGAAAGCATTTTTCATCAAAAACATCATATTTCATATTTTCCAATTCCGTATTCATTGTTAATTTTTACTTCAACTACACCTTTTGAAGCCTAGCTGCATTTCCCCGTGAAAATTGACTTTTGTTGCTCAGACCCCACCATATGGCGCTTTTGGAAAGCGCGCTTTCCTGCTTGGACAGAAATCAACACTAGCTTCTCCAGTGAACATTGATATCTGAGAAGTCAAAGGAAAATGCAATATTTCACTCCTCCATCTGCTTTTTGACATTCATTCTACCGGATGTTTCGTTCCTCCAGCTCCTCATCAACATCACGATAGAAGATGCTGTCTCTCCGAGTAGTAAGAGCAATCCTCGGAGCATTACATGTGGGGCATCTTTTGGAAATGTGCCAACGCTTATGACGGAGGAACACCGGTTTCCATAAGAACCGCCAATCGATTTCTTGTCCTTCGTTTTCATAAGAGGAAAAGCTCGCCAAGGTGACCTTGCGAATCCCCTCCTTCGGACACTCCCGCGTTTCAGCCAATGAATGGACCGGCATCACTGCGGGCGGAAGCTCGGGCTTATTTTTGTGACGGCTATACAGGTTTCGTGATGCACTCCACGTATACGCGCTCAACTAAAAACGAAAAAGGAAATAAACCTTAAACACATTCCTGTTACTGTCAAGGTTCAGATGGCGAGACTGGAAAACATTCAGGTAATAAATGTCAAACTTCAACAGACGGTTTAAAATAGATTTTATCAAGTGACTTAGATTTCTTTAGGTTTGCCAGTATTTTAACTTTATTTCCTCAATATTGTGATACACTTTCCTTGCCAATCATTTTCTGGTGTACAGAGATGAGCGCTTTCTCTTGAATTGGTCAGTTTTGACACTTCATTTGGATCGTACTATTGGGTTTGACAAATTCTACGGCAATTTAAAATTGTCAAAAGCGATTTTCAAGTATCTAATGAGAATGAAAAATATTTATCCCAAATCAACTTATTTTTTTTTGCATTTTAATTAATACGCGAGTGTAAAAAGATAGTCTCAAAAATTTTTCAGTTTGGGGATATTTATTCAATGAAATAATTTTTATTCTAACGCAGTCCTAGCCGATCTTCTTTGTTCCGAAGATTAGGAGGGTCTGGTTTTTGTCTTTGTTATCAGTATTGGAATTTTTCATTTGTTTCCTATTGTCATGATTTAAATTGTCTGATAGCATATTTAAAAATAGATTATCGTAACTTTTAATTTACTTGTCTTATAATATTTCAATATTTAATTAATGTATTGGGCAATTTGTCGCAAATTTGTCAATTATGGGACACTTATTCAATGAAAGCCTTTTTTATTGTGATACACTGCCCTAGCCAATCATTTTTGTTCCGAAGGTTAGGGAATCTGGTTTTTGTCTTGATCATCAGTGCAAAAAATTTCATCCGTGCCGTACTGTCTCGGTTATCATATTGAAGTTGTTCAATAGCATTTTTGAAAACGAGATATTAGAGCATTTTTTATTTATTTATCTTATTAATTCATTGTTTAATGAATGTAAAGGTTTTCATAAATTTGTCAATTTAAGGACACTTGTTCAATGAAACCCTTTTTTACTGTAACACATTGTCTTAGCCAATCATCTTTGTCCCGATGGTTAGGGGAACTGGTTTTTGTCTTTTCTATCAGTGTCGAAATTTCATTTATGGCATACTGTTATGGTTATCATATTTAACTTATTTACCAGCATGTTTGAAAAATAGTTATAGTAAGTTTTTTTGGTAATGTAAAGCGCAATGTGTCAAACTTATCAATTTGCAATGCCGTTGTGCCAATGGCCCTCAATCTTTTTGGGTCTGAGATTCATGATGCACCTGGCACTGAATGAGATACTAAATAAAAACAGACAGCATCTGGCACGCATTTATGCTATGTAAGGAGGGTGTGTTGTAGGAAGACATATATTCCAATACTAAAAAATAAAGATATTCTAAAAGAGATTTTTTTTTGGCAATTTTTCGGGGTGGTTGAGTTTTAACTGTTACCAGCGCTATGTAAAAATGAAATAAAAGCATTTTCACCAGTTGCTATGGAATATACTTTGTTTCTGTCGCACTCTACAGCTGGTGTAATCACGAACAGATAAAATTTTTACTGTCGATCTTTGAATTTTAATCACGAGAAAGAAGCTTTGAGTTTTTGTTTCTTGTGAAATATTTATTATACTGAAAGGAAGTTTTCTAAATCGATTACCTTTTTGCTAAATGAAAATTGTACCCTACTGTAACTTTTATTAGGGAAAAATGAACTCCGAATAATCGGCGGCTTTTTATTAGGTGGGGAATTTCTGTCATGTGCGTGTAATTTACGAAAAGTAAGTTTAGGCCGTTAAGTTGCTTAATTTTGCTTTCAATATTGAAAGTAAAGTTATGTCACTTATTTTGGGTTGTTCCATTTTTAATAGAATTTTACACATTAAAAAACCTTTAAATCTTGAAGACTACATTTTTCGTATATATTTCCCAATTCTCTACATACATCGTATAATAATTCAGGAAGTATACTCGGAAAGATTTTCCTATGCTTCTATTAGATGAAATCCTCTTTTTCCTCATACGTGTGGAGATTTAATAATTTTGCCGAGAGTAATTTTAATTTTGGTACCCATGAATGATATAAAACTCTGTTAGTTTAACAATAGTTCTATTAGTTCATCAATACTTCTATTAGTTTATCAATACTTCTATTAATTTATCAATAGTTCTATTAGTTTATCAAAGTTATAGCATGTATATTAACAAATACATGCTATTTAATTATCTTCCAATCAAAATATTTTATAAGTACATTTCATTTATTCTAAATGAAAAACGCGGTACGTATATTATACATATTATTTGAGCATTTTAAAAGCGAACCCCTTAAAAATCTCCTAGTATTCATGCAAACTCTCCATCACGAGTTGAAAACAAGCCACTGTTATGAGCGAAGTATGAGATCGATTTAAACCTAATAATCATCGAAACAATTTAATCCAAAACCTTGTTGGATTTTATCTACAACAAAAGGGGAAATGCAGCCAAATGCATTATTTACTTACGATAAGTTTTGATTGGTTGAACTGTCTGTTTAAATATTTGAACAAGCTGCGCACATTTAACTATACTCTCTTACCTTTTTAGAGGTAAAGAAATAGATCCAATTGCACAATTATTTTCACTCACGAAACTTCAATAACTTGAAGAATCTAACAAAGCTGCCATATTTGACAGACAATGCTCTGAATGTTATTTTTATTACATCACACATGTGAGACCAAAACGTTTTATTTTATCTGTTTTATTTACCTCAATCCAAGCAGCTGTAGGTAGATAGTTAATAAACATAGCACTGAAGCAACACAACGGGCGATTGATGACGGTCCGGGATCCATCTCTAAGGGAACGATCCGAGAACAATACCTGATCTAGCACCCCACTCTCCGAACTTTCCCTCCACGCCAACGTGAGGACATTTCAGGCCAAGACAGATTTAACGTGAACTAGCGTCTCGTGTACACGATGGTCTTTCTCTAATCCAAGTTTCGAACTGGCAACACTAATCCGTTGCTCTTTTAACTGGGCTAACGCGACCCCAATTCTAATTATGATGTAAAAAATAGGAAATGAACTTAACAAAAATTATTTTTCTTAAAAATTCGAAAACTTTTTTTATCAATTCTAATTTGTGTTTGTTTTTTGATATTCAACTAATGCTTCAGATAATATTGTATATCTGTAGTATCTGGAACATTATATTGGCCGAAAGAAGAAAAATAATCATTTTCGAGAATTCGAAAATGATTTTTTTTTTTGGACTATCATAGATTAGTTTTCGTGTAAATTTCATACCTCTTGATTTTGTTTTGTTCTTTTGAAATGCATATATAACTATCTTTCCTGCTTGATGTGATGGTGGGTAGGTAATTGAATTAACGCCACACTGGAGGAACACAACGGGCTATTGATGACGGTTTGGGATCAATCCGGAAAGGAAAGATCCGAGGACAACACCACGTAATTTTGAGCCACAGATGACGAGGCAACACCTGAGCTCTGACAACCCACTCTCCAAACTTCCACACCACTAGCACCTGTACTCTTGTTATTGTATATTTTTTGTTGTGAATTTTAGTTTTCGCTCTCTTTTTTCATTTCTCTCTGTTTCGTAGCAAATCAGAAAATTACTCGCATTGAAATATCTAAGATTTGATGCTCATGCTTATTAATTATTTAAAACTATCGGGTGGTTTTAGTGTGCTCTACTTCATTTTCAGAGTTCGACAAGTCATTTAATTTTTGTCAATAGTTTCAGTCCACTTGGTTCTTCATTCCAATATGGGTATAATACTGGAGTTACAAATATTCCTCGCATTGAAATATCTCAGATGTGATACATGTGCATGTTTTTTAAAAATATTGGATGTTTTTAATGCGTGCTATTTCATTTCCAGGGTTTGACAAGTCATTTAGTTTTTGCGATAGCTGCAGCCGCTCTTGGTTCTTCATTCCAACATGGGTATAACACAGGAGTTACAAATATTCCTCAATTAGTAAGTTGAATATAAATTATTTGAATTACATTTTTTGTATTCGATTCCATTAAATTAGATGTGTATAAGTTCAAACCAATCTTAATTCATTCGAATGGAGATAGTTATCAATTCCTCTCATGTTAAGTATAATTCCATAACAGGACAAACCTGCTTTCAAATGTTAAAATACTCAAATGCATTTTTATATGAACATTATTTATACGTGAAATATTTTATTTTAGTTGGTTGGGTTGGGATTTATGGAGCCTTATTTCTTTTATGTCTCATTTAGGAGTCTATCAATAGTCAATAAGTTTGGTATATTTACAGCCAATGAACAAATATAATTAATAATAACCAACCTAATGTAGTATAACTAGACGCGTGTTGGATCAATAACTGGTCAAATCACTATGCTGAACTTGTAAAAACAATTAAATGAAGTTATCACCTTTTAAAATACAAATATAACCAATTTTAATCCCCTTCAACTTACCAGACCCTAAATATAAAAAATATTTACAATGCAATTATCAAGTACCTGCAAGGAACGTTTTCATGAATATTAACCACTAATTAGTTAACTTCTAACTGATTCAGTCTACATACTTCTATTCCAATTTTAGTTTAATAGATATTTAAAAAATATTACCTTTGAACATTTAAACTGTTAGCTAATTTAAAATTCTTTCAGCTGTTATAACAGTATACTATTAAGCAGTGATTACTTGCTTTTCCCATTTGCGTACACTTTGGCATCTTTTTCCATAAATTGTACTCTTCACAATTGCAGAAGGCTTGTAGTTCATACAGTTGCTGTTATTTCAAAATTACGTATTGAAATTAATGAAATTAGCTCAATAATGGAATTGAAATGAAATTTAATACAGATGCGAACATGTCTATTTAAAATCGAAACATAAAATGTACTTTGAGTTGAAGTTCCTATATTATACTCTATAACAAAAAAAAAATCGACGCACCAAGGAGGTGCAGATTTACAGTGGTGCCGAGCCAATCAACTTGGAACGGTGCTGACTGGAGTGTATAGTCTTTAGTGACGAGCTCCATTTCCAACTGTGTCCTGACGACAACCGCAGACATCTAAGGAGACGTCCAGGGCAGCGTGGGGATCCTGCCCTTACTATCGCCCACCACACTTGCCCATAACTGGGCGTTATGATCTTGGGTGCCATCTCCTTTGATAGCCCCGTGGAAGTCATTTCTGGCACACTTACAGCACAGCGGAACGTAGACGACATTCTACGAACGGTTGTGTTACCGTTCCTTTTGCGACACCCCGGACTAACTTTAACAAGATAATGCCTGGCTGCACATAGCATGTGTTGCTATGAATTGTCTTCAAGATTTCCCAACACTTCCTTGGCCAGTTAGGTCTCCTGATCTTCCATAGAGCACAGTTTGGGATGTTATGGGAAGGCGATTGCAACCATCCCGGAATGTTGACCATTTAGTCCGACAGTTGGAGACAATTTGGCAAGAAATTCCACAGGACACCACCCGGGAGCTTTTTAAGTACATGCCACACCGGGTGACAGCTTGTATCCAGACCAGAGGTGAACCAACGCCTTATTGACTTCCTCCCTTTGTAACGGTCAAACTATGGAATAAATCATTCAATTGTTCTGAAATTTTAATCGTTTGTTTTTCTATGTATGTTCTTCACATTCACCAATTTTTATCGCAATCGGACAACTCTTCTTGATGCGTCGATTTTTTTTTGTTATAAAGTGTAGATTACAAAAACTTGCATTACATTAATATAGTATATATATAGGATTAGTTATTTTAACTTATTAATCAACAAACTTTACTGTTTTACAGATTATTTATAAAACACGAGATTTTGAGCTTATTTTGAGATGGCAATTAAAAAATCAGATTCAACTTGTGTCAAATCACGTGGTCTTAAATCTAAAATTACATTCAGCTATTCAAGACAGAAGGTAGTCCTGACCACATTTGGTAGCGTTAATTTAATTACATAACACATTTAACAACAGCTCTTCATCTCATCATCGAATTACAATATTTTTGTTTTAAGGCTGAAACAATAAAATGAAAAAATAATTACTTCATCAACACGAACATTGTTTTGGGCTCTAATATACACATTCCTCTCCAAAAAATGTGACACCTGCTGCCACATATCGAACTATATGAGTTTTGTTATTGTAGAAATCTGTTTTGGGTTAAAGATAAATAACAGGTTCCGCTCTCAAAAGTACATTCACTTTTCGGTTTTCTATTCAGATACTTTTAACGTTTTCTCACCTATTTTATTGATAGATAGAGATGACTGTAAAACAAAAATTTAAGCTAGACAACTAAATACAGCTGTTTCAATGCTTAACCCTCCTGGTTGTCTCGACAAGGCATTTCGTCATCCGAAAAACTGACTAGATCTTGATGATGAGATATCTTGTACATCAAGCTCTAATGATTAGAAGAAAGCCGACCAGAGCTTGAACTCGTCATCATCAAGAAATAAGCAATATCTTGACTACGAGGTTTCTCGTCATTAGGAAAATTGGTCAGATCTTGATAGACGAGATATCTCGTCGAATCCACTTAAGAGGGTTAAACATGCCATTTTTAATTGATGCCAGTGGCGGATCACCCACACACTCCTAGGTGCAGTAGGAGCGATTGGTATTGCAGGGCCTTAAAATGGGGAAAATATTGTTGTCAAATAAGTGTTTTTCAGAAAATTTCATATAAATCTAAATAATTATCAATTTTGTACTTTCATTTATTAAGATTATAAATTGTAGCTTGTTAAACATAAAATCAGCCGACTATTCTTGAATAAAATTATCAATATATATGTTGGTCAACAAACTTGAGAATTATAAAGAGAGATATCTGCACTCACATGGTCTCGAAAATGATTTGATCCGTCACTGAATTGATGGTTTAGTTCTATTCATTAGAGATCCTTTAATGTTCTAGACTATTTATAAATCTTTGTTTTCTTGTTCCATATAGCTTATTCAAAAGTTTATCAATGAAACATACTACGACAGGTATGAGACAGCGGCTGGTGATAGCACAGTTACATTCATCTTTTCCATTCTTGTTTCCATATTCTGCGTGGGAGGTATGGCCGGAGCCCTCACGACAGCTTTTGTTGCTGAGAGATTCGGCCGAAAAGGTGGACTCTTGTTAAACAATGTGTTTGTGATCTTAGCCGCAATATTCATGGGCTCTTCGAAAGCAGCCAGCTCATACGAAATGTTGATCATAGGCCGATTTCTGATCGGGTTTAATTCAGGTAAAGTATAGTACGTATTTAACCAACTTCTAATTGATGTATGTTGCCTTCACGTATTCTCATATTAATTTCTTAACAATCACTATCATTTAACATTCGCATCCACGGAGGTTTAATGATATTTGTCGGTTCACTTGCTTTCCAATGCGTCCAGAAATTGTACCGCACCAAACGAAATTTTTTTGACTCATTAAAGATCTCTCAAACTCATCAGGCTACAATAAACATCTTACAAATTCTATGCACATATGTACTACATAAATTATGTTAGTATGTTCATCATTTAGTAGTTATCGCACCCGCTCAAAAGTGACTCCTCAAAATCCATCGCTTTCCATTGGAATAAAATCTCTTCGTCTACAATTCCTTGGAACCTAACCTTCTATAATATGTTAACAGCGCTTTTATCATTTCAAGAGTTCTAATTATTTAAAGCTTAAAATCAATTATAAAACATTTTTATAATCAACATGTAGTAAAAGAAAAGTTTTAGTTCTAAATGTTCTCCCAAACGTCTTTTAAACGTAATACAGTACTGTGACACAAATAATAACAATGCTAGCTCCAATACCCAAGAGAGAGAGAGGTAGGTAAGTATTTTAATTTATATCGTATTAGAGCAACACAACGGGCTATTGACGACGGTCCGGGATCAATCCCCTAATGGAAAGATCCGAGGACAACACCACGTAGATTTGAACCAAGGTCAGAAGACGAGGCAACACCTGAGCTGGCACCCCACTCTCCAAACTTCAACATCACACCAACGTGAGAGAATTTGAGGCCAAGACGGATTTAACAGGCATCAACCCCTTTTGTACACGATGGTCTTTGGTTGGATTTGATCTCGCAACCCTCAGATTACTAATTCGATGCTCTTCCAACCGGGCTATGCCGACCAACCGGTATAGTGGTTAAGGTGTTAGCCTCTGGATCGGAAGGTTCCTGGTTCGAATCCGGGTCCGGGCATGGATGTTTGTAAACGTATGGTGTAGAGGCGGCTGGTGCACCTTAAATCTGTCGTGGCCGAAAGTCCTCACGTTGGGTTGGCGTGGAAGTTTGGAGAGTGGGGTGCCAGCTCAGGTGTTGCTTCGTCATCTGACCGTGGTTCAAAATTACGAGGTGTTGTCCTCGAATCTTTCCCTTAAGGGACTGATTCCGGACCGTCGTCAATAGCCCGTTGTGTTGCTCTAGTACGACGTTAAGTAAAATTACCATTACCATTACCAACCGGGCTATGCCGACCAACCGGCATAGTGGTTAAGGTGTTAGCCTCTAGATCGGAAGGTTCCTGGTTCGAATCCGGGTCCGGGCATGGATGTTTGTAAGCGTATGGTGTAGAGGCGGCTGGTGCACCTTAAATCTGTCGTGGCCGGAAGTCCTCACGTTGGGTTGGCGTGGAAGTTTGGAGAGTGGGGTGCCAGCTCAGGTGTTGCTTCGTCATCTGACCGTGGTTCAAAATTACGAGGTGTTGTCCTCGGATCTTTCCCTTAAGGGACTGATCCCGGACCGGCGTCAATAGCCCGTTGTGTTGCTCTAGTACGACGTTAACTAAAAATTACCATAATTACCATCCAACCGGGCTATCGAGACCCACAAGAGAAAGAAAGAGAGAGTGAGAGAGAGAGATCATTTAATAGTTTGTATACACCTATAGACAGGCGCTTTCAAGCGAACTTCATAACGACGTAAACCATTTTCAGAATTTTCTTTCAGGAGGCACATCCATTTATTGGAGGTTGCCGGTAAATAAACTAGATCTCAAGTTTCATTTCTATATATATCACTAGCCACTGCGTGGCAAGCACGGCGTTGCTCGTAACAGTTCTATTCGTGGGGACCACTGCTCACTAACCCCCGGTGATTTCTACGAATTCCATTTGGTTTACGAAGCAAACCAAATGGGAATTCGTAGCCTATTGGATAACGCTCATTGTCAAATGAGGCCAAGTTGTAATTCGAAGCGATCCAATCGGCGTGACGTCACAATGTCTTGCCAAAATCCTTCCCTTAATTGCTACGCAATTCCAAAAACGATCGCAATAGCACATTGTGAGGGTCCTGTGCGACGTTAATTAAACACCTACCAAAAACAATCGCGAAGACGTTTTCAAAGGACATAAAAGTCGGGACGTCATTGTCTAATGCGCCCATATTTGTATTGCAAAAATAAAAAAAATTTCAATTGAAAAAGTATTTATTTAAAGAAAATCAAATGTAAAATTTTCTTTATATTTCAAATCCGTTGAAATTTTTAATCTTTCTTTAACGATCCCGATTTAACAAAAAGGAATTAAAGAATGCCATTCAAAAGTTTTTTTATTTGTTTTGTTTTCCTTGGCTGGAATTGTTTTAGCGCAGGAAATGGAATTTGATTTCTCGAATACGATCAAGGTCAAATTTGTATGGGAAAAAATATAAAAGTTACAATTTAAAAATGATTTATTCAAAGAAACTCATATTTTAGGTATCGATGTAATGTGAAATTTTCAACAGATTTCAAATCCGTTGAAATTTTTACTCTATCTTTAATGACCTAGGCGATAGAAAAAAGATCTACATAACTCCAGTTAAATAAAGCGTACCAAACAAATAAAAAAAAACTATTTGTATGTTATTCAATGATTCAGTAGACACTCTTGAATTGAACATAGTTTTTACTATCCATTTTATATAATATAACTTTATGGACTACAAGGGCTTAGATATACAAGGGTTGTTCAAATGAAATGGTACGAAACGACACTGTGGGTATAAATGAAGACTTTATTCAAAGTATACACCATAGGCCGGAGCACAACGATCCCATTGATTAACGAGCCGAAGGATTCCTTGTTTCCAGAATTCCTGTGGCCGTGACGAAACCCAGTCCTTCTCAGCGTCCTTGAGTTCGTCGTCCGAGTTGAAGCGCTTCCCTTTCAGATGTTTATTCATGGGACCAAACACATGGAAATCGCAGGGCGACATGTCCGGGCTGTAGGGCGGATGGTCAAGCTGCTCCCACTTGAACTTGGCCAGTTCAGCTTGTGTGACCATGGAGACGTGTGGACGCGCGTTATCATGGAACAGAACCACACCCTCCGTCAGCAGCCCCGGTCTTTTGTTCTTGATGGACCTGCGTAGGCTTCGGAGTGTCTCACAGAACACATCGGAGTTAATGGTTCTTCTATGCTTGAGGAATTCAACAAGTAGCGGACCTTGGATGTCGAAAAAGGTGAGCAACACCTTCCCTGCTGACGCCACGGCTTTGAACTACTTTTTAGGGGGAGGTGACGACGCATGCTTCTACTGCATGCTGTCCCGCTTTGTCTCTGGCTCGTAGTGATGGCACCAGCTCTCATCACATGTGACGATCCGCTCCAGGAAAGCGGGGTCTTCATGATACCGAAACAGATGTTGAAGTGCTAGCCCCATACGCAGTTCCATTTGCTGGTCGGTGATCTGCTTCTGAACCCACTGCGCGCTCACCTTCCGATGTCGTGAACAATTGTCCACACTGTTCCAACACTGACATCCACCTTCAATGCCAACATTCGCAATGCGACACGCCGATCACTTCTCACTAGGTCGTCCACCTTGTCGATGAGATTGGCCGTGACGATTGTGTTTGCCTGGCCTGGTCTCGGGTCATCAACCAAACTCTCACGGCCTGCACGAAAACGGGCACACCATTTTCTGACTTCTCGGACATACAGTCTTCCCCGTATACGGTCACCATCCGGCGATGAATAACGGCCGGTTTAACACCTTCCGCGTCAGCAATCGGATAACGCCTCGCTGCTCCTCAATTGTCGAATTTTGCAATGTGAAAGCCATTCTATCCTCACACGCACTGCCGCGTCAATTGCACAGCGCTCTTCATAAGAGCCTCTGCTCTCTACTGCGCATGCTCCGATCCACGCCGGAGATTCCAATCGCATCCCTAGATGTCTCGCTACGTTCTCCCATAGCGGCATAGGCAAATATGTTAACGGTTACGTTGTTACGACGTTTCGTACCTTTTCATTTGAACACCCCTTGTATGTTCTATTACATCAATTTGAAATGTACTTCTTTCATACTAAATAGTTATTTAAAACTAGAATTGTCAGATTAAATTTTTTCAAAAGCTTCAGAGGTTAGTTTTAAATTATTTTGTCATTGTTTCAGGTTTGAATGCTGGACTGGCACCCATGTACCTAGCAGAGATCTCTCCTCTTCATCTCAGGGGTGCAGTGGGGACGATATATCAGCTAGTAATCACCATATCCATTTTAGTCTCTCAAGTGTTGGGATTGCCTCAAATTTTGGGCACGGAGGATCGATGGCCATTTCTTTTCGGTAAATTATTACTCTTCTGCTCATACAATCACCCACAATCCCTTTCAAAGCGATCCTTATAATTAATATTCATTGGAAAGATAAAAGTTTAAATATTGAATATTCATCAAGAAATAAGAAAGCAATGACCATGGGAAATTATTTTTGTCATTGTCTCAACCATCTTCTCACATATTCATATGTCTACCCTACCGTATCAATCCCTTCCATAATGATAAAGTAAAAAAAATGAATTTCCAGATAAATAAAGTTTGAATATTTGCTGAATATTATTTAAAATAATTCATTTTGTAAATATTTACGGAAAACTATAGTCATTCGTATATTTTAATCAACTGATGTATCATTTGTATGGTCTTACAATAATTCATAGTAAACATAAGAAAACATTCTTAAAATTTTTTTAAAGTGATTAAATTTTAAATTTTTACACGAAAAATTTAGTTTTTAAGTATTTGTTTTAAATGAAATCCTGGCTACGCTATTAGATTGTATTCCAATCTTTATATTGATCTGGTTTTTTTTAAATAAAATTTACTGTTTTTACCTCAACAAGTCAAATGGAGCTATTCAGTAGAGCTAATTCGAAAATGGGTTCACATTTAATTCAATAAAATTTTTATAACGTCTAAAATTAAATGAACGTTAATTTTTTTTAAATTTCAATATTTTAAATATAATGATTTTCCATATTTTATTGTAAAATACAGAAAAGAAAGTTTTTTGATAATACTCGGGGAGACAGGATTTTGTATCTTCTTTTTTATCTACATAATTTTCAAATAAAAACTTCCGTTCACAAATAAAGAGCCAAGTATTTTCGACAAATCATTTGAGAAAAGTAGTGGCTTAAAGCGACAGCATGTTGAAAGAATATTTGTATTCCAAATGGATCTAGTGAAATCGGCGATTTAAACATTTCATAGAAGTGTTCAAAATCTAGACAGCCTTGATTTCCAATTGAGAAACTCGTAACAATAACTCGTCAATCTTAATCCAGAATTGAAGCTTTAATACTATTTTTCTCTCCATCTCAGTCGAGTTAGAGAAGTAAGAATGGCGTCGAGCTTCATTGATGTAATGAGGCTCGTCTGAACTTTTGGCTTTCTCCTTAAGTCGCTACAAACAAGGGCTGATTTTTGCGTAAGAATATTTTTAATAATCTACGGTAATTTTCCTCGAAACTCAGTACTATTATGGTTCTACTTCGTGTCTGATGGAAAAACATAAAAGCCGGAGTGTGAACTTTCCTCATAGACATCATCGAGAGAGACGAAGCATAATACTGAGGCACACGTTATTAAAATAAATATTGATTTCGTAATCAATATTTATGACATGAAGTATTTATATTTCAAATTTAGAGTACAATAATGTATCTTGAGAATGAATTCATTCAAATTCTGACAATTAAAAAATAACCAATCATCAATAATAACAATCTTTACAAGTGAATAGGATGTCTGTTTCTAATTATTTACCAGTAGAAAACAATTTGTGATGTATTATATATAACTATTAGACTATGCTTGTATTAAAATGTATACACAAGGAAAGTGCCGACCAACCGGTATAGTAGTTAAGGTGTTAGTCTCTGGATCGAAAGATTTCTGATTCGAATCCGGATCAGCGTATGGTGTAGAGGCGGCTGGTGCACCTTAAATCTGTCGTGGCCGAAAGTCCTCACGTCGGGTTGGTGTGGAAGTTTGGAGAGTGGGGTCCCAGCTCAGATGTTGCCTCGTCATCTGACCGTGGTTAGAAATTACGTGGCGATACACCGAATGACTTAGGCTGGGACGGTGATAACTAGTTGAATTAAAATGTTCACCTGGTCAGTAATACAGCAAGTGTGTGTGCAAGAAATGATAGAATAACCAGAGATTATATACAGTCCAGTCACATTAATGTGACCACCACCTACTTTCGACGTCAACGTGAAATAACCAATCACAAAAGGCAGGTGGCAGCACATTGCAGTGGAGTGTATATAAAGGATGTCCTAGGGCATCGGAAAGCATTTCAATCGTTGGCGTAATGCAGAAACGTAGCGATTTATCCGAATTCCAAAAGGGCATGATTATTGGCTTTCGGGCCAAGGGTGGAAGCATTTCGGAAACGGCTAATTTTGTGAACTATTCGCGTACCACCATGGTAAAAGTATACCGTGCATGGCAAAATGGCACTATCCAAAATCAGCGACGTGGCATATGTGGTGCACCACGGGCTATAGATGACAGATGCGAACGAAGGCTACGGAGATGCGTTCGGGCGATTAGACGTGCAACTGTTGAGCAACTGACCGCCCAGATGAACCAAGGGACTACCAAGAGTGTAGCCTCAACAACTGTGTCAGCGAACGTTGCTGCGCATGGGCCTCCGCAGCAGACGCCTGGTTAATGTACCTATGCTGACTCCTGTTCATCGGCGACGAAGGCTGGAATTTGTACGCCAGTACCGCAACTGGACGTCCACTGAGTGTCGACAGGTGGCTTTTTCCGATGAATCACGTTTTATGCTCCATCGGACAGATGGTTGTTGGCGTATACGGCGTGAAACGTCTGAAAGCAAACACCCTGCAACAATTTCCATGGATCCTCAACCGCGTAATCTAGCGCAGCTGGCCACGGCACTGGAGTCGGCATGGCTCAACATAGCAGTGAACACCTTCAGAAACCTAATTGACTCTCTTCCTGCACGTCTCGCAGCGGTCGGCTCAGCCAAAGGTGGATATTCTGGCTTTTGACAGGTGGTCACATTAATGTGACTGGACTGTGTATTTTAAGAGCTCTAAGATGGTGGTTTTTATCCAAGGAACAGTTGAATCGATCCATTTGCTCATGTAAGGGAAAGATTAGTAAAAGAAATAACTTAAATGTCATTTTACCTAAGTTTAGTAAAACCTTTTAACATAAACTATTATAAAACCTTAATTTTAATCATTAGTCTATTAATTCATTTACACTCTTAATTCATGGATTTGAGTATAGGTTTTTGGCGCAAGATCTGCAATTCATTCTTGGATTCTACTTGATGTGTTTGAGACATCACACCCAACCCAAACAACCACTATTTGATGTAGTTGAAACTAATTTCTTAAGCAAATCTATATAGTAAGTTAAAACAATATCACAAGTATTCAGGAGTAACAAATAAAATGTGCTATTAGGAAAGAAGGTGCAGTCGAAAAAAACGAACATCCTCCTTTATTTCGAGCACTATCCATACTAGAAAAAATTCAAAGGTATTCAACAAGGAATAACGTCCTCTACAAATTCAAATTCAAAATAATTGCATAAGGGGCGTCTTCATATCAAGATTTGCACAACACCGAAATCATTTGAAATGGAAACACCATGTTTTGACGCCATATCAGGTTCTGCATCTCGTGAAATTAGTCTAAATATCAAATTTCATTACTTTACTACCATTATGTATACAGGGTGACAATTATTGAGCTATATGCAATAAAAAATAAAATTTTCAAAAACTACTGAGTTCAAAAATGTTATGCAATTCTAAAAGTAAGTACAGATATTGGAATTTAGTTTATGACGTGTTTCATATGCTTGCCATCAATGGCTATGATGTGGCTCAGACGAATAGCAAAATTCTGCAAAACTCGCTGAAGTGTCGACACATTGATGCTTTCGATGACCTCTTAATTGGCAGTTTTGAGCTCAGCGATGGCTTTGGGGTTATTTGTGTAAACTTTGTCTTTAATATTGCCCCACAAAAATGAGTCACAAGGGTTGAGATAAGGAGAATAGGGCGACCAAGCGATTCCCATTCCACTGGCCTCTGGGTACCCCATAGCCCGAATGCGCTCTGCAAAGTGCTTTCCAGGACTTCAAACACTCTACCGGTCCGATGGGGCCGTGCTCCGTCCTGTATGAACCACATCTTTTCGGAATCAGGGTCACTTTGGATAATAGGGATGAAATCATTTTGTAAAATTTTGACATATCGTTCAGCATTCACCGTACCTTCAGTGAATATCGCACCGATTATTCCGCGATTTGACATTGCACACCAAACAGTAATCCGTTTGGGGTGGAGAGACTTCTCGATCGCGAAATGGGGATTTTCAGTCCTCCAAATGTGCCAATTCTGTTTATTGAAGAACACATCCAAATGAAAGTGGGCTTCGTCGCTAAACCAAACCATATTCACATCAAATTCTTGTTTGCCAAATGTATCGACAATAGTGTTGGCGAAACACAAACGCTGTTCAGTGCCAATGGTGCTCAATGGCTAATGAGTTTGAATTTTGTAAGGAAAGAGCTGCAGGTCTTGAAAAACAATTTGTCGCAAAGTCTCCCGGTTGATTCCGAACTGTTGTGCAACTCGTCTGATCGATTGCCTTGGGCTTTTTTGAAAGACAGTTCGTGTTTTCTTTTTCTTTTCAAGCGTTTTCACACTTGCTCGACGACCAACATTGCCAACACTGTCATCACAAACACTACCAGTTCTCTCGAACTTTTGAATCAAATTTTTTATTCTTATAACACTTGGACCGGTTGTCTTCAGCTTGTACTCGGTCGCAAATTTCCTTTGAGCAGCAATCGGGCTGTTATTGCTCGAATAGTAGTCCTTGGCGATCGATATATGCTCAGAAACGCTGTATTTCGACATATTCACAGAAAAATGAACAACAATAAAAGTGCGCATGCTCAAAAAAAATCCCAACATACCCCGCATTCAACAGCCAAGTTTTCACTGAATCTCACCTACGGTTCAAAAGTTATCTAGGTTTTTTTCATATAGCTCAATAATTGTCACCCTGCATATATATCCTGAGATATTCTATTCTAAAGTTTGTATCAATTTTAGGGATAATCTCGACATAGAAAGTGTGAATTTGTAGATCGAGATTAATTGCAGTTATAGCTACCCAAATTTAAATTTCCACACTCTTTCAAACGTATTTTTTAGCGATCAGAGAATTATTATATTTATTACGGAAGTGCAAACGATTTGAAACTTACGTAATCATATTTACTATGCAAGTGAAAACTATCCGAGAATTAATATTCAAGGTTTTTAAAACATTTTTTAAACTATTGGTTGCCTCCTAAAATTGCAATAATGAAGATAATTTAATGTAGCGCAGAAACTAACTATCGGAATGAGCTGAAATTTCGCATGGCCATACTAGAAGTCGTTCTAAACCGATTCCCATCAAAATAAAATACGGTTCTAATTTATAATTTTGCAAACATGCATTTAATAATTAGTGTTTCATACTAAAAACTATTTTTTAGATAAAATATTACATGGATTATATTTGGGTTGTTTATGGTACAAGATATCAGCGCGATATAAATTTTATTTAGGAATATATGCATAAAAGTGCGAGAAACTGATTTAACATTAGGAGCTTCAATATTTCTGTACTCATAACTTCGAAATGGTAAGATCAAATGACATGAAATTTGGTATATGAAGTTAAATTTTTATATAGATTCGAAATTGTGTGTCGAAATATGGGGCTCCAATTGGAAATTAAGAAGTTAGTGTTATTTTAATATGACGACGGCCGCTTATGCAAATTTTATAAATTTGAATTTATAGAAGACGTTTGGTTCCTGTCAAACCTCATTGAATTTTCCCTAAGGTTAAAATCGCTTGAATGAAGAGGGGTGTTTTTTTTTCCCCAAGAGTGCACATTTAAATGCGTTGTTTAAAATATTAAAACAATAAGTACTTTTTTGGAACAAAACGTAGTAAACAAGTTTTAATTACCGAAGGATTTATAAAATTAGCAGCATCCTTTGACATATTGGTCCACTTTCGGACCAGTATCTTGAAGAATTGAATTTTTCGAGATTGAAAATATGATACTTCAAAATGACCAAAAATGTAACTGTTTGCAAAATATCATTCGATTCGAAGATGCTGTAGTGCCTGAATTTTAGTGAATTCACCCTGTACACTTATTTTAATAAAAAAATTCGATTTGACATGAAAGTTCCTGTTGAAAATCGTCTTCCCGTCTATGTGATGAAAATACTCGATCCTTTTTGTTTTACAAAGGTAAACTGAATAATTCAGAACATTCACACACACAGGAAGTATCATTTTCTATTTTTTATTGAACTCTAGTGTATTGAATTGATAAAACACAAATTCTATTTGATAAAATACAAATATACATAAAAATAAACATATCTCATTGCCTTAGACTACTTTGAATAATTTGTATTGGAGTATCTTTAGTGCGCTTTAATGGAATATGTTATAATCAAAAGGGAATTCAATTTTATGGTCAATTCCGAACTTGCGAAAGTGAAAGGTTCTCTTCTCTGAACAAAAATTAAATTTGATTAGAAATATTAAAGAATACTTTAAGTGTATTTAAATTATTTCCGAATCATATAAAAAGATTTTAGGGATTAAATAAAACCATGCAAATTAAAACTATTTTACTGTCGGGATAAAATGTAAATTACTACTAAGTAGGTAATAGATAGTTGAATAACCTACCGTTAAAATTCCCAGACAATTTAATGTTTTAATAATTTTAATACATCATAGCTTAATTCTTACATGATTAAATGTTTAGTGTTTTTTATTTATCTTAATTTTTAACCCTCCTAAACGACCTTGCAAAACCACTAGCAGATGGACGATATAACTCGTCATTAGAAGAAAACTGACAGATCTTTTCATCACCAAAAACCGCAAATATCTTAGCGACGAGATATCTCATCATTAGCACAATTGGATAGATCTTGACGGACAGTATATTTCGTCGAAACCACTTTGAGGGTTAAGGAAGCCCATTTCGATTCTTTGGAATCGTATGATATTCGTATGATGGGTAAGACGTGGAATCCGTAACTACAACCTGAAATTTACAAAATTTACTGCTTTGTGATTAGATTCCCAAAATTTGTTAATTTAACTCCTTGTAGTTTTAGCATTCATATGTTTGATAGTAGACTCTTTTGAATATGAGTGAATACTATTGATCTACCCTATAGTAACTTTCCACAAAATTATTTTATTTTGTCTTCTCTTAGCTATGACTTTGGTTCCATCGCTATTCCAAATAGTCACTATGCCGTTTTGTCCCGAGTCACCCAAGTACATTCTCATAACACAAGGGAAGGACGTATCCGCACAGAAAGGTAATTGAATAACCATTACGGATATCTTTGTTTTCATTTTGCTATTAACTTTTCAGAATAATTACTCTAATGATATATGGTAGAAAATATACACCCCTTTCATGGCACAGAGTTACCTTTCCTCTCTTCTCTCTGAATTACATAAAATTACTTTCAGCAGAATAATTTTAACTATTTTTGTAAGAAAATTTTTTTAACTGAAAACTTTTCGATCATAATTTTTATATTAAATGTATTATATGAAATTTACATATCTGCATTTCCCTTCTAAAATCGTTGACAGTTACAATAGATTTTCAGTTAAGAAACTGAGTTGTAAAATTCAGGTGAAAATTACTGTGAAAAGAGAAAATAACAAAATTCTTGTAGATCATAATTTAAAATATATTTTAAAATTTATTTAAAAATATTAAAATTATGAAGTTTATATGAAATAGACATTATTTTATAGAAAAATCATTGGTATTATTAAAACCTAATTCTTGAAATATAACTTACGCAATTAATTTTTATTTCAAAAATTGAAATACCAAATTTTTAAAATTAGTTTAAATTTCTTTTTTTTTATGGGGGGGGGGTTAGGGTTATTATTTACGTGGTACGGTAATAGACAAAGTAAAATAATAATAATACTCACTGTGTTCCGATATTGAATTTAAAATGTTTGTTATTCTACTTTAAAAGAAGTTCAAAATAAATTCCTTTCTAGCTTTAACTTGGTTACGAGGGACAATAGAGGTTCATGACGAAATGGATGAAATGCGTGCTGAGTATGAAGCTATGAAACTTGTTCCAAAGGTATTGTGTATTAAAACTAACGTAATTTTTTTTAAACTGCATAATGATGACTTTCTAATACTTTTCCCATTTTTTCAGGTGACTCTTCATGAAATGTGGCATAATCCTGTTTTACGCACTCCTCTTTTCATATCAGTCATGGTGATGCTATCACAACAGCTCTCTGGTATCAATGCTGTAAGTTTGAACAGTTTTTTAACTCTATGAGGGAGGCATTTTTGTCCAGCTAAAAGAAGGCGTCGATAGCGTTTTCTGTACGTATTCCGAGCATGAAGTCACGACTGGTTTTTCGAATATGATTTCACCATTTCGCTAATAAAAGCTCGAAATTGGTACACACCAATTAGACTATACGCCAAATGTCACCAGCACAGCGGTAAACTACATTACAACACTGTCCCGATATGTATTATGTGAGAGAATTTGGATAATGGAAATAAAATTCTAACATTAGTCGGTACAGCTACACTCTACGTTTATGAGCGGTGGCAACGGCGTTGGCGATTTTTTTTTTTTTGGCGCACTTCTAGTAGCGAATTACGGTAGAGTAAGGCAACTCATCTGTCTATACTGTTATTGTGGTTTTCATGGCAACCTCGGCAAACGATAACTATGAATTTTCTTGAAAGTTCTTCCAAAATCCGTTAAAGGCGTTTAATTTCATCGGTTCGTTTGAAATTTTTTCTTTGCTTCCATTGGTTATTTTGATTTTTAAATATCCTTTGATTGCATTGGTCCATTTAATTTTTTTTCTGTGATACCATTTGTTTCATTTATTTGTATTTCTGCAGTTGTGGAATTTTTATTTTATTGGTAATATTTTTCACGAAACGTTTAAGAGTTTTGTTTTCTTGTCATTTGATGAATTTTCGTTTTTTATTATTTTTTCCCGGAACATTTCTGACGTATCAGGTTGTATTATTTCTTGCTTTTTTTCTTTTAAACAACTTTATTTTCAAAAGTTTTTGTCTTTAGTATAATTGATAAGTTTCAGGGTATTCTTACCCAACATACGCAGTTTAGATTTTCTGCTGGTTCCACAAATGTGTTTAAACTTACTATTTTATGCGAAAGTTTTTTTAAAATATAATTTTCAAAACGTTCTCAAATGTGTTTTCAAGTTTTCATTTTCCGTTGTAAAAAGAAAAATATTTTTTAAAGGAAAAGAGTTTTGAAATAATTATTTCCTTGACAACTTTAGAATTTCGACATAAAAAAAAAAAAAATTCGAAAATACCGTTGCCACCACTTATAAACGTAGACTGTAACTGTACCATTCAGTCTGATTTGTTTGTTTGAACTTGTTTTTACTGAAAAATTCTCATAAATGTTGAAAATACATGTAAAAAAACCCTTACGGTCTACGCATCATCATATCATTGAATAATTTCTTCTACCATCTTATGACATGTAGTAAGCATGGTTTCATTTCGATTCTGATCACTAGAAATTAACAAACCTTTAAGGTCACATATAAAGGTTACTTCATACTCAGCCATGCTGCGAGAGCGCCATAACTAAAAAACGGTAGATTTTTAGATTTTGAAATATTGGGAATCCAGGGAGTTTAAGTCCGTAACTTATAAGATTTCCGTAATTCAAATCGTGAAAGTGTCAAATCTATACTGACCAATAGCATAGCACTCAGTGTTTAGTATGACTTTGAAATTTTTTAAATGGTTCTCCAGGAAAAACACACTTTTTCAGTTTGGGCACTTTTGCAGCGATAATGAGATACTTAGCTCTACAATAATGGACCGGACAGCAAGATATGATGGTATAAGGGAAATAAACATGATTTAATAGGGGATTGGTCCCCCACGCGCTGCAATTACATTAGAAACCCTTCTGGGCATACTTTCAACAAGGTTTTGATGCACAGCTATGGGTATTTCTATCCATTCCTGCTGCAAGAATGTCGCCAGCTCAGCTGTAGATTTCGAACGTGGTTCCCTGGTCCGTAAGCGTCGATCTAAATCGTCCCACAAATGTTCTATGGGGTTTAGGTCGCTACTCTGAACAAGCCAAGGAAGACGTTTTACATCCATATCTTGATACCACTGTTTGACAGAGGCTGCAACATGACATAGAGCGTTGTCGTCCCGGAAGTAACATTCGTCCATTGAATAAAATTACCAGAGCGTAGGAAGAACCTGATTGTCCAAAATGTTCATGTAAGCGTTGACGTTCGATTTACCAGGAACAACACGCAAAGGTCCCAGGCCATACCACGAAAAACACCCCCAAACAAGTACACCACCACCACCGAACTTGACAGTTGGAACGATGCACTCGGCTAACAGACGTTCGCCTGGCATTTGCCAAACCCAAGCATGCCTATCCGACTGGAAAAGCGTGTAGCGTGACTCGTTGCTCCATAAAACAGTTTTGGACTGGACTGGAATATCCCTTTCGGAGCACCCACTGCTCAACACCACATTAAAAAAAGAAAGACATTTTAAATTAAACATAAGGGTGGGTTAATTTAAATTAAATTAATGTAAATCTAGGGTGCAGCAGTCCAGTTGCGACGTTGCAAACACCAAGCGAGTATGCCGGCTTTGTTGGTTGGTGTGATGTTTGGTTTGTATGCGGCAACGCATCCCTGGATATTGAGGGCGAGCAGTTCTTTCCGCAAAGTATTGGAGTGCACCGTAACCCCTGCTGCCTGTTGGAACTCACTGTTGATTTAAAGTGGTTTTTTGCGGTTTTTACGAACCTCAGGCTTCAGGCCACGCCGATCCCGTTTGGTCAGTTTACGGGGACGACCAACGTGGGCAATTCGTGTCCCAACTTCCGTAGTGTTCCACTTCTTCACGACATCACCAACAGTTGGCCGGTTTGTGTGTATGTGTGTTTGTTTGTAGCAGTTTTTGTTTGTGTTTTATATATATATATATATATATATATATATACCAGGCCTCGAAATAGATTTTTTAATTCAGGTGCACAAGGTGCACCTAAGTTTTTAAATTAGGTGCATGGCATGCACCTAGAGGGAAAAATTTAGGTGCACAATTTTATTTTCATGTGCACAGTGCACCTGTGCACCCGGGTATTTCGAGCCCTGATATATACACACTAGCCACTGCGTGGCTAACCCAGCGTTGCCAGTACCCGTGGTGTAAGGTATTAATTTGGTGTAAAATTTTCAGCAGATTTCAAATCCGTTGAAATTTTTAATCTATCTTTAACGATTCCTATTTTACGAGAAAAGAACTTAACAATTCCAGTCAAAATGTTTTTTATTAATTTGCTCTCCTTCGCTGAAATGGAATAGGGCAGGAAATGTAATATGTTTTTATTTTTATTTTAACGCGAAGGACAGAAAATACAATTTGTTTATCTTTGGAAAGCAAAAGTTCACGTGACGTCACAATCTCTTGCGAAAATCTAAAAGATTAAGAGAAAATCAAACGTATAAGGTATATATAGAAAAAGGTGTACAATTTTCCACAGATTTCAAATCCGTTTAGATTTTTACTCTACTTTTAACGATCTCTGAGATAGAAAAAAGCACTGAATAACGCCAGTGAGAACTTTAGTAATATCTTTTGCTTCACTGAAATCCGTTTCGCAGGAAATCAAAATGAATGAATCTCGAAACAAACGAAGGTTATTCGAATATGTTCTCTCTCATTCTAGTCGGGAGATGATAAAAGTTAGCATGGTTACAAAGGTGACGTGAGGGCGAAAAGTCTAAATTTTGACGTTTCTTCATTCTGCGGAAAAAGAAAGAACGGTAAAAAAAACTATTAAATTTATTTTAAAATGTTCTACATGGAATTTTAAAATTCGTGTTTAAAGAACCTGGTAGAAAATAAAACTATTAAATTCATTTAAAAATCTTCTAGATTGAATTTCAAAGTTCGCCGTCACTCAAAAATTGCAAAAAATTCGGATTAGCTGTATGTCATATCTCATTGCTGTAAGTGCCATAGAATCGTCAGGGTTTTGCGGCCGCTAATAAAACAAACAGACAAACACTTCCTTTTATAATATATATATATATATATATATATATATATATAATATACAATAACGGTATTTGGAATACAGGTAGTCTAAATTTTTTGCAATATTTGTACGAAGCATTTTTTAAAAATTCAATCTAGAACATTTAAAAATTAATTTAATGGAATTTAATTATTGTCGTATTCCATAGAATGGCAACAGTGTATAAAGAGATCACAGAGTCTAAATTGATTTTTTCCGTTTCCGATTGATTTTACGAGTAACGTTTTCAGCGGACGAACAAAACAAATGAAGTTTGAACTGGAGTTATGTAGTTCTTTTTTTATCTCCTAGATCGTTAAAGACAGAGTAAAAGTTTTAACGGATTCGAAATCTGCGGACAATTTTACAATAGATCGATACCTAAAAGTATGATTTTTTTTAAATAAATAATTTTTAAATTTGTTATATTTTATAATAACTTTTTTATAATAACTATAGTTAAATTTTTTATAATAACTTTTATATTTTTTCCAATACGAATTTGACCTTCGCGATCCATAAATCACAGCTTCCATTACCTGTGCTCAAACAATTCAAGCAAAGGGAAGCAAAACAAATAAAAAAAAAATTTTGAATGTTTTTTAGTTCTTTTTTATAAAATCGGGATTGTTAAAGATAGATTAAAAATTTTAACGAATTGAAAACTGCGAAATATTTTGCACCATATAGATATCTTACATTTGATTTTCTTTAGATAAATGCTTTTTCAATTGTAACTTTTTTTATTTTTGAAATACGAATATGGGCGCATTATACAATAGTCCGGGAGACAGCGATACTTTTGGTTCAGACATTTTACACCGACTGATTTGTGTAACAATAATTAGCTAATTTATAGGCATTGTTAAAAATAAAATTCAGATAATTATTTAGATATTAATCAAGAAAATATTATTCAGCTGGCTCGGTAGTGGTGGAAAAACCTTCATCTGCACAAATGAAGATACCGAGCACCCACTTCATATCAGGCTAATACAAACTCATCGCTTGCCTACAAGCCCCCACTCCGAAATTTTGGGACAGCTGTCACTCTAATTTGAGCATCTGCTCTTAGCGTCCCAGTACGCAGTTGCGAAGCGAAATGATCGGACGGTCTCGCATCAAAAATGTCGCCAGTCAAACAGAGCCTTTATTTTTTTTTTACAGAAGAAAGTTTGGGGAGCAAAAATGTTTGGAAACATTGAAAATCATCACGGGTAACAATTTAGCTTTTTAAGACGTGATACTACCAACACGAGTGATCGATTTTTCACTCCAAGTGTAAACAGCGATTTATAGCGTTACCGCCTAAATATCGAACATCATCTGTTTCTTCTGCGTAAGGAAATTCAATATATATTAAACTAGAGAAAATTAACATTTTTTTCTGTTCGTTAAAATTGATTTACTTTCGAGCGCGAGATAAGTTGCTTTCCTAGAATATGCATGTTATTTTGCCATCAACCCACGCCGAAAGTTTAAGCCGAGTTTCCACCGGAATTGCAAACACGCCCTCTCCCTCCAAACATCGAAGACATTCCGAGAAACGGCTTTAATTTTATCGTCAAGATCTCGTGTTGGGGTGGCGTTTTGGCGTGTTTGTAACATCAATCTAAAAAATGTCAAAAAAGAAAAAGAAACAAAAGAAACGAACGAAAGAAAGAAAAGAACGAAAAGAAAAGAAAAAGAAAAAAAGAAACGAAATTTTCTACATATACTTTTCAAATATATTTCTTTAATTTGTCTTCAGCAATTGTGTGTGTGTGTGTGTGTGTATATATATATATATATATATATATATATATATATATTCCCCCCTATAATTTTCCGAACTTTGTATACTATGTATTTTATGTAGTTTTTGAACGAATTTTTTTTTAAATTTTTTCTAATTGTTATAACCAAAACTCACGAAGACAATTTATAGTATAACTTTTAGAAGTTAATTGAGGCAAAAATGAAGTGATTTGTTATAAAATATTTTAAATGTATGAATTTTGTCTAACGTCAAAATATTTTATGTTTTGTAATTTCAATTAAAAAAATTTATATTTTGAAAATGTAAAACAGTTATTATAATTGCAAAATACAAAATGTATACCTACAGAAAAAATTTCAGAACAAAAACTTTAAAATTGAAGATTTTAGAATTTTGAGTCTCGCACGCTTTCGCGGAATCCCTCACGCTTTGAGCACCCCTTGCGGAGTTGGCGATATAAAGCGCTTTGAGAACCGAAAACTAGGGAAATTGGCAATCCTTCTCAATTTCTCGAGCAACCCTACTTCGTTGTTAAGAAGATCACCATCTTTTTCTCGCTGAGTGCTATGATTTTCCGTCTGATTTTTTTTGGATATTCTATATATATTATGTTGACATTCAAGATATAACATGATTATTTTTGTTTTACTTTATCTATCTCTATTGTAGCTACTTCGTAATATCGGTTGATATAAGAAGCAGGCGGTATAAGAAGTACCCCCATGTAATCAAATTGTATATGTTTACATTTATTTGAAATTTAATCAATCGTTATGATTCGTTATGATTTTTACAATATAAAATGATCACTTACTCTAAAACTCGTCAAATAGAAAGAGTTGATGAGTATGTATTTGTTTAAGATACGAGGGTGGAGGCGGGTAAATCAATTACGTTGTTTATTATGGTAATTATTCGCCCTTATAACCCAGTGTTTTTATTTTCATAATATAGTTTCTTATAAATCAAATCTCTTGTTTGATCGCCTACTTAATATAATCTCGTCACTGTTTGGGGAGACAATTAGTTATAGATATAAATTTAGTAAAAGTAGCTATCAATAATAAGTATTAAGATTTAACTAAAGTAATTTTTTGTAAACAAATATACTTTTTGATTAGTTTCACTTATTTGAGCTCAGGATTACAAAATTTAAATTGAAAAAATATTCTATTTTGACTGTTTTCAATAGCTTTCTCCGAAACAAAGTTTTTTCTAACTCATATCCTCTATATATAATTATAGCATTTGAATTTGGGCTGTTAAGGAGACAGAAATTTTTTACACATGTATTCTTAAAGGAAAAAAATATTTAAAGTTGTTTTATTTCATATTTATTGTTTACGATATTAGGGTGTGTCACATAAACATATATTATCTAACGTATTTAACATATATTTGTAGCTGAAGCAAAACATTTAAAACAGAAAAAAACTTGTAATAAAAAGACTCCTTTCTGAGTCAACAGATGCCAGCAAGAGGGTATATGAAACTTTCGTCTTGTCTCGCGTGGCCCGATACAGTTCTCACAGTTGGCGATACAGCCGGCTTTCTCCAACTTGCCAAGGGGTGCTGAAAGCGTGAGGGATACCGCGAAAGCGCACCCACAATGGGCTATTGCGATTGTTTTTGGAATTGCGTAGCCATCACCAGGGGTTGGCGAGGCTTATTGTTTTTTTCTTTTTTATGATAATGAAATTTGTTGCACAGGTAGTCCCTAATTTTTTGTGTCCAGTCCGAATTTTCAAATTTAATCTAGAACACACATTTTTGAATGAATTTATTAGTTTTTTTCTCCCATGAACCAACGTTTTCGACCTTTTTGTTTGCAGTGTAGACAAACCAAACTGTCTCCAAGCATGGATAGAATTGCTCATATCTCGGATTAATTAATTAATGCCCGGACACGTACTACTTATTTGAGTGAGTAAAACCATTTAAAATACGAAAGTAATTAGTTCCGCTGTGTATAATCAATTTATGTCATGGATAGTAATTGGCAAGATCTAGATACATACTCCAAGATTTCCGTTGACTCTTTAATATTTAAAAACTAAACACAACCAAAAATTATACATTTTCAAGTATAAAAGATCCGTTGCCCGCTTCTTACATGCTTGACAAAAAATAACGGTGGTTCTGAGTAAAATTATTTTATCTCCTTGAATATATGTATAAATATATGTATAACATATCTGGATGTATTGTGTCTAGGCTATTTTCTTCTCGACGGATATTTTTCTAAGTGCTGGTCTGAGTGATGAAGATGCTTTGAATGCCACATTAGGAATGGGTAGCATCAACGTGGTCATGACGATAGTATCCTTAATCCTGATTGAACGAGCAGGACGTCGAACTTTACATCTTTTTGGACTAGCAGGAATGATGACGATGACCATTCTTTTGACTATCTGTTTAGCCTGTCAAGTGAGTGAAATTTCCGATAGCTGAAATTTAAAAATACTATTAAATTGATCTTAGGAGAATAATATTCTGAAATCATTGCTTATCTTTTTCAGAGAAGTGCACCGTGGCTGTCGTACGTCAGTATTATATGTGTGATTACGTTTGTGGTGATGTTCGCTATTGGTCCAGGTAAGACTTTCAAGTAATAAAAGTAAATACATTTACATTAATTTATTTGATTTTATGAATATATGACTGAGAACCATCTTGTATACTTTAACTTGTAAGGAAGGCCAGCCTTACAGCTAGTTTATTATGATTGAATCAGATCTAATGCCCTAAACTAAGAAGTAATTATTACTAACTTAGCTTGATAAAATAAAAATTATAAAAAATTTCTGGTTTTTTTTTTACAGGTTCCATTCCATGGTTCTTAGTGACCGAGTTATTTGGACAAGGTGCGCGGCCTATTGCTACGAGTATCGCCGTAACAGTTAATTGGAGCGCGAATTTTGTAGTGGGCTTAGGATTTTTACCGCTTCAGGTAAAGTATAAAGAAAGGATTTTCTATTTTATTTAAGAAATATTAAGTCAAAACTTTGGAAATTTAGTGCTTGCTGTGGGTATGGAACACATTTCACATACCAAATTACGGAATGAGTATCTGAGGAAATCAACTTTTAATATACTATCGTATACATTCTGTTATTTACAATGTATTTTAAAATCTGAAAAAGCATCGTAAATAGAGCATTAGGCACATTGACGGGCAAGCAAAGAATATTAAAGATTTCAGTTGCTTTTTCGCCGTGAAGTGGCTCGGGTGTGGGAAAATGATACAAAAGATATGTCAAGAGTTATACCAAACCGACGAGTAAAAACAAAACGATGACATGTGTGTCTCGTAGAACACAAGGATCTTGGAATAGCCGGATACCATCCGGGGCCAAGTACAATTAATTATACCCTCCAAATACTTTTCATTAAAATCTGAAGTGATCGCAGAGACAACACCGTTTAAGAGAAGTATGCATGAGTCACGTACCTCGGGATACAGGGTAGCTGGTTGCTCCTCTGAATCTTCTCTGTACTAAATGTTTGTACGGCAAAGATTATCAGGCAGATGCTTGGTATATGTACGTTTATTTTCTTGATTAAATGTTTATGATACAAGTATATTATCTTAACACCGCAAAAGGGGACACAACCTCTTACATCGCGGACGCGCGTGGATCTCCTCCAAAAACCAGCCACCCTGACCCCCAAGAGAAAACGATAGGGATTGGGCGACTGATCCCTCGATGACCGCTCTGCTGCCATTTGGGGACCACCATCCCAAAATCCAACAACAAGAACAGTAGCGAACAGTGCAAAACTTTTTGAACTGAAGTAGTGACCCGTTAGTGGGTGCCATATGACTATGTGTAACTATGAAAACTTGAAAAAAGAAAGGATGCAGTCCTTTTGTTGATTGTATGACCACCTCGAACACTGATGTCGGTATTGCATCATGTTTGCATACAGTGAATAAAGTTGTGGGTGATTTCCTACTGTAGCAGAATCTATTCCTATGTTAGAGCGGTTAGAGCCTCTCACGATTCCGAAATTTGAATATACACCAACTTTCTACAGAATATCTTGGTTATGCAAATCACCAAAAGGCTGTTTCGTTTAGTTTTGTGATTGTTACCTTTAAAAATAATGTTTCTTGAGTTTTGCACGTCAGTGTAGGAAAGTTTACAAGCATTTCTTTATTCTTTTTTATTGAAACATTGACCTTTTCATTTTCTTACAAAAATCAATGGATTAAAATGTAAGAAAGTAATTTGCACTCGTAGAAAAACTTGAGTAATTATCACGAAATTTAACCCCATACTTTTACCTTTGATAATATTTAACGAGTGTTTAGCTCATACCCTTATAAGTAATAACAATACATTCATTCTGTACACAATCAGCAGTGCTGATTTGTAAATGTTCCCATGTAGTATGACATTTAATGTATCTGCAGTACAAACTGTCTGAGAGGATATTTTTTTAATTGAAATTGAACATCTTGTCGTATAGTAACGCCAAGAACAAATCAAGAAGTTAAAAAATAGGTTGTAAAATTATCAGTTACAAAAACCTAGACAAGACTAAATTAAACAGTGAAATTTTGTCACATGAAATATAAGCCAGACAAGAGAAGTGTTGAATTTTGTAATACACATAAAACACCACCTACAACGATACTAAAAATCAGAATAGTGAATTTGCAAGGAAAGAACCTATTAATAACAATGGAAACTCAAAAATTATTCCAACATTTAAATTGATGAAATTAAGTCTTTATAAACGTTTTGCGATTTTCCTTTCATATCTATATTGTTTAAACCTTCATGCCCCATAAATTCTAGTAAAAACAACTATAAATTTGTATATATATATATATATTTTGTGGAAATCTACAAAAAAAAAACTCTACAAAAAGCTCTGGATGAATAAAAAGAATTCAATTAACTTCTTTAGATGGCTTTCTCGAGAAATGTTTGATAACAATTTATCATTTACACTTTCCAATTTTTAAAACGATTGTCTATATTGTCATATTAAAACATTTTTAATAAAGAACATATTGTAACGTGTTGAAGTGGTATAGCTGGCACTAGACTACAAGAAGGAACAACTCTCTGTGTTCTGGGTTCACGTTGGGTTGGCGTGGAAGTTTGGAGAGTGGGGTGCCAGCTCAGGTGTTGCTTCGTCATCTGACCGTGGTTCAAAATTACGAGGTGTTGTCCTCGGATCTTTCCCTTAAGGGACTGATCCCGGACCGTCGTCAATAGCCCGTTGTGTTGCTCTAGTACGACGTTAACTAAAAATTACCTATTACCTCTGTGTTCTAGGCTAAATATTTATTAAGGAAAATTGAAAATAAGTTTATGACAGAGTTTGAGTTCGTAATTTTGAACAGGTTTGTCCGGGTAACAGATTTGCCGAACACAGTGAAGTGTCCGCCGGACACGGCATGTCCTTACTCTCGGAACTCCACGGGGTCTGTCTCCCAGTTCAGGATTTCAATAAAGCCAACTCACATCAGTTGTGCTCTTACGGGCTTTTTGCTAGCCCTTTTCGCTGGACCTAATCAGTACTCAGGACTTCCCGTGCTCGGATGAGCACTTACCCCGGAGACAGGGTATCAACAATGGGTTGGTCACTTCGCTCGGATCAGCTTGATCCCTCAGGTCTGTTGACCTCTCCCTAAGTAACCTCTTTCGCTTCTTCTACAGAGTCCAGACACCCTCTTCGTTTCATTGGTCACACTCGTCCTCTTGCCGTTGGATGGTTCCAATCAAGGCTGTCCATTGGTGATTAATTTACCCCTTTCGACGGCTGAGGAGGTAACTTCATTTGACGGGTTGGCTGGCAATTTAAATCTTCAAAGCTCATATTGAATAGATTCTACTGTCTCGTCAGTTTAAAAAAATTTCATTTTTTTTACTACACACACTCCTAGACTCTTTAATATATTTACATCATGACTTTTAAAGATACTTTACAACACTATTTTTTGAAATTGCACTAGCCCTACATTATGAGGGAAGTGCTTACCAAGAACTGTTCTCTTGTTTGTTATTAATTTCATTCATGTTCTTCTTTGCCGAAGTATATTATTTATTTCAAGAACAAAACAGCGTAAAATTTCTATTTCTTTAAAAATACGTTAAGTGCCAAGAAATACCAAAAAATAAAAATAATAAAATTTTATGATTGAAGGAATCGGATTCCACGCTTTAAAAAACATATTCAGTTAAAAAATTGCATTTACATTGCGATATTTCAGAATACATTTATTACAGCTATTAACAGCATTATTGTTGGTTCTATCCCCTAAACTTGCTTCTTTTTTAAGATTTAACTTTTAGAGAATGCAGAAACTCGTAAAACGATTTAAAAAAATGCGGTGGATATTACATATCCAGGAAATAAACGGCAAATAAAGCAACGGATTCAGAGTGCGATAGGGTTAATTAAAATAAAATTTATTATAATTGTATAATTGTTAATAATAAAATTTATTATAATTGTATTTCAATCAGAAATGTTTTTCTTTTTTTACCACCATCTACTTTAAAAACTCTTCCTTTTGTTTGCACCCTTAATTCATCTTGGGATTTTAAAGCAACAACGAAATGTTGGCAAACCTGAAGAAATTGTCTTACAGAATAAAATAATTTTTCTTTGTAAAAAATATCAGCGTAATCCATGTTTTTGTTTAATTCACTAAGAAATCCAAATAATTATCTCATGGTTTTGATTTGTTCTAATTCAATGCATAAAATCTTTCAGCGGTGTGGGTGTACATATTTTAACCTTATCCCATTTGTATGTACCTAGCATAATTTTATAATTGAAAACAATATAGATGAGAGAAAGGAATAAAACGAAAAATGTTATGTTTAACTAAAATAAAAGAAAGAAACTAAAAACAAATTTAGTAGCTCATGTGTTCATAAAAAATGAATAATTAGGAAAAGTTGGCTGTCAATAATTAATTTTTCGTTTAAATAGCAATTTTTTAAACCGTATTTTTCTCTGACCTTACCTTTCAACTGTAATTTATTTATTTAGTCAGCGCAATAAGCTCTTTAGATAAAGCTTAGCACCAAATTTGCTCTGGCGTGTTATAGATCCCATTTTATGTTACACGGTACCCTTGATGAAAATTCTACCCCCCTCTCCCTCCCGTAGAGACACAAGTAAGTTCCGTCCCAGTACAGGCATCATGACTCCTCCGAATCACCGATTAGGCGCTACCCAATCACTGATCTTCAGTCACAGTTTGAAGTTTATTGATTAACCAATACCAGTTGCAGTCACCGATCACAGTTACCGAGATACAGCTGATATCACTTAGCATTGAATCACTGCTACCGAATCGCAATCGCAGTATTAGGGTTAACCGATATCACTTTAGCCCTCTATTGTTGCTACCAAATCGCAGATATTCTCAATCATTTAACGTGGAAAAACCACATCTCCTCCATTAGAAACAAAACCATTGCTGCTAGAATCAATCTTTATCCCTTAATTGGTCGAAATTCAATACTTTCTATCGACAATAAATTGCTCCTTTACAAAACCATGATCCGACCAAAAGTCAGCTACGTCAATCTTGTCTGGGGATATGCAGCGAAAAGTAACCTCCATAAATTAGAAACTATTCAAAATTTTACTCTCCGTATTATCTCAGTGGTTATATCCATGGTATTACAGAAAAAAATAAAATTTGCGAAAATCTCAAACTTACTGAACTCAAACAATTCTGCAGTAAAAACTCGCAAATAAATTCTACGCCAATCTAGACATTTTAGATAACCCCACAAATCCCCAGATACGACCCTCTTCTAACCTCATTCCGTAAAAAACCTAGGGCCATTCTTTATTCTTAATTTTAATTTCAACTTTCTTATTTCTTTGTTTTGCTCTACTTCATTAAATCATGTCACTTAGCATCGGCGATATAGCCAAAATTCGACTCTCCGTGACCCCTCCTACCTGATCCATCCAACATTCCTACTGGTCGTACGCATTCCTGCTACATGGGACTATTTAAACTTCTGTAAACTCATTTTTTATGCATTGCAGCTACGTTCCTGAAGGAGGTAGAGGGCCTATGGCCCACCAACTCTCATCATCTGTCACTCTCTGTTCCAGTACTCACCGATACTCAAATCACTGTTACTTTGATATTTCAGTAACAGTTAAGAACTGTGGTTCAAAAGTATCGGTGACTGAGTAGCAGTTCTGTGAGTTCTGTGATACGCTTTACATCCCTTACTGCAATTCGCTGCAAGTATGAACGTTTATACGTGTCGACTTTGTCAGGCGTCCTACCTCCTCCTGAAATTTGCAAACGAAGTTTGCAACCACTTATTTATGGTTATATCGTAGTAGGCAGGTATTTTAATTAACGTAGCACTAGAGCAACACAACGAGTTATTGGTGACGGTACGGGATCAACCTCCGAAGGGTAATGGTTATTTCCATTAACGTCGTACAAGAGCAACACAGCGGGCTATTAACGACGGTCCGGGATCAGTCCATTAAGGGAAAGATCAGAGGACAACACCTCGTAATTTTGAACCACGATCAGATGACGAAGTAACACCTGAGCTGGCACCCCACTGTCCAGAAACTTCCACACCAACCCAATGTGAGAACTTTCGGCCACGACAGATTTAAGGTGCACCAGTCGCCTCTACACCATACGCTTACAAACATCCATGCACGGACCCAGATTCGAACCAGGAACCTTTAGATCTAGAGGCAAAAAGCCCGTTTACGATTCTCCGTATGCGTAGGCTCCGCCTTAACGCATACGAAGCTACAGGTAGAGTCTGCGTTATCCCGCACATCTGTCAATCACGTGGTACTCCTCTATCATTGGTTCGACGCATATGGATCTGTATAGAACACGTAATTTTGAGCCACGGTCAGATGACGAGGTCAAACCTGAGCTGGCACCCCACTCTCCAAACTTTTTCATCACGCCCACTGAGGACATTTGAGGCCATGACAGATTTAACGTACATCAACCTCCTTTTTAAAAAACGGTCTTTGGTTGGATTCGAACTCGCAACCTTCCGATTGCTAGTCCGTTAATCTTCCAGCCCGGCTACCGCGGCCCAGTTATATTATATCAGACAAAAATTTTGAAAATCGCAGTTTCGAGAAAAACGTGTTTTTAATTTCGACGTTCAGTGTCGTATTTCTAAACTGGTCACCATTAAATTGCTCAGAGAGAAATTTCAGGGATCGAAAATTTTGGTATTTTTAAATTTTATCCTAAAATAACTTCAAAATGCAGAAATATAATAAATTACGGTGACATCTAATAAAAACATAAAATCCAACAAAATAAGTTATTTAACAGGGATTCTAATAAAGTCTTGAACAGGACGTTTTAGAATATCCTACAGGAAATAAAAGGTTAAGTCCCGAACTGTTGAGAGACGATTTAGCAAAAATTGAGAAAGTTTCATAAATTCATTTACATGAAAAAAACTAATTATTAAATTGATGCCAGGAAAGGCTACGTACCGATATTTACAGGGCTTATAATAGGTTTGAAGGTGTAAAAAAGTGACTAATCGAACAAAAAAGTGACAAATAACAATAATGCCAAAATATATTCAAGTAAATAAAGATAGAAAAAGATATTTCCCAGTCACCGCTATCTTTTTCTTTTCTTATTTTGGAAGGATATTTATTTTCTTCATTTAAAAAGCCTATTATTTTGAAACGATATCAACAAAATATAAAATATTTTGTAATCACGACTTTTTAAATATGATGTTCATTTTTGACATAGTTTGAAGAATTTCTCCCATTTCTTTGAAAGATTGTTTGGGTTTTTTGTAGAAAAGTCTGAAATTAATTGTGTCGTTTTCTTCTCAAGAGAAGAGTGCATTTTTTAAAAAAAAGTCTGTTTTTGTTGACCAGAATCATTTGAGACTTTTACAGCCCCTTCAATCATTGCCTGAACAAGTACTGCTTACTTAAAATCTTTATTTTTTATCGCCTTCTTGAGCCTATCATTGGCTTCCTTTAACAATTTTGAAGCACTGTCCAACCCCTCATCCTCTTTACGCATAGTTTTAAATTTTCGTTCTTCTATTACCTTTTTTTTTTTTTTTTTGCACAAGCTGCTTTAATTTTTCTTGTGCCTTCCGTTTTATATCTTCTATATATGCATTGTATATTGCTTTATATGCAAAACGTCCCATTTCCATCAGCTTTGATGTGATCGGCACTAAATAAGGTTGATTGTCAAAATTTGCTAAGGGGGGGCTAATTTTGACTGTCATCAATGCATTGAATGTGTGTTCTGGCATTGATGCTATCTCGTGTCAAAGCTCTTCCTGAGGCTGAGATGCCACGTTCAATGTCAGCACAACCATGAGAAAGTGACAGAGCAGCCTTCACTAGCTTTGACACAATTGGGTATTTAAGATCCACACCACTATGTCTCGCAGTTTGAAGAACTGGTCCCAGTAAATATCAACAGGCTTCATTCTGTGGAGTAATTTCCACTCATCAAGTAGTGTGTCTGCAGGGACCTACCATGAAAATTGCTCCCTTCTAATACTTGTCATACACTCTCACCACTTAGTCTCTCAAGAGGACCAAGACAGGATAAACTTTTAAGAAAAGATGAACTGAAGGACTTCTTCAAAAGATATTTAACATGAGCAATGTAATGCTTCTGAGCCCTTAGAAAAAAGAAATTCCTTCCCGTCTCTTTCACATTCTGAAGTGCTTTAGAAATTTGATCTCCAATCACAATATCAGCCAGAGGCAAGTTTCTGAGGACATTATCTTCCATCTTGAATGAATTCCTCTTTGTAGATCCTACCCAAAATTGTGTGTGTGTGTTCTTATCAACAAATCAAGTTGAGAATAAAGGTTATGAGGCGCGGTAGCTCAGTCGGTAGAGCGTCGGGCTCGCATCAGAAGGGTTGTGGGTTCTGTCCTAGGCGGAGCCTGCAATTCTGATGATTGCGAGATCGGCGCTTAGACCTGGCTAAAGACCGTCGTGTTCACTAATGGTGACTGGGGCACGTTAAATAGGTCGTGGTCACAAAGTCTCCCATACCAAATCAATACCTCTGTGGATACCTGTTCAGGGGGTTATCGGCCTCTGATTGGAATCTAAATTACGATATGTGTGAGTGAATGAATGTATGAAAGGGACCATCCTGTAAAACGGATGTGTCATGTATGTCGAGCAAAAACGGACTTCCTCCCAATGGGGCTCAATAACATGGAAGGCGCATCCCCCTTGACGTCTTCGACGGGCCTGGCACTCCTCCGGTCTACCAGTGTCGGCATAAGAAATAACAAACAATAAAGGTTATGCATTAAGGGAACCGGTTTCTGTAGAAATTTGGTCACACGATTATATATACTTACACTGGATACGACAAATATCACCTCAGCCTTCATAGTTTCTCTTCTAAGTAAATGAACAATTTTCGTGTAGCCTAGTCTTTGTATCATGTTTGGCTTCTTTATTGGAATGTAGTGAAGGAAATACTTTCGCACTGCAAGCAACCTTTCAGCAGCTGGCTCTAGGCCTAGCCACCTGCTTGATGAAATAGTGATTGGGAAGTTTCAAGTCTCTTTGAAATTATTTGTAAGTTGATCAACGCTTAAACCAGATTAAAAAATCTGCGAATAGAAAAAACTTGTTCAGACACATCTTCCCGAAGCTTCAGTCGATTATCTTCATCCTATATCAAATTCCTTAGCACCAGGCTGTGACCATGGGTGTTGTGGGGGAATTTGATGGAACAGGGTTCCACTGCCTCTGTAGAAATTACGAAGGAAGAAAACTATATTCTGCTGCTTCGTATTTAGAGGGTTGCTATTGGTTATTTGATGGCAAGATTATCTTATTTGGTGATACTTGAGGCTCCAATTCTTTTCGTGAACCGAAATCAATATTATAGCAGCCAGCGCCAGCCGTAGCATCACCATTACGATCGCCTCAAAATAAATATTAAAAAAGGTTTGATTTTGGCGGTAATGGTAATTTTAGTTAACGTCACAGTAGAGCAACACAACGGGCTATTGACGACGGTCCGGGGTCAGTCCCTTAAGTGAAAGATCCGAGGACAACACGTCGTAATTTTGAACCACGGTCAGATGCCTCAGCAACACCTGAGCTGGCACCCCACTCTCCAAACTTCCACACTAACTCAACGTGAGGACTTTCGGCCACGACAGATTTAAGGTGCACCAGCCGCTTACAAACATACATGCCCGGACCCGGATTCGAACCAGGAACCTTCCTATCTAGAGGCAAACACCTTAACCACTATACCAGTTGGTCGGCTTGATTTTGGCGGAACCACAGGCGTCATTCCAAAGGGGGAGTGGAATTGCCACCCCTCTTCTGAATGACGCTCAAATGGCGTACCTGCCGAGGAGGAAACTAACCTGGACAAATTCCACACAACGAAGACAAATTACACAATATTTACTAGGTTGACATTTAACTTTTTATCTAAGAATTTTTTTTTTTTTAATTACACACTAAAAATTGTTTTCAAGTAGAATTTTGGAATTTAAACACCTGAAAAAGTGACAAAAAAGTGACGTGTTATAAGTCCTGTATTTATTGTTTGTTTACGCAATTTGCAAGTTAACAATTAAAATGTTATGAAATTAGAGTTGTGTGCATGCGAGGGTATATTTCAGTTTAATTTGTCATTTTTGCCACAAGATCGACCCGATGCCGAGAAACGCGTTTCGTTGATATAAAATTACTCGAGGTATAAAAGAAAGCGATATAATTATTTTCAGATATAAATTTAGTTCCTAAAAATTCTTCAGATGTATCATATTCCATAAGCTCTCCTCAGTAAAATTAATAACATCTGCTCACTAAATTATTCATGTACTCTGAACACCTTTGTCACTAGGGCTAAATTTTTTTTTTTTTAAATCTTACGACTGATATTAATAGGATCTGCGAAATTAATCCAAACTTTGTTGAGCAGGTGTAGTTAATGGTTGGATAGTAGACGTTCACGTTATTCATGGCCATTATAAAATACATTTACAGTCTTCGTGTAAGACATAATCTAATAAAATTCGTCACAAATGTTAAATCTTTCACCAGACGTGCACACAGCTTCTTTCTATATTTACTTCCAATTGGTTTGGAAGTTAAATTTTATTTTTATACAAATACATTTTAAATTTATCAAAAAAATTAAATATCATTTACTCCTTTGAAACTGAATATTTTATTTTTCTGTTGTATTATTCTTTCAGAATATAATGGGTGTTTACACTTTTTTCCTGTTTACGGTTCTTCTGGCTCTATTTTGGATATTCACATACAAATGCGTTCCAGAAACAAAGAACAAAACTGTCGAAGAAATTACAGCTATTTTCCGGCAAAAGGCATACCAGTGAGAAGTCAGCGAAAGAAACAGGAAAAAGGTCTTAAAAAACCCAGCTGAACAACAAGAACCGGAAGAATCCAAGTGACGATTCATGATAATGGTTCGCAAAATTTAAAAATGGATAAAATTGTCCTCTGCAATAAGTGCAATAGGCTAACTATACTAGATAAAATTAGAAAATAGGTATACATAAAGCCATTTAAGATGCATAAATAATTATTTTATAAGAAGGCATTTTAAAATGCGTATTGTTGATAAGTTTGAATAACTGGTTGGGTGAAACCTATACATTGAAAACCAGTGTAATTTTTTTAGCAGAAAAATGTGCAACTTGAAATATTATTTGTTCAGTTTCTATCAGTCCTGTTAATATTAAAAACATTTTTATTTTTTGTATTCTGTTGTTCCAGCTTATGTGGTGCTATATATGTTACTTTTAATTAGTATATTTGTATAAATAATTGTCAAGTAGTTTTAAAATAGCATTCAAAAGTTACAAATATTCATTTGAATACTGAATGCTTCCGAAAGGAAATTTCCCCAATCATGCAATACATCAAAATACTAAATTCTAATCTTAGTATTTGATACTATCACTAGAATTTTCAGATTGTCAACTACCCCTCCCCCATTGGCCAGCACAAAATCATAATTTGAACCAATATAATATAGTATTAATTAATGTTTCCAACAAAAATTTTAACTATAGGTTGGAAATACATGTAATTATAACGTAATTTAAAATTCAATTAAATTAAACATATGATGGTAGATTTCTTAAATAAATTTTATAAAGCTACTGTATCTATGATACTTGAAAATCATTATGAAATTGTTCTTAGTTTGAAATTTTTCTTCAAATATACTTATTCTATCATACATACTTACATTAATTTCTAAACAAGTTTTAGTTTCAGACTATATAATGGAAAAAACAAATAAAACAATTATGAAAACTCTAGAAGGGGTTCATATACTATAGAAATAAATTTTAATCTGACATAGCTTTAGATATATCCTGGAGCTTAATAATCTTTCTACATATTAACTACAATGGGATTAGTTTAAGTGCTAAGTAAATATAAAATTTCTGAAGTATGGAAGCTGTTAATACTATTAAAAATTTTTTTTGAACCATGTGGATTTAGTTTCACGTTTTAAATACTTATGTAAAAAAGTTTGAAAAAAAGCAAAATTCTTAAATTGATTTTTTAGATTGAAAAAAGATTTTCTTCAAGGGTATGCTGATATTAGTTACATAAGAAATTTTACACTAAGCAGCAAATTCCAATAAAATTAAAAACAAGTTTCCAAGATATTATTCTACAATTGATTTATTTAGATTAATGAAATATCCATATCAATGATTATCAAGTACATATATTCAAGTGAAATTTTATCAATTCAAATTCAATAAAGGATATTGAAATTTCTTCATGAATTTGATGAATCTGCCTACAAAATATAAGATAGCACAGGGTGCCAAAATATTTATTTTTGAATGGCACTAAAAGATTTGATTTAATGTAAATATATATAAAGTTACATTTCATTTTTCTCATTAACAAAAGTTATTTTTCCAGAAAATTTATGTAGGTTTTGAATTTTAAGATAAAATATTTATGTAAACTTATGGAATATGGAATTCAACAAACATTTTTATCATTGTAATCACATGATGGCCACATTTCCTTTAGTAGATGTACAAATTGTATATAAGATATATTCAATTTATATTAAAATAAATATTGCCTTAAAGAAATATATTATAAAATAAATTAAATATGTGCATAAATTTATTGTAGGGGATTAGGGATTATATTTAAAGTGCTTAAAAAGATATGTATTATTTTTAAAAATATTCACAAATGTTTTAATTTCTTTTGTAACAACTTATTACATCAATGTGTTGCATAAATCCAGCCGTGTAAATATTATACACTGTTAGATTCCCAGTCTGAACTAAACATGCAATTTCTGACTTCTGGAATACTACACTTAGATAAAATGAAGGTGGCACCAATCAAACATCTAAATTCAGAAATATAAAACAAAATTTTGTTGACGAAATATTTCATTTTGTATCGTGAAATCCAGCCAACAAGAGTTCATAGCAGACTGAAATATTTTTGTAGTTAGTCATTCCATGTGATTGCTCTTATTTATTTAGTTTTGAAGTTGTATATAGTTATGGAAATTGCAGTGACTTGATTTTGGTAACTTTGTTTTACTTGTAATTTACTTCCTATGTGAAATATCAGGTGTAAATTATGTGTGTGGTCATGCAGAATTGTTTTCCAGTGATATGGATACATAGTTTGAACATCAAGTATTGAATTGTGTTCCCTACAATTTGTGTATTATGAATGTACACCAGTATTATCATATAAACATAACACAACTTTTTGGTGTAATTTAAAGAAGCCAGATCGATAAAATTCATAATGAAATGTTTTAGATATTAAACATGTATTTAATATTTTATTTAAGAATTGTTTTAAACAAAAAAATGTAGTTTAAATAAAGCTAAAAACAACCATATTTTTTTTAATATAACAATGTTTTTCTAAACATCACAGATAAAAAAAAATGACATGAAAAGAAGAATTTATTCAATAACATGTCATATACATCTAGAAATGCTGAAAAGCAAACATGTAAATACATATATGTAAACTAAACACATGTATATACATAATGTACTTTCCTCACAATACACATTCACATAGAGAAACAATCTCAAATATAAACAAGCACATGTACAGGTACAGGTATACATTAACATCTGTGCATGAAACAATATATCACAAATAGTCTGTATAAGAACAAAACAAGAACGTATATAAAATATGCCTAATTTTTTTGAAATGTACACTTGTATAATTCACAAGATCTTGCATATACTTCAGTTTAAAAAAAATGAAAGTGTAAAATATATCTGTTACAAATATAGCCATTTCAAACATTTGTAAACTTTAATAAAGATGCAACCCTATCATTTCCAACAAATGAAAGACTAGGAAAGCTAAAATAATAAATATAAAAATTCAAGACCTTCAACACCCACATCTAAAAACACAACATATGCTCCAAATACGGAACTCTCCCAATCAATACATTATCAGTAACAAATAAAAAAAATATTACATGCTTGATAGAATTCTTGTTAAAGAGAGCAGGTTTACAAAGTACAAATTAAATACCTATATGAACTAAAAGGCTAAATATTAAATAGGCAAATTTAAAATATCAAACATGCTTGTATAAATAGAAGTTCCTAATTGAGGATGATTTTGGGTTGTCCAACTCGAAAATGGATAATGAACAGTCTGATTCTGTGCATTCAAGAAAAACATTTTTGTAACAAAAGTTTTTAAGTTTTAGATTCAGTGAAGGGATAAATGCATTGCTGCTTAGTCTTACAGAAATTTGTCTGTTTAAAAAAATTATGCAACGTTGATACATATTTTAACAACAAAAGTTTGATGCCATTGCACACTAGAAAAATATATTTAAAATCAAAAATTTATGCAGATAAATGCAGTTTTTTCTTGTAGTATAGGAAACAGATCATTACTATAAATGAAAGAAATCAGTGAAGATCTAAGTTCTTAAACATTTTGTTTTGTATTATAAATTTTTATAGGGAAATCATTACTTGATACAAAGAGTTACTTGTAATAACTAATTAAAAGTACAACTGTTATTATTTATTAATTTTAATGAAAAAACATTAAAATGTACTGCACTTTATAAATAATTCCAATTAAAATAGTTAATTATTTTTATTTTGAAACAAAATTAAAATTTTTTGCATGTTTCCATCTAAAATTTTAAATAACTTTTCATTGAAAGCAAATATTAGTAAAACTAAATGCATATAATTGGCATAACAGGTGCCCATAAATATTAATCCTTTTTTTGCAGATTAACAAAACATCACTTGAAAACAATTAAGTCTGTCATATATATAAATATAATCAAAGTAAGAAATATGAGATAAAACATTTGAAAATATAAGTACACAATAAATCCCTTTAGACTTAAGAAAGCTTCACCAAAAAGTATGGCAATAATTATAATTTTTAACTACACACACTGCTTTAAGAGATTCATGAGATCAGAACATTAGTTATATATGTATATATTTTAAATTGAAATGAAACCTTTCAACTAAAAATTTAGTTATTACTATCATTAGAAAGTAATGCATCAAGGAATGGTAAAATTGATAACGGAATATAATATATTAAAACTAGACAAGATTATCTACATTTGGATTTGAATGCATGCTGAAATCAACTAGTAGAACCAGGGGCTTAACTTTCGCTGTACGATTGCGCCGACTGGTGAGACGCTTTGAAACTAATAAACAGGGAGTGGCTTCAGACCATTTTCGACATTTTGAGATTACTGTGCCATTGATTTACTGTGTTTCTGCTAGATTAAATTATTTTTTTTTTGTAATTTCTTTGATACTTTAACGTGTAAGGCAAGCTTAATTGTTTTTTCTTTATGAAGGTTAAAATATAGATTTAGGTGTTCATTTAGTACCATTTATTATTGCATATCTTAATCAGCATTCACAAAATGGTTGTTGTTTACTTGAATACGAAGAATGGGGTAGAATGGTCTAGGGTTCCATCTATTAATTAATCTAATTTTAAATCTGTAAGAACTTTTCAACTAAAATAAATCTAAGCTAATTGGTTTAATTTAATTTAATTTTGAACTAAACCTAGAAGAATATTTTTATATATTAATAAGTGAAAATAAGAAAAAAATAGTCTGAATTTTAGCTGGGGGCAACCTTTTAACCATATTTTAATTATATATCTTTTACAGGCAAGAAGATAGTAGTTATAGGAGTGAAAAAAAAAAGATGGACCATTTTGGCTTTCTTAGGATTTTTTTTTATTACCTTTTTTTATATTATATTTTTTCCGGAATGAATATTACTATTAAAAAAAAAAACAAGAATTGAAAGCATTTCTCTTTATTTTCAGCACATTGTTTTATATTTTATTTTCTACACCTTGTTAAATAATAAGTGTTCGATTCTGCCCCGGGTTCCCCTATATCAAATTACCTCCTTCTGATACATGTGAACCCTTTTACAAATGGATTATAATAAATATTTTTAAAATATTAAACACTATTTCATGAAATTTAGGATAATTGCTAAAAACAAGCAAAAAATGAAACACAATTTTAAAGGAAAAACAAAAAAGATGTAATAAAGATGATGATTTAAAACAGGAAAAAGTACACTGAAGTGCAGCCAAAAATTACATCAAAATTTAATTGTTAAAAAAAAATAATGTATAAAGTTTAGATATGTATTAGAATATGAAACAAAATAAACCTTTAGACTGTGGCTGGTACAGCAGTTGTACCATGATCACGTCAAGAAAGAATTTCGACAACGGCCTGTACATTAATTATACCTTGAAAAATATAAGAATCGTAACAAGAAAGAATTTCGACTATCAAGCGGGTTTTGCCATAGCGGGAGTTCCTGAGCCAAAGCTCTCTAACTCCAGAATGACTTAAATGCTGAATAGTTAGGCAGTCTCCTTAGCGTTGTTGAAGGTGGGGTGATCAATGATGCAGGATCCAATCTGGTTGTTTGGCGGAATCATACGACAAATAACTTAAAACTTGTGCCAGGATGTTAAAATGCATGGATGGTGGAAAAAATTGGCAGAGTTTGAAAAGGCCACAAAGCAGCTTGGATTTTACATAAGAGTGTAAAGTTACAGTTAAAGGAAGTTTGTTTACATTTAAGGGGTTAAGTATCTTGGGTTTAAAATGGCTCTAGGCCATTTACATTTCATTCGACGAATATCATATCTGGGGATTTGCTGGATTGCAGTAATTTACAGTTTGCAGTTTCTTTATCAATAGCCTCCATTTTGAGGAAGAATTTAAGGGCAATTTTATTGAAGAATTTAAGGAGTTCTGACACATTCAGGTCTTTACGAATTTGAGCGTTTCTATAGAACCAGGGTCCATTTAAAATTATCCCAAATGTAGAATTTTGAAGGGAGCAAAGTCTTCACAGGAGTGAAGTCTAGGTTCTCTATAATAGGGTGGCAACAAAATCCTACAAAAAAATTCCCTGATTGTCGAAAAAAAATTTCCCTGATTTTACAATTCCCTTAAGAATGTATATAAAACATTGAAGAAACTGTATTATACAATGCAATACCTGACTTTCGACCAAGTGGGGATGCTCTTACAAATTAGTTAATCTTATAAGAACAGTAGTATGTAAAAAATTTAATATTAAAGTATATTTTCTTAAAATTATACACAAATAATGCCACACAAAACCGAGACTTTTCAAAATAAGCTGTCCGATATTTACAAAATTCAGCAGTTAATATATGGCGCATTTACGTGTACACGTATTAGTAATATCCAAGTACATAAGCAAATTATAGAATGGAGATCGTAAGAAAAAAAAACTTCAGATATTTAAAAAAAATCTCTTTGCAGTGTATTTGTTTTTATAAGAGAAAGAGTTAAATATATGAGAACCAGAATTGGTGTTGCCCATCTTCCAGCTGCTGTTGCAAGTTAGATTTCGTTTTCTTATTCTTTTCATTTGCTTTTTAAAGGTCTTTGGGAGAGTGTATGAGCAATTTTTTAGCATATTGCTGCTCATGCATAGGATACACTTTTTTGTGTTGTCTAGGGAATGCAGTGATTATCTAATAGAGCATTTCAATAAAACAAAATTAATTTGAAAATAATCATCTAAGCTGACGATTGAAACGGATTGCGCATGCCATAACAAAAGCAAAGTGAAGTGAAATTTAAGCACAATCGGCCATTGAGTATTTGTCACCCATATTCAAAAAAGAAAAAAATTATAATAATAAAAAATTTCTTTCGTTTTAGGACAGCGGCCAAATACAAGAGTCCGAAATTTAAAGTTTTCAAATGAATTTTCCCAATTCATAAAATTTACTGAATATTCCCGGTCATCTAGCACTCTGGTTTACGCTTTTGCGAATCTTTTCCTCCAATGTTTTTTCAATCAATCTTGTTGGGTTTTTTTGTGGAACTGATAAGCGATTGCTTCAAATTTTCAGAGCAAAATCACCCTTGAAAGTCTTCCAAATTTTTCTTCAATCAACTTTAGTGGGATAGTTTTTACAAAGAATTAGGAGCATAAAAAAAATTGCATGACATCGGGTTGCCACTCAGCTGGCAGTATTAATGAAAATAAATTATCTTTATAGCGTTTTTGATCCACCTAAAAACTTAAAAATACACTTCCCCATAGTTAAAATAAAAATTTAAAAAACATTGCACTTGTGGGTAACTGAATAAAACAAAATTAATTAACTTTTGATGATCGTATTCTAGTTCATCTAGCAGGGCAACTATTTTGTGTGTTGCAAGAGCTACTCGCAAGTCGAAAACAGACCGATTTTCATGGGTTTTCGAGTCTTTAAAGTGTATTACGTGCTAATCAAGAGTCGATCAACAATTTGTATATTGCGTATCAAGGGTTGCCATTCAAGCAGGCTCGTTCCCAAATCATCACCAATGCCGAACTTGTAAGCAGTTTTATCGCTGATCGGCTGCTAAAAAGAGGACAGAAATATTGTGAAAAAATAACTTCATTTGAAAACTGAATTTTGTTTTCAAAGGAAAATAATAACTTTCTAACGACTATTGACTAAAAATAAGTACTTCTAAGGGCTTTTAGAAATGGAAGGTCAAAATAAGCACTTTCTAAGACCTGTGGGAACCCTAATGAAGAGCTGGCAATTACAGCATTGTGGAGCTCCTCGTTTACTAACAAATTTTTCGACTCGCACAACCATGTGCAAAATTTTGGTTAATTAGTAGATAGCCTCCCAGTTGTCAAAGGGGTGCATTTGGATTTGGAATAAGGGACGTTTTCCCTTATCCCTAAATCTTTTTAATTGCTAGACTTGGATGGCTTTAATGCCAATGGTGTCAAGTTCAGTTTTAATGTCGTTGCATTCTTCAGTGCAGGCCTTTGATGACCACTTTAACTGGTCGCTCATTCTTAGCTGACCAAAATACACTGCGATAGCTCGGTGCCCATCGGCAGTCTTGGGGTTGATGTTTAGCACTGCTGCCGAAGTGACATCAAGGACAGATGAAAACTTCATCAAGACAACGCGCCAAGCCACAGCGCCTTCCTTGTCAATGATTTCCTGGCCAGAACACACAACCCATTGGTTCCCCAGCCTCCCCACAGTCATGACCTGTCCCCCAGACTTTTTTTTTGTTTCCTTGCTTAAAAAGAGTCCTGAAAGGGAAACATAAGGACACGATTGAAAAAATCCAAGCTCATGTTACTTTCGGCTCTAAAGGACATCCCATAGAAGGCCTTCCAAGTCTGGAAACATCACCTCCAGAAATGTATCTTCGCAGGAGGGTGCCATTATGAAGATTTTTAACTAATTGTACAAACTTGTTCAATAAATGATTTTTTTTGTGAATTTGGTAGCATTACTTATGGAACGCACCAGAAAAGTTTGATGTTACAAGGTTAAAAATATTAATAGTGAGGAAATTTTTACTCTGAGAAAAAATTTAATACAAATGGTAAGAAAAAAGTTGAATTTGATGATTTTCTTAACAAACAATTTTTTAAACAGTATTAAAATTTTTTTAATTGAACACACTATAAATAAATACCACTATCAATGAAAAAGTGAAAACTCACCCAAATATGTTCAATAGTACAAAAGTAAGGGAATTATATTTTCACGTCATAACGAGATGCTAATTTTATCTTATCAACAGTTTATATAATTATAAATAAAACTCTTGGCAAAGCTACTCTTACAAACAGAACAAAACTAGTTCTTGTATTTGAGCGTAAATTGGGTAAGCTACAAAATTTGTCTTAAAAAAATTAAATTTCAACATTTAACAATTTAAAACCATAAAAATTAGCTCTTGGGAAAATTAAAGCTTCATACACATGTACAACTGTTGAAAAATATGCTTGGCAAATAGAATATAGAAAATTTCAAACATTGCATTACATCCAAAAATTACAGAAACAAGGTTTGAAAACGTGATTGTGAAGGTTTCGTTCAACTATAAATGGAAAGTTTTCAAAACAATGGGCATAGAATAAACACATTTATCTACTTTTAAACACTCTAGACATTGATCTATAATTTATAGGAATAAAAAGGTTTCAGTTTTAAATTAACTATATTTAAGTATTTATACACATTTATTCACTTCAAACGTTCATCACAATATAAAGTTGCTTGGGCACGAAGCTAAGTTTAGATAGTACATTTCTTTTTATAATGAATAAAGATATATTTTATCAAACTGTCAAATTATAACACTGTGCTGATATGAATACAGCATGAGACAATAAAATGGTGAAGTAAAGTATTTCATTGCGAGTCAAAATGTTAAATCCATTAAGTAAAATAGATAATAGAAATCTTTAAATATTTTAATGGTCAGTAAAAGAGAGAGATACTTATACACACACATCTGGTCAAATATAAGTACCTAAACACTCATTCCTATCCATGGAGAGATATTAAATTAAAGGTATTAAACTCAGAATATCTACTACAATAAGCATCTAATTTGGATAATTTATTTTGGGTTCGATTCTTCTCTTTTGTCAGTAAAACTGTCTTTGTGTGTACGTCCATTGTTTAAAGTTGTCTGACTTGCGTTTAACACAACATGGCTAAATATGGCTCTTGTGCCAAAACAACCCAACCACCATATTTATTTTGATATACACCATATTAAGCAATCAAAAGTTGATGTCACATCCTAATCATAATGGCAACAAACGATTTGCTCCAATATGATCATATTCATAGATACATTACTGTAAAATAAAAGCAGTCCTGTATGAAGTGATTTACAATAGTAGACGTAAAAAAATTTTCAATCGTAAAATTATCTCTATTCTGAAGTTTCTTTTACATCATACTTCATAGCAATATCTGCTTTTAATGGAACATTTAATAAAATTTCAAAAGATATATACTGACAACTTTGAATTACGATTTCTATTAAAATGACATAAATTATGCTCCTGGAATAAAGTTAAAAATTATTTCAATTTGTAAATGAATTTTATTTTGTGATTTACAAAATTAATATGAAACTGTGAAGATCCCAGTTTATTTTTTTCCCAACATTTCCACTATAGAATGGAATAAACTACCGCTGAAAGCTTATCACTGCAAATAATTTGTTCAAATCTATGAAGTTTGGCCAGATTTGTACAATATTTTGATTAAGAACTCGAGTAATTCAGTAGAATTGTTGATATTTCATAGAACATTTGACCTTGTAAAATAGCTACAACCTAGATTTGGCATACTAAATACTTCTTTCAAATATTCAACAAAAATTATAAGATGGATCAAATGAGTCAAAATAAATCATTGAATAAAGGACTGAATCTGAATGACTACTGAAAGGAATAAAGTAAAATTTTGCAAATCCATGTTTGAGATATTGTTGAATTGATTGCAGGGAAAATTTAAATGGTTTCAATTAATTGTATTTTTAACTTTGATGTTATTTTGAATATGAAACTTTGTTTTGTAAATGAAATAGGACTTATTTGTGTTTGTGAGTTATGTAATAGTTTAATATTCCAAAAACAATTACAAAATTATCTATATTAGAAGGTATAATGCAGCACTCATTAAAAACATTATATTTGAATTTCAACAACTTTAATTCAACATTGATTTGAGCAATAAGCATTTTATGAATTCTAACTTCTGATGAAGAGAGCTAGAATCTGTCTAAATTACCAATTTAATTTTAACCATTTAAAAATATTGAGTTGATACAAATTACGATATTGTGCTGGACTTTTATGTAAATGGGATACACATTTTTCAGAGTAGGTAATGTTCCAAGATTAATGATACTTTTGACTACAAAAAAAATCAATAACAAGATACTTTTTTGACTGGCTGCATTTGCTATAGGAAGCATTAGTTTAGTAAACAAGTGAGAAGATATTCTTAGAATAGAAATTACAGATTGATTAAGTTATATATGCTCAAACGTTTTGCTTAAGATTTCTAACATATAAGCTACAATAATTTTTAATGTAAGTAAACAATATATCAATAATTTAAAAACAACTGATGTTATGTCAACTTTAAGGGATTCCGAAAATGCGTCTTAAAATAATAATTAGGGATAAGAATGACCTTATTATTCTATCTGCCTTGTTGTTTAAGACAAATGAAAAAAAAATCCCATAATTATTAGAAATAATAAACCACATTTTACAGAAGATAAAAAAAATTAATTCAAATAATTCTTAATCAAGTGGATAAAGAGTGAGTGAAAAGAAAAATAGAAGCATAAGTAACATGAAATATTGTGTCTCGAAATGGTAAAAGTGTATTTTAAATTCTTCCAAAAATGTTTTCACTTAGTCTTAAATTCTAGGTTTGGTTTATAAGTTCAACCTATTTAACTTATGTAAACCAATGGCCCGCATGAAAGAAATCAGATTTCTCCTATTAAACTATTTCTTTACATTTGTAGGTCCATAAGCAAGTTAAAATCAAATTGTTCTTTGAAGGAAAGAAGTCCTGATTTTCACTTATGAACAGATTTGGTACCTAAATTATTCTGTGGGACACTTGAATGAAGGTCAATTTTCTCCCAGGTTACAAATGAAGTTTTAAAAAATTTATTTGCCCAAGCCATCTTATTTAAATTTATTAGTCATGTAGGACTTCACATTTAGATCTACTTTAATAATCTTCGTTGTATCTGTTTTCTTTTCAAACTTTATTTTAAATTCATTCAAGAAAGTAAAAAAAAAAAAAAAAATCACAAAATTCCAACATTTAGAATATAAAATTTATAGATAAAAAAATAAACTAACGTTTTACCTCCTAAAAATTTCTTGTAAAATTATTGGTTAGGAAATGAAAAATTGACACAAGAAAAATGTTATTAAACAAACAACCACTGCTCAAAACTAAAAAACTTTCTTTCATATTTATACTAAAGTGGTAATGCAAATGATAAACTTAAAAATACGACCTTTTAAGTTCTTATTTAAGCATTTCGTTTCCTAGTTTAGTACATCTGTTATAAAAAGTGATTTGGTAAAGTGGTTATTGTAACATTTCGCTGAATTTTATGTATATTTACTATTTTCTTAATGCTCTTGGCAGATTGTAAAAAATAATATGCCAGACCACATATTATGACATGTGGGCCTCATGGGTTGGATAGCTCTGAATATAAAACATGCGACCACACACACACACAGTTAAAGATATATTCTACATATTACTTATAAAAACACAACCTTTGTGGAATAACGTAATTAATCGTAAATGTTAACGCAGCAATATTAAAACATAACATTATACTAAACCACAAAAACAAAGTATTAAAATTATCAGAATAAAGGGGGAAATAGTTTATTAATTTGCTATAAAAGGAGTCAACTGTCAGAAACCAAAAGTTTTTCTTATGGTTTTTTCTCAAGCTTAACTTCAGGAAGCAAATCAATCTTTAGACAGAGCTAATATATATATCAAACTATTATAGATTATTAAAAGATTCAAATCATAGTTTAGAAGCTCAGTAAAAATATAAGTAAATTCTATAAATAAACAAGTATTCATGGTCTGATGACACTTTCTATACATAGTTTTCCCTAATTCAGTAAAATTGAGTGTCATTACTTAATGCAGTTAAATTGTTTAAGCAGTAAGTCATTTCTGCACCATGACTACAAGAAACACCATGTACTATATCAAGTATGGATTTTACTGTACCAATCACAGCAATTATCAAACCAGCCGATGCAAGTAAAATAGCAGGAGCCTTTTCCAGAGTAAAAAATGGCCCTCCAGTCACTTTGATATAAGCAGCAGCAGGAAGAACATAAGCCAGGGGCACAGCTGCTAAAACCCCCTACACATTAAGAGGAAGAATAGAATAAATAGGAGGTTCAGTAAATTTCTCTTAAACAGACTTCAATATATTAAAACAAGAAACACAAACACCAAAAATCATGAAATCGTGAATGTACTTAAATTACCAGTAAAAGTATTTTAATATCAGAAAGCATAATGTGACACATTTCAGATGAAGATATAGAATAGTGGGTAGTAGTTTCGTCTAAAATATATTAAAAAAATATAAATTATTTCATTTAACCTTTATAATATGGGTGGTACAACAGTTGTTCTGTGAGATTTTTCTTATCTAGAGTGGTTTGGAACAGATGCAGTATCAAAGATTTTGTCTTCCTTTTAATGACAACTGACATTGATCATAATTTGTGAGCTGTCAGCGACTGACCCCTTAAGAGGATCTGTCCTTTTGTACGAAGCCCATCACTGTAGATCATTGTCTGAACTCTTAGGAAAACACAGAATGTCACGCTGGTGATATCTCTCATGAAAATAATATGCCAAGTACCAGAAGTCATTTTTTATTGAGGGTTTCTCTTTCAACGTTATGCTTACAGCAATTCACAGCATTTCAAATTGTTACACAAGTTAAAATTGGCTTTATCTGTTTGCCTAAAATCAAAACACACAGGGGTTGGACAAAGATATGGAAACACACCGTGAAATGTATGCTTGAAAAGAAATGTTTATTCTAGTGAAATGTGATGTGTAGGTAACGCTGGTGTTTTCGCCAACTGACGCCACCTATACAACATCGTAAATGGGCTGCGCAGGTCAGTCGCTGTCGGGGCACTGTTCTGTGAAGTTGTAATTGCATTATGTCAGAGCTAACAGACTTCGAATGATGGCAAATGGCTGGAGCTCATCTGGTGGGTGCTTCTGTAAGCAAGGTAGACGAAGTGTTTCAAGAGGAACTGTATCTAAGATAAATTCCGCATTTTTGAAAAGTGGAAAAACAACATCCGCTAAATCACATAGCTGACAAAAGTGCGTTGAGTTATCATGACAGATGAGATCATTAAGGAGGATTGTGACTAAAAATAAGCCCACAGCTGCAAAAGTTACTGCTGAAATTAATGTCGTGTTCACAAACCCTGCGAGTACCAAAACAATAAGAAGGGAGCTCCATAAGAAGGGTATTTCTGGCATAGCTGCAATTCAAAAACCATTCATCAGTGATACTAATGCTTGTAACAGGAAAAGGTGGTGTTTAAGTCATAAAGCCTGGACTATGGTGCAATAGTAGACTGTAATTTGATTGTATGAGTCTTGTTTCGCACTTCTGGCCGAGTCCAGTGAATTGAAATAAAAAATGTGTTTTGTTATCAGTGTATTAATCAAAGATATGTATACTATTCTGGCATTTCAATTTTTTGGAAACCAACATGAACACCAGGGTTTCCAATCTTTTCTGAGCAGCTTCAGGAGCATTCTCATAAAATGTCAGGAGTTTTGAGGTTGCTTCAGGAGCAACGATGAAATAAGGACAAAAATGAAAGACTGGAATATTTTTCTTTAAAAACAATCATAAAATTCCCTATTACAAATTCGTTTTGATTCCATCCTTAAATTACAGAAACAAAATATAATACACAACTTAGCCATGAGTAAAAATTTTTCCCTTTAGGGGAAATTTCCCTTTCTCCTACATTGACCCGATTTCTGGAGTGAACCATACATTACACGGAGTTGCGTATTATCGATGCTTTAGCGGAGTTGAGCATTTTCAATGCTTTATAGGAGAAACTTCAGAAATTCTGCAGCACTTGGCAACTCTGGAACACTCATAATTTGAAATAAGTTGTTATGGGTTTCTCAGTAATAAGAGAAATAAATCTATTAGTTTTTCATTAGTCCAATAGATTAATTACACATACTATTCTACATCCTATAAGTTGGAAGCTATTGAAAATATCACAAATCTGCACCATGACCATTGCAATGGCCAGTGCATTCCTTCTTGTTAACTGATGCAGGAGATAACATAATATACTTGTGTGCAAATTGAGGAGAATTTGCACATTGTGTCTATTTTAACAAAGAGTACTTCCTATGTTTCTCGCAAGAGTTGGGTAAATTTTATAACCTATCAGGTAAAATGAGTAGCCAAGAACATATGGATGACTGGTTCAAAGCATAAATTGGGGTTGAAAAGAGCACAAATAATTGAAAAGTAGCAAAACCGAGTGGTAATTCAAAATTGTTACAACCATTTCCCCTAATTTCCATTGAGTTGTGGCTTTGTGACAAAACTATGCAAGGAAAGCACATTAGGTGGTCAATGTAAAACTCATCCATGCCCCTATTACCCGAAGCTGTAAAGGGGAAGCTCATTATTTATGAGAGTATTTCGACTTGTTCAAAACTGAAGGTTTAAGAAATATACACTTCAATTGTATGTAATCTAGACACAATTTATCATAATCAACCATAAGGTTAAAAAAATGTTAATGTTTAAAAATAGGAAAAATTTTGCAGCAGAAATAGAAAAAACTTACATTGAGTTCTAAAACTATACTAAGGCAGTCAGTAAGAGTTGATAGTATAAAAGTAAGAACTACCAGACATACAGTAAGAATAGAATGCCTTAAAAGAGAAGATTGCTTTTCTTTGAACACAGCATTTTCAAAGACCTAAAATACAAAAAACCTCAAGATCAATATAAGTAATAATACTGAACCAGTAAAAGCATTCTAAATCACAAAACTTATCATACTGTCAAGTGACAAGAGAACAAAAACATTTAATGCATGGTGACTACATTCTGTGAATAGACCTGATTTAAGGGGGTTATACTTAGTCATAACTTTCAAATAATCGTCTTTTTAAAAGTAACATTTTCTGATTGTACATCATCTTGAAAATATTCGTCTAAAATTTTAAGTTGATCCAATCAATATTCTTGAAATTACATGCACTCTTGTGGAGATGTCTCAGAATGCTTGACAGCAATCGATGCATTGTACGAATACCTTTCATTCCCTATTGGATACAGGTTTCTATTGTACTTCGGTTTGTAATGCATTCAGGTTGGCTAAATGTTTGTGCTGGAATGTCTGTAAATCTGAAGGGATTTACAAATAACTGTTTATTACGATTTATTTACAAATTAAATGTTTATTAATGATTTAGCAATAAGAAACTAATTTAGTCAAGGGCATGCATAAAGCTTTATGGGCTACATGATCATTACAGTTCAACAAATGAAAACCCGCATCATGACAATCGCTTGATATCGAATCTGACTCATGATGCACATGGTAGCCAGTGAATAAGCATCCTTCGAACATGACTTTCAACCTCTACTATCTATATATATATATATATATTCACATTTCCAGCAAACTGTGCCACACTGAATAACACGCATTTGTTTCTGACATATTCGCATCTCACTCAAAGTTTATTAGGATAAAATTATTAAATAGTAAATATTCGTTCGTGGTTGTATAGCCGAGAGGTTTTAAAAAGTGTATTTTAGTTGTTGCGCTAAAATTGTGATTTCAGATGATGAGTTTTTTTTCTTTTCTGGTTGTTTGAATTTAAATTCGTCGTTGCTTAACTCAGAAAAACTGAATGATAAACACCAAAAAACATGTTTTTCAATTTCAGGACGGCCCCTCTTTCAAGGCAAGGAAAAGTTCAAATTTCAATTGCGAATATCACCGCAGTTTTACAGATTACTCCATGAAACTTCTCTATGTGCCTTTATTATTGTATAGGGTACATTTTTCTAATTGAACTTTTTGGCCAATCTCCTTTAGTTTTTGAGTTATTTTTTTAAATTTCCTTATTATACCGCTAGGGGTGCTGTAAGCTGTCTCAATAAATTCAGCATGGTCACTTCACTGTAAGTACACGTTACTGCCTTGACTCTACGAGACGCGGTTTCAAAATTAAAGGGCTTAAAAAGACTTTACAGGTGACCCTGTATATATTGAGATTCATAGGATCAATCAATTTGCAATAAGAGAAAAAATGCTAAAAATGCATAAGAAAAATAGCACAAAAATAAAAAATCTTGAAATACCTCACGAGTTACAAAACACTCTATAGGATAAGTCAGCATAATAGTAATTGTAAATATCCAGCGTGCAGCATTTGCCCAATCATCACTCAAACAAAAGTTTTCTAGTAAGTCTCCTAGAAAAAAGAAAATTCAAATTATACTACAGCAAAAAATATTTTAAAAATAATTTGAGAAACACAAGAACCAAAGGTAAGTTTGTGTTTATCAGCAAATAACTAATCATGGAAAAAGATAGTCTGCAATTGAAATAAAACATTTAACCTCTTTGCTACCCAGGTGGTCAACATTTCATGGACCTCGACTCTTTCGCCTTAAAAATCATTCTGATAAAATTGATAGTAAGAACACAAGTACAAGTGCATGGACGTATAATAATTGATTGACACCAATTGATGGCAGTATAAATCAGCAGTTCCTGAGAAATGTTTATTGTTCAAAAGCAATTTGGAAGAAATGGCTTCGACTCAACATACAGTACAGTAAGTAAATTTAATTTGTTTTTAACGATTTCTAAATCTTTTAGTTAATGTGTATTAGCTGATAATTTCTGAGTTCTTAAATATGAGTTCTTTAGCAACATCTTATATGAAAATTTTTACGCTTACAGGATAAATGAGACCCAAGGTACACATGTGTACCTAAAATGTTTAGCCCCTATGATGACACCATCTAAAAGAGGAATTTACTTGAGAACTTTGAAGAGTATTTCATAACATCTATCAGAAAAAAAAAACTGATTTTAAAACAATTTTTATATGATTGGTAATGAAGAGGTTACAATTAAATTGCATATGGTTGTTACTATTTGTATTATGTTGATGATAAAGCAATAAATCTTGTATCCATCAGTATCAATAACATAATACCATACTCACTAAAACATAAATATTATTTTATATATTCATAACAAGGAAAATGGAATGTTTCAGTAATTAAACAAAACAGAATACATCAAAATAATTTTCTAAATCATGATTTTTTTCAAAATAAAAAAAAAACATCAGATTTATATGGTTATGATTTAAATCGGATTTTATAATTTTAATTAATTCCTTGCCCATCAAAAGTTTAGATTTGTCATACATGAGACATGCAAATTACAGTAGTTTTTAGACAGTTTTGATTGTTTTTAAATACTAGCTGATTACCCGGTGATGCTCGGGTATTTACATGACAAAAAAGTCCCAAGTTTGAATTGAAGTTGAACTTGAATCCGAGTGGGTGCTGGAATTTCTTGAACATTATGAGTCCAAGACAGGGACATAAAGATTTTTTAAAACTTCCAGAAGGATCTAGAGTTCTATTAATTTCCACAACCTTTGAGATGGTTCAACAAAGTTCTATGCATTTCCACAACCTTCTAGAAGTTTCAACAGAGTACTTTTGATTTCTACGAATTTCCAGAAGGTTCTACTGACACAGAGTACCATTTCTTTCTACTATCTTCTAGAGTTCTATTCGTTTCTTAAAATTTACAGAAGGTTCTAGTTATATTCCACTAAACTTGGGCTTAAATGTTATTGGGACTGTTACCAATCAGCCTAGCAATCCCGAAAACTACCAATTCCGCACAAATCTTAGTCATTTTATTTTCCACATGCTGATAAGGCTTAACTTGGACTTAAATAGCAACTTTCTTTTTTTTTTGCTGTTTTCTTAGACAGTTTCCCAAGTAAGTACGGATAAGAAAATTACGAAACTAACATGGTTTGTTCAAAATTGTACAGGGAACAAGATGAAAAAACTTTTTTTTTCCGATTTGTTTAGGGTAAATTAAGTGTTAAAGTCGAAAAAAGCAAAATTTCTAATGCAAGTGAGCAAAAGACGTACAAATTTTCAATCTTCAGCCGTGATATTTTAAGAGTACCTCTAAACGTGAATTTTTGCACCACGCTGAGTTTTTTTTAGAAATTTAAATTAGGTTTCCGATAATATTTTTTTGAATTTGTGGGAAAAAAATAGGGACATTTTCGTTACTTCTTTTTAAAAACTGTCATATTTATATCTTACTAATATTAGTTTTAAAATTTGAAAACATCGCAGGAAACATTGAATGTACTCTTTCTTATGGTACAATTATTTTAAAAATTGGTTCATAAAAAAAGTAGGTGTGATGAAAAGTATAATTTTGCGATAGGGTACAAATTTAGTATCGCAGAGGAAATATTACTTCCATCTAACTGGCCTTGGGATGAAACTCCACTTGCTGTGATGTCATGGAAAAGGAAGCATGAAAGGAATACAAAAAGGCTTTTTTCGCTGAATCCTCAGACGGTTTCCCAAGAAAGTACAGATGAGAAAATTACGAGATTAAGATGGTTTATTCAAAATTGTACATGAACAAGATGGAGAAGGTTTTTATTGATACAGCTATTAGTTTAGGGCGCATTAAGTGTTAAATTTATAATAAAAAAAATCCGAAATCACTTGCAAAACAAACCAGATGGGAATGCTTAGCAATCCCCGGGGGTTGGCAAGTGTAAGAGAGCAGGGGGCGGAGCCCCTAATATAGTATGTTTTGAAAATTTAGATTTAAAAATTTAATGCTTTTAAAATCCAGATTATTAAAAAAAATGAAAGGATATATTAGTCGTATACTTAATAAATGTCAATGAATGTTCGGTAGTATTTGAAAAAGAGGAACTTAGAAACAACTGATGGACAGAAATGACGGTGCCTTATTTATGGCATCTCATATGCTTAATACATTTAAAAAAAAAATCTTCTATTTTCTGACCATATGAATTCCTTAAACTATCTGCCTTCATCAGTTTACAATTCAATATTTTAGCTAGGATGTTTAGGTAGGCAGAAAATTCCATCAATAGGGTATAACCTGAAACAGAGTTGACTTAAAATAAACGAAAGCTCATCAGTCACAAAATAAAGGATCCAGAAATCGCCTTTGTTCTGAAAATTCATGTTGAGTTTTAAATGTGTGAATGGTAATACAAAATTCTATAGAGATCTATTTGGTTCCATATCAGAATTCAACACATTAGCCAATATCATATGCTAGCCCCATTTGCTTTGATTGTTATCTTGTTTTAAAGAATGAACAGTTCAAACAATCAAAGTTTATTTAGCCCATAACATAAGATCCCTACGGATCTCTTGAAGATGTTTCGATTTAACAATTGATCAAATCAAAATCGAGATCAATCTAAGTGATTAGAAAAAAAAGCTAAAGTTTTGTTTTCTCACAGTTCATTCCAAAAGGGATCTATGGATTAGCATTGCAATTGTTTCAAATAGATTCCTGATGCTCATCCTTCAGGCAAATTATCAATAAATTTTTTTATAAACATACATTTCAGGAAATACTTTTATATTTTTGTTCTTAACTCATAACTTAGCAATGATTATCTAATGATAATTTTGAGATGTAGCTTGAAGTCGGAAGTAGCATTTTGCACAGAATTAAAATCCCGGCAAATTATTAGCTTCACAATTTCTGATGTAAGCTTAGTCTTCAAGATATAAAATTGTTTTCACTTAATAATTTTTAAAAAGCCTAGGGATACTAATCTGGGACAATGCTGACAGAATCAAAAGAACTAACTATATATTTCAAGTAATTCTAATAACAGTAAATACCATCAAGATACAGGTTGAATATTACAGAAATTTGTTAATCTGACAAGGTATATAATCATTAAGACATAAAAATTAAGACATTTAGTTTTTTTGCCTTGATAGTTCATAATTTACCAGTAAAATAACACAATTTAAGCTTTATCACTAAACATTTTAAAGCTTGCCTAGTTCACAAAATCTTAGTGTTCTTAATATTGAACAAGGAAATATGAAGAGAAAATTAACTACCTTGAACAAATCCAGTAAATGTAACATATCCGCAAATTCCAAAAACAACAATTATAATGCAAGATATGCCAATACTTATATGCGTGACGAGATTCCACCGAGCTTGAGTTGGATTATCAAGGACATCAAACAATAAAAATGAATTGTGGTGGCACATGTATGCTATAAAAGATACAACATTTAGAATTAAAAAGGAAGCTATAAAATAAACTCGGGAGTAAATTGCAAATAAAAACTAAAATGAAAATTTTTAATTAAAACTTTAAAAACTGACATAAACACTAAAAAGTTAAAAGTTTGAGAGAAATGTCTCAGTGGTTTTCAATATGTAAAAAACCTTCATATACCCAACTCTAAAAATACATTATTTCTAAATATTACAACATTCACTTGCATGACAAAATGCATCATTTGTTTAGAATGGTCTTCAAACTCATTAAGACATATTGCTCAATGCGTTAACATTATCTTTAATTTAACACTTTCTAATAAATGTTGAGTATTTAAAATAACAGTAGTTTTATGTTGAAACAAAAATAAGCATCTTAAAAATATGTTTTGAAGCTCAGGCATCAAGGAAAGAGTAAAATGTGGTATGAAATGATATTTTCCAAAGCAAATAATCATGAAATTTAATATAATTTACAATGCACATATGTTGGTTAGAATTTAAATTCGAGATTTTTCATTGAAACACACAACTTAAAGTAATTGAAGAATTATTTTTGGAGAAAGGAAACAGTTCTTGCAAATATCAAAATACAAAGGGGCAAATCAATCTAAGTCAGAAAATCGCATATTTCTTACATCAGTACTGTCCTAATTTAGATAATCTGAGGGTTGTATAAACAGAATAACACATTGCAAATATAATACTTTGCCTTACTATTACGTTAAGCACAGACTTAAACAATTTGCAATTAAAGTGAAATTATGCTATGCTAATAAAGGTATTTTATTTTAAAAGTAAAAAAATACACGATACAATTAATGTAATTAATATTTCATTTTAATGAGAGCACAACAGTTTTTTCATTCACCAAAGTAGTTAGTGCTTTTCAGAAAACTGTACCACCTATTAAAATTGAAATTGTCCTCTGATTAAGCTATAAAATTCAATAGTTAAGACATCACATCGGAAATAAATGGAACATTTAGGTTATGATGCAAGACACCACTTACAGCCATATTCACAAGTCTCAAGTTAACTCGAGGATCAGTTGATCAGCGAGTAAGAGTTAACTCGCGGATTATCAAGAACAGTATTCTCAAACGGCATGTTAAGTGATCCAGGGATTCAAATGAGACGCTGTGATTGGCTACTACCATCTCCTCATGATCACGTGATATCGTTTACATTGGTTACGACGCCCGAATCTGCATTCAAACTGATGAAGCACATACTTAGCCGGAGAATCAATTCCAAATTTTAATTAAATAGAATGCATACGGCATTTTAATTTGGGTTTAGGAAAAGAAATGCAAAGGTATTTTATTTCAAATTCGATTTTTATGGAAACCTAAATTTTTGCAAGAAAGAATTGTACACAATGTCTTGACAGATGTATGTAATCCGATTATCTTTGTACTTGTCAGTATAGGTGTGTGTTGATGGCATGAAAAGTAATTTGTACTGTCAATTTTCTTTCATTCGTAATAAATTAACCGAATAACTTTTATTCTGCGACGAATTTGTATCTGCCATGGTCATATTCTACCATTTTCTCTCTCCAGCTTAGTGGACGGAGGTGCCGCCATCCATCTTTTCGCCAAGCTGCTTGTTCGAGATTTCACAGCTACCATAATTTTCATTTTTCTTTTGAATTTCAATAAAAATTATGTTTTAAATTTTTCCATTTAAGCAATATTATGATGAGGACATTAGCTGCTATGGAGCAGGTGCTCCATAATGATACGTTCAGTCCAGTCGTCGCAAGAACACTGTAATTTAGCATAGAATAAAATGTGTCATCCATTTTGCTTCCTTCGCAAAAAGTTAGTACTGTGCATGCTTAACTCTTACTCGAGAGTTAACTCGCCGATTTCGGAGGATCAAAATGTAACACCGAAATGGCAGTTTAAACCACGGATCAGGCATTGTGAATACGGTTTTTTCGATAACCCAAGGATTATCGTTGATCCGCGAGTTAACTCGGACTTGTGAATACGGCCGTTAATGTTGCAATATTGCATGCTCCTTATGTCCACTATAACATTGATCAGTTGGGTTAATAGTCATTTTGTGCATGTGTTAGGAAGGGAAACTAGAAAGTATTAATGTATGCAACTAAATGTTCTCTTAATTGCTTTTACTTATTAATGTCAGCGACGTTACTCACATATTATGTCTTATGTCAATCCATTTATAAGGACGTAGAATCCATTTCCACATAAATAGATTTCATACCTCTAAATGAAAAACAAATTAACATTTTGTTATGACATTATGGGACCAGAACACCTAAAATGTAATACTTCCCTCAAAGGCTCTTCAGACCAGTACATGAGGAGCCAGTGAGTCCGTGCCAAACATGAAGATGGGAATAGATAAAACATGATACGACCCCCTACATAGGTACAACATGATTGGGTACATCATACTGTCAATATCAATGTGTATTGGGAAAAGAAAAACAGAGGAAGCTATGCAAAAAAATCAGCATTTTTTTATGTATGTGTTACATGATTAGTGTACCTCTACAATAGTGGTGCACAAACTATTTTCATTGCCGGCCTCCTATTTTGTAGTGACCCCTGGATAGACAATAGACGTTTTTTCTAATCGTCAACGTTGTTAAAGTTGAATTATTTTAGGGATTTTCACTTATGTTTCTGCTTTATTAGAGGTCTGAATAAAACATAATTTTATGAAGCAATGCTTTTATTTATGCATATGAGTATAAATATTTTTTAATGAAAAATTAAAAAAAAAAAAAAACTTAACATTACAAGAATTTAATGCGAGGTATGCGCTTGCAAAGAGCTCATGATTGCTTCTATGTTTTGAACTTTATTGGAAATCGCAAGTCATCCTCTGGATCCAATCGAGATCGTTATTTGGTTTTAATGACAACTAATTTTGAAAAGCCTGTATAATAGGTCGATGCAAATTAAATCCAAATATTAATTGCCCTTTTCTTCAAATCAGCATATTAGTTTCCAATCGATAACCAAAAATTTTGGCAAGACAGACTTAAATTGAATATGCAGTGTTACGTATATCGCTTGAAACATTAATTGACTGTTCTTTCATTTAAAGAGGTATTGGTTTTTAAAATATCAAATGAAAATGGATCATGCATTAAACCTAATTCCTTATCTCGAAATATTTTGAACCTTTTCAAAAAGTTTTCACCCAATTTTATCATGATAGGAAATGTTTTTAAATAACAAGAAATCTATATTAATTACCTTAGAAAATTCTGAAAAACATGGAAACATGTGGTTTTTGTTTAATCCTCCTGCACTGCTCAATGTTAAAATATCTGTGTACTCTCTTCCTGTAGACTTAAAATCAATTTCTTTATTAACCCTCTTATTCGTTTATTTCTACCTGTTACTCTTGCAGCACAATCAGTGCAAACCATGACAGTGTCCAGGTAATGTCATTTGTTTCAAAACATGTATTCATAATTTCAAATATTTCCTTGACATTTGTTTTTTCTTTCAATTATTTTACATAAAAAAATCTTGATATGTCTTCTTTATAAACGTATCTCACATAAACAGTGAATAATCGAGACAGTTTCGTAATGTCTTTAGTTTCGTCAGATTGTAGAGCAAATACAGGAGTTTTGTAAACGATTTAACAGAACTGATTCTATATTACGTGATATGGCAGAAATTCGGTGAGAAACTGTATCTCTTGATATTAGTATAGTTTTCAAATCTTTACCACATTAACAAAACATAATTACAAAATGCACTTGAATGAACGCAAGATGCAGCAAAAACAAACTACTGAGGCACAGACGGAAAGAACTGCACTGTCCTCACTGTGATCACAGTAAAAAGACTAAATAGCAAGGTGAGCATACCTAGATTTAAAAAGCTGTAGTAAAGACGGCCACTGTTGATCAACCCAAGTTGCATATGAATCCCACCAGAAAACAGGTAAAGGTCATCTCAAATTGACAATTATCTTTCATCCCTATATCCGAGATACGACAGCTGGTTGCCGAAGTATAGGTATTATATACTAATACAGAGAATTGTTTTTGTAAATAGTTCTTTGTTTTCAATAATATTATCTGATTTCACTAGGTACCTGATACTTGTTGCAGAAAAGCCTTATAATTTTTACTGTAAAATAAATTTCTATGTAATTGGCAACCCACAATAATTTTCACGCGACATCCCGGGGGGATCGCAACCCACGGTTTGCGAAGAATCACCCTTCAAAATTTCAGCTTCCTATGCCTTGTCGTTTTTGAGATACAATGATGATCAGACAGTTTGTGAGTGGAATTTCAATTTTTTACATATAAATTTGGCATTAAACAAAATGTGAAGAAACACCTATTTTATAAACAAAGTTTAGAAAGCGAAATTGTTCCATGATTCAAAACTGATTCAGTAAAAGTATTAAGAAGTATTGTTTGAAATGTATAAAAAAATATATATAATACAGAAAAGAATACAACACATTTCTAATTATCTAACAAAAATCACGATATTTTTACAAATATTAAATACAGTAAACTCCTGATTATCCACAGGCAGATTATACACAATGTTGTTGAAAAAACTTCAATCTCAAATATAAAAGGTGTTTTAACACAAAAAAAAATTACATTTAACTGATTTTTTTGTGAATAAGTAAATGAACGAACTTAAGTTCCGAAATATACTGTAAAAAATTTATAATTGTAAGTATAGGCACATTACACTGTAAATAAAAATTTATAAAAAACATTTTCGTGTTGATTTGTGCCATTTTACGGTTTATGCGCAGAATTCGATAATCTGGGGTTGTCGCACCATTCAATTACGTGAATAATCTAGAGTTTACTGTATATTTATATATAATACAATTAAAACAGAACTGTTTTTACCAAAAGCAATGACCCCTACAGCTTCAGTAAATCCAGTGTTTGCAAATTGAAATGCATTTGGTGTGACAGCACTGTTGCGTGAAAGAGACATACTAAAATTACTTATCTGGTTCACAATTTCAATGAAGTTTTAAAAGTTATGAAATTTTACAAACTAAAACATAATTTCAAGAGAAGTAAATTTCTGAACATGAGATATTGCAAAGGCTTTTTTAATGAACCCCTTTTTGTATTCAAAAACATTCTCTCCAAATGTTTCCACACAACAGAATTTTAAGATTCATTTACACAATACATGAAAAACAAACTAAAATAATTCAGGAACCTAAACATGACAAGTATCAAAGAATGACACAATTTAATATTAAAAATATTTGGACAGATATAAATAATTACAGGTAGATATTAATCATTATTATTGATATGCATTTGCCGGTGATAACACTAAATACATATCCAAGGCATTATGCTAGTAATTGAGACATTATATACACCTAATTTCTCATGCTGTGCATGTTGCATGCTAAAAATTTTTTTTTTGGGTCAACTTTTACATTATAGATGGTACAGCAGCTATCTTCTTGGGTTTGTTTGGTAATACTTAATGTTAATCACAAGCATTTTCAGAAAGATGGAAAGCCATGCTTGTAATATATTTTCAAGTTAAATAATATGTCAAGAATATTAGAATTCTTAGATGCCATTTATTTACACTAATTGCAGCCAATTAGTATGTTTTTGTTTATGGATTACTAGTGGCCAGCATGGCGTTGCCCGTGACAATTCCAAAAAGGTCGAAAACGTTGGATCAAGAGAGGAAAAACCTCTCTATATCAAAAATGAATAAGCAAACCAGATGGGAATCCGTAGCCTATTGGATAACAGCAACCACAGCATTGCCAAATGCTGCCAATTTGGAATCAAGAGATCCAATCGAAGTGAGGTCACAATCTCTTGCGAAAATATAAATATTTAACTGAAAATTTATTTATTAAAAGAAAATCAAATGTATAAGGTATCTATCTGGTGTAAAATTTTCCAGATTTCAAATCCATTGAAATTTTCAATCTCTTTAACGACCCCGATTTTACAAAAAAAGAACTAAACAATGCCAGTCAAACTGTTTTTTATTAGTTATGCCTTCCTTTGATGAAATCGTAAGACTGCAGGAAATGTAATCTGTTTATTTTTGGACTCTGAAGGTTGACATGACGTCACAATCTCTTGGGAAAATATAAAAATATATTCAATTCAAATATGATTTATTTAAAGAAAATAAAATTTTAAGGTACCAATCCAATGTGAAATTTTCCGCAGATTTTAAATCCGTTGAAATTTTAATTCTATCTTTAACGGTCTAGGAGATAGAAAAAAGAACTAAATAACACCAGTTAAAAGTTTGTTTTTTATTGTCTGTTGGAAAATCATTCCTCCCCAAAAATGAAAACGGAAAAAATGTATTTAGAATCTGTGATCTTTTATAGAAAACAATAATTAAATTTCATTAAATTCATTTCAAAATGTTTTAGATTGGATTTTAAAATTCTCCGCGACCCAAAAATTGCAAAAAATTTGGACTACCTGTGTGCCAAATCACATTACTGAAAGTGCCATAGATTTGTCAGGACTTTGGATGCAGAAAACAGACACTTCCTTTTATAATAGTAGAGATATGTATTTGGGTTTCATTGAATAGATTAAAAATAATACCCTTGTATATGATGTACATATTTAACACAAGAATATAAAGGTGCTTACATTTCTCCAGCCATTGTGAAAGCTCGAATAACAACAAATAATACAATAGATACAGCAAACAGCAAGGACAAAAATGACACCTAAAATGACAAACATGAACAAGTAAAATAAAATGGATAAAATTAAGAAACATCAAATTGTACCAATAATTTAAAATACTTGAAAAATCTTGACTTACTAATGACAATCTGACAATGGTTCGATACAAAGAAAGAGGCAAAGTCACAAACAGAGTGGAAATGAAGACAATAAAATGTCGGTTTCCCAATATGGAAGAACGTGAGACTAAAAGTAATGAAATACTTTGTTGTAAACTAGAAAGTTAAATTAGAAGTAAAATAAAAATTATTAATATTTTACAAATTTTAATAAAATTAGAAAACTTACCATTAAACATTCGCATTAGAACCTTAGTAATAGTGTCACCAATTATAATGTTATAGCTGATCATAGCTGTGAAAAATTATAGAATGCTTAGAAACAGTTTTAAATTTTCTTCAACATAACTGTAAGAATCAAAAGGCACAGTATAATAAAATACTTCATGGAATAATTATAATTAGGAAAAGTGCATTTTGTAATGCCAAAAATATCTACCTATCAAAGGGTAGATAAACTGAGCCACTGTCAAGAAGTAGTATCCAGGTCTTCCAAATTGAGATTGTACTAAAGCCTACAATGCATTATATACATTAGACACAGGGCAAAGAAACACACTACCCATATTGAATACAATTTATTGAAAAAATACTGAAGGAATATGGTCCTAAAAATAAAATTCCAACGAGAAAAATTGGGTAGTAGGGGATTACAACAGATTTTTCTAAAAGTTCGTTTACTAAAGATTATGACTATAAGCTTCATATCAATGAAACAAAAAGGAAATTTAGAAGAAATGAATATAATCAAGATTACCATAAAAAGGGGTAATTTTTTTTCTAGAATACTTGAAAATCACAAATCTTATTTAAAAAAAAATTAACTATTATATCAGGCTAAAACTTATCAAATGATGAATAACTATATATCGAGAGGATTACAACCACTCACGGTAAGGTATAAGAGGAGTTAAACGAAGGGGTATGATAAAAATAACCAAATTTATTCACAGTTGACACATTTAATGCCATTGATTCCGGTTCTGAGTTTATCAATCAATGTTGCAAGCAAAAGAGGTTACAAGATGGTAAAACAAATAATCCCCATATAAGATTGTGTGTACAGTAGCCTTTTACAGGTGAACTTAGCCACTTCCAGAAATGGACTCTAAAAGGTCATCTACTGTTTCACCAAAGCTTGCAGTATGCTGTTTTTTCTCAAATTGTATACAAAATTTAGATAATACCACATTTAATTCATATGATAGCAGCTTGTATAGCAGTCAACATTTTAATCCTTACTTCAGCAAATCATTTTCTTTAAATCTTTCAGACATCATTGAATTGACTTATGATTCATTTCTATTGCCATTACTTTTTATTAAATTCTATACAAAAGGTCACCTTAGAACCAATGAAGTGAAAAGGGCCCAATTTTTATTCTTTAAACTATTGAAAAAAACTTTTGCTTCGATGTAATAGTTTTTAAACACGACTTCCAATACCTGGTAAGTTGTGACACCTGCAGCAGTTCCTGCTTTAATCATGATGCACAAAGAGTAGTCAGTAGCAACTGCAATCAACAGTAACAAAATTATGCCCATTCCTAAACCAGCCTGTTGAAGAGCATATGGTATCCCTAAATACAATATTTTTATGTAAGTAGAAATTTCAAATTACATTGAAAAGCTCAATTACAATCTAAGACATTAATTTCCTTCATTGAACAAAATAAGACAAGTTTAAAAGGTAAGAGAATTATTTCATAAATCATTCCAAACAGATCAAATGCTATTTAAAATACAAAAAGAAATGTAGTACACATTCTCAGATTAACACTGCAATGGTTTACGCTCTTGTTCTACTAAAATGATCAACAGTATAGTTTAGATACTAGGGTATATATTAGATAAAATAGGTACCATATAAATGAAATCATAACTATTTCTCATTTTAGTAAACAAAGTTTAGTGTATTTTACACTAGTTTTTATGAGAATATAATTATTGATACCACAGAAAAATACAGTAAATTAAGTAAAACTCGAATAATAGAAATAAAACAGTGAAATTTTAGAAAACAAAGTAAAATTTCTTATTTCCTTCATATACTATTTCAAGATATTTTTCATTAATTAAATGTAATTTGTATTATGTACAAAAACCCACTCCCCTTTATTTTAAGCACTGTTCATAGTAGAGCAAATTCAAAGATCATTCCAATAGGGAAAAGATTCCACTACAAACTTAAATGCGAAAACATTGAATAAAGTGGTCTTCATAATAAATTTAGCATAAACAAAGTTTCCAAAGTTAACACAATGTACCGATTCCTTAAGCTTCAGTTTCCTAAGGAAGTGTAGTCGTGATGCAGCGGTGGGTGATGTCGCTAAAACATTGTTTATACTAACACATGGTGTTGGTTTCCTAGAGAGCGTTGTTTGTGAGCGCAATCAAAATTATCGGAGCCGCCATTTCCATGACTGTCGTCATAGCAGTCTCAAACAATTGGGGAACATTTTTTTCTCTTGTAGTGGCAAGATTTCATTTCCTGCGCCAAACGATTTGAGCGAAGAGGAGCAAAACAAACATTTTTGACTGGCATCAATTAGTTCGTTTTCGTAAAATCGGGATCGTTAAACACAGAATGAAAATTTCAACGGATTTGAAATCTGCAGAAAATTTACACCAGATCGACACCTTATATGTGATTTTCTTAAAATAAATAATTAAATAATCATATAGTAAATAATTGAAAAAAAAAACTGTTTTAGATATTGATCTGGCGTAAAAATTTACGCTGATTTGAAACCTGTTGAAATTTTCACTCTATCTTCAACGATACTGAAGTTAGAAACTTTGAAATAGAGAATAAAAAACCACTTTGTTTTGTTTCTCGAATAAAATAAACCACGACAGCCGTCTGTATTGCCCATTCTACAACGTATTCTGTCTGTCTAAGTTGACAGCTCTGGACTCTTGTTTAGACGTCCCTCTAGTTATGCTCGCAGCATTATGACATATCACGGCTGTTAGATAACTGCTCCACTTTCTTAGGAAACCGAAGCTTTAGTCAGATTCTAAACCATCCAAATTAGTCTAACTACGAAACATCATTAATTTAGCATCGTTATATCCAGAGATATTCAATCAGTTTTACAGGGTTCATACAGAATTTTAAATACAAAAATTAAGGAGTACTTAACAAATTCTTTTGAAATTTTTCGGAGTCATAGAAGGTTTACCCACGCATTTTCAAGTGTGAAAAATAAAAATGTTTTAACACTTTAAAGAACTTAGGCTTACAGGGCTTATAACAGGTTTTAAGGAGCAAAAGTGACTATCGAACAAAAAAGTGGCAAACAACAATACCAAATATATTCAAGCATAAAGATAGAAAAAGATATTTCCCAGTCACTGCTATCTCTTTCTTTTTTTGGAAGGATATTTATTTTCTTCATTTAAAAAGCCTATTATTTTGAAACAATATCAACAAAAGAATAAAATAATTTGTAATCATGATTTTTAAATATGTTGTTCATTTTTGACATAGCTTGAAGAATTTCTTCCTGTTCTTTGAAAGATTGTCTCATTATTTTTGTTGAAAAAGCCTGAAATTAAATTTGTCTTTTTCTTCTCAATAGAAGAATGTGCATTTTTTAAAGTCTGTCTTTGCTGACCAGCATCATCTGAGACTTTTGCAGTCTTTTCAATCATTGCCTGAGCAAGTACTGCTTGATTAAACACTTTATTTTTTTATCGCCTTCTTGGGGCTATCATTAGCTTCAATTAACAATTTTGAAGCACTGTCCAATGCTTTATTCTCTTCCTTATGCATAATTTTAGTTTTTCATCTTCTTCTATTACTTTTCTTTTCTTCACCAGATGATTCAAATTTCTTTTCTCTACTTCCAGTCTTACCTTTCCTTTTCTGTCCCTTCTCCACAATTTTTCTTGTGCCTTCTGTTTTAAATCTTCTTAATAGGCATTGTAGGCTTGCACTAATTTTAGAACTACCCCCACTTTACCCCATGGTGGGAGTAAAGTGGGGGTAGTTCTAAAATTAGTGTATACTATTGGAAAAACAGCCATAACAAAGTTGTCTTTGGTGTTGGTTTGCTTTGCAAACCAAATGGGAATTCATAGCCTATTGGATAACAGCCATTATGGTATTGTCATGGTGGTTTGCTTCGCAACACCAAGGACAATGCTCACGGTCAAATTCGAATTTAGAAGAGATCCAACCTTTCCAAAATATTTTCACTGGTTAAAACCTTGCCACTCTTGCTCTGTACTCTTTTTTGCTTTTTATTTGAATTCTCCATGGCTAAAACAGTATTTACAGATGGAGCAGGTGATAGTTTGCAGTATTCCTTTCTTTAAATCTTTTAAAGGTGAGTCGAGAGAAACTGCTTCAGAAACTACAATGTTTTTGGTTGTTTCTCTTCTCTGTAATGAGAATACAGTGTTAGATGGCCTTTTTGTTCAGAGGATAAAGTCCACCTTCTTTAAATCCTTTTACTGCATTACTTTTACTGCATTTTCCAGCTTCACTCTTTCAAACAACTTTTTCAAGAGAAATGGAAATGATGCTTTTTTTAAGTCAATAATTTTAAGTTTTCATTCGTCTTCTTCTATCACCTTTCTTTTCTTTGCCAGCTGCTTTAAAAAAATTTTTCTCTGCTTCCAGTCTATCTTTTTTTTCCTCCTGTCCTTCTCTAATTTTTCTTGTGCCTCATGTTGTATATCTTACTAGGGAGTTCCGACCCTTGCTCGCTTACACTCGCTAACCTCGGGGAATGCTACGCAATCCCATTTGGTTTGCTTCGCAAACCAACATTACTTTCGCAGAGTGCATCTCCTGGACAGCGAAACTATCTGAATAATTCGTGCAATCCTGATTAGACTTTCCGGTTCATGACGTCACAGCGAGGGCTTCGCCCTCTGATCGCTTGCGTTCGCAGATCCCAGGGGATTGCTACGTAATCCCGTTTGGTTTGCGAAGCAAACCAATACTTTCGCAAGTGATTTCACTCTTTTTTACTTTAACACTTAATGCACCCTGAACTAATAACCGCATCAGTATAAAACCTTCTGCATCGTGTTCCCTGTACAATTTTAAGTAAACCGTGTTAATCTCCTAACTTTACGATCTGTACTTCGTAATTTCTCAGTAAACCGTCTGAGTACAAAGTGAAAAAAGCAAGCCTTTTTCCTCGCCAAAAAAAAAAAAAATCGTTTTTATGGCAATTGTTGCTACGATAAATCTGATATCTGGCAAACCCGATAGTCAAGAATACGACTCACAACTGCACGCGGAACCTGCTGTGCGAACTAAAAAATACGAAATTTGTGTGACCAACTTTTGATTGCATCAAATTTATTTATGAACCAATTTTTTAAATAATTGTATCGTAAGAAAGAGTACATTCTGAGGTATACTGCAATATTTTCAAAATTAAAAACTAATAGTAATACGATATAGATATGACAGTTTTAGTTTTGTATCGGAAATTATGATCTGAAAGTTCCTAAAATTATATGACCAACATTTAATTGTATCGATTTTATTTATTAACCAATTTAAAAAATAATTGTACCATAAGAAAGAGTAATGTAATGCATTCAGTGATGTTCTCAAATTTAAAAAATAACAGAACTAAGCTGTAGATATGACAGTTTTAACAAAAAGTAGCAAAAATATCCAAAGATTCCGAATTTTGTATGACCAACTTTTGATCCCATCGAATTTAATTATTAACCGACTTCAAAAATAATTGTAACGTAAGAAAGAATACATTTTGAGATATTCTGCGATATTTAAAAAAATAAAAAGTAATAGTAATAAGATATAGATACAGCAGTTTTAAAAAAAAAGCAACAAAAATGTCCTGATTTTTCCCGAATTTCAAAAAAATATTATCAAGAACCAAATTGATATTTTTTAAAAAATTTGATGAGCTGCAAAAATTTACGTTGAGAGGAATTCTTTAAAAAAATCTCACGGCTGAAGACTGAAATTTTGTATGTGTTTTGCTCACTCACGGAAGAAATTTCGCCTTTTCAATTTTGACACTTAATAAACCCTAAATTAATAGTCGCATCGGAAAAAAAATCTTAATAATTGTCCAGGGAATACGACGAAGAACAAACCATGTTAATTACGTTTTTTTCTGATCAGTACTTTCTCAGTAAACCGTCAAGAATCGAGCTAAACAAAATAGTTTTCAATCCTGCGGTGGCGGTAACTTTTTTAAATACAGAGAGTTAAATAGGCATTGTAGGCTTTATATGCAACCCTTCCCATATCCATTAGCTTTGATGTGATTGGTACCAAATAAGGGCGATTGTCAAAATTTGGCAAGCTACTTTTAACTGTTATCAATGCATTGAGTGTGCGTTCTGACATTGATGCTCCGTCTCCTGTCAAAGCTCTTCCTGAGGCTGAGAAGCCACGTTCAATGTCAGCACTTCCATGAGAAAGTGACAGAGTAGCCTTCACTAGCTTTGACACAACTGGGTATTTAGGATCCACACCACTAATGTCTCGCAGTCTGAAGAACTAGTTCCAGTAAATATCAACAGGCTTCATTCTTTAGAGTAATTTCCACTCATCCAGTAGTATGTCTGTCAGGCATCCATGGAATTGCTCTTACAACTTCTAATACTTGTCGCACACTCTCGCCACTGAATCTCTCAAGAGAATCAAGACAGGATAAACTTTTAAGTAGAGATGAACTGAAGGAGGACTTCTTCAAAAGATATTTAACGCTGGCAATGTAATGCTTCTGAGCCTTTTGAAAAAAAAAGAAATTAATTTCCTTCTCTTTCACATTCTGGAGCGCTCTAGAAATTTTATCTCCAATCACAATATCAGCCAGAGGCAACAGTTTCTGAGGACATATATCTTCCAATTTAGCCATTTTCAAATCCCGAATAAATTCCTCTTTGTCAGCTTGTAGATTCTACCCAAAATTGTTCTTGTCAACAATTCAAGTTGAGAATGAAGGGTTAAGTTTTAGAGATTCCTTTTTCTGAAGAAATTTTCGGTCGCACGATTACATATACTTGCACTTGATACGACAAATATCACTTCAGCCTTCATAGTTTCTCTTCTAAGTAAATGAACAATTTTTTTGTAGCCTGGTTGGTCTTTGTATCATGTTTGGCTTCTTTATTGGAATGTAGTTAAAGAAATACTTTCGCACTGCAATCCAATGTTCAAACAACCTTTCAGCAGCTGGCTTTAGGCTTAGCCACCTGCTTGAACAATGCTTGATGAAATGGTGAGTGGGAAGTTTCAAGTCTTCTTAAATTTGTTTGCATGTTGACCAACGCTTAGGCCACTGATTAAAAAATCTGTGAATAGCAAAAACTAGTTCAGACACATCTTCCCCTTACTCTTTTAGACCATTAAGAAAAGCATTATGTATTGTGTGAATATTACATTTCTCAAAGTTAATTAGTTATTTTTTTTCGGGTAGAAAGTAATGAGTCATTAATCTTTTTAAAAACTGACCTTCACTAAAAAAAACCTCAAGAATTTGTAATAATCAACTTCGATGATAACAGAGAATGATTTTCAATATGTTCACAACGTTCCTTCAATATTTAACCCTCTGGATACAGAGACGGCCAAAATTTTTGCAATCTCTGGTTACGGAGGGGTTTGGAATCTTTCAGATCTCAAGCTCCTTTAAGAAACGGCTGAAGTCCATTAAGATTTCCATGCCCTCATTTCTATGCCACAAAGAGAGCAGTGCGCGAATAGCCTCCGTTCCATAAACAGGAATGTCGGGGTTCTTGATGGGGAGCTTCGAGCGCTTAGAATGTGTGAGAGGTTGATGATCTATAACCTTAAAAACTTTACCGAAGACACCTTCGAGTGTAAATTATCATACATATTGAAGATTCTGCCGTCCTTTCAGAGTTCACCCTGACGTATCTATACCTTCTAGACAATCAGACCCACAATAAAAACTGCAACATGTGATGACAAAGGTACTAGACGCATTACCTCTCCTCCTGGTTTAACGTTGAGTTAATATCAGCTTGATCCGTCCGGTTTCTTGACCTCTCCATTCTCGTCTTATTCCAGAATCCGAAAATAAAACGGGTCTGTTGAGACCACCCTCAGATCTGTGTGTGGAGGATGTTATCCCCCCCCCTTTTAAGTAACCACTGGCATTGATCACCATTTACGAACTGTCAGCGTCTGACCTCCTGGAGGGTTACTCCTATTGTTCGACCCTGTCGACCGGTGATATCTATCTTGCGCCAAATAATACGTCACACAATTCTATGAAAGGAAAACGTTAGTCGTAAATGCCACTCAAGTTAGGTAAGTAAGAAGGGTTGGACACGCAGATGGCCCTGCTTCCCTTAAACTTCTCTGCTTCGTTTTACTGATAGCCTTTTCCTTGGGAAAATTTCCAGAACTTGCTGCTAATACAGCAGGGGCAACATGAAGTATCCTTTTACAATTGAAGCGGTATGCTTTTGAATCCATTCTTGCGGTGGAATGTAGCGCCATTTCGAAATTGAATTCGTACAAACCCTGTTTTTTTTTTATAGAGAAAATTAATTTTTTTTTACTGCGCACCAAAAATTTCTCTTCTTTAAATAAAATTTAAGAACTTAAAACCCCTGAAAAGGTGACAAAAAATAAAAAGGTGACGTGTTAGGAGCCCTGCTGTAATGCTTATATCAGTTATAAATATATATTGATGATAAAATCTACATAAATATTGTATTAATAACAAAAATGCTTTTTAAAAATGGTTTTCTACATTTTATTTCTTTACTTTAAACTTTAAGAGTTTGACAATCAATTTATCATATCTTTAAGTGGCATAAACAGTCACAAGTTTATGACACTATGAAAAAAACTTAAAATTAACTAAAAATGAAAAATAGGAATGATGCCATTTCTATATTATAACTATTTTATGCATCTTATTTACTGGAAGCAAACAATAATGGTGTTTATGAAACAACAGTAACAGATGTTCTAGGGTAACGAGAGTGCCAGTTGTTTTATGTTGAATATTTTAGAAGATAAATATGAGAACTATCAGTTGGAAAAAATAAAGTACAGCTGCATTCTATGCCCGCTCTTGGCATGTTTTTTGGAGCACTTTTTTTATGTCACTGAGGAAATATTCTTAAAAAAATTGTTTGTTTTTTAAATGGAAAATAATAAGTTTTAATAGAAATTAATTTTCCTGAAAAAAAGAAAAAAAAGTACAAAAAGTTGGAATAGCGAAAAAATAAATTTATTTTGAAACTTTTCCCAATTTAAATCTCTAACAATTTCTAACAACTTCTAAAAGTAATCAATTTTTTAATCTTCACATTTACTTTTTAACAAATACCTAGCCAAATAAAAATGAATTGCCTTCACCTGCCATAACTTGTTACTAAAAAAGCCTGCCAAGAGCGTTGCCACCAAACAAGGCACAGAATGCAGCTGTACTTTTTTTATAAATTACTTATATTAGGATATAAATTAAATATATTTTCTTCTCAAAATATCTGAAATAGAAAAATTGACCATCACAAGATGTGAATAAAATTTCACCAACACCAATGTAAGGAAGCCTACATTAATCCTGAATCATATAGCGCAGGGGTGGACAACCTTTTATATACCATGTGCCAATTTCTTTCACATACGAGTTCAGATGCGCCATACAATTCAAGCACATTTTCTACCTTACGTTTATGGTCCTGCAATATCCTTAGTAACTTTTTTAATAAAAGTATGTTTATCGACATAATTAACATTTTTAAATGATTTAACTATATTGTATGTAAAACAATGTCTATTACAGAGAATTCTTCAAATTTGAATCAGTCATTCGCGACCTCGTTTTCATTTTAATAAATTTCATGGATGAAAATGCCTGATCACATCTGTATGTCGTTCCGACACGACATATATAACTTTTTGCACATTTTCTTAATTCCGGAAAATGTTTACAGTGCCAGTAATGTTACAGAACGCCAGAAATTAATCATGTCAGAAGCATTTTGATCTGAATAATAAAGCTCATGAAACTTCAATTTCAATAATGAATTTGTTTTGAAATCAATAAGTACCATTTGTATGTTACTAGGCATCTTCATTGCGTTTTGTTCACTAAGTGAAAAGGCTTTATTAATGCGAGCATGTAGTTTTCTTCTGTAGCCAAATCAAGAAAACGACTTTCAAATGACCCTTGTAATAACTAATTTTAATATATTTGGTCAAATTGTTATTATCCGCAGCACATCCACTCTGCTCTTTCAACTGTGGAAATTGACTCAAATCCTGATTTTCTAACTGAGAGATGAACAGATTTGTTGTAATTTTAAATGAAGGACCTCACAATAAAGAAAAGGTTCACCATATTCCAAATCGAATAATTCAATATTCTCTGAATTCTTGGCTGTTTAATGCTCTAGTTCTAATTTTAATCACACATTTCACAACCAATAACAAAACATGCTGCATTTTTTTAAATTTTACACACAGTGCCTCTTGGTGTATAATATTTTGCTATTTTTGTGCAGAACGATTTAAAACATTTTCCAAGCAAAGTTGTAGTGCCATTTACGGCGTACCGTCAGTACACATACTGATTTGCACAATAATCTAATTTATATTTTCTTTGCATGATTTTAAATATCTCTGATCCTCTTGTTTCATCATACAATAACTCCAGACAGGCAAGTTCTTCAAAACATTAAAATTATAATCAATTCCTCTTACTAAAATGCTTATAACTGGACCATTGATTCATCCAAAGCTAGAGAAAAGTCTTCCAGTTGTTGAAATACACTCATTGCCATAAAAATTTGCGCACCAAGAAATAATTGTGGGATCGTAACGAAACTTGGCATGAAGGTACATGTCGGTTAGATATGCAAATGATTAAAAATGCAGCGTGATTGCGCATTGCGTAATGCCACTAGAGGGCGTTGAACTTCGTTCTACTTGGAGTATAAAACAGGTAAGCAAAGCTTGTTTGAGTGTACTTAATCTTTTGCAAAGAAAACGCTGAGGCAGACATGCCGTTACGCCGCCATCGAAGACAATATGAACAGCTGTCAGAGTTAGAGAGGGGAAGAATCATTGTGATGATGTAAGCTGGGTGGTCAGCTCGGCGAGTAGCTCGTCAAGTAGGCTGTTCTGATTTTACTTTGAGGAAGTGTTGGGACCAGTGGACAGAAGAGACGTCATTTACACGGCGACCAGGCTCAGGACGCCCTCGACAGACCAGTCGTCGAGAAGACCGTCACATGCGAAACACACGCGTAGAGCCAACTGCCTCACTGGCCGCTATCCAGACACACGCAGCACCTTCACTACGGGCCCCTGTGTCTTCCCGAACCATCGCAAGGCGCCTGGCTGAAGGGCATTTGGTATTGCGGCGCCCATTACGTGTGCTGCCAATGACACCTACCCACCAACGCCTCCGTTTGAGTGGTGTCGCGCACGACGGGATTGGACTGCAACGGAATGGAACCAGGTTGTCTGCAGCGACGAATCTAGATTCAATTTGAGCAGTGATGACAATCGTGTTCGTGTGTTGAGGCCCCGTGGTGAACGGCTCAATCCTGCCTTCGCTTTACAACGACACACCGTTCCCACAGCTGGTGTGATGGTATGTGGTTCCATTGTTTACTCGTTCCCACAGCTGGTGTGATGGTATGTGGTTCCATTGTTTACTATCACCCACATATTGTGGATAAGCAAAGTGCCCAGTGATATGTGGAGTAAGAAAATAAATCATCAGATTTAAAGAGCTAAAAACATTTATTCATTAAAAACTATTTACAGAAAAAGAAACAAAGATTGGAAAACCAGAGATACCACTCTGTCCAATGTATGACAACAATTGAGTGCTGAAAGAAAGGAATTCTCATTTTTATACTTCTTGTATCTCTAGAAATTAGCATAAATATCTCAATGGAAAGATTGCCATAAACAAAATCATAATACTGCATTAAGTACATGATTGGCCATAATATTATGACCACACCCCTTTATAGGTGTGATGTCATACTGTGGCCAATCACAAAAGCATGACAACTCAACTTGTTTGTTTGTTGTTTGTTTACATTATCATAACCAAACAAGAAGGAGGTGCAAACATGTGAAGATGGATTCGAATAAGCAAGTTATCTTTAACAATGGCCCTCCTCTTCACACTTTTTGCACTTAAAAAAATATATATATATGCAATAGAAACAAAAAAAATTGCAATACAATATTTAGAATGCAATACATCATGAACATAAATGTGTGTATAGGCTTTTATACGTAGGAAATATAATTTCTTAAAAAATATACACTAACAGAACAAAAAGTTCATTTTTTGTTGTTGTTCATAATAGTCCATTTTTATATTTTAAATACACAATCTTTAAATTTTTGTAGTTCACTCTTACTTAGAGGTTTAGTAAATATATCAGCTAAATTACTTTTACTTTGAATATATTTGATATCAAATAATTCCTGGTATATTAAATCTCTTACAAAAAATAACTTAATATCGATGTGCTTGGTACGATAATTCTCTATAGGTGATTTTACAAAATCAATTGCTGCTTGATTGTCAACTAGTAATGTAGAAAAAGCATTTAACAATATTAATTTAAAATGTTTACATTCAGTTACTATACGTTGTAGCCATATTAATTCTTTCGCTGTTTCCGTTAATGATACAAATTCAGATTCCATTGAACTTAAACAAACTGATTTTTGCTTAAAGGAACGCCAGGTTATTGGAACCTGATCAACGAATACAATCTGTCCATTCATGGAAATCCTATCATCGCGGTTACTAGCAAAATCAGCATCAGAATATGCAGTTAAATTTAGATCTTGTATATTAGAAAGTTTAAGTTTTAAATCTTTTGTATAGCTAATATATCCTAGTAGCTTTAATAAACCATTCCAGTGTGCAATGCCAGGATTTTCTTGAAATTGTGAGAAAATGTTTATTGCATAAGAAATATCTGGTCTAGTTCTTCCTGCTAAAAAAGATAAGCTACCCACTAAACTTCTGTATGGAATTTTAGACATATCTTGCAGTTCGCTATTATTTTGAGGACACTGAGATTTTGAAAAAATGACTCCTTTGGAAATGGGCAGTGATGAAATAGAGAAATTATAATTTTGATATGACTCACAAAGTTTAATTATATATTCCGATTGATGTATATACAGCCCTTCCTTTTCCTCTATAAATTCAACACCTAATAATTTTTTAGTTTTACCTAAAATTTTTAAATCAAATTGTCGTTTTAAAAGATTAATTACTGTATCAATACAATTTTGATTTTTACCAAATAACACAATATCATCAACATATAATAGAAGAACCACATTCTTATCAAAAACATAAACACAGTTACACCAGCTAAACTTTTTAAATCCAAGCTCCCCCAATATTCTATGAATCTCAAAGTACCATTCTCGACCACTTTGGTGGAGACCATACAAGGCTTTCTGTAAGCGACAAACCAAACTTGGGTTTTGCTCAAAACCAGGTGGTTGTTTCATAAATACAATTTCTTTAAGCGGGGCATATAAATAGGCGCATTTAACATCACACTGCAGGTGTAACCACTTGTTAAGACAAACTAGTACGGCAAAGAAAAATCTGATAATACCAAAGTTTACTACGGGACTATAAACCTCATCAAAAGTTTCACCCTTTGTTTGATTGAAACCCTGGGCAACGAGACGAGCTTTAAAGCGTTCAATTGTGCCTTTGTCGTTTCGTTTTACTGTAAACACCCAGCGACATCCTAAAATTTTAGAATTCTCAGGTTTTTCAATTAATACCCATACATTTCTGTCTTTCATAGTTTGTAGTTCATCCTCCATGGCATGTAACCATTCATCCTTTTGTAAGGATTTTATTGCTTGTTGATAACTTTTAGGAATAAAAATGTCCTCGTCTAGTCATTTTGACGTCCTACTAAAATTACTCTCTTGATTACCATTGACTATTCCAGAGGATGTGTCAGCAGATTTGAAATTAAAAATATCTGGTTGAAATTTTAAGTTATTTTTAATACAGTAATTCTTAACTTCATTTAGTGATCTTAAGCGTTGAGTTTTAGCCTCTTCAAAGTAGTAAATATCTATTCTTTTCCCATCAGGCCTGGAAATGGGTTTTCTAATCCAGTTAACTATCCTTTCACCCAAGGACTCTGGTTCACTATCACATTCGACAGGGGAAGTTTCTTCCTCGTCAGTAGTAGGTTCATTCATTAAAGGAATTTTACACAGTGTATAATCAGGGTCCAGGACTGCTTCCACTCGTTCAAACTTACAATGATCCGAGTCGGATTTTAAGGAAGGCGTTTCCTCAAAACGTACATTTATAGTCTCTACTATTTTTCGTTCATCAGGTAGCCATATTCGATATCCTTTAGTTTGTAGGGCATACCCAACTAAAATTCCTTGTTTTGACCTCATGTCCAATTTCCTTCTCAGTTGTTTAGGAACATTAACAAAAGCTTTAGATCCAAACGGTTTAAGATGTTTAATTGATGGTTGTTTTCCACCATATAACTCAAATGGCGTTTTTTCTTGATTAGAATGACATAATCTATTCCATGTATAAACAAAATGCAAAAGAGCTTCAGACCAAAAACTCTGATTGAGCTTACTATCCCGTAGCAGGACATTTATACCATCTACTGCTGTGTAATTAAATCTCTCACTCCATTTTGTTGTGGAGTATAAGTGTTAGTTCTTTCGTGTTTTATACCCAATTCATCGCAAAAGGTTTTTAATTGCTCATTTATAAATTCCAATCCGTTATCGGTACGTATGCACTTAATTTTTCTGTCTAAAAATCTTTCTGCACGTTTTTGAAATTTGCAAAAAGTATCAAAAGTATCCGATTTAGCTTTTAAGGGGTAGGCATAAACCTTTCGACTATAGTCATCTATTATGGTTAGAAAATACCTCTGTCCATTTATTGAAGTTTTAGGAAATGGTCCACACAAATCCATGTGTATTAACTTCAGTGGTTCGTCAGAACGAATTTTCTTAATAGGTTTAAAACTAACGCTCTTCCCTTTAGCTTCTTTACAAGGTTTACAGGTATCGATATTCCCTTTTAGATTTGGTAATCCCCTCACACAATTATTTTTGATTGTAGATTTAATGTGTTCAGAGTTAATATGAGCTAGTTTTCTATGCCAAGTATTAATATTCTCAACAGCAAAAGAAACAGATTTTGTAATTTTTTCATTTTTGAAATTTTTAACAAAATTCTTAGATTTACTAGAATATTGAGGGTAGACAAGGTATAAACCATTTAGTAATTTAGCTGTAAACAATATTTCACTATAACAATCAATCACTTCAATTTTTCCTCTACCCCCTTTAAAACTAGCTCCTTTTCTGTCAAAACATGCCCCAGATAACAAATTTCTTCTTAATTCAGGAGCATAAGCAACATTACAAAGTTTAATCTTTACCCTATTAAAATGAAGAAACACAGTACCTTTGCCTTGAATTGGAATAGAAGCATTTTCCACTGCTCCCACTAAAATTTGGTTATTAATTGGTTGGAACTCTGTAAACAGTTCTCTATCACGACAGAAATGTGTGGTGGCTGCTGAATCAAAGATCCATCCTTCGTCTTCCTTGGTGCTGGATAAGGCCTCCAGTAAAAAGCTTTTATCTCGACTTGTATGACCATTTGGACTAGGACTCCGGAATGGCTTCCTCCTTTCTAGACATGATCGCTCATAATGTCCAACTTTTCCACATTTGAAACATTTCGGCTTCTTCCGATTCTGGAATTTTGAAGTACGAGAAGGACGACTTCTTTCCACATCCTGGTTGTAGTTAGTCATCATTGTGGTTGCCACTTGGTCAGCTGTCCTTTGTTGGAGTCTTGCTTCTTCAGCTAAGATTTCTTCCAGTACTTTAGGAAACTTGAATTCTTTATCCTCCCATCTGTAAATTGATTGAATAATATTCTCATATTCAGGTGGTAAGAATCGAAGTAGTTGAAAACACTGGTCTAGATCTTCAATTGGATGACCTGCTTCTACTAGTTGTATGATTCTGGATAACTTGCTGGCATACAGTCCGATACTTTCTCCTGGTTCAATAGCACATGAAAAGAAATCGTGTTTTAGAGCCATCACTCTAGCTCTGGAATCAGGACGAAAGTGCGTCTTGAGCTTATTCCATGCTTCTGCACCACTGGAAATTCCTTCAATTACTATTCGGTACTGAGGGCTCACATTCATGTAGATTGAAGTGTAGGCCTTGTTACAGCGTCTGTTGAATTCTTTTATCTGTTTCCCATCGCCTTCTATGGATTTTGGAGGTCGTTCGTTTCCCGTGACGATGTCCCAGCAGTCTCTTTCAAGTAGTAAGACTCTCACATCCGAACACCATGAGGAATAGTTGGTTCCATCCAGTGGTTTGATTTTGAAGAAAGTTTCCTCCATCTCAAAAAAAAATCCAGGCTAGTAAGGTAAAAATAGTTATACTGCAAACTGGCCTCTTACTTTTTACTTCTTAAAATAAAAATTTTAAGTTTAAAATAAAAATCTCTACTCTTGGGCTAAGGCAGTATGAAAAATAATAATACTGCAAACTGGCCCTCCTACTTAGAACTTCTTAGAACAAAAATTTTCAGTTTAAAAAAAATCTCCACCTGGGCTCTGGCCCATAACCATTATCACCCACATATTGTGGATAAGCAAAGTGCCCAGTGATATGTGGAGTAAGAAAATAAATCATCAGATTTAAAGAGCTAAAAACATTTATTCATTAAAAACTATTTACAGAAAAAGAAACAAAGATTGGAAAACCAGAGATACCACTCTGTCCAATGTATGACAACAATTGAGTGCTGAAAGAAAGGAATTCTCATTTTTATACTTCTTGTATCTCTAGAAATTAGCATAAATATCTCAATGGAAAGATTGCCATAAACAAAATCATAATACTGCATTAAGTACATGATTGGCCATAATATTATGACCACACCCCTTTATAGGTGTGATGTCATACTGTGGCCAATCACAAAAGCATGACAACTCAACTTGTTTGTTTGTTGTTTGTTTACATTATCATAACCAAACAAGAAGGAGGTGCAAACATGTGAAGATGGATTCGAATAAGCAAGTTATCTTTAACATTTACGATACTGGGTCAAGCCTAATATTGATCCATGGCACAATGACAGCCCATCGGTACGTCCGTGGCATCTTTCAGCCACATGTGATGCCACTCATAGCAATGCTCCCACGAGCCATTTTTCAACAAGACAATGCTCGGCTACACACAGCAAGTATGTTGCAAGACTGCCTCCACCACATTACCACCCTTCCCTGGCCTGTTCGATCCCCAGATTTATCACCAATCGAGTATATCTGGGATCATTTGGGACGGCAAGTTGGACACCCTACGAGTTTGGTCGAACTAGAGGCATGTTTACAGCAACTGTGGAATGAGATGTCTCAGGACATCATACGGAACTTGTATGCCTCAATACCCGCCCGTATCGCATAGTGCATTCGCGCTAGAGGGAATCCAACAGAGTACTAAAACTTCCGTTCATTTGTACTTTTTTCTGCAATAAATGATCCTTTTTCTTTGATTTTCTAATCACTTACTTATATCAAAGTAGTACTTACATGTGTAAAATTTCGTTTCATTTTGACGATTTTTTCTTGGTGCGCAAATTTTTATGGCAATGAGTATACATCCAGAGACAGTTCCACGATACATCTCGCATTAGTCTGCCTAGGTATAGCAATTTCGTCTGATTTCTTTTCAATACCTTTATAACCAAGATGGCGTGCAAAATATTTGGAAACAAAGCTTCTCCATCAGAATAGGTTTTTTTTCGCCAATGCTAAAGCGATTTCATAGGACGCTTCTGTCATCGCCTTATCTCCACAACTTACATTAGCAAAAATATTTTGTCTCCTGATTTGTTCCTTTTTTAGTCACATATTCTTTACGTAACTCCGACCCGAGAACAAGTTTAATTTTTACTTCTATGTTAGCCTGATGCTATGTATTATAGTGTTCATTAAGATCATGTCTTCTATTATGTGAAAGAGTAGTTTCACAAACAATACAAAAAACGATGATGTAAATAACTCATTTTTAAAAAATTCATTAAATTCACTTTTTCTCTCATACCTTTTGCGCTTTTTTTACACAAGTGATAGATAACAGAAATGTAAAAAAAAAAAAAAAAATCATTAAAAAGTACAACAAATCTTGAAAAAGAACAAACAGATCACAAATACGTCGTATCACACAGAATATAAATTGAAAACTCAAAAAGATTGTGACGAAACGAGGAGTAAGAAAGCTCTATGAATTGAACTGAGAGTACTATGGTGTTGAAAATATGAAGATATTTTCAGTTTTGGCGACTACTTCAAAAGAATAAGGAGGCACAATAATGCAATGCGCCACTTGTAATCATCCAATGCGTCCAGTTTGGCGCATGCGCCACAGGTTGGCTACCCCTGATATAGGGTCTCTAGGTTATAAAATATTGACTATTATGTAGTGCATACATACCAACAATACCAGAACCAATCACACTATTTATATAATTGAAACTTGTCTCTGCTAAATTGCTTTTCAATTCCTTGGGAGCATCATCCTGAAAGTTATTAATAATATACAAAATTAAGGTTGAAATTACTTTTTAATCTGAAACAAAAAGTGATTAAAAATTTTTATGTTTGCTAAGCAATTTTAATTTTACTTTCAACTTAATTTTAAAAATGAAACTGGCTGGTTTCTTAATCTTGTTTACTTGAACAGCTTAATGCAATTCAATGTTTTACAACAGGGGTCGGCAAAATTTTTTTGGAAGGAGCCAGACCATAAAAATTTTAGGCTTGGAAGGCCAGGTAAACTTGAAGATGTTTACATAGGTAATTCTACTCATAGAGCAACAAAAAATACAGGGATATTTTTGCATCATATTTATACACAATTTCATAACACTTACAAAAAACGAATAAAATATTTCTACTTATTAATAAATGTACTATAGAACAGGTTAAAAATTGTACTAATGTGATAAAATTTCATCATACTGGAATTCGGAGTTAGTACTTCCTATCATTAAAGTTAATTGCAAATAGTCTACTGTTAATAATCATCTGTATTGCGATTTTACATACTTCATTTTTGAAAATGCCTTTACACATTGGTAAGTTCACCCAAAAATAGATATAAATCCCTGTGCATGTTATTTTAACTGACTGTATTTATATTCCAAAAGATATTTATAGAATTGTGTTAGATCAATTTCTTTAAATATCATTTTTAGCAAATCATCATTTTGCAGATAATTCACTTCTAATAGAAGGTCTGAGGGAAGCCTCTTAAATTGTACGGTCAAATGGATTTTGAAATATGGAAATGTCTTTTGCACAAGCATCAAGATCCAAAAACTCTGTTGTAACTGTAGGTTAAGTTCACAAAATATATCCACTGTAAATTTTTAGAAATGGTGATTTTGCTAAAATTTGAAATTTTTTATAGCATGGAAAATGGTCAAACGTGTTAAATGTGATTTGTGTTTCAAACAATGCAAATTTTCGACAATGACTTTATGATAGATTACGTTTCACATCCGAGTACTTTTTTCCCCTGTAATTTTATGTCAAATTCGTTAAGATGTGCCATGATGTCTGTAGCAAATGCTAATTTCTACAGCCATTCATTGTTTGATTATATTGATTGTGGGTACCTCTCATTTAGAAAATTTTCTATTTCTCCGAGTTCGAAAACTAACAATAAAACTTTTCCATTGCTGACACATCAAACTGCTGAATGGTAAGGTAAGTCAGAATATTCAGCTTCGATCTCTAATAAAAAAACACAAAACTGACAACGGTTAAGTCCACAAGAGCGAATAAAGTTAACTGCTGACACAACTGGTTCAATAACACATGACAGATTGAGGTGTTTCTCAAAGAGCCTCCTGGTAAATAATACAAGGAATTATCAGAAGTTTTAAACATTTAGCTTCTTAAGACTTAAATATTTGTCCAACTATTTCTTTCCCTGTTCCACATATATTTTTACCACCATCAGTTGTGACATTTTAACTGATTCAATTGCAAATTGTACTATGTTAGCATCTTCTTGACTTCCTTGAAGATATCTTTGTTTGTAGTTGTTCCATGCAGACTATTCATAGAAGCTAATTCTTCAGTCACCTCAAACTCAGTATTGACCCTCGAACCTGGTCTTGAAGGGGCTTCAATCTCCAGTAATAACACCATAGCACTTGATAAATGGGCTTGCCTTAGTACCTATTTGGAAAAACTAATAAATTGGTAGACCCCTCGGATAAACAGCAGCAATTGGGCAGTATCAGTAATGTCTGTTGACTCATCAAGAGCAAACGAAAACTATTTGAAATTTTTGCCTTGTCTTTTAATTTATGCTTATATGTGACTCAAGATGTTCTCAACTCTTTTAACAGTTTTTCTCGCCGAAAGACTGACAGATCAAAACAAATGCATTTTCTATGGGCACATTTCTTCAGCTGCCACAAGCAAACATGATTTAATTAATTCGCCATTTGTTCTACGTCAACGGCAGACAAAAGAATGCGAATATGCGATGTCTGTAGTGCCACGTGTGGTCATTACTCACAACTTATCAACTTGACTATCGGCCATTGTTGTTACAGCGTGTAATGTGATTAGTTTTTAATTTTTTCATTTAGAAAACAATATTAAACAGCGGGCCAGATTAAAAACAGGCGGTGGACCGTAGTTTGCTGACCCCTGTATTAGAACAGTGAAACGATTGAGTGTTCAAAACGAATGTTTCTTTAATATTAGAAAGTTTTAAGTAACAATTTCCTAAAATAAAATATTTAGTTCAAACATAGTTTTTACTACGAAACTTTTAAAAATGAATTTGATAGTTCTTGGAATGTTTGTACTTAATACAATGTTTCCCCTCTCTTTGAAATGTAATCCAACTTCTCATGTTCATAATTCTTACAAGAAAAGTAAGTATTTTAGAGTAACATGTAATAATGTAAAATTTTCTTAGTATCAATTTTACTTCCAATTAATCTTTAATAAAAGACGTGTAATAGCACCAAGGTTAAGAAATATAATACAAATATGTAAACAAACAACTCACAATTATTAGTTGCTTGATATCATCAGTTGAACCTATACTTTCATTGGACACCTAAAATAAAAATAAAAACATTCTAAAGTTTATAGAAGAAAAATTGACAGAGTAAATAAAATTAAACGAATATAAATTGTTATTGCAATCATCGTCAGGCATATTTAAATGTATCCCAAAAATAATAATAGCAACATTATACAGCAAACAGTTGCAAGATAACAGTTGGCGAAGATATCAATATTTCAGGAGAATTTACATTACATAATACATTACATAACATATCTATCGATAATTCAAATAATTAACAGCAAAGAAGGAAAATATTATTGAATGATGTTAGCATTATTGAATGCTAATCAGTAAATTTTATAAAATAATTCATTTCCAAAGGGGCATGTTACAGCATTTACAATAACAGGGGTAAAACAGGTTTTAAAGTGACAAATCGAACAAAAAAGTGACAATAAGTGTCCAATCTAACAAAAAAGTGACGGGTTATTTGCAAATTGAGGTATTTTTTGATGTCTAACAAAAAATTACTGTTTATTTTCAAATTAAATATCCTGAGGGATTATGTGAGGGTTTTCTCAAAAGATGCATACTGTTAAGAATTATTTATGTTGTTAATGTAAGAATATTCTTTAAATACTTTTTAATATAAATTTTTGACAAATAGCTAACCTTGAATATGGGGTGTCCAAAATGACAAAATCAAATTTATCCTATTTCAAATATAAAAAAAACTTTCAAAAACCTATGTATTTAAAAATATTTATGTAATACACAATAAATCTATAAATATCTTCAAAATGGATGTCAATTTTTTAGTGTAGATGAATTGTTTTATTTTATCCAAGAGAAATGTCATGTCTGTTATTGTCTTGTCTGTTACTAATAGAAATAGTTGTCAAAGTTCACAGTAGATGACAGCACATGATATAAAGATTGTTCTCAGGATTCAGTAAATAGTATAAGCCATTTTGAAATCAGATACTGAACTATGAGGATATTATGAACAGTTTTGGATTTTCTTAAGGCGTCTTATGTTGTCAGGTCTGTTACAACTTTGTTCAATTAAATGAACATAGGAATATTACCTGCTCGGCACACCAAAAGTTCTTGTGGGAAGCATACTTGAGCTGTGTTGAGCTAAGCCTAAAAAGTTTGCACATGGTAGCAAAAAATAATAATAATGGTGTCAGGTCTGTTACTTTTAATGGGTAACAGACATGACACCATTATTTATGTTAAAATCATTAATTGAACAGGCTTCTTACTGGAATTTCAAATTTTATTAATACATAAATAGACAACATAGTTAAAATTACCAATTTTTAGATTAATGATGGCAAAATTATCAGCTGCTGAGAAACAAAGGCGCTACAGAGCGAAGGAAGAATGTTCCAGTTAAAGAGGCAGAAAACAAGAGGAAGGGTCATGAAAGGACGAAAGCTTCACGAAAGAGCATCAAGGATATGATACCAAGGGAAAGGGGGCATCAGAGACTTGTATGGAAAAAGAATCAAAGGAAGTCTAGAGACAATAAAAGTAAGAGATGCCAAGGCCCACCACCAACCCCTGAATCACATGTACTTCCAGTCTTGAGTTACTGGATCCAGAAAAAGAGGTCGTAAGAAAGTTAGGCAGGACAAAAGTAAAATAGTAATGGAAAACAAGAAGTTGAAAGTTGAAATTCAGAAATTGAAGTGCAAAATTGACAGAATGAGAAAACAGCATAAAGAAAAATAGACAAAATGGCAAGTGATTTACCAGAGTCCAAAATCAAAAGTAAGATGAACCCTTTCAAATTACTTTCAAGAACCACTCACTCAATCACCTGATACAGCAAATAGCAATCCAAAATACAGTTATTGACTCACTTTGCCAAAAATAAAAATAAATACAAATATTGACGACCAGCTACAGGCTCAAGCCCAACAAGGCTGGTCCTTTGTTTATGAATTCTCCATATCCCACTGACTATCCAATTGTGTCTTAAATTCGTACACTCCCTTTGAATTAACTATATTTTCTGGCAACGCGTTCCAACTGTCTATTACCCTATTAAAGTAGTAATTTTTCCTTAAATCCCGATTTAAATGTGTCTTATTCAATTTATACCCATGGCCCCTTGTTCTGTTATCCCTATTGAAATTTAAGCCCTCTGTGTCCCCTTGTTTTACAAACTTGAAAAGCTGAATCAAATACCCCCTCCTTCTTCTTCTTTCCAGTGTATACATGTTTAGCTTACTTAAACGTTAATTATAGTCGAAATTTGCTAGCCCCTTTATTATTTTTGTAGCTCTGTGCTGAACCCTTTCAATTGATTCTACGTCCTTTCTCATATATGGAGCCCAGAATTGTACAGCATATTCTAGATGTGGTCTTACTAAACCCTTATATAATGGCAAGATTATATTCTTATCCCTTGAAGTTACAGTCTTTTTAATATACCCCAATAACCTATTAGCCTTTTTACCCGCAGCTGAACATTGGTGACCCATTTTAAAATCCCTGTGAATTATCACCCCAAGATCCTTGACTGTTTCTCCCTCCTTTACCTTTACTCCCTGCAGACAGTACTCGGCTCCACTGTTCCTGTAACCCATATGCAGAACTTGACATTTCCCTACATTAAATGACATACCCCATTTTACAGCCCATTCGGATATCTTATCAAAATCTCCTTGTAAATTTCCTATCTGTAACTTGGTATCCACTGTCCCCCATATTTTTAAGTCATCTGCAAATATACTGATTCTATTCTTGATCCCCTGACCTATATCATCTATGAAAATTATAAATAAAATTGGTCCCAAAACTGATCCCTGAGGCACCCCACTTATAACTTCTGTCCACTGTGAATAATTTCCTTTTACCTGCACTCTCTGCTTTCTACCCAATAACCAATTTTTTATCCATATTAATGTTTTTCCCTGAATCCCCAGCCTTTCCAATTTAAACAGTAATGCCTCATGAGGTACTTTATCAAAAGCCTTTTGAAAATCTATGTACATGATATCCACACTGCTCTTATTATCCAAATGCCTTCAAAGGAAAAAAATAAATACAATTAGAGGTCTATTGCCAGAAGATAAACTTAAAAAATATAAACTTCTTCGGCAAGGTCAGAAGTTTTGCTATGAAGGATAAAAAAAAGTTATGGGTAAAAAATGAAATTTTTTTTTCTCAAATGGAAACTTGTAAAATCTTTTTATAGTAGAGAGCTACATCTGATTAAAAAGAGACAGTTAGAAGAAAAAGAAAAAAAGCCAAAAGCAATATACTATTCTAGATATACAATGAAAAATTTACATAACAAGTTTAAAATTGAAAATCCAGATGTAAAATTGTCATAATCAGTGTTTACTAGTCTTCGGCCATTCTATGTTTTAAGTCTTATGGCAAAGGATAGAGATACATGCTTGTGTACTATTAAGGTGACCAATCGTCCTCCTTTAGGGAAGACAGTCGTCCTTTTGTAGGTTATGTCCTTCCTCAAAAAGTGTCCTCCTACCTATCCTCCTTTTTGATATTTTAAAACTAATCTGTTAATCTCTGTCTTCAGAGATGCCATGCCGAACTGTTATGCGTCATGTGACGGTACAGTTAGGAAAGACGCGATTATGAAACGCATGCACAGGGGATAAGAGAACTTCACATGTCTCGCACCACATTGAGCACTTCACTTTGTTTACTTTATCTCTATATTATACTTTGTGTTTACTTCCAATGGAAATACAAAATTATTTCTTTCTCAGTGAATGTTACACTCAGGTAAGTACAATTCACGTTTCATTAATTTAATTTTATACAACCTTGTTTTCAACACTAGTGTAAAATAATTTAAATATAGATTTAGTGAAGTTTTATTGCTTTTGTTATTAAAGTTTTAGTTTTAATTATTAATCTTATTTATTCATAATGTGCTTGTTCATTCATAATGTGCATCGTTCGTGTAGCTCTATACTTTATTTTATTTTAAATTTCATTTAAGAGATGAAAAAATCAAGAAAGAGGAAATGCCATTTCAACAATCAATTGAAAAAGAAATTTCCATTCCTCATATCAAAGAGAGAACACCATTGTTTTCTGCAATATTTGGAGAGGAGAATTTTGTATTTCAGTAGGAGGCAGAGCAGCTATAAGGAAACACTTGAACACCAAAAGATGCATCAGCTTCCAATAGTAAAGTAAAATTAAAAAAAAAAAAACACTTCTAATTATTCTGAAAATGAAAAACAGTTAGCTATAATGGAGGGAACATTTGCATTTAATACCATAATTAACAACCAAAGTTTTCGTAGTATGGATTGTACAACTAAATTATTGAAAAAGTTTCACTGCTAAATTTTCATGTTCCAGGACAAAATGTGAGGCCATTAATTACTGTAATAAAATACTTGTAGAAGACTTTTAAATTTAGAATCCATTGAGGGGTGAAACTGCTGAAATTTTGTCAAACCACCTATACAGAGTAATAAATTAAAACAATTTGAAATCTAAAGTTGTTGCACTAACAGCTGATAATACAAACACAAATTTTGGTGGAAAAAGACACAAAGGAGTGAATAATGTCTATGTAAAATTACAATATTTACTTCAAAAGAAAATACTAGGAATAGGTTGTAATGCACATATTTTGTCAAATGTAATCAACACAGTGTCATGTGCCATGCCAATTCATGTAAAAGTAATAATAATGACAATTTATTTGTATTTTAGTTGTTTTACGGTTTGTGTGGCTACTTTAATAAAACAATTTTATGAAGACGCAAATGTTGAATACAAAAAACTTTAAGGATATTCAAAAGGTAGATGGCTCGCTCTAACACCTGTTATACAGCGTGTTTTACAATTATTTGAACTTGTTTATCTCAAAGTTGTAAAACGAGTAGTCTTGATACTTTAGTTGAAAAAGTAGCATGCGATACAAGTTCTATGAAATGCAAGTATAACAAATGTATCAACTTGAAAATACCTGCTCTAAATTCGTCAGAGGCAGACTGAATGGTGGATATGGGTAAGGGAGAAAATTGAAAGGAAGAATAAATATTCAGAGACAAATTTGATGGAAAGGTTCAATACAAAATAGTTAAAACACAGGAAGATTTGGTGAGTTCAATGCTGAATATCAAAGCTCATTTCTTCAACATAAAACAGCAGTATAAGGCATTTAGAATGAGCAAAGATAATTTAAAATCTGACCAGGCAGCTATTCAAATAAACTTTTCTCAAAATTACTGATGCAAATTTTTTGAAGAAGTTCAGTCATTTAACTTTGGAAGCTCTTGAAGCCAGGTGACACTGCACACTGGGTTAATATATACAGGGCTTCTAACAGGTTTCAAGGTCTAAAGAAGTGACTAATTGAACCAAAAAAGTGACTAATCGAGCAGAAAAAAGTGACAAATAACAATAATGTTAAATATATTCAAGTATAAAGATAGAAAAGAAAAAGATCATCCCAGCCACCCCTATCTTTTCCTTTTCTTTCTTTGGAAGGATATTTTAATTTTCTTCATTTAAAAAGTACATCATTTAAAAACATTAACAAAAATAAAAAAATCGTAACTATGATTTTTAAATTCGTTCATTTTTGACACAGCTTGAAGAATTTCTTCCTTTTCCTTGATAGATTACAGGGTTCCCACTCTTTTTTTCTAACTTAAAATAAGGACTTTCTAGAACAAAAGGACTTTATAAGGACTTAAATAAAACATTGAAGAAACAGTATTATACAATGTAATACCTGATTTTCTACCAAATGGGAATGGTCCTAGATTAGTTAATCTTATAAGAACAGTAGTTTGTAAAAAATGTAATATTCAAGTATTATCTAAAAATTATACACAAATAATGCCACACAAAAATGAGATTTTTCAAAATAGGCTGTCTGAATTTTACAAAATTCATCAGTTAATATATGGACATTTACTTGCACACGTATTAGTAATAGGTGTAAGTACATAAACAGTAATAGAATGGAAACCGTAAGCAAAAAACTTTAGATGTTTTACTTTTATCTCTTTGCAGTGCATAAGCTTTTCTAAAAAGGGAAAGAAAGAGTTAAGTTTTATGAGGACTGGATATGGTGTTGTCGGTCTCAAAGCTGCTGTTGCGAATTTGATTTCGTTTTCTTATTATTATCACAATTTTGTTTTTACTTTTTAATGGTCTTTAGAGCAGTGTATGAGAAATTTTTTAGTATATTGCTGCTCATGGGTAGGAAACACCATATTGTGTTGTCTGGGTAAAGCTCCTCCCTGATCCACCAACACTTTCATTTTCGAAAATTTCCTAATTTTTGTATTTAAAATTTCTTTTTGTTTTTGAAATTACAGTGCTTACCTTGTTGTGTCTGCAGCTTCAGCCTACTTATGAAATGGAAATTACTCACCCCAGTAATTATTTTTATAATACACTTTCATAAATTCATAATGAAAATTCAAACTATTAATTTACTAAACGGATGTAAAAGGATTGCAAGTTGCATTCGTCAGAGTCCAATTTGACTGGATCGGAGACCAAACGAGTTTTGAAGAAAATATTTTCCCAGTGAACCAAAACGGATCATAAGGGTTGTGCAAAAACTATGATAAATTTATAAAAAGGTTAAAAAAAATATAATGCAAATTTATTGAACATATATTCAACTAGTTGCCACCGTCCCAGCCTAAGCCATTCAGTCTATTGACACATAATTCTGAACCACGGTCAGATGACGAGACATCTGAGCTGGCGCCCCACTCTAGAAACTTCCACACCAAACCAACACGAGGACTTTCGGCCACGACAGATTTAAGGCGCACCAGCCGCCTCTACACGATACCCTTATAAACATCATTTTAATGAAACAAAATTGGAAAATAATCATCTAAGCTGACGATGGAAGCAGATTACGCATGGCATAACAAAAGCAAAGTGAAATTCAAGCAGAGTTGGCCACTGAGCATTTGTCACCCGGATACAAAGAGAAAAAATTTATAAAGCATAGAGAAAAATTACTTTTGTTTTCGGTCAGCAGCCAAATACACTGAGAGTCCGAAATTTACAGTTTTGAAACGACTTTTCCAGATTTATGAAATTTCAACTATTCTGGGTTTTCCAGCACTCTGGTTTACGTTTTTTGCTATCTCTTCCTCCAATGTTTTTTACAATCGAGTGGGTCGGTTTTTTTTTCGGAACTGATAACCGATTGCTTCAAATTTTCAGAGCAGAATCACTCTTGAAAATTGCTCTTTATATATACCTTTCCTCGGATAGTTTATTCAAAGAATTAGAAGTATTAAAAAAGCTAGATTTAAAAAAATTGCATAATATCAGGTTGCCACTCAGATAGCAGTATTAGTTTAAATAATTCATCTTTATATTGTTTTCGATTCACCTACAAACTTAAAAATATACTTCCCCATAGTCATAATTATTTTTTAAAACATTGTAACTGAATAAAACAAAATTAACTAACTATTGATGTTTGTATTCTAGTTTCCTCTATCGTCAACTATTTTGTGCATTGCAAGAGCCACTCACACACCGAAAACAGACGGATTTTCATGGGTTTACAAGTGTATTATGTGCACATCAAGAGTCGATCGACGATTTGTATATCGTGTATCAATTGTTGCCATTCAAGCAAGCCAGTTCTCGAATCATCACCAAAACCGTACTTGTAAGCAGTTTTATCGCCGATCAGCCGCTAAAAAGATGTCGGAAATATTGTGAAAAAAATATCCTCATTTGAAAGCTAAATTTTGTTTTCAAAGGAAAATAAGCACTTTCTAAGGATTATAAGCATCTGTGAGAACCCTGGATTATGTCTCATTTTTTGTTGTTGAAAAAGTCTGAAATTAATTTGGTCTTTTTCTTCTCAATAGAAGAATGTGCATTTTTTAAAGTCTTGTCTTTGCTGACCAGCATCATCTGAGAGTTTTGCTGCTCCTTTAATCATTGTCTGAACAAGTGCTGCTTCCTTAAAATATTTATTTTTTATTGCCTTCTTGACCCTATCATTGGCTTCCTTCAATAATTTTGAAGCACTGTCCAACACTTCATACTCTTCCTTACGCATAATTTTAAGAGTTTCCATTCTTCTTCTAACACCTTTCTTTTCTTTACCAGCTGTTTAACATTTTTTTTCACTGCTTCCAGTCTATCTTTTTTTTATCCTGTCCTTCTCTAATTTTTCTTGTGCCTTACGTTTTATATCTTCTAAATAAGCATTGTAGGCTTCATATGCAACCCTTCCCATATGCATTAGCTTTGATGTGATCGGCACCAAATAAGGTTGATTGTCAAAATTTGCCAAGCTACTTTTAACTGTCATCAATGCATTGAGTGTGCGTTCTGACATTGATGCTGTCTCCTGTCAAAGCTCTTGACCTGAGGCTAAGAAGCCACGTTCAGTGTCAGCACAACCATAAGAAAGCGACAGAGCAGCCTTCACTAGCTTTGGCGCAACTGGGTACTTAGGATCCACACCACTAATGTCTCACAGTCTGAAGAACTGGTTCCAGTAAACATCAATAGGTATGTCAACACCTGTGCGCTTTAATTTTCAACTTGCCTTTCAATGTTCAATTCAACATGCATCAACGCATGCCTTATTGCATGTGTTTAGAGGCATGTCCTTCACCTGTCCACACTTGTGCCTCACTTCAGTTTCAAGATGGATGAAGATGATGCTAGTCTGTTAGGAAGTATCAGTACTGCATATTTAGTGACTAGGCAAGTAAATCAATATAGGAAATCAAGGAGTGTGATTTGGATGAAAGACTATTTCAAAACGTCTAATGAGCATTTATTAATTTATGTTAAAATTTAATAATAATTGCAATCTTTCCTGTTATTCTTTCGACCAAAAGATGTGGTTATTTAGTCCTTATGATATGTTGTGAAACCACTAAAAATAAATTCAAAACACAATGTATAAAGTGGTTACAAAACAGTTTTAAATAATCGTCGTTACCGATTAGCTGGATTTCAAAATTTTACTGCTGAAATCAGAAGATAAAACCTAATTGTGCATTTCGTTATACGTAAGTACTTAAGAATATTTTAGTTAAATATTAATTATAATATTTGCATACAATCTATGCTTATGAACTTAGATGACTTTTAGTTTACAAATAATTATATTAATAATTAAAAGGTAAATAAGTGTTTAAATAAAGTACATTTATCGTATTTCTTCTTGCCGGCTTAAAAATAAATTTGTTTCATCCTCATCCTTATACATCTTTAGAACCTGCACCATAACCAAGAAAACTTTAATGAATTGAACACAATGTTGTTATACTGGTGTAAAAAAAAGCTTAATTTGTCAGTTTTTAATTCATTTCATTACATATGTTTAATTAATGTCTATACACATAATCAGATTTTCACTCTTGATATACTTTCCTTAAGTCTATTTATGAAAATAAAACATACAAAAAAAAAAAAGATTAACTCATGTAGTGTTTCAACAAACAATAATTTGAACAGAAATATTTTAAATGCAATCATAATAAAGTTACCCCTTCTTTGCATGATTTTTTCTTTATTGGTGAAATAAATCAAGGTGATATAATTCATGTTCAAAATTAAAGGAAAAATGGTTAAAAAAATCTTAGTATATATTTACAGTATAAATTTAGCAAAAAACAATATGATGGTATCATGTGGTATTTTTTAAATTAAACGCAAACTTTTTCAGACATTGCTCTAAAAATAACAGAAACACATGTTACAAACCTTTCTTCCACTCATTTTCACTTTTTTAGCAATAGAAACTCAAATATAATAAAACAAAATTAAAAACGAAATCATACGTTTGTTGCAACTACAACAAACAGCGGAATGACAACTTCAAGCTCGTTTTACTGATAGTGACACTTGCTTATTTTTGACAGCTATGTTTTTTTTTTTATGCAATGGACATTAAAAAGGTATCCAGACACGATCAACTTAAAGTGAACTTGTTCTTTTATATAATTTATAAATTCAATGTTATGATGGAAATTTCCACCATTATGCAAAGAAGATCGCTGAAAAATTTGATAAACGCTCTTTACAAATTTTTTTTTGTTTAATAAACTGCTATTTGATCATGGCTTTTCCAAAGGCACATGGAATTTTTTTGAAAGTGGACATGGAAATTGGGCTGCTGACAGTATTGGTGCAGCTTTGAAACAAGCTGCCGATGATTGATATATTTAATTTAAAAGTTATGAAAAAAAAAATCGCATCTTTAGGTATGGATCGAATGTGAAATTTTCCGCAGATTTCAAATCCGCTGAAATTTTTACTGTATCTTTAACGGTCTAGGAGATAGAAAAAGAACTAATTGACTCCAGTTAAGAGATTTTTTGTTTTTATCGTCTGGCTGAAAAAGTATTCCTCCGATTAAATCAAAACGGAAATGAAAGCAATAGAATATGTGCCACAGGCAACGCTGTGATGTAAGGTATTAATCTGGTGTAAAATTTTTCGCAGATTTCAAATCCGTTGAAATTTCAATCTAACTTAAGCAATTGCGATTTTACAAAAAAAACCTAATCCCAGTCAATATGTTTTTTTATTTCTTGCTCTCATTGAAAATGAGAATGGAATGGGACTGGAAATGTAATCTGTTTCTTTTTGTTAATGCGTAGGGCTCCTCCTCCGCGCAAAATCAAAGCAGAAACAAAAAATAATAATTTTCTGAGCTTCTCCGAAGCGATGAAAAAAACTTGGCATAGATCCAGGGTCACATGAGGAGAAAAGTCAAGTATGGGGCTGTTCCTTCTTTCGTCCGAAGAAGAACCACCGTAGAGAATAAAACTTATTAAATTCATTTAAAAATCTTCTAGATTGAATTTTAAAATTTCTCAGTGGCCCAAAATTTGCAAAACGTTTGGACTACCTGTAAGCCAAATCTCATTGCTATAAGTGCCATAGAATTGTTAGGATTTTGTAGCAAGAAACAGACAGACAAACACTTCCTTTTATAATAGTAGAGAAGATCAGGTGGAAAAAATTCCACAATTACCAGAAACAAGAAAAATGCACCAGATTGCCATTGGTAAGAAAAATGAATTATTTTATAGGAATGTTACTTGTTTTTGCCACACAAATGACCAGACAGATCAGGGATTTTGTTAGTGCTATAAACCTAAAAAATTTGTTATGGCAATAAAGAAAAAAATTAAGACCCAAATTTATACTTCTTCATCATCACCAGAGAGTGATGATGAAGATAAGATTTTATACTTAAATAGCAAAAGAGAAAACTGCACCATTGAGAACTTTTCGTCAGAGAATATCCATAAGGGGATATACCTGCTTGTTGAATTCATTGGAGGCTATAGAATAAAAACTAAATACAGATATCCTGCTATTGCCCAAGGGGATGTTGAAGATGACAGCGAAGTCAAAATTATGTACTTGAATGTGCTATTGATGAGACGAGCAAAATTTCTCAGGTCAATGGAGATGATGTCGCTTATATTTAGTTTTTAATTAAGTGTCTCAAACCATCGGTTGAATTGAAACTAAAAAGAAATCAAATTTATTATGAATTTCCATTTGTAATAGATGTTTTTGAATGCGAATTTGAATGTTTTAAGTTTACTTTGTCATAAAAATTAATAAATAATTGTTATTTAAAAAGTATACAATCACAATATGTATGTATTGATACAAAAATATTTGGAATTTCTTTTATGTAACGTCTACTCTCAGAAATTATGTCAAGTCTGTTACTTTGTAATAAAATATTTCATACGTATAAAATTTGCTGACCCAGGTTTACAAAAGAGGTTGCAAATAAAAGATATGAAACGCATTTATGATTTTATTTGAATGTATGCAACTTAAAATGATTTTTTATAGAATGCAGAGAAAGTGGCAACTAATAAAAAAATAATAATAAAGTAACAGGCCTGATACTTTAATATCAAAAAATTAAATATTTTCCTAATGCGAAAATGTATAATAATTTTATATTTGGGACTAATTATATGAATGGTAGCAAATTTAATAATTAGAATAATTGTAGTTTCATACTAAAATTTCAAAAAAATTGTACGGTATCAGATCTGACACTTTTGGGTTTTGTAGTTAGGATGGTATGTAGTATCCGATATGTTACAACTTTCGAGCGATGTATCGCCAAATGTGGTAACCTTCCTATTTTCACCGTTTTTGCGCTTTTCTTAGTTTTAAGGCACCCCTAGATATTTTCTCCTGATCATAAGAAACGCGTCTCATGATTGGTTAAGGAAGAAAATACGCTTTTGCACTTTTATTTTTAATGTAGAACGTAAGTAAAATTTAGACAGTCTTTGAAATTGTTGGATGCATATGAACTTTGCTCTTGATTTATAAAATCGACTTGTTTTAATTATTTTCAAAATTTTTAGGATAAGTTTGGAAAGCCGATTGTAGGTTAAAATTTTTTAAATTTGTTACTTAATTTAAATTTTAATTAAAATTTCGAAAAAAAATTTGGATTAAATTTGATTTTTGAAATTGCAGATTGGAATTTGGAATTTTTTTTCCTCTTTTTACAATTTGGAAATTGCAGATTGCAAATTACATTTTTTTGGGGGGGGGTAAATTTGATTTTTGAAATTGCAGATTGGAATCTATAATTTTTTCCCCCCTTTTGGTTGCTCACTTCCCCTTAGTTGATTTGATATGACAATGGATGGTGTTACTGAACGTTTGATTTTTTTTTTTTGCAAACAAGTAGTTTGATTGGGTAGAGGGTGAAATGTCTGTCATGTGATAGGTAGGAGTGGAAATGTAGAAAGAATGTGCAAAAGTTTGGCAAAAAAAGGTATAACAGGAGTAAGAAATTGGAGGGTAAATGGGTGTTTGGAGGACTTGAACGAGGGACGGATAAATGTTTTATGGTTGTGCTGAAAAATAGGAACCAGAAAGTTTTGGCTGAGGTAATTCAGAGCTAGATTTTGCAGGGACAAACAAAATTACACAAATTTTACAAAAATTAATTTTACAAAACTTTCTGACTATTGGAAGTCATATGCTGGTATCAATAACCCGAAGGACAAAGAGTTCAAGGGTTATCGATTCGAGCATATGACTGTTAACCATAGTCAGAATTTCAAGGACCCGGCTACAGGAGCCCATAGCAACTCCATAGAGGAGACGTGGGGTGCCGTCAAGCGGTCCCTTAAAGGAACAAACGCCGTTAAGGGACAGTTTGACGGTTACCTTGTTGCATACATCTGGCGACGTCCGCAACATTTAGGGACAGAGATACAACGAAAATTTTTAGCATTTCTAGAGCATGTTGTTAAGATGTATCACGAAGAATGAGGGTAAGTTTGATTTTTGTTTAGCTTTTGGTTATATTACAAACACTGGACTATGCTTGGGTAGGCACCCAATACGGTGGCTTATATACATGGAAGCCAACGGTGAAAGGTCCTCGCCGGCAGGCGGAATCGCGTGTTATACGCTGTGACTTATCTACAAACCAATTTCTCCCGGTATACTGGTTTAAATGCATTGAAACCTTATGCGCAATACGCTTTGACTTCTCTAAAAAACAATTTCCTCTTATAAAGTCGTTACAATAAAGAAATTTGTTTTGCTTTTCCATATATGGCTCTATAACCAGGAATATCCCCATTGAGTTGCTCACATAATACTAATTGCTAGAAAAATTGTGAAAAAACATTTTTTCACACTTATGGATAGCAAAAGAATTTTTTTGATTTTTTTTTTCTCATCAAAAACCTTTTTGTGGATTATCATGGTCACAGAAAAGAACTACCTTATTAAAAAAAGATTTCTTGTTTTGAATTTTCTATGCATTGCAAAGTTTCTAATTCAAAATTAATAAAAATCCGGACGTTTAAAAAAAAATTTTGTTTTTTTTTATCCGAAATTTTTTTAAAAGGGACAAAACTAGGATGAAATTGATGCAAAATTGCGTACATGTTCAGAGAAAACCAGACTGAAATATTAGAAAATTTTCAACTGAAATTTATATTGCTTTTTTTGTAATTAAAAAAATTATTATTAATATTTATGCACTGTATGCAAAGGTTCACAGTGTGGATTTTGCTAAAAGGCGGCCATCTTAATTTGGCGTAAACAATCGCTTTGGCGGCCTAATGTATCAGATGCTACCACTCCACCCGTAGTTATATTAAGTGCCCTACAGGACAAAATTTGAATAAAAAGTTGACTGTCCATGTCAACATGTACAAGACACGTAAAAACTAATGCTAACAACAAACAATGGTTAATAATTTTTTTAAAAAACATTTCAAACTCAAAAATGCCTTTTCTCAATTTTTTACATTTTTCTGACAATTTTTAAAAATCAAGGAGTTAAAACTGGACTTGATCAATGAAACAACACAAAAAACATACATGTTTTAGAGTAAATACCACACAGAAAAATTAGAAGATTTGAAATTAAAATTTGTTCCATTGTATTTATAAAATTTTGTTTCGTTTTGTACAAATTAATCCTATTTATATAACTCATATTTTACTAATGCAAACGCAAAATTCGCGAGGGGTAAACCCTGTAAAAGCAAAATAAAAGTGCAACTTAATGGAACGAATCAACAATAAATTCGAGAGTTCCGGACAGAACATTAGAACAACCACAGACACAACTGATGTAAAAAAATAAAGAAATGGCAGAAATACGAAAGGTTGCCTTAAAATGGATGAAAACATGCAAACTGGAAGGTTACCACATTTGGCTATAAATCGCCATAAGTTGTAACGTATCGGATACTACATACCACACCGGTTAAGCATATCACTCCAATCATCGAAAAGAAACTTAACCTAGGCTACCTTTTAAATCAATGCAACATGCAAACACAAAGTGGAACTGGATTTTGAAAAATAAAGAGTGAAATCTAAGGAGTTACATCAACAACAAGCACTGGACCAAAATGTAAGAATGGAACAATCCACTTCTACAGAGAAAGCCTTGTTAAAACTAGCCTATGACTACCGAAATGAAATTGTCGAAAATATGAAATAGATGTTTTCAGACCATTTTTTGCAACTTGAGCACTTTAAAAATTTTTTCCAAAACAATACAGAAAACCCAGACTTTGCAAAAATTGCTAAGTGGACGGGAAACACAGCAAAGACAACCTACAAAGTGAGTATAAAACTTACAGAAGATATCTGGGAAACATTGAGACACAGAGCAGTCTCCTGATGTTTGAGTAAGGAGCACAAAGAAAGGAAATGTTTGTGACGCTGTCGTCTACTGTTGCTACCTATTGGTACAGCATGTGTCGAAAGGACATTTTCAACTATGAATCAAATTTTAACATCAGAGGTCTCATCTTATTCCAGCATATGTGGACGTCATGATGAATGACACCAACAATTGAATGGCCTAAAATCCCAGATGTAAGGAACAAAACGCAAGAGGAAATTAAACTGTTTTCTAAAATGCATTGATGAAGCCAATGTACAATGGCTTCAGAAGATAAGATGAAATGTCTAAAATAAATATGTTGAATTTCATGATCAGTAAATGTAGTGTTTTCTGCAGTTCAGGTTAAAATATTCTACACAAATGTTATACACCAATGTCCAATTAACTCCCCAGAAGATTTTCCTCCTATGAAGATAATGAAATTAACTTAATTTGGGATACCATGACCTATAGCAGTCCTTGTGCCAGAAATAACAAACAACACAATAAAAATGAATTAATCAATACACCGGGTACATATGCTATTATCTCTAATAACACCACCCTAAAATTTTTTTACACCCCCAAGTTTATAAATCCTGGACAAACCCATTGTCTGACCAATATCTCACACCAGTTAATAATTCACTTTCACACCAAAATCTTTTAACTTTTAAGGGCCCTGATTTTGGAGAAAAAAAATTCAAGGATTTTTTAAAGACCATCTCTGCCTCAGGTTATCATCATTAGGGCCAAAAGAAAATACTGAAAGAAATTGCTGGCAAATTTAAGAAAATCTCATTTTTCCCCTTTTTTTCAAGAAAAAATACATGAGCACAAAAAATTCCAATTTTTCAAATTTAAGTGACGTTTGACTCTTTTAGAGGAAAAATTAGACAGCAACTAAATAAAATTTCATAAATATGATTCGCATTTTTTTTTTCGTTTCTAAAAACGAAAATCATACTTTTGCAAAAAAAAGGGAAACTGCACACAAAACTATGTTTTTGTAATACCGATCTATATAGAAACCAAATTCAGTAATTTTGTGCTGTTTTCTTGAAGAATTCAAAACCAAAAACACAATTCCTCAACTGCTATTTGTTTCACATGTTGTTCGCCAAAATTAAGATTCAAAATAAAGTGATTGTAATTCACCGCCAAATTAAATGACGTTTTTGATGCAAACTAAGTACACAAACCTGTTGAGACTTTCCAGCATGAGCATCATATAAAATGTACGTATTTTCTGTAGCCATTGTAATATTTTAAACTTCTGACATCAGCAAAATGTGATCAGAAAATGAGTGATTGAAACTTAAAAACTTGATACGTAGTAAAACATTTTAATAAGCAAGAAAGAAATTGAAAACTTTTTTGGAAGAAAATGAATGCGTACAGAATTCTAAATCGGAACTAGCTTTTGCATCTTCTTCTCATATAGCAGTAGCAGGTGTTGGCGGCTAACTACCTTGTAGCAAATAAATAGAATTCGCGTCTACAACCAGTTACATATTTGAAGTTAAAGAATAACAAAATTTTTCACTGAATTTCAGTTAGGAAATTTTTGAAGTCGTATGCCTCTGAAAAAATAAGCTAAAACTATGAACTAGGAAATTATGAAACTTATATAATCGAGAAATATGCTTTTGGGAGCGAAATGCAGCGCCGTAGATGCTCACTGGGTTACTACAGATTTCGACGTTTTGGCACCTTTCGCACTAAAAATGCATTAAGTACCAACTACTTGCGTGTGTCGGCAGTAATGAACCGTCCATTTAACCTATATGCTCAGTCGCGTTTGTAAGAGCTAGTAAACTGCGCATGCGTAAAACTAAACTCCGCCCACAATTAAGTACAGGATCCCCACTTTGGCCTTCAGTACCATCTGTCTTTTATTACTCTGTGTCATTTGATTCACACTCGTCGTCTTTCGTACCTCTCAACTTTTCATCGTCTGCTTGTCTATTTTGAAAACATTCGTCTTTGAGCGCTAGTTTTAAACGCAGGATTATTTTGTTGGAAATTAAAATTTGAAATTTGTTTGAAAACAAATAATGTAAATTTTCTTTCTCCACAACTGGTCTCAGTCGTTTCATGACAAACCCACTTAGAGATTTTCTTTGTCTTGATTCCCTACAGTACGTATTGGGTTTGCTGCAAAATGCTTAAGCATTCCTATATTTGTAATACTCCAAAATGGGAAGTATTCCACTTACCTCCGAAGACAAATGTACGGTACTCTCTTGTATTCAATCAGAAAAGTAAGTGTATCGGATGAATTAAATATTTGAAATTCATTGTTTTATTTCTCATTTACAGTTGTACATTGTGAATCATTTTTAATTGTGCTCTTTCGTAACATTCTAGGAGACTTTCAGCAATCTGTAGAAAAATTTAATGAAGTATGTATTTTTTTATTAAAGCATATTTCTAAAATATCTGAATTAAAAATTCATGTGTAAACAGTTTATTTAAACTTCTATTGTTCATTGTGATTTATTAATTTGCACTAAAATAATTGCATTTTTGCTTAAAGTTATAGTGCAGGGGAACCTGGGGAGCCTTTACCATGTTTTCAGAAAATTAATTTTCTAAATTTTATTTTGACAGTTCAAAATTAATATGATAGTAAATATTCTGTAGAATTTCACAAGGAACACAAATATTTTTATAATAATGTAGATAACAAATTTCTATCTATTAAATATATTATTTTTTAAAACATACCCAAGTGGTACCACCCTGCCTTATAGAGAGGATGTTAGAAACAATAATGAAAATTGTCCATGTAGTAAAGTACTAAATGTCAAGTGTGATCAATATTCAAGATATCTGGGTAGTTCTTACTTATAGCCAGTAGTTATTTCCAGATTAAATACATTTATTTAAAGTTCAGTAACAAAGTATACACAAATGAGTACATATCAAAGAGTGTGTTTACATGACATTGGGCAGGACAACTACTGATGTAGGTAGCATTTCCATGGTTGTTGTTACAAATCAGATTATTCAGTTACAGTCATCCCACATCCTACCTTTTAAGATTCTTGATTACATATTATAGAGTTCATTAACATATATATATTTCCATTAAGTATATTACATATCATATACTTCATTAACAAGAGTTATTTAAAATTATTACATGTTGTCTTTTGTACTACTTTGTATATTGTCTTTTATATAACATATAGTCTTAATAGGCCTGTATCTCATTCATAGTCTCTTAGACCAGGTCTTTTACTTACACAACCACTTCTTGTTGGGAACTGGAATTTATGTTAATATTTGCCCTTGTATCCCCTGTATTGCTTGTGTCACTCGTACTCTCCTCATTGTGGTTAGTTTGCTCTACAAGTGAATCTGACTTTCTAAGATATTTTCTCTTTCGCCTTAGAACTCTACCAGATTTGTCTTTAACAAGGAATGACCTAGGGGTCGACTGATCTTGTGCTACTACTTGGGCTGGTTCCCATGTTCCATTTTTGTAGTTTCTTAGACTTACATTTTCCCCTGGCTTTAGTTCTGGCAATACATGAGCTGTTTTATCATAGCATGACTTTTGTTTCTCTTGCCTTAATACTAAATCTTCCCTAATGTTAGTAAATAGTTTGCGATTTAGCAATTTTTTCGTTATTGGCAGTTTTGTTTTCAACCTGTGATTAAACATCATTTGGGAGTGAGATAAGTCAAGTCCTGATATGGTGGTGTTTCTGTATTCCATAAGATCCACATGATGATCTTTGTTTCCCTTTCTCGCCTTTCCGAAACCGACTCTTTGCAATCCCAACAGCCCTTTCTACCATCCCAATACTTGGTGAGTGGTGAGGACTGATGTATACATAGTCAAAGTTCCATTCATTGGCAAATTGTTTATAAACATGGCTGTTAAAAGGAACTTTATCTGAAATTACTCTATCTGTTACCCCAAATTTAGAAAAGATACTCTTGAGATTATCTATGACTTCATTAACCGACTTATTGTTAAGAATAGAAACCTCCAACCATTTCAAATAATAGTCCATAAGGACAAGACAACAATATTTCGAACATTACGATTCCTAGACAACGATAACCCTCCTCTAGGAATTTGAGAATCTGACTTTGGTCAAGGTTGGCTTTAGTTTTGTTTTGAAACTGTGCTTTCTTTACAGCACTCATTGGTAGGTATTTTGTAATGCTATGTGCAATATTCAACATTTCAGGATCATTCTCAACCTGTTCATGGATTGAGAATGCTCTTAACAAAGTGTTCGCTAGGTACATTTGGCTTCCAGGCACATGCACTACCTCAAACTCAGACTTTAGTATTTTCAGTAGCATCCTTTGCATTCGAGATGATATTTTGTGCATGGGTTTGTTTACAATGGACATAAGGGGTCTGTGGTCACTTTGTATTACCACTTTCCGTCCATATACCAAGTTATGGTATTTCTCAAATTATGATACATGAAATATAATCACATCTACAACGCTCCCCCTTGATTATATTCCGCTTAGTCCTATGCTAAGTCTCCTGTTTCACCATAACTGTCCTTGTTACACTCTTTGTGAGCATGTCAGCAGAATTTAAACTGGATTGTACATATACAAACATTAATAGCTTTTCCTCTACTTTTTTACGCAAGAAAAAAATGTCTCAGTTCTATATGTTTGTTTCTTTCTGATGTGATGTAGTTCTTCGCTAAGGATTTTGTACCCTGGTTGTCCACAAAAATGGCTTGAGGAAGGCCCATAAAGTGTGCCCCCAGGATTTCTTGAAAAAATTCTGGAACCACATTGCCTCCTTAGCGGCATTACACAGACAGATATTCTGCCTCTACCGTAGACAGGGCTGTTATCCTCTGCTTCTTGCTGCTCCATGAGATGGCGCCTCCTGCAAGAATGGTGACATAACCACTAAATGATCGACGATCAATTTTGTCACCAGCCCAGTCTGAATCGTAGAACATCTTGAGATTTCTTCTTGTCTTTTGGAAGTGTAGTTTTATCTCCCTGGTCTGTGCCACATACCTAAGTATATGCTGTACACCAGACCAGTGTTCTTTACCTGGGCAATTGTTAAATTGGCTCATGTAGGTGGTGGGAAAAGCCAAGTCTAATTTTGTTGTCCCTTCCGCCAAGTACAAGATCCCTCCTATTGCCTGTCGATACCTGAATGCTCCTTCAGCATCGAGCATGTTGTCACTAGATGCTGACATGTACCTCATTCCTGTATCCAAAGGTGTTGATATTCCCCTAGAATTCAACATGCCAGTTGATTGCAGCAAATCTGTTATGTATATCCTCTGGTCGAGAGTCATTGATCCATCCTTGTTTCTCTCTGTTTTAATTGAGAGTAGATTGTGTATTTCTCCCAAATCTTTTAGTTCAAAAGTAGCTACAATGCTGTCCTTAAACTTTTGGATGGTAGTATCCAGGCTGGACATTACTAGAAGATCATCCACGTATACACCCACAGTCAACTTTCTCTCCTTGTCGAAATACACACAAGGATCCGCTTTAGATCTTGTAAGCTTATATGACCTTAGGAATTTGTCAAGGCATATGTTCCACTCTCTTTCAGATTGATGAAGACCATAAAGAGACTTCTTCAATAAGCAGACCTCTGCTGGTTTTCCTTGCAGATGAACAGGTGGGGGTTCCATAAAAACTGTTTCATTTAGTTTTCCGTTCAGGTAGGCAGCAGTGATATCAAGTTGGTGGACCAACCAATTTTGATCCACTGAATATGCCAACAAGGTTTTAATAGACTTTGACTTTATTACAGGGCAAAATGTCTCTTCATAGTCTATTCCCTCTACTTGTGTGTAACCCCTGGCAACTAGTCGAGCTTTGAATCTGTTCATGCTTCCATCTTTATACTTCTTCCTGAAAACCCATCTACATTTAACAACTTTTCTTTCTTTCGGTTTAGAAACTACTTCCCAAATCTTGTTTCTTTTTAAGTTCTCTAGTTCTTCTTCTATGGCTAACTTCCATTGTTCTGCATCAGAACTTGTTAAAGCTTCTTATAGACTTTCGGGATCTTTCAGAAAAGTCTTGGGTTCTTCATCTTTTGACGCCATCAGTCAGCTGGACTCTCCCTGTTTGTGACTTCCTGCCTCTACACCATACGCTTACAAACATCCATGCCCGGATTCGAACCAGGAACCTTCCCATCTAGAGGCTAACACCTTAACCACTATACCGGTTGGTCGGCACTAATTTCCGGATATTTAATATTTATATATACTAATCCCATTATTTAAACATTTTGATCATTAACCCTTGGCTCGGTATAGTGTTTAAGGTGTTAGCCTTTAGATCAGAAGGTTCCTGGTTCGAATCCGGGTCCGGGCATTTATGTTTGTAAGCGTATGGTGTAGAGGCGGCTGGTGCACCTTAAATCTGTCGTGACCGAAAGTCCTCACGTTGGGTTGGCGTGAAAGTTTGGAGAGTGGGGTACCAGCTCAGGTGTTGCCTCGTTATCTGACCGTGGTTCAAAATTACAAGGTGTTGTCCTCGGATCTTTACCTTAAGGGACTGATCCTGGACCGTCGTCAACAGCCCGTTGTGTTGTTCTAGTACGACGTAAACAAAAAATTACCAATTACCCATGATGTAATCTTCTGTCCACTAGGGTGGTGATACCTGTCTCTTGGGTCGACTTTCCGTTTCTATGTTTCCCTCCATTCTGGGGTCATCTGTTGCAGCTTGTTGTTATCTTGAGGTTTGTTTTCAACTCTTGGAGAGGTTGAAATTGAATTTTCAGTTGGGAATGGCTTTTCTTTGAAAACGACATCTTGGGAACAAATGACCATCCCCTTTTCTTTGATATACATTCTATATTTTACGTCTCAATCATATTCGACAAGATAGCCTTTAGTTGCCTTCTTGTCCATTTTCCTCCTTTTCTGCACTGGAATATGTGCTGAGCAAACAGAACCTATGATGCGCATGTGTTTTATTCTGGGTTTCTTACCCATCCATAGTTCATAGGGGTTTGAACTTAGAATTTTGGGATGTGCCAGTTATGTTTAAAACATATACAGAAGTGCTAACAAATTCTGCCCATAGATATTTGGGGAAATTTATTTCCTCATTTGAGTACTTCAGAGTTCGAGCCATTTCTACAATTGTTCTGTTGTCTCTTTCAGAGATGCCTTTTTGCTCTGGAAGAGTATAGAGCTGTAAGCCTTTGGGATATTCAATGCTTGTTTAAAATCTGTTACTGCTTAGTTTTTGAACTCGCCGCCATTGTCACTGAGGATTTCTTTTATAGTGTGACCCAAATTCTTTGCCTGGACAATAAAGTCCTCAAGCACATCTTTAATTTCTGATTTTTGTTTCAGGAAGAAACAATATCTGAATTTTGTGAAATCATCTTTGAAGATTGCAAAATATTTAAACTTCTTGTGAGACTCGTCAAATGGTCCACAAATATCTGTGGAGATCAATTCTCCTGCCTTTGTATCCCTTTTCCTGGTTCCAAATTTCAACCTGTGTGCCTTCCCATATACGCAAGCTTCACATAATCTTGAGTCTTTTTTAACTTTTATATTTAACTCATTTTCCAAGATTAATTTCACATGTTGCTTGTTTTGGTGTCTCCATCTTTCGTGATAGAGTTGAAGGATGTCACCAACAGCCATGTTTATGTTGACTTGATTTTCAGGAGCCAATGTCTTGGCGGCTTTGAAAAGACCACCCCCAAACACTCCATGTCCCATGCAAGACTGTTTTGCCATTGATTTTCAGATAACAGACCTTGTAAGTGGATTCAAACTCACTGTTTCGATTTGTGTCTTGAGCTGCTAGTACAGAAAACAAATTTTTACTGATTTCTGTCATGTACCACACATTTTCCAGGTGTTTAAATTGTTTCTGATTGTTTACAAATGTAACAATTTTGATGGTACCTTTACCAATGGCTGGTAACGACTTTTTGTTAGCTACAGTTATGTTATTGGAAAGCTCAAATTTGTTAAAAAACCACAAAATGACTGTTATTGTTAGTTAAATGTTTTGAGGCCCCATTGTCAACGAACCAATCATTTAAATTTGTCTCAGCAGCATGTATCTCCTCATCTAAAACCAGGAGTGTCATATTAGCCAAAGCATGATTTCTCCCTTATTTGGTTTAGTTGGAACCACTAGGCTTTGGTGGTTTCCCATCAGTAATCCACTTCTTGCACGTCTTGACCCAATGTCCTCTTAGATGACAGTAATTGCATTTACTGTTATTCGTCTTGCTTGTTCTTTGCTTGAACTCCGAATTTACAACTAATGCTTCTTGGTCATCTGCTTCATTTGTGCCTGGATCCTTCAGTTCTCTTTCATGAATGCAAAGTTGTGTGGTCAGATCATCTAAAGTCCTTTTTTCGTAGCTCAAAAAAAGCCAACTGGACTTAAAAGAGCGATAGTTTGCTGGAAGTGTGTCCAGGATTTTGCATATTAACAGCATCTCTGGAAATCTGTTCTCCTTGCTTTCCAGTCCTCCATTTAAGTCGTTCCACAGATTTTTGAGTGTCTTTAAATGAGCTGCCATGTCCTCTTTACCCCGGCTGAATTTAAAAAATTGTAAGCAGATATTATACAACTGGTTGTCAGATGAATCTTCAAATATCTTGTGTAGCTCCGAGCATGCGTCTCTTGCGTTGTCAAATCTCGTGACCTTTTGCAGAGTTTCTTCAGTCATAGAGTTTGTTAGGACCATCATAGCACAGTTGTTGGCTTTTTTGTACCTTTTCAGATCATCTGCATACTTTTTCTGAGTTGCCTCGTCCACACCAATAATCGGCTTTTCTAGCTTCTGCATCTTCCCCTCCACGACTTCCAAAGCATCTGCATAGTAGTTCATAACAAATTTAATTCTGTACTTCCAAATCGGCCAGTCACTTTTCCCATGCAATGGCTTTATCTGGATCTTTCCTTTGTCCATTTTCCAATGATGCAAGTGTCCAAGCAGATTGTATTGTTCTATATAACTGACTACGTTTTAGTGTTAGCTAAGTTCAAATCGTCGATGTCAGTATTCTTCCTCTCTCTCTATATATATACTCGCTATCAGCGTTCTGGGCCCATAACCTAATGGCATATAATTTGAAGAATAGAAAAAGGGGCCAGAAGAATAGACTGTTCTGGGTAATTTATTTAAGACGTAAAACACAAGTACGTTACATGTCTAGGTTACATAAAAGATAAGAATCAGCTAGATGTTGCCAACCAGCAAAAATAAACTCAGTGTTTCCAGTAAAAGAATATAAATATAATACCTGAAATATAATCACAGCTACAACACTTAATATACTCAACTGAGAATACTATGGCTAGTAATTCCTTCTCTATCTGAGCATAATTTTTCTCATACTGTTAAACTGCGAGAGGCAAATAAAACAGGTTGGCACTTCTGTATCAAGCATGCACCCAACCCATCCTTCAAGCTATCGCATTGTATTGTCACCTGCTCTGAGACTGAAAATACCTTCAATATTGGGGGTTTTGTTAGTGTTTTAATTTTTTTTTAAAGACGCTTGTTTCTCCCAGGTGAATTTAATCTTATCCTTAATTATTTCTCTAAGGGGGGCAGTAACAGTTGATACATTAGGTATGAATTTAGACAGGAAATTTAACATTCCCATAACATTGTAACTTCTGATTTGTCTCTTGGAGCTGGCATGTTCATAATTCTTTTTATGTGACTCGGGTCAATTTTTAAACCAATGTTTGATATTATCTGTCCCATGTGTCTTACCTCTGGCACCCTGTACTGAAACCTCTCTAAGTTAAATTTTACATTTTGCTTTCTAGCCCTATCAAGGACCTTAAACATGTTTATATCATGTTCTGCTTCATTCACACCAGTGATGATGATGTTCTCAAAATAGATTTCGACATCTGTAATATCTCCAAACAGTTTCTGGTTTCTTTTTTGGAAGACCTCTGGGGCAGATGCTATTCCAAATAGCATTTTATTGAATTTGTATCTCCCAAATGGTGTATTAAAAGTACAAATCTCAGAGCTTCGTCTAGCGACACATGCCAAAAGCCATCCTTAAGGTCTAATACAGAATTTTTTTTTCCCCTGCTAATCTACTTATTATGTCCTCTGCTGATGGAATTAAGTAGTGCTCCCTTTTTATTACCTTGTTTAGATCCCTGGGATCCAGACACAATCTTAGGTTACCATTGGGCTTTTCTACACTTACCAAGCTCTGTACCCAATCAGTTGGCTTGTTAACCTTCAGAACTATACCATCCCTCTCTAGATTATTTAAAGTGAAACACGTCTAGGGGGGGGGTGAATTACAGGTATAGCCTGAGCCTTCAATACTATTTTGTATGGCTCATCTGGGATTTTTCCTATCCCACTAAATACATCTCTATACATATTTACATCATCTTTGTTTCCTATTTTTTTTCCCCTTCTAATCTACTTATGTCCTCTGCTGATGGAATTAAGTAGTGCTCCCTTTTTATTACCTTGTTTAGATCCCTGGGATCCAGACACAATCTTAGGTTACCATTGGGCTTTTCTACACTTAACAAGCTCTGTACCCAATCAGTTGGCTTGTTAACCTTCAGAACTATACCATCCCTCTCTAGATTATTTAAAGTGAATTTTAGTCTAGCCTCTAATGCTTGAGAAACACGTCTAGGGGGGGGGGGGTGAATTACAGGTATAGCCTGAGCCTTCAATACTATTTTGTATGGCTCATCTGGGATTTTTCCTATCCCACTAAATGCATCTCTATACATATTTGCATCATCTTTGTTACCTATTTTAAATTGGTCAATTCTTGCAATGAGTTTTAAATCTAAGCATGCACTCAGCCGTATGATAGGTTTACAAGGTTCCCACGGTCCTTAAAAGTCCTTGAATTTTATTTTCCTAACTAGGAGCCCTTGAAAGTCCTTGAAAATTACAGAACTTGGTGAAAAGTCTTTGAAAGTACTTGATTTTTTTAACTAGTACAAAATTGCGTAATTCGTCTTGCATTGGAATTTGCCCAGACTAGTTTCTTCCTTTGTCCAGACTAGTACTAGGTGCGCCATTTGAGTGTCATACTGAATAAAACCGGTGTTTTGCGCTTTGACACCACGCGATATACTAATAATGCTACGTCTAGATCATCCTTTCTCCACCATATTCTGTCTGTCTAAGTTGACAACTCTGGTCTCTGTTAAGACGGTCGCCTTGTTATGCCCGCTGCATCATTACGTATCAAGGTTGCTAGATAACAGCACCACTTTCTTAGGAAACCGTAGCTTTAGCAGTCAGGACGTCATTGGAAGCCTGATATGCGTCCAAAGAAAGAAGGATATGCAGGGATAATTCGTTATGCCTGTGTATGAATCCACGTAACCAATCATAAGAAACTATTTTGGATGGTATGTAGTATTCAATACATTACAACGTATGGAGGATTTATCACCAAATGTGGTAACCTTTCAGTTTTTGCGAGTTTTGCACTTTTCATCTATTCTTATGGCAACCCTATTCATTAAAAATTCTGCATTGTTTTGTTCCTTGGATTTATGTTGATTCTGGTATTTGTTTGTTGATTCTTTCAAGTAAGTTGCACTTTTATTTTGCTTTATTAGGGTTTATCCCTCTCAAATTTTGCATTTGCTAGTAGCGTTTTAAAAGTAAAATATCAGATACATAAATAGGAATAATTTTAAAAAAAAGGAAAAAACCTTTTAAATACAATGAAACAAATTTTACTTGCAAATCTTCTAATTTTTCTGTGTGGAATTGACTCTAAACATGTCAGTTATTTTGCGTTGCTTTATCAACTAGGTCCAGGTTTAACTCCTTGAATTTAAAAATTGTCGGAAAGATATAAAAAAGGAGAGGGAAAAAAACGCTGTTTAGAAAAATGTCCAGTTTTGGGACTTTGTACTGTATAACTAATACTATTCTTATTTTTTTGCAAAAATGTTTGATGAGAGCCATTAGGAAACTAAAGATATATTTCAGTAATTTATATTAAAACACTGGATGGCCTTTGTCTAGGAAATTCTCAAAATGAGCAACGCTTAGGAACCAAAATGAGAGTGACACTGGACCATGCCAGATAGGCACTTAGTACAGCAGCTTATACGCATGGAAGCCAACAGTGATTGTGTCTCAATGGCAGATGGGGCCTTGCGCTATACGCTGTGACTTATCTATGGAAAACTTTCTTCCGGTAAAGTGGTTTATACGCATTGAAACCTTGTGCGTTATACACTGTGACTTATATACAAAAAATTCCTTCTGGTACTATGGTTCCTCATTTCCAACAATAATATTCCTCATTTGATACAATATTCCTCATTTTCCATATCCATCTCTGACTAGGAATATCCCCATCAAGATGCCCACTTAAAGCTAAGTAAATTGCTAGAATAATTCTAAATTATATTCCATCTCACACACACACACATTTATGGATAGGAGAACAAACTCCATTGCTTTTTTTCTCGCATCGAAAAATATCTGGTTAATTATCAGGATCATAGAAAAGGATCAATTTATCTAAAAAAAATCCTTATTTGAAATTCCATATACAGTACAAAGTCACAAATCTGGACGTTTTGCTTACTCTCAATGTTCCGTAACTCAAAGAGTCGAATCCCAAAAAAGTCGTTCAAAGAGCCGAATCCCAAAGAGTCGTTCAAAGAGCCGAATCTCAAAAGAGTTGGTCGTTCACCTTTCATTTCGTTCATGAACCGAATCAATTGGCGATGGGGGAGACACTCTTATGCTCAATCATATGCTTTGGCGTCCATTGTAAGTGCCTCAGAACCTGTTCAACCACTTTTCAATGAAAAGATTATCGCTAAACCTGAAAATGTAGTAGCCACACAATGGAAACTAGTAACCCTATAGACAAAAACGAAGAAAAAAACCCCGCACATGAGGAAAAGTAGTGAATTGATGATTCGATTCATTTTGAAAGGAGTTGTTTGACCGATTCGTTCATTTTAAAGATTCGATTCAATTGAACGAATCACTCATTTTCGTCCCATCCCTAGTGTGAATGTGAAATAATTAAAAAAAACTTGAGCACACATTTTCTAAGACGCCACCCTAATCTAGATATTCAATGGAATGAAACCTAGGCTACAAAAGATCTGAAAGACATATTTTAGAAAGCGGAACATTACTAGAGAAAACAAAACAGTTCTGAAGCTCATGAGCAGCTGAACTAGGACTATGTGTCCGTGGAAGATCACGGGAGAAATATTTGCTTCGAAAGTACAAGAACAATTATGATAAAAATGAAAGTCAGAATATTGCTGAAAGCAACAGTCAAAGGTTTGTATTAAGAGACATATTAATGAATAAGCTAACGATGATAAACATTCTAGCACTTGCAGATATTTGTTCTGCTCTTGGAAAAATATCCAAAAAGTACAAGAAACAGGTCTTATGCTGTACACATATTATATTAAAAACCTAATTTCATCCCTCAAAATTATGAAGACTTATTTTGATGAACTTTCAACAGCTGTCTCTGAAGATAAAGATCGGAAAGGGAGGTAACCCATTCAATTTGCAGCTGCATTGCAAAAGCTGCCTAAAACATTGTTTATAAATTTGAGAACATTATTGGAAATGTTTCCTCCATGAAATAGTGGTATTTCCAGTACATACCATGATACCCAGTACATACCTTCTTAAAAAAAAAATTAGCCCCAAGAGTCTTGGATCACAACACAAAGCTAGTGAAGGTGAAGAGCTAAGAGAAAAATTCTTATGCCTATCATGCTATGTGAAATCTAATTGAACAATTCAGTATATTTCTGTACAACTGAATCAGATGGTAAACCAACATTTTTTTCCGTCATCGACAAAAGCAGTCTTGTTCAACTATGACTTTTTGGTTTATCCAAAACCAATATTAGCATAGATGAAACAGAAGTAAACAGGGGACTCACTGAAGCACACAGCTTCAATGACTTTTAAATGTGTTTCCTTTCGTGGAGGCTTCTGTGGACTTAAGAAAGACTATGTGGTTTCAATATCAGATCTTCAGTAAACGGATGTGTGATAGAATATACAATATTGTTACAGAGGTTGATGCACCAGATCTGAAACACTTATTTAAAATTGCACTCCATGAACTGAGGGGAAAACTTCCTACATTTCTAAAGTTTCTTGATTTTGTTATATCAATGCCAGTCTCTGAAGCTGTATGCAAAACTTGGAGGTCTGTAATTGATGTCGTTAGGAAACATAAGCTAAGATCAAGGGATAGGACAGATGATGAAGTGGGCACTAATGATAAGAGGGTTTTTATTCAACTGAATGGTCTCCTTCTGGCTATAAAAATACACGAAAGTTTTTAAAAGCAGCTTTGTTATCTATGTATGGTTATGCTTAACCTTCCCATTTTAGAAATCCTACAAAAAAGTGAGCTAATGAAAGAATTTGTAACATCAAAAGTCACAAACAAAATAAACGTGGATGCATCATGCTTACCATGTTTCGAATAAAATGATAAAAAATTGCTGGTTTAATGTATGATTTATCCACTAAAATTACTCATAAATTTTGCAGACGGATTATGAAATTCTAAAATCTTGTCGTAGACGGCTACAAAACTTTATGCCACTGGACACTGATGTGGCCGTGGAACAAAGTCTGATTATTTATGTTAAATTTGTTCATAAAGGCAAGGTATTTATTCACTACTTGTGTTTAGTAGTGTAATGATTAACTGTGACTATCCAGTAATGTGATTAACCGTAACTGTAACACTACTAATATTATATGAAAACATGTAACTACAATATAGCTTGTTTGTAAGTGCATATTGTTGTATCGTTAGTATTATATTGGCCAGTAGTCATTACATGGTGCTGAAACAAATGAAATTACTTAGAGTATCAACACTAGATTATGCCAAACGAAACAACGAATAGAGGAGACAAGGGAAATATGACTGCAAGACCACCACCGCTGTTAGGCTTAGCTGCCACTGATGTTTCCAAAGCCTGGAAGGACTGGTACCAGCAATTCGTGTGGTATGTCATAGTTATCGGACTGGAAAGCAAGCCGGAAAATTTGAAAATCGCTCTATTCAAGTCTCCAATTGGAACGGAAGCTGTAAGTATCTTCAACACTTTTTTGTATGACCAGAAGAGCAGTATTCAAAAGTTGGTTCAAGCCTTTCAAAGCTATTTCATACCAAAAATGAACATTACTTACGAAAGATTTATGTTCAACGAAATGGTGCAAAAAGAAACAGAGAAATTGGATGATTTCTTAACAGCTTTGCTTAGCAAAAGCAAGTCATGCAAATTCAAATCCTTACATGATAGCTTAGTCACTGACCGAATAGTGATTGACATACGAAGTGATGCTGATAGGGAGAAACTCGTGGCCGAAGATGATCTAATCCTGAATAAAGCGGTGAAGATATGCAAAGCAAGTGAGCAAGCTAGAAGCCAAATGAGTTCCATTAAAGATAAACCATTGAAAATAGAAGCTGTGAATAGAATATATCAAGAGAAAAGCAAGTACAAGAAGCAGGTAACAAACACTAAGCCATGCACACGATGTGGAACTATACACAAAAAAGCAAAGTATTTAACATTTAAAAAGGAATGCTATACATGTCATAAAGAAGGACATTTTGAAAATTTTTGTAAATCCAAGCGTGTAGCAACAGTCGGAAAAACACTAAGATACATCCCAGTTCCAGAGGACGTAAAGCACAATAACTCAACTAATTTTTTAGTCAGTAGTATTGTGAGCGAAAAAGCCACAGATTGGTTTTAAACAGTAGAATTTGCATATAAATATAAAGCAAAATTCAAACTAGACACAGGAGCACAGTGCAATGTGTTAGCATGTACAATGGCACAAAAAGCAGAATTAAACATGAGGGGGCCAAATTGCCCGTTGGCTAAGTCCTGCCTACGTGATTGGGGACCTGATCGCTGGAAAATTCCTTTGGATTTAAATAGTGGACTGTATGAGGTACTAGAGATAGCTACTAGGTATAAGTAAAATTTATTTACAATTAATAAATTATTTACACTATAATTTGGATTGGGGCAATCCCCTTTTCCATACAAGAGGTTGGGAGCACAATAGTGCGTCCGCTGAGTTCGAATGCTATCTAGCGTCTGCCCAAGACGGGATATATTTTGGTGAAGCTATCGCCTCATTGGTGAGCTTGCAGCTCGCCAATTCAACCATAGACACAAGGCTCCAACTAAACATACAAGCTTCAAGTGTGAAGACACTTGTCATTTTCTAATCATAAAATGAAAGTATTAGGAGAAGTGGTTTCAAAACTGAAGGTGAAAAATAAGACATACGGTGTGAAATTCATCATTATAGATGAAAATGTGCAACCCATATTAGGCAAAGACTCTTTTGTAGAAATGGATCTTGTGAAAAGAATCAATGCCATAGGCTTAACAGAGAATTTGATGAGTAAATCTACTGAAAAGGAAATGGGTTGTTTGAAAAATTTTAAATATGAAATTGACCTGGTGGACAATCCAATGCTGCAAATTTTCCCTGCAAGAAGTGTTCCTCATTCAATGAGAGACAAGGTGTAAGTAGAATTAGAACGCATGCAACACATGGGTATAATTAAACCTGTTAGTGACCCAACACCAGCAGTATTACCTATGGTTGTTGTAAGCCGCAATGGGAAAATTAGAGTGTGTATGGATCCATCTAGCATCAACAAGAACTTGAAAAGACGTCATTACCCATTGAACACTCTGGAAGAAATAGCTGCTTGAATAAAAAGTTTTAAGTGGTTCACGCTTCTGGATTGCAAGAAGGGATTTTGGCAACTAGAAGTCACATCGCACGAGTAAATACCTCACAATGGCTATTCCTTGGGGACTATTCTCTTACCTAAGGATGCCAATGTGTTTGTCATCAGCCCCAGAAGTGTTCCAACAAATAATGGAACAACTGCTGGGCAAAATAAAAATGTAGAGTGTGCTATGGATGATATACTCATACATGCTTCATCAAAGAAAGAAGTAGAAGAATTAACTGCCAAAGTTACAAACACTCAAAGAAGCTGGGTTGACCTTAAACAACGACTAATGCATCTACTTGAAAAATGAAGTCAAGTTCTTGGGACATATAGTGACCAACAAAGGCCTCAAAGCAGATCCAGAAAAGATCCAAGCCATCAATGACTTGAAAACCCCTCATGATGTTACAACTCTTCAAAGGTTTCTGGGCATGATAACGTACATGGCTAAATTCATTTCCAATCTTTCAAAGGTAACATAACCTTTGAGAGACTTATTCAAAAAGGATATTGAATGGGTCTGGGACCATCAACACCAACCACAGCACGAAAGAGCTGCCAGTGCTAAAGTACTTTGATGTCAATTCACCAGTAACATTATCCATGGATGCAAGCAAGCATACAGTAGGTGCTGTACTAATACAAGAAGGGCATCCAGTAGCTTATGCCACCAAAGCGCTCGATAATACCCAACAAAATTATTCACAAATTGAAAAAGAGGCATTTGCTGTTAAATTTGGGTGTATCAGATTTCATCAATATGTTTGGGGATGCAAACACCAAACGGTTGAAACTGACCATAAGCCATTAGCATCAATTTCCAGAAAACCTCTTCATTGCGCTCCACCTCGTCTGCAGAGAATTATGTTTGACATTATCCCTTATCATCCAGAAATAATCTACAAAAAAGGAACTGAGATGTTCAGAGTAGACACATTAAGTCGTGAATGTAAAGCTCATGATTTGGACATGCCAGAGTTGAAGATGGAAGTTCATGTAATTGTTCCTATGACAGAGTCTAAAACAAGTGAACTGAAGGAAGCAGTCAAAACCGACAAAGATCTGTCGAAATTGACAAAGCTTGTATTAGAGGGTTGGCCCAACACAATTGACCAGGTTCCTGATGATCTAAAAGAAAAATATTGGACCTTGAGAGATGAATTTGCCAATTATAATGGAATACTATTCAGAGGTGATCAGGTGGTTGTACCTGTTGTACTTCAGGAACAGATCTTGAAAACTATTCATCTTGGACATCTGGGGATACAACATTCACTAAGCAGAGAATGAGAGAATGTTTATTGGTTTGGAATGAACAAAGATGTGGCATGTTATGTTCAGCAATGCAAAGTTTGCCAGGAATGCCATAGGGACAATCCAGAAGAACCAGTGTTACTTAACAAAATTCCTGACAAACCATGGCAAATTGTAGCCATTGATATCTATCACTGGGACAAAAAAAAATTCCTAGTGATTGCTGACAATTATTTAGGGTATTTTGACTTCTGTATTCTCGGAAGCTTATCATTGCAAACCGTTATCAAGGCTCTGAAACTATGGTTTGCAATTCATGGCGTTCCTGAAACTTTATGCTCGGATGAAGAAAAAGAATTTCGCCAGTTTGCTGAAGATTGGAGCTTTATAATCCAAATGTCTAGTCCTGAACACAAGCGTTCAAATGGCTTTGCTGAGAGATATGTTCAGGAAGCAAAAAACCTAATTGCCAAATGTGCTACAGATGGCTCTGATATGTATTTAGCACTACTGAACAACTGTAATACACTAAGAGGAGTTCTTGGTTCTCCAGTTCAAAGACTAATAGGGAGAAGAACCAAAGGAATTTTGCCTATGAGTACAAAATTACTAGAGCCAGAGATAATGCAAAACGTCTCGCAGAATCTAAAAGCAAGAAGAGTGATCGACAAGAAGTACAGAGACAGAGGGTCTAAATCCAAATCTGTCAAACTTTGTGAAGACATTAGAAAAACTGGGCATTGACGTATCAAAATGTTCTTCTCTAGCAACTAATGGTCTATCTGTAATGAGAGGAAGGTGGAGTGGCTGTTCTTTTGAAAAAGCACTGTCCCAAATCTTCTATCAGTGCATTGTGTGGCTCACAGGCTGTCTCTTGCATCGATCCAAGAAGCTGCAGAAATTCCTTACTTGATAAAATATCAAGACATTTTGAAACGAGGGCACTCCTATTTTAAAAAGCCTCCTACCAATACAAAGCAACTTCACCATATTCAAGATAGTCTAAATCAAACAAACAAAAGTGCTCAAGTTATCAACCACTAGATGGTTGTCCTAGGCAATAGTGTTCTGAATATTGACTCAAATTGATCAGCCCTTATTTCTGTTTTTGTTGAAGATCAACGCCCTGTATCTCAAGAGATACTGAAACAAATGACTTCATACATGTTTCTTGCCACAACTGCAATGTTTAACGATGTTTAGTTTTGTATAAACAAGCTGAGCATGGCTTTCCAGAAAAAATTTAGATTTTGAGTTTGCCCAAGCATGTATGAATGATTGCATAGGAAAATTAAAGTCCATGAGAAATAAGACTGGGACATACTTCATGGACTTTCAGGGTAAAGTTCCTAAAGATGCAGGGGAAAATTTTATATACGAGTCCCATATGACTGACAACAGAAAGCAAAGAAAAAAATTTGAGGTTCTAATTGAAGTTTCTTGCTTTAATAATTAGGCATATTGAAGATAGATTAGGAGACATGGACAAAATAGCAATTTTTAATATTTTTTTGCCAAGCAACCTGCTTGATACTCCTTTAGAATTAGACTTATGGAAAAGAGAAAATTTATGAAATTTGCTGCTTCAACTGCTCAGTTCTTCTATGGATTGTGATGAACCTGACCTGAGTTCAGCTGATCTGAGTGGGCCTTATTTAAATTGATAATGCAGAAAAAACTAAAAGGTATGACCCTACAAAAGGTTTTGAATTCATATTCATCAATGACATGTCTCAAGAATATCCTATAGTCTGTTCAGTTATTGAATATGCTTTAACTCAGGAGTGGCTAACATGTGGCGCATTGGATGATTACAAGTGGCGCACTGCATCCTTGCACCTACTTATTCGTTTGAAGTAGGTGCCATAACTTCATCCATCTTCATATTTTGAGCACCAGAGTGCTCTCAGTTCAGAATTCAGAAATTGTTAAGCCCTGTCTCCAAATATTTGCACGCCATCTTGGAAATAAAGGTATTGAAAGGAAAGCAGATGAAATTGCTATGCAAGGCAAACGGTTACCAGATGTATCGTGAAATTCTCTCGGAAGGTATCTCAGAAACAGTCCTTGTCCATTCTTGTACTTTCTCTGGCTTTGGATGAATCAACGGACATGTGATGTAGCCCAGTTATGAATTTCCATAAGAGGGATTGATTATAATTTTAATGTCTTCAAGAACACTTGTCAATCTGGAGTCACTGCATGGTACAACAAGAGGAACAGACATATTTGAAAAGTAAACAAGCTTGCCTAGAAAATCTGAAATTAGACTATAGTAAATGCCCTGGCCAAAGAGGCACGAAATCTTGATCAACCTCTTTCCACCATCACACTTGCAGATGCGAATGCAGTGGCCAGATGCAGACTTTTAAACCAACCCTCAAAGAAACCTTTGATAACTGACTTCGACTTCCCTAGAGACATAACGACCACACTTGCTCGACTAAGAACAGATCATTATAAGGGAATGAAAATGCTTCCTGACGGGACAAGGACCTATCCTTACTGCAAGAACTGCCCAGAGATCCAACCCACACCAAAACACATCTTTGAATGTCCAAAAATTACTGCAGAGATCTTGAAACTCTGCTTGTTACCAGATAGAGATCTGCTGTGGGAGACCCTCTACAGTACTGAGGCACCGAAGCTGGCAGCTGCGGTCCTTTGGCAATCCATAGACACGACATCATCATCATCAGTAAACTCATCGCATCCTAATGTGTATCTGAACTCGCATGTGAAAACAATTGACGCATGGTATGTAAAAGGTTGGCCACCCCTATTTTAACTATTCCCTTTTATGCTGTAGACTGTGAAAGAAGTTTCAGTGCATTGAATCTTGTAAAAACAAACTTGCGAAATAGAATCAACTTGCATCATGTAAATAACATCCTAATGATAAAAATTGAGGGACCGTATAGAAAAAAATTTGACTTATTAAGCATTTGAAAAATGGGCTAACTTAAAAGAAAGGAAAGCTATAAGTTCAAAACCCAAATCTTTTGAACAAAAACTTTATATTTAATATTGTATAAATATAATTTTAATATTTCATAAATATGATTAAAAGTTGTATAAATATAATTTAATTTTGTGTACAATGTTATTTCATATAGTGTAAATATAATTATTTATTCTGTAATTATAATTCTTGTATTATGTAATAATTGTGTTACATAATTTGTAAATATAATTTGATGTATCAAAAAAAATTGATATTGTTTAAATATAATATAATAAGCTACTGCATGGCTAGCCTGGCATTGCCCGGGCCGTAAACCATCACCACGGGCAATGCCGTGATGTAAGGTATTAATCTGGTGTATATATAAAATTTTCCGCAGGTTTCAAATCCGTTGAAATTTTTACTTTATCTTTAACGTTCTAGGAGATAGAAAAAATTAACTCACTTCAGTTAAAAGATTTATCGTCTGGCTGGAAATTTATTTGTCTGCACAAAATCAAAGCGGAAATTAAAAAAACTTGGCATGATTCCAAACCCTGACTGCAAGGTCACACAGGTAGAAAAAGTTCTCCACATTTGAAAAAGCGATGGAGAATAAAACTATTAAATTATTTTAAAAATCTTCTAGATTGAATTTTAAAATTCACCATGACCCAAAAATTGCAAATAATTCGGACTACCTGTGTGCCAAATCTCATTGCTGTAAGTGCCATAGAATCGTCAGGATTTTGCGGCCCCAAACAGATAAACAAACAAAACACTTCCTTTTATATTAGTAGAGATAATTAAAAAAGTATTTATAGTTATAGGGTTTGTTCTTTGTGTCGTTTGTTTTAATAGATTTTTTCGAGCCAAAAAAAATTGCTGTTACTAACAAATTTGATATTTTAGCATTTTGCTAAAGCTTTTTTCTCCATTTTAGTTTTTTTGCTAAAGGAATTTATTCTCTAGCTTAAATCCTGCTACAATGTCAAAGAAATAAAGTCTCGAGGCATGTTACAACACCACTTCAATACTATCAACTACCTTCCGAAAGATTCAAACATATTCATGTCAATTTTGTTGGAAGACTTCCACCATCAAGAGGATATTCATACTGCTTGACCTACATCGACTGTTATTCAAGATGGCCCAAAGCATACCAATGGTAGATATTACAACCGAGACAGTTGCTCGTACACTGTACGGAAATTGGATATGCCGCTTCGGAACCCCTCTCACAATAACGACTAACCAGGGAAGACAGTTCGAGTCTGCACTCTTCAAGGCACTAGCCAATTTGATGAGCATCGAAACTATAAAAACATCGCCCTACAGACCATCCTCAAATGGCTTGATGGAAAGGATACACCGCAACCTGAAAGCATCCATCAAGTGCTCTGAAAAAAGCTGGGTTGACGCTCTGCCTACTGTGCTATTAGGATGGAGTTACAATTAAGGAAGACCTAAACGCTACACCAGCACAAATGTTGTATGGCAGCAACATAAGGTTGCCTGGAGAATTCTTTGTGACCAACAAAAAGAACTTAGACCCAGTTACATTTGTTGGCAAGCTTCAAAATTTAATAAGCAGCATCCGGCCTACTCCTGCATTGTCTCGTTCACGAAAAAAAATTTCATTACAAAAAACTGCACTCATGTTTTTGTTTGTGAAGACGGAGTACGTCAAGCATTACAATCACCATATCATGGTCCTTACAAGATTTTATCTAAATCTGATAAATTATTTAAGTTGCTCACTAAAAATAAATCATTTTTAATTTGTGAAGACCGACTCAAGCCAGCCTTTATGCCAGCAAACAATGAACCAAAAGGTTAACAAGCAGCAGCAACACTGCCAGCAGTGACAACACGTTACAGTAGAATTGTTAATTTCCGATTCAACCTGCAAAGTTTTTGTTGAATCTGGTGGCGGAGTACTGTAGAGGCAAGACTACGTCCAGGAAACAACTAAAAACCTGCAAAGTAAAACAAAGATGTGCTAACATCAGATACTCGATTCTTCAAAATCGCCTCCAATTTGAGATGTTCTTTGTTCTGATGTTCACTTCGAAAGTTCTTGTGAACTACGCATATGCGATAATTAAGTACAAAAAGAAGGAACATTCGTTTTAAATTTTAGATTCAATCTAGCTTTCTGCCTTGCAAGCTTTGGACGTGCTGACTGTTGAAATACATTACATTCTTGTTGATGTAAATAAGCTAAGTTCTGGAGTTGTAAATATGTTATAGTAAAGCAAGTTTAATCCATTCTGATGTTATGTCTACATGATTTCTTTACTTACACAAAACTGGCCACCTCGAACTGGCAAATCTCACGGCCTTCTCGACGTGCTTTTAACTCGCCATACTTGTTTTACTCGTGAGCATCTTTTATTAGGAGATGGTGAACCCCTGTGTGTAGTGTGTGGTTCTTTTTACCGTTCATCATATTAATGAATTTTGCCCAGCTATTAACCATCATCGATCATTAGAAGTTCAATTTTAAACTTGCAAGATTTGGCAAGAGAAAATCCCCCATCTAAATCGATTAAAATTTTGATATTGGCGTTATAAACTTCATATAAATATTTTTATCGATACCTTTTAAATGGCCCCACATTTCACACATCTATTGCCATTACCATCAATATAAAACTTATTCTTTTTACCATAAAAATTAATATTTCAATCTTAGTAATCTTTTTAATGTAATGTACTTGCACATAAATTTCAAATCAACTTTTATTGTTGGTCAAACTACTATAAATATTTTTAAGGTTTTATTGGGTTGGATTCTATTCTGTGTTTGGCACAGCCTATTCTTTTATGGATTATGAGCCATAGAACCCAAACCAACCAACCTTAAGAGGTTCAATTTTTAGACAACGCTAAGTACATTTTAATATTAAGACCAAATTTGGCAAAAAAAAGGAATAATTACAGAATTTTTTGCATGATGCATTGCCAAATCAGTAGTACTGAGTAGCATGGCAAGACTACAGCACAAAATAGCGTTTATTTTGAAACAATGAATTGTACTCAGTCTTGTTAGCAGTTTGCTAATTTAATTTGAAAATTCTTTCTTAATTTTTGAATTTTCCTATCTTGTTTTTCGTTTATTATTTTACTTGCAATTTTGCTTACATAAGTCTTTTGCTACAAGTTTATATGGTACATGTGGAAGATTTGTTAAACTAAATGTGTTTTATAAAATAACAATTGTGTGAAATATGCCTCTAAAAGATTATATAAAGTGAAGGTCTAGCTTATTGATAATGGAAGGCTACTTTGCTTGATAAACATTTGGAAATGAAATAATTTACACATCAGGATATTAGTAAGATGGAGTACAGGAAATGTTTATGAATTGATTTTATCTTGAGTAAGAGTATTGGAATTTTAAAACTAGAACTGGTGCAAAGAATTTTCAGATCATAAGTAAAAAATCAGACATAAGTTCAAACTTTGGGTACTAATAGGTTGCAGGTGTCCTGACAAAAATGTGAAACATATAATAAACATTGATAACAAAGTTACTCTAATAGAAATTTTAAGAACTAGTGATTTTGCTGTGAGTACTGCTGAAACTGTCTTTATTTGATTCGCACCTATGGTTGTAGATACCTTATTAGTATCCACAAAATCAAGGTTAAGTTTCTTTTCACAAAAAAATTAACACATTCACCTTAAAATATTTTTTTTTCATTCATGTATATCATGTATTCGTATATTTATATTTCATGGATCATGTCAAGAGCGTATAAAAATGATAGTTCCAAAAATTAACATTTTGGTAAGTATGCAGCTTTACTAATTTCAGGTTATGGTTAAATGCTTCTAGTTCGGTTTTTAATTATCTCTCTTTAGTAAAAAAATAGCTCTGTTTGTCTTTAAAATAATTTAAAAATGAAAACCTTAGGATTAAAAAGGTATTTCCATGCAATGCAAAACAAGAATATTTTCTAATTTCTGCAGAATTAAAATTTATTTGGTTTTCTATCATTTATTTAAATTTTCTCCATTGGACAAATATTTTTAAGAGTATAAAATAAAACCATAAAATATTAATTTATCTTTCTCGCATTGAGGGGAATAATATAAATGTGATAAATTGTCATGAAATCGGTTGATTTTGAGAGGATGAATTGCATGAGAGATAAAGAGCTACTCAGGTGAAAATGTTTAATTATTAACTTAAATAAAGCTAAATCATTCATCAAAATTTTTGATAAAATTCTTAAATAACTTTATTGAAGTCCACTGATGACACCAATTATTATTTGAAAAATAAAAAAGTATGCAAGTCTTGCCATTGCTGAGACAGACAATACATTTTCTTTTTGTCAGTTAAAAAAACTAGCTCAGTTACCCATGTAACAAAATAAAAGAGAAACCTAGAATTGTATTGTAAAAATTTGGAAACTAGGTACTGAATTGATTGTACCAATTATGTCAATTTCTGATGTTGCTTGTAGCCAAGTTTGTCTTATATTCCACAAGTCTTGCTTAAACTTTTATCAGTCTCATCTCCACAACACTGAAGAGTCTTAATTACTGTGCTGTTATTCTTGCTACCCTGTAACTGAATTTGTTGTACTATTGACTTTTCTTTCTAGAGGTTTAGTGGTTGGTATAAAATATTGTTCTAAAAGCAGTGAAATGTTATATTTCAAGCAAAGCAAAATTGACATTAAATTTTGTCTTGGGAAAATATTTGTAATACATTTATTTCACATTAATTTTTTCATTTTATTAATTTCTTAATCTTTTAGTAAGATATTTAATAATTTATGTTCGAGCCACAATGTAACTAATATCAATTTAAATAAATTCCCCAAACAAAACTATTTGCTATTCAGTTTCTTTGTCTAAACCTGAAAAATTTGCAATCACTGAGTAACATCTGGTATAAAATACACCTTTATCGAAAGAAAGTCTTAAAGAATGGCAGCATAAATGAAATCAAGAAGCAAAAGTTATAATCAACTGCATTGTGAAATATTTGTGCATTATAATGTTAGTATCATGAAAACACTTTTGTAGCAATGACTAAAAAATTTGTTTTCAATATCTTGCACTTTATTAATATGCATGATATAACACTAATTTAAATGCTAATAGGAAAACATAAATCATTAAGGAAACACATGATAAAATTTAATACTTGCTAAAGTTTATTGAAAACTATCAACATAACCACAAAGATATCAAGTTACTTGGAAAACTTATTAACAATGAATTATACATCAAATAAATTACTCTTGGATGTTTATTATTCCATCTTCAAAATTTAATATAACCTATACATTATTTATGCATGACTTTAAATACTCCATATGACTAATCATTGAAACTCACCTTGTCATGAATAGATCACTAATGTGTTCTTGGAGTAAGCATAAAGTCTATTTAGAAACAGAAGTACCTAACACATTCAAAAATATACAAATATCTTATAGCATCAATACACAACAAAACAGTGCTTCCAAAGTGCAAATTTTCTAAACAATAAAAAGTATGTACATTATAAATAAATTAACATTTTGTCTGAGTAGTAACATGCATAAAAACTTTGTATTCAGAAAAAGTATATTTATTAAAAAAACAATACAAATACTAAATCTACTGAAGGAGGGTGATTATCAATAACAGTTGGATAAGACTAAGATATCACACATTACAAAGTATGAATATTAACTGATAGTTGATTTGAAAGAAAAGCAGACAATCCCTTTTCTAAGGGGTAAAAAAAATTATTTCCTATCCTACATGTATATATTGATAAAGTAGTTAATCAGAATAAACCAACCCGCATATTAATTAATCACTAAATGAATTTAAATATATTTTTTTTGAAAATGAACTGAATTACTTGTTGGTTACTAAAAAAGTGCCAGATTTTCCTACTTTACTAAGATAATTAAGACAGACAAATATGAAGCCATGTATTGTGACTTTCAATTCTTGACGACCTTTAACAAGGGGTAACCAAGGGGAGTTTTATGTTTGTATAGGCCATTTCCATTATCCTGAATCAAAATCCAATACAATGATGGAATATAATGTGTTTGAGTCCATTCCTAGCCCTTTATCACTCATAAGATTAATCAAACTTAAGTTTATAGGTATGCAAGGTCTAACATTCATTTATAATCAGAAATATTCATTTTCCTGCAAGGATTTTCTTGCAAGATATGGCACCCACTGTAAATTCGACATAATCAATGACCACAAATTTAACGCTTATGTGGTAAGTGTCGATAAAGACAAACAAAGCTAAAAAAAAATGAACAAATTCCTATTGTTGATGTTTTACTTTAAATTGTTAAAATGAAGTCGATAGTGAATTTGTAAGGATTTCCTACTTTGATGCACATGCATTTAGGACTGCCTGGCATACACATGCATGTTCTTGCCTTTCAAGAAATGGAGCAGTGTGTCCAACATGACTACAACAGAAACTTATATTGGTTTTGAAACACTGCTTCTAGCAACACAAATTTATTTTTATTTTCTTTGAAATCCCAATAGTTTAACTCGGTTGCACTAGGCATCTTGTTTCAAAAGACAATATATCAAGTCAGCATCTTAAGCAAGTGAATGCAGTTTTCTCAAATACCAACATTTCTTCATTCAAAAATTACAGGGATAATTTAAGAGATCTTTGTATAGCAAAATAGTTCCACTCATTACACTTTATCCTACTAACTTATCTTTAAAAGTTATGAGTTCTGTATAATTTCAGCAGGGCATATTAACGATTGTTTTGTATTTTTAGTTGAATTTTTTATAAATATTTTCATAACTTATGTTTTTTTATATTCTCTAACTTTTTGTTCTTTTTCAGGAATCAAACTATAGCAAGATTAGCTCATGTTGCATTGTTGATAATAGTGTGTATTCTTCAATGAATAATAAGAATATGGATATAATATTTTTTGATGGAAATGAATGTTGTAGCTGTTTGTCTTTGAGATTATTTTTTCCTAAACAACTTTTGATGAAAAAATCAAATAGTCTGTTAGTTTTTCTCAACAAGTTTCAAAGAGGTGGAATATATAAATTGCAAAATACATGCATGTACATTAAATGTACAGATGGCCTAAAGTGGACATTATTCTATGATTTGTTTGAGTTCCTAGTAAAAAGTTCAGGCAAAAGTATTATTGGTGCACTGTTTTATATTCATTTTGTATGCAAAGATTTAATTTTTAAAGAATTGTGTTTCTTACAAAGCATAAATGAAAATAAAAATCCAATACATTTTAATTTAATATGCACAAGTAACTTTCAAGCTAGAAAGACAAAAGGTTCCGAGACAACTGGAATTGTATCTAAAAGACAGTTTGGTATAAATGTTAGCTCAGAGTATAAGTTTCAAGTAGCTAAAAAAGAAGTGCTGGCTAAAAAAAGAAAATTTATTGATGCAGATCCTGTTGACAAATGCAAATATTTAAAATATCAGTTATTTTCTCAGAAAATCTGCAGGTGCAAAGAAAACAAGTGGCAACTTTTAAAATCTCTTGTAAAACGTGCTGCTTATAATTACACAGATATTTTAGAAGCTAGAGGCATACTTAATGAATTGGAAACTACTCATACTAAATCTATGGATACTAGCATTTGTTCAAACATAATTAAAGCTGTTACTGCAGGAGTAATGGAAACTAATTTAATTCCTGTTTCTTCAATAGAAACAACTGTTACACTGTCTAATCGAACCAAAATTCCTTTAATGTGGAAACCCTATCCCATAGTGTCGGAAACAATAAATGAAGTTGGTACTATAATGAAAAATGGAAGAAATGAGATTGTGCATGACAATGCATCCAATAAATGTATCAACAAAAACGATACAAAGCCAAAAAATAATGATGTTTTACAGGATTCTTTAGATGATTTAGGCAACATTCAGAGCATATATAGTGAACATATTTCCGATAATACTGATGACAAGAAAAGTGTAACAAAACAAGGAAATATAAATTCTTCAAAAATATTTTCTGAGAAGACTAAATGTTATGAAAAAAATCATTCATTTATGACTTTTCAGACTGCCAGCGGCAAACCACTTAGCATATCAGAAAAGGCTCTTCAAACTGCTAAAAAAATGTATACAGAAGTTTGTTCCCAAGTTATAAATACAGCTAAGAATGAACAAAATAGTTCATTTGAAAACTTACAAGGGGAAGTAAGAGACTATAATTCTAAACATGATTCAGGTTTTCCATGTGCCTTAAAGCCACATTTAAGCAAGGAATATTTTGATGATAATATCGACAATGTATTGGTTGACAAGTTTTTTGAAGAAATTCCTTTTGATGAAAAAGAAGTTGATTGCAAACCATACAGCCAGCCAGGTCAACCATCTTTAGTTCAATCAGGAAAGGTAAGGAAGAGTCTTGGAGGGAGAAGAAGCTTAAAACCATACATCAAAAAGTTATCTTAATTAACAAATTCCAACCTTTCTGCAGTTGTATATTGTTACTATTCAAAAGTTATGATCTAATTTTTATCAAATAAATAATTTTCTACTTGTATCTTATTTAATTCACACAATTAAAAATACATAAATACACTATAGTTTTGAAATTTGTAACATTCAAACTAGATCTTTATTTTGAGCTGGTTATCAGAATGGTATTTGTTTATCTGATATATGTATGCAAGTGTAACATTTACCTGCCTTAGTCACAATAACAAATATATACTGATGGAAACCTTGCTACTTGACAAAATAAAGAAACCACAAAATGCAAAATATTTTCTGCACTTTTTGAAAACCTGCACGTTACATAAGCTATTAAAATATGTTAAATTATAACAAAATTCAAATGTACATATACAGTGAGTGAATAGGTAATAATTTGAGATTGAATGCTTACTGTTACCCATTCTATCTACCTTTAGTAGTATTTTGTATTCCAGTTACACACCTAATTTATTGTCTTTATAATTTCAATATAAAAGTTTTTGGGTATATATTTTCGAGCGAAGTAACTTTTTTTGTCTTTTGAAGAGTATTTCTGGAAAGAAACGTAGATGGCACTCCTTTTTACTTTATTATTCTATTAGCTTAACATAGGCATCTCAAGGTCACCCTCTGCTCTGGTTACCATGGTAGAATCTGCTGCCCAAATGCCGAGTTCACATTTCTACTTCATTTTTGATTTGTATTTATTGAAACCATTAACTAAAGCAAAGCATTGATCTTGTCATATGTAACTATTGTTTCTGAATAGGGTATAGAAGCACCATCATAAAGAGAACAGGCCTAAACCTGCAGCCTTTTTGATAGGTTGCAAGTCCTTAATTTTGGGATTTAACTAGCTCTAATGTAGCGATTATAGACCAAGAAACCAAATCTTCATTTCTACTTCCATGCAAATTAAGAAACTCAAAATAAATTTTACCTCTCCAAATTTAAAAATAATTTTCATTTCTTCCAGTTGAGTATGATCATCTTATTTTGGCAGCTGTAGAGGAAACACTTCATTGAAATAATCGTCACATTTTTGCTGACAACATGCTTGGCCAGATCTGGCCTTATGTGATTTAAAAAATAAAACCAACAAGAAATCTTAAAGATTAATCCTTTAAATTAGCATTTCAAATCTTAGTTATCAATGAATCTATCAATTCACTTACAAATATACAAGAAAAAAATGTTAAATCAATCATTAAACTTTAATAATCATTACCAGTGAGAATCAAACATATTATTTTTCCAAACTCATAATATGCTTGATAATTAAATTCTAACTTTATGCAATTAGTAATTTACTTCATTATAGAGCTTAAATTAAGACTTAATCACCATGTATATACAATTTTTTCTATTGATATTACCATTACACATATAACACGTGCTGAAACAGTAATTAAGTCTGAGTATGGATATTTAATTTAATTTTAAAAGATAAAATTATGGCTCAAAATTTACAGTAAATTCACACACTTGGAAACACTGGTAACAATTTAAGTCACTACTCAGCAGGTTTAGAAATGAGTAACAACAATAATTTGGTGACTACAATCTACACATTATTATTTACACAAGATAACACAATAATGCTAGCTTTTATTATAAAGCTTCAATTTTTAGTAACTTGGTAAGAATAAATTAATGAATAACTTGACCACCACTACATAAGTTCCCTTACAGTATACAATTTAAAGTAATGAATCTAACCACAAAATACATTTTGGCAGATTGAAGTTCTAGTTATATTGATAAAAATTGCAATTTTATTACCGGAAACCATAGAGATGGATTGTCCTGCCAAAAAGGTTAAGGCTTCTTAGAAAGTTTGGATATATCTCATGCTTCCTCATTATCAGGCATTACATCTGAAACCAATTATAGTGCAATTTTTTTAAGACCAATATAGCAACATGAGAGGACAAGGTACTTTCAATCTGCCAAAAGCCACTTCATAGTTTTGCTATTTATACTATTGTATTATATTATTGTAAGTCTTAGTGATGGATAAGTTCTCAACAACGCTCATACTTCATGGTGCACTGGCCACATGTTAAAGGGGAAAAAACTATGCAAACTTATCCACCACAACAATAATTCACTTATAATAATGTGCATCTCAAAAGTTAAGACACTAGAATTTTCTTATTAAAAATGTGAATCCACTTAACTGAACACGCATTAAAGATTTATTAAAATAGTAAAATTAAATGTCGTAAATTGAAAATAAGTTTTAAAACCAGCATGTTTCTCAAAGTATAGAAATAATTCTTCAACTCCAAGACCAGTAAATAACTGATTTTATGAGCGATTAGTATGAAGTTAAAGCTTTGATATTAAGTGCTTCATCAAAATACCAAATACTCAGAAGTTAACTGGAGAGGAGATACCTAACTGGAAAGCTATAGGTCAAATAAAAGTAGCATTTATTAAATTGTACAAAGTGATTAGAAAGCAAGTACATCTTGAAAACTCCATCTCAATAAAGCAGAAAATATTTTAGGATTCCAATTTTCCAGAAAACGTCCTTATGAGAATTAAAAAAGGAGTCGACTTGTAATTTCTTGAGATGCCATTCACAGAACGATAAGAGTGACCACCGTAGAAGGTCCAGGATGCATGAGCATGCCTCTTAGACAAGTAGGGATGTAAAAGGGTAATTATGATATTCTAGATAGTGATTATGATTTGAGGAGAATGGAATGAAATGGTTGCATGAGTTTGGTGATAATCAAGAGAATTAAGACGTCAATTGCAAGACTTGTAATTGAAAACAAATCTGAAGACTACCATGAGAGAAACAAGAGTAATTAAAAACCTCTTGGGAACTTTTTCATGCATTGAATGTCACGAAAATGTATGTTCAACAGAAATACTTTGGTTTTAGACTAACCAGTGGAAAGTCTATTTTACTCCAATTGAAAATGTATGGAGAATCTTAAGTAGAAAGATTTATATAAATGGTAAACAACAATTCAGTGGAAAAATTGAAAACATCTACAAAGAAATGGTATGAAATTTGGTTCCTATGAAAAAAACTATGAAGTCCTGCACAATAGTAATACCATAAGAATATAGACATTCTATTCTCTTGTAATTTTATGTCAAAACTTAAATTGTGTCTATACTTTTGAGACATGCTTTTTTTTTGTATAATTTATATTGGTTTAAAGCAGAATTTTACTGTACAGCTAAATTTTTTGATTTTAGGTTAAAGAAATTAAACGCAATTAAGAATGACAATGTATTTCTCTTGAAAACAAGCATTTAGTGTGAAAAAATGTCAGCTAATGAGTTTCTGCTCAAAGCCAATTATATATTCATGAATTTCAATTTGTGAATGCTGGAGTAAACTGTCCATATAGAAATACATGCCTTGTTTCGATTTGGTATGCTCATTATGTACTTTCAAGAGCTTAACCGTTTCGTCACTAAACATTTGAGACGTGAAAATAGCAACTGAAGTGCTTTTGTGTAAGTTAAAGTTGTCTTCGCACATTACTCTACTTTAAAGGTATTAATCAACTAAAAGCTATAATAAACTAATATCAACTAAAAGCTTTTGGTAGGCATGAAGTCAAATTTTAATGTTCTCAGTTTTTAGAATATTAATCAATGAATTCTATCAATGCTCCATTTACAAGTTACAGGCTAGTAAATCTTATTAATTTTACTATTACCCAATTACTTTTAAAGAAATGGTACATCAATATTAAAATTCATTAAAATAATCACAAACTATTAAACTTTAACCTTTCATTGTAAAACTTAATTGTCAGTGAAAAAGCTTAAATTTTGAAAACTCATTTATTTCTTAAGTTCGTAACCTTTTGTTATTTACTATAAAAAAATTTTATACCATTAAATTCCCAAAATAATCTCTAGACTCTGAGAAAGATCGGAAAATTTGGTGGGAGTAATCTGGATTTCTTTTTAAAAAGTTCACATGTTTTTAGAAATACAGAATTAAAACCCCTATCTTAAATTAAAAAAAAATAAAATAAAAATTTAATATGCAAATAAAACTCTTTAAAATCACTTATTCTGCTTTTTTTTTAATGTACTATATTTTAAAACTTATTTGCCAAATAAGCTTGGTGCAGTTGGTGTTTCCAATTTGTTGATATTTTTCGTCAAAATGCACTATTTTTTCTCCCTTTGTATATTAGTGAGAAGTTTTTGATAATTTTCCAATTATAAATGAGGTTTATACAAGTATCTGGGAGGAAGTGAAATAGACTTAACTGTACAGCTAATATTTTGTGTCTCCAGTAAAAATTAAACATGGAATGTGTGAAACAGATGAGGATTATAAACCAGATTTTTGCACATTAAGAAAATGTCTAGAACATCGAAACTTATTTTCGGGATTACTGTACAATAAACAAAACTACTAGACTGCTTTATTTGAAATCAAGAAAATAGTATGATGGATGTCCTAATAATACAGATATGATACTTCTTCAATATATAATATTAGCTGCTCGATAAATTTAATGCTTTTTATAAACCTGTATTGCGCCTTCATTAAAAATATAAATTATATTTTCAACTCGATTGAATTATTGCAAATAACTTAATATATTTTCAAATGGAAAAATACAATATCTATGAAAAAAAGCCTTGATAAATTATAGGAAAATAAACTTATTTACGCCTACTTAATAATAAGCCAGAGAGGAATTACTTAAGACTCGTGTTATTTACTTATGCTTCCTTTTTGAAGTTGAAGATAAATTCAAATTTATTTTCAATTTTATTAGAAAAACAAAGCATTGGCTGTTAGGGTACAGAAAAAACCTTGTACTCAAAGTTTATATGTATAAAAAAATCAAGTCATTGGTATCCTACTTTAAATGTTAAGATTCCTCAAGTGACCCTATTGGGAAAATCAATTTGATGAGGATGACTAGGAAAGTGTTTAGACCAATCTAAGCTTTATTCTTTACAAAGTTACGGAACAGGTTAAGAGATGATGTGCTTCAATTATGTAAGTGTAATCTAATTCAAATAGCAATATGGAGCTGAAGAAGAGAATATTGTTAAGTCATGATCTTTCTCAATTTTGCAACAAAATGATGAAACAAGCTGCAAATGTTACACATGGAAGAAATGATGCACATTGATGTTGGGGTAACCTGCAAAGACATTGTAGTAATTCTAAGGATTAATTTGCCAAGTGTTAACTACCTTGCACACAATTACCTTTGAGAGAGGAAGATTGCTTTGAAGTGAATCCACACAATTTCACTGATGAAGCAAGTAAAAATTGTACCCATAAATATTGCACTGGCATACCTTGACAATGCATGGTATGACCAATCTCACTTTCACATTCCTGGAGAGGACTCTGGTTAAGTTTATTGCATGTGCCATAAACCATAGATATGATACCCTAATATTTCTTCCTCTTTCCAACAGTAAATTGAGTGCAGAGGGAAAGAGATTTTTCAACCACAGAAGATGCAGTTACTGTGTATGTGAAGTAAATTTCAAAGGAAACTTAGTGTTGGTTGCAGAATAGATTTGCAATTGTATACAGATTGAGAGTACTTTGAAAAAAAAATGTAGCTTTAAAAATACTTGATTTGTTAGTTCAGGTCTAAAAACTTTTCTAGTGATCCCTGAGATTTGACCTATATTAAGGCTGCAACTTTATGGTTTGAAGAAGATGAAGTTACAGTGACTAAATATGCAGTTTCAATCGTGTGAAGATCAAATATTATTTTATATTATAAATATTTATATCGGGACATTACAATTTAAAATTTGAAAATTTTCATGAGTAGATTTAAATTACAACTGGAATTAAGAACCAACTAAAATTTTTTATTATCCTTACCTTAATTGTACATTCAGTGACTTCTCTATGGTCTTTCTCATTAAGCGAGTATGTATTTCTGAAATGCTTTGCTTTGATATAACTTTATCACATGACTGGTACACAAAACGATAACACCTACTTGACTTTTTTGTGGCATTATGATAATATGAATCAATTAACATTACACTCTTGATCAAATATCCAACTGTGTTTCGTATCACTATAAAAAAATATTTTTCCTCAAAATTTTCATCAATCCAAAAGCTGACATCATGTATATATGAAGGAGGAAAAAGACTTGGAGAACGAAATATGTGCATAGGAATTCCTTGACATTTTTGCATTGTAAAATATGCTTCTTTAAGCAATAACAACCTATAATCCATTATATGAAACTTTAATCTAGAAATAACATCTAAATTTAATAACACTCCAGTATAGGATTTCATATTACTAGAAAATTTTAAAATGTGGCCAATTTCGAAGTATTTGATAGAATTACTAGTTTTTAGTACTTTTTCACTTGACGTTTTAATATCTATATCTGTATAAAAAATGCAAGCATCACTCTTCATAACAGAACAAATCGCATATATGTACAAAGTAATTTTAGCATCCACAAACTTAAGAGATGGAATATCATGTGTTTGTTGAACAATGGTCATACCTCCAAATTTAGTCCCTATATCAAGCCATAAAGATATAGGATTGGTACTTTGTGAATATACATGAGGTTCCTTCAGCAATTTGAAAATAGAACTTAGGCCTTCCATCAAGGATTTTTCACAAGAACTAAAGTATGATACAAGATGAAAGAACGGTGGCTTGGAAAGATAAAAATGAGTAAAACAGCTTACAGAACAAATTACAGATGTGGTAGTTACATCAGGTCTTTCATGCTTTAAAAAGATAGATAAAAGGTTACCCAAACACTCATCACAATACACCATTCTATCTCTATCCAAATTATCATCAGAGTTTTGGAAATTGGAGGACATGCAAGAAAAAGAATTTCTACACAACAATAGATCGGGTACAAAAATATTTTGTGTAGGAAGGAATGGAATAGCATTATTTAAAACAGATATTATTTTAGTACATGGAGAGTCTGGCTTCTTGCACAACAATCTGAAAAGAATGACTAGTTTAAATTCTTATTAACATATTGTCATCAAAACAATAGAATATAAGTCATACAATACCCATGTTTATAATAATCAATATTATTAAATTCAAAATACTGCAACTCTAAGCTTAATCTATTTATGAACAAAATATTTTAATTAAAAAATATCTATTAATTTTTAAAACAAAATATTGAACTCAAATCTCACTTGTGTAATCCTCTGAGGTCTCTTACAAAGCTTTCAATATTTTCATTTTGCACACTTTGAAAATCTTCATGGGAAAGAATCTGACCACGACAAAAAACATGTGTTATTGCACCTTCTGTATCAAAAGCTTTTGAAAGACCTCTGAAAAGAAAAGAAAGCACATTTTAGAAAATAAAACATACCTGCAAACATAAAACATATGAAGGAATTTTTATTTTGTAAAAAAGTACAAAGCCTATACATGGTTTCAGTTTTTGGATTCTACAAAATTACTGTTGGGGGTTAATTGAATAAAACAATAAAATATACACTAGTTTTCTAAATTATATTGAGTTATGAAGAAAAGGATATTGAAAAGAAGTATCTTTTATATTTAAAGGAAATATATAAACAATTCATGTTGCAAATCAATCATTACATATTTTTAGTCTTCTGGTATTTGTTATACTGTACTAGCACACACTAGAAAATGACAGTTAAATCTTGTTAAGATAAATTTCATCTGACCATGAAAAAGATTAAAATTCGACTGACAAAAAGCATTATTTCAACAAATAAAATATTAACGCATTTTGTATCACTTCTGTAAAATTCCCGATTACACGGATGATCCTCGATTACACTGATATTTCCTGATTATCAATATGTCTTATCTATTTCTGTATTTAGTTTCTTGTGTGACATTCTTCCAAGAATATTCAGCACTAGCTTCTTTTGAGAAAGGCATGCATATTCCTTTGTCTTTTTTGGAATTTTCATTTTTTTCTTCACTCTTGCACAAATAAATATTCAACAATTTTGGTGTCATTTAATGTTCTTGACAATACAATTGAAAAACATTTGTTTGACCTTAAGTTTAGAAAATTTGTTAGCCGTTAAGTTTTAGAAAATTTGTCTGTCTTAACATGCAATTAGTATAAGTAATTTGTATTAAGTGAGTTCGTCTTAATGAGGTTTGCCTGTATATATAGACCACATTTCAAGAATTATATAAGATAAACCAAACCAATAACAAAAGATGCAATAATAAACAAAATAACATTCCTCTAAATGAATAGTGCTAAAATCCAGAGAAAACAAGGAAGGATATAACAGGGTGTCTGCTAAACTTCTGTATATCCATTTAGGGACTTCCTAAAAAAAATGCATGATCTGATTAACACGATTATGTGGGTCAGTTAAATGTAAATATACTTTAAAATCACACTTTTTTTTATATTGCTTAGTTTAATCTCGAGAAAAGAGGACTCTAGCATCAAATTTCAGCCTTAATAAGATGTTTTCTAAATAAAATTTAAAAATAAAGCCAAATCATAAATCATGTCAAAGTAGATGTCAACAAAAAACAAATACTCTATATTACATTCGTTATTTTTGTTCACTGAATACTTGAAATTTTAATAAAAATTGAAGGGGAAAAATTCAACAATTACTTCAAAAACATTTTGTAATGTAAATTCTTTATTTTTATATTTTATGCATCAAATGAAGTTGGTAAAAGAATTTTATATCAATTTGTGTATTTATATATAAAGAAACTGTCTCCAAATGTGGTTAGATGGGGGGGGGGGAGTTACACCATTTTCATTTCAGTTTGCATAATTTCTTTGTCTAATTGTTCAATTTCATCATTTGAAATTTTCTTTTTTTCATTTGTTTATTTTCAGCTGCAGCCACCTTTTGCCTAAATTCTTCTTCAATTTTTTTGTTTTAAGGCCTCAGTTCTTTTTCCGGAAGCACAGCGAATTACATCAATATTTTCTATACCACCCTACTGTATAACAGCAGAATGGACTGAACGTTGAGCAACCAATGAATTTTCTTCTACATTTGCAACAAGACACTTTTTGTTAACTGAAAAACTTCACTCAACAGAAGCATTACCATGAAACATTGTCAATACCTTTTTAGTAAATATTACTAAGGGGTTACCCTCATCCACAGTTTTTAAAAAATCCATCAGAAACTCATCTAGTCCGTCTTTATTCACACTATATGCTTTCAGTTTCGTTTTTGCTATAGGATCTTCAAAAAGTTTTAAATATGTGATTTTGGCACCATGAAAAACATGACAACCCTTTGACCAGTTTTTTAGACAAGGGAGACTTAATTTTCAATTTATTTAAAAGATTAATTGGGAAATCCCTGCATTCTTTTTTAAACACTATTTTGTTGGATTCTGTCACCTTTGACAAAGCAGTAGAAGTACCAAACCCAACATTAACTTTTTTCGGCTTAATTTTTTTTCTTCTTCAATTCATAAATGGACTTTTTTCTGATAATAAAGAGGAAATAAATTTTAGGGACAAAATTTATGATTTCGGAATCACTTTTCCGCACTTGGCATATTTTAGGGACCATTAGACACCTTGTATAAGCATATTACCAGAAAAATAATTGTTTTGACAAACAACATGAATATACAGAAAATAATGAAAGGAAGAGGTGAGCCCACTTCAAACGGAGTAAAGTGGAAAGTAGAAAAATTCTAGATCTCTACTACAAGAAAAGGAACTGTCCAGACGAATCTATAGGACTTACAGTAATGAAATTTAGCAAACAGGTAATCTTAATTTTATGCAAACTTTGTGCAAAGCCCGAATTTTAAAATTTAATCTAGAAAATTATAAAATTAATTTATTGTCTGTTTTCCTTAGAATGGTAACAGTGTGAAGAGATTACAGATTCTAAATTTATTTGTTTCCTTACATTTCCTGAGCACAAATGAATCCAGCGAAAAAAAACAAATAAAAATATTTGACTGGGGATTATTTCTTTTTTATTCTTTAGTCCAAGTTTCTATCTTCGCAATCGTTAAAAATAGAGTGAAAATTTGAACGCATTTTAAATCTGCGGAATATTTTACACCAGATCATACCTTATATCTGATTTTCTTTAAATAAATAATTTTTCAATTCTAACTTTTATAATTTCGCAATGCGAATTTGGCTGCATTTGACAAAGACTTATTACAACTACAAAAAGGACTATTTGAGGTTTTCTATCTTAGCGATCGTTGAAGATAGTGTAAAAATTTCAATCGATTTGAAATCATCGGAAAATTTTACACCAGTCAGTTCCTAAAGTTGTCCGAATTTTATATGAACTCATTCTTAAAAATATTGTTTTTCTTTTTAATATTTTCAGTAAAAGTAAGAACACAAAAAGAATTGTCAATGGCAACACCGTGCTGGCCTCTTAGTATTTCTTAAAAGTGACACCCACTTACCTACCTGATATATACATATGGTCTGTCTGACTGAAGTCTAGAAATTCAGCTTTGCAGCAAGATGAAATTTTGCATTAAAGCAGCACTTTGGACTAATTTTGAAATTAAAAAATCTTTCTAAAATATTGATTTAGCAAAATAAGAGAACAAGACTTCAGCCAGATCACTAGGAGTAATCTCAGTGCCATCATGAAGACTTGTATTACACATGACCACAACTAACAAATAAATGTAAACCAACTGTAAAAAAATGTAAATTAGGAAAAGGAAATAAATTATTTGTAGACTTAATAGCAATAGAAAGATGCTAAATATATTTTTCAATGTGTTTAATAAAATAAATTGCATCAAAACCTCCGTTATGTTGACCTACTGAAAATCTTAATTCTCTACATTAAAGTATTGGTGAATTTTTGTGATTATTACATAAAATTGTTTCTATAAATGGAAACAAATCTCTACATATCAGTTTACAAATAAGAATTCTGCCTTCATGTTATGACTTCTAAGAGAAAATAGATCCTATTTGCTGTACATAAAGATGAACACTGTAAATGAAAAGGCATATGAATATTACATAAATGTTTTTTCAAGTTATATTCTCTAATTACACTCATGTCCAGGCACGTGCCCCTCCTGTCACTGAGGAGGAGGGGCGAAAACCATATTTTGCCCCCCCCCCCCACACAATCAAGGAACATTATTAACATTTTAAATTCAAAAGTAACATTAAACAGTACCGTTGAAAAAAAGTTTTACTAATTTCATTTCCTGTCAATAGATGCAGACCCAGATCTGGAGGAGGGCAAACAGACACTTGCCAACAAGTGGGCAGGGGGGTTTATTGGTCCCTCCTGTAACTGAGGAGAAGGGGCGAAAGACATATTTCGCCCCTCCACACACACACTATCAGGGAACTTTATTAACATTTTAACCTTAAAAGTAACAATAAACAGTATCGTTAAAGAAAATTTGGACTAATTTCATTTCCTGTCAATAGATGCAGGCCCAGATCTAGAGGAAGGCAAACAGGTACGTGCCAATAGGGGGGGGGTATTTGGTCCCTCCTGTCACTGAGAAGAAGGGGCTAAAGCCATATTTCGCCCCTCCACACACACACTATCAGGGAACATTATTAACTTTTTAACTTCAAAAGTAACATTAAAAAGTACCGTTAAAGCAAATTTGGACTAATTTCATTTCCTGTCAATAGATGCAGGCCCAGATCTTGAGGAGTGCAAACTTGGCATTTACTCTGGGCAGCCGATTTCGTGGGTGGGGCGCAAAAATTAGTGTTTAGAAAAAATATAATGTATGAAAACAAATAAAAAATTATAGGGCAAGAAGGTTTTCGTACATTGTCAACACTCTGCATGTGCTCAAGATAGTTGGGCGACCCTTCGACGACATTGACAAATTACTAAAGATCATTTAATTAAAATAAAACCATTACCGCATTCATTTCCGTCGTACATCTCCACACACATGCCTCAATATCCACAAACATAAAAAACTTTTTACAAAGGTTTTATCAGAAAGTTTTATGACTTTTCTCCAGCGTGTTGTTGAATGGATTTAATTAAAATTGTTTAAATGATAGTTTTGGATATTTTTTTTTTATGAAGTACGCAGTTGGTAGCCCGCCCTTAACAAATCTGCCATTACTAATTTTGATGATTTACAATATAGGGTCTTTTAAATTGTCGGCTTTCTTATTTGAAGTAAATACGGGAAACTGCCTGCAAGTGAACTGTTCTGAATTTTTGCCCGATGCATTATTTAATAATACGGATTTTCTTGACGAGTGAGGTTCCGAACTTAATGTTTTGAAAGTGAACACTTGAATTTGTGAAGTAATCAAGTGACGGAAACATGAGAACAGTGCATTGTTAAAACTTGTTGCTTCGCAAACCAACACTCCTGTCGTAAGTGATTTCGCTTTTTTTTACTTTAACACTTAATGCATCCTAAACTAATAGCCGCATCAGTAAAAAACCATCTCCATTTTGTTCCCTGTAAAATTTTTAATAAACCATGTTAATCTCGTAATATTCTGATCTGTACTCAATCGACAAACCATCTTGAGAATCGAGTGAAGAAACCCAGTTTTCAATCCTGCGACAGCGGCGGTGGTAACTTTTCTTAATGTAGAGAGATTCTTAAATATTTCTAACTTCAAACAGTAATACTCAATTATTGAAAAACGGGTTTCCAATAAAAATACCTATTCCAAGTTGTAGTTAACAAAAACAATCTTATTTTCATATAAGTAGCATGAAAAAAAAATTGCGACTAATTTTTGATAAATGTTAGGTAATTATAAATCTAATAAATTGGCTACCTGAACCATTATATTCTAAACTTTCGTCCCGATATATGAGCCGCCGACCAACCGGTATAGTGGTTAAGGTGTTAGTCTCTAGATAGGAAGGTTCCAGGTTCGAATTTTGCATGGATGTTTGTAAGCGTATGGCGTAGAGGCGGCTGGTGCACATTAAATCTGTCGTCCTCACATTGGGTTGGTGTGGATGTTTGGAGAGTGGGGTGCCAGCTCAGGTGTTGCTTCGTCATCTGACCCTGGTTCAAAATTACGAGGTGTTGTCCTCGAATCTTTTCCTTAAGGGATTAATCTCGGACCGTCGTTAATAGCCCGTTGTGTTGCTCAAGTACGACATTAACTAATAATTACCAACTACCGACATATGAGCCTTAAAATTTATTTAATAGAAAATTTACTCATTTCCCCATTCTCGAAAAAACGGGGAATCAATATAATTTTTTGCATGGGTTTATTATTATGGCCACCCAAATTGCAACATCAAGAAAGACAAGAGATATCACAACAAAATTTATTTTGTAGATAACATGTTGACCAAGTATCAAATGATTAAATTTATAGACTTCTGTGAAGTGTGGTTCCTGCCAAAATCAGTAGCCAGAGTAGCCGCCATTGTTGGAGATCACCGCTGTAACACGCCTCGGCATTGATTCAAAGAGACTTTGGATGTGTTCTTTTGGTACAGCAGACCAAGCAACTTCCACATGTTGCCAAAGTTGATCTGGTGTGGCAGCTGGGGATGTAATCTGGGTCAATCGTTGAGCAACCATGGGCCACATGTTTTCTATCGGCGAAAGATCCGGAGAGCGAGCTGGCCATTGAAGCAATTCAATCTGACGATTGACGAAGAACCCTTGGACAATGCGTGTGGTCGCGCATTATTCTGTTGAAATATGGCTGTGGGCAAGTCCTGAAGGTAAGGAAGGACAACTGGCTTCAACATCTTGGAGATACAGCGCTGGCTGTTTAAAGTACCGGCAATGCGTAATAGAGGAGTGCGAGAGTGAAATCCAATACCGCCCCATACCATAATACCCAGTGAAGGGCCAGTGTGGCGGTGCATAACGCAGCTGTTCAGCATCCTCTCTCTACGGTGTCTCCAGACTCGAATCCGACCATCGTGGTGTTGCAGACAGAAGCGTGACTCGTCAGCAAAGACAATTTCATTCCATTCTGCCGTCCACATCCTTCTTTCATCGCACCATTGGCGGCGGAGACGTCTGTGGTTTTGCGTCAAGGGTAGACGAAGCAATGGACGTCTTGCGGACAGACCACTCTGCTGTAAACGGCGTCGAATGGTACGCGCAGACACTGGATGATGCGTTACAGACTGAATGTGTTGTGCTATGGTTCGTGATGTGGCTGAGCGATCCGTCACTGCCATACGCACAATATGCCTGTCAACACGTGGAGTGGTGCACTGAGGTGGATGCGATCGAACACGTCGGTCCGTCGTACCATCCTGCATCCAACGATCACATATCCGCATTACAGTTTGGTATCGTCCAACACGACTACCGATTTCCCTGAAAGATAATCTACAATCTCGGTAGGCCACTATCCTTCCTCTGTCGAACTCGGATACTTGATCAAAAGATGACAGCTGTTTTCTACGAGGCATAATTGATCGTTTTTTTTTTTTTTTTAAACCACAAGAAAAACACAACTGCCGTACTTGAAATCGTCGAAATCTTAAATAGCTAGCTCTTTGAAGTGGCGCCACAGGCGTGCGTGATGTGCGTCTGCGCTTAAATTCTAATCATTTGCATATCTCACCTCCGCTAATGCATGTTGTAAATTTCATATTATTTGCATGCTTTCTTCAGGGTGTTGCACTTACGGTGGCCAGCAGTGTATATTAATATTGCAATCATAATTTTAAAACTTTGCCTATGTAAGTTGCAAGTGGTGAAAAAAGTTTTTCCAAATTAAAAATCATCAAAAAGTATTTCAGATCCACAATAATTCTATAACTATCGAAAATGAGTTTTGCGATAAATTGTGTTAAGAACTCATACGAGATTATGCAGAGTAAAAGGTCAAAAGAAACTGTTTCGATTAAAAATGGAATTTTTATTATTGTCAATTGTGCTTTTTTAAAACAAACAAAAAATATTTTTTTTAATACATTTTAAATTTTTATTAGTTTTTAACTTTTAAAAATTAATGTTTATCTTATTTCATTGGTTTAAAAAAATATTGCCTACTGTGCTTCATTTTTACCGAATTTTTAAATATAGATTCTGTTTAAAAAAATAATGAGCACCAATAGGCAGCAGAGTCAGAATCGAGATAATTTTTACCCATGTGCTTCAAGCAAATCAAATATAAATATAAAAAGTTTGAAAAATCGAAACGTTTAAGAAAAAATCGACGTTTTAATTTCTAATTTAAATGTATTGTAAGTTTTAAAATTCCCCATAAAGTCATTTAGTAAATATTGTATAAAGAAAAAAAAATATGATTTTTTAAAAATCAAGTGTTTATTGATGAACATCTTTTTATATAAATTAATTAATTGTTTATAATTTATTAATAATAATGAATCAATGTTAATATAATTAATTTATTCTTCCCACTTTTTACAGGAGTACTTTTCGGTAGGACTCTACCCCCTCCCCCCCCCCATTCAACAACCCTAGTTACGCCTATGCTCGCCCCCCCCCCCTATTCAAAACGTTGGCACGTCCCTGCTCATGTCCATAAATTAAGGATAATGCCAGCTCTGGCAAATAAAGGTTAAGAAACAAAACAAACGTGACTTATTCATAACGCTCATTCATTAAACAAAAAAAGAACAAAAAAGATGGTGTGTGTATGATACCATTCATAAAAACTATGATTTTTGCTCACTCTCTCTCTCTCTCTCTCTCTGGAGCAATTAAAAAAAATATAGACCTTACAAAAACTTAACATGACATGATTGGTATGATGGTTAATACATTGTATGTTTCCCAGACGATGAAATACAGTACATACAATGCCTAGGCATGCTGAGGATCAAATTATCGAGCTGATCTTGGGGAAGAGTTCTCGAGAGAGTCGGAAGAGTCGAAGTTCTGGTACACATGTAGGAGGTGGTTGACGGGCTGCAACTCGTCGGTCAAGCATGTCCCACTCATGCTCTATCGGATTAAAGTCAGGTGAGAATACTGGCCATTCCATACGGGTGGTATCCTCAGATTCAAGGCATTCATTTACAATGTTTGCACCGTGAGGACGCATGTTGTCATCCATAAACACAAATTCTGTGCCCATGGCACCCCTAAACAAATGTACATGTTGTTCCAGAATGATGTCAAGATAAATTTGGCCTCTCATGGTTACGATTTGAACATCTAGATCTGTTCTGAAGCCCAGTAGAATTCAGCCCCAAACAAGCAATCCCGCACCACCATAACTGTGTCGTTCAATGATGTTGTCTTGGTGTTAGCGGGTACCTAGCGTTCTCCATATGAACGTCAGCCATGAATCAGACTGCAAGCTAAACCTGGACTCGCCGGAAAACATCATACAAGCCCGCTGTGACGATGTCCACATTGCATGTGTTCTCTAATCCAGGCTAACCACTGGCGACAGTGAGTTGTGAGCGAAACGCATGTGACAGGCCTGCGAGCATTAGGCCTGGGCGATGTATCGATACATCGTGGTAAACCGGTGTGAGATCGACATCGTCACACCGGTTTCGCGATTTTGACGATGGCGATATATCGGTTTTTCCCAATGTCGATTTTTTCAAAGCGCATGCGCGATATCGCGGTTTTTCCCGATGTCAAGCAGCCAATCCCAGAGCACAAATATCACGGTTTTACGGAATCGCGATGTCTCTTGTTGCTCAGCGCCAACGATTTCGATGTTTTCGTAGAGGAATCAAATGCCCCTTTATTTCTATTTTGATGCTTAAGGTTTTTTCCCTTCTAAATAAGCTATTTTTTAATCTACTTGAGCATATATGGTGTGTGGAACATACTAGGCCAATCGGTGTGAGTGTGAGATCGTCATCGCCACATCGGTTTCGCGATTATCACGCTGACGATGTATCGGATCGTCATCGCCATACCGGTTTCGCGATTTTCAAGCTGCCGATGCATCGTGATATCGCGATATTCCCCGAATTCACGCAGCCATCCCTTAGCACAGATATCACGGTGTCGCGATGTTGTAGTTCAGCGGTAATAATTTCGATGTTTTCTTAATTCATGCGTGATTTCTCTTGTTTAAACAATGCCCTTTCGTGTTTTATTTTAGCATCATTTGGGGAAATTTGGGTTTTGGTTTAGACTGACAAAACGATTCCGATGTTCCTTTATGCGCATGTGCGATTTTCTACCAGGCCTGCTAATGAGAATCTTGTGATTTCTGCACTGTTGTTTTTCGAGAAAATTCTGGCAGGTGGCACACATATAAAGATTGAAAATTAAAGTTTCAAACTGCGGAAGAACTAATTCTACCCTACCAGGATTCATACAGAATTTTAAATATAAAAATTAGGAGTATTTAAGAAGTTCTTTCGAAATTTTTAAGTAAGGAAAATGTAAAAAATGCATGGTTAACATCACGATACATCGCGGTATCGTGATGTTAGAATGCCGATGTATCGTGATGTGAAAATCTGAACATCGCCCAGGCCTAGCGAGCATATAGACCAACATGTCCCAAACATCTGTAAACGATTTGCCTTGAAACTGTGGTACTCGAGGCTGAAGATAGCTGACGAGAAAGGTCGTATGCATTGCTCCGTCTTCTTCTTTTTGCAGTTACTACCAAATACTGGTCGTCATTCAACGTAGTAATGCGGGGGTGACATGTACTGTAACGTCTACAGACATTTCCATCATTTTGGAATCGTTGCCAAAGCCTAGAGATGACACTTTGGGCGATTCCAAGTTCCACTGATACTTCCGTCTGAGTACGCCCACATTCCAGGCGGCCAATAATTCTACCATGTAAAAAATCCTCGATATGCGTCCTCTGTGCCATAACTATTCGGTTGTGGCACTAAGCGGCTTACAGAGCGCTTGTGAACAATTGTACTTCTTTGCTACCATTCCTTATATACACCTCTCTTACACTCTCGTCATTGTGATATACTATCGGTGTCATCTGATGGCTTACTGTAATTTGGATATTATTCTTGAAGATGTGCGCGATAATTCTACAGGTGAAAGTTTTACTTTAGAGTTCGATTTCTGTGTGATTCTGAAATATCTTTAATTTATGGACATGAGTGTAGTTTTTGTAAAGCAAAGAATAATTGTAGTAAAAAAACAAATTATGATCCATAAACATAACTTAATTATTATTTTCAAATATCTGTGAACATACCTTGTATATGTGATTCACATTCAGTTTAGTAACTTATAGTAGTGCAGGAAGATATTCATTAGGTAATGTATTTGTAAAAAGAAAAGATTTAGATAAAAGAGATTGCTTCAGTATATTGAGGTTTTTTTTTATGAAATCGTCACTATCCATATATGAAGAACAAAATAGTATAGAAAAATTACAAAATGACGATTTTCTACAAAAATAGGTATCCAAAATCAATGATGGAAAGCTCTAACAAAAACTATATCTTAGATGAATATACTTTAATATGTCTATTACTTGTAAAAAAAATTCAGGATTGTTTTTTGTATTTTAAAGCAGCAGTAACCAAATTGGTAACATACAAAAACCGGTATCTCCCATTGCCCAATTGGGACTGAAAGTTTCATTACTTTATTTTTAAAATGTGTTTTTCATTACTAAGCAATAGAAACACAATCTCTAAATTCCACCACACTATTTTTTACAAAATGCTCTTCATTTAAGAATCATTTTTAATATTGTTTTTTTTATTTCTTGAGATATCAGAGCAATTTGAGCTTTGTAGCAAATTTACAGTACTCAGGGGTGAAAACAGCCAAAATGTAAAAAAGAGGAATCATTTTTTTTCTGAGGGGGGGGGGAGGCAAATTTTTAGTCTGATAAAACCCAATGAAGTCCACTAAAAACAATAAAATTAGTATTTGGAAGTAGGGAGGTTAACCCATAACCTCCCATGGCTGTGCCACTAGTACAGAATATGTGTTTATGATAAGCATGTATTTTTGCCTATTATTTAGGTTAAAAGCTCTACTAAGTCCACTATAAACAATGAAATTTGTCTTTGGAAAAGGAGGAACCTTACGGGAAACACAAATTTTACAAAAGAGAAAAAATATCTTGGTAACTGTAAACAGTATAAATAAGTTGCATGAAGTTGAAAATGTTATTTTTATGAATATCTCACCAATAGTGAGATATTTTTAAGAGTTGCAATTTTTCCAAAACCTTGAAACAAAAATGAAATTAACAGCAAATAAAAATGCTATTACAAAAGAATAAATACTATTTTTATTAAATAGCATAACTTTTATATGAAAAAAATAATAATAAGTAGACACCAAAATTAAAAATGGTACAGCTTCAGTCTACTTTTATAGCAGTGGCAATGGACATGGCGCACTTCAAGTAGCGAGCAATCACAGGTTAAGGTAACCCATCTGCAGAATGGTTATTGCGGATTTTAATACAACCTGGGCAAGTGAAAAGTTTAAAAATTTCATTTCGAATATTCCAGAAAGTTCTTTCAAATTCCGTTAAACTGTCGTTTGATTTCATTGGTTCATTTGCAATAATTCTTTTCTTGGCGACTTAAGGCCCGATGCACACATCCGTTTTTTCAATGTGCGGCGCCACTACAGCACCGAAGCCCAACTATGCACTCATTACCGTGAAATGACGCACGAACTCATTTCGCGCCATTTGCGATAGATATTCTATCGAAGAAAACGTGTTTATTTCGCTTATTTGGTGTAAAAAAAAAGTATATTTTGAAACAAAATAGACGTTACTGGATACAACCATTTTTTAATTATTATTTATATTCCATTTGTTTATGAAAACAAGGTACTTCCGAACGGAGACTCATGTGCGGCGCCGTGGTGAAATGCGGTACAAATTGCACGCAAGTTGGACGTGCGGCGGCCCAGCGGCGCTGGAGGCATGTATGCACTGCTCCATTGGATCTAATGTACCTCAGACCGCACTTGCGTTGCGGCAGCGGGCCGCACGTTGAAAAACCGGATGTGTGCACCGGGCCTAAGTTCGCCAAGGGCAGGCCGTTGCCGCAGCTATGAACATAGACTGAAGCTGTACCCCCTTGTGGTAAAAAAAATATATATATAACTTAATTCAGTTTAAATTTACAACCTATTTTCGAATATAAAATAACTTTTTTACAAAATCTCTTTATTTTCCCGTAAATATTCTTATTTTCTATTTAAATCAAATAAAGCTTAAAATTAATAACTCGTATTATCCAAGAAACAATTTAACTTATTAAAACAATCATAAATATTGCCCTTAAAAAAAGCATCTTTTTGAAAATTTCCGTTGCGAAAACTAGCTGCAGTCAGTGTTTAAAACGGTGGCCACCGCCTTGGCGCACTTCTAAAGTTGCCAAAGAAAAAGAAGTTTTAACGGATTTTGAAAGTACTTTCTAGAATATTCAAAATGAAAATTTTAACTTTCCGCTTGCCGAGGTTGCCATAAAAGATGAAATAACCGAATATCTTATTTTCTAGTTAAAAGAAAAATCATATTAAAAGTTGATCAACTTAAAATATTTCATTTCTACCTTTTACACCGCTTCATGACGTTTCACTGCCGCTATATAACAGCTCCGCTGTTTTAGGAAACCGTAGCTTTACCTACGAAATATACAACGTACACTAACTAGTTCAAAATCCAAGTTCTCCAGGTTTGCCATTAAACTAATAAGCTTCTCACAAAGGATTCTTTTCAAAAAGGAATTTGCATGACCTATCAGTTTTTTTTTTTCGTTTATGAAAGACTAAAAAGGGCAAAAGTAAGAATTTTTTTCGTAAAAAATGATAAAAATCGGTCATTTTTTCGAAATATTACGAATTTTATCCCTGAAGTAAGGACATATTCACACTTTCCTTAATTGTTTTTTTTTTTTACATTTAAGTTTTTTACTTTGGCTGTAATTCCATGATATAATTTAATTCTAAAGAAAAAATCGTAGAAAAAGCGAAAATTTTCAAAAGAAAATTAAAAGCGGAAATTCTCAAAAGAAAAAAAAAAGCGGAAATCCGCGTAAACGCGGAAGATTTTCACCCCTGAGTACTTCTATTTTCATCGATCTCTCAGATTCAGTAGTGATAGCTAATAAATTATATTCTGACTTTTTAGTAAGAGACCTTTTCAAGAATGTAAGAAGATAAAAATTTTCAACTTAAGTCAATTACTTATTTAAAAAATATAGTTGCAAACAGGTCACTTGTAGTGCAAAAAAATTTACATTTTTGTGACCCTGAACTTAAAAGTGTCAAAAATAAACAAAATATAGATTTAAAAATCTAATAATTTGCTCATAACTACATGTGACATATTTAAAAATTGATTTTCAATAAAATCGGTGATATGTAAGCCACAGTGATTGGCACACTTTTCAAGGAATGACTTTAATAATAAACGCTTTTATGTATTCTTTAATAAAGCAGCAGAATTCTGAGTTATAACAAACTATTATTGTCATATTTCAGAATTAATAAAAGCAGTAAAATTCTGAATTAAGACAAACTATTATTGTCATATTTGAGCATTTCAAAATATAATGAATGCATTCTTTAAAAATTAATTGTTATTCAACAATAGATTCGAATTAGAATTCTGACACATTTGCTCATATCCTTGAACCCTTATAAAATTCCATTTTTTAAATCATCAGAATTTCAATTTGTTCTAATGCCATTGTTGCTGCATATATATATTCCACTGCGTTGCATGTAATAAATGCATTACAAAGGAATAATAACAGGGCGGCAACGAAATCCTTGAAAAAGCGGTACACCCTGATAGTCTCACAAAAATTTCTCTGATTTTACAATTCTATTAAGAAATGTTGCGTTCTGTGATTGGTATCAATATACAGTATCCACACAACAGTATTTTTAAATATTTAGAGTCAGATGGGGTAAATGAATCATTCTCCACAAATATTTTGTATTTTTTCTCTACAGGTATTTTAATTGTTCTTGTAAAAGTTGGAACTCTTAGATTAGCAATTGAAAAAACTGAAGGTTAAAAATACGAAATATTTTGACTAAGAGCTTTTTACAACTGACCCTACATTATCTTACTATTCATCAAATGCAAAAATACATAAAAAATTTTATGAAAATGTACATAATTGCAAACAAAAATATTAATTCAATACCCCCAAAAAAACATTAGTTGGACAAATTTGAAATTGTATACATCAAGTTGTATCGCTAGCTTCACGGCGGCAAGTCGCTGCAGGTCGCTAAGGTCTCAAAAGCACTCGTAATCGTATATCTTATAGGACAAACGATAACAGTGGCCGTTTAGGTTATAAGATTTTCCTGATTTTTTGGGAAATTTGGAAATTTTCCCTGAGATTTCTCTTATTTTTCCATAGTTAAAAAGTTCCCTCAGAATTCCGATTTTCTGTTTTTTATGGTATGTTACCACCCTTAAATACATAATTTGATATGTGACATAAGTATATTTTCCTTCCTTAAAAGTTCTTGATTTAACACATGGAGTAGTAGAATTCTGGGTTTTATAAAAAAAAGAAATAAAATATACAAAATCCTTTAAAGATAAGATGTATATTGAATCTTATGTTGCAATTATTGAAGGGTTTGTTAAATATTGGCATAGACTTCCTATGACAAAATGACAAATATCACTAACTTACATTTGATACAAAAAAATTATTTGGGTTTCATTGAAAGGCTTAAACCCAATGGTAAAGTAACATTATTCTGAATAAGCACATGGTTTCTTCGTAAGCTTGCAAAAATAACTTATTTGTGGAAATATTATTATTTGTACATAAACAGTACAATATGAGAAAGAATACACATTTGAAATGAAAATTGCCTATTTTTCAAATTCTCTGATCAGTGACCAAGGTATATTCTGAGCACACGAAAATCTTTATGAAGAAAATGAAGATTTCTCTATAAACGGCATAGAAAACGTTTAATAGCATCCCTCCAGATTATGCCAATTCAGTGGAATTTTGTGTTTGCAATACAAAATTCATCATTGCAATCATTCAAATACATTTCTGCTTCAATCCATAATCTATTTTTTCAACATAATCATACTTACTCAATAATCAGATGAGTGAATTATAATTCTCTTTTACATTCTAAATATCAATTCCATGAATACAGAATAGTTAAGCTAGCAGTGTTAAGAATTTCAAAGGGGCAATGTATGAAATTTACCAATAAAATTTGAATAAAATTAACCACTATATTAAACAAAGCAAAATGATATTAATAAAAATGGTAATTGTAAAGATGTTTGTGCAAAACTGCAAAAAAATTTGGTGACACTAAATCTTTATTTTATGTTAAGGATAATGAAATTCTAAAATACTGCATCTCTGGTAGAAGTGTGCCACAAGTTAATAAATATTGATAAGAAACCTGTGAATGCAAGACTACAGTTCGAGTTATGATTTTAAGAGTACCAAAATTTTGTACTGGGATTCATAATCATTCCAAAACTCAAAATCGGTTTTTGTATAGCTATTTCTCTCATCTTGATTATTTCTTATACCAGAGATGCAATGTATGTATAATAGATAATATGAATGACTATAGCATACATAGTTATTTTTGTCCAATTTAAAGTGTAAAAATTTTGAAACATATCAAGAAATAACAATTATTTTCCAGACATGTAAATAATTGCTTTTTTCTATGAAAAAGAAAAGTAATCATATTAATAATTTTTCAATCCTCAGCAAACCCTAATTCCACTTGCAGTTTTGCTAGTAACATACATATAACTATGCAAATTACCTGTAACCTGTACACTCATATGCACTGAAATCTTTGGCATTGAAAGGATTAATATCACACAATATCAATCCAGCATTTGCAGCCAAGCTAACAATTTTCCATGTATTGCACCAATCTCTTTTGACAACTTCGATATCTGTTCCACCTTGCCCACGACATAAAGTAACAAGTATTCTTCCTCTTTCCTTCAGAATTTTTTCTGCACTGAAAAACAAAGTTACCAAAATGTAAAAATATAATGGGTGTGAAAATGTAATGTCAGCATTGGGAGTTATTTTAAACAATTATGATGTAAGTGTTCACATAAAATGCTACAAAATTTTTAGTATATATAGCAAGCAGCTTTAAATATTTTAGTTGACTCTAGTGGACCCTTTTTTCATATAATAATCCTTAATTAGTCCTTTTGCTTCACTGTTTTCTATAAACATCACATGTGATGCTTTCTGAAAAAAGCCCACCCCTATTAAATTCATTTGGTAAATTTGGTTTTAGAAATTGCATGGCACACCACTAATTGGCTAACCTTAAGAGGGCAATGTGCATTATTCCCCACTGCAATATGCAATTTTGTTATGCATGGCTTGTAACCCATTTTTAGCTTTGACAAATTAAATGTTTCTCAAAATTCTTTTAACCAATAAATGTAGCTATTAACAAATGTGTTGTGGGGAAAATAGTACACTATACTCAGAAATCTTGTGACTTAAAAAGATAAAAACAAATTATTTTATTCAAATAAGGGCTAATTAGATTGTGGATTTCTTGTAACTTTCGTTAAAGTGTTTGTAATTTTTACGTGCACCCACACGCACACATATATATAAAGGATGCATGTGTTTATTCTCTATACAAATTTACAACGTTTTACCAATCCACACCAAATTTGGTACACTTATACTTTAGAACACAGTGGAAAACATAGGCTATTTTTTTACTATCTTCAGACCAATCTGTAGCCATGAAAGTTGGCACACAGGTAGTCCTATGAGTGCCCCTTGAAGCCCCAATTTTAAAATATAAAGTTTGTTTTCCGGCAATAAATGGACATGGACAAGGAAACATATTCTACAGGGTTTATGTATTTGAGTTAACTCGGAAATGTTGTGGTCATATTTTAGCTGTCTCGGTTACATTTTAAACCTGATCAACGCCGGGTAATTCAGCTAGTGCGTATATATATATATATATATTTACTGAGTTTTATTGCAATGTTTGAAAAGTGTCTAACTTTTAAATAAATACAGCATATTTAAACTTCTGGATTATAATGATTTCGTACTGAGTTACAAAATTTCTCATAATGGAAGTTTATAATATGAAAACTAATGGAATTGTTCATATCATGTCAAATTAAATTCCTGTGCTTTGTAGGCCTTACAACTATCTCCGTAAGAATAATTTGCTATCACATATACGGCATACTATAATTTCATTGAAAAACTTTATCCTTGATAATATAATTTAAGATTAAAAGAAAATCTTTGTAAAGTGAGTAACACCATCATTAAACAGCTCTAAAATAAAAAATTTCTCATATATATGTTTTTCCATGCTTAAAAAAATCCTAAGGTTTATGAAACTGATTATGAAAAGTAAATTTGTACCAGCATCACATTTCACACAAAACAAATATGCAGTTAAAACTATTTTTTATTAAGCTACATAACTACTATTAAAAATCAAGCACCAAGAAAGACAACAGAAATTAAAGTTATAAAGGGTGTCTACTAAATTTCAGTAGGTCCATTTAGGGACTTTTGTGGGACATTTTAGGGACTTTCTAAAATAAATGCATGATCTGATTTTACATGATTATGTGTCAAGTTAGATGCAATTATACTTTAAAATCACACTTTTTTTTAAAATTGCTTACACTCCAATCTCGAGAAAAGAGGACACTAGTAACAAATTTCAGCTTTAATATAAGCTGTTTTCTAAATAAAATTTTAAAAATAAAGACAAATCACGTCAAAGTAGATGAACAATAAACAAATACTCTTTATTTCATTATTTTTGTTTCCTGAATACTAGAAATTTTAAGATAAAAAAACACAACAATTACTTTAAAAACATTTCATAACGTAATTTTTTTATTTTTATGTTTTATGCATCAAATAAAGTTGGTAAAAAAATTATATATAAATTTGAGTATTTAAAAAAATGTCTCAGAATGTGGTTGGATTGGGGGGGGGGGGTACACCATTTTCATTTCAGTTTGCATAATTTCTTTGTCTGGTTGTTCAGTTTCATCATTTGAAATTTTTTTTTTTCATTTGATTAAGTTCAGCTGCAGCCATCTTTTGCCTAAATTCTTTAGAATTATTCTTCAATCTTTTTTGTTTTAAGGAATCAGTTTTTTTCCCGGAAGCACTGCAAATTATATCAATATTTTCTATACCACCCTAGTGTATAACAGCAGAATGGACTGAACGTTGAGCTACCAATGAATTTTCTTCTAAATTTTCAACAAGACACTTTTTGTTAACTGAAAAACTTCACTCAACAGCAGCATTACCATGAAACATTGTCAATACCTGTTTAGTAAATATTACTTAGGGGTTACCCTCATCCACAGTTTTTAAAAAATCCATCAGAAACTCATCTAGTCTGCCTTTATTCACAGTATATGCTTCCAGCTTCGTTTTTGCTATAGGATCTTCAAAAGGTTTTAAATATGTGCTTTGGGCACCATCAGCTTGAATTGGTGTTAGTTGCTTTTTTGTTACTAATTAATTCAGTGCGATACCCACTCGATTTGATCTGATTGATTCGGATGATAGCATGATTTGTGGTGAAAAGCATGACAACCCTTTGACCAGTTTTTTACACAAAGGTGACTTAATTTTCAGTTTATTTAAAAGATGAATTAGAAAATCCCTGTATTCTCTTTGAAACACTATTTTGTTGGTTTCTGTCACATTTGATAAAGCAGTAGAAGCTCCAAACTCAACAAAACTTTTTTTGTAGTTTTCAGTTTTAGTAGCGAGTAGTGAAGGGTTTAGGTAACCCATCTGTATTACGGTTAATGCGGATTTTAAGACAACCTCGGCAAGCGATTTTCATTTTGACTATTCAAGAAAGTTCTTTCAAAATCCGTTAAACTGTCGTTGGATTTCATTGGTTCATTTGACATAATTCTTTCCTAGGCGACTTAAGAAGTGCGCTAAGATCATTGCCACCGCTATAAACTAAGATTGAAGCAGAGCCCATGTGGTAAATAATATATAACTTAATTCAATTTAAATTTACAACCTATTTTCGAATATAAAATAGTTTTTTTACAAAATCTCTAATCAATTTCCGTCGGCTTTTATTTTCCTGTAAATATTCCTATTTTCTAATAAAATCAACTATAAATCAAATAAAACATAATACTAATAACTTAAATTATCCAAGAAATAATTTAACTTATTAAAACAATCATAAATATTGTCCTTAAAAAAAGCATAATTTTGAAAATTTCCGTTGCAAAAAATAGCTGCAGTCTATGTTTAAAGCAGTAGTCACCGCCTTAGCGCACTTCTAAAGTCGTCAAAGAAAGAAGTTTTAACGGATCTTGAAAAAACTTTCTAGAATATTCGAAATTAAAATTTAAAATTTCCGCTTGCCGAGGTTGCCATAAAAGACGAAATAACCTTATCGGTAAAACAACCGAGCTTCTTATTTTCTAGTTGATAATTTGTAATTAACGTCGTACTCTAGAGCAACACAACGAGCTCTTGACGACGGTCCGCAATCAAACCTTAAGGGACATCCTCAAGGGATCCCTTAAGGGACATCCGAGGCCAACACCTCGTAATTTTGAACCTCGGTCAGATGGCGAAGCAACACCTGAGCTGGCACCCCACTCTCGAAACTTCCACACCAACTCAACGTGAGGACTTTCAGCCACGACATATTTTAAGGTGAACCGGCCGCCTCTACACCATACCCTTACAAACATCCATGCCCGGATTCGAACCAGGAACCTTCCTATCTAGAGGCTAACACCTTAACCACTATACCGGTTGGTCGGCACTTTTCTTGTGTATACATTTTAATGCAAGCAGAGTCTAGTAGCTGAAAATTTTCTAGTTGAAAGAAAATCACTTTTAAAGCTGATCAACTTAAAATATTTCATTTATACCTTTTTCGCCGCATCATGACGTAACACGGCCGCTAGATAACGGTATTCTTAGGAAACCGTAGCTTTATGTACGAAATTTACAGCAACAACGTACGCTAACTACTAGTTCAAAGTTCTCCAGGTTTGCCATTAAATTAATAAGCCTATGCCAAAGGATTCTTTTCAAAGAGGAATTTGGACGACTTATCAGCTTGGCAAAATTTAGGAGTGCAATGTTGGCGAAATGTCTCATTTTGCGGATTTTACGTTGATAGAAAACAAAAGAGGGCAAAAATCGGAATTATTTCTTTAAAAAATGATAAAAATCGGTCATTTTGTCAAAAATTTAAGAAAAATCGGAAGAATCTCATCCTTGATTTTCAGGACAAAATTTATGATTTCGGGAACAGTTTTCAATTTTCGGAATATTTTCGGGACCAGTAGACACCCTGTTATATTTATAGAACACATAGCTTAGGATGCAAGAATGAATTCATTATTAACAAATTTATAAAACATAAACACTGCATAATCAATATGTCATGCAGCAGCAGCAAGGTGGCATAAACAGTTGAAAAACAGGATTAGGAATTAAGAGGACGAGACGGAGATATGTTTGGGAATGCCAGCCTATATGCAGTTTCAACATATTCATTCATAAAGATCAATTAGCTCTACAAATAACTGCACAAGAGCACTGTGAAAGATAAGTGTGAACGATAAGAGAGGAAAGAAAGGCAACAATCAGCAGGGTCATTCCATGCAAAATGAGCAAATTGGCTGTGGCTGACATATCACCGATTTTAATAAAAATCCGTTTTTAAATAGGTTAAGAAAAATATTAGGTTTCATAAATATAAATTTTATTAGTTACTAACTAAATACCCAGAATAGAAACTTGCTTTTATGAACAAAGAAATAGTAATGAACATGTTCGATATTTGTAAAGGAAAGGAAAATACGTAGCACATATATTTTAAACAAACGTTGTAAATTTGCATTACTTTTTTATAGAACTTCTTTGTAAACTACATTTTTCGTTCGCCCCTCAGGTTGCAGAATCACAAGGCTGTCAAGAGAGCTTACAAGTGAAAAGGATACATATAACTGGCCATGGGAGAAACAGTCATTTTATAAAACGTAGCGTCACAAACACCAAGAACTTGTAGAGAAAGATGTACACAATAAAAAGGTTTAAAAGCCCATTTTTGTGTCAACAGGACGGAATTTCCAAGAAAGTGCAATTCAACATCTTTCACATGCGATAAACATTCCCCGATTGTTTTTATTTATTAATGGCAGTGTCGTTACTCACATATCATGTCTCCTTTCAATGTATTTATAAGGAACGTAGATTTCATACCTCTAAATGAAATAAAATCAACATTTCGTTAGGACATCATGGAACCAGAACACCTGAAACGTAATACGGGCCTTCCCTTAACAGGAGGAGGGCTTTTTAGGCTGTATAATCACCTTGCTATCACGATACACACCACGATGGTAAGGGTATTTTACATCAGTACCAAACTACTGGCCCACACATGAGGCGCCAGTGAGTCAGTGTCGAACATAAAGGAAGATGGGTTTGGAAAAAATACAATCCATCCCCCTTCATAGGTGTAACACGGTGAAGTTAACACGCCATCAATATCAATGAGCTCCATGCCTAATAATGTGTATTGGGAAAAGAAAAGGAAAATAGAGGAAGCTATGAGATATAATCGGCATATTTTTATGGATGCTGGAGACGATACAAATGAAAAATTTGTAATAAAATAAGAGTCAGTGGAAAGGATTCAGCTCAGCCAAAAAATTTTATGGCAAAACAGCTATGAATATTGAAAGCAGAGAAAAAAACGAATCTCGAAAGTACAACTCTTTCCTATCTTTAACCTTTACGATACGGCATATTGACTTTTCTTACCACTAAAATATCGTTTAAACCAGCGGCAAGATATCGGTAGATGTTCCCCCTTTTAAGTGACCGCTGGCATCGATCACCATTTACGAGCTGTCAGCAACTGACCGTCTAGAGCAATGGTTCCCAAAGTGATCCGTAAGACCACTGAGGGCGTCTGTGGTAAATTAAAATTAATTCGGGGTGCATGGACAACGTTGGGAGGGGGGGGGGTCCGCGAAAGGTTTAATATAAAGTAAATAATAGTGACCCATTTTATTATTATGAAAGTTGAAATAAATAACAACAAATAAATTGGTAGCGATTTTATGTCCTGAGAAAAGAAATAATTTACATTATTTTCTTACATTTGTGTCTTTTTTACTGATAACAGTATGTCAGACGAAGAAAAAATGCAGATAATATATAGTGTTGAATACTTAAAATGTGTCTGTACTCCGTTATCAGTAAATAGTACTTTACCTATGTGCCTTCTATGCAACTTTGTCAAAGGAATCAATAAAGCTTTCTAAGCTTAAGGAACATTTAACAAAAGTCCATAGCGACAAAAGAGATAAAGATTTAACTTTTTTAAAACAGTCAAATAAAAATAATATTGAAAACCCCATCATAGCGATAACATCTGAGCGAGACGGGGATGGACTGCATGCCTCTTTTAACATTTCTTTACTGATTGCAATGACCGAAAATCCGCACACCACTGGTGAAGAACATATTATACCAGCTGTAATTGAGGTAATAAGCACCGTGCTGCATAAACCAGCTTTTAATATTTTACAAATTTCATTGAGTAATAATACAGTACAAAAAAGGATTGACGAAATGGCTCAGTGGGTTGAAAATTTTTTATGTGAGTACTTAAAAACATATTAATTATTTATACAGCTTGACGAGGCAACTTTGGCAGGGAACGAAGCTTTACTTTTTAACTTTTAAGAGATTTGTAAAAGAAAAAATTTCAAAGAATACTGTTGTTTATCAAATATTTTTGAAACTGATACGAAAATTGAAGCAATATTTAATGAATTAAAAAGATTTTTCGATTTAAAAGCTATACCTTTGAGAAATATCCTCTCCATTGCTAATGACTTTGCTCCGGCAATGTTAGGACGACACCTAGGCTTTCTGGCATACTTACAAGCTATACTGAATGTATTATCTGTACATTGTGTCATTCATCAATAACATTTAGTCACCAAAAATCTGAGTGAATGCTTTCATGGCTCACTAGATTATCTCATTAGAGGAGTTAATAAAATCAAAAGGAATGTCGTAAATGAGAGATTATTTGCTCAACTTTGCTTGAAAAATAATTGAAGATTATAATAGTTTACTACTTAGCATGGAAGTTCGTTGGTTATCTAAAAGTGCATGTTTCGATCGATTTTATGCACTCTTTGATTCAGTGTTGGAATTCCTGGAAAGTAAAGACAATGATTTGCGGCTCAATTTAATTGATTCAAAAAATGTCATAGTTTATATTACTCACTTATCTGCCAAATTTCACGAAACTAACTTGAAGCTACAAGGTGATCAATTAAACTTAATCAAAATTAAAAGTATAATTTCTGCGTCTGTAAAAAACTTTTTCTATACAACTTGGGGAGAGAAGAATGCTCTCAGTATCCAAATCTTTCAAAGCTGCAAAAACGAGATGTTAACACTCGAACGGTTCTTTATTATGGCCTCAGTTAAAGATTTTAAGACATTTTTCACATGGTTGTCCCCTATTGGCAGTTGGACCCTTTTGTAAGTAGACCTACGAACTCAGATGAATCCATACTAATGCAGGAGCAATATATTAAATTATTCACAAATGAGGAGCTGAAACCAATGTTTGAACAAGGATACCACTAATTCTGGTTACAAAACATATACCAATTTTATATCCTGTATTATAGGTTAATGTGTACAGAAGCTGTTATTTGCTTTCCTATTTAATAGAATGTGGATTTTGTGCAGCTATGAGCTTTTTTCTCTTATGAGAAAAATTTGACTCATAAGAGTAGGCCTCTTATGAGTCAAATGTTTCAAAAATCTTTCTTAGAGCACCTCTACAGCATAAGACGAAACACCATTCAAAATTTCAGATTCCTGGGGATAGTGATCAGTCAGTGAGTAAGTGCGTGTTATTTGGATTTTTTATGCAGTAGAACCTCATTATAATGGACCCTATTATAACGGACAGTGAGCGAAGTGAAAGAACATTTAAATTTTGTTATTCAATATGTTGAACAATTGGCAAATGAAAATGTGTTTGCATATTATGAACATTTACGGCACCTCCATCAGTTATTTACTGCAGGAATAAGCAGCAAACAAACCCAGCAGAAAATAAATTATTTTTTCAAATCAATGAATGTAAGCATTCAACACGAACCTGTACCTTCTTGATTAATGCAGCTAAGATTACACCATACCCTTAAGAGATCTTCTAAAGATTAATGCAGCATATATGTACACATCTTTTACAATACAACCTATGTTGAAGGCTGTTTTTTATTTGATTTATAGTTCTAATAACAATGTAATTCTCAAATTGTTTGCACTTGCGTAATAAATTAAATAATTTTCGGATTGCTGAAAAAAGTGTGTGAAATAGTGTTCAAATTTGAAATTCGGGTAACTATAATTTCGATCTACAATTAGCAACTTTCAATTTCGAGATGATCCCTGAAATTCGCAAAATCTTTAAGGTTTAATATCTCAGGATATTTTTTTTTTTTTTTTTTTTTCTAATGGCGGGCACAAATGCACATAGTCATTGGCCACTACAAGGCCGGAATTGATGGTCTCTTGTGAAGGAGCACCCAGTGGGAGGACCATCATCGCTTCCTAACAAAGGACAACACAATTTATATCCATGCCCTGACCCCGGATTCGAACCAGGAACCTTCCGATCCAGAGGCCAACACCTTAACCACTAGACCGGTTGGTCGGCTCTCAGGATATAAAGGTAGTTAAGTCTTTAAATTTCATATTTAGACTAATTTAAAGATGCAGAATCTGATTATGGCATCAAAACAGGATGTTTTCATTAGAAATTTTGTTTGTGCAAATTTTGATATGGAGATGTCCCCTTAAACAATTCTTTTGGATTTGAAATTTTAGAGGACGTTATTCCCTGTTGAATGATACCTTTGAATTTTTTCTAGTATGAAAAGTGCTCAAAATAAAGGAGGTGGTTCTTTTTTTCTGTGACTGTACATAACTTACTCTTTTTTTCTGTGACTGTACAATTCTTGTTGAACCATTACCACAATGACTAGTGAAATAAGGAAAGGTTTTTTGAATTCGGAAACAAAGGAAAAATTTGAATTTAAGCAACTACAAAATTGAACAAGAGACCTTCATCAGATTGAAAGTGAATTTGAAAAACCAATCCAGTAAAAATTTTAAATGGTTAAGTTTTTTCAATAGTGATTTCACATGTCCAGTTTTCAGAATTTGCTTCAGAAGTCAAAAATAATTTGGAAATTCATTGTTGATTTGGGGTTTTATCGTCATTTGAAATGAGTAATATGCACAGAATAGGAAGAAAATGCTATGAAAAGAATGCTAAATTTGTTAACCCATTATAGCACTATCCGAATAGTCCTTTGACAATGAAATTTTCAGTCGACAATTGATTCATGGTCAAGAATGTGTTTTTGTGTGTTACTAATTTTTTTACTTTGGGACTCGTATACAATCCTTTTTTTTTTTCAAGTAATAGATATATTAAACAATATTCTTTCACAATATGGTTTTCGTCAGAGCTTTCCTTCATTTGATTTTGTGTGTTTATTTTAAGTGGAAAATCGTCATTTTATAATTTTCCTTTGCTGTTTGGAAGATGAAGGAAATAAAAGCAGACTGTCAAACTTCAGTAATAGTTAAATTAAACCTAGTACTGTATCTGACATGAATTTCAACGATGTATTTGAATTCCCTTTAGACCATAGAAACCTATTTAATTCTATCAAAATCGACTATTTTTCATTTTAGCTTATTTTTCTCTTAAATGTTTAAAATAGTTGCTTCAACATGGATGAAATTTCTTCATAGATTACAAATATATGAAATATTGTTGTCTATGTTAAGTAGTTTTTGAGAAAGGGATCTTCAAACAAGCAACCAAGCGATTTCACAACTATTCTTTCAAGTTCTAAGTTCTTAAAATGCCTGAAACTTCCAAAATATTTAAGTTTGAGCTAACATATTTTGGATATAATTGTTCATGAACTTGAACCCTGTGGCAAATTTCATAAAAATTCGTCCCCTTTGGCCACAGTTTATTTTTTATTTTTTCTAATTTCACATGGAATGGATGCAGCAGTGATTTGCACAAATCACAAGCACCTATGAAAACAAAACACCAATTGACACCAGCATTTGTGATAAAGGTAAAATTATATGGTTTTCCTATCTGTCTTTCCTCTTTTGTCGTTCAATCTCATCTTTGACAGTGCTTGGCACAGTTGTTTTTAGAGCTAAAGGTAAATTTTGATGCTATTTTTATCGGTAGTGATCACATTGTGATAAAAAAGTGTATGTTGCTATTTGAAATGTGTAAATTGTATCCATAAGCATGAGACCTTGATTCTTGTTATTTACTCAACTCTGAAGTGCATACCTTGAAATCTCTACATTTCAAGTTTCCTTCTGATTCATTAAAAATTGTCATTGCTAGGGGCTCATATTTAGAGGAAGTTACTTTATGACCACCCTCTACTTATGACTGGTTGCAGAGTACCTGTAATGTGCACAAGCAAAAGCAGGAAAGGAATCCAATAGGCACTCCATACAAGAGAAGCACTTAATAAACACTAGATGTTGTACTAGTATAATGCATGTTTCTTGCAGGATTGATATCTAGAAGAATTTCTATTTATAAAAACAAATAAATTCCATTAGCTCATTCATGTTATATTCTTGGCATGACTGTAGTTGTACACATCTGTGAGGTAAAGTCAATAGTAATTCAAACAATGGATGCCTAGCATAGATGCTTCAATGCTAGACAAGGTCTAACTGCATATGTAGACACTGGTGTATATGCAACATACCTTAACTGTTCAGTTAAGGTGCTGCTTGATGTGGCTATATAATTACATAAAGCCATATGCATAAAATGTCTCTCCTATCATCTGTTCCTTAGGACAGGCCATTGAGATCACACATGTTAGTGTATTAATTCGTTTTACCACTAACACAATATTCTCGTCATTGGTCACGTTTCACAACGCAAGCACTATGTCTCCATAGGATCATCCACATTCTTATAATCACACAATACGAAATTGATCAAAGGCTAAAACTTATATGGAAACTGAGTTTTTAAACAGCACATTCTTGTTCCTTTAGTGTATAAAAACTATGAGAAAACCCAATTGTTTGATATCAACTCTTTCCAGTTACCTCTTATATTACTTCAAATGGGTGTTACTGTCACACCTAATTTGCAGTCACTATGATTTTAATTATTTCTATCTTGCATGTTTCACTTATTTTTTGAGATTCAAGTCAATCTGAAGCATCTTAATCAATTTTCCTGGCATTGCAATTTTAATAGCCAGCAGCATTTTGATTTTTTTTACTTCTTTGCTTTGTGTTTAAATACTTAAGTTTGTTTTATAAAATAATGTTTTTGGTTAATTTTGTCATCATTAAATCAAAGAATCAGGAAAAACAATCCTGTCATCTATCTGATCATTTATGACAAAAAAAAAAGGTTTTTGTAAATATGCAACAATTTTGTTTCCTATGGTACCAAATAAATTAATTATTATCATACAAAGTTCATTTCATTTATCACAAATTATAAGAAGCATACTCCTCACTCTATTAAAAAGAGGTAACATTCCAATTCATAGATACTTAATGACAAGTGATAATTAATACTAAAAATGTATGAATACAATCATGGCAAGCTTTCAGAAGTAAAGATTAAGTTGAAATCAAATATAAAAAATAGCAATATAAAATTTGATATCTGAATGTTAAATTTTCCTTAACTGGTACTTTAAACAAATTATCTATATCTTCATTGTTGGATTAAAATTAAATTCTACAGCCAAAGCAGAGAGCATTTCTGTTGAAAGAATGCACATTAGCAGACCTACAAGAGAATTGTTTTAAAAAAGAAAACTGGTATACAAACTATAAATACCTTTTTAAGAATAGCTGCACAAGTTTACGGTTGTCTCGGAGGTTCATCTTTTTTGGTACATGTGGAAAATTAAAATAGATTCTAGAAAATATGTATCGATTTAGAACTGGATGATTTTCAAGACTGGTAGCATCAACATCAAAGAGAACAAAAGCACCTAAATATATTAAAAAATTACACTTTAGATATTCAATACAAGGAGAAAATTTTTTTAAGTAGTTTATAAAAACTGGTTTTCATCATGAAACTTCAAAAACAGTACAGAATGGTACAAAAATTAGTGATTACAAATTACTCTTCTATTTGGATTCAATGACTTGTGCCTCATTTATATACTTTAATTCCTATCAGTAATTTCATAAATGTCAAATTATCATTGAAAACATATTTGATTTCAACAATTAGAAATGGTGAATCCTTTGATACTCAAGTAATGAAAAATAAAATGGTCACTTCATCTTTGATCCATAGAAAAAATCAGTACATAATGGTAAATTATGTATATTGAATAATGCTATATTCATTTGTTACAAAAAAAATTTTCATGGAAATATGACCTTATGAAAGTTGGTCTAAAAAACTCAATTTTGCATGTCAAGAATGTTGAGTAACAGTTAAAAAGTTTTTCTATGCTGAAACTATTAGATATAAACTTGTTTTCTTGAAGGTGATAAAAGAATGCACCGTCCATAATTGCAAGTAAAAATTTGTTAAAAATTACATTAGTTTTTTTTAATTTATTATGGAAGGTGCAGAAGTTTGGTCAAGATAATTTCAAAAAACAATCATTAAAGTTCTGAAATTTTTTCTATTAATTTTGCGCAAATGCAGTTTCTCAAAGACTCTTTTTAACACTTTTAATGTATGATGTCATCGACGGTTACTCTAGCAGAGCCAATAGTATTCTACTCCGCTCAAGAAGTACTCGAATCGCACCCTGGTCCACAGCTCAAGCACCTTTTGTGATGTGATATTCTTACACAATTCATTATTTCTGTACAATTATCAATATAATATAATGTCTAAGATTTTTTTATGATTCTATAATGCTACAGTAAAAAAAAAATGTTTTAAAGAAAATCAGCCCAAACATATTTTGAACTATTTACAGGGAAAAACATACTGGATCTATATTCCTTTAAGGTTTTGCTTGATGGCAATGATGAAATAAAATTACAAGAGAAACTATTCTAAGAATGTTGACTAATTTCATTCTATGAGCAGCTTAAGTACCCAGCTGCTAATGGGGGAAGATTACACTGATGTGCCAAAAGTCATGTGATAGCAGCATTCAAATATACAAATGGCACTCGCATCACATTAAAAGGATATAAAGAGTCAGATGGTTATCAGTGTTACCTGTTGGACTCTTGAATGGCTTGTAAAATGTTAAATAATGTGATATGAATTACAGAGTTTGAAAGTGGGATAATAGTTGGAGCTTGATGCAAGGGGCATAGCATTTTGGAAGTTAAGTGTTGCTTCAAGTTATAAATGCAGATGGCGTTGCCTCTAAACGCCACCTTGTTATGTAGTATTAGTGTGTATCATTAGTAGCAATAAAATTCTCGAACAAGAAGGTTGTGTCAAAAGTGCTTTCCTTGGAAGAGAGAGAAATGAAATAGCAGTAGTATCGGCCCCAATCATGGTGTCAGAGTTGGGATGAGTAGATGGATGGATCTTCTGAGGGTTTCCAGATGTATAAAGTAAAGAGTTGAAAAGTGCTGACACAGGAAAAATTTTGCACGGTTCTAGCAGAAATTGAGGCAGCATCGAATTCTCATCCTTTGGTGCCGATTTCAAGTGATCCAAATTATCTCAGTGATTACACCTGGGCATTTCCTGATAGGAACTGCCGTGAGGGGAATTCAAGAACCAAATGTGACCAACCAAAAACTAACAACTTGTGATAAATGGAAACTAGTTACCCAGCTATCTAAATCGTCATGTCATCAAAGGTGGTCAAAAGACTATCTCATACAATTTTAAACACATGGTAAATGGCATAAGTCTTTACCAAACATGCAGGCAAATGATTTAGTGCACAATAAAGAGGATGATTTACCACCCTCAAAGATGCGAATGGAAAAAGTGATGCAAGTAAGCTGATAACGACAGTAAAGTAAGAGTAGTAAAACTAAAAACTGCTTGTGGAGAACTCAAACGTCTAACTCATAAGATTGTTCTACTACCAATTGAAAATTGAACATTCTTTGACTTTTGAATTGATTTACAATTTTCTCTATAATTATTCTATGTTATTTCTTTCTTTTTGGTGTATAATAATTGTATATTCTGATTTAATCTAGGAAGTATTGATATATTGATTGTTAAGAAGTAAGTATTAATGGTTAAAGTAAATTTCATGACGGTTTAAGACATATTGTAGATTTAAAAAAAAAAGTATTTTGTGTATTATTAATGTTAATAATAATTGTTTCTTTGATGTCCTTTAAAGGTCATCTGGCCCCAGTATGTTGCTTTAAATTATAAATGTAGATGCCGTTGTCTATAAATGCATGTTATGTAGTATTAGTGTGTATCGTTAGTAGCAATAAAATTCTTGAACAAGAAGGTTGTGTCAAAAGTGCCTTCCTTGGAAGAGAGAGAAATGAGACACCAGGAGTATTGGCCCCAATCACTGAGACTTTTAAGATTCCATGTTCCAGTGTCAATGGTGTATCAAGAGTACCTCATGGAAAGCATTACTTTCCACAAGGAACAGCACAGTGGTCAGTCATATTTTCTAAATGATCAAGACAAATGACATTTCATGGACTGACTGCGACATTTAATGAGGGACGCATTAGAGCCGTGTCTGTTGTCTCCATGCAGTGAAAATTGTTGATGATGGAATATGGCAGCAGAAGACTGATTTGAGTGCCTTTACTCACAGCACATCATCCGCTTAAGCGCTGCACTTGGGCTCACAACACATGAATTGGACTTTAGGTGAATTGAATGTATCGTGGTCAGATAAGTCACATTTCCAATTGGTTAAAGCTTATCGTAGAGTTTGGGTATGGCAAAAACCCATGATGGTATTGATCTAACTTGTCAACAAAGCACTGTGCAAGCCAAGTGGTGGTTCCATAATAGTGTAGAAAATGTTTACGTTTCTTGAATTAGGTCCTTTTGTGAAATTAAACCGGTAATTGACAGGAAATTGCTATGTTCAGCTGCTTAGTAACCCTTTTATGCCCTTTATGGACTTCACTTACCCCAATAACGATGATATGTTACAGGATGATAACTCTATGTCACCAAGTCCATTTTGTTTGTGATTGGTTAAGGAGCATTCTGGTCAATTTCAGCACATGATTTGTTCAATTAGATCACCCAACATGAACCATGTAGAGCATAGTTTGCATATGATCGAATAAAAAATAAATTTTAATCAAAGAGGAGTGCAAATCAGTTATTTATGAATTTCATTTGTAAAGTCCAAACTTGAATTTGTCATTTATTGAAATACTTGTTTAATACTCTCTTAGGAGTTCTATGTGGCTGGAAAGAACAAAACACTCATAGAATTTTTCAACTTATTTTACAATAGTAATTTGCAACTTTTAATAATACAGATGACCCTCTTTAACACTGTACTCTCATAACACAGATTCCCTACTAAAATTGCGACAACCCTTGTATAACACCAAAATAGTTTCTGTATAACACAGTTTAATTTTTACCTATTGTTGGTCAATTAAATAGAGACCCGTTTTTTTTTCTCACCTGTCTGTCTGTCTTGTTCTATCCATTCTGTCTGTATGTTCTGTTTGTCTGGTCTGTCTATATGTATGTATTTGTATGTGCCCTATACATGTCCACACGGTTTAATACGAGGGCTGTTCAATAAAGAATGATCATAAATTAATAAAAAATTATTTCCTGTACTAATCATCCAAATTTATATGGTCTTTCTCAAAATACTCTCAATTACATGCAATGCACTTATCCCACCTCTTTTCCAGTCTTCAAACACATGCTGGAAGCCATTTCTTGTCACGTCCTTCAAAATCGCCTGCGCAACTTTTACCACTGCTTGTGATGATGAAAATTGCTTTTCCCGGAGGTGTTTCTTCAAATTCGGGAAAATAAAAAAAATTGCATGGTCCTACATCAGGACTACATGGAGGATGGAGAACACACATGACATTGGTTTTTGAAAGATCTGATGATTTTCTAAGGCGAAAACAAAATTTCAATGCAGTGTATTTCACTTCGCGTGTCACATCCATTTTTGCTGTAGGCAAAAGTAAAACTAGGCATTCTTGGCTTGCTGCCAAAGCCTCAGCAATGACGGCATGACCATGAAACTTGCGTTATCTATTCTTCACTAATCCCGCTACACATTCAATATGAATTTATTTTTCTTGATTTTTTCAATCACCTTTAAAAATATTATGATCATTCTTTATTGAACAGCCCTCTTACATAGTTAAAATGTTTTTAAAACTTATATTATTTAATGATCCTTTATGTAGCTTTATTTAAAATACAAATAAATATGTTAACTCTTTCTATGTTTTTAGTACTGCGAATAACACAGTTTTAGTTTCTTTTTGCACAGAACGCTATCTCTACTTTTATATAATTCCTAAATTTCGCTTAACACGGTTTCTATATAACACAAACTATCCTATATCACGGTTTCCATACAACACAGTACCAAATATACAAAATTGTATGATCCCCATGTTTCGTATAGCACATTACCATTTGGCCGTATTATAAGAGGGTCACCTGTAGTTTTAAATAAATACCAGCTTATTTTACCTGCTATAGAAAAGATTACTGATCCACATTTGTCTTATGCAGTTTTAGGAATGTTTTGAGAATTTAGTAACTGTTTTGTATTGTTAGTTACATTGTTGTCCTAAATAGGTTTTAATATACTAATAAGAGCTTTGTTAATATTGGTATAGTATTTAAGTATGTCTCTAAGAATCAAAATATTTAAATTATCATTCTAAATACCGCAATTTCATACAAGTGTATTTTTAAAAATTTGTTTTGTAGCGAGGTGAGCAAAACAATTCTGATTGGTTTGTGTACTAAATGCATGTTTAACACATGATTTCGTGCTTGATAATTAATTCAATTCAGTAAATTTTTTTCCCATATTATTCAGTTAAACGCTGAGTACAAAAGAATTTTTAAGCAAATACAGAAATCATATTTCCTACTGGAAGTCGAAAGGAAATCTTCATAAAATTTAGGGATTTTGAGTAACTTTTTGTTCTTTTGCAGGGAATTTACCATACACATTGGGTTTGTTTGCATTTTAAAAGGGATTTTTAAGTATTTTATTATATTCTGATCCTGTTGGGTTTTAAGATCAGGATTATTATTTTAATCAGGTACATGCTGAAATTTATTTTGACAATAGGTCTTTAGTGGATCAGCAGGGGTCTCAGTACAATAGACTATTAGTTGCGGTGCTGGCACTCTTTGGAGTCATCCCTTCAACAAGTTATAAATCATAAGTAAAGATCAGAATAGTTACAAAAAATTTTATACAAATTTAACTATGCAAAAATTGCATTTTTATAGCAGAGTTATATTTCAATTTAGAAAAATTATCAGATTCTTAAAAATGAAATTTAAAAAAAAATTGATATTTTAAATACTATTAAAGTGTTACTAATGAAACTAGAATTAAAATTTGCTCTAACAATTTTGCAATTTTAAGAAAATTGCACAAAAATACCTTACAAGATATGAAATTTTCAAGTTGGCGTATACATAGAAAAACAATTTTTAGACTTGCATCACGAAAACAAAATATTTTTTGAGATTATAAAAGTATGTTGTGATTCCAGGTGGTCAAAATGCATCTGTGAGCAAAATATCATGATTCAAAGTTGGTAAAGTGCAGTCTTACCTATATTTGAACAGATTCAAATAAATATCACTGATTTATAGATGTTCATGAGTCAAAAAATTAAAATATTGTTAAAATGTCATGAATGTCTCTGGTGAGAATTACTTAAAGGCACTTTCGCATGAATCAAGTGTAATTGACCGATTATTGTTGATTAACAAAAGTTGAATAAAATGAATCAACTGATGAGTCATCCGTTATCAAGTTATTTCTACACATACGATCTCTCGTGGTTTATTTTATTCAAGAAACAATACAAAAGGACTTTGATGTTCTCAAATTCAAGTTTTTATCTTCGCGATCATTAAACTGGACTGGACTGGACAATCACTTACGGAGTACCTGCTGCAAAGCAGCTTATCTCCCCGTCATAAGGTGTGTGTACATAAAATAAAAGCATAATTAGAGAAAATTTACAAAGAAAAATGGGTTAAATTGGCTGGATAGGCATAAAAGAATTCAGCTAGCAAAAAGTTTAGATGGCGCCACTAGCGACCGCGGAACCAACATCTCGTTCGGTCACCCTCCCAAGTGCTGACCGCGGCCGGGAGTGCTTAACTTTTTTGATCCATTCAGCAGGTGCGCATCCATTGCGCTGCTTCTAGTTATCTAATTTACTGCAAGTAGAAAAGATATTGAATTAAAGCAAATGTAAAAATGATCCGAAAGAGAAGGGATTTAAAACTATTGTGTTTTAGTGATTCAATTAGGGTCCAGTCGAGTCTTGTTAAAGCTCAACATTTACGAGTGACATCGGGGTCGTGGTCCAGTATGGGATATTGCAATTTTAAATTGCAGGGGGAGTTTAATTAGGAATCGAAGTCAAAGACGTCAGGATCCAAATGAGACAACAATCGTTGACGTTTAGGTCTCGGAAAGGTCTGCAGGTGTTGTTGCAGAAAAGCAAGTGGTCTTTTCAAAGAGCTTTTGACCGAAGGGTCATATGGTGGAATAGCTCTTAATGCCTCATTTGGAACCTGAGGTAATTTTTCAAAGAACTTGGCCGAAATTTGCTGAAGGAACTCAGCTAGGGGTTTAATTTTGAGATCCGAATGGATGACATCGTTCCGGACAAAGAAGGGAGCTCCTGAGATAGATCGCAATGTGCGATTCTGGAAAACCTGCAGTTTCTTCCAATTGATTTTATTTGTGCCAGCCCAGATTTGTGAGCCGTAAGATAAAGTTGGCCGTATGATGGCTTTGTAGAGTAAGACTTTATTTTCAAGGGAGAGCCTGCTCCTTCTGGCTATGAGCGAGTTGATTCTCCCTCTGGCAATTGCAGCATTTCTTAATGCCCGTTTGATGTGTTCGTTCCAAAGTAATTTTGGATCGAGCACAAGTCCTAAATATCGGTACTTCCGTACCCAATAGACAGGTATGCCAAAGAGAGCAATAGGTGGGATATTTAAATAATCAGGATTTTTTAGGTCAAATTAAAAACCATATTTGAATTGGGTATATCTCCGAGAGAACAGCATAAGGGCGCATTTAGAAGCATGCGATCGTTAAAGATCGAGTAAAGAGTTTAACGGATTTGAAATTTGTGGAACTTTTTACACAAGATCAATACCTTAAATGTGATTTACTTAAAAAAACATTTTTGTTTTCAACTGTAACTTTCATATTTTTGCAATATGAATTTAGCCGCATTTGACAAAGACATTGATTACGAACACAGAAAGGGCTATTTATCTCGTTTTATAGAAAAGATAAATTGAATGGAGTACTTAGTTGCCTTAATTTACTGCTTTATATAAATAACAAATTAAAATAGGATAAATATTTAATTGTAATTTTATTTCTGCGACAACGTATAACAACAACGATCGGTTTAAGTTTTCATGCGTGGCAAACGTCTTTAAAATAAAGCTAAATTTGAATGTTCAGTTCGAAGTTCTTTTTTTAATGTCTTTAACGTGAAATGGTGAAAAATAAGTTTCAAGTTTTATTCATTTTTCACATCCTTGTGTTAAATTGAACTCAATATGGCTTTTGAAAATGAACTTATAAGCCTGATTTAATGAACTTAATTTACTGTGAGCTTATTTTCGTAGAATTTATATTTTACTCTTGAAGTTAGTGTTATTACTATTTTGATCGAAAATTTTATTTATATAGACAGAAATTCTCTTTGCGATCTTCTGGTTTTTGACATAAACTGTTTTTTGGTCATTCTTAGATTCTTTTTAGTTTAGCATAATTCTCATGTTTGTTGTGGGTTTTAATCAAATTTTTGTTGAAATACTCCCCAATAGTTGCAATAGATAAACTTTATAAATTAGTGCAAAGTAATAAAAATGAGACTGATGATGAATCTGACACATTTGCTAAAAATGTTGATATCCTGCTAAAACAGATGGCTATTTATGATGCAATCTGCCAGGAACAAATTCAAACTGCAATAAGACAAAAGCGATTGGAACTCTTAAAAAACATCACCTGCATTTTAACTTGCTCATCATACAACTTTCTTCAGACATTTTAAAATGATTTCTATATCCCTCTTTATCCTGTAATGCTAGTTTTTTCAGAAATGTTTCTGAAGCTTCCAATTAATTTTTTTTAATCCATTGGCCCACCCAAAAACGATGTTTCTTACAATTTCTTCTCATGTTAAATAAAATTGTTTTTATTCTTTCATCAGAACTGTTGCTATCTGTAAAACTTCATGCACTGCTGCTTTCAAGTGCCATTTTAAAACTGAAACTGTTGTTCAGTTTCTATTGAAATAAGTGAACAAAAATTGATTCAAGTCATAATCAACTTTTATAAATCAACTATAATTGGTCAATTAAACTTGATTCGTGAGAACACACCTTAATGTAGCATCTTTTAAAACAATTCAAATTCAATACACAAATTGAGTCAACTATTGATTTAATTTATGTTTAAAATATCAGGTAAGGATTTGTTTTCAGCAGAAATTATAAAACTAACTGATATTATACAAAAAATTGTAAACCAACTGAGAAATAACCAAGAAAAAAAATTAAATATTACCACTTTGTTCAATAAATTTGATATTAGTTTCCTGCTTTGAGTTAAGTGGACCAAAAGATAAACAGGATGCAAAAATATGTTCATTCTTAGGTTTCCCATTTTTTCGTAGGTAGCTTGCAGCAAAGGAAAAATCTCCTTCTCCAACAAATAAAATAAAATCTTTTTCTTCAGGAAGTTCGAAGCTCATGTTTAATACTCTTATCACCTGAAACAATATACAATAAATGTACAATCTTAAAAATAGTACAGTAATATATGAATATTCTAATATAAAAATAGCATCATTTATTTTTAGAAAAGAAAATATAATTTGCCTTGTTTTAAACAGGATTGAACATAGCATTTTCATACTATGCATATTTAACAAATCAAAAAGAAAGAATAAGTACATTACGTATTCTTGTTACAAGCTTTTGTTTCTTAGAAAAGATCATCCAATAAACACCAAACTAACAAAGTTGCATGACATAATGTTTAATTTTTATGCAAGTATTAAATATGGCTATAACAGTTAGTTATGCCTGTTATTATTTCTGCCAGGTACCCATTTAGCATCAAATTATACTCCTGGTTATTTAGAATGTAATAAAAAAGTAAAGATATTCTTTTTTTTATCTACAAAACATGTTTTACATTTGATGTTGTACAAAAGAATGAGAGCCAATGATGCCAAATGAAAGAATATTTGGGCACATGTATGTAGATATCACAAAATTCCTTACATTACAAGATTTTCTGATATTTCTCTGATCTACATTAAAAAAACCCTCTCAATAGTGACTAACCACAGTGCTATGCTCAGTAACAACCAAGATGGGATTATTGAAAGATAATTTCAGAGACATGTTTGACAAACATTAGTAAAAAAATATACAAATCAGGTATGAGAAGTTCAAACAGGTTCATTCGAAACAAAATTTATAGCAATGTAAACAAATAGACTAGAGAGTAGCACATCATCCTTCACTATTTTAGTTCTCAGGACATTTCTGTAGTTGAGATTTGAACTACAGAACCTGAATTTAAATTGCTTTGATGCTTTATAATTAGCAAAACCTTCCTTGGTTATTTTTTTATCAATTTTGATTCTTAAAACAGCAGCAATTTGATACATATCATTGAAAAGTAATAAAACAGAATCTTCAAATTCACACAAATCAAAGCAGATGGTTTGTTTTCTTTGTGGTATGGCTAAATCTGACAAAGCAAAGTTTTTTTTAGTCAAGTTAATGGACACACAAGTTCTGAGATTACACATAAAAGGAAAGTTTTTATGGATACCTGTGCCACCTAGTTTTCAAACAGCGAGTGGAAAGGGTAAACCCATTGAGCCCCCCAAATCAGAATAGGTGTAATATAAGAGTACATTAATGATATAGTTATACTGTCAAAGATGTCTGGATTGTAAAATTTGATGTTGTACAACTAACTTTACCTAAATCATTTTAGTAAAAGGATGTGATCTTTTAATATATTGAAGGAAATTTCTATTTCATTGACAGTTTTTATATTTAATTATAGAAATAAAAATATAATGTTTTGTTTCTGTACTATAGTAGATGTACTGTTGTCTACAAAGAGAACTGCTCTTGCTACAAAGCTTGTTCCCGTCTGTTGCTATAGAAATGGACCTTATCCCATTTTCTTTAGAGATGTTTAACAAAATGTATTCAAATTTGTCACATTGGTGGATTTTTGACAAAGTAGAAACATAATTATGATTTTTACGTGTTATCAATGAGATCAATACTAGTAAACAATCTTTTAACAAGAACATTTACTCAAAACAATATAAAATCAAGGCATCCATCCTCAAAATGAATGAGCTCTGTGTTCTCCTATTGTGACTGCAATTTGACTGTAGACAGGCAGTGCATTCCACTAAAATGCCCATACCCTTTGTTTTGTAAGTATCAAACACTCAGTAAAACTAGATAATATGTGTATAGAGCAGAGCATCTATGAATTAATTTCTGTAGATCTATTTTATACAGCTAAAGTTTGAAGAATGGTTGGTTTGAGGTTTTATTGCACACAAGGCCATAAAATCCAAAACTAACTAGCCAATATTTGGTCAAGCTGTGCCATATTAGGTGTTGTCTCATGTCTTGGTATAGCTAGGCCAAACAAAAAAGAGACAATGTCAAGTAATGGACAAGCATATACAGGAATGCTTTAGTGACACAGAAGAGAGAAATACATCCAGTAAAAAATGCAACCTGTGCCACCTACGATTCACAGGTCACTTGCTCACTGGGCTAACGCACTGAGCCACGGTGACCCCTCAAAGTTTGACAAAAGAGAGAGCTAATTTATTGCACATTGCAGGGAATACCTACAACCAGATATATTATTCCAAACATCATAACATATATTATATAACATCTATCAAATCAAGTGAGGATAAAATCATTCTGGACATTTGAAAGAAGTGCTTAGTCATAAATTTTCAACTGTTATGAAAATTCTCTTTTATTGCTTTAATGCGCAGTTTGTAACAAAATAGTCTAGTCAAATTTTGATACTAATAGAAACTAGAAGTTTTGAACAAGCATCTGCAAATTTTGCAGATAAAGAAATAAAATATTTTATTCCCTGTAGATGAATGTATGAGAAATACTTAATTAACTTAAAATTTTACTATACAAAGACCATATAAAAATTGGTTTTATTTTTCAAAATTTAACTCAATGAAACTAGTACAGTAAGCAAATGAGTATAATAAAGGTAACAACCTTCTAATAAATTCTACATCTTTTTTATAAAACTACATTTGGAAGTATCTGTCTAACAGTTATATTTTAGAAAGACATCCTTGTTCTCTATTTTGGACAGTCTATTGATTACTGAAAAAGTAAACTCTTCTGTCACAATAAAATTCTGAAATTATTGAAGCTACTAAGAAGATAATTCAAATTAGATTTATCCAAAATCATTAATACAAACTTAAAATGTAAACATTCCCCCACCAAACACTCCTTTTAAATCATTCAGTGCACTTAAGTTAGACATAAGTAACTACTTTGTTTGAAAATAATTTTTCTTCAACAGACAGGGATTTAAAATATTTTAAACAATGAGCAATCATCAAAAGTGGGTATTCAAATCATAAATTAAAACTTTGTTTTTAATTTTTTGCAGAGAATGTACTTAAAATTGGCGGTAAATGATGAATATTGTAATTTCTAAAAAAAAATTGCAGATTACTAAGATCGTACGTTTGATTTTTAGTTAACGAGAATACTAATGTTTATATTAGTGCAACAGTATCCCATGTATCAAAATACAGACTCGTCAGAAGTATGACGGAATTCAAAATTTTAGTATGCCGTTGAAGAAAGAAAAGGCACTTCCTTTTTTAATTTGTGAAGATTGCAGATAAAAAAATTGTGAAAAATTATGAAGGGACCCACAACGCAAAAATACACATACGAACAGCCATTTCCATTACGAGTTCATCGGAATAACTATAGCAGATGCAGTATAATTGGCATAGATTATGACAGATTAACCTACCCCAAATATATGGCACTCCAATCCCAATAGGTTACACCTTAACAGTATTTTTAAATATACATCAGTTATATAAACATGGATTTTCTATCCTCTCAACCATTGCATACGAAATCCTGTTATACAATAAATTTTGCGTTGAACAAAAGAATTGAATCCAAATTTAAGAATTTGGATGAACAAATTTCTCCTGGTTTTCCTGGGATCTACAAGATTACATAAAAAGTAAGCTCAAAACTCAATCACATGGCCCGTTTATTTATTTGTTTACTTTATTTCATACGTTCGTTCGGAGTTAATGCGACAACAGAGATGTAATGTTTGCTCCTATTGTTCCTTAATATAAAAAAAAGCAACCATTTATTTTCATAAAATTAAACAAAAAAATTTAAAAATAGAAATTTTTGGCTTAATAATAATTTTGTCAAACAAAATAATTCTAAAAACGTTAAGAAAAAGGAAATAACAGAAATACTTTCATAAATTAATTGACTGTGAAATGAATATAATGATACAAATAAACACAAAATAAAAATGATACTTTTTTAATTTTTGCATAAAATTAATATCGTGTTGGGTAATGGTAATGGTAATGGTAATTTTAGTTAACGTCGTACTAGAGCAACACAACGGGCTATTGACGACGGTCCGGAATCAGTCCCTTAAGGGAAAGATTCGAGGACAACACCTCGTAATTTTGAACCACGGTCAGATGACGAAGCAACACCTGAGCTGGCACCCCACTCTCCAAACTTCCACGCCAACCCAACGTGAGGACTTTCGGCCACGACAGATTTAAGGTGCACCAGCCGCCTCTACACCATACGTTTACAAACATCCATGCCCGGACCCGGATTCGAACCAGGAACCTTCCGATCTAGAGGCTAACACCTTAACCACTATACCGGTTGGTCGGCAATATCGTGTTGGGAAAGAAAGATTTATTTTTAGTCAAACTCATTTCTTAGAAACTTAAGCATTTCAGTACAATGTTACCCGGTGCACCGATCATAGTTTCTATATTTTCATTTGGCAACTTCTTTCTCGTTGCACCGGGTTACTCTACTTTAGTGTTGTTTTTTTTCCTTTTTGTCCTTTTGGCGCTTTTAATTTTGGCGGCCTCATTTGTTGGATCGATGTTTTTAAACGAATGATTATATGAAATTGTCGCTTGTTGTCGAAGCATTTGCCATTTGCATTGATCGAAGGAAGGAGAGTTGGCTGTGGTGTTTTTCTGCTGACCTAACGTTCTTTCATTTAGAAGCCAAATTTGTGTAAGCAATAATATATTCATTTGAAATTGAAGATTTTCTTTCCCATACATTTGTTTCGCAAATTATGTTATTCCGTTGGGTTAGCTTGTATTTAAATGTTATCCAACGGAATGTACTTTTTGGCGGGCATATGAAAGCTCTTTATTTGCTTATTTTCCCTAAATTTTATATCCCGTTTTGAAATGTATTGTTCACTTGCTAATTAGACATTTTGTTTCACTTACATTTGCTTCGCAAATTGTTTTGTTCCGTTAAGTTAGTTTGTATTTCAATGCTATCCAACAGAATATATTTGTTGACCGTGAGATGAAGGCTCATCATTTTTGTTTATTTTCCCTTCATTTTATATCCCGTTTTAAAATGTTTTGCTCACTTGCTGTGCCAAATGGTAAATAACGTTGAGTTAGCTTGATTTTAAGTGCTACAAAACGGAATTTACTTTTTGGCGGGCAGATGAAATTTCTCGGTCAGGTGCCTATTTTACCTATTTCATTCCTTTATTTCCCTTTGTGTGTTGTATTGTTCATTTGCTATGCTAAATGGTGAATTGCGTTGAGTTAGCTTGTTTTTAAATGCTACCCAATGGAATTTACTTTTGGGTGGGCAGATAAAATTCCTGTTCCGATTGCTTATTTTACTTGCATATTAAAAGAAAACACGATTTATGTTTCTGGTGTTGCCCACTGCACTAGAAGCCTGTGAGTTGTAGGCAGTGCATGTGTGATTTCTCTCATCTGTGTCGGTAAAAATTTCACTGTATGCATGTTTATTACTTGATGTATATCTTGTGTGTATTGCAGATAGGCCAAATATGGCCCGCACCCAAAAAAATCAAACGTCTGACATCTTTCCCTTCTGTATTGGGCCTAGGTTGTAGTCTGTTATGTTTCACAGATGTGACATATTCAACTACTCGCATATTTGATTGTTTTTTATGGAGTATTCCATTGTTTGTCTGCTATGCTAAATGGTGAATCGTGTTGAGTTTGCTTGTTTTTAAATGCTACTCAACCAAATTCACTTTTTAGTGGGCAGTGAAGATATCCGTTCAATCACATATTTTAATCTTGAATACCTATGAAAGTTCCATTGAGCTGGATTCTTTTTAATGCTAACTAGCAAAATTAATTGAGACTATTTGTTTAAAAATGATTCCTTTTTCTAACATGTGATGTATGTTTCTTTAATTAATTTTTTTTGCAGCCTTTGCAAACACCACAAAAATGAAAATTTTCTTGCTGTTGTAAATGCTTCTGCTGATTAGTTAAATATGTTTAAAATATCTCAATAAATTCCTTAATTGTGGGTTCTTTTTAGGTGAAAAAAAGAATGCTTTGACTAAATATGAGCCCAAATGCCTTGATACATGTTATGAATTATCAAGAATTTATTTTGCTTGAAAAAACCTGTATTTCCCATTTTAGCCTCTACTCCCAACTATCTGTTAGTCACTGAATTTTCTTTCTGTTAATTTGCATTGTGGATATCAAATGTATATTATACTATATACGCTTTTTATTTTTGGAGAATATTTCTGATATATTTGTCAATTTTTATTCTTTGGGCTAGTATTTTTTTTTTCAATAATTTATTCCCACGACACTAAGGTTGTGGGTATGTCCACTGTCATATAAACCTCCAAGTTGTAGGCGGCACAAGTTCAATGCCTTCCTGGATGTATTTCTCTCGTGTACGTAAAACTATGGTTGTGTATCTATATCCATTACTTGATATTGTATGCCTGATGCTGTATGATTAAATTTGGTCCTTGCACCATACAAACACAACACTAAAATAAAATTTTAAATTCCAAGCAAGATCTATTGTTTAAGTAATTAATCATTAAAGCACATTTCTGGTATTTTTGTTCAAAGATTTTTGAAACAGAGCTAAAGAGCAGATACAATAAAGTTCTTAATTTTTTAAATTATATTCAAATAGCTTGGGTACTTAACATGGTAAAATAGAATACACAAATCTGGATTCCAGGATGGAGGCTCTTCAGTGAAAGTAATTTGGGTATTAAAAGATGTTATGGCTAAAAAAAGTAGCAATAAAATGTTAATATGTGCTTTATTATTTAGTCCAAAGTGAATTTAATCTTGTACATCCTTAGAAGTGATGATGAACTTTGCAAAACTCCCAAAACTGCATGGCCCTTGCAGAATAAAAAATCAACCCAAAAGAAATTTAATACCAACATTAATGTTAAGGAATTTTTTTTCTCAACAATTTTCATTTTAACAGCTGCTCTTAATATTATTGATTCATTACTTTCATTTTTATATTTTTTGGCATAGAAGTGTAAAATGTATAAAGGAATAGTTAGTAGATTTACAATATACATAATGTGGTTCTAAGCAGAAACTAAAAAAAAACTTAAATTTTTAAACACAATGTGCACTTAAAAATGTTTTATTTATTTTGCTGTATTAAAAGTAACCACTTTAAGTATTCAGAAGAACACCTTTTTTTTTTTAATCGATTTAAATTCCCTTGAATATGATTTTTGTCATTTAAAGGATCAACACACAGTATTACACGAAACGCAGTTCTTACAAGGAAAGAAAAACAGGTATCTTCACATTTTCTGTGAAAATCAATAGATGGTGACATACGGCCTATTCATTTATTATAGTAAAGAATATTTTCTAGTGTCATATTTTAAAATTTTTATGAAAAATAATTTTAATTTATAAAATTAAAGCATTTCCTGTACACATCCCTTTGCTAGGTTTATATGTAAAATTCAAACAGTATGGTTTGAAAAACTTACAAATTTGAGTACAAGAATTATTTTAGCCTAACAGGTAAATAGTCTTCAAAGATCTGGAAAAAAATATACACGCAATCTAAAATTTAACCTTTTAATGAAGTTTCCATTATATTTTATAAAATAGTTAATGGTAATCAGAAGATTGCAGAAGAAGCAGAATATTGTAAGTAATGCATATTCATCTCATGTCACCCAGATATTGGATGTATCTTCAAGAAAATAACGATCACAGAGGCGCATAATTGGGACACCTTTTATGGTTGAAAAAGATTACCAACAGTATAGAAAAAAAATTATTTAATTAACAAAATTAAATAGGATTCATACATGAATAGATAATTTATTAAATCTAAAAACATTTTTTGAGTAATGCTAAAAAAGACGATCCTTGATTTGAAAAATTGGTATATAAAAGAATTTGTCAAGCTCCTGAATAACTAATTAGTGCTCGAGTAAAGAACAGTGAATATAGTGTTTACTTTGAATTGCATTAAACATTTACAAATTGAAAAATGTTCAGAATGTTTTCAACATGGCTTTCGCTAATCAAAAAACTCTTATCCTTATCCCAGTGCTACATTCAACCAGTTTTGCATTTAAAATATCAAGGAATGGTGTATGCATGGATTTTAATTGTACAATTTTTCCATCCGATCTTAGCAAGAACCGCAACAATCAAGACCTGATTTAGACTGCTTGACAGCACTTTTGAAAAGACTGAGCATTCAGATTGTAGGTATTTCAATTGGCGTCGTACTGTTAACGACGATCTGGGATCAATCCCAACGGGAAAGAATCGAGGACAAAATGTAATTTTGAACCATGGTCACATCGCGAGGCAACACCTGAGATGACACCCCACTCTCCAAACTTCCACAATCCTTTTCTGGATCTTGCGCCATAAAACCCACACTTCCACGGCAACATTCAGATTGTAATGTGAATTACGGATTTAATTATAGTTCTACAAAATTTGACTAATGGAAATGTAGTAATATAATAGAATCTAGTATCTAAACGTCAGTAACATGTTATTATTCTGGAGAATAAAGAATTTGCCTCTCATCTTTTATAAAATTTTTAACCTACTTTTAAATGCCATTTCAAAGATTTTTGGCTGAATAGATACTGGTTTATTATCACAAAATCAATAACTGTCTGTAATTAATTTTTATTACACATCAATAAACATGTATAATCATTATATAGCAACTTAGCTTCGAAATGTATTAATTTAATTTAGGAAACGTTTCTAATTAGTAAAGTGCAGAAGATTATAATCCGTTTTGTACGAAAAATATTCAAACATAATTTATCTACCTTAAACACCAGCTTCAGTCACATTTTAATCAAGAACAATGCAAAAAAATATCGATACTTTCTTAAGATATATGAAAAAATCTCTTTTGTAAAAGCAGTTCTGCGCATTCCAATCCGTCATTTTATGATTTTCTGGTTGGGTAACTATGATTAAAAAACAAAATTTTTCCATTTCGGTGGAGCTAAGTTATGATGTCGACATTTGTAGCAGTAAAATCTAGGATACTGACGCAGACCAAAATGTACTTAAAAGGTTTTCGTAGATTGCAGTTTGTCTTTCATAAAAAATTGTAAAACAATTTTTGGATTTTATACTTTTCTAGAACTGATAAAACTAAAATATAATCAATTTGCAGAGTCTTGTGTCTAATTTTTTTAAATGTAATCATACTGATGAAACCAATTCTTCAAATATGGTAGTCAAAGTGAATGGTATAGAACCTACAAATTTTATGCCTAAGTCATTAGATGTAGATGTAACATTAGAAGAAAGCATTTTATTTCAAGCATCTAAGTGCTTTAAAAGGGGATGGCTATACGATACAATAGTAGATTCTTTTCTTTATAAACTTATAGAAAATTCAATCCGTTTTATGTTTATTGAGTCCGTATCTTCAGCTGCACTTTCACAAAGCAAAAAAAAATTTTAATTCTTTCAAATTGGTACTGTACTCAAAGCAAACATTTTTTCCCCCTATTAACCTTGATAGTCACTGGGTGTTGTTATTTGCTGATACTGAAAAATATGTATTTGAGTTTTATGAGCCTTTTAACAAAGCTCCTAGTAAAAATTGTTCAGACATAATTAGTGTATGGAGGGAAATATTCAATTCATTCTTTAATTCATCTATAACATTGACATTTTCTCTCCCCCTCACATAAATCAAAATGATGACATGAACTGTGGAGTTTTTATTTGTTATTATGCATGTAAAAAATGTAACAATGTATCCTTGCTAGTTGAATTTGATGTAATAACTTTCAGAAAATTTATGTATGATTGCATCATGGGGTAGTACAAAATATCTCAATTATAAAAATTATAAGATATGTACAATAGTTGATAAGTGATTTTGAAGAGTTGGTTGTCTATAAAAACTGTTCCATATGCATGTACCGTAAAATAAATATTCAGTGTTGAGATAACTATTGCTCATGAACACCTTTTGTGGGAAAATATTTGTAAAAACTTGCAACTACTGTAACTCATTTTTGGTGTGTGGTGTTTTACAGAGATACGTCATATCTATTCTCAAAAAAAAATATTTTGGAAGTTTTTTTACATTTTTTTTTGTGCCCCACTCTCCTTCCTGGTGTGGCTACCTAATATATATAAATTTTTTCAATTTTTTTTAAAAAGAACATGCAAAAAACTCCAAATAGGCAAAATGGTCCGAAATATGCAAAATAAATTCGGGTTTCGTGATGTGTCAGCCACAGCCGATTTGCTCATTTTGCGTGGAATGACCCTACACATAAAAGATACTGAGAATACCATAAAAGGATTTTTTTTTCAGTCTTCAAGAAATATAAAAAATAAATGGTTTACAAGTGTAATGGTTACGTTTCGTGAGCGGCTAGGAGCCCCTATTCAGGGCGTGTTCGTAACACGTTCTCGCCTTTTTTCCGAGGGAGATGTCGGAAAAGAAAGTGTTAGATTCAGATGGGGGCGATCTAACAAGATGCCGTTAAGGCCATCGACCTTCAAGTTGGAGAGGGACGTTTTCTTCCCTGGGTAGAAAAAAATGCGCGGGAGGATTCGGGTAGAAGTGGGGGTTCGCTGCCGTTACTCAAAAGCAATACGTTGTCTTTTTACTTAAAGCTTGTTCTTTACTTGTAAATGCTTATTTTTGATCCCAAAATATAAAAGGTTTTAATCCTTAAAAATTAGTAGTTCCGTTTAATTAATATGGAAGGACTTCACTGAAAGGGACCGTCGTTGTAGTGAAACTTTGTTTTAAAAGCCCTACTTCGGATATATTTACCAGTCATTTTAATTAGCAGTTATATTAGCACAATTCGCCACCTCATTCCATGATCTAAACGTTGGTGGTTACTCATTTTTACTGTTACAATTTGAAATTAACCGATTGTTGCAAAATAACACCAAGAAATTCGCCGAGGTGTGCTAGCGAACGAAATGCGTCTTAACTTACACGCGCTTATAAAGCCTGTTTCTCTACTGGCTCTGTCTACACACACGTGTACGCTTACGTATTTGACGTACAAAATTTAAATTTTTGTCTAGAAGCAGTGGTTTTACATTCAGTTCAGTTCTTTTCATGTAATTCGATAAAATATGCAAATTCTCTTAATTTATTTCACCAGTGTATATTATTTGACCTTCGAATATTTCCGTTCACGGCATTGAGTTTAACTTATCCACTTGGAATCACTGTTGCAGCTACAGACACTTGAGTAACTAATACAGCTCCGGTATCATTTACAAGTTAATTCTGAGAGTAATACAATTGAATATGAGTTACCTGCAGGGACTTGTTTTACGAGCTAATGCAATAAAAACGAGTTACTCCAAAGCGGCGACTACAAGGCATCAAGCAGAATGCTCTGTTATTGGCACTCAACGTAAACTTCTACCTTCAATTTTACCAATTTCTTGCAATTTATAAGAGTTTAACCAATAGAAGTTTAAATTAATGATATTTATACAACAACGAAGATAATATCGTCTGTATGTTATTCTTCAAATTAAGGTAAGTGTGAAACTCAAAATTATCATAGGCTTGAGGCCACAAACTAATCAAGAATTAATTTTTCCTTATTTACCAGTGTGGCGGTACCCAACTGAAAGTTAGAACTGTCTAATATGCAAATCCAATCTTGCACTGTAACCGAGCTCAACAAACTTGATAGATATATGCTGATTTACTTGTTCAATCACTTCTTTCTTTCATTTTTATGTTCGTTCATTGTGCATCACGTTTATACAATAAAAGTGATTTTAGATTTCATTTTAATTTATTTCTTCGTGTAAGGTGGTAACAAGCTGTCGTCGTCCCTACAACCAGTTTTGTGCCAAAAATTTATTGCAACATTATTTAAATGCCAAATACACCTTTTCTCAAAGCAGTTCTACTCACAAATTCTTTAACAAAAGAGTTCAGATTGATTTTTGCAGTGTGGGAGTCATAAATATTAAGGAGTAGGATATGTGTTAACCGTTTTTGAGTCATGTTTGTGCGCAAATACGTTTTCATTCGGTTCGGCTGAAGCTGCAGAAGCAGGACTGCAGGGACGTGCCAACGTTTTGGAGACGGGGGGGGGCGAGCATAGACGGAACAAGGTTTGTTGAATGTGGGGGGGGGGAGTTCTCCCGAAATGTATGAACTGTACCCCCAGTAAAAAGGCTGAACAATCCATCAGGAAAAAATTCAGGACAGTTCACTCTCAGGCAGTTACCCGTATTTACTTCAAATAAGAAAGCCGACAATTTAAAAGACCCTATATTGTAAATACTCAAAATAAAAGCAATGACAGATTTGTTGCGATTTGTTGAATGCCCTTAACTTCAAACGACATTTCCGTCAGTTGGTATGGCGCTTCTTGTCCACTTTGGGACCTAGTGCCATAAAACCCTAACATCCAATCCGTCAGTCGGTCATAAAAATCAATCGTTTTTTTCGAAACTGTCCAAGTGGGCACCCAAAAGAAAGGTGATCGCGGAATCGTTTGCCCGTCAAAGACATGTTCGAGCCCTGAAGGGTCTAGGGGGTGAAGCCACTATACAGCAATTTCTTCGAAAATAGATAGTCATCTCGTGGCATTCAAGTTCGAGCACCACGTGCATTCATTTTGGGAGTAGAACAGAACCACTTTGAAGTCGTAAAAAAAAAAAGCGATAAGCAAGCAATAGAAAGCGATACTGGGCCACTTTACTCCACGCATTCAAAGGAATAATTTAATTTTTTGGTACTTTCAATGGTAAGAAGGTAGTGAAACGAAGAAGTAATTTTTTCTTAGACAGGCGATTTGAAAGGAAAAGTGTTCGTGGGACGTCAAAATACTGAGGGCGCTTGAGTTCAAAGGTGAAAGGGGATGGGAGGATATATTGACCTATTGGAGAAAAGACTGAAAGGAAAGAGGGATGTAAGGGGACTGGTCTCTGTAGAGAATTGTGTTAAGGGGGTTAGCTTTAACTATCGTGACAGGAAATGAAATTAGAAACCAAAGTTGTTTTAACGGCACTGTTTTAATGTTACTTTTAAAGTTAAAATTTTAAAAATGTTCCTTGATTGTGTGGGGGGGCGAAATATACCTTTCGCCCCTTCTCCTCAGTGACAGGGGGGGGGGGCTTAAAACCCCCCTGCCCCCCCTGTTGGCACGTGCCTGAGCAGGAGCAGGAGCAATGGAGATTAATTCAACAAGTTTAGACACTTCATCCATAAGCTCCCTAATTACACTCGACTCTGCCTCCAACTTCTGGCAGATATCAAATGTTGACACAAACTTTTCTTTTATTACACTAGATAACAGAACCAACTGGGGTTCCAATTTTTCCAGATCGAATTCACTTGCATGAACACACAATTTTTCTTGAAAGGAAGTACCTTTTTAAATTTCTTCTTTTGCTGCATCTGTAAGCACTTCTAATTTGACAAGATTCACCATTCCTGGTTGATGGAATCGTTTTTCAATTTTGGTGGTTACTGTGTCAACCACTTCAAACAAGCATTTTCGAAGGCCAACAGTTTTATTGATGTTGGCGGGGGTGAAACTTTCAGAATTGCTGGAGTATTCATACCGACATAGAAGCTTTCTTTTTCGAGATGACTGTGGCAGCTTCAAACCTAAGAGTTCAGCAGATTCTTTTGTTCCTGCACCCAAGTCTTCAAAAAGTAGTGAAAAGTCCTAGATGCTTATTGGTGACACAAGTCCAAGGAATAGTTGTTACAATGAACAAATAATAATTTTGGTTGAACATCTTTAATGAGCTTTTTGACACCATTTAAATGACCACACATATTCCGAGCTCAATTAAATCAGTGTCCTCTAACTTTTTGAAACCGTAAACCAAGTAAACCATCACATCCTCAGTGACATGAAATAAAGTATTAGCCTTAGTATCTTTTATTGAATTGCCCATGAAGTCTTCTCTCACTTCAGATGTGATGGGATTCATCTGAAGTGAGAGAAGACTATATGTGATGGGATTCATCCATTTCAGACGTAAGCTGAATTGCCCCCCCCCTCTTCTGTTGGCGAGTGCCTACGTGCGTGAATCCTTAAATGAACTTAAAAATTGTTTCAGAATTTATTTTAGAAGCTTATGCACCCATGTGGTATGTGGTAAAGTGTTATCGTTCCTGCAAAGAGGTTTGAATGTTTTTAAAGCGATACGTGCATTCTTGTTCCTCAAGTGACAAACTAAAAGATGTTATTCAACCAATCATTCAGCAAAATGTATACTTCCATCACCCCGAGAGTATGCTCCTTAGAATGATCAGTGACGACGGTCACCATATTCCCAAATTGAGACTAAGGAGAATTTTCTGAGTGCTAAGAGGGGGGATCGCGCGCGACTAAAACAAAAACATAATTTTTAAAATTCTAAACTTAAATTTCGATGCAATGAATTTCAACGAACTGAAAAATTGGCAAGACTGATGTATAGCTCACCCATATTTTAACAAGCATTTCAAACGAAGACTCGTGAGAGAAGACTACATGTGCTCACTCATGTAACTACATGTGCTCACTGTGCTACCTGAGCTGTACAGATATTTTCAGTTTCTTTGCTACCCTTGTAATACTTGAGGTTGAAAGATGCGTACAATTGGAATCAGAGGAATAAATAACATTGGTCTAGGAGCACATGATTGCTTCATCAGAGCTAAGATAAATTCACGACGAATTATGCGAAAATTGTGATAATTAGAAACAGTATAAACTAGTTTGTGTTTACTTTAACTTAAGCTTGTGTTTTTAACTTCCGATCGAGCAGGACTTCGATAAGGATATCGAAGTATAATCAGAAAACTATAATAAATATCTCTGTAGAAAGATTGTAAGAAACCCATGCTAAAACATACCTTTGACGCTGAAGACTAGTCAAAACTCCGAAAACTTTTGGAGTACTGAGGAGGGAGCAGTACATCTTCTATTCGAATTAATGAATTTATCGATGCCGTCAAAAAAGGAAGCTAATTTTGCACGCCAGTTGATCGCCTCAATTGAACGCCTCAATTGCACGCCTCAATTGAAAATATTCTTAGATGATTCAAATTTTTCCTTGCCCAAAGCAGATCGTAAATTATTTTTGATTATAGGTAGTTTACTGAATCCTTTCACCAGAAGCCACAGTGATGGGAAGAGAAAACAAAATTCTTAAAGTTATGCAAAGTTCTGGGGGAATAGATTGCAATTTTAATCTATAGATATCATTTAAAGGGAGTGGAAGACCTTTATTTTCTAATTTGGGTTAATGTGAAAAAGTAGCTTCGCGAACGGTCTTGTACATCTGAATTTCATTGATGAAATTGTGGCTTAAATCATCTGGATAGCTTTCAATTAATTTTTTAGGTGCGTTGTTGTCATTAGAATTAGAATTTATTTTTAATATGGCTTCGAATGCATTGCATATGTTTTTTCATTTGCTCATACCTTGATTATAACTGAGAAACTATTTTATTGATTACTATATAAAAAACTGAACTTTTGAATTTTGTTTCTTCGGTTTCTAATACTTTAGGCATTTCTCTTTCCACTTCAAAAGCTTCCTTTTCCGTCCTCTTTTTTTTGGAAAATTCTGCATCTATACCCATAATAGAAGCTGTCTCTTTAGCTCTATTTATACAGACCATTGTTTACTTAAATCTTTATCTATTGTTTCAGTTAACGCTTTAATGTTATTCATTTCGATATCAAGGGAGATATATTATGATTGAAGGGTTAAATTTCTTGTACTAATTTGCTCTAGTATGTCCTTCCAAATATTTAGCTGAATTAAAGTTTCAAATTTTGAAAATAATTGAGGAATCCATTTACTCTTTCGCCGTTTCCTCTTACGATAAACTACTGATTTTTCACACATTGAAGGGCCTTTAAAACGTCAGGTAGTTTTTCAGTTATAGGTTTCACTGCCTCAATTGTTGCACTGCATCTTGTCTCACAAAGACCGTGTAGAGACCTCCCATCAGTGTGTTTTAGAAGCAGTTCCCATGGCCGTTGGCTCGCACTAAAATAAATTGTAAAGCTGGTTTATAAAGTTGAAGAACGTGCTTACTACTTCATTACTCCTTGTGGCCAGGCCCGCCGCTAGCTGTTTGTTTGAACGCCTGTGTGCAATATCGATTATGCCGCCCCCGGTGTGATTGTGACATCATGTCGATTGGATCTCTTCGCAATTCGAATTTGGCCGCATTTGGCAATGACGAGGCCATCACGGCGTTGCTCGTAGTGTTGGTTTACCAAATGGGATTTCGTATCAATCAAAGGGGGTTAGCGAGCAGTGGTCTCACCTGACCCCACGAAAAGAACTGTTACGGGCAACGCAATGCTGGCCAAGCAGTGGCTAGTTACCATATAAATATTGATCTACAGAAATTGAACTCATCTTGAATTTATGCTATCAGCGATAAGTAGGCTTTCCAAGTTTACGAGTAATAATCGACCCACTTTCGACAATTTTGCATAGCCAGTACTGACTACGTGGTCAAACACGAACTTGGCCGGTTTTTTATTTCAAATTTCGTAAATATTTAATTGTATATGTGCTACAAACGGATGATTACTAGGCGCAGCAATTATTATGATAAGCCGATAAATAAACGTAGGTACCAAATTTTTGCACTTATATTTTCACTGACATATGATACATTGAATTATAATCACACTAACCAAGTTAAATTATCCTTAATTATACCTAGACCAACGTCAGACGAAGTATAAACAAAATAATTGCAACTTGATGTGCGAAAGTACTGTTCGAATGCGTGTACAAACTGAGAACGAAGCTCTGTGGGGATTCCTAGCCTTTTCCAGACGGGGAGGTTTCAACCAGATTTCGCTTGAAGACGGGAGAAATGGAAGAATAGATTTCCCCTTTGTTGCGCGCATCCGGTCCTTATCTTTACTATGGTCAGGTCCCCTGCGGTAATTGGAACCGCGGACGGTCCAAATTCCCAGTTCTGAGAAATTTCCGTTTTCATACTACCAATGTAATCTTTCTCAAGAGCGCTGCAACACGTGACAGGTTTTGTAAACCCCTCTCCAAGGACGATGGTTTTATTGTCCTACGGAGGGGCACATCCTGTCAATTTGAATTTGGAGAATGGATACTTTGAATTTTGGAAAGTGATTGCGAAACATAATGGATCAAGAAACTGCTTTACAGCTGAGGCTACTTAATAGTTTTAAAAATTAGTCCACAAATTATTCAGAAATAATTTGCTGCTGACCCAATGACTTTGAATATTACGTGATCGATCGCTAGATTTGCCCCCACCTGGATGTGCGGTCTACGCCCGCTTACGGCGGGCCTGATCTGGACACGGACCATCTGAGTCACCAATCGCTTGACATGGGTGAAAACAAAAGTAGAGAGTGCATCGGGGTTGGTGCACGTTAAATCTGTAGGTGTCAATTGAATGGGAAATATACCGACCCATTTTGATGAAGCCAGTGGCCTCGAATTCAATTTCCGACCCAACCAATTAATCCTACAGACGGTGTTCAGATTCTGCGATTGAAAAGGTTAACATAATGTTCTTCGCACCAAGATTGACTACGTTTCATCAGCATCCCTTTTAGAAAACTAGAGTTTCACTGCATCAGTAACCCTTTGCAGCCATTCCCATGTGTTCTTTTTAAACAATATTTGCTCAATGAGTGTATCATAATTTGTTCAAAGCGTTGATAGACAGGAATGAAAAAGATACCGGCCTCGAATTCGATCCACTAAATAATCCGATGAAGGGGTCTGCGATTGAAAATGAAATTTCAATTGGCTCATTCGATCGACACCCTGAAGTTTTTAACTAAACGTTTTTCTCACACATCAAGCAAACTCAGGCACCGCATGCCCAGGTAGCACAACAACATTGGCCAACATTCTACCAATATTGGCCAATGTTTTGAATGTCTGTGAATGTCGGAATTACGATATCTGTCGACATTGGCAGATATCGTTTAGTTTTATAAAACGAGGCCAAATTCGATGCCACAAATGCTTGGAAGATTGTGGATCCAATTCGTGTAATACAGGAAGATGGGGTCAATTGTGGTGTATTTTTGTGTTATTATGTTCATCAATTACTTAGCTACTCGAATATCAACAAACCTTTTGACACTTCGGAATTCAGAAAATATATTTCTGATATTTTAAGTGGAACAGTTACATTCAAGAAGCTGAAGAAACTAAAATATAATCAATTTTCAGAGTCTTGTGTCTGTAATTTTTTTAAATATAATCATATTGATAAAACCAATGTTTCAAATATGGTAGTTAAAGTGAATGGTACAGAACTTACAAATTTTATGCTAAAGTCATTAGATCTAGATGTAACATTACAAGAAGAAAGCATTTTATTTCAAGCCTCTCGGTGCTTTAAAAGGGGATGGCTATACGACACAATTGTAGATTCTTTTATTTTTAAACTTACAGAAAATTCAAACCGTTTTATGTTTATTGAGTCCGTATCTTCAGCTGCACTTTCACAAAACAAAGAAACATTTAAATTCTTTCAAATTGGTACTGTAGTCAAAGGAAACATTTTTTTCCCTATTAATCTCGATAGTCACTGGGTGATGTTATTTGTTGATACTGAAAAACATGTATTTGAGTTTTACGATCCTTTTAACAAAGCTCCCAGTAAAAATTGTTCAGACTTAATTAGTAAATGGAGGGAAATATTCAATTCATTCTTTAATTCATCTATAACATGGACATTTTCTATCCCCCCTCACATAAATCAAAATGATGATATAAACTGTGGAGTTTTTATTTGTTACTATGCATATAAAAAATTGAACAATGTATCCTTGTTAGATGAATTTGATGTAAAAACTTTCAGAAAGTTTATGTATAATTGCATCATGGGGTAATACAAAGTATCTCAATTATAAAAATTTTAAGATATGTACAATAGTTGATAAGTGATTAGAAGAGTTGGTTGTCTATAAAAATTTCCATATGCATGTACCACTGTATAAATATTCAGTGTTGAGAACATGAACACCTTTTGTAGAAACATATTTGTAAAAACTTACTACTATTACTTATTTTTGGTGTGTGGTGTTTTACAGAGTTACTTCATATCTATTCTCAAAAAAAATATCTGGAAAGTTTTTTGCATTTGTTTTTGTGCTCTACTCTCCACCCTGGCGTGGCTACCTAATATATATATATATATATATATATATATATATATATATATATATATATATATATATATATTAGGTTCAATTTGTTTTTAAAAGAACCTTACTGTGTCTTCAACATTCCAGGGGCAGTGAACAGATCAAGCAGGAGCTCAGCTTAGCAGCCTACCAACCAATGAAAGTCTCAAGAGAAAGAAAAACGACCCCTCCCCTCTTCATTCGATGCTTTACTGATGATGCTTCACTGAGAGCCATAACAAATCTAAGAATATTGAAAATGTTTCTTTAATTAATAAAAAAAATTTGATTTTGTTTATGTGACTTGTGTTTTATTTGTGAATTCTGAGGACTTGAATGCTTATTAATAACGTTTTTGCAATTTTAATGTTTGCTAAAATCAACTTTTATAGATTTTTGAAAATGTTTGTATGTTTTGAAGTAAGGTTAATTTTATGTCTTTAAACTTCAATATCTTGAAATGTGTATTTTTTTCCATGAAAGGAAAATTTTTTCAGTCTTCAAGAAACATAAAAATATTAGTTTACAAGTTTAACATACATTATAACCTATTTTAACGCAAGCATTTCCTATCTGCTGAGAAAAGTTCATTTTAATTGTTAAAAAATATGAAAATGTTAAAAAAAAAAGTTGAAAAATAATTCTACAAATTTTAAGTTTTTTGAGAGGACCTGACACCTTAAAAATTATTTTTTTAATGACAACACTTTGGACAAACTTTTTGCAGTTTCGTATACCAGAGAATTGTACATAAAAGTTTAAACTATCAATTTTCTTCAAAATGTGTTAAAACATTTTAAATTAAAAAAAGGGTTGAAAAATTCAAGAAATTTAAAAGTGTATCTTCTTTTTTAATTTTTATGATATATATAAGCTTGAATTTTTTTTTATAGTATTCCGTTAACTATCTATATATATAAAACACTAACGTACGTGGACCCGAAATCGACGTTATTTGTGTATCGTCGAATGGCAACAATCAACGTAAATAAAATAACCCAGATATTTTGAATACTTACTGTTTTCAAATAGCCGAGGTCAATTTCTATCCAAAATAAGGAATTAAATTGTAATATTTATGTTTGAACTGACTTTTTATTTCTTCCTTTGATGCAAAAGTAATTTAAACGTAATTTTGCTACCCGGTATCTGGCCACGTCAGAATTAATGTTTACTTTTTTAATTTGATTTAGAATTCCGTGTTTGGGTATTTGAGTTGATTTTAATGATATGTCTATTTCCTGCAAAACATCACTAGACATGGATAATTTTGTAGCGGTATATGTATATTTCGACCAACTTTCCTTAAATATTTGATTGAATACGCAATGACATAAAAATAAATAAAATATACAAATCAAAGCATGTTTAATTACGGTGTGTAAAAAAGTTTAAAAAAAAAGCACTATTACACACCGCCGAGCGCTAGCCGGCGCAGACCGGCTAGTAATCTAATATTACAGGTATGGAATTGAAGATACATTGAATAGATCTTGAGGTAAAAAATAAAACTGAAACACTACGTAAAATATTAAAAAAAACCGTCGCTTTATTATTTAATTAAGCGCACATTTATTAGTAAAAATAATTATACTCATAATAACTAAAAATGCATACCTGTATTTCTATATATCATGTAAAAAAATTTGATAGGAAATTAACAAAGCCTTGGCATTTGGAATTTAAATATATATACAAAAAATAAAGTAGGAGAGAAAGCAGTTCAAATTATTGAAATTATAAATTTAAAAAAATGAGCTACTTTCTACATATAAGTGAAGTTTTGAACTTCCGTGGATCATAAGTGCCTTCCTTTTTTTAAGAGCCATTTCCTTTGTTCTGATTGCTGTTTTCACTAATTTTTGAACGTTTGAAATTTGGCACTTAAATTGTTCCTTCGCTGATAGTTCTTTCAAACATCGATCATCTGTCCACGTATAAAAAAACTTCAAGTCATTCCACGTGAAATGAGCAAAAAGCGGGAAAAACCTGTGGCCGTATGGTAATGGATTTTCATAAAATTCGGTACAGGGGTTTAGTTTATGCATAAATAACGATATCCAAAAAATTTAGGTTCAAAATTAAATATTTTCAAAGTTTGAAGCATTTTAAGGACTTGCAACTTTGATGAGCTGTGTGAGATCGCTTAATGTTGCATGTTTGAAGTTCTGTTTCTCAAAAACTACTTAACGTAGACAAACTTGTTTTACATCTCTATAATCTGTACAAAATTGTCTTTTTTTCACTTTGTCAACAACAATTTTAAACATCATATTTAATCCAAAATTTTGTTTCAAAAAATGGAAAAGTGTTATTTTTGACAGAATTTTAAGCATTTCTTTGGGCTAAATAAATGTTACGACATTTTTAAAATTCATGCCAGTTACAGTGCTAGGTATGATAATATCACTGATAAAGTTTGGAAGTCGCATTTTAATTCGTTCATCTTCAAAATAGCTAACGAAAGTAACAAAATGACAATTACCTACTATAAATATATATGAAAAATCAAATGAAGGACAGCTCTGATAAAATCGACACTTGACAAGAATACAGTTTAATATGTTTATTACTTGAAAAAAAAAATCGGGATTGTAGTCAAGTCCTAAAGCAACAAACCGACCAACCGGTATAGTGGTTAAGGAGTTAGCCTCTAGATCGGAAGGTTTCTGGATCGAATCCGGGTCCGGTGTTTGTAATCGTATGGTGTAGAGGCGCCTGGTGCACCTTAAATCTGTCGTGGCCAAAAGTCCTCACGTTGAGTTAGTGTGGAAGTTTGGAGAGTGGAGTGCCAGCTCAGGTATTGATTCGTCATCTGACCGTGATTCAAAATTACGAGGTGTTGTCCTCGAATCTTTCCCTTAAGGGATTGATCCCGGACCGTCGTCAATAGCCCGTTGCGTTGCTCTAGTACGATGTTAACTAATAATTACCAACTACCTAAAGCAACAATAATAAAATCAAAATCGCAGCATTTGCTTCCCAGGATGCGCGGGGATGGATATGAGTAGAAGTGGGGGTTCGCTGCCGTTACTTAAAAGCAATACGTTGTCTTTTTCACTTAAAGCATGTACTTAACTTGTAAATACTCATTTTTGATCCCAAAATATAAAAGGTTTTAAACCTTAAAAATTAGTAGTTCCTTTTAATTAAGATGGAAGGACTTCACTGAAAGGGACCGTTGTTATAGTGAAACTTTGTTTTTAAGGCCTCACTTCGTATATATTTACCGGTCATTTATATTAGCTGTTAGTTAGAACGCACTACAATCAGTGTGTATTCTTATGTACCAGCCTTGTTGGGCTTGAGCCTGTCGCTGGTCGTCAATATTTGTATTTGTATATATAGAGAGAGATACGGGAAATATATATAGTATGTTAATTTTTTGTACAAATTTCGATCGTAGTGAAAAAAAATCTTTATTTCTTGAGCAAGGTTCAAGGAAAAGAAGCAGATCAAATTGGGGTCAGATGGTGTTCTAAAATGCGTTGTTTTTAGATAGTTAACTAGGTAAGTAGGTTGTTAATTAACATCGCAATGGAGGCAACACGGCAGGTTATTGGCAACGTAGCATAACAATTTTCCCCTAATTTTATCAAAACTTTGGCCAATTTGTTTTTTAATCATAAGTTACGATGCTCTGCAGTGCAAAGTTCCCAAATTACCAAAAACACTTTTTAAATAACACATCTTCTATGTCAATGAAAAAATATTTAACTTCGAAAGTTATCGACAGAATTTCAAATTCTGAAAGTATGCCTTGGTTTTAAATAAATAAAGTTAATATGTGGATGCATATGTGGGAGGCGGAAGGTAGAATGCGTATTAGGTGGGCCGAAAAAAAATTTCAAGTCGTAATACCGCGGAAAAGTTGCGAATTCGGGAGACTAAAAAGGGGTTAAAAATTAAATAAAATCGGTTTATATCTTCCATCGCCCCGAGAGTATTCTCCTTACAATGATCAGTGACGACGGTCACAATATTCACATATTGAGACTAAGGATAATTCTGAGTGCTAAGAGGGATTATAACTAAAGCAAAAACATAATTTTTAAAATTCTAAACACATAAATTTCGATGCAATCAATTTCACCGAACTGAAAAATTGGAAACACTGATGTAGCTCATAAATATTTTAACAAGCATTTCAAACGAATTACACTTATTCTTTGCAAAATAGTATTCCTAATAATTGTCATTAGAGGAGTTTCATATTTGTCTATTTCTTAAGAAGTTGCCTCCACTATGGTAACTTTCTTTTCTTCTTCTGAAATACAAATTTCAGTTAAAGCCTGTTTAACATGGGTGAAACCAAGTTTTATTGCTAATACAGCATCTGTTCTTGCTTACCATCTTGTATTAGAAACTCTTTTCACTGCATTTAAAGATGCACACTTGTAAAGACGCTGTCACAAGTTTCCTCGAACCCTAATGAAAATACATTTTATGGGCCCCGTGGTATTCCGGGGCCCTCTCTGCTTAAGAGTCATTGACATGAGGTACAAAACAGCAGATTTTTTTGTTTCTCGAAGGCTTCAAATCAGCAACTGTTAGAACGTTCTGTATCACTCACGGAAATCGCGTAATCCCTTACTTTTTCCAAAACCAACCCCTCTCTCGCTGCGGTGTGGTTTCCCTTTCAACTGTCCCATAACTCTTAGCTCCCCATAAGAAAATAACGGGTTTCCGGAGGACTTAGGCCGAAGGCCTTCTCTCTATCTCCTTCTGAATGTTTAATAGGACTGAGCGGAATTTTAGTTTCACTTGGCAATCTGATATGCCCAAAGTCAAGGGTGCCGCGGAGGGGTCTTCCTCCACAAAGAATAAGAAGAGCGGAATTTTAGTTCGGCGTTAAAGATAGACGGTGGGAAACTGTAGCGTCCAGTGAAACCAGCTGGGGTGAGGACCCAAGAAGTGACCCTAGCTCACCCCATCTTCACAACAGGGAGAAGGGCGACGACGGATGTGCAAAAGAGAAAAAGTCACGAGTTCATGAGATCTATTATTTTGCCCCTAAAAGTTTGAAAACGTTGAAAAATTCCATGAGGTTAACCAGATTATGGTATGATTTTGCTTTGAATGTATTTTTTTTTGCATAATTGAAAAAAATCTAATTAGTGCACTGCTACAATTTTGCTGAACTAAGACATTTCAATAATTTGATAATGGTATTCAACTAGTTACCACCGTCCCAGCCTAAGCCATTCGCTGTATCGCCACGTAATTTTGAACCACGGTCAGATGACGAGGCAGCATCTGAGCTGGCACCCCACTCTCCAAACTTCTACACCAATCCAAACTGAGGTCTTTTTGGCCATTACAGATTTAAGGTGCACCAGCCGCCTCTACACCATACACTTACAAATATCCATGCCCTGGCCCGGTTTTGAATCAGGAACCTTCCAATAATTTGATAATATTCAACCAGTTACCACCTTCCCAGCCTAAGCCATTCGGTGTATCGCCATGTAATTTTAAACCACGGTCAGATGATGAGGCAACATCTGAGCTGGCACCTCACTCTCCAAACTTCCACACCAACCCAACGTGAGGACTTTCGGCCACGACAGATTTAAGGTACACCAACCGCCTCTACACCATACGCTTACAAATATCCATGCCCTGACCGGATTTCGAATCAGGAACCTTCCAATAATTTGATAATATAATAACTTTATTTTAAAAAGGAAGAAGAATAAAAGTGTATTAAAGCTCAGTCAGGGGTTACATGAACAAGAAAAGTTGAAACTCCTGCAAAAGCTTTTTATCAGAAAAAATTATTATTGATTATTGTTTTATCACCTTTCTTTTACTGAACTTGGTTTTAAATTTATAATATCTAACTTTACTGTAAATATCATTACTGAGGGCAGAAAAGGGGCGGCAAGTTTCCAGTAGCCCAGGGGTGGCTAACCTTTTACATACCACACGCCAATTTTTTTCACATACGAATTCATATGCGTCTTACAACTCGAGCACCTTTTGTACTGTCTTAAGTTTTCATGGTCCAGGCATATTCTTAATAACCTTTTTAATAAAGGTATGCTTATACACATAATTAACATATTAAAATGAATTAATTATTGCATGTAAAACAATATCTATTACATCACATAAACATTACTTTCCATTAATGACACTTTTGAGACTGGGTTTCGCTAGTCTGAATGTTTGGTGTTAAAAATTTGGCACTGAGAACAGCAGAGAATTTTTTAAATTGAATCAGTCAATCGTGACCTTTGTTTTGCTTTTCATGAATGTTCATGAATGTAAATTTCATTAATGAAAATACTAGTTCACATCTGTATGTCGTTCCTAATAATAACAGCACAATAATTATAGAAAAAGTCCACATTAAGATGGACAGAGAGGTTTTCTTGCCTTTTTGTTAACCTCTACTTGTTCCTTTAAATACCTTTTTGTCTGCCAGACACGAAAGCATACATTTAAACTTTTTCAATTTGTCGGAACCAAATTGTTCTAGAATCAAAAGGAAATATCTGGAATACAATGTTGTCACAAAGGAAATCAAAACACGTATATGCCTTTGGATCTTCTTAATTACAGGCTTATTAGAAGAGTACTTTTCTTTTGTGAATATTAAGAGGTTCTTTTTTTCTATTTAAGTTTAGCTTTCTATTTAACCTTAGTTTATTTTATTTCAAAATGTTTACTATTTAAACTATGAAGTGAGGGCATCCATGCTAGTTTTTAACACGCTGAAAACAAATTTTAAAGTGTTGATTACCCTCTTGAAAGGCATCAGTTCAAACCTCCGTAACCTTCCAACTGTGAAGAATCAGTGTCAAAATTAGCCAAAAAAATGCTTTGAAATTCAACCTCTGCCTGTTTTTAGTGAGTAGAAAGAAATATTTGTTATAGTCAAGTGTTATTCTACTATAGATGCGAACTCCTAGCGTCCTGAGCTCCTTGTATTCCCACAAACGTGAGAGGTAAATATTTCCAATGAGAAATTAGGTAAATTGTTAAAAGAGCATTTACACCAAGCGTGCCATAGGAGTCTGATATCCTTGAAAGTTTTTATGGTAGACCCAGGAACCTCAAACATAAGGGGTAAATATAACGAACAATAGAAATAACCAAATATGCAAAATGATTCGATCTCTCTTAATAGACTACTTTACCAGAAGAGATGTACAGTTCTAGGGAACAGAACACCTTGCGTTCTACCTGTCGCACCCCGGCAAGAAAAGTGATACAAGTCAAAAAATAAAAATCTTGATGTTATGTCATTCAAAAATATGTATGAGGTGCCCCAGCGTGTTATATTACGATTCTATAGAATATAATAGAAGTTACCACCATAAATACTTACCTAAAGCTTTAAAGAAGTCTATATTATTTCAATATAAATTTTATAGTATCCTTTAAGTTGATGTTTCTCAAATTCTGCAATTTTGAGCTGCGTCACTTTTCTTGCCGGGGTGCGATATGTTTGTTTGAGTCCTGGTCTCTCTCTAATATTCGACAAATACACTGACAATATTCATAATTGCTTTTCAAAAAATGAATAGTTCTGAAATACCCTTGTATATAAAGTGATGTTCGTTTTATATCTCTCAATAATTTTTAAAAGTTGGCACCACTACATCCCAATTTATACTACCATCTCTACTAGGGAATCCAATTATTTTCAGATAAAAAAGGTCATTCTTCAGGTGTTCCTGAGTAGGAGCAAATTTTTAACCTTTTTGAATAAATTAACATGCATTCTGTTCCAGGATATTTCATTCTAATACTATTAATATTCAATTAAAAAAAAACAGGTTTAGAAGTTTGATTTCAATTAGTGTTCTTTTAAATTTAAGTCATGATTGAAATTGGCATACCCTGTTTTCAATATAATTTTGGGGTAAACTAAGTACAAGCATATTTTTTAACTTATTTGAATAAAATAAGATGCATCTTGTTCAGTTATTTCATTTTCAAAATCTTTAAACATTACAGTAAGAAAAAAATTAATTTAAAATTTTGATTAAAAACAATTTGATTTATCAAATCATAATTTTTTCATATCAAATACAAAAATTTATTTATGAACAAGGTAGGTAGGTAGTTGATTAAACGTCACACTAGAACAACTCAATAGGCTATAGATAAATGAACTAAATTCACAAAATCAGAAAAAAATCTATAACAAATGCAAAAAAAAAAACCTGAAACATATATAAATACAAATAAAATTGTTTTCTTCAAAAATGTTTTTGATTTCCAGAATCAAAAGTCGTCCTTCCAACCGCTCAATACATCAGCCTTATTGGAAATTAATTATCTTCGACTTTATTTCTCTTTTCCGCTCATTCCGGAAGATGGACACACCGGCTAATATAAGGAACAATCTTTCAAAAGATTCGAAATCTTAAAGAATCGATTTTCACACTTGTTACTCGGTGCACCGAGATTTTGGCGTCTATGGTACTAATGTTTTACTTATTTATCGCTTTTCTCCAATTTAACACGCCAAGCCCTTTCTCGCCAAATCGTGCACCCAAAAATTTTGTGAGGACGGGGGAGGGAGTAGGTAACATTGTACTGAAATGCCACCGGTCCCATTTCTTAAGGGGTATCTTGTGCATTGTAATTGGTTCTTCAATGTCGAAGCCCATTGGCTAAATGAAATCGAAAGCAGGCTTGTTTCGCCAAAACAGGATTCAAGTTCATATTCCAAACAAACAAATAAAGCGTTAAATTCAAAATCTGGTTGTCAATGTAAGGTAAGCATGTAACTGTCAAAAGCAAACTTGAAACTTTTTATTTGTCCCGATGGTGAAAGAAGAACGTGCATGCACATTTTACATAAACTCAACACGCATAATAACTTTGCATGGCGTATGTTTTAAAAAGGCAAACGAAACAAAAAGGTACGTATAGGCATTGCTAACTATGTTATTTGAATATCTGATTTATTTATCCTAAGCAAATATACCGATTGTTAAAACTTTTCGTGAAGTTCTAGTTATAGGGTTTAGGGGTCAACTTGGAGACATTCGGTTTCTGATTGCCATTGTGTGTACTATTAATAATCTAAAATACCAAGCACTGCTATTTTTCCGAAAGATTAATCGGAGCACAAGAATCATGACTACTATTTTATAGCCCATAGAGTTGTGGTTTAAAAGATTAAATTTGCCGAGATAAACTTTTACGAAGCTTTCACACTTTACCACTAATTCTTTAGGTACCTCCATAAAAATTGTTTCATGCAGTTCACCATTCGAAAAGGAGTTTTGGCATCTGATGCAAAGATTTTTAGTTATTTTTGAACAAGAATAAGTTAAGTGAGAACATGTTGATTACTGGTGCATAGGTCTCAAAGTAATCAATATCTTGTTCTTATAGAAAATTACTAGCAAAATACAAGTCATGCTTTATAGGTGCTACCATCCCATTTTTCTTCAACCACTTGCAGGATGTTGTTTTTGCCTTTTGACAGTTCCATCAACTCTCTAGATTTTATTATCTGACTGGTTCAAAATTTTGTGGTATTGTCCTTGGATCTTTCCTTTTAAGATTGATCCTGAACTATTGCCAATAGCCTGTTGTTTTGTTCCAGTGCGACGTTGATTAAGTACCAACAATCAACCTAGATTTTAATCCTTTTTATTGAATCTATTTCTTCATCTGTGTTGCTTTCTCTAACAAGCTTGCTCTTTTATTGGTTTTTTAAGTCTTCATAAGATATTGATGTTAAGCTAGCTGTTAGAGCTTCATATACAGGGTGTCCCGGAACTTCTTGTAGAAACTTAGAGGGGAAGTAGAGAACATCATTAGGAACGATAATTACAAAGAAAATTATGGGTGGAAACGTCACCCTCACGTGATAAAGAGACACAGACACAATAAGGCCACAACACAGAATGTAGTGTAAAACGCTTTATTACACAACAAAAGAGTACAATGTATGACTTACAAGTAGAGTTTTTCCATTTAGTAGTAGAGTAGACCATTTCAGAGTTTACGGGCATGTCATACACAATGCTCTTCATAGCACCCCAGAGAAAATAATCAAGATGAGATAAATCAGGTGATCTGCGAGGCCAAGCTAGTACATGATACAGTGGTACTGTGATTTCGGTCCACAGCATGTAACAGACCATCTTCGTATATGGGTGTTGTGCTGTTCGCAGACGCCCAGTACCCTGCATCCTGGTTGTGAAGGATCCACATTCTTCAAGGTTCTGATGTACCTGAGCGAACATTTGATGATTTGGTTGGTGCGTCGTTGGATATCTTTCCCGATACAACCGAACAGCAGCACGTTTATTTCCGTCAGCTAGTTCGTAGATAAAGTGGATGTCCGTCAACTCATCGTTTGTGTAACGATTTATGTTAATCGCATTCAGTCGGCGTCTACAATGCCACCTGCCAATTAACTGAGAAGCCACCTGTGCCGACCTTGAGAGCTCGCGTACAGCAACACCTATCGATTTCCGCCCATGCTTTCCTATGCAATTATGGTTCCTAACGATGTTCTCAACCTCCCCTCCAAGTTTGTACACAAAGTTCCAGGGCACCCTGTAGAAGGTAATCTTTTAACTGAGAAGTTGTTTTGATATTTGTCTCATGACCTATCAACTTCATTTCACAGAGATATTCTCCAAACTATCTGCATCATTTCTATTATTAAGTTACCCTGAGGCAAAATCAAGTGTTTTTTCAGGGAAAAATCCATCCAAAAATTTATGTAAAAACATTTGATTTATTAAAAACACATAACACAAGCAAATATACATGGCTGGTTACCGGATCAATAGTAAAGTGCATCCTTACTCTCTCTCTCCTATATTCTATGTTTATTAATATGTTCTCTTAATCTAATCTCTCCCTCAGGAAGGGGAAACAATTTCCCCTTTGAGGAGTTTCATCCTTAGCTGGAACAGTCCTTTACTTATACTCCTTTACATTTTACAGTTTTTACTTTATTTTCATATTGTTCAAGAAACCACCACGTTTTGCAGTTGAATTGAAAAGAACCCCATATTAGACTACCCCCACATAGATAATTTTTTAAAGAGCTTTTTCCATTTCCTATCAGAAATTAGCATAGTATAAGCATGATGTCTAAATACCCTGATATCAAAATGGGATGGGATGTAGTATCCGATACGTTACAACTTTCGAGCGATGTATTGCCAATTGTGGTAACCTTCCCGTTTTCTCGCTTTTCTTAGTTTTAAGGCAACCCTAGATATTTTCTCCTGACGATAATAAACGGGTCTCATGATTGGTTAAGGAAGAAAATACGCTTTTCCACTTTTATTTTTAATGTAGAACGGAATTAAAATTTAGACAGTCTTTGAAATTGTTGGGTGCATATGAATTTTGCTCTTGATTTATAAAATCGACTTGTTTTATTAATTTTCAAAATTTTTAGGATAAGTTTGGAAAGCAGATTGTAAGTTACAATTTTTTAAATTTGTCACTTTATTTAAATTTTAATTAAAATTTCGAAAAAAAATTTGGATTAAATTTGATTTTTAAAATTGCAGATTGGAATTTAGAATTTTTTTCCTCTTTTGGTTGCTCATTTCCCCTTAGTTGATTTGATATAGCAGTGGATAGTTTTATTGAACGTTAGAAAATGTTTTTTTTTTTTTTTTGCAAACATGTAGTAGCTTGATTGGGAAGAAGGTGAAATGTCTTTCATGTGAGAATGATATGATTTTAACATTGAGAAAGGATGCTGGTGATAGGTAGGAGTGGAAATGTAGAAAGATAGGACAAAAATTTGACAAAAGAAAGTATAACAAGAGTAAGAAATTGGAGGGTAAATGGGTGTTTGGAGGACTTGAACGAGGGACGGATAAATGTTTTATGGTTGAGGTGAAAAATAGGAACCAGAAAGTTTTGGCTGAGGTAATTCAGAGCTGAATTTTGCAAGGAACTACAAAAATTTCTGACTATTGGAAGTCATATGCTGGTATCAATACCCGAAGGACAAAGAGTTCAAGGGTTATCGATTCGAGCATATGACTGTTAACCATAGTCAGAATTTCAAGGACCCGGCTGTGAGGGTAAGTTTGATTTTTGTTTAGCTTTTGGTTATATTACAAACATTGGACTATGCTTGGGTGGGCACCCAATACGGTGACTTATACGCATGGAAGCCAACGGTGAAAGGTCCTCGCCGGCCCCGGAGGGGCGGCGAGGTAGCCGGCAGGCGGGGATCGCGCGTTATACGCTGTGACTTATCTACAAACAAATTTCTCCCGGTATACTGGTTTAAACGCATTGAAACCTTAAGCGCAATACGCTTTGACTTCTCTAAAAAACAATTTCCTCTTGTAAAGTCGTTACAATAAAAATATTTGTCTTGCTTTTCCATATATGGCTCTATAACCTGGAATATCCCCATTGAGTTGCTCACATAATGCTTATTGCTAGAAAAATTGTGAAAAAATATTTTTTCACACTTATGGATAGCAGAAGAATTTTTAGATTTTTGGTTTCTCATCAAAAACCTTTGTGTGGATTATGATCACAGAAAAGAACTACCTTATTAAAAAAAGATTTCTTGTTTTGAATTTTCTATGCATTGCAAAGTTTCCAATTCAAAATTGATGAAAATCCGGACGTTTTAAAAAAATCACGGTTTTTTTATTATTATTATTATTTTTAACAATTATAATTTTTTTTTTTTTTTATTTAATATATTTTTTTTTAAGTGACAAAACTAGGATGAAATTGACGCAAAATTGCGCACATGTTCGGAGAAAACCAGACTGAAATATTAGAAAATTTTCAAGTGAAATTTATATTGCTTTTTTCTTAATTTTTAAACAAATTATTATTATTTATGCACTGTATGCAAAGGTTCACGTTGTATATGGCGGCCATCTTGGAATTGCTTACATCGGCCGCCATCTTGATTTGGCGTAAACAATCGCTTTGGCGGCCTAACGTTGCGGATGCTACCACTCCACCTCAAAATGAAGTGAAATCTTGTGCTTGAGTTCAAGGTATTTGCAATTCTTGATACTTTGACTGAGAATTTTGTTATTCAGAAAAGCAGCAGTTTGCACAGCATAATCCCAGAAAAAAAATTGAGTAGTTGTGTGGATTTATCTAAATGCTAGCATTGCTATAACAGTGAGCAAGTTCACCTGAAACATAATCCTTAGCAATGTTATTTAATTTTACAAATGTCTGTATTTTGCTGCAATGAATTTTAAGATTTAACCCTCTAACGTCCAAGACGCCCGAAACGGCTTCACATGCAAAAGCCCAGCACCCGCCCGAACCGGCTGAAGTCATTAAAGCTACTGACTATCCCCCTAACCCAGAGAAGGGCAATCCGTCATTCCCTCACTACAATGCTCCCTCCTTTCGCCTGAAGCAGTAGGGTAGTTTCCTTTAATGACAAACAACAAGTTAGGGATTGGCTTTTAACTGCGCCCTTTCACATACTTCTTCCAAGCTAGGCTTCGGATCGGACAGTTTTGTGCGGCTATTGAATAGAGAATTTGGTTTCTTCACTATCGAACTGGCTCGTTATAGGAAAACATTGTCGAAAGAAGAAATGGAAAGAATTATTTTCAATGATACAGATGAGTCGGATTTAAATTCAAGCGACGAAGACGATCTAACAAAATATGATTTGGAGAATTCAATCCAAGAGGATAGTGTTTCCGATAATGACAGTGACGTAGATGAAGTCCCGGAAATTGAAAGAAACTATGATATTTTTTGAATGGGAATCGAACAATATACGGAACGATGATATATCCATTCCAAACTTTAATTCGCATGCTAGTCCTGTTCATGACTTGCCGCCTGGGTCTTCACCATTAGACTATTTGAAACTATTTCTGACGGATTCGAGAAATCACATATTTTCACGGTAATTAATATCAGAGTTATTTTCAAATCTACAATTTGGAAATGTAATTTTCTTGTATAGCATGTTAATAATTTTACTTAAAAAATGAAGCATTTTAGGAACATAATTATGTTAATGCTATTCCTTTAGCATAGGTTTCTCGGTCAAATTAATAATTCCTCTTTATGAACTGAGAATATCTTATAAAATGAGTATATTTATGAAACATAAAATTATCATTTTCGCCCCTTATAAAAAGTTCTTACTACGAGTTCTAATTTGGTTTGCTTCAAAAACCAACACCACGGCCACTGCGTGGCCAGCACGACTTTTCTTTTAGTGGGGTTTGGCCATCACGAGGTTGCCCGTGAGTTCTTTTCATGGTGACGCATATCTGTTGCAAAAATATTAATATTTAATTGAAAAATATTTATTAAAAAAATCAACAACAATAATTCAATTCTAAACATGAATAATTCAATTTTATTAAATTAATTTTAAAATGTTCTAGATTAAATTTTAAAATTCGCCTTCATACAAAAATCGCAAAACATTCGGGCTTCCCTGTGTGCCAAATGTCATTCTTATAAGTGCCATAGATTCGTCAGGATAGTCCACGCACGCAGACAAACGTTTACTTTTATAATCGTAAAGATGAGTACTTTCAAATAAAATTTTACTCACAAATATATAATAATTAATATGACTACGCTGGATAGGAGAATTTTTAATAAAACTAATTTGATTTTTATACGAATAGCAAAATTACAATTATAACGCTAAATGTTCTACCGAAAAACATTTTTAATATACATAGGACTTAACAGACTTGAAAACGCTTTTTAATCACATGCTTGCTTATATATTAGAAGTAGCAGTCAAGTATTAGAAAATATATTAATTAATTTTTTTTTCTTTAAAAATGTGTTAGTCTAATCAAAGATTGAGGAATATATTATTTAGGAAAACCATATTTAAGTATAAAGAATTAACAAGTGATAAGAAATAAACTGTAGTGAATTATTTTTCGCTATATTTTCTTCACAACTAATAAAATGTGCGATAGATACATATAAGTAACTAATGTCCAACACCCAATGCGACTTACAAGTTGAAACAAGCACTTCATATACACCTCCTTACAAAGCACAGGACGTCCCGTGCACTAAGAAAGTACCTAGATGACCATAGATGATGTGTAAAGGGGGAAGAAATCATTTGATTTTCCTAATGGTTTCTCGGCCGTTCTGGGTTTTTGAAGACATCGTCTTGAGACCCGTGTGGCCGTTAGAGGGTTAAACATTACTTTTGAAAAATGCACTTCCAGCATCTTGAGTAACCACTTTTGTCATAAAATACTTTCCCTTGTACTAGTTGGAGGGTTGATAGAACCACATACATGTACATGACTTATCATTTTCATTTGTATATTCTCATGCTTTTGATGATCTTTTCCAATTGCTTCACTAGGCTCTTTTGTTAAAATACATTCTTTACTAAATAATTTAGATGTTAGAATTCTTGATGAACCTCATGTCATGAATACTCCATTTGGTGAAAGGTTTGTGATCATGCTTAGGAAGATGTACTGCAGCTGTTAGAGGTGAAAGTTCACTCTCATACTGCCTTTTGTCTTTCAGTTTAGCAATTACAAAATGCTCATATTTTCCTATTATAGCATAGTCTTTGAATATAACAGTGGCAGCTGTATGTTTTCACAGATGTAAATTCTCTGTTCAGATGTGTGCAATTTATACATTTGTGCAAGTAATTTCACTCTTGCAGTGTTTTTTTTATTCCTGTTCTATTTAAACTTTTTGTAGCTCTTCTAATGAATGATTTGAATTCCTCAAATGGGACACACTCTCAATCCTCTGGTATGTGTGATGCTCCCGAATCAAAATACTTTACAAATTACAATACTTAGTTAAATGACTTTTCCTTTTACGTAGATAACAGACAGTACTGTGTTTCAATGTATAAATAATGTTATCATGTACCCTGGAACAATCAATGCATTTTTTCTACCTTCTGAATTTATTATCTAGTATTAGTGCCTCAGATTCAAAAGTCTTGGAGTAAGAAAGTTCAAATTAAAATTTTCATTAGGTAAATTCTGAAGCCTTGATAACAGATTCAGAGAGATGGACAGGTAAACAACAACATCCATACCTTTGAGTTCTACACTAGAAAGTCGTTCATCATTAACATCACCTAAGAGATTGTCAATGTGTATTGACGTAGTTGAAGTTGTATAGCAGTCCCATCTTCTCATAATTGCAAGTTTTTGTGTGCCCAAATTTGATTTACTTCACTTGTTTGGAACGATCAAGCCGACAAGAAAGTGGAATCGACACAAAGATATAGAACCAATTGGAATTGCCAAGATAACTTCTTAACGATCCTCTTCCAACTACCAGCCAGTTCAATCAGTTGGAATATTACTATCACAATCAACTACACACAATATTACTATCACTTACCTAGCAATCTTAATCAGTCAGCAATCTGGAGAATCTCGTACTAAGATGCTGATGTTTAATTTGACTATCTGTTTTATTGTAAATACATTAAGGGACATTAATTTTATATAATTTGAACAAAAATAAACAAGTTAACCTTATACAGAACGATGATATCCAAAAGATTATTTATGATTTCTCCGATGCTGATAAAAATTAAATGGCCAATAAATGTACTCCAGGATTTCTTTTTTATTTGAATGACTGAAGCTGCCCAAACAAGCTGGTCTCAAGCCAGAGATTTTACCATATCAGATACATGTCAGTCAATTTTATTCCATACATTTTGAATTGTTTAAAGCAGGGGTGGGAAACCTGCAGCCATAAGGCCACGTGTAGCTTAGGTCCTTAAGTGCAACTTTTTGACAGAATCCAAATTTTACTGAACAAAATATTTTTTTTTTCTTGAACTAGGGGGCTTTGCCCCCTGCTTGCTTACGCTCGCCAACCAACGGGGATTGCTACGCAAACCAACACTCATTTTGTAGAGTTAATCTCCTGTGACGGCGAAACTATCTTACTAATTTGGTCCATGACGTCACAGCGAGGGCTTAGCCCCCTGCTCGTTATCGTTTGCATAACCCCGGTGATTGCTACGCAACCCCGTTTGTATCGCTTCGTAAACCAAGACTCCTTTCGCAAGTGATTTCCATTTTTTTACTTTAACACTTAATGCACCCCAAGCTAATAACCGCATCAGTAAAAACCTTCTCCATAAAAGGTGAAAATTAGCAGTCGCCACGTGTCGACTATATGTTTGAAAGTGGAGACTGAAACATTTTGCTACAGTCGCCATATTTCTTAAAAACATTAGTTTATATGGCCGAACGTCCAATTTACGTTTTTCTTCTTCTGAGGACGGTAAAAAAATTAATTAAGAAAGAAAAAGCACGGGAACATAAACATATAAAATAGTATTTGGAATTTGCAGACGCTTGGAGAGGGAAAACCCAAAGCAAACTAGGCAAAGAAGGCTGCAGATTTGAAGATTAGTACTTATCTGTGCTCGTGACCTGGGGTATTTCTGTTGTGCTGGTATTTCGGGGGGGGGGGGGGGGGAGAAAATCTATTTTGATATTGTATACATATAGTGGCCACTTATAAAATATCTTAATTTTCACCTTTATTCTCCATCTTGTTCCCTATACAATTTTAAATAAACCGTGTTAATCTCGTAATTTCCGATCTGTACTTTCTCAGTAAAAAAAAACTTGTTGATAAATATGATATCTGGGAAACCTGTTAGTCCTAAAATGTTACCTTAATTTCCGTAAAGATGAATGAATACTCGCTTCTCGATCTAAAAAATACGAAATTTGTTGATTGCATCGATTTTATTTATGAACCAATTTAAAAAAATAATTTTGCCGTAAGAAAGAGTGTATTCTGAGCTTTCACATGGTATTTTCAAATTTTAAAACTAACAGTATTAAGCTATAGATATGACAGATTTGTTTTATTTCGGAAATTACGATCTAAAAGTTCCTAAAATTGTGTGACCAACTTTTAATTCCATTGACTTTATTTATTAACCAATTTAAAAAATAATTGTAACACAAGAAAGAGTACAATCTAAGGTATTTAGTGTTGTTTTCAAATTTAAAAAATAATAGTATTAAGCTGTAGATATGACAGTTTTAACAAAAAATAGCGAAAATAATTCGAAATTTGTAAGACAAACTTTTGATCGCATCGAATTTATTTATTAACCAATTTCAAAAATAACTGTATCGTTAGAAAAGTACATTCTAAGGTATACTGCGATGTTTTCAAATTTAAAAACAAATAGTAATAAGATATAGATATGACAGTTTTTAAAAAAAAGTAACTAAAATGTCCCTATTTTTCCCGAATTTCGAAAAATTATTATCAGGAAGAAAATTGAAATTTCTAAAATCTAAACTAATAGCCGCATCGGAAAAAAATCTTCAAAATTGTCCAGGCAACACTATGAAGAACAAGCCATGTTAATTTTGTAATTTTCTGATCAGTACTTTCTCGGGAAACCGTCTGAGAATCAAGCTAAACAACACAGTTTTCAATCCTACGGCGGCAACTTTTTTTCATAAAAGAGATATCGTTGTGTGTCTTTTATGTTAAATCATATGGGCTGAATTGCCGTCTTCTACTCTCATGATTTACTTCTAATGACTGATAGTGTTTTATACAAATACAAATATTGACGACCAGCTACAGGCTCAAGCCCAACAAGGCTGGTCCTTTGTTTATGAATTCTCCAATTCCCACTGACTATCCAATTGTGTCTTAAATTCGTACACTCCCTTTGAATTAACTATATTTTCTGGCAACGCGTTCCAACTGTCTATTACCCTATTAAAGTAGTAGTTTTTCCTTAAATCCCGATTTAAATGTGTCTTATTCAATTTATACCCATGGCCCCTTGTTCTGTTATCCCTATTGAAATTTAAGCCCGCTGTGTCCCCTTGTTTTACAAACTTGAAAAGCTGAATCAAATCGCCCCTCCTTCTTCTTTCCAGTGTATACATGTTTAGGTTACTTAAACGTTCATTATAGTCGAGATTTGCTATCCCCTTTATTATTTTTGTAGCTCTGTGCTGAACCCTTTCAATTAATTCTATACCATTTCTCATATATGGAGCCCAGAATTGTACAGCATATTCTAGATGTGGTCTAACTAAGCCCTTATATAACGGTAAGATTATATTCTTATCCCTTGAAGTTACAGTCTTTTTAATATACCCCAATAACATATTAGCCTTTTCAACTGCAGCTGAACATTGGTGACTCATTCTAAAATCCTTGTGAAATATCACCCCAAGATCCTTGACTGCTTCTCTCTCTTTATCTTTACTCTCTGCTGACAGTACTCGGCTCCACTGTTCCTGTAACCCATATGCAGAACTTGACATTTCCCTATATTAAATGACATACCCCATTTTACAGCCCATTCGGATATCTTATCAAAATCCCCTTGTAAATTCTTTATCTGTAACTTGGTATCCACTGTCCCCCATATTTTTAAGTCATCTGCAAATATACTGATTCTATTCTTGATCCCCTGACCTATATCATCTATGAAAATTATAAATAAAATTGGTCCCAAAACTGATCCCTGAGGCACCCCACTTATAACTTCTGTCCACTGTGAATAATTTCCTTTTACCTGCACTCTCTGCTTTCTACCCAATAACCAATTTTTTATCCATATTAATGTTTTTCCCTGAATCCCCAGCTTTTCCAATTTAAACAGTAATGCCTCATGAGGTACTTTATCAAAAGCCTTTTGAAAATCTATGTACATGATATCCACACTGCTCTTATTATCCAGCTCCTCAGTAATTTTTTCGTAGAACTTCAAAAGGTTTGTAGAGCAGGATCTGCTCTTCCTAAACCCATACTGATTCTCTGATAACAGTCCCCCCTCCTCCAAGTATGACATTATATGCTTTTTTAACAGAGATTCAAATATTTTGCAAATTACTGATGTTAGACTTACTGGTCTATAGTTGCCCGGATCACTTTGTATTCCCTTTTTGAAAATTGGAGTTATGTTGGCCAACTTCCAATCCATTGGCACCCAACCTGTGCTATATGTTGAATTAAATATCGTGTGAATTACTTCCCCCAGTTCTTCCGCGCATTCCACTAGTACTCTCGGATAAATATTGTCTGGCCCTGGTGCTTTAGATGGCTTAATTCTTTTCAACTGATGTACTATTTCTTCCCTGTTGAATTTGCATTCTTTAATTAATACCCCCTGCAAAGGCTCCATCCTTGGGATCCTTTTTTAAACTATAGTTACCATTGAAAACCCCCAGAAAAAAGTCATTTAACACGTTTGCCATTCCCACCTCGTCTTGAATTAATTCACCTCCCTTCCCCTCTAACGGGCCCAGTGTAGTGCTAAATTTATTTTTACCACTTGCATATGCAAAAAATTCTTTTGGGTTTATATTTATTTCCCTTGCTAATTTTTCCTCCAAGGACACCTTTTGCTTCCGACTAATAGTAGTTTTGTTATCATATCTGAATCTAACTCCTTCGTCTCTACTATTATAAAGAAAGTTTTTGTGTGTGTGTGTATGTTCGGGAAATGGTGCCCTGACGAATTTATGGCATTCACACTAATGAAATTTGGCACACATGTAGTAAGAATTTTTTAGCAATTTTATAGACTTGCCCGATTTTTAAAATTTAATCTTGAAAATTTTAAAATTAATTTAATGCTACGTTTAATTATTATGCCCTCTCCTCCGAGTGGCAACAGTCATGATCGGTATTGAATGAATCCGTATTTTCTGCGCGTGTGTAGCCGCCCTATTCCTGGATATCCTTTATGAAATTTATTTAAAAGCATATTAACTTTTAGATAGCGTCAACTGTTATATTTTAATTTTTTTATTGTGCTTATTTAATTTTTGCAACTGGATAACGGTTGTGCAATACGTTTGTTGTTGTTTCATTTTTACACTACCGTTGTTTGGAATTTGATTTTTTAAGCATATTCACTTTTAGTATTACTGAATATCCTTTTTTAAATTTATTTTCTTTTTTAAAGCATATTAACTTTTAGTTCGCGTTAACTTTTAATCTTTTATATTTCTATTTTTTTATTGTGCTTACTTCATTTTTCGAACTGGATAACGGTTGTGCAATACGTTTGTCATTGTTTCTTTTTTAGACTAGGATACTTTGGATTTTGATTTTTTAAGCATATTCACTTTTAGTTTGGATTATTTTGATATTTTTTTTCAAAGTCTAGCGATATTTTTTAAAATCTTTTGTGCAATTTATGGTTTGTTTCATTTATGCAATCTTTTGTTTGTTTCTATATAGTACTTCGGTTTTTATATAGTCAATTTTTATCATTTTTGTTTTGATGTCTTATGGAAAGAAAAGCGATATTTAATGTACAACATTTAAAAATTAATTTATTATTATATTTTTGTTTTATTTGGTTTCCTAAAAATGTCCACAGTATTGAAAGGGTCTTTACTGCACTCACTCCAATCTTGGATTTCTATCATTTATGCAAACTAAGAACATTTCTTCTATGTAGCTCTACGCTCACAGGATCATGATGTGCTCTTCGAATTTCAACATTTTACTGAGAAGCAAACACATGTTCCATCAATTTATTGTCGCCATGTATTCCGAGATTCAATCGGAGAAGGTGTTGTAGATACGACTGAATCAGATCACTCAGAATGGAACAGTATGCACATTTGAGAGATGTGTTGATGAAGGATGGAAATGTTGCAAAACAAAAACACACAGAAATTGCTAAACTTCCAAAAAGATATCAAAACCAAAAGTTAAAGGTGATACTTTTGTACATTTATATGTTGCATAAATTATCAAAATTAAGTATTGCTATTCTTAATTATTCCTATTCTTTCCAAAACACACTCAAACACAGAAACAAACAAAAAATTGCATAAAATAATAACTAAATTATGGCATTTCGCTAAAACGGCCTCTTTTAATTTACGCCCCACAATGTTTTGTTATACGACCAAAACAAATGCTGTTTTTATGCTTTTGTTTAGTATCAGCTTCTCCCTTTAGGCAACACTGCTACATTTTGCCTCACGAAAATATCAGTAATGTTTGCATAACATTGTCATAATTTTAATGCGTTGTCGCTATAGTGTACTTACACCAACATCGACTTTATACAAAGCCCACATCACAACTGAAAATCCTATCTCGAGGCTACTTTTACACGCTATGATACGAACTGAAGTCGGTTCAGACTAATAGGTGTAGTTAAACATAAGTAACTTTTTCATATTCGTCTTACAATACACACTCTACAGAAATAAGGAAGCATTAAAATGTATTACGTAACGGCCAATCACGGTTTTGTTTTTAGAAATATGCTACAAATGCAGTCTTGGATTTAAACATTATTTTATTAATGACACCAATGCTCTGACCCTTCACACTGCTGGCTTCTTATATCACTGCCTTTTTTGCATATTGGGGGCTGTAAATTAAAAAAATTATGTTATTACAAAAGGATGTTATTTTGTTCATCTTTTTATGCTATTTTTGTTTGTTTCTGTGTTTGGGTGTCTTTTGGAAAGCATAGCAATATTTAATTCTGTTAATTTATGTAATGTATTAATTTACAAAAGCATATACTTTATTTTTTGGTTTTTACATCTTTTTGGAAGTTTAGCAATTTTTGTGGAGTTTACGTATAGCAACGTTTCATCGTTCATTAAAGCATCTCTCAAATGTGCATAATGTTCCACTCTCGGAGTCCCTCTGTTTCAACGATATTCAAAACAAAAGTTTATACTTTTGTAAATTTATGTTGCATTAATTATCATAGTTAAATGTTGCTATGTTTTCCAAAAGTCACCCAAGCACAGAAACAAACAAAAAATTGCCTAAAAGAGCAACAAAACTGGCATTTCGCTATAACTGTCTTTTTTTTTTTTTTTACGGCCCACAATATTTCGTTATATGGCCAAAAAAACGCTGTTTTTATGTTTCTGTTTAATTTCCAGAAGCCAATCTTCATTTCAGAGGCTACAATTTGCTGCACAGGAAGATGGAAGTATTCAAATGTGTTAGGTAACAGCCAATCACGGTTTCGTTTTTACAAATATGCAAAAAAAGGTAGTCTTGGATTTAAACATCATTTTGCCAATGCTGGCTTCTTATATGACTGCCTTTTTTGCATATTGGGGGTGTAACGTAGTGGGCCAAGTGGTGTGCCTTTCTACTAAATTAAACAGCCTAGTTTAAAAATAACTTACATTTTATTTTGCAAAGAGTTATATTTACACTTTGTACACTACAGATTTGCATCCATATGACATGGGTGGTGCGAAACAGGCGCAAGACAGCCGCTGCCTCATCAGAGCACCGCAAAACCAAAAACCTACGCTTCCCTCGAGTTCTTCAACGAATCTGCCTTTGTCGGCAAACCCCTCGCTCCGCAAGCCACAAATCACCGGCACCCCAAAAACAAACGAGACAGCTCGTCAGCAGGGATCAGGCATATGTTTCAGGAATTTGGAATCAAAGGTCAGTGGCGGTGGCGGCAACGTCACAGACTCCCCCTGTCTCTGGCTGAAACTTTTCTCACAGATGAAAAGTTTCTTTCTCTAAAACAACTTTCAGTTTTCACAACACTGAAACACATTATTATAATGTCGTTTTTAAGGTTAGACATACCAATCCGATATCCCAGAGTTGTGACTTTTGACAGAAAGTTAAACCTTTCACACAAAATTCTACTAAAAGCATATAATTAAAAAAAAAAACTTTCAAGTCAGTAAGTTTCATAACAATCCAATTAAGTTATAATTCAGATCATAGAGCAGTTACTTGTAAGGGATATATATATATACACACAATGTAATCAATTATTAAACCATTTATATAGTTTAAAACCTAAGATTCTTTTTCCCTACAAAAAAAAAACATATTTTGACACATTAAATTAACCTTTTTTTTCAGTAATCAGTATTCCACTATTTATATAGTGTGTAGAATTAATAATCAAAATAACATTTTAAATTACCCTCTTAAACCAACACAAAATACAGATAAGTTATTTCCATAATTCAAAGTAATGACCAATGATATCATAGCAAAATCATTTCATAAAGTACAATCAATTAGAAAATAGTCATAATTCACTATTAAAATCTTTTCATATAACATATTCATAATTAAACTCGTCTCAAAACAATCATAATTCATGACTATTCCCACAGTATATTTGTAGTTAAAATAATGTTTTAACTGATTAGTCCTCAATGTCAGACCAAATCGAATTATACAGGTAAGATAAAAAAAATAATAAAAATTATGTGGGTGAAAATCCCAAACGACTAAATATTTTCGACAGGGTTTCTTCGTGACACGAAGCCTTTATTTTTGTTCTATTCTCCTCAGACTCAACTAACGTTTTCCTTTCATTCCCCAAGTGGTCTTTCTGATGTCGAAATAGCGACTCGTTATCGATGCTATATTTACCTTTAGGGGTCGAACCTTCCCCTGACTTATTGTGAGCTCTTGCAAGTGCTACTCATTCTACCCTTAATAACTCTAATTCTCCCGTTATCAGTTCTCTCTCTGGCAACTCAATACTTTCTATTTCGTTAGAGGGTGGTAACTCTAAACTGCCCCCCCTTTTTTGTTCCCAGAACACCGTCTGTTCCTTCATTCGACCCCCCGTTTGACTCAGCAATCACGTTCTTATCTTTACACACTTCGGTTTCCCGTATGCAAGATGGGTGGTTATGTTGTACTGCTTTTCTTTGAGAACGCGTTTGGACAGCGTTAACAAAGTGAGGTAAAGGGAATTCTCCAATCGTTTCAGCCGTTTGGTTTCCCAGAATATAGATTCCTCGGTCTAGTTCTTCCTGTATGACAGCAGCCTTAATGTTGAAAGTACTGAACTCTTTCGTTTGGATCTCAACCTGCGCCAAAGGCAAACAAGTGGGAGTTTTGTCAAGCAGCGTTCTCAGACAAACGGTTTCACCCGTCAACCACGAAGGGCGTATGTAATTATTGCTGACAATGTCTATTGATGCCCCAGTATCTCTCAGTAATTTTATATGGTGATTATTAATTACCGCATCATACATGAAAGGGGACAGAATTTCTTCCGAAATTTCCTCGGTACATATCTGTATATTGTTTACCGATGCTGGGAATTTATCTTTTAGTTTTGGGCATTGGGGTCTAAAATGATTAGCTGACCCACATTCATAACATCGGGGACCTTTCCTTTCTTCATATCGTTGATATTTGTTTTTAGGAAACTTCGGATTTCCTAGATACTTATCTTTATTACATTCATCATTCTTCAGCATACTCCAATACCCCATATCCTGATCAAATTTTCTCTGACTTTAAGGGGCAGGAACGATGTTTTTTTTGGTTTCCCCTCTCACGTTTTCATAGTCGTCCAACATCTCAGCTAGTTTAGAGGCCGAAGTAATTTTCCCCCAATCGTCTAAGAAATGATTCTTTGCATCGCAGCTAGCTCTCTTTTTCAATTGATCCGTGACCATAAGTTCCTTCAGTTGTTCAAAACATTTTACGTCCAACCCTAATACCCATTCCTCAAAATAATTTCGTAACTCAAAGTGGAAATCCTTCCAAGTTGAATCAGGTTGTCTCAAATTTCCAAAAAATTTTGAACGGAATTTCTCTGGGCTCAACTTAAATCGCTTATGCAGTAATGTTTTAATGTAATCATAATCATCTGACACATCTTCGGGTTCTCGAGCTATTAATTGAACAATGTCAACAGGCAAAAGAGCCAATAAATGAGACACCCAATCGGATTTTTCAATAGACAGTCTCTTAGCTTGTCGTTCAAACATCACCAAGTATAAACTTATGTCTCCGAGATTTTGATCAAAATTTTGCATCAATTTTTGAATCTTAAAATCAAAACGTTTGGTTTCATTTTGAGAGCCTGACATTTCTCCATTATTATTTCTACCCCTGGCCTCAATCCTTAATTTTTCCAAATTATATTCCCTTTCTTTTTCCTCCTTTTCTTCCCTTTCTCTCTCAACCCTCCACAAGGTAATACTTTCAAGCAAACTCCTCACTAATTCTTCGGCATATTCGGGGCTTTTCAAAATGATAGCTCTTAGTGTCATCATCGTCATGTCCCCCGTAACTTGCTCTCCCAATTCAGAAGCAAGGGTATATAGATCAACTTTTTTTACCTTTAATAAAAAAGCCATTTTTTTAAAAAACAGAATAGTCCTTATTCTATATTTTACTTAATCACTAATGCAATAAGTATATGTAATGCAATAAGTATATAAGTACACAACAACCAGTATATTCAAAATACTTTACAATCACAACATAATTATGTGATGACAAACAAGAGAAGTAAACATTTAAATCCCTTCACAAGCAAATGAACTATGCTAAAAACCAAAACAAAGTCACAACTCAAGGTTATAGAAAAGGTACTCACCCCTTTTGGTGACGTAGAAATCTCCAGGATTGCTATTTTTAGATCTCCGCGATCTCAGCTCTCCTATTCCACAGCAATCGTAATCCTCAGCCTTGTAGTTGATTTGCACAAATCAATTAGTAAACGACCACACGTTGCCTCTCATTGAAAAAAAAACAGTGAACCAGTGTTCACTAAAACACCAATGCAACTCTACCCGAGAGTGCACACAGGTAATAACCTCCTGTTAACAGGGAAACGGTCTAAGTTCACCACAATTTCCCTCTTCGCAAATACTGAATGATTGCGAAGCACAAATCTGCCGTGAGATATCCCGATCGCAGCTTCAATGCCAATCTCTGGCACAATTTAATAATCACTAAAATAGCTTGCGCCAAAATTATCGCACCAGTGTACTCCACCGCTGGCTCCAATTTAACTAGGCTGTAACGTAGTGGGCTGAGTGGTGTGCCTTTCTACTAAATTAAACAGCCTAGTTTAAAAATAACTTGCATTTTATTTTGCAAAGAGTTATATTTACACTTTGTACACTACAGATTTGCATCCATATGACATGGGTGGTGCGAAACAGGGGCAAGACAGCCGTGGCCTCATCAACGAGCACCGCAAAACCAAAAACCTCCGCTTCCCTCGAGTTCTTCAACGAATCTGCCTTTGTCGGCAAACCCCTCGCTCCACAAGCCACAAATCACTGGCACCCCAAAAACAAACGAGACAGCTCGTCAGCAGGGCTCGGGCATAATGTTTCAGGAATTTGGAATCAAAGGTCAGTGGCAGTGGCGGCGACGTCACAGGGGCTGTAAATTAAAAAAAAAATGTTCTTGCGAAATGCTGTTATTTTGTTTATCTTTATTGCTTTTTTTTGTTTGTTTCTGTGTTTGGGTGTCTTTTTCAAAGCATAGCAATACTTAATTTTAATAATTTATGCAACATATAAATTTACAAAAGCATAAACTTTCACTTTTGGTTTTTATATCTATTTGGAAGTTTATTGATTTCTGTGTACTTCAGTTTTTTTATCGCAGCATTTCCACCGTTCATCAACGCATCTCTCAAATCTGCATACTGTTCCACTCTGAGTAATCTCATTCAGTCGTATGTACAACACCTTCTCCGATTCAATCTCGGAATACATAGCGACAATAAATTGATAAAACAGGTCTCTGCTTTTGAAAAATATATCCTAATAATCCAAACAAAAAGTTAATATGCTTTAAAAATGATAATCCAAACTATCATACTCTAAAACAGAAGCAATAACAAACAACATATTGCACAATTTATTGTGCTTACTTCATTTTTTAAACTGGATAACGGTTGTGCAATGCGTTTGTTATTGTTTCTTTTTTAGACTACGATAGTTTGGATTTTGATTTTTAAAGCATATTAACTTTTAGTTTGGATATTTTTTTCAAAGTTTAGCGATATTTAATTTTGATCTTTTGTGCAATTTCTGGTTTGTTTCATTTATGCAATCTTTAGTTTGTTTCTGTATAGTACTTTGGTTTTCGTATAGTTAATTTTTATCATTTTTGTTGTTGTACATACGACTAAATCAGATGACTTAGAGTGGAACAGTATGCACATTTGACGCATCTGATTCAGATGCGTTGATGAACGATGGAAATAATGCTGTACAAAAACTAAAGTACACAGAAATCGTTAAACTTCCAAAAAAATATAAAAACCAAAAGTAACAGGTGATGTTTTTGTTAATTTTTATATTGCATAAATTATCTAAATTAAATATTGCTATTCTTTTCAAACAAACAATTTCATTAAATAATAACAAAATTATGGCATTTTGCTATAACGGCCTCTTTTCACGTACGCCCCACAATGTTTTGTTATACGACTAAAACAAATGCTGTTTTTATGATTTTGTTTAGTATCGGCTTCTCCCTTTAGATTACACTGCTATATTTTGCCTCACGAAAATATCAGTTATGTTTGCATAACATTGTTGTCATTTTACTGCGTTGTCGCTTTAGTGTAGTTACACCAACATTGACTTTATACAAAGCCCACGTCGTAACTAAAAATCCTATCGCGAGGCTACTTTTATCCGCTATGATACGAAACAATGTATTGCACAACTGTGATCCAGTTCCAAAAAGGTGGTCTTGGATTTAAACATCATTTTGCCAATGCTGGCTTCTTATATCACTGCCTTTTTTGAATACTGGGGGCTGTAAATTAAAAAAAAACCATGTTATTGCGAAATGCTTTAATGCTATTTTTTTTCTGTGTTTGGGTGTCTTTTGAAAAGCATACCAATACTTTATTTTAATAATTTATGCAACGTTTAAATTTACAAAAGCATAAACTTTTACTTTTGGTTTTTATATCTTTTTGGAAGTTTATGGATTTTTGTGTACTTCAGTTTTTTTATTGCAGCATTTCCACCGTTTATCAACGCATCTCTCAAATGTGCATACTGTTCCACTCTGAGTAATCTGATTCAGTAGTATGTACCACACCTTCTCCGATTCAATCTCGGAATACATAGCGACAATAAATTGATGAAACAGGTCTCTGCTTTTGAAAAAGATATCCAAATAATCCAAACGAAAAGTTAATATGCTTTAAAAATGATAATCCAAACTATCGTACTCTAAAACACAAGCAATAACAAACAACATATCGCACAACTGTGATCCAGTTCCAAAAATGGAGGAAACACAAAAATATATATACTTATGTTATACATTATGATAATCCAAACTAATAGTTAATATGCTTTTAAAAATGCAATACATTTTTATAAGGGATATCCAGTAGTTGGGCAGCTACATACGCACAGTAAATACGTATTTAGTCAATGCCAATTGAAGACTTGCTATTCGGAGGAACACAACAATAATTAAATATCTCATTACATTACTTTTAAAATGTTCTGGATTAAATTTTAAAATTCGTGGTGGACTATAAAATTTTAAAATATTCACACTACTTATGTGCCAAATTTCATTATTGGGAAGTACTAGATTCGTCAGGACATGCCGAACATACAACACACGTAGTACTTCATTTTATAATTGTCTAGACTCGCTGCCAAAAGTTAAGGACGTTGTGGAATATGTTAATTTCTGTAAGCTAATCTAAATTTGAGAGGCTGCAATTTGCTGCAGAGTTAGATGGAACTATGCAAATGTGTTATGTAACAGCCAATCACAGTTTCGTGTCGACAAATATAAAAAAGGCAGTTGTATAATAAGCCACCATTGTCAAGGATTAGAGGAGTTGCATGTAAGTGCTATAAAAAGTGTTTGCAACTTTTGTAGGATTAGTTTTCAAGACGGACGTGTTTCTTTCACTTCCACAACTCAAATAGCAAATAGTGAGCGCTGCCGTTGTGTGGGATGCCTTCAAGTTGGGCAATCAATCACTCATATTGCTCTTTTCTTTGCCGTTCATTCCGTCATTTTATGATTATGCAAACAAGCCAAACAGTTGTGCAAACACCTGTGCCCCCCTGCCAAAGGGTTACAACCCCTGTGGTTCATCGATATATTGCTGTTGTAGCAAACCACTCATCATACAGGGCTGTGCCAAAGGGCAAATCTTTCCCAATTAAATAAACATGTCAATGCCATCAAAAAGCAACTCTTGCGAAAATTGCCCCGTAGTTTTTTAATTTACAAATCTATACACCTTACGCGTGACACAAATGAGGCCTTAAAACACACGACACAGTTTTTTAACATATTGGAACCATCTGGACTACTCTCGCACATATTGGAGCACCGATTATGCTTCTCACAAATATCAATCCACCTTCACTGTGCAATGGCACAACACTCTGTCAAGAAACTCATGCGAAATATTATTGAAGCCACCATCGTGACTCGACATGCTGCAAGTTAAAACGTATTCATTCCTTAAATACCAATCATCACTTCTGATATCCCATTCCAATTTAAAAAACTTCAGTTCCCAGTTCGTTTAAGATTCACTGTCAGCATCAACAAGGCACAATCACTTAAAGTCATACAACTCAGTCTCATTAAACCGTGTTTCTCCCACGGTCAAGTGTTTGAGATTATTTAATACCTTTTTACTTTTTATAAAGAGATATCACTTAAATTTCTTGCCACATATGGTAATTTTAATAAGTGTACATGTATACTCTCTCGGGGAAAAATAATCAAGTAAAAAATTCACATTTTAAAAATTTGTTTTCCTTTTGCACATGGCACAGACTTATTTAATTTCATTTAATTGTTTCTAAAGTTACATTTCACATCTACAAACGTTGCTAATTTTAAAAATTCAGGTAAGCAAAAAAATAATTCACTTTGTACTCAACAAAATAAAAAAATAAAACCTTTTATTTTGGTCTATTAATCTATTTTATTCAAAATTACCTCAACTTACAAAAATAGTTCTAATTTTTCTGTCTCCCTATTATTTAAGTAGTTTGGGGTTAAAATATACTTTGTTGCCCAAATCAACACATTTCATTGTTGTGTTCAAAATAAAATACACATTTCAGTTGTAAAATTTAAAAAATAAGGGACTCATTTTTTCGGTTTTGAGTAAAAAAAAGCATGTTTCTCACTCCTTTCACCATTCAATTTTCTCAACTGCCTTTTTCAAAAACTTAAATCTCTTTAATTCTTAGAAAATACAATTTTTGGCATTGTAGTAATATATGCATATGTATAAGATCGATTTTAAAAATAATACAACAATAAACACAAATTGTGCAAGTTTTTATTACAAATTTCAACCAATTTTAAATTTGAAGAAATTTGTAATTTTTAATTAACATCACACAAAAGCAACACAATTGGCTATTAACGAGGGTCTGGTATCAATTCCCTAATTGAGACATCCGAGGTAATTTTTAATTATCGTCGTACTATAGCAACTCAACGTGCTATTTACAACGGTCCGGTAGCGATTTTCCAAACCCTCACAGATACTGCACCGCCAGGTGACAGGCCGGTCGCTGGGAGAAGCGTTAAGGAATTGTGGGAAGGTTGATCCAACTTCTTGGCGACTTATCGCTCCGTCATCGCGCTTTTAGCAAGAAGTTTCAATGGATAACAGTTAGGGCGATTTGATTTTTTTTAAACGGATTTTATCGGTTTAAACCGGTATTTTTTTTTGAAACTTAGTTTAACAAAGCAATGAACATTAAATGCAAAGTAGTAATTATCTGTAATATCTGATCAAATTGATTAGTCCAATGGATTATCTTAATTAATTTTCATTATTTGTGATTAATTAATTATATGATTAGTTATTATTAAATAATTAATATTACGGGGTGATTTTTTTTAGATTTTCTTTAATAAGTCAATGGGATCTTTAAATAAGCAGTAACTTTAAATGCTAATATATTTAAATTGGGATTTATCTTTTGAAATTATAAAAAATCTATAAAATCTCTTATCTATAAAAAAAAACAGGTTTTCATCAGTTTATAAAAAAACTTCTGGTTTTAGTTTAATAATTTTATTCTCATTTAGTTTAAATAAGAATCCTTGTTTTAATAACTGTAATAAAAAAACTGTTTTTTAATCAGTTAATTAAAAATCTAAGTCATCTTTTATCAGTAAAAAATTGCCAACTTTTGTGTATATTTAGTTATAGTTCGAATACTGTTTCATTTTAAAGGAAACAAACTATCTTGCAACAGATAAAAAGTTTTAACTTCAGCGTCATTTTCATTTGCCAAGGAACTTCGAAGAATAAGGATATTTTCCATATGTAAAACTACGTTGAAATCTTTTGGGATTTCTTTTAATATTAATTCTATTTCCATTATGCGCTCTACACGTGTAACACAATCAAGATAACACTAACAACATGAAGAATGTGCGGCGAGATTTCTTCAGCGCCAAGTCGTCCTAGTGCAACCCGATAACCGGTCAATTTAATTGGTTCAGCAACAAATCGTCATCCAGCGCGACCGGCCCGTCACCTGGCGGTGCAGTATCTGTGAGGGTTTGGAAAATCGCGGTCCGGTATCAATCCCTAAGGAAAACATCCGAGGCAATTTTTAATTAACGTCGTACAGTAGCAACTCAACGGGCTCTTGACTACGGTCCGGGATCAATCGCCTATGGAAAGTATCCGAGAAAATTGGGTAATTTTTAATTAACGTTCTCAAGCACTACAACTACCTATTAACTAGGGTCGTAGTTAAATCCAACAAGGGAAATATACGTGGACAACCACGGTCATATGATAACATAACACCTCAGCTCAAGGCTAGTAAAGGGGACAGGTTGGTCCGTCAGCCTTTGTCCCTGCTCCGCGACAAGAGGGGTGAGCTTATGACGTCACGTGGTGGAATGAGGTTTGCAGCGAGCAAGTGCCTCCTCGTCCTTGTCACAGTGGAAATCATTGCTATCAGAGTACTGGAAGTTCCCTTACAGTTTTTTCACTGTTTTAAGAACCTTTCCTGGTTATACATCTGTTTTAAAAGTAGATCACAGGTATTCAGAGTTATGTATGTTTCGAGGTAAATAGACATTTTTGACTTCCTTTCTGTGTATCTTTGTTTTAAGAGCCATTGACAGTTCTACATCTATTTGAACGGAAAACAGGATAGTTCATCTATTTGAGCTCTATATAACAAGTCTCTAAAAGCGAGTATGTCGAGCTGTGAAGTTGCAACTTGCAAAAATTACAAGAAGAAAACACCAGATGTTCTGTTTCATAGATTTCCCGCCGATGAGTATTACAAAAATGTATGAATCACAAAGTGCAAAAGAAAAGATTCTTTCAAGCCTCAGTACTCGAGAATACGTTCTGTTCATTTTAAGGAAAACGACTATGAACGGGATCTGAGGAATTAACTTTTTGGATTTCATAGCAGGAAGGTATTGAGTAAAACTGCCATACCTTCATAAAATATTCCTTTTGAAGCTGATTTCAAACGGAGCGTTTCATCATACAGATTAGAAAACAGAAATATTAGCAAACGAGCCCTAGAAAATATCCTTCAACTATCTCCGAAAAAACAGAAACAATTGAATAATCAGGAAATTCCGGATGAGAAACTTCAAGAAAAATTTGATACTGAAGTTGTAAGTCAGAAAAGAATCAAAGAATTGCAAGTTGAGAATCAAAAGCTAAAGGACTGCATCTAACAATTGGAAGAAAAAAAACCTGGAAAAATTAAGCACTCAAATCTGTAAAGAGAAAAAGTTCTAGCTATTAAAAATAAATAATAGAGAAATTTAGAAAGAAATTTTAAATATAAATTAAAAGGAGAAATAAAAAGAATAGTAGGAAAGTTTTTCTCGGATTCACAACTTCAAGTTTTGATTGACGGCAAGCACATTTAGAAATAGAGCGAAGAAGATGTTACCAATGTCATTGGTTTGAGAGCAATGACATATATATTATTTATGAGACATTGCTCTCAAAGCAATGACATTGGTAACATCTTCTTCGCTCTATTTCTAAATGTGCTTGCCGTCAATCAAAACTTGAAGTTGTGAATCCGAGAAAAACTTTCCTACTATTCTTTTTATTTCTCCTTTTAATTTATATTTAAAATTTCGTTCTAAATTTCTCTATTATTTATTTTTAATAGCTAGAACTTTTTCTCTTTACAGATTTGAGTGCTTAATTTTTCCAGTTTTTTTTTTCCAATTGTAAGATGCAGTTCTTTAGCTTTTGATTCTCAACTTGCAATTCTTTGATTCTTTTCTGACTTACATCTTCGAAATCATTTGGAAATGCCGCTGCCATCCATTACAACTTTGAAAAGATGGTGTAAAAGATTAGACTTTTATGAAGGAGTTTTAGCCCCAATTCTAAGTTTCATGAAGACTAAAGGCGACAGCATGACTGAAACTGAAAAATTTACAATTATCTGTTTCGACGAAATGAATATTGACTCTCGTGTTTGCTACGATTCAGCAAAAGATAAAATATTAGGGCCCTACGGCAATGTTCAAGTTGTCATGGCAAAAGGTCTCATATAGTATTGAAAGCAGTCAATATATTATAACTTTGACCAGCAAAAGACAAAACTAATATTATTTAGATTAATAGAAAAACTAGAAGAAATTGGATTTAAGATGTTAGGTGTCGGGTCAGATTTAGGTGGGGAAAACATCAGTATTTGGAATGAACTATCGATAACACCAACAAACAGTTCATTTTCAAATCCAATGGATAAAACAAGAAACATCTAGGGTTTTGCTGATTTCCCTCATCTTCTAAAGTTATCACAAAACCATACATTAGATAGCGGTATTAAACTACCCTCTGAAAAAGTGATTCAAAAAGTTATTGGAATTCGATTCGGGCGAATAGAAAGTGTGCCCAAAATGATCTTAGGGGCATATTCAAGTTAGAAACACAGAAAGACAAAATGTGAGAATGGCCGCACAACTTACAGGTACAATGCAGTCATTAAACTCAATACTAGAAAATAATGTCCGAATTCAACCATCATAAATTCCTGGAACTTCAACAGTTGCATCATCTTTAAACATAAGAGAAGACTGCTCAAACGAAACATTAAGATTTAATGCCGGCTACATTGCTTTTAAGGCGCATGCGAAATCCTGGGAATTAATAATGTACATATTCAGTAAGAAAATAATCAAACATGGATCGGGGCTTTATCTCGAGGAGGTTTAGTTTTACCAACTGAGTGTTGGTTTGCAACGGTTAAAGAAGTGTTTCGTGCAATTTCATGGGCCTATGCACTTAAATAAATGTGAAGATGCGATAAATAAATTCACACAGATATTACCGGAAAAATTTCCCGCGCAAAATTCCTCAGCTCTCAAACTATTTGCAAGAACAAGAACATTTTTCCTAATTAAATATATGAACTTTGCCTCTAAAAAACGAAAAAGTTAAAAAAAAGTTAAAATTTTTTAAGAAATCGTAAAAACCAACATGAAAGGATAATTGTCGCCATGTTAGACGATATTTCACCTCATCGGGTAAGTTGTTTTTAAAACTTATTTATTTTCTTTTTAATTTATGACAAAAGCATTTTCAAGTGGTTAAATGCTGAAAAAAAAACTTTATAGACAATACAAGATACCCAATATTAATTAACATTGTTTAAGACTTTCAATGAAAGCAAATAGCGAAACAATCTGCTTGTCGTTCATAGGTTTTACGCGTAAGAACCGTATCTCTCTACCCGCCGATTCCGCCGAGTGACGTCACGTTTTCTCCCCTTGCAAAACCACTCTGGTGGACCCTACCTTTCCCTTTAGTAGCCTTGACCTCAGCTGGCACCCCACCCTCCAAGTAATTGTGACGTCACACCTATTCACTCTCTTCGCAATTCCAATTTCACAATAACGAGGCCGTTGTCCGTGGTGTTGGTTTGCGGAGCAAACCAAATGGGAATGTGTAGCAAACACCGGTGGCTTACAAACGTTCCCAATAGACACACCTAACCCCACAAAGTACAGCACGAGCAACGCAGTGGCTAGTATTTGATATGAGAATTGAATTTCTCCACAGTCCTTGTCATCTTTAATAAAGTGGTACTTTCTATTTATGTGGTGTTCTGGAATATTTATTTTTTGGTTATTAACCCAGTCCATTGATCCCTTGCTATCTGCATTCACATTGATAGGTTTGACTATAGTAGTGTTCTCTTTTAATTCCCCGGGTAAATATTTTAGCCACTTCACTGCACAAACACTAACACATGCTGCAGTTAATTCAGATTACATCTTTGATAATGCAACTAGCTTCTGTTTTCCACTTTTCCATCCAACAGGAGACTTCCAAATTTTCAACAAATATCCACTGTAGGATTTTTCATGCTGTGCTCCAACTTGCATCAGAAGAACTTGCATTAAGTTTTCCATTTGCAGCTTTAAGCGTTAGGCAAAAATCCAGTCCTTTTCAGGTATCTTAAAACTCGCTTGACTACAGTCCAATGTATCTATCTAGGAACTTGATTGTATTGAGACAATTTGCTTACAATACAACAGGCCTCGAAATAGATTTTTTTTATACAGGTGCACCTAAGTTTTTAAATTAGGTGCACAGATTATATTTTAAGTGTGCATTTGAAAAAACGTGATGTAGGAACATTAATATAAAGTAAACTACTTCATTAGTTGAGTATGCCTAGATATGTTAGTAGTAGATAGTAAATATAAATATTTCAACAATTGTATTTATCAGCGAAATTATTACTTGCAAATATTGAGTCCCCATCAGACATTGGTGGACAAAAAACACATAAAAAGTACGGTATATTTTAAAAAGATAAAATCTGAATTTAAAGATAAATAATGAAAATATTTTTTTAATCTACGCAGTGGCCAGACAATTTTCAGGAATTCCTACGGCTTTACACTTTATTGAAACACGAGGTGTTTACAGAAATGTGAGATGCCTATCGTTCGCGGGTGGTCAAGTAATCTAAATTCTCCCTTCTCTGGCTGTCGCGACAGTTGCTTCAACAGAGCCATCTGAAAAAAGTTTCGATCATCGGAAAGTTCTGGTGGCAGTGGCACAAGTAAACCTTCCAACTGTATAAACCCGTTACGGCCCAGTGATTTTGTTCTTGCATAGTGTGTATTTAGGAATTTTAATTACGTTCCTTTATAGTGAGAGAGGTCGACACTAATATTTTGTTCACACATAAAAATAACATTAAACACTTCCCCCCCCCCTTTTTTTTTTTAACGTTAGGTGCACTGCGTGCTCCTGGCGGGGAAAAGTTAGGTGCACAATTTTATTTTCATGTGCTCCCGGGTATTTCGAGCCCTGCAATACAAGCTATATCAAGTCAAGTTCCAGTTGCTAAATACATTATGGAGCCTATCGCTTCTTGATATTTTTGTGTTGAAAAGTGTTCATATTCTTTAAAATCATCCTATTCCTTGCCCCCTGCTATACTAGGAGTTTTCATTGGATTACAATCCACCATTTATATTTCTCTACTAGCAAAATACCCGCCCTTGCTCGGTTTGAATTGGTATACTCTAGATTGAAGAGATAATAAAAATATATAATGACTTACGTTTTTTGTGGAATAAAAATTTATTTGAACACCTTTCGCCATCCTTATAATTTTTACAACTTACTTTGGACATAAATCCTACACATGCATATCCATTCATGTAATACATTTCACATACATCGCACCCTTGCTGTTTGAGAAAGCTACAAAATAACGAAAGGTGACCCTAAGGTTACTACTCCAAAAGACGATTTTGTGGGAGATTTGGAATTCCCTTTCTTAAGTTCTTTTCGTGTTCAACTCAATTAATAAAAATTACGATTTGCGGTGAGTACTCTCGCACTCAGTCAACAAAACAATATTTGTTTACTTGCGGCACTCTAGCATTCGGTATGTGGCATAGTGAAATTTTTCAATCTTCTCCTGTCATTATGGCAACGAATTTTTTAATGTTTGAAAAGTTCTAGTTCGGAAATTTTAAACATTATTACTCTTTCAATAACGACATTATTCTTTAAATAACGGCATTTTTTTTAAATAACGGCTTTATTCTTTCAATAACGGCATTATTCTTTCAATAACGGCATTATTCTTTAAATAACGGCATTATTATTTCAATAATGGCTTAACCACACTTAAAATTTACTGAAAATGTATTCTGACTTACCTGCCATTTTTAAGTCGGAATACTTTGTGGTGGTGTTGAGTGTGATGAAAAGGAAAACATATTTATTAAAATAATAAATTTTTAAATCAGAAAACAGCGAAATAAAACAAAATAAAAGATGTCGGAAAAAATTGTTTTAAAGATATTAATTTGTGATTCATTTTTATCTCTTGATCTTGCACAGTTTTGCCACAACTTACAACTAAAAGTGCACAAAATTTAGAAATGTGAAATTAATTCAGAGTGAAAGAAAAAAAAAATATCAATATTCGCGCGATCTTGTTCATTCCCGTTCGTTGAAAAATATCGTCTGTCCCAAGTATTCGAAAATCGTTTTCATTGCGCAAAGAACAACAATAAGACTCGAAATAAATGAAATATCAGAACTATAATTCCATTTAAAAATAATAATTTTTTGAAGAATAGTTTTTTTTTTAGCAGTACTGGTAAAGCAATCGAAGTTATCGTAATATTCAATATACATTCCAATTTTCCCAAAACTACCAAATTATGGTTTATTTAAGTATACTTACTCAGGGGTTTTAGCATGAAACTCAACTAAATATAATAATAAAAAAATGTTTAATATTGCATTCACTAAACTAATACATAGTGTATAAAATGAAATAAATTGCAATCAAATATCTTGAATAAAATGCATGTGATGCTTGCACAAACACACAAACACAAAATCATACGTAGAACAGAAAGTCGGACTGACAGACTTTCGCAACCAATTCCACTCACTAAATGAAGATAAGTACTCACTGTATGCAAATTTCCATGAAAATATATTGAACCGTGTGGACGTGTATAGGGCACAACATACAGATAGACAGACAGACACCAAACGAGAAAAAGGCGGATTCGGCATCAGAAGGGTCCAAAACGGATAGAAAACTTGAAATGGGTCGAAAATATTGAATGTACAAACAAACACTCCATTCTTATTTATATAGATAATTTTGACTGTGTAATTTTTTTATAAGTTTATATTATTTCTTGCTTGCTTCATTTGTACTCCTAAAATGTATTTTTTTATCTATTGTTTCCTTAATTTCAATATTATTTTCAATCCTTTCTATTACTGCATTGATAATTTCATTTGAACTTGCTACAATTAAAACATCATACACATAAATTCCAATGTGTATATTTTTCACCATTCTTCATAGTGTACACAAATAGATATGATTTCAATTTCTTCATGTCTGCTTACTCTATTTCAGAAAATATGTTGTACCAACACAGGAACGTGCCAACGTTTTGAATAGAGGCGGGGCGAGCATAGACACAACTAGGGTTTAGATGCTGGTGCTTTAGATGGCTTAATTCTTTTCAACTGATGTACTATTTCTTCCCTGTTAAATTTGCATTCTTTAATTATACCCCCTGCAAGTCCTTGGGATCCTTTTTTAATCTATAGTTACCATTGAAAACCCCAAGAAAAAAGTCATTTAACACGTTTGCCATTCCCACCTCGTCTTGAATTAATTCTCCTCCTCTCCCCTCCAACGGGCCCAGTGTAGTACTAAATTTATTTTTACCACTTGCATATGCAAAAAATTATTTTGGGTTTATATTTATTTCCCTTGCTAGCTTTTCCTCCAATGACACCTTTTGCTTCCGACTAATATTTTAGAACTCCTTTCTGGCTTTCAGATATGCCTCCTTGTTCCTGTAGTTACCAGTGCTTTTATATACCCTGTATGTTCTTTGTTTTAATTTTAAAGCTTTGTGTTTCCACTGAAAACCACATAGGGAGCAAGTTTCTAGATTTTCCTTTTTTCCTGAACGTTACATGTTTTTTTAACACCCTGTCTAACTTATTCTTGAATTCCTCCCATTGTTCAGAACGATGCGGTGCTAATAATCCCCCTTTGAATGTTTCCTTTAACTCTTCTCTTATCTTATGAAAATTTACCTTTCTAAAATTTGGAATTATCCTACTATTGATTGTGTATGCTGACTGAAAATTTATACTTAATCTGATACTTCTATGATCAATTTCACCCAGTGGCTCACCTATAACCAAATCCTGCACCCTATCTTCATCATTGCTGAAAATCAAATCGAATAGTGCATTGTTCCTAGTACCCTCATACACCATCTGGTATACGAAACAATCCTGTATCACTTCCAAAAATTCTGCCCCTTTCCCATTTGTAGCTAGATTGTTTGTTCAGTCAATATTTGGATAAATATAGTTCCCCATTAAAATTAATTCTCCTTTTTGACATGCTTCGTTTATCAGATTGCACATACCCTTTTCCTGCTCTTCACTACAAACAGGAGGTCTATATATACTACCCAGAATTAGTCCTTTGCCTTTGTCTGTATTCAGTTTCACCTAGACTGATTCTATACCCTCAGTTTTACTATTTAACTTTATCTCCGTACAGTTCAAGAATTCTCTCATTTTTGATGATTTTTAATTTTGAAAAACTTTTTTCACCACTTGAAACTTACATATTCAAAGTTAATAAAATTCTAAGGGCAATATTAATATAAATGTGATAGATAATAATAATAAACCTGCGAAAAATTATCTTGAAAATTTCTCGTTTTTTCTAGAATGGGGAAATGAGTAAATTTTCTATTAATTAAATTCTAAGACTCATATGTCGGACGAAAGTTTGGAATATAATGGCTCAGGTAGGCAAATTTATTAGATTTATTATTGCCTAACATTTATCAAAAATAAGACAATTTTTACTGCTTATCGACCGCCAAATATTGTTCATACTACCTAATATGAAAATAAGAACATTTTTGTTAACTACAACTTGGAATATATATTTTTATTGGAAACCCGTTTTTCAATAATTGGGTATTATTATTGTTTTAAATTAGAAACATTTTAAGAATCTCACAAAAAATTAAAAAAAAAGTTACGTTTTTTTTTTTTGCTCGATTCTCAAAACGGTTTGCTGATTGAGTACAGATCAGAATATTACGAGATTAACATGGCTTATTCAAAACTGTACAGGGAACAAAATTGAGATGCTTTTTTACTGATGCGGCGATTAGTTTAGGGTGCATTAAGTGTTAAAGTAAAAAAAAGCGAAATCACTTACGACAGGAGTGTTGGTTTGCGAAGCGACAAGTGGGATCATTATAATTTGCTCTAATTTCAGACATTTTCCCTTATACTTCCGAAATCAAGCTATCAAATTTATTTTTCCAAACTATGCTGCTTTGAAATTCAACTAATGCCATTTCTAAATCATGGATACCTAGTCACTTAAATTCGTTTAACTCCATTGTTTCGAATTTCGTTTTGTATGGATATAAAATAAAGTGAAATGTATTTTCCATTCTTTTAAATTGATTAAGGCCCCGTTCACATGAGTCGTTTGAAACGCGCGTCTGGTAAGGTCCCGCCATTTAATTGTTTCTTTATTCCTCTAATTCAAGTTGCTATGTTTGCTACCTTGTAGAGCGGGACCTCGCTAAATTCGCGTTTTACATGCCTCATGTGAACGGGGGCCTTAATAAATGTCTTTATTATTAGTATTTACCGCATCTGGTTCATTCTCAAGCGGTATTTTATAATTACATATTTTAACTCAATCGGCCGTCATATAAATCTCTAAACAACATTATGTGTAATCACACACACACACACACAATAAATCTAAAACTTTTTACAAAAACCCTTTATGCATTTTTTTTTTTTTTTTTTTTTTTTTTACATTTTTAAGTTCTTTACTTGTGTTTTTCTTCATATTTTTAAAAGAGAGGTTCGAAAAATAATTAAAATTCTTTATGTATATGAAGAAATGGTGTATAAGTTTATAAAAAATCAACGCGTGGGTCATTTAAACAGCCCGCGGGTCATAGGTCCCTGCTCTAGACCCTTCATTTAATACCCATTTCCGGGGAATATATCTCAGAATGCACGCTGCCCCCTTCCGTGCTTCTCTCTCTCTCTCTCTCTCTCTCTCTCTCTATATATATATATATAATATATATATATATATTATATATATATATATATATATTATATATATATATATATTAATGGAAGGGCGGGCTGCGAACTGCGTATTTCATAAACAGAGTTCCCACTGTCCTTAAAAGTCCTTGAATTTTTTTTTCTCCTAACTAGGGGCCCTTGAAAGTCTTTGAAAATTACAAAACTTGGTAAAAAGTCCTTGAAAGTACTTGATTTTTTTTTTAACAAGTACATAATTGTGTAATTTCGGCTTGCATTGGAACTTGTCCAGACTAGTTTCCTTCACAGCAGGTGTGCCATTTGGGACTCATTCTGAATGAAACCGGTGTTTCACGATTTGACACTATGTGATATACTTAAAATGCTAGGTCTAGATCTCCACAGTATGCTGTCCGTCTAAGTTGACACCTCTGGTCTCCATTAAGACGGCGGCCTTGTTATGCCCGCCACATCATGACGTATCACGGCCGCTAAATAACATCACCACTTTCTTAGCAAACCGTTGCTTTAGCAGTCAGGACGTCATTGGAAACCTGGCACGCATCCAAAGAAATAAAGCCAAATTCTTATTGCAAAAATATAAAAGTAACAATTGAAAAAAAAATTTAAAGAAAATCACATATAAGATATCTTTTGGTTGTAAACTTTTCTGTAGATTTCAAATGCGTTGAAATTTTTACTCTTGTCTTTAATGATCGTAAAGATAGAAACTTAAGACTAGAGAATAAGAAAGCGCTAACACCAGTCAAAACATTTTTTTTCTCTCAAACAAGATAAACCATGACAGCCGTCTGTTGTAGGAAGTGGACGACAGCAAAATGGAGATTGTGTCGTGTAGATTGAACCATGTGCAAGCTCTCGTACTCTTCTTCGTGCCACCAAAAGAATTTATAGTACGATATTTTTTTCGCACGACGGAAATCGATGTGTGTGCAAGTAGCCTGAAAATTAGCATTGAGACAGGAAGCCCACTACAAAAAATATCACAGGTTCTGTGAGAAAAGAAAATGCAAATTGTTCCCAAAATTGATGATAACCTTTCTTTTTTTTACTATCTCAGTAGTATAAAAAAAATTGTATTTTTTTTTATATATATATATTTTTCTTTTTAACTAACAAATTTTGTGTATGCCTTGTTTTAGGTCGTTATAAAAAATTTTAGGTCCTTGAAAAATATTTTTTTGGTTTTGAAAAGTCCTTGAATTTTTTTTGGATAAAGGTGTGGGAACCATGATAGAAAAAAATGTCCAAAATTATTATTTAAACAATTTAAATAAATCCATTCAACAACGCGCTGGACAAAATTCATAAACCTTTCTGATAGAACCTTTGTAAAAAGTTTTTTATGTTTATGGATATGGATATTGAGGCATGTGTGTGTGGAGATGTACGACGGAAATGACTTCGGCAGTTGTTTTATTTTAATTAAATAGTCTGCAGTAATTTGTCAATGTCGTCGAAGGGTCGCCCAACTATCTTGAGCACATGCAGAGTGTTGACAATGTACAAAAACCTTCATGCCCTATAGTTTTTTATTTGTTTTCATACATTTTCTTTATTCTTTCTTTACACTAATTTTTGCGCCCCACCCCCGAATGCCATGTTTGGGGGGGGGGGGCTAAATATGGCTTTCACCCCTTCTCCTCAGTGACAGAAGGGACCAAATACCCCCTGTCCCCTGTTGGCATGTGCCTGTTTGCCCTTCTCTAGATCTGGGCATGCATCTGTTGACAGGAAATGAAATTAGAGTCCAAATTTGCTTTAACGGTACTTTTCAATGTTACTTTTGAAGTTAAAATGTTAATAATGTTCCTTGATAGTGTGGGGGGGGGCAAAATATGGCTTTCGCCCTTTCTCCTCAGTGACAGGAGGGACCAAATACTCCATACCCCCTCCCCTTTTGTTGGCACGTGCCTGTACCAACATCTTCCTGACTGCGGTAATCCATAAAAGATGCGTTTGATCGAATATGCTTTGTTGTTTAATAATTGATAACCTTTTGGAGGTTCCATGTATATTTTTTCATCTAATATTCCATTTAAATAGGCTGTTTTTACATCATAGAACTTTACAATTGAATTATATATAGTTGCAAGTATCGGAAATGTTCTCAATAAGTCCCATTTCATCACTGGACTAAAACTTTCTTCAAAATATACACCTTGCTTTTGTCTATAACCAACTGTTACTAATCTTGCTTTACAATGTTTCCTATCATCACAATTTTTGATCGTATATACCCAACGACTTTTGATAACGGTCTTGTTCTTTCCACAGGTTCCCATACTTCGTGCATTTTTATAGAATTAATTTCTTCATCCATTGCACATGTCCATCTATCTTTGTCATTAGATGTCGTTGCACTTTTTTAAGTTTCTGGCTTAAGGGACTGATTCCGGACCGTCGTCAATAGCCCGTTGTGTTGCTCTAGTATGACGTTAACTAAAATTACCATTACCATAAGTTTCTGGCGTGAAGTCTCCGGCATAATATGCTTGATAATCATTGTATCTTGTAGACATCTTTCTATTTCATGATTTCATCTCCCTACTTCATGACTTCCATCTTCAACACTTAAATTATTACTACCTTGTTCATCCTCATCCAAATTGTCTTCTGAGTTTGTCTCGGGTATTATACACAGTCCAGTCACATTAATGTGACCACCACCTACTTTCAACGTCAACGTGAAATAAGTAGTCATTTAGATTATGCATATGTTTTTTATTACATATGTGTTAGAAGTTATTAATTTTTTTCGAAAATTTTTGAACTCTGAGGTTTTTTTTGTTGTTGAAAAGTTTGCGTTCCCGTTACAGTTCTTTTCGTGATGGATTCGTCATTGTCAAATGCGGCCAAAATCGTTTGCGAAGAGATCCAATCGGCGTGACGTCACAATCTCCTATGAAAATATAAATATTTAATTGAAAAATTATTTATTAAAATAAAATCAAACGTATAAGGTATCTATCTGGTGTAAAATTTTCCGCAGCTTTGAAATCCGTTGATGTTTTCATTTTATTTTAAACAATCGCTGATTTAGAAAAAAGCACTGAAGAACGCCAGTCATAACTTTAATTATTTCTTTTGCTTCACCCGAATTCGTTACTTTTCAAAATGAATGAATCTCGAATCAAACGAAGGTCATTCTTCTCGGCGGCGAAATTCGTATTGGAAAAAATATAAAAGTTACAATTTAAAAATTATTTATTTAAAGAAAATCATATTTTTAGGTATCGATCTATTGTGAAATTTTCCGCAGATTTCAAATCCGTTGAAACTTTTATTCTATCTTTAACGATCGCTGAGATAGAAAAACGCAACAAAGAACGCCAGTTCGAACCAGAACGAACGAACTCGAATCCGTTGCTCAGGAAATCAAAATGAATTAATCTGATCTTTTAAACCACGAAGGTAGAATTCTTCACGGCGCCGGCGGCCAAATTCGTATTGGAAAAAATATAGAAGTTACAATTTAAAAATTATTTATTTAAAGAAAATCATGTTTTTAGGTATCGATCTGTTGTAAAATTTTCCGCAGATTTGAAATCCGTTGAAATTTTTCTTCTATCTTTAACGATCTAGGAGATAGAAAAAAGAACTACATAACTCCAGTTAAAACTTTATTTGTTTTGTTCGTCCGCTAAAATCGTTGCTGATACTAAAATCATTGTCTTTATACCGTATGTCATTCTAAGGAAAATAATAATAATTAAATTCCAATTAATTAATTTTTAAATGTTATAGATTAAATTTTAAAATTCGGGGGCGATAGAAAAATTGCAAAAAATTCGGACCACGTGTGTGCTAAATTTTACTATTGTAAGTGCCATCTATTCGTCAGGACACTGCGTACAGGACAGACAGACAAACACTTCCTTTTATAATAGTAGAGATGTACCGAGCGCTGGCGCCATTGACGGATTCAGGGGCTGATGGCTGCTTTTGCAAACACATCAAAATAGTTAAAAATGTAAAATTAAATTTTCTATCTATAACTTTATATTATTTCGTCTATTATGGAATACAATTAAAAACATTTTTTGCTTATCTTATTTTTATTCATCTATCAGTCTATAGTTTTTTAGTTCGTCAAGTGTCAAGTTTATCATAATTACGGAAGAATTGTTCTGCGAACGGATGGAGAAACTCAGGGAAGTTCATGAAAAATACTCTGGAAATCAGGGAAAACTCAGGGAACTTTTTACTTCAATTTTTGTAGCCACCCTGTATCAAATAGAACATTTAAAACACAAGAATTTTATGTAATTTAGTTTTGTGAATACAATATACATCTCTCTATATTAAAAAAATGTTACCGCCGACGCAGGGCCGTATTTCTAAATAGGCTAAGTAGGCTGCAGCCTAGAGCGCCAAATTTTTCAAGGGCGGCAGTTTGGCAATTTATTCAATAGTTGAAATTAAGTATTTCAGACGTTAATAATATTTTCCGTACGAATTTAAGAATACATGTAACTTAGAAATATGTTTTAGTCCTTCTACACATAGCCTACTTTCTAAAACTATTACATAATAAAAATTCATAGCACGTAATATTGTATTATAACTTTCTTGTAGTGCAATCTAATTTGGTTTGACAACACTGTCACAAGCGCAACGATTCGATATGACAACACTGTAGGCGGAAGGCCCAGTGGCTCCGCTGTCAGTAGTGTAGTGTCAGTCTAGTCTGTTTGAGTCTGACGCTGTCATTTATGTCGATCGGAGTGCGGGACCGTTGATGATTGTGTTGAGCGATGTGTGTTCGTGTTGTTTTTTACGATTTTGCCTTATAATTTAGAGCATTCCAATACATAACGTACAGTTTTTAACAAGTCGGCTACTCCTTACTAGCTACTATGAGTGACGGTAGGAATAGACTCAGTGGCGCTGAATAGAAAAAACGAACAAAACTGAAACTTCAAGAACAAGAACATGTTCTGAAACAAACAAAAAAACTTTATGTTTAAAAAAGATGAAAATACCAATGAACTCTATCCTTTTACTGTATAAAACAAATGTATTAAGCAAATATGAAATATAGGGGGGCGGCAAATGGACTTTAGCCAAAAGCGGCATAGTCTTAAATCCGGCCCTGCGCCGACGCCGCAGGATTGAAAACTGTGTCGTTTAGCTCGATTCTTAGACGGTTTCCCGAGAAAGTATTGATCAAAAAAAAAAAAAAATTAACATGGTTTGTTCTTCATCGTATTCCCTGGACAATTATTAAGATTTTTTTCCGATGCGGCTATTAGTTTAGGGTTTATTAAGTGTCAAAATTGAAGAAGCGAAATTTCTTCCGCGAGTGAGCAAAAACACATTCAAATTTTCAGTCTTCAGCCGTGAGTTTTTTTTTTTTTTTAAGAGTACCTCTCAACGTAAAGTTTTGCAGCTCGTCGAGTTTTTTTTTTTTTTAATTTCAATTTGGTTCTTGATAATATTTTTCTGAAAATCGGGACATTTTTGTTACTTTTTTTTTAACTGCCGTATCTATATCTTATTATTAGTTTTTAATTTTTAAAATATCGCAGTATACCTCAGAATGTACTCTTTCTTACGGTACTATTATTTTTGAAATCGGTTAATAATTAAATTGGATGCGATCAAAAGTTGGTCATACAAAATTCGGAATATTTGGATATTTTCGCTACTTCTTGTTAAAATCGTTATATCTACAGCAAAAACCATTATTTTTTAAATTTGAGAACATCACTGAATAAATTACATTACAATCTTTCTTATGGTACAATTATTTTTCAAATTGGTTAATAAATAAAATCGATGCAATTAAAAGTTGGTCATACAATTTTCGGGGGTTGGCGAGCGTAAGCGATCAGGGGGCGGAGCCTCCTAATTGTCTAAAAAATGTCTGAACAGCCTCTGTAATGCAAGGGGGAAATGCAATATAAGGGTGAAAAACAATACAAAGACTAATACTACAAAGGTAAAATGTAATATAAGAGTGAAAAATATGCTAAAAGCATTTTATTCTAATGCTCGCAGTGTGAGAAATAAAATGGATGCCGTCAGGGGAATTGCACAAGCAGAGGATATAGATATCATTGGGATAACTGAAAGTTGGGCAAGCAGTGAAGATGCACAAATTTTAGAATTGAGTGGATTCACAATGTTTAGGGAAGACAGAGTGAATAGGAAAGGGGGTGGGGTTTTGATCCATGTGAGAGAATTCTTAAACTGTACGGAAATTAAGTTAAATAGTAAAACTGAGGGTATAGAATCAGTCTGGGTGAAACTGAATACAGACAAAGACAAATGACTAATTCTGGGTAATAAATATAGACCTCCTGTTTGTAGTAAAGAGCAGGAAAAGGGTATATGCAATCTGATAAACAAAGCATGTCCGAAAGGAGAATTAATTTTAATGGGGGAATATAATTATCCAAATATAGACTGGACAAACAATCTGGCTACAAATAGGAAAGAGGCAGAATTTTTGGAAGTGATACAGGATTGTTTTGTGTACCAGATGGTGTGTGAGGATACTAGGGACAAATCAATATTGGATTTGATTTTCAGCAATGATGAGGATAGGGTGCAGGATTTGTTTATAGGTGAGCCAATGGGAGAAAGTGATTATAGAAGTATCAGATTAAGTATAAATTTTCATGACAAAAGAGTTGGCGACGAGGAATGGGATCTTCGAACATTAATTTTGAATCTTATGAGGCGTCTGTGGAAGACTGGTCCAGTTATGTGGAACGTTTAGAATCTTACTTCGTTGTTAATGGGATCGAAGATAAAATGAAAGTCCCTGCTATTTTAAGCCTTATGGGAGCAACAACGTATAAATTGTTAAAGAATCTGGCCACTCCGAACATTCCTTCTGAATTGACTTATCAAGATATCGTAAAATTACTTTCGGAACATTTGAATCCTAAACCACTAGAGATGACAGAACGGTTTCGTTTCTACAAGAGGAAGCAATTTGAAGGTGAGTCCATTGCAAATTATTGTGCCGAATTACAAAAACTGTCGATACACTGTAACTTTGGGAACAATTTAAGTACGATGCTTCGTGATAAATTGGTGATGGGTCTCAAAAACGAAAATATACAGAAAAAGCTGTTAGCAGAGGATAAGTTAACATACGAAAAAGCTAAGAGCATTGCATTCGCAATGGAATCTGCTCAGAGAGATGTGTGTGAAATTCAGAATCAAATGGTATCGATAAAAAAATTACATAGTTCGCAAGATAAAACTATCAAAAAAGATTTTTCTAAATTTAAGAAATCTGAACCTACAAAGAAGTTTGATAAATCTCGGAAATGTTACAGATGTGATAGTACTCAACATTTAGCTCACGAATGTAAGCACAAGAACACTCAGTGTAGGAATTGCTTAAAGAACGGGCATTTGGCAAAAGTCTGCCGCTCAAAACGTAACGAAACAGTTAAACAAATAGAATCTTGTTCTGAAACTGTACCAGTTAATAGCGTTAAATCACCACGACATGCAAAGGATAAGATTTTATTAGAAATTTTTGTTGAAGGGAATAAATGTTTATTTGAATTAGATACTGGAGCTGCTATTAGTTGTATGAATGTGAATGAATTTAAGAAACTTTGTCCGGATGTAGCCATTAAGCCTACCAAATTATTGCTTAGGAATTTCGATAATTCTATGATAACATCAGCTGGCCAAGCAGTGGTGCAAATTCAATACAAAGATCAAATTAATACAGAAACTATTTATTTGGTACATGCAAAAGTAAACGCAGTTTTTGGTCGTGAATGGTTGAGAAATTTCCAATTAAACTGGAGCTCAATTAAAGCGGTTCGGGTTGAAAATTGTAATTCTCGAACCAATAAATTAAATATCTTGCTTCAAAAGTATGAGAAAAATTTTTCTCCGGGTATCGGGAAACTGGAAAAGTTTTGTTGCCGTCTTCAAATGAAACCTAATTACAAACCGGTATTTTTTAAACCTCGACCAGTACCATTTGCTTTAAAAGAAAGAATAGAAACTGAACTTAATAGGTTAGTTGCAGAAGACATCATTGAGCCGGTGACATATAGTGATTGGGCTACACCAATTGTTCCTGTTATCAAACAGAATGGGAACCTACGAATCTGTGGTGATTATAAGGTGACTATCAACCCGGGACTAAAAATTGAGCAGTATCCTTTACCCCGTATCGAGGACATTTTTGCTGAACTGTCAGGAGGGGAGTTCTTTACTAAAATCGACTTATCTGAGGCATACCTTCAAATGTTAGTTGATGAGCAGGACCGACATCTATTGACGATCAATACTCACAAGGGTTTGTTCCGTTACAAGAGAATGAATTATGGTATAGCCTTAGCTCCGGCAGTGTGGCAGAGAGCCATTGAACAAGTTTTATCAGGCATCGCGGGGGTACACGTATTTTTAGACGATATTACCGTAACGGGGAGAAATGATCAAGAGCATTTTGAAAGGTTAGAATTAGTACTACAGAAACTAGAAGAATATGGTCTCAGAGTAAATAAGCGGAAAAGTGAATTTTTTAAGAAATCTGTGAATTATTGTGGTCATACAATTGATAAATTCGGCCTCCACAAAACACAAGAAAAAATCGATGCAATTACGAAGGTACCAGTTCCAAAAACTGTATCTGAATTGAAGAGTTTTTTGGGTTTAGTCAATTACTACGGAAAATTTATTCCCAACTTATCTACTCGTGTCGCTCTTTTCAATAATTTACTGCAGAAAGGTACTAAATTTTTGTGGACTACAGAATGTGAAAAAGCTTTCAAGGCATTGAAACAAGAAATTGCTTCAGACCGAATTTTATGCCATTATGATCCTAAGTTACCTCTGGTATTACAAACTGATGCATCACCAGTTGGAATAGGAGCAGTTTTAAGTCACATTATGCCAGATGGTTCAGAAAAACCAGCAATGTTTGCATCAAGATCATTGACTAAAACGGAACGTAATTATTCACAGATAGACAAGGAAGCATTGAGTATCGTATGGGGAGTAAAGAGATTTTATCAATATTTATTTGGTCGACATTTTGATCTCGTAACCGATCATAAACCACTAGTATCAATTTTCGCACCTAATCGTAGTTTACCATGTCTATCAGCAACACGAATGGTTCATTATGCACTTTTTCTCCAAGCATTCAGTTATACAATCAAGTATCGAAACACTAAGAATCATGGCAATGCCGATGCACTTTCACGGTTACCACTAGCAGTTGACAAGGACTGTGAGTACTTGACTGAAGCAGACGTGACAAATATTTCGCAAGTTGAATTAATGCCTGTTACAGCAACTGACATAGCTAGAGCTACTAAAACTGATAGAAAATTGTTCGAACTGTATGAAAATTTAAAATCTGGAACTGAATTACCTGTGCCTTGGAAAGGTAGAGAATCTGAATTTTCATTGCAAAATGGTTGCATAATGTATGGTCATAGAGTATGCATTCCTGAAAAGTACCAGAATCAAGTTTTGGAAGAACTTCATGTTGGACATCCTGGAATTGTCAAAATGAAGGCCATAGCTAGAAGCTACTGCTATTGGCAAGGTATTGATGCCAGTATAGCCAATTTTGTTCAGAACTGTTCAGCTTGTATCGCAACGAGGAACGAACCAGCAAGGATAAATCGACATCCGTGGGAATGGCCAAATGGACCTTGGCAAAGGATACACGTTGACTACGCTGGTCCTTTTATGGGGAAAATGTTTTTTGTAGTCTCTGATGCATATTCGAAGTGGATAGAAGTCATTCCGATGAAAAATATTACAGCTAGTTTTACAATTCATCATCTTCGTATTCTTTTTGCTCATTATGGAATTCCCTTAACTTTGGTTAGTGATAACGGCGCAAGTTTTACTAGTTACGAATTTCGACATTTTTTGAAACTGAATAATATTAAACATATAACTTCAGCACCGTACCATCCTGCTACGAACGGACAGGCAGAAAGAATAGTACAGTTATTCAAAGCTTCGTTGAAATCGAGTAGAGGTGATTCAGGAGATCTAAATGTGAAATTACAAAGATTTTTATTACAGTATAGAATAACTCCACATTCTCTCACGGGAGAAACTCCGAGTGCCTTGTTTTTGAAGAGATGTATTCGCACTAGGCTTGATCTTTTTAAACCAAATTTGAGAGACAAAGTTGTTCAGAAACAGAGTTCGAGGCTTGACACAGAATCTATCTTGCGTGAGTTTCAGGAAGGGGAGAAAGTAGCCGTAAGAAATTATTCCGGACCTAACAAATGGAAAATTGGAACAATTATAAACCGAGATGGAACTTTGAGTTATAGCATACAAGTTGGAAATGAAATTTGGAAGAGACACGTAGATCAAATAAGGAAATGTGGGAAATCGATTGAATTATCCCAAGCTGCTACTGAAATTTCAATTTACGATAAAGAATGGAATTTTCCAGATGAGCCAGTATCCAATGATGTTGCTGAATCGGAACCGCCTGCACCTGTACCTGAAGTTGTCCCTGAACCTAAAGATGTACATGTACCTGCCACTCCAAGTGATGATATACCACCTAAGCCTGTACCAGACGCTTCCGGAAAGCCGAAAACTGATGTGCCACTCCGACGCTCAAACCGAATCAGGAGACCTCCAAAGAGACTCGACCTGTGACTCTATATTTTGTCGGGGAGAAACTGTTATGTATCTGGCAACAGCCAGATTAGAGAACCTTCCAAGCTGTGTGACGCGCGCGTGCTTTTTTTGCCTCAATGGGTTCCATAGTTTCGTATTGTACATGTTCGGTGTAGTTGTTGTTATGCTCGTTCGTGCCTGTGTATCTTAATGCTAATAAATGTTCTTTGCGTGTATGTAAAACGAATCGTATCGTCTCTCGGTCTACCTGGCATACATGACAAGGATAAGGGAAGATTAAAGGAGACATTCAAAGGGGGATTAATAGCACCGCGTCATTCTGAACAATGGGAGGAATTCAAGAATAAGTTAGACAGGGTGATAAAAAAAACATGTAACGTTCAGGAAAATAGGAAAATCTAGAAACTTGCTCCTTATGTGGTTTTCAGGGGAAACACACAAAGCTTTAAAATTAAAGCAAAGAACATACAGGGTATATTAAAGCACTGGTAACGACAGGGACAAGGAGGCATATCTGAAAGCCAGAAAGGAGTTTAAAAATATTAGTCGGAAGCAAAAGGTGTCCTTGGAGGAAAAACTAGCAAGGGAAATAAATATAAACCCTAAAGATTTTTTTTGCAAATGCAAGTGGTAAAAATAAATTTAGTACTACACTGGGGATGTTGGGGGGGGGAGGGGGGAGGTGAATTAATTCAAGACGAGGTGAGAATGGCAAACGTGTTAAATGACTTTTTTCTGGAGGTTTGCAATGTTAACTATAAATTAAAAAAAGATCCCAAGGAATAGCCTTTGCAGGGGGTACAATTAAAGAATGCAAATTTAACAGAGAAGAAATAGTACAGCAGTTGAAAAGAATTAGGCCATCTAAAGCACCAGGGCCAGACGATATACATCCGAGAGTACTAGTGGAATGCGCGGAAGAATTGGGGGACGTAATTCACAGGATATTTAATTCAACATATAGCACGGGTTGGGTACCAATGGATTGGAAGTTGGCCAACATAACTCCAATTTTCAAAAAGGGAATACAAAGTGATCCTTGCAACTATAGACCAGTAAGTAAACATCAGTAATTTGCAAAATATTTGAATCTGTTAGAAAAGCCTATGATGTTTTACTTGGAGGGGGGACTGTTATCAGATAATCAGTATGGGTTTAGGAAGGGCAGATCCTGCTCTACAAACCTTTTGAAGTTCTACGAAAAAATTACTGAGGAGCTGGATATTAAGAGCAGTGTAGATATCATGTACATAGATTTTCAAAAGGCCTTTGATAAAGTACCTCATGAGGCATTAGTGTTTAAATTGGTAAGGCTGGGGATTCCGTGGAAAACATTGATATGGATAAAGAATTGGTTATTGGGTAGAAAGCAGAGAGTGCTGGTAAAAGGAAAGTATTCACAGTGGCAATTTTATTTATAATTTTTATAGATGATATAGTTCAGGGGATTAAGAATAGAATCAGTGTATTTGCAGATGACTTAAAAATATGGGGGACAGTGGATACCAAGTTACAGATAAAGAATTTACAAGGGGATTTTGATAAGATATCCGAATGGGCTGTAAAATGGGGTATGTCATTTAATATAGGGAAATGTCAAGTTCTGCATATGGGTTACAGGAACAGTGGAGCCGAGTACTGTCAGCAGGGAGTAAAGATAAAGAGAGAGAAGCAGTCAAGGATCTTGGGGTGATATTTCACAAGGATTTTAGAATGAGTCACCAATGTTCAGCTGCGGTTGAAAAGGCTAATATGTTATTGGGGTATATTAAAAAGACTGTAACTTCAAGGGATAAGAATATAATCTTACCGTTATATAAGGGCAAGTTAGACCACATCTAGAATATGCTGTACAATTCTGGGCTCCATATATGAGAAATGGTATAGAATTAATTGAAAGGGTTCAGCACAGAGCTACAAAAATAATAAAGGGGATAGCAAATCTCGACTATAATGAACGTTTAAGTAACCTAAACATGTATACACTGGAAAGAAGAAGAAGGAGGGGGGATTTGATTCAGATTTTCAAGTTGGTAAAACAAGGGGACACAGCGGGCTTAAATTTCAATAGGGATAACAGAACAAGGGGCCATGGGTATAAATTGAATAAGACACATTTAAATCGGGATTTAAGGAAAAACTACTACTTTAATAGGGTAATAGACAAATGGAACGCGTTGCCAGAAAATATAGTTAATTCAAAGGGAGTGTACGAATTTAAGATACAATTGGATAGTCATTGGGAATTGGGGAATTCATAAACAAAGGACCAGCCTTGTTGGGCTTGAGCCTGTAGCTGGTCGTCAATATTTGTATTTGTACTTCGTAATTGATAAGTTTGTAGCTAATGTGGAGCCATTTGCTCCTTAGGCATGATTTCTTGTTAAACGAGAATGGTTCATATATGTCCCCATCACATCTAAGTTTTCAACAATATCTAAGAATGCATAAAATCCCACAAAATCGTTAAAGCAGCATTGTAAACCTTTAGAAATATATATATATATATATATATATATTTGATTCAAACCCTCTAAAATTCAGTTAAAAATCAATATCCATCAAAAGACACATGCATGCTAAAAGGTTTTTTTTTTTTTTTTTTTTTTTAAATGCTTAAATGTATTCAGCTGTGCATTCTATTTCAAATCAGGTATTACTGTATTTTCCTTCATCACAGAAATTATTTCATTACATTTTGAACTAAATAAAATTTTAATTCGTTTTATAACCAAATTAGAGGGCATCGATAGCCCAGTTGGTAGACTCGTGGATTAGCAACTAGAGGGTTGCGAGTTCGACACTCGATTCAACTAAAGGCTCTAGTGTATGTGGAGGCTGGTGGATGTTAAACCTGCCACGGCATCAAATGTCCTCACATTACTGAGGTGAAGTTTGGAGAGTGTCAGCTTAGGTGTTGACCTCGTCATTTGACTGTGGTTCAAAATTATGAGGATTCCTTCGATCTTTCCCTTCAAGACTGATTCCGAACCATTGACAATAGCCAGTTTTGTTAATCCAATGCGACGTTTATTCATTTAACTACCACAGTCAAATTAAGAGAAAAAGTAATCATGAAATATTTTAATTGTGGACAAATATTACTTTTTGTATACGCTAATTACAAATGTTTTTAAGTTCATTTGAGGTCATTCACTACCTATAGGTATTGTATGAATCGTCTACAATGCTGGTAATATAATTCAAACTGAAGTCAATCAACTTAGAAAAGAATTTCGTACACAGAATGTCACAACCAGGAATCAACTGACTTATTTAAGATACTAGCCACTGCGTGGGCAGCACGGTGTTGCTCGTGACTGTTACTTTTGTGGGGTTAAGTGTGACCACTGTTAACGCTCGCCCCCCCCCCCTGTTTATGTTTGCTACGCATTCCCATCAAATGCATTAGGTATTGATCTAATGTAACATTTTCCGCAGTTTTCAAATCCGTTGAAATTTTGAAATCCGTTGAAAAAAGCAGGAAATGGAATCGGATTCGTTGACAGCAAAAATCAAATTCGTATGGGAAAAAATATAAAAGTTACAATTTAAAAATTTATTTAAAGAAAATCATATTTTTAGGTATGGATCTAATGTAAAATTTTCCGCAGATTTCAAATCCGTTGAAATTTTTATTCTATCTTTTACGATCTAGGAGATAGAAAAAAGAACTACGTAACTCCAGTTAAAACTATTTGTTTTGTTTGTCCGCTGAAATCGTTACTCGGAAAATCAAACGGAAAATAATAAATTTAGAATTTGTCAACTCTTTATACTGTTGCCATTCGAGGGAAAACAAAAATAATTAAATTCCATTAAGTTAATATCAAAATGTTCTAGATTAAATTTTAAAATTCGGGCACAATAGAAGAAAAATCGCAAAATATACTTACTACTGTGTGCCAAGTCTCCTTGTAAGTGCCATAGATTCGTCAGGACAGTCCACACACACAAACACTTACTTTTATAATAGTAGATATTTAGATTTTTAGAAGAACTAGTTTCCTGTAAATGAATTTTCTGTATATTTTATTAATTGTTATCAAACTTTTAGAAACCAAAACATTTTATGAGCAAGCTAAGGCTGTGTGCATCAATGCAGGAAAATTTTTAGTCTGATAATGCATTACTTTTTGTTATATCTGTTGTTTAAACAATGTGGTTGTTAAATCTCTCATATATTGTAAAGGCTAATTAGTACTAGACTTCCTTAGCCTTAATGAGAGTGGTCCATCCACAACATTGTTAAGTTTGTTGTTAATAAAAGTTGTTTTTGCTACAACGAATTGCATTAGTTAAAATACAGTCCACTATAGAGCTATCAGACCAATTCAGTGGTTTTTGATCTCTTTCGTTCATACAGATCATTATATGTTGGGATGTCATATTCAGATATTTTTTCTGTACTCATATTAATTATTTTATATTATTTTCCCTTTTTTAATATCAATTATTTTTATGTTCTTATTAGTTGCCACATTGTTAATTTTCTGTGAATGGCGACATAAAAAAAGTCTAATCTAATTAAAAGTTCTAACTTGTAAAAAGATAATAAACAAATAAATGATTTGTTCTAAAAGCGTACTTCAAGTTGTCGGTTTTCTTATGATAATTACACTTACTAGGAATTCCATAATATCAGTGAGATCCAGCCAACTACAAGCGTGGTGACCCGTTTAGTCAACGAAAATGGCTAGTGATGATAAAGTTGATTCTAAAGCTGGAATTCCCGAACTACACAAGGTGAGTGTAAAAACGCCGTCTTTTTGGATTGACAGACCAGAAATATGGTTCAATCAAGTGGAAGCATCATTTAAAATAACTGGAATTTGTTGCGTATGAAACAAAATTTAACTATGGTTTCACAATTGGTAACTAAATATGTGGAAAACATGGGTTATTGTTCCTGGTGTTACTAATACCTAGTATGCAGGTTTCAAAGTTTTGAACTTGTTTTAAGAAATTAAAAGTGCGAATTAAAAGATTAATCACAGGAATACAGTTAGGAAATATGAAGCCTAGTCAACTTCAGAAACTTAAATTGGTTGCAACTTCTGACGTCTCAAACAATCTAATCAAAACTATGGCTCGAGAAATTACCAGATTTTATGAAAAATATTCTTGTTAGTCAGGAAGAAATTTCAAAATTAGCAATAATGACCGATAAAATAAGTGATATTAATCCTCGAACTGATATTTGCAGTGTAAACACAGCTGAGAATGCAAATTCAGAATTGTTGCCAAAGGTTCAAAAGCTCAAACAACAAATTGAACAGTTAACTAGGAATCGCATATCCAGACCTCGATTTCGAAATTCCAATTTGCAAAAAAGAAATTGAAGTAAATCAAGATTAAAATTTAACCTGCAAGGAAAATATTGTTACTACCACTATCGTTTTGGATCGAAATGTTTTCCTGAGAAGTGCACACAACCTTGCAGTTGGAAAAATAATGAATCCACTATATCGGAAAACTTCACGCAGCAGTAGATTTTGCGGCAAGCTCTCCTGCCCCAACCTATGTGGATTGTGGCAAATTTTGATTATTTGTTCAGGATAAAAACTCGAAAGTGCGTTTATTGGTAGATGGTGGTGATGCGAGTATTATTCCAGCTACATCTCAAGACAAACAATCCATGGATTATAAACTGTATGTAGCAAATGGTTCAGAAATTGAAACGTTTGTTGTCAAAATACTAACTTTTGATTTAGGACTCTACTCTGCAGAGTGAAAAAAAGAAAAGGTTAAATACTTATCCGTTTAGTTCCATATTTTGAGTGGCACGGAAAGCCACGCGACTGAACTCACATGTCTAATAAAAATAAAAATAAAAGTTAAGAGAGCACGAGTCTCGTAAACGCGCGGGCTTTTTTCTGCCGGGTACTCGTGACATCAGCGACGTCTATCGATAGTTAAGTCTTGGAGGTAGCTTATTGCGATGGCTTGGAAGTAGCGTTTGTGTCGTTGGACATAACACTTCTACATGATTATATCAAAGATGCCAGAAAAAAGTACAATGGACCGAAGAAGCAACACAACGGTTCAACAAGTGAAAAGAAGAATTGGCTGATACTGCACTGTGTTATCCTGCAATACTGCACTACCTCTGTCACTAAGTACAGATGCTTCAGATACAGCGATTGGAGCAGTGTTTCAACAGTATGAAGCTCAAAGATGGAAACCTATCGTATTTCATTCCAAAAAGCTGAATGATGCTTCAAAGATTTACAGCACTTACGATAGAGAGTTTCTGGGTATTTTTTTCCATCAAGCATTTAAAACATTTACGGACCATAAGCCAATTACATTTGCATTTCTCCAAAAGCCAGATAAAACATCCCCTCATCAACTTCGACATCTTCACTATATTTCCCAATTCTCAACTGACATTCGATAAATCAAAGGCCACGAAAACATAACAAATACCTAATCCAGAGTTGAAGACATCTCCATGATCGATTATGATGAAATAGCTAATAAACAAAATCAAGATGAAAATTATGAAATGCTGAAGAATTCCACACCTTCCATGAATTTTAAGCAGTTGTTGCTACTTTCTGGAAAGTTGTGTGAAACATCAACGAACAGTATCAGACCACATACATTCCTAAAGTTTTTCGTTTGAAAATATTTCAACAAATGCACGGAGAATCGCATCCTAGAATAAAATCATCAATTAAGCTTCTCTAATGTCCAATTTTATGTGCCCATCCATCCGAAACGATGTTCGACTGTGGTCTCGATCCTGCATTCCATGTCAGAAGAGTCAGTTAAATTGCCATACCAAATCAAGTTTTGGAGAATTTCAATCACCATCAGAAAGATTCAGTGACATTCACATCGACTTGATTGGACCCTTACCCCTTTCCAACGATAACATCGACTGCCTGATTTGCATTGATCGTTATAACAACTGGATGGAAGTTGTTATATTGGAAAACATATCGGCAGACATGGTTGCGAGAGCCTTTTACAGCAATTGGATAACTCGATTTGGAACTCTATATCGATTGATAACGGATCGTGAAACACAGTTTGGTTCAGACCTTCGTTATCCTGTCCTGAATCTGGGGTAAAAATTTACAGCACACTACTGAATACCAACCCCAAGCTAATGGAAAAGTGGAAAGTCTTCATAGGTCCTTAAAAACAGCAATTAAGGCACATGATTTTCTAGCCTGGAATGAAACACTTCCAACTGGTCTTCTAGGTTTATGTACTGTAATATAAGAAGATTCTAATCACACTTGCCCAAATGGTCTACGGACAAAATAACCAATTGCGTGGAGAATTTTTCCATGAATATCATTTCCACAACACATTACAACAACACAGACTGAAACTTTTGCAAACCAACTTCAACAAACGATGGAATATGTTCGATCACGAACTGTTTCTAAGAACTATGTTCAGGAAATATATGTCCCCAAGGACTTAAAGACGAGTTCTCACGTTTCTCTTTGTAAGGACTTCAAAACAATTTGAACCACATATGACGGTCCTTTCCAAGTAATTGACAGAACTGACACACTCTTTTATTTTTACTCTTAATATTAGAAGACATTTTACTCTTAATATTAGAAGTAAAAGTGTCACATTATGTATTGCGATAGGTTAAAACCTGCTTATCTTTTACAAGGACCTACTTGTACCAGCAACCAAGATCTTTGTAAGAAACACACAAACACCAAATGTCACAAAAACTATAAATCATGCACAAGAAAAGCAATTTTTTTCCAAAACCGAGGAAGATCAAATATTTCCTGGAAAACATTCATATTCAGGACGTACAATAAGATTGCCTGGAGAGAGAGAGAGAGCTCATTGCCAAATTTCGAATATTTACCCCTTCATGAATTATTGAGGGCATCTCTATGTCTTGGTGCCCTTGGTTTGAAGTAATTATATTTCATAGTTTTGGTTTATTGCTCTTTGATCATTTTTTGCTACTGTAATTAGACTGGAGCCTACAGCTTAAAAGTGGATTTTAAATCACCATAAACATTTACAATTAGACGTAAATGTAAAAATTCAAACCCAAAGCTAGTTGATGGACTTTATTGAAACTTTCTGAGAGAGAGAGAGCTCATTGCCAAATTTCGAATATTTACCCCTTCATGAATTATTGAGGGCATCTCTAAGTCTTGGTGCCCTTGGTTTGAAGTAATTATATTTCATAGTTTTGGTTTATTGCTCTTTGATCATTTTTTGCTACTCTAATTAGACTGGAGCCTACAGCTTAAAAGTGGATTTTAAATCACCATAAACATTTACAATTAGACGTAAATGTAAAAATTCAAACAAAAGCTAGTTGATGGACTTTATTGAAACTTTCTGGAAACAATAATGCATCCAGAAAAATAGTACTTAAACTGATTAATAATATTTTGACTAATTTTGTATGACTTAATTATTCATAAAGGATTTTATTTCAGACATTTCTATGCACCACAGTATGTGATTATGAAGCCAAAGAACCCAATGACTTGTCTTTCTCAGAAGGAGAAGTTTTAACTATTACTGGTGTGAGGTCTGTATAGATTATATATATTGTCATTTTCCCCCAAAAAAATGCTTCTTCTAGTGAGCACTCCAAATGCAATACTTATCTCCTTTGTAAATTTCTATTCAATTCAGTTATCCACCTGGAAAACTTAAAATATCAGACAGATGATTTGAGCTTATTAATCAAAATATGAAAATATATAGAAAGAGCTTGAAAAAAAATAATTTTTGCAACAAGTATTGTTGCCGCTTCTGTGAAAAAGTCAAATATTCTATTCACATATTAAACTGATGAACATGGTATAATTTATTGTAATTAAATTTTGTGTTTTTATTTTCATGACAGACCTGATAATTAAAAGAGAAATAAATAAAAAAACAGTAAAATACAGAAATAAAAAGTTATCATTCGATCTGTTGTCTCCCTTTGATACTTAACCAATGAAGACCCACTAGAGCCTCGTAGGATATAATGTCTTATATGCTGCCAGTGATGATGGCGAAACAATGCAGGACTCTGGAAAACAGTAACTTGTCATATAGGACAGAATGCCGTCGAAAACATTTCCCATGAGGAGTTAGACTATAGTTGCAACGCACCCCAATTTGCATGATAGTTATTCGTATTTTGATGAGCTCCAGAACTGTTATCAGATCCCTCTGAGATAAACTGGAAAGTGTTAGTTTTTTAGATTTAGAATAGGAACTTCTTGGTTTAAAAAACAATTTGTTATTGTTTCAAAAATCGATTCGTTTGAAAGAGTATTCATATTTTGTAATTAAGTGTCAAATTTTGTAGTAAAGTGTCTATGTAAGCCCTATATATTATTTATAGAAATATGTATGCGGTATGTGTAGATTGGAAGGTAAAGTTTTAAAACCTTTTGCAATTTTATTCTTTCTTGTTTTATAAAAAAGTGACCTTTTCGCCATTAGTGTAGTGATCATTGATTCTGTTTCCTTCTTCTGAAAAGTTAAATTAAGAGATAAAGTGTGGGGGTCATTGAACACAATCCTTATGATCATCGTGGTTGGTATGGGATGGCTTGCAATCAACGCTTTCTATAGCACTTATTTCATTTGATTGAAAGCATAAGTGATAAATGAGTGTTGTGAGTTATTTTATTTGCAATACCAATAAAAACTTCACAATTCTTCCTTGAGTAAGTCGGGAAACTCACACGAGACCTCTTCTAGTGTTGAATTGTTTATGCTATGGATTCCTGTCACTTTGATTCCTAGAGGTTGAAACCAGATTAATTGCATTGGTCGCCAGGTCGCAGCATTGAGACTTCTGTTGCGTTAAACTTGAAATTCAGTCCTCGTTGCCAAAATACAATGTTTCGCTTAAGGTACAACAATTCCTATAGTGTCTGACGTAGTGCGTCTGCATTTTTAGTTTTACTTATCTCAGTCTTAAAGCTAGTTTTTCGTCTGGACTTCTAGGTTACGGATATCTGAGAGAGGAATCCTTGATATCTTTGACGAGATCGAGGCCATAGTTCATTGGTTCCCAAGGACTCCTTATTATAGCATAAACTTGACCACGATCCCTCAAGTCGAATAACTCTTCATAACTTCATAATAGAAAAACTACAAATTTAGCTTTGATTTACTTAATTTAGCTTTGATTTTGAGCTTTTTTTTACTTTAACATTTAATGCACACTAAACTAATAGCCGCATCAGTAAAAAACCTTCTGCATCTTGTTCCCTTTACAATTTTAAGTACACCGTGTTAATCTCCTAACTTTACTATCTGTACTTCGTACTTTCTCGGTAAACTGTCTGAGAACAGAGTGAAAAAGCGAGCCGTTTTCCTCGCCAAATAAAAAGAAATCTTTTTTATGGCAATTGTTGCTACGATAAATTTGATATGTGGCAAACCCAATAGTCAAAAATACAACCCTCGTCTTCGAGAGAAACCTGCCATGCGAACTAAAAAGTACGAAATTTGTGTGACCAACTTTTGATTACATCGAATTTATTTATGAACCAATTCAAAAAATAATTGTACCGTAAGAACGAGTACATTCTGAGGTATACTGCGGTATTTTCAAAATTAAAAACTAATAGTAATAAGATATAGATATGGCAGTTTTAGTTTTGTATCGGAAATTACGATCTGAAAGTTCCGAATATTGTATGACCAACTTTTGATTGCAACGACTTTATTTATTAACCAATTTAAAAAATAATTGTACCATATGAAATAGTATAATGTAATGTATTCAGTGATGTTCTGAAATTAAAAAAAAAATAGTATTAAGCTGTAGATATGACGGTTTTAACAAAAAGTAGCGCAAACATCCAAAGATTCCAAATTTTGTATGACCAACTTTTGATCGCATCGAATTTATTTATTAACCAATTTCAAAAATAATTGTACCGTAAAAAAGGGTACATTCTGAGGTATACTACGATATTTTCAAAATTAAAAACTGGTAGTAATAAGATATAGATATGACAGTTTTTTAAAAAAATAACGAAAATGTCCCGATTTTTAAAAATATATCAAGAACCAAATTGAAATTTCTAAAAAAAACTCACGGCTTAAGTCTGAAAATTTGTATGTGTTTTGCTCACTCGCGGAAGAAATTTCGCTTTTTCAACTTTGACACTTAATACACCCAAAACGAATAACCTCATTGGAAAAAGATCTTTACAATTGTCCAGGGAACACGAAGAAGAACAAACCATGTTAATTTCATATTTTTCTGATCCGAACTTTCTAGGGAAACCGTCTAAGAATCGAGCCAAACAACACATTCTTCAATCCTGCAGTGGCGGCGGTAACATTTTTTTAATATAATGAGGTATCCAATTAAAATTTCTTATTTTTTTTTTTAATCATATTTTTAGGTATCGATCTCATGTGAAATTTTCAGAAGATTGCAAATCCGTTGAAATTTTTACTCTTATCTTTAACGGCCTAGGAGATAGAATAAATAATTACATAATTCCAGTTAAAAGTTTATTTGTTTTTTATCATCTGCTGGAAAGTCACCCATCCGCGCAAAATGAAAATGAAAACGGAAACGAAAAAAAAATTAAAATCTGATTATGATGTTGCATTGATGTTTATGATGTTGCATTGTAAGGAAAACAGTAATCACATTGAATTTTAAAATTCACCTCGACCCAAAAATTGCAAAACATTCCGACTACCTGTGTGCCAAATCCCATTATTGAAGTGCCATTGACTTTGTGTGCAGAAAACAAACAAACAGACAGACAGACAGACAAACACTTTTTATAATATTAGAGATGCAAGTTCAAACGATTTCAGAATTACATTATTGTATTTACTATGCAAACGATCCGAGAATCATTATCTGAGATTTCTCAGATGGTTTTTTAATCTTTTGGTTGCTCCTAAAATCGCAATAATTAGGAAAATTTAATGTAGTGCAAAACTAATTTTCCGAATTAACTGAAATTTCCATGGCCATATTAAAAGTTCTTCGGAATCGGATAGGAAGATATCCATAAAATTCTAAGAAACTGATTTAACATTACGAGCACCAATCTTTCTGTACTCATAACTTCGAAACTGTAAGACCAAATAATAGGAAATTTGGTATCTGAAGTTAAATTTTGATATTGATTCGAAATTGTCAGTCAAAATAGTGGGTTCTCATCTCAAATTATGAAGTTAGTTCTCAATTTAATATGAAGAGGTCCTCTTACTGCAAATTTTAGGCATTTGAATTTGTAGAAGACGTTAGTTTCTGTCAAACGCCATCTTTAAATTTTCTCTTCTGTTAAAATTGCTCAAATAAAGAAGTGGTTCGTTTTTTCGCGACTACATGTATAACTAAATAATTAAGATAAATGAGTTATTCCTTATAGTCTTTTCCATGTTTACCTTTCGAAACTCAGTGCATTAAATATTGTTGTTTATAAAACTTTTAATCTATTCAAATTTATATATGTTTTAATGTGTAGATGGTAGACATTTCAAACATCCTAAAACGCCTGCCAGGTTGCTCATGGGGTTGTGTTTTTACAACACCAAAAGCTACATATAAGATGTTTAATCTTCCATTCATCACTTACTACTGTGAAGCTCTGAGCACTGCTATGCAAAGTACTTAGAAAATCTGATACAATACAAAAACACGCCCTTCATCTAGTTACTGGGACTACAAAATCCACCCCTATTTTTACTAATAGAATTATCGAGACAATTATAGAAGAAAATCTTTACTTCTATTCAAGAATGGGTGGGTACCTAAAATATTGAAACAATCTCTAAAGACCCAATTGGGTTTTGTGTAAATTGCCCTAGAGAGGTAGAGATTCTTTGATATTCAAGGACGAACTCAGCAACTTACACTACCAATGAACTGATGTGAAGTTATGCCTGTAGTATGTTATCTGGATTTGCTACAGCTTGTCTTGAAGAATGAAACTGATTAAACAGTTCTTGAATCTCTTGCTTTAAAAACCATACATTCTAAGTACCTAGAAAATGAATAGGTACATGTCTACACTGATCTGTCAAGAATGGATGACTTTGAATGCTGGTACAGGAGTCTTCAGTGAAGCTTTTTATTTTCGTCACTCTGAGAGACTGCATCAGTATTTGAAGAAGTAGAGGCTATCCTCATGCCATTAAATCAGCTTAAATGCCAACAACATAAATTTGAGAAATGTCATTTTGTTTGATTCCTGAGCAGCTATGAGTTTATAGGCATTACAAAATGCTACAAGACACAGAATATTTAAATGTCAGTTACTCATCTATACCCTGAAGCTAAAAACACAATTGTAGCTCTACAATGGATTTCAGCTCACTGGATTCTGGTAATGAACTAGCGAATTACTTGCCAAAGAGACGTACTGCAGTTGGTCAGATTCCAAGCAGGCCCATCTCGTATAATTCAATAAAAATATGTACTAAGAAACTATCAAAAAACTTTTTCTATCAAGGACTAATAACTAGAAACCCAAATAAACCTTGGCTTACAAACCATAAATATATCACAGGTGCCCCAAGGGCAGAACCTGTTGGAATAATCTGACTTCTGATTGGTCATGACTGTTTGGCTAAACATACATACGACCTGAAAATTCAACATAGGCCCCCTGCTGTCCCCTTTGTTCTAAATCATAAGAAATGGACATTTACTACCTGCAAATTCATACCGGTCGCATGTAGGGACATCTGACTTCTGCAGACATTGCTGGGATACAAGAGGATAGATGGGCAGCTAATTTTCCAATTGTCCTGTCTTATGTTTCTCCTGTAATATATATATATCTTACCTTTTTTTTTTTTTTAAATATAATATATATATATATCTTAATATATATAAATTACGCGTCACGTTGTTTGTCCGCTATGGACTCCTAAACTACTTAACCGATTTCAATCAAATTTGCGCACCGTCTGCAGTTTGATCTAACTTAAAAGATAGGATAGCCTTCATCTCAATTTATAGCCGCGATATTATTTTATTGCAAATTATTGCGGTATCTGTTGACTGGATTGAGTAAGTATTCTAACACATGGCGCTGTGTTGAAAGTACCAACGTTTCACATAAGCTACAATTTAATGGCATAACCATCACGTGTTGCTGAGTCTAAAGTATAAGTTAAATTTATTTCGTAGTAAACGCAATACAGTGATTAGCATAGCCGGCCACATGTTATTTAGACTGAATTATAAACTGAATTCATATTATAGTAAAAGTAATACATTGGAATTTTATAATTCAAAATAATAAACATTATTGTTAAAAATTTAAAACTATCTGCCCTACCTACCTCATTAATAAGTTTAAGTGTTATTTACTAACAACTTTGTAATGTACTCATTTGTTACAGACTTGAATACAAAAAATAAAAAAATTTTAATTTATTTCTTTTGTATTGATTGTTGCTCAATATCAACGGTAGTAGAAAATCAATCATGGAGGTCGCCATGTATTTTGACAAATGGCATCTGTGTAAAAAAGCATGGTGGTCCCCATGACTGGTGTTCTCCTACCGTTTCCCTTGAATAGTTTACTACTATGTAATATAATAAAAACCATAGCCACAGCAACGCGTGGCCTGGGTCTATATATATATATATATATATATATATATATATATATGTCTTAAGCCCAATTAAGGTCCTATGAAAAACAGGTCCAAACACTAAATACAGCATGTATTTATAACTCAAATATATTGATTTAGCAAAATTACAAATGGGTTAAGATATCATTAATACCACCTACTACTATAGTATACTACTTGTATTTATAATTATTACTAGTATTGTATATAATAGTTAGATATTTAATGTATACATCTGTGTCTTGGTTTATATTAAAATGGTATAAAATATCTGTTTCAGGGACGATGGCTGGTGGGAAGCAAAAAATAGTCTAAATATGAGAGGTCTTGTGCCATCAACATTTTTAAATGTATGGCTTTTATTTTATCATAATGTGCTTACTTTAAAAGTATTTCCAAAAAATTGTTTTCTATTTATTTAATGTTTCATCATTTTTGTTTTTATTATTCTCCTTCATATTTAATCTTTATCCATTTAGTTGTGTTAAAAAACTTTATTATAAAAAATAATAACTCAACAATTCATTTCAGTCTTCATTAACATATTTCAATTTTGCCATTATAATGGACAAAACATTATCCAAGCTAATTTTGCTTAAAATAATTGCCTAGTTGGGTATTAATATTTCATTCATTTAAATTGGTAGCAATAACTACAAGAAATAGAAATATTTAATAAATAACCATTTGCCTAAGTTTGGATACTGCTGCTGTAACTAATATTTATCTATTTAACTTTATGCACATAACTTTTTATCCCCTTCTGATTCTAGGTTCCAGATGTTATACAAACATTAGTCAATAGTAAGTGAGAACGTTTTAAATATATTTTTTCTTTTCAAGTGACATTGGTTTAATTTCATCATGCATTCATATATTTAAAATTTTATTTTTAGGTGCCCTTAAATCCGACGAAGGAAAGTAGGTGAATTATGGAGTTTTGTTCCTTACCTCTTTAGGAAATACTTATCAGTTCATTACTAAAAGAATTTTTAGTTGTCAGAATAAAGTAAAAAAAGCTAAACATGTCATCTACTTTCCGTATAATTGCATGAATCTAAATATGTATTAAATAAATTAAAATGATTTAATCCTGCCCTTTTTGCATCTGACAAAAATACATTCAGATTTATCTTAAGTAATTATGCTTTCACATATAAAAGCTATTCTCTATTAAAAGAAATATAGTGGGATTTGAAATAAATGTTTCATATTTTTACTTCATTAATTGATTTTCAAATATAAGATATGTTTTATATCTTAAAACTTCTTGGAGACAAATAGATGTATTTACAGAGAAATATTAAGAGGGCATTTAATGTGATTAATTTAGCGTCAATTTGATTAATATTGGTATTGTTTTAGTAAAAATGATTTATATAATTAACATAATGTTATGCATTATCAAATTGATATATTAATTTAAATCATGTTTTCTGTTTCTCAAGTTTCAGAGTGACAAGAGAATTATCTAAATTACAGACTTACGAGAAAATGGTAAGTACTATATAATATGTGACTGCTCTTGTTTGTATAAACATTTCCTATTTTGATAAATTTTTAGGATTATCCTTTTAAGGAATAAAGAATTTTATTTAAAATTTAACATACACATCAGAAGCATCCATTTCTCCATTTCCTGTTTCATTGTTTTCCTCACAAATCATCTCAAGTTTATCTAATCTAATTTTTTAAATCAGAATACAAAATTGACTTTAATTGTAATGATGATTTAAATACCAGATATGATAGGACATAGCAGGTTAAAAAGTAAAGGCAGATAGATCAAGAATGTCATGAGTATATACAAGATTTAGATAGTATTTAATATGAAATTGTTTTGCAATGGAGCCATTGTGGCTCAGTGGGTATGCCCACTGCAAGTTGTAGGGGGAGCAAGCTTGATTTCTGCCTGGGTGTATTTATCTCTTTTGTGTTAGTAAAATTTTCCTTGTGTATGCATGTCCATTACTTGATGTAGTTGGTCAAGTTTGGCACCAGGGACGTAACTAGGTTAGTTTCTACCCTAGGCAAGAACTCGCCTTGCCCCCCCCCCACCCCCCAGCCAACCAACCAAATTAAAACCCTCCCCTACAACATCTGATATCACCAGCACATATTAATTCCATTAATCCAAAAAAAATTTTAACTCTTATATGGTAAATACTTCATTTCAAAGGTAAATAGACTAATTTGTAGCAATTTCATTTTTTGTATAAGATAAAATACCAAATTAATTCTAATATATTTCATTGACAAATAATCTGAGAGTAGCATATTTGGTATATTCTTTCACATTTATCATAATTGCTGTAAATGAATGAAAGGGTTTATCAAATAATATTGGGATATATATATGGAAATTTAAAGACTGTTGCTTTAGAATGTATGCAGTATATTTAATTATACTAAATAGTACTATTATTAGGAACAATGGATATACAAGTTATTATCTTGAATATTATATTTAGACATTTTACACTATATCTTACTCTATTGACAAAATGGGACACAAATTAATTTAATAACAGAAAGCTTGCTCTAAAACTTAACTTTACAGGCTTTTTTGGCTGCAAACATTTTTACAATGTTCTCAAAAGATACCTTTGAAGCTAACTTGTGCTCTATTGATATGATACTCAGGTTGGTTAGTCGTTGTCCTGTTAAGTTTCGGTTAATTTTTTATGACCTTTAGTTTGCTGAAACTTTTTTTATTTGAGACGACTGAGACTGGTATTTTGAGGGAAATTCTTAGTTATGTTGGTGTGTGCGTCTTCAAATCCATTCTAAAATATTAACGTCAGAAGACCTGATGGTGTTGTCGTTTCCATATTAGAGCTAAAATCTAAGGTATGATATTTAAAACTCTCCACTTCTGTCGTCAGCTAGTCCCTGTCTAAGTCTTCTTTCAAGTACCTGGTTCTTCAATTCTTCGACATTCATTGTTTCAAAACGAGCTCCATTGAGGAAACCGAATAAGCTATTCATGTTTTAAATGGCTCTTGAAAAATTTACCCCAAGTCATTCAGAATCTGATATATTATTTGTATAATCAATAATCTGAACTTTTTTTTCTGAGAATTCATAGCTTTCATCTTTTCCCTTCTCATCAAACATCAGCTTTATCTTTGTCTTCCATACTTCTTTAAAATGAGGATCTAGGTTGAGCTTTCCTGTATTTCTTTCGCTTCTCTCATTGCATCTGTGAAACTGTTTGACTTTCTGATTCTAATTATAAGATTAGACGGTTAATATGTTTTGCTGATCAATCTATAGTGATGTCTCTCTTTGGAATAGTTTATTTATGACGTCAATGCTACTTAATTCCTTTTACCAAAAACAAGAGAAGACAATGAATAGAAACGTTTTGATATTTTTTAGAAGAAAAGTCGCTTCTGTGTTTTAGTTTCAGCAGTTGTTATTGGGCTGTTCCCGAAATCATTTAGTGCATCTATTATTTTTCCTAGATGCTTATGACCCCCCCCCCCGTCTGCCCCACTAGTTACGTTACTGTTTGGCACAATTAGCCCCAGTGCCATCAAACACAATCCAAGCAACCGTATTTTGCAAATTCCACCCTATTGATGCTGTGGTGAACTTAGCCACTACTACAAAAGTTAACTTACAACATAGTAGTGCATATAGCAGTGTGACCCAAGTCCACTGTGAAGTGCTTTTTTTTTGTAGATAAAAAGATCCGCTCTTTTTCACATTTCTTGCTGGATTGGTGACCCAGACATCTTGCTAAAATGCTCTATTCATAGTACATCGCTCACCTTTCTGTATGAAGTAAAAAGTAAAATTTTTTTTTTAATTTACATCATGTAATTGCATTTCAGGTTCTTAAAGAATATTCCATTTTGATTAATTGTGCATTATTGTAATCAGATGAGCTTACGATATGTTAAAATTATTTTTAAATATTGTAATGTTATTTTTTGTAAATGAAGTCAGGCCAATGCAAGACAGCTTATTTACTACAAGTTAGAATGGAAAACAAAGTAACAAGAAAAACGTAAAATAGATCTCACTGTTTTAATTAGCAATTAAAGATGTTGCCGTTTACAAACTTTTCCAAAAAAATGGATTATTATTTATTAACTAGTGCAATTACCTTCAATAGAAATAAACCATAGTCACCATTTACAATAATCATAAGGCTTTAATTCAAAATATGTTAGACTCCAACCTTTTCTCAATGACTTTAAGATTTTTCCCATTGGAATTAATACTGTAACGTCACCAATAGCCCATTGTGTTGCTCGAGTTTGATGTTAATTCAAATACCTATCTTTTTTCAATTACCGTGTTAAAAGCATTATATATTTCAGATTGATAAACTGCAACATGAGTATACCTTCACAATTATACATTATTATTTTTGTATTGTTACTTTTAAATTTGTTATCTTAGTAAAAAAAATTCCAAGTAATCATGAATAATAAATCACAATTGTATGGTTATAAATACTATATTACTTATATTTTAATATGCTTGATGAGCATTTATACAACTTTTAGCAGTTTTTAACTGCTTGATGATTGAACTATGCAAAAATTATTACAATGATACAGAACCATGCATGGAAAATAGCACTAACTATGGGAAATTTAGTCATAAAATTGAAAGCAAGTAGTTGCTGGCCGTGATGCTTTTAGCTATTGAAAATTAGTCTGCGTAAAAGACTGTCAGTTCGCTATACAAAGTAGTGGCCTTCCATCAGCCTATGCTTCAATACATCACAAAAACAAATATTAATTGTTGAGGTATGTTACTTCTAGGAACTATCTCATATTGGCATATACAATATTGTTTATTAATCATACTATTGAAAGGTATGAAACAAGAATTGATGTTAGTGTTGCAATTTATGTAATTGCTTGTTTTTTGCAATATTTATGCACTTATTTTAAGAAAAAAAGTAAAAAATACACCAGTAAATGCAGCATAGTTTCTAAATTGTAAGATACCATTCAGTTTCAACATTTTTTTGGAAAAATAAATTGTCTAAATATTATTTTTCTTTCTAGGGTTCTTTTTCTACTAATACTTTTACTAATGCTTTCAGGATCCATTATGTAATTCATCTAAGGATGAGATTGCTCCACTACCCTCAGGATATCGGCAGTCAACGCTTTCTGAGTTAGTAAATAAAAGTATGTTGATCAAATTTGTCAATACATTTATCGTAGCATTTAGGTTTCAAAATTAAAATTCCCTGTATAACTTATTTTTATGTCAGCCTATCAACTACAGTTTCTGAGATGCCTCAAAGTGACCTCACATTCGTAGTCATCATTCAGGATTGTAATGCAGTAATTTGCTGTTTTCATATTATTTAAAAAATATTGATGACATATTAATATTACCCATTATTTAAATTGCATATTACAAAACCAACTCATTTTTATCCAAAAGAGCATTTCAAATTATCAGCTATTCTCCTTCCCTAACTCTTATAAAAATATATACTACTTTCTATAGTGATAATTACCAGTGTAGCCTTTCTGTAGGTTTCAGCAGTAATCTCATTACATTTCACCTTCCCTCATATTCTGGCTTAGCTTTTATATCTTTAATCTTTCTCCTTGTGCAAGAATACATAAAAACTGGATGAGAAATAACAGGGAAGGGGAGAAGCCTGAAAGATGGCAGATAAGTGGTGGAACCTTCAGACTTTCTGGTAAGTATCACTAGAAAACCCTATAAACAAATTTATGTTCTGAATGACTGATAATGAAAAATTCTCTTTTGGATTGAAGTAAATTGGTTTTACATTATGTAATTGTTTTAATTGTATCAATATTTTAAAAAATGCAAAGAGGACAGGTCATACTGTTAAAGATTGGAATTCTATTTGATGACCAATTGAATTTAGGATATGGTTATGTTGTATTGCTAAAACTATGGCTGTGAGAGTGAAACTTGAGCCATTTTTGGACTCTAGCCCTAATAATCCAAAACAAATATAACTTCAACAGTCTCAAATTATGTGTTGACCATTGTATAAAGTTTCATTTTGATACAACACTAAAATGTAAAGTGGTCTTGCTTCAACTAAAATTAGAGCTCTTATTTCCAATTGCTGAAATCTTACAACAAATTAAAGATTTAAAATAAACGATTGTTAACTTTTCTTTACGTTTCGGGTATCCATACAAAGCCAATAACAATAACAAACATTTATTCAAGTAAGCATTGGTGCTGCATGTCCGCTCTACTTGTCTGCTGCATAATGTTCTTTTTACAACTACATAACATATTGTGATACAGTACAAAGTCCAAAATCCGGACCTAGGCCATTCAGAATTTTGGACTTTTCTTCCAAATTTTGGATTATTTGCATTTTTTGTTAAAAAAACTTAATTGAACTACACACACCCCGCGCGAATTTTGCGTTTGCAAATGTTGTTGTTGTTTCTTATGCCTACACTGGCAGACCGGAGGAGTGCCAGGCCCGTCGAAGACGGCAAGAGGCGAGGGGGGTGCGCCTTCTATGTTATTGAGCCCCATTGGAAGGAAGTCCGCCTTTGCTCGACATACATGACACATCCGTTTTGCAGAATGGTCCCTTTCATACATCCATTCACTCACACATATCGTTTACATCCCAATCAGAGGCCGATAACCCCCTGATCAGGTACCCCCAGAGGTATTGATTTGGTATGGTAACATGGGGGACTTTGTGACCTATGACCTATTTAACGTGCCCCAGTCATCATTAGTGAACACGACAGTCTTTAGCTAGGTCGAAGCGCCGATCTCGCAATCATCAGAATCGTAGGCTCCGCCGAGGACAGAACCCACAACCCTTCTAATGCGAGCCCTATGCTCTACTGACTGAGCTACCGTGGCAATTGTAAAATAGCAAATATATAAATAGAAGTAATTTTAAAAAATTGAAAATCTTTTTAATACAATGGCAATGCAGCCAATTTTACTTGCAAATCTTCTAATTTTTCTGTGTTGTATTTACTCTGAACATGTCCGTTATTTTGCTGTTTCATAAATTAGGTCCAGGTTTGACTCCTTTTTTTTAAATTGTCGGAAAGATGTAAAAAAGCGAGAAAAACATAAAAACGCCTTTTAACAAAACGTCCAGATTTTCGACAATTCGTATAGGACATCCCGATTTGTAATTTTGTACTGTAATTTCGTCAGCGATGGTTGCGCCGTCTGACCAAAAATTTATAAAATGACTACATTACTAAGCAAGTAATTTATAAATGTCCCATCATTTGAAAACAAATCTCATCACAAACACTATGTAGTATATATGGATACATTATTTGGTTCTTAGTGACACAAATTTTAATTCTTAAAACAAATCATAATTTTTAACTAAATTTTTTAACAAATCTGTATTCCAGCATTTGACCACAAATTCAATTGCAATTTTGATCATTATATCTTATTATTTTTTAATTTAATGTTAAATTTAGCGGTTTGCTTTTCTAATTAAACATCTTATTGTATTTAGCACCAGACCTAGTTGTCAGGTTTTATTATTTATAGTTTTTCCTAAGTGGAAAATTTAATCCTAAGTAATAAATTTTGAAAAAAAGTTTATTAGCATAGTACATCTCACTGTAGCAAATGTCTTGATAGAGTCTTGTCTGATAAGTCTAAATGTTCACTGACATAGATGTTCAAAAGCAATTTAAACGTATGTGTTTTGTAATTCACACTCCAATGGCAGAAATCATGGCCATTGCAACTGTTTATGTAGTTAAAAATGGCAAGAGTGGTAAAATAGTATTGGGCTTTGAGAGTGAAGGATATGTTGTGTCCTAAAATTTTAAACTTAGCATTTGTGCCCTTTCCTTTTACTTTTATAATAACTGTATTTGGTCATGATTGTTTCATGCTGATAATATACAGGGTGATTTTTTTTTTAAACTGACACTGTTCAGAGCCACCTGTAGCTTGATATAACAACCCAAATGGCACCAAACTCGGCATGGAAATTAATAATGACAGGGGAAGTAGGATTCCTTGGGAAAAAATTAGTTCCAAAAATCACCGATAGGGGTATTTATGACGCTGTTGTAGCTTACCAAACCAAGAATCAGCATAAAACACGGGTATCAAAGCAAAATACAAATTTATGCTTTCATATGCGACAACAGTGCCAGTAATTTGGGCTATAAAAACATGTAGACAGCTCTGAAAAATATTCTCAGCTGAAGTGAGCTAGCTCAAGTGAATATGCAACTCACATTACCAGAACATGCATTATTGGTGAAGCTGTATTATCTTAATCAGCGCAATGCATCCACAGCTCTTCATGAGTTTAGAACCCGACAAATGCTACGTAAGGGGCATTTATCGCTTAATGCTTTTAAGGCAATGATTAAGAAGTTCGAGGAAACAGGGTCACTGACAATTCGCACAGGCAGAGGACGTAAACCTGTGTCAGAAGTGGTGATAACAGATGTTGCAACTGCAATCGTCGACGGATCACAGGGAACCATTGCTGATAGTAGCAGCGCCCGGGATGTAGCGCGATAATTGAATATGAATGTTTCCACGGTATGGAAAGTCTTGCGCCGAGTTCTCCTCTACTATCCATACAAAATCAGCCCTTTGCAGGAACTCAAACACAGTGATTATGATAAACGACTGACATTTGCTCTGTCGTTTCTTGCCAGGAGGGAGGTTGACGATGGTTTCCCATGGCAAATTTTATGGGGAGATGAGTCCTATTTTGATCTGAATGAGTCTGTTAACACACAAAGTAGCCAAATTTGGGCCACTGAACAGACCCACGCTGTGCAATAACTTCCTTTTCATTTACCAAAAGTCACCGTTTGGTGTGGCTTCACAGCCGAATTCATCATTGGGCCATTCATTTTTGAGAACGTCACTCTGAGAGGACCAGAAACGTGCACTGTTAATGCACAAAGATATCACGACGTGCTAACTAATTTTGTCATTCCACAACTTCAGCAAAGAAAATGTCTCAATTGGACAATCTTTATGCAGGATGGTGCACCAGCACACATTGCTGTTAAGGTACAGCAGCTGTTGCACCATCACTTCACTGATGAAAGAGTCATGAGTCGCAGTTTTACAATTGCATTTCCGGCTCATTCCCTTGACATAACTCCGTGTGACTTTTGGCTCTAGGGTTATTTGAAATCAAAACTCACAAACTTGAGTACCTTAAAGGACAGCATATCACAGACAGTGCAGAATATTCCTTGTGATGTTGATTCCTTCTATGTTGCGTACGGCCGTAGAGAATATTGTGCAGAGAATGCGCAGCGTAATCTCTGAGAACGGCGGTCATATTGAATGTGTTCGAATTCCTCACCGGGGAAGAGAATGTAGTGAATAAAGCTTAACATTTTCCTGTAATTTTGTAAGTGTTAATATTTTTTCTTTTTTTATAACACTTTTTACATTGTACTGCGCTATAAATACCCCTATCGGCGATTTTTTGGAACTAATTTTTTTTTCTCACAGAATCCTACTTTCCATGTCATTATTAGTCTCCATACCGAGTTTAATGCCATTTCGGTTGTTAGATTGAGCTACAGGTGACTCTGAACAGTGTCCGTTTTTTAAAAAATCACCCTGTACTAGATAAATTAATAGGGGTCAAATTTAATTTGGAGTTGAATATTTTTTATTGCTGTATTATGTTTGTAAATAATTTTATATTTTACTGGTAATTAAGACTTATTTGTATTTATTAATCACCTGAGTAACCACTTTTTTGAACTGGTTGGCTGCTGTAAATAGTTCTATTATAATTAAAATGTTTTATTATAAAATTTTTATTTTTGTAAAAGAAAATAATTTTATTCTAATTAAAAAGTTTTCTATTGAAGTGTTACAAATAAGCTTGTTTGAAGTAAACATTCAAAATGACCTGATATTCTTGATCATTTCTTTAAAATGCAGCACTATAATTCTTAATACCACTTTTTTTTGTCCAAAATTGAAAGAAATTTCGATATTGAAAAGATAAATGGCCTAAATATTTCTTGAAGCGAAATTGAAGTTACCAAGAAACATTTATTTGTAAAATTTTTATCTAATTTTGGGAAATATTAATTTTTGAACGAAATTGATAATGGACATTCATGGAAAATAATTCGTTTTTTCTTGAAACAAAGTTAAAGCATTAAAGCTTATTTTATATGGAATTTTAATAATTAATCCAGTTGAGGAAAAAAGTTTTATTTGTGTACAACAAAGCTATTTATTTGATTTTCGAATTCTATTGTATCTAATTGTAATAAATTAAGAGGTATTATCTCTAAAGAAACCATCTTCATTCTTCTCTGATTGCAAAGCTTCTGGTATCGGCTCTAGATGAATATCAACTACTTCACAGAAAGAAGTTTTAGTTTATTATAGTGATTTATTCAGTTTTGTAAATTTCAAACCTGTTAGATTAGACTGTTGCAGTTGTTAAACGGGTAGAGTGATTCCAGAATTCTACCAGCTAATTCTTCGACAGAAACAGCGTTTCCTTCACCTGTTATTTTGAAAGTTTCATCTGGTATTATTCCTTTCCGAAAAACTGCCTTGTACTGTTTACCGTAAGGAGTACTAGCATCTGTACAGAATTTCTCCAAGCTTCCTTATTGGCTTTATTTACATCTTTTATGAGTTGAGCTCTTTTCTGTGCGTACATTTCTCTAGCTCGTGCTTTTCTTCACCCCATGTGTTTTGAGATCTTCTTCTAAGGGCACATTTACTTCACTCTTTCTGATTTGTAAATCCTGGTTCCACCAAACAGGTTTGGTATCATTGTAGGAAAATTTCTTTTTCTTAAATTCCTTATTGCAGGTTGTGGAAATAGAATTTTGCAAGTCCTCAATTATGTTGTTCAATGTTTCTTGCTCTGAACACTCGTCAATGTCTCTATATATTTGAGCTGCATCCTTCTTGAAGCTGAGTGCAGATTTTTATTTCCGCCAAAGTCCGTTTTGTACCTTGTGTACGTCTATGATTTTCTTATCAATGAGATAACTGTTCTGATGTGTATGTGGTCACTCAGTGTTTTCTCATCCAGTAGTTCCCAGCCGCACTAATTCGCTAGCTCTGGGTAAGACACCAAAGTAATGTCCAGTCAGCCCACACTCGTGTTGTTGTTCAAGGTTGGAAGTGATTTGGGATCATTGAGGACTTGTAGTCTATGTTTATGTATGAGCTCCAGTAGTTCCTACCCTCTGGAGTTTTGATGGTCATACCCCCAGTTGATGCTATGAGCATTTAAATCACAGCCAATTAAGAAGTATTAAATTCCACCTTTCTTAACATTTTCGCTGAGTTATTGAAGGGTTACATTAAGGTCCTCTTGAGGTGACGAGTAGGCTGAGAAGATCATTAGAGGCCCGTTAATATTTTCAACTTTAACCTCCACTGTGTTATTGGCAATCGCAATAATGGCTGGATGAAGATTTCTATTTGTTATTACAGTTCCTGCTTTTTTTATTTTGTGAGATCAAGTGTATCCATGAACCAGGTATTCCTATGATTTTCTTTTACATGTGGCTCTTGTACCAGAATCACATCTGGTTCGTATTTTTCTGTCATAATCGAGAGTTGCCTTGTTGGACACACAAACACATATAACATCTGCTGCATAGTGATCCATTTTTATATTGGCTCCATATTTTCCCACTTGCTCCCAACAGTTGATGATATTGAGAGATTGACTTTTGCATTCAACTGTTTTATGTGGACCAGAACAATGAGCACAATAAATTTTTAGGGTATGGCCATACGTTTGACATCTAAAGCACCTCTTTATATTAAAATGTTCTTTAACCTTGTATGTTGACCATCCAATGCTGATCTTTCTTCTTGATTTTAGGTGCTTAAATTGCGGGGCTGAAACGACACTATGCAGTGAATTTTATCTTAATTGATTTGAATTTTGAATTTAATTTTTACTTCTGGTAATGCTCTTGTTTCTGGACGAATAGAAGTGAATTTTATCTTCATTGGTTTGAATTTAATTTGTACTTCTGGTAATGCTCTCGTTTCTGTACAAATAGAAGCGTTTATCTCTTCACCTATTTCTTTTCGCAATCCAAATATTTTTAGTCTTGGTGTTCTAAGAATAGTGAGTGGAAGAATATAAAGTAAATGCTTAAGAGGTAAACATGGAGTACCTGAATCACTTTCCTTGCATCTGTTTTGCTTTCAAAATTTTTGTAATTACTTTTTTTTTAACTTTAGCAGAACCAAAAAAAAAAAAAAAAAAACACTTTTTATAGTTACCACATTTTATTTCTTTGGTACATTAAAATAATTCAACAGTGTTGATTGATGAAGGTGCTGATTACTGGAAATAATTTTCTTTTATAATATACTTAAGGCTTTAAATTCTTCGTCTGTTGTTCCTTGAATGGATGTTAAATACTGTTGAACTTTCTCCAAGCCTTCAGTTGTTTCTGTTTTGTTGGGTGGGGGTTTGATCCATATTCTCAACATCGCTATCGTCATTTGAACTGTTTTGTTTTTTTTCCAAAAATTCAGATGTTAAAGCTTTTACAGTCGCTTGTGAGCAGATTGCGATGTTGTTATCAATGCTGACAAACGCATTAACGCCGTTGCCGCTGCACCCTTTTTCATTTGCGATTTGCAACAAATTCTCTAATGGTTCCAGGTCGATGATGTCTTTGCTGAGAATTTCTTCTGATTCTGCGTTTGCTATGAACCCTACATGTAGGAAACAAATCGAAACTGTTTGTGATGAAACGGATCTCCAACTTTTGTGAACATAGTTAATTGCATCTAAAACCGAAACTTCTAGCTTTTCGTTCCTATCGAATGCTTTTATCAGGTCCTTTACAAGCATTTTTTGTAAAGTTGTTTTTAGCAAGTTGTTTTTTCTGCTTGCTTCTTCTTTCCCCTCAGCAGAGCAGAGTAGATAGGAACTGTAGTACAACATAGATTCTTTGAAAGGCCCTAATGAGTTCTTCCCTCTTGAATGCATCCAGGTGCAGAATGGAGACGTAAAATAACACTGATAAGAAAATTTAAGGCAGACCATTGTGTTCCCTATTGACCATTGTGTTCAAGTGATCATCACCTGCCAGTCAGAGGTCGGACATCAGGTGCTGGACACGAGGGAAGGTCATTAACGGTAACTTTGTAAAATCTTCCTAAAGGGGGGTGAATTGGTCAAACTCACAGAGAAAACTAGTGTTTAAAGCTCTGTGGGCTCGTCATCGTTAAAATTCTGCACATCTTTACTGCTGAGTTAAATCGTCGCAACCGGTTGGAGGGTTTAACTAAAGGGGAGGACTGAAAAGACAACATGATGGTATGCAAAATGGAGAAGAAAGATGCTTTTTGCCATTTTTGAAGGTGACGAGTTATTTGGAGTTTAATTAAATTTTGTGATGGGTAAAGGAGGGTTTTTTTACTTTATTTTGTATGAGACCTTGTTGGGTCCAAAGGAAAACGACGACTTAAATGGAGTGACGACTTATTGAAGTTGTACTGTAATAATAATTTTAAAAGAAACCTTTCCTTTCTCTTTAACAGCAGCTTAGGCATAATTATGTAAACACTATTCTAAGCTGTAATTAATTCTGGAGAAAATCATATGAATTTCAATATGTGCAATAAAAAATTAGGTTTCACCAAATGAATACAATTATTTAACAGTTGTTCAACAAATAAAACTTTTTAGCATTATGACACTACTAGATATTTGTTTCCTACAATATTCCTACTATAAACAAAATTAAAGATATATTAAATGAATAATAAGTTTGATTATAACAATATACACTGTATTAAAATCACTGATTCACTAACTTTTGTATTAAATATTAGGAGTATTCTAAATAATTTTGCTTCTCATAATAATTGAACAAAAACCTATAAAAAATTAAAAATATACAATATTCGATACACTTAAACCAGTAGGTAGTGTAAAAGGGCTACATTGGGATAAATAAAGTACTACGTAACACAACTTGAAAAAATAGTGAGTGAGAAAGACCTAACTCCTAGTGGACCCATCTAATTTTCTCCATAGGAGAGATTCAACACATCTTTCTGGTCACTGATTGTTACTTGCAAGGGAAAAAAAGTGGTGGTCGAACTGACTTACTGATGCTACTTTCAGGATGATGGAGGGGTTGAAAAAATGGCTACTTAGAACAATTTTGGGAATCTGTTTTATCGTTTAAAGGAGAGTTTTAGCAGAGAAATCTTTCTTAAAAACAGCAATTTAGGGGTTTGAGTTTAAAGCGACAACAATAGCCAAAACCTCTGAGGTATTTAACTTTATTTTTAATCTTAAAAGAGAAAAATACGCAATTTAGATCTTACAAACAAATTGACATTGAAGAACCAGGGAAGGAAATATATTAAAACTCAATTATATTTGGAACTAGAGAAGATATAACTTACCTGATTATATCTGCTTCTTCGGGAAGTATTCCTTCTTTGATTTCTACTAAGAGTTCAGATGATGAGATAGATTTTCACCAAAAATAAAAGGGTAAACTAAGAGTCTTCTTTGTAACGTCTATGTGGTGTATCGTTGTCCGTATGTCTAACTTCACTGCATGCACTGGATGTCTTCCCATTGAAGGAAAGTGTCGACCAGAGCTGTGTGGGGAGGAGGCAGGTTGTCATCAATGAATATGAAACCAGGACTTTCAACACCTCAAAACAGGTGAACGGTAGACTCGAGGACTTCGTCTCTGTATCTTTGACTGGTAACAGACCCCTTGTCAAAGATGTGTAGGTATGTTGGCCATCCAGCATGATGTCTACCCAGACCATGACTCCCCTGAAGGAACACAATATCTTTTCATACTGTTTTTTCCCAGGTGAAAGCGCATTTCACGTTCTCTCCAGATCGTGGTATGACGAAAATCCGTTTTCATACTATATCTAGACTCGTCAGTGAGTATGACATTGCCCCACTGTTGTTGACTTCACTGCTGATGTTCCAAACTCCACTGTAAATGCTTGTGTTTCTGTGCAGACTTAAGGGGGGGGGGGTGCAAACTGCTGATCGTCTGGCATAGAGACCATCATGTCTGAATGTTCTGTAAGCAATTTGTCTCGAAACTATGACTCATGTGTCGATTGTCAGGGCCAATCCCAGTTTTCTGACAGAACGGTTCCTCTAATGTCCTGCAGTTATCGCCAAATATCGTTCTTTACAAGTGGTTGTTAACCCTTGGCCAACCTGGTACTAATCATCAGGCAACATATAAAGTGGTTTGAAACATCTGCCACAGTCTGGAGATCACACACTGATGCACATGCTGAATTCGAGACACCTCAGTGTGCGATCAACCACATTCCAACATTTCGTCCCTTCATAAACATGTCCAGTTGACATCTTTCATCCTTATTGATTGCTAACAATGCTCCGTACCTTAGCAGTTGCAAATTTCTGTCTAAACTAGCCTTGCCGCTCAAGGCAATTTTATACAAGCTTAGATGTGGGCCTGTACTTTGTGCATGTTAACTGAACTGTTTTGCATATGCATAATGTTTATCCTTCATCCTACAATTCTCCACAAGTGATTATGAACCATTGTATCCATATTTACTCCAATTTTTTCACATTTTACGAATTATGTTTGAATTTTTTTTCATGAGTGTATTGATATTACTTACTTTTAGGATAACAAATCATCGCACAGCATGTCAAAATGTTGAAAAACAAAGCAACCACTCTCTTTCAAACTTAATATGTAACCGATGTCTTTCAGATGACAACTAAACCTTTCTCTACAAATACCCCAAAACTACCCTTAAAACAGAAATTAAATGCTTAAACACAAATAGATATAAGACCTTGATCGTTAGATTGTTTACTTTCAATATAAGTGCATGACTAATCGCATTCTAAAAATCGAAAAAAAAATGGATTTTGACCAAGAAGTCATGTTTTGGAAACCATAGTGTGCAGATTTAATTATCTAGTATTTTACCTACATTTTTTTCTTCTATCATACATGTAAGTGAATGAAACCAGTCACTTGAGTTTCATTCGCCATATCATACGTTAAGTTTAATAATAATATATATTTAATTGAAATGTACTTTTTTTTTAACTTTGTAGGATCATTCTATAATATAGGGAATTTCGTAATACCAAAGCTTCATGATGCTGGTCTGGGTTTTAAAGATTACACATCATCTTCAGTAAGTTTACACTCTATGTTATCCAAAATTACTTTTAAATTGATACTTACATCGCTTAATTTCATTCTTAATTTATTGGAACTGCCTGAATGGAGGTTGTGGTAAAGTATCAGATCAGACTTTCTAATCATAGTCTGTATTCAAGACCTTTCTAAAATTGGAATCTTGAATTTAAGTTATAGTAAAAAATGTTTACAGTTCTTTTAAAACAAGATGTTCATAAAATTCCACCCTTTGTCATTCATAATATAAAAGAAAATGGAAAGTTATCTAGTGGAGGGAATAACACTATAAATTCATATCAGAAGGACTGTTTATAACTGCAAAATTTTAACTGTTCTTTCCTAGTTATCTATCATTTCATTTTTAAAAAATGTCTCAATGTTGTCATTATTAAAGTTTTAATAATAAAATTACTAAGGGGAAGAAAGTTGAAACTGTGCGTAGGTATATAAAAAGTTCTGAATTGAATTCTGCTTATTAATGACAAGATTTCGATACATATTTTTTTTTATTAATTTCATAATTCATATTGCATACCAAAAATTATTTTTGGTATGCAATATCTTTTCAGTTTGGGTTCTTTAATAGTAACATAATAAAAAAATCAGCAAGACAAATTATTTCTGGAGGTATAAATAAAAGTCAAACTAATTTGACATTAGGATCTCAACCTTTACATTCACACAGCTGTACCACATGAGTTGAAATATGGAGTGAGAAATTAAATTTTGATTCAGAATTTGGGTTTGCCATTCGAAATTATGAAGTTTGAGAGCAATTTGATATAAAGACAGCCCCTTAAATAAATTTTTATTCATACGAATTTATGGTTATTATTCCCCAACAAAGAATATCTTTGAATTTACTGTACTGTGAACAATCGATGAATAAAGAGGGAAAGTTCAATTTTTTCAGCTGTACAGTACAAAAGCAAATCTGCAGCTATAAAATAGTAATTCAGTCGGTAAATTCATAGTAAAAATAAAAAAGGTAAAGTGATTTAACAGTGATTTACTCTCCTTTACACTCAATATTGCTGGTTAAAATTCTCTTGGAATTATTGATGTATACAGTCACAAATGCATTCTGTTACTGAATTGTTATTAATAACTTTGTTACCATTTGCTTTAGATTAAAGTCATAGGTCACAATTTGGGTTCTGGGTTGCACGGATGCTAGAATTGTGACTACCATACTGTAAAACTGGAAAATAAACTAAGAATTGCAATTAAAGTATTCAGAAGTTATGACTAGGGCAACTTTTTTGTTGCAGTGAAAATGGGAAACGTTGCATTTATCATTCCCTAAAGTTGCATTTATGGAAATAAAGTTGCATTTATTTTTGATACACTAAATTCTAAAATAAAGTCATAAAAAAATGAAAAAAATTCACAATTTTTTGGCAATTTTAGTTGTGTACAACAGTATTATAATACATACTGAAATACAGAAAAACATTGAATGGCCAATCCTTGGCCAGTAATTTTTTACCATTGAAAACCTGCTCCAGCCGCTGTCATATAATGTGCTGTATCTCTGCAGTCGATTACCTTAGTTTCTTCAGGATTATCAAGAGTGCCAACCAATGTGTTAAAGTACTTCTTGCCATTTATTTCAGTTTCGTCTTAGGACGAACAACTTCTTACCATGAACTTGTTTGATCTGCAATACTTCAGCGTTCGCAAGATCAGACACACATGATCGAAGGGTTGATTCAAAGAGCAAAAAATGAAATAGTAATTTTATATTAATTAATTTAAAGCTTTTTTTTTAAGTTGGAGGTGGTTGCATTTATGCAAAAAGCTGCATTTATGCAGAAAGTTGCATTTATGGTGCGGTTATAACTCGCTTACTATACACCCCATGTAGGAGGAATTTTGGTTTTAGTACTTTACATGCAGCGTTGAAAGCGTGAAAAAAGTTGCATTCGTTGCAAAAAGTTGCCTTAGTTATGACTATTTCAGGGCTCCTAACATGTCACCTCTTGGACATTTTGTCACCTTTTCAGGGGTTTTAAGTACTTAAATTCTATTTAGAGAAGAAAATTTTTTGGTGCAGTTAAAAAAATTCATTTCCTCTAAAAGAAAACAGGATTTGCACGAATTCAATTTCGAAATGCGTGCTACGCTCCATCGCAAGAATGGATTCAAGAACGTACCGTTTCAATTGTAAAAGGATACTTCACGTTGCCCGCTGTGTATTAGCAGCAAGTTCTGGAAATTTTCCCATAGGAAAAGGCTATCAGTAAAATGAAGCTGCGAAGTTTAAGGGAAGCAGGGCCATCTGTATGTCCGACCCCTCTTACCTAATTACCTAACTTGAGTGATAGAACCTTGAGTGGCATTTACAACTAACATGTTCCTATTATAGTATTGTGTGACGTATCATTTGGCGCAAGATAGATATCACTGGTCGACAGGGTCGAACAAAAGGAGGAACCCTCTAGGAGGTCAGACGCTGACAGCTCGTAAATGGTGATTGATGCCAGTGGTCACTCAAAAAGGGGGGATAACATCCTCCATACACAGATCTGAGGGCGGTCTCAACAGACCCAATTTATTTTTGTATTCTGGAATAAGACGAGAATGGAGAGGTCAAGAGGCCGGACGGATCAAGCTGATATTAACTCAACGTTAACCCAGGAGGAAAGGTAATGCGTTTAGTACCTTTGTCATCACATGTTGCAGTTTCTATTGTGGGTCTGATTATGTCTAGAAGGTCTAGATATGTGATACGTTAGGGTAAACTCTGAAAGGGCAGTGGAATCTTTAATATGTATGATAATTTACACTCTAAGGTGTTTTTTGCAAAATTTTTAAGGGGATTGATCATCAACCTCTCGCACATTCTAAATGCTCGAAGCTCCCCATCGAGAACCCCGACATTCCTGTCTACGGAACGGAGGCTATTCATGCACTGCTCTCTTTGTGGCACAGAAATGAGGGGATGGAAATCTTAATGGACTTCAGCCATATCTTCAGGAGTACGAGATCTGAAAAATTTTAACCCCCTCCGTAACCAGAGAATGCAAAATTTTCGGCCGTCTCTGTATCCAGAGGGTTAAATATTGAAGGAGCGTTGTGAACGTATTGAAAATCGCAATCTGTTAACATCAAAGTTGATTATTACAACTTCTTGAGTTTTTTTAGTGAAAGTCAGTTTTAAAAAAGATTAATGACTCATTACTTTCTACCCGAAAAAAGAACTAATTAACATTGAGCCATGTAATATTCACACAATACATAATATTTTTCTTAAAGGTCTAAAAGAGTTCGGGGAAGATGTGTCTGAACTAGTTTTTGCTATTCACAGATTTTTTAATCAGTGGCCTAAGCGTTGGTCAACATGCAAACAAATTCAAGAAGACTTTAATCTTCCCACTCACCTTTTCATCAAGCATTGTTCAAGCAGGTGGCCAAGCCTAAAGCCAGCTGCTGAAAGGTTACTTGAACATTGGATTGCAGTGCGAAAGTATTTCCTTGACTACATTCCAATAAAGAAGCCAAACATGATACAAAGACCAGGCTACAAAAATATTGTTCATTTACTTAGAAAGTAAACTATGAAGGATGAGGTGATATTTGTCGTATCAAGTGCAAGTATATTTAATCGTGTGACCGATTTTCTTCAGAAAAAGGAACCTTTAATACATAACCTTCATTCTCAACTTGAATTGTTGACAAGAACAATTTTGGGTAGGATCTACAAAGAGGAATTTATTCGAGATTTGAAAATGGCTAAATTGGAAGATATATGTCCTCAGAAACTGTTGCCTCTGGCTGATATTGTGATTGGAGATCAAATTTCTGGAGCTCTACAGAATGTGAAAGAGAAGGAAAGGAATTTTTTTTTCTAAGGGCTCGGAAGCATTACATTGCCAATGTTAAATATCTTTCGAAGAAGTCCTCCTTCAGTTCATCTCTCTTTAAAAATTTATCCTGTCTTGATCCTCTCGAGAGACTCACTGGCGAGAGTGTGCAACAAGTATTAAAAGTTGCAAGAACAATTCCATGCGATGTCCAGACGGACATACTACTGGATGAGTGGAAATTACTCCAAAAAGAATTTGAAAGACATTGAACGTGGCTTCTCAGCCTCAGGAAGAGCTTTGACAGGAGAAAGAGCATCAATGTCAGAATGCACACTCAATGCATTGATGACGGTTAAAAGTAGCTTGCCAATTTTTGACAATCAGCCTTATTTGGTGCCAATCACATCAAAGCTCTAATGGATATGTTAAGGGTTGCATATAAAGCCTACTTAGAAGATATAAATCATAAGGCACAAGAAAAATTAGAGAAGGACAGGAAAGAAAAAGAAAGACTAAGCAGAGAAAAAAAAATTTAAAGCAGCTGGCAAAGAAAAGAAAGGTGATAGAAGAAGACTAACAAAACCTTAAAATTATGCTTAAGGAAGAGAATGAGATATTGGACAGTGATTCAAAATTATTAAAGGAAGCTAATGATAGGCTCAAGAAGGCGATAAAAATAAAGATTTTAAGGCAACAGCACTTGCTGAGGTAATGATTGAAGGAGCGGCAAAAGTCTCAAATGATGCTGGTCAGCAAAGACAGACTTTAAAAAATGCACATTCTTCTATTGAGAAGAAAAAGACAAAATTAATTTCAGACTTTTTCAACAAAAAAATGATACATAATCTTTCAAAGAAAAGGAAGAAATTCTTGAAGCAAAAATGAACAAATTAAAAAATCATCATTACGATTTTTTTTTTTATGTTAATATTTTAAAATGATGTACTTTTTAAATGAAGATAATAAAAGTATTTTTCCAAAGAAAGGATAGGGGAGGATCTTTTTATTTTCTATCTTTATACTTGAATATATATTTTGCATTATTGTTATTTGTCATTTTTTTTTCTCGATTTGTCACTTTTTTCTGCTTGATTAGTCACTTTTTGTCACCTTTTTGGTTAAATTAGTCACTTTTGTCACCTTTTTAGACCTACCTGTTAGGAGCCCTGCTATTTCATCATTAGATTGGGCTCTGTTCCTCAATCCCTCTTCTTTACTTGATGTTGACTTCTTATTGCATTTTATGATACAAGCTCGCCAAAACAACCATGCATTAGATTTGGGATCTGATAATCATTTTAATGAAAATGATTATCAGATCCCAAATCTAATAAATCCCAAATAAATTAAAAAAAATTTAAATTGCAGTTCGTGAAATCAAGGGTTCACTGTATAGATATTTTATTATGAGGTTAACTTACTGCTGTATTTAACACATTTTCATATAAAGTTATATATTTCACAGGTTAAATTCATTTGATTAAATATAAAGATTCTTTTTATGCTTAATCGTATAAATTTTACAAAATAATTTGAAAACATTGTCAAATGTAGCATTTTTTCAACAATTTTACATCTATGCCACCTCCAAATTCACAAATATAGTGGGGTTAATTCAGAAGTTAAATTAAGAATCATGCAATTGTACACTTGCGTGATAATAACAAGTTTGACCATAATATCAATCGTTAATTTTAAAAAACTTGAAAGTAATAAAATATTTACATTTATTATCTGGCAACAGTAAAACTAAGTTCAAATTTTTAGCTTTCTTTTTAATGTGATATTCTTCATGAAGAAATCGAATTTAGTTAATTGAGATATTATTTCCACTTCTTTTTCAGCTTTGTTTAAGATAGATCTTCTACAAGTTATGGGTCCGGTTATTATTTAAGGGAAATTTGAGTTTAATGTATTTAGTCTGACAACAAAAGTAATCAAATGGTTGAACAGGTATTGAAACTGAACAGTGATAAAGATAGGGGGCTGTAGAACTTTCAAGTGATGATTTTGCTGAAGTCAAATAATTCGTATGATATTGTTTCTGGAGAATTAAGCAGACCTGAAGATGATGCAACAAGTAAATGGAATAGTGGTGATGTAAAAGCACAGGAGGTACTTGTGACTAGACTAAATGAAGTACTAACAATGCATATATTAGCTGCGAAATTTCAGCGGAAATATGAGCAAAGTTAATTGGCAAGTGGACATCAGAAGTTATATAGTATGCATTTACTTTAACAATGATTTTTCAATTACAAGTTGAATGACAATCAACCAATTGGTCTTTTGATTACGAAATTAGAGAGCATTGCATATAAGTTGAAAATATTGCTGGTTTATTTATTTAAAAGGGAAAAAATATTTTGTAGGCCATGTGTCATAAGAAAGCAGCTTAGACTACCACTCAAATGTAATAAAAGTAAAGCCCAAACAGTTTGAACTAATTCATTCAGATTTATGTGAACCCATGGAGACTCAATCAATTGAAGGTTCGAAATTTCTACTACTGCTACAGGATGACATTTCAAGTTACATAATTCCTTAAACAAATCTAAAGGGAGAAATAGATAAAGATCTAGGCTGAAGGAACCAATTCAGCTTTATATGTCTTAAACAGAAGTGGACCATTAGTTTTAAAACATAAAACACCCTATAATATATATGGTTTGCAAAAGTTCCTAGAGTATTCATTTGTTTCATGTATTTGGAAATGAGGTGTAAGTTCGAGTACCAAATGAAGAAAGTTGGACTAAATGTAAAAATGGACTGTTTGTTGGATGTGAAAATGAAGTGAAAGGTTTCAGAATATTCTTTCGTGATGAAAACAAAGTGGATTTTGTAAGAGATGAGGTGGTTGTACCTATATATCATAAGCAAGAAGTCTCAAGAAAACACGCTTGAAGATGAAAATTTAGGAGATACATTTGAACAGCCCACATATATGATTCAAGAGAAACCAAAAGATGATGAAAGCCAGTGAGACTTAGGAAATCAGAGTCTTTGAGAAACTGACAAGTACAACGACTATCAGTGTTATTTTGCTGTTATGGAAGAACCATTGACCTTTCAAGAAGCCATGGTATCTGAAGAGGCAGAAAATGGGAAGGAAGAAATAAATTATGAGTTGCAAGTACTTAAAATAAACAAAACTTGAATAGAAGTGAAATAAAAAAAATTATATGGATGTGATTGGTAGCAGATGGAATAGTAAAAGTACAAGGTGTGTTTGGTAGCACGAGGTTTTCAACAACATGAATATTTTGATTATTTAGATTTATATTCCCTCCTGTAGCAAAATTACAAACAGCCCAAATACTTTTGGGAATCTATTTATCAAATAGACAGATGCAGTGCTTTTCTGCATGGGGACATCAGAGAAGAAGTGTACTGAAATTGCCTGAAGGAATGAAAACTAAGAAATGAACTGTATTTAGATTAAACAAATCATTGTATGATCTGAAGAAATCACCACGATATTGGAATGAAAAGTTCACTGATGACATTGGAAAATGGATATAGAAGATGAGAATATGACTATTGTTTATGTGTTTCAGGATTAAAGAAGAAAATGCTATGCTTATTCTGTTTGTTGATGACTTGTTGATAGTGGGTTCAATGTAAATGATGTGAAGAAGATTATGACTAATAACGTTAAGATGAAATATATGGGAAGAGTTTCAACTGATCTAGATGATTATAGTTCATGATATAGAAAATGGAAGGTTATAGAACTTGACAAATCAAAATTCCTAAGTAATATGTTACAGAGATTTGTAATGGAATTTCATCATCCTGTTGCTTTAGCTATAAATGGATATCTGGATCTCACAAATCATAGTTGAAAGATTGATTAACAAATAAGGAAGAAGTTTAGACAAGTGATCAGTTGCTTGTTGTATGCAACAATGGGTTCAAGACCAGACCTATGTTTTTCTATTAGTCCGAGAGCTGATGACGAATTTTGGGAAGGTACTTTAGGCACTATGAAATTGTAAAATAGTAGAAATTCAATGTTAGTTGAATAGGGAATCGAGGGTCGGGAACGCCGTTTGCGGTTATTTTGCTATTGCGCAGCATAGGATATTTGCAAAAAATTCATCCCAGCGAGTATCCTTTAGGCACTTAGAAATTTTTTAATCTCTTATTTTAGCATTCATAGAATGCAGAAATAACATTCCCAGACTGTTTGGACGGTTTTAAAGTACAACCCGACTGCCCCGAACTTGTATTATAATGAACGCAAAAAATATTCTTTAGGCACTCTGAAATTTTTATAGCATGTTTATTAATTACTATTGAAAATATGTGCGAAAAGCCAGACGAATGCGGCGGTTTTAAATAATAACCCGACGCAAATAAAGATTTTACATAAGTATCGGTAGCTGCCGGGGAACTGGCTACCCTAGAAGGCAGTGCCTTGGCTCGCCGGTCTGCGATTGATTGCGGAGGAACTACGTGACTCGAGTTTGATGTGCAGCTCGAGCTACTTAGCCCGGTGCACACATCCGGTTTTTCAACGTGCGGCGCCGCTACCGCAATGCAAGTGCGGTCTGAGATACATTAGATTCAATGGAGCAGTGCACACATGCCTCCAGCGCTGCTGGGGCGAAGCACGTCCTACTTGCGTGAAATTTGTACCGCAGTTCCCCACGGCGCCGCACAGGAGTCTCCGTTTGAATTAGCTTGTTTTCATAAACAAGTGGAATATAAATAATAATTTATAAATGGTTGTATCCAGTAACGTCTATTTTGTTACAAAATATACTTTTTTTTTACACCAAGTAAGCGAAATAAATACGTTTCCTACGATAGAATATTTATTGCAAATGTCGCGAAATGAATTCGTGCGTCATTTCACGGTTATGTGAGCATAGCTGGGCTACGTTACCGCAGTGGCACCGCACGTTGAAAAACCGGATGTGTGCACCGGGTTTATCAAGCATTTTGGATGAGTTAAATTTTTTTCACGCAAATGTGACCACACTGAAAATTATTTTGAGCTCATTCTAATTTTTTCAAAGGTTTTTTAAATACGGTTTTGCTATTATCATTTTAAGCATTAACATATGTACATGTGTATATAACTATGTATATACATAGTAGTCCGAGATCTGATGACAAATTTGGGGAAGGTATTTTAGGCACTGTGAAGTTGTAAAATAGTATTAAATCAATGTTAATTGAATAGGGAATCGAGAGTCGGGAACGGCGTTTGTTGTTATTTCGCTACTGCGCAGCATATGACCTTTGCAATAAATGAATCCCACCGAGTATCCTTTAGGCACTTAGAAATTTTTTTAATCTCTTATTTTAGCTTTCATAGAATCCAGAAATAAAACTCGGACGGTTTTAAAGTATAACCCGACTGCCCCGAACTTGTATTATAATGAACGTAAAAAATATTCTTTAGAGCTTTCCTACTTCCATGAGTTATATACACATGTGCATATGTTAATGCTTAAAATGTAATAGCAAAACCGTATTTAAAAAACCTTTGAACAAAATTAGAATGAGCTCAAAATAATTTTCAACGTGGTCACATTTGCGTGAAAAAAATTTAACTCATCCAAAATGCTTTATAAGACCCGGTGCACACATCCGGTTTTACAACGTGCGGTGCCACTGCGGTAACGTAGCCCAACTATGCACGCATAACCGTGAAATGACGCACGAATTCATTTCGCGCCATTTGCGATAAATATTCTATCGTAGGAAACGTATTTATTTCGCTTACTTGGTGTAAAAAAAGTATATTTTGTAACAAAATAGACGTTACTGGATACAACCATTTATAAATTATTATTTATATTCCACTTGTTTATGAAAACAAGCTAATTCAAACGGAGACTCCTGTGCGGGGCCGTGTGGAACTGCGGTACAAATTTCACGCAAGTAGGACGTGCTTCGCCCCAGCAGCGCTGGAGGCATGTGTGCACTGCTCCATTGAATCTAATGTATCTCAGACCGCACTTGCATTGCGGTAGCGGCGCCGCACGTTGAAAAACCGGATGTGTGCACCGTTCTAAGTAGCTCGAGCTGCACATCAAACTCGAGTCACGTGGTTCCTCCGCAATCAATCGCAGACCGGCGAGCCAAGGCACTGCCTTCTAGGGTAGCCAGTTCCCCGGCAGCTACCGATACTTATGTAAAATCTTTATTTGCGTCGGGTTATTATTTAAAACCGCCGCATTCGTCTGGCTTTTTGCACATATTTTCAATAGTAATTAATAAACATGCTATAAAAATTTCAGAGTGCCTAAAGAATATTTTTTGCGTTCGTTATAATACAAGTTCGGGGCAGTTGGGTTGTACTTTAAAACCGTCCAAACAGTCTGGGAGTTTTATTTCTGCATTTTATGAATGCTAAATAAGAGATTAAAAAAATTTCTAAGTGCCTAAAGGATACTCGCTGGGATGAATTTTTTGCAAATATCCTATGCTGCGCAGTAGCAAAATAACCGCAAACGGCGTTCCCGACCATCGATTCCCTATTTCACTAACATTGAATTTCTACTATTTTGCAATTTCATAGTGCCTTCCCAAAATTCGTCATCAGCTCTCCTACTATATCGTATACCTTCAAGACAAAAGTGATCAACCATTGTGAAAAGCTTTGAAGAGGTTCTTGAGATATATCGAAGGAATTAAAAAACTTAAATTAGTTGATCAGAGAAATCTAGGAAGCAAGAATATGTGATCTTGTCATCAACAAAGGCTGAATATGTGTCACTTAGCATTTGTGAACTGAGTTTTAGAGATATAGGGGCAAATCCAATTGTCATTTACGAAGGCAATTTGTGTTTCAAAGAATCCTGAACATCATATGCGGATGAAACATATTGACATTTGCTACTACTTTACGAGACAATAAGTGTTAGATGGAACATTCAATTTAATGTACATTATAACAGTGGATCAAATTGCAGATATTCTAACAAAACCTTTAGCCAATACTTGATTTGAGACAGTAAAAAAATATTTAATAAAAATTTTATTTTGTTGATAGCAGTGCTGGAAAAAAAGCAATAAAATATTGGCATTTGTTATCTGGCAACAGTAAAACTAAGATCAAATTTTATGTTTTCTTTTTTTTTTCTGACTACCTGTATCTGGGTGTGATATCCTTCACGAATAAATCTCTCATTTAGTTAACTGAGAGAGATTATTTCAATTCTTTCTTAAGTTTGTTTAAGATAGATCTGCTGCAAAAATACTTACCAAAATGATTTATTTCTATCTATAGAGCTTGTTGTGTTTTAGAAACACATTACCATGGAATGAAATGTTTAGAAATTTCTGAAATTATATAAACTGAATAATATTTATTTTAGTGATGTATTTTGGGGCTCCTTGCTCAAGTCTTTTGTAAATATAAGTTAATTTTTTTCTTGTTCTAATTTAAGATTTACTTGTTTTATGTATTTTAAGATGTAATCTTGATTTTCCTTTTATTTTCAGCTAAAATCTCATTTTGTTCTTCTTCAGAGAAAAATAAACTTAATTGCTGCTCGACAAATTCCTGAACCTGCAAACAGTAAATATTATTTCTATAATAGTAGAATATGTAAAACTCTTATTTGCAGTAAAATGGATGGAAGCGAAATTATTAACAATTAACGATATTTATTTACAATGGATCGGTAGAAATATTTACAGGTTAAACATCGTTTTTCAAACATTCCTGGTTATCTTTACATGCAGTAAAATGGATGGAAGCGAAATTATTAACAATTAAAGATATTTATTTACAATGGATCGGTAGAAATTTTTACAGGTTAAACATCGTTTTTCAAACATTCCTGGTTATCTTTACATCGAGTATTCATCAGGCATAGCCATACACCATCCTCTTCTCATGTCATTCTCTGCGTGTCACTAAAATCACTGAAAAAAACTTCCTTAGCCGTTCTGGCTAGACATTACAGTGCTTGTTTATTTTCTGTATTGCTTACAGGAGGGGGCAAGTGTTCTGCTTGTTCTTTAAACACAAGTATTTTAATCAGTTTTTGTAAAATCTGTTTTCGATTTGGCAATGAATTCATTAAATATAATTATAATGCATGAATTAGAATGCTAATTTATAAAATGCATGCTTTGAACTTTAGTTATTAAATATTTAGAGATTATGCAGTTAGTGAAGATTCAAGATGCAAGAAAGCATGTTAAAGGCATGGATATTCTGCTGCATTTTTCCATCATTAATTAAATCTTTTCTACAAACAGTGGTCAAACAATAGCTTTAAAATGTCATCTATTGGGAGCTCAATCAATTCCATCTGCAGTTCTTTAGGTACCTTGGTGACATATGTACTAGGTGAGGTTGAAATGTTAATTTGAGTGATGTCTTGATTCTCAAAATCTGAACCTTTCATTCCTATTTTTAACCTTTCATTCTTATTTTTCAATTAATGTCTGCAACAGCTTTGTGTTCTTTAAACGATTGGCATATATCATCCTGTTCTCCAATGACTTTGCTAGCAAAGAAAAATGTTTAATCAAATTTTTTTGAAATATATACATTTCTTTTGAAATACTTAAATTATTATACATAGACTTAGTTTTACCTACCAAAGAAACATTTAAATCGTTTTGATTTGACATGATATCGCACAGAAATGCAACATTCCTGTATTAATCTTAACATAATTCACATTGCTGTTCTTCATAAATTTAACTATCTGTTCACTCAGAGATAAAATTTTTGCTAACACCTTGTCAATACAATTGCCAACACACTAAAATGTTACTTCAAGTCCACACTGAATATTGCATCATTTCACTTTAGCATGTTACGAAACTGACAATGCCATATTACATTTGCACAAAAATAGTTAAAAATACTTATAACTTGGAAAGTATCATTTGAATGTTAGCAGATATTTTACTGCTGCAAGTTGCAATAAAAAGAAATGAGAGCATCTGGATCTACTAATACTTATTAATCTGTGCAATGTTTTTCTGTCATAGAAGGTGCACCATCTGTACATACACTCACTATATTTTCGAGAAATTCAATTCAACTTCACCACATTTATCTTGAAAGTTGAAAATGTTTATTCCTGTGTTATGTGTGTTTTATCGCAAGAGTGCCATACACAAGTAACTCCTTGCAACAAAGGAAACCTGATGTGACCTGAATTAGGTATAATACCTACATGGGCTTAGTGGCATTATTTCCAGGTCTGTGCTTTTCATTTCTAAACCAGTATAATCTTTTGAACTTCTTCCTCTAATCAAATATATTTGTGGTCCTTATAAGTGCATTCTTTTTAACATTAATATATACTATAAAATAATTAAAATATAAAGGATTTGTTCTGTAAAATTTAGATTTAGTCAAAAGGAAGCACTTAAGTACCTCAGGTTCCCCACACCTGGTGTAGGGGTATTATGTATTCAAAAAGATCTGTAAAATTTGGCTTGTTGGTTCTTAAAACGATAGAAGGCTATTTCTATGGCACAACACATTTATTAAACATCCCAATAACAGTACACACAAAAAATACAATACAATACAACACATAAAAAGTGAAACAAGCGACACTATATCTTTGAAGACAAGTTCATCTTGGACTCTCCAAAAAACGTTGATGACTGACACGAACATCTTTCACGCATTTTCTCACATTGGAAGTATCAGCGCCAGTCACTTACGCCTATGCAGAGGGATCATCAATTTATCATACAGGAAGGAATATCCGAATTTCACACTTTCCCTCCAGTTTTCATTGCTGGACCTGTCTCACACATGAAACTAAAATGGATGTAATGTCAAAAGGTTAGTTCTTAAAACTTTTTTTCCTAAATAGAGAGCCCCAGTGTAAAATGTATGTATAGGTTTGTATCACAAATGGTCACAGCCAACACCAAGCTAGCAAACAGACCACTCATGTATTAATGAAAATATACATAACACAAATATGCCATTAAAAAATATATACATCTCTTAACTATAAAAAAAAAGGTAGAAATCTCTTAACTATGATTTCATTAGATTCTTTCCATCTAAACAACAGTCTGTTGATGTAATCTGGGAACAAGACTACCACTTCATACCGTACTGAGAACTCAATGTTATTGAATTGGTTGCCAAATTAAAAGCTTGATTTTTAATGTAATACGTAATAGTGTGAGTGTAGTAATAATGGGTTACACTGTCCAACTTGATCGGAATGACATAACGTCAGTCCATTAGGGGGACGTATGCATAATGTAATTAGTTATTCAGTACCTTGAATCCATTTTGGTCCGGTTCCAAACATTTACATCCAGACTTGATCTCTTGTGTGGAATGGGGTTGAATTCGATTTGACAGATTCCTTTTCTTCACTCTGGTCAAAGCAAATCTAAAAAACTTTGCATGGATCGTCCAAAAAGACATGGTGGGTGACACTGTTGTTCCTGTGGATAGTGCTCTTCTATAACTGAATAAAAACCTTTCTCTAATCCTTGAAAGAATTGGTAATTTTCTTCATTCTTTACAGTACACACTGCTCATTCTGTTAGGTCATTAGACTGAGGGTTATGTGATACAGTCCTTTGATGGATGATACCATTTGTCCTTTAAAAAAAAACCATTCAAATTCTTCATTGGAGAGTACTTGTCAAATCTGATAACTTTTGACTAGTTCAACTTCTTTTCATTCTTGATCCGTGTGGCATGGCCATGAGTGCGGACGTACCATGATGACCAACATGCAGTTCATCTTGAACCTATCTCTGAAACTTTAGGATTATGAACACTAGAACCATGCAACATAACATCTTTCTTTAACTGCAATTTGTTCCTTAATGAACAGAAACAAATTCAGCTGACACAGATTTGGGCCAACAGTGCTGAATGTATGCAAACACTTTACTGAGTACATAAGAGGCTTCGATTTCTGTGTGGGTCACTTGGGAAGTCACAGGAGTATAGTTAAGAGCTTCTAGCATCACGGTTTTTCTGCCTTAGGAGGCTCTTTCCGAAACTTGATTTCATTGGTATACGCTGACAAAGTGAGGGCCCAACGGAGAATGCAAGCAGCAGTGATCATAGGATTCAGACGCCAAAGACTATTAGAGCATCAGCATGAGATAAAACAACTGCAACAGGACTGGCATCACATGTAAGAATTACTTTATTCTTGTCGAAATGCATCTACAGAGTTGAAGTCACATGAGAGTCTAGCTTTCTCAAACGCTTTGTTTTGCTCTTTTCCCCGGTACCAAGGTTCATTGTGAGTAAGCAACTTGTATCAGGCTGAAAGTAATGTCGACATGTTGGAAAGGAATTTTGCATAATATGAAAGCAATCCAAGAAAAGAACTCAATTCTTCAACACTTGGAGCATCTTTGATCACTTGCACCTTACTTTCGATAGGGTGTAATCTATGCTTGCTAATGCAATGACCAAGTTACTGTACCAACGATTTCATGAAAACACACTTTGAGAAGTGCAGTATTGCAGATTGCAATTTCTTTCATAATTGGAATTAAACTTCATATAACAATTCAGTGACGGGCAGAAATTGGAGGGCCAACACCAATTTTTGTAGTTTTCTACTACAATTACCGATGACCAAGTGTCAAAGCCAGCAAATTGGAAGAATTTTTTAGCTTTATACCTTTTTTATATTTTATCGAACGAAGTACCCAAATAAAAAATACAGTTCCTATTTTTGTCATTTTCTCTCTCACCTCTTAATGCCAAGCAGTTGTCATGGATATAATGTTTGCTTTGAATAACATGGACTTGTGAAAATTAAGCACTTATTTTCTAAGCATTATTCAGATTAAAGCAATATAAAGTTCATTTTTATATGGGTAATTTAAGTGTAAAGAATACATAAAAAAGCATACTTTTCTGTTTCATATTATATAATTTAAAAAATTAAATGGTAATACAAAATAAATTCCAAAACTAATATAAATTTAAAATAATTGAATAAAATTAAAGAAAATAATTTTGAGTTTTTGTTTGGGGCAGGATTATATATCACATGATGGGAATGAGCTGTTATGTTGTGACTAAAGACTAAATGTTAGTATGGTGTTATTAAATATTTTTCACTGTCCTGTATTTTTTTGTCTTGTGTCTTTTGCTACTTCTATCCATGCAAAGGGAAAACTTATACTTTTTATAGGTTCTTTACACCTAAAAAAATTTTATAGTTACTATTGAATTAGTTAAAATAAGTTTTGCCATTATTTTTATTTTAACTACAATTACCATTGATTTTCAGCTTTTAATGTGAAAAGTCGATATGTTAGGATGTGTCTACATGATGGAAATGAGGTAATTTTAATTTGTGTGTAAACTAATTGCCTATTTATTTAATATTTAGTTAGGATTTCATATATTCTTTGATAATTGCTTTTAAAGTTAAATAAACTGAATTGAAAGTTGAATCAATTCATTATTCCTTTTCATCATTTACAAAGAGGTCTTATTTTCCTTTGTAGAAATATTCCGATTTGTCACATATTGTTTTAATATTAACTGTTTTGTTTTATTTGTATTATTTTATTTGTTGTTGCTCACATTTTTGTGAGAGCTGTAAGTATCAGTTCTGCTCGCATGTATTCATGTTGCATATATTGATGCTTAAGTTCAGGGTGTCTATTGGTCCCGAAAATACACCGAAAAAGGAGAACCGATTTTGGCATTTTTTGTCTTCTCTAAACGTGAAATGCCCCAAATACGACACATCTCACTAAAATTGCACTTCTAAATTTTGCCAAGCTGATAAATCTTGCAAAATCCTCTTTGAAAAGAATCCTTTGTGAGAAGCTTATTAGTTTAATGGCAAACCTGGAGAATTGGATTTCTGACTAGTTAGCGTACGTTGTAAATTTCGTAGGTAAAGCTACGGTTTCCTAAGATAGCGTTGCTGTTGTCTAGCGGTCGTGATACGTCATGATGCGACGGAAAAGGTATAAGTGAAATATTTTAGGTTGATCAGCTTTTAACGAGATTTTTCTTTCAACTAAAAAATAAGATGTTCGGTTATTTAACCGATAAGGTTATTTCGTCTAGTGGCAACCTCGGCAAGTGAAAAGTTTAAATTTTCATTTTGAATATTCTAGAAAGTACTTTCAAAATCCGTTAAAACTTCTTTCTTTGGCGACTTTAGAAGTGCGCCAAGGGGGTCGCCACCGCTTTAAACATGGACTGCAGCTACTTTTTGCAACGGAAATTTTCAAAATGATGCTTCTTTTAAGGGCAATATTTATGATTGTTTTAATAAAGTTAAATTATTTCTTTGATAATATGAGTTATTATTTTTAAGTTTTATTTTATTTAAAGGTTTATTTAATTGGAAAATAAGAATATTTCGGAAAAATATAAGCCAACGGAAATTGATTAGAGATTTTGAAAAAAAAGTTATTTTATATTCGAAAATAGGTTATAAATTTAAACTGAATCAGTCCACGTTTATAGCGGTGGCAACGGCCTTGGCGCTTTTTATTGGCGCACTTCTTAAGTCGCCAAGGAAAGAATTATTTCAGATGAACTAATGAAATCAAACGGCAGTTTAACGGATTTTGAAAAAACTTTCTAGATAAACCCCAAAATGAAAATTTTAAACTTTCCGCTTGGCCGAAGTTGTCTTAAAATCCGTAATACAGATAGGTTACCTTAACATGTCATTACTAGCTGCTAGAAGTTCGCCAATAAAAAATTTAAAAGCTTTGCCACTGCTATAAACGTAGACTGAAGCTGCACCAAAACAGGTTTTCATTTGTTTTAAATAAAGTATATTTTTAGCGATTTATAAAGTTAAAATCGATGAAAAGTTATCATTATGATAATTTTTATTTTTAGTGTCGACTTATTTTTTTCATATAACATTTATGCTATATGATAAAATTAGTATTTATTTGATTCATTCCTTTGTAATATAATGTTTTCATTTCCTGTTAATTTCAGTTTTCTATCAAGGTTTTGGAAAAATTGCAACTGTTAAAAAAAATCGCACCATTGATGATATGTTCAAAAATGGGTTTAAAAAAAAATTCAATTTCATTCAACTTATTTTATACTATTTACAGAGTTGCCAAGATATTTTTTTTCTTTTTTTGCAAAATTTTAGTTTATGCGTATTTTCAGACTTTTTGTCTTTTTCCCACTCTTATGCCTGGAAAATGTATCTCTTCTTTATTATTAAAAAAAAGTCCATTTATGGATTTTGGTTTGCCATTAGCAAAAATCCTGCAAATAGAAACTGATGTCCTATTTGTTAATTTAAAATGCCCAAAGTATTTTGATGAGCACATTAAAAACGAACAAAGTAATACACTCTTGGATGTTGGAACTTGTTCTCTTCATGTGCTTTATGGATTATATAAAACAGCACTGATGAAATCAAAAGGGATATGAATGATTTCTTGCCTGCCGCTTATTATCTGTTCAAGGATTTTCTTTCAAGAAAAGCAGATTAAGCAGAAATCTTTTCCAAAGCAAGTTCTGAAACGCTGTCCATTTTGTTGTATTTTGTAAAAGAGGAACAGGAATGGTGCTTTGGAAGACAAATTACCTTGTTATTATACAGTGCAAGCAACTTTTTGACTAACTTGTAATTTATATAGGGTAAAGTGGGGCAAGTACATACCAAAATTTACCAAGTTTGATTTAAGAGGTCTAGAAAATTTATTTTTATCACTGAACCAATATTTTCTGCTGCCAAATAGAGATCAGATTCTTATTCAAAAGCAACTTTTTAAAAAAATCACTGAGTTAAAGAATTTTTTATCGTTTGGGACAGAAAGACATGGAAGGGAAGGAAAGGCACTAATGTTATGTAACAGCAGAAAAGTTTTTATTTAATCTATATAATTACATAACAAATTATAGTTTGTAGAAACAGTCTTTATCATAATGTTTTAAAGCTTATAAAACTTAATTTTCTTACTGTTAATCAATATAACTTCGAAAACGATCACAAAAACAAAATATGAGGTGTCTGGAATCAAAGAGAATAGCAGTCATTGTACTTATAATTAAACTACATATCAATTTGTTGTTAAAAATAAGTATTTCTTGTAACAATCCAAAGTTTTGATGAATAAATTTAAAATACAGTAAAATGTTCTTGGTACAATACAACGTGATTGGCTCTAAAAAAAATTGATAACATCAGAAGAAATGTATAGAAATCTAATAAACATTTAAGCCCTCAGAATGAATATGAGCCTTAAACAAAATTATTGTACACTAAGGGGCTCCTCCCCCTGCTCGCTTACGCTCGCCAACCCCCGGTTTTGCTTTGCAAACTAACACTCCTTTCACAGATCCCATTTGGTTTGCTTTGCAAACCAACATTCCTTTCGCTGAGTGAATCTCCAGAACAGAGAAACTATCTGAATAATTCGTATAATCCTGATTTGACTTTCCAGTCCATGACGTCACAGCGAGGGCTTCGCCCCCTGCTTGCTTACGCTTGCCAACCACAGGATATTGCTACGCAAACCAATACTCCTTTCTCAAGTGATTTCACTTCTTTTTTTTTTACTTTAACACTTAAAGCACCCGAAACTAATAGCCGTATCAGTAAAAAACCTTCTGCATTTTGTTCACTGTACAATTTTAAGTAAAACTTGTTAATCTCCTAACTTTACAATCTGTACTTCGAACTTTCTCGATAAACCGTCTGAGAACAGAGTGAAAAAAGCGAGCCTTTTTCCTCGCCAAATAAAAATAAATCTTTTTTATGGCAATTGTTGCTACAATAAATTTGATATCTGGCAAATTCGACAGTCAAAAATACAACACTCATTTGCGTGAGGAACATGCTCTGCAAACTAAAAAATACAAAATTTGTATGACCAACTTTTGATTACATCGAATTTATTTATGAACCAATTTTTAAAATAATTGTACCGTAAGAACGATTACATTCTGATGTATACTGTGGTATTTTCAAAATTAAAAACTAATAGTAATAATATATAGATATGACAGTTTTAGTTTTGTATCGGAAATTACGATCTGAAAGTTCTGAAAATTGTATGACCAACTTTTGATTGCATCACCTTTATTTATTAACCAATTTAAAAATAGTTTTACCATAAGAAAGAGTACAATGTAAGGTATTTAGTGATGTTCTCAAATTAAAAAAAACAATAGTATCAAGCTGTAGATATGACAATTTTAATAAAAAGTAGCGAAAATATCAAAAATAATTGTACCGTAAGAAGAGTACACTCTGAGGTATACTGCGATATTTTCAAAATTAAAAACTAATAGTACTAAGATATAGATATGACAGTTTTAAAAAAAAGTAACTGTCACGATTTTTTCCCGAATTTCAAAAAAATACTATCAAGAACCAAATTGAAATTTCTAAAAAAACTCAACGAGCTACAAAAATTTACGTTGAGAGGTATTCTTTTAATTAAAGGGACTGAAAATTTGTATGCGTTTTGCTCACTCGTGGAAGAAATTTCGCTTTTTCAACTTTGACACTTGATAAACTCTAAACTAATAACTGCATCGGAAAAAGATATTTACAATTGTCCAGGGAACACAAGGAAGAACAAACCATGTTAATTTCATATTTTTCTGATCCGAACTTTCTAGGGAAACCGTCTAAGATTCGAGCTAAACAACACAGTTTTCAATTATGCAGCGGTGGCAACTTTTTTTAATATAGAGATATTGTATTTTGAGAATTCAATTTCAAAACTACTCATCTTCCTACTACTATTATAGGAGGAAGGAAGTATGCAAATTATACTTTACACTATAGAACTGATATCTTTGTATGGTGGTTTGGAAAGTAGTTGAACCAATTCTCAACGATAACGTTCTCATCTAAGTGGATCACCATTTTCAAATTGTACTTTCCCAACATAATGCTGAACACTGTTTCTTCCCAAGAACTTAACTATGCTTAATAAATTAGTGCAGACTAATTTGCACTTTCCCCAGTGGCAACACCCGCACTAATCCCTCCAATGAATGTTCGAGGAATAAGTGCTGACTAGGGCCTAATTCTTGTAAAAATACAAAAAAAAGGGCAAATAATTGGTGTTATTCAAATAAAGAAACTAGTTACTGAAAAAGTAAAAAAAGTGGGTGATATTGATTAATGTTCTTGAATTTCAAAGACCACTTACAACTTGATACACTAAGTGGAATCAAAAGGTATGCTTTGAAACGTTCCCTTTAAGTTATGCCTCGTTTCACCATTTTCTAGTGGGAAAAGTATTTAAGTGCAGATTGTATGCTGTACTATCCCTTAGATGGCTGCTCAGTGAATTGTTTGGCTACAATATTATGAACCCACTATGCACTTACCCCATTTGACCTATTTACATTTTCTGAAAAAAGTTTGTGATTGTACATTTTTACCTTAAATCTGATGTATATTGGGTCATCCGGAAAGTTCTGCGGTTTTTCAAATCGAAGCTCGCGAATGAATTTGATTGAAGCAGATGTGTAAATTCAGTCTTTTTTGCTTTCACTGCATAATTCTAGCTTGTGTTGCGTCATAATATTTGTTTCACTGCAGTGCTAAGAATGGAGAACCAAAAAATTCATTTCCATCATATTATGCTCTTTTATTTTAAGAAAGAAAAATTTGCCAGTCGGGCTGTTCGTAAAATTTGTGCTGTATATGGACAAAGGGCTGTTTCTGATTACACAGTTCGAAGGTGGTTTGATAATTTAAGGCATGGAAATTTCAGCCTTAAAGATGATGCCCGCTCTGGACGACCATGCTCTCTAAACCAAGGACCTATAATAATGCTATTTATAAAAATAAAAATGCTATTGCTGAAAATATACGTTACACAGTTCAGGAACTATCATACAGTCTAAATATTCCAAAAAGTGCAGTTCAAGATCATCTGAAGAAGATTCTGTATGTAAGCTGCTACAATGTATGTGTACCCCACATTTTAAACACAGTATGCTCGTTTGGATTGTGGCATGTTTTGCTGAAACAAAATGAAGAAGCTCCTTTTTCGAAACGGCTCATTACTGGACATAAGAAGTGCATCATGTACTGCCATGTAACATCAAGAGAGGCTGCATCCCAAAAAAGCAATGATTTGTGTATGGTGGGACTACAAAGGAATTGTTCATCAATGAATTGTTGCCACAAAATCAGACAGTAAATTCGGAAATAACAGTTCTTAAATGACAGTATTAAAAGCAAAAATTGAAGCAAAGCAGTCAGAAATGACCAATCGTCACAGTGTTTTCTTCCAGCGTGACAATATGCAACCCACATTTCGCTGAATGTCAGACAAAGACTTATTGAGTATGGCTGAGATGTTTTGTGTCACACCCCATATTTTCCAGACCTTGCCCTTCAGATTTTCACCTCTTCAGGTCACTTCAAAATTCTCTGAATGGCCTGGGGTTCAATTCTTTGGAGACTGTCAAACAGCACCTCGATAACTTCTTTATAAATAAGCTTAATGATTTTTTTAAAGAATTTTTCAGCTACCGGAAAGATGGCAAAAAGTCAAAGAACAAAATGGTGCTTATGTGATTCAATAATATTTTTTTATGTTTTTGTACTGCTTCATTGGTATTTATCAAAAAAAAAAAGTAGAACTTTCCAGATGACCCAATATTTAAAACTTAAACTGACAGTTCTGCTTCATTATAGTGATATACCTTAATACTTCATAGGTAACAATCATTATAACGTAATTCAAAAAAAATATATATACCAATAATAATTTATATTTTTATTAATTTGACTTGGTTTTTAATTAGTTTAATTACACCTGAACAATGTCATATTTAATCAATAGATCCTTAGTAACGTACATATGGTAAAAGCCAAGTGGAATGAAAATTCACCTAAATTATGGACATTTAATTTAAAGGTATGTACTGTTCCTGTACTTTTTGCTAATTATTTGTATCTAAAAATTTGTTTCAGTGTGAACATATGACAACATGATTTTTATGCTAACTTTTCACTATTAAATATAAAAATAATTTGATTCGTATTAAAATTTTAATTGAAATTCTCTTCAAAATCAACATTTATACAAAATTAAATATATTTTTTTTAATTTTCTTGTATATTTTAATTTAAATGTGTATTGTGGTACAAGTTGACGATTGTGGAAGATTTGTAAGTATGTTAAAATCTAACGTTTAAACATTGTACTTTATAAAAATTTATGTTTAGGTTACTCCAAAAACTCCATGTGTTGAAGATGGAGGAATATTTCTCAGAAGTGACAAATGTGTTCCCACGTTAGGTAAAATGACTGAATATTCCTTCAATTTTTAATTGTAATTGTACAAGGGCTGTTCAATAAAGAATGATCATAAATTAATAAAAAATCATTTCCTGTACTAATCCTCCAAATTTTTGTAGTTTTTCTCAAAATACTCTCCATTACATGCAATGCAAATATCCCACCTCTTTTCCAGTCTTCAAACACATGCTGGAAGCCATTTTTTGACAGGTCCTTCAAAATCGCCTTCGCAACTTTTACCACTGCCAGTGATGATGAAAACCACTTTTCCCGGAGGTGTTTCTTCAAACTCAGGAAAAGAAAAAAATCGCATGGTGCTACATCAGGACTATATGGAGGATGGGGAGCACACATGACATTGGTTTTTGAAAGATCTGACGATTTTTTAATGTGAAAACAAAATTTCAATGCAGTGTATTGCACTTCGTGTGTCTCATCCTTTTTGCCTTAGGCGAAAGTAAAACCAGGCGTTCTTGGCCGCCTGCCAAGGTCTCAGCAATGACGTCATGACCGTGAAACTCGCGCTATCTTTTCTCCACTTATCCCACTACACATTCAATACGAATTTTATTTTTCTTGGTTTTTTTTAATCAACTTTAAAAAAATCATGATCATTCTTTATTCAACAGCCCCTGTAATTATTTTAGTGATTATTGTTTGAATTTTAGATTATGTTTAATTACTATTTATAAAAAGCAAAATGTGTTTTCCAGTATTCATTTCTTTGTACTTACTTTCTAAAGAGTCATGTTGAATTTATTAAGATGATATTAATAAAATATATTTATAAACTACACAAGTGGGATTTCCCACTCCCTCTACGCATTTACACTCGCCAACCCCATGGAATTGTTACGCAATCCCATTTGGTTTGCTTCACAAACCAACACTCTTTCCGCAGAGTACTGAACTATCTTAATAATTCGTATAATCCTGATTTGACTTACCGGTCCATGACGTTCATAGCTAGTGCTCCGCCCCTGCTAGCTCAGAGTTCCCACGGTCCTTGAAAAGTCCTTGAATTTTGTTTCCTAACTAGGGGCCCTTGAAAATTACAGGATTTGGTGAAAAGTCCTTGAAAGTACTTGATTTTTTTAACTAGCACATAGTTGTGTAATTTCGTCTTGCATTGGTATTTGTCCAGACTAGTTTTCCTCCTCAGCAGGTGCGCCTTTCTGAATAAAACCAGTGTTCCGTGCTTTGACACTATGTGATATACTAATAATGCTACATCTAGATAGTCCATTTTCCACAGTATTCTGCCCGTCTAAGTTGATACCTCTAGTCTCCAAAAATAAGATGCCCGCCTTGTTATGCTCGTCACATCATTATATAACAGCACCACTTTATTAGGAAACCGTAGCTTTTGCAGTCAGGACGTCATTGGAAACCTGACATGCATCCAAAGAAATGAAGCCAAATTCTTATTAAAAAAATATAAAAGTTATAATTGAAAAAAAAATTCAAGAAAATCACATTTAAGATATTATTTTGTTGTAAAATTTTATGTGGATTTCAAATCCATTGGAATTTTTACTCTATCTTTGACGATTGCAAAGATAGAAACTTAGACTAGAGAACAAAAAAGCCCTAACACTAGTCCAAACTTTTGATTTGTTTTGTTTCTCAAACAAAATAAACCATGCGAGCCGTCTGTTGTAGGCAGTGGATGACAGCAAAATAGAGATTGTGTCGTGTAGTTTAAACCATGTGCAAGCTCCCATACTTTTCTTCGTGCCACCAAAATAATTTAACGTACAATATTTTATCCCTTGACTGAAATCAATATGCGTGCACGTAGCCTGAAAGTTAGCATAAAAACAAAAAACCCACTTAACAACAACAAAAAATCAGGTTCTGAGAGAAAAGAAAATCCAAATTTGATAACCTTTCTTTTTTCACTATCAGTAATTTAAAATAATAATGTTTTTTTTTTAAATATATTTTTCACATTTTTCTTTTTAATTGACAACTTTTGTGTGTGCCTTGTCGTTATAAAAATTTTTAGGTCCTTGAAAAATATTTTTTTGGTTTTGAAAAGTCCTTAAACGTCTTTGAATTTTTTTTCGTTAAAGGTGTGGGAACCATGTAGCTAACGCTCGGAAATAACTTTCATTTTCATGAAGAAGTATGAATGCAATTGCTCCTTGGTCTAAAAATACGAAATTTGTATGACCAACTTTTGATCACTTCGAATTTATTTATGAACCAATTTCAAAAATAATTGTACCATTAGAAAGAGTATATTCTAATGTTTCCTACGATGTTTTCAAATTTATAAAATAATAGTAATAATGTATAAATGACCAATTTAACAAAAATTTCCCGATTTTTCATGAATTAAAAATATATATATATTATTATCAGGAAACGAAGTAAAATTTCTAAAAGAACTCAGCATCATGCAAAAATTTACAGTTGAGGTACTCTATAAAAAATCACGGCTGAAGACTGAAAATTGTACATCTTTTGCTCACTTGCGTTAGAAATTTCGCTCTTTCAACTTTAACACTTAATAAACCCTAATTTAATAGCCGCATCAGGTTGAAAATCTTATTTGTCTTGTTCCCTGTACAATTTTGAACAAAACTTGTCAATTTTGTAATTTTCTGATGCGTACTTTCTCGGGAAACCGTCTAAGAATCTAGCATAAAAAGCGAGTTTTCAGTCGGACAGTGGTAGCTGTGGTAACTTCTTTTTAGTATAGAGATTAATCTAATTTTTATTTAGGTGGATTAAGATTAAATTGTTAAAATGTACATAAATTTGGTGAAGCAACTTTCTACCATGTTGTTTGTGTTCTGTGTTTATATGTGTATTATGACAACATTATTGTCTCATGATATGAAAAATGCTTGATTTTTTTATACTTAGTATTCTCATGCAAAAAATGAGAAAGAAAACTCATCCAGGTGTTTTAGATGTCCCAAAAAATATTTTTATTTGGTAAAATTCAAATTGTGAAATTGAAAACAAAAAACTGCTACCTCTAAAATACCATTATTAAAGTTTGGACAGAGAATGTCAATGATAATGAATACAAGATGTATGGGTGAAATGTTACAACTATTGTGTCATTTTTTAATTTTGAGTTCAGTTGAATCTTCATAATCTATTTGAGTTTTTATATGAAACATTCAACTCGGTTATTTAACACAAAATATAACTTATGTTTCACAAAGTTAGTTTTGTTCTTGGAATTTTTTCTACTGGCAATTATGATTTGATTTTTGCCCAGGAAGTACTTTTTAACGTTTTGTGCATCTCATTTTATAGGGATAAGAACTTACAATTGTTTTTATAAACATGCGACATTGAATGGAACTCCTGGGGTGTAATTGACAGAGATGTCAACTATTATACATTTTTGATGAATTTAAGCAGCAATGACAAATTTATCAGTATGAGCAGTTAGTTTATTGGGTTGAAGTCTAAAGATTAAAAAAAATGCAGCAGCATGCATAGCGCGGCTTCCAAGTAGGATGACAACAATACAGAAGAACTTGTAGTGCCTTCTTCTGTACTTACTGTTACAGTTACAAGTGATTTTGCATTTCCAATGATTTTCTATAATTGTTGCATATATCACTTTTCATTATGACATTGGAAGAAACTATAAAATTATTACTGGAAACCCCACTTGATGATAAAATGATGCAATCGCCAAGTTTCCGACGTTCCTTCTTGTTTTATTCCAAAAGGTCACCAAATTAAACCCTGTAAAAATCCTAAATTTCAAACCCTATTTTATCTTCATTACAATGTGCTGCTCTTTGGTTTGGTGACTAGAATTAAAATTGCACCAAAAATGTAACACTAACCAAGATGTTTCCAAAATAAAAGCAAAATAATAGAAAACAGCTAATAGCTTAACAGCTAAGCAGGTATGGAGTGAAAAAAAATCAAGAAGTGCACAAAAGCCAATGACTCGAACAAACTTCAGTATTCAAATGGGAAAATATATGCAATGAAACTGCAATAATTTTAACTTGTAAAATTTTCATTCCCAAACTTTACATCCTTTATGCAAATGAGTATTTTTTTTCCAGTTGCAATGTTTCATTACAAGAGCTGATGTACCAATAAACATAATGTCAACTTAATTTTTCTGAATTTTATTATTTTTTACATAACTTGTCATGACAGCTATTTTTGCTGTCAAAACAGTCTGTTTTTGCTTTTTCTATTCATTATTGAAAGTTGTGCTGAAATATATTTCCCATTAAAAGTGCATGTAAACAAAAATTATTTTGTTGTTAATATTTGTATTTACTTAAGAGACTGGTGCCTGAAAAATTAATTGAAAGAAGCTTATATTGAAATTGTGTTGAATTATTTCACATTAGAATAGCTCTCAAATGCAGAATTAATGTAGCCAAGAAAGCAACAAAACTATAAATATCATTATATGCATTGTTTACATGTTAACATGTACCCTTAATCTTGATTAAAACTTCGTTTTAAAATGTTAATTATGCCATATCACTGATTCCTATACCATCAAATCAGAGGTTAGCATCTCTGTATAGTATTTTTTAAATATTTATTATGGTCAGAGGCAAGGCAATTTAAATAAGCATGTAATGTTGAAACTATTGTTAATTTATGTCAATATAAGCATAAATTGGCATATTTACTGAATCTTATTAAATCACAAAGATTGCAGATTTTCTTACATAAGTGCAATATTTTTTTTATCCAATTGCACATTTTCGTTTACTATAGTAAAAACAATAACAATTGATTTCTATTTATCCATTTTGTGTGCAATATTGGTGGTTTCTATATTTTGCGAAAATATATGTGTAAATATGTGAAAACAATTGAACTATGACTTAGAACTTTATAATTCATTATAGGCATCTTATTTGAACTGTGTATTAAGTATGAAGCTGGCCCTTCTGTAAGTAATGAAATTTCTTTTAAAATATTATAATACACTAGTATACAACACAACCTTAAAAATTCATTACCAGTGATCCATAAAAATGAACGTTTCGTAGTGTGCCTAAATGTAATACACATACTATTTACATGCTGTTGTGTTTCCTGGTTAAAATTTATTGTAAAAGCCTAATTTTTAAAAATGGACAAAACATGGTATCTCCATTATCCTGAATAGAAAAAAAACATTCCATGCTACTAACTTTAAAATAATTCATCATCTCCACGTTTTCAAATGTATTTATGCATGTTGCATACATTTTGAATCAGTTGGACCAAGTTTGGAATGTCCTCCCATTAGCTTGTAGGGAAGTTTGGAGAGTGAGGTTCCAGTCTTGGGTATTGACATCATCTGTCCATGGGTCAAAATTATGAGTTGTCCTACTTGCATCTTTCCCTTCAAGATTGATCGTGGTCTATAGCCAATAACTTGTTGTGTTACTGTTCATACCCTATGAGGTTGGAACATACTCTATCCCTTTAAGGGGCTATACTATGGAAAATAAATTTCTCGTTTTTGAACATGTGTTTTCATCTAATCGTTTTGTTGAACTGCAGGATATCCTCTCACCTTACCTTTTGCCCCTCTCCTTATGCCATAACCCATTAACTGATTTCCACTTGACTATTATTTCGATATAGCATCTCAATGTAGTATATTGCAATAGTCAGTGTAATTTCTGTCAGTAATGAGTAGGGCAACTTTTTTCATGTGTTCTACGCTGTATGTAAATTACTAAAACCAAAATTCCTCCTACATGGGGTATATTGTAAGTGAGTTATAACCGCACCATAAATGCAACTTTCTGCATAAATGCAACCCCACCTGCAACTTTTTAAATGACATCTCTTCTGTCCACTAGTCCCAACACCTCCTCACAGTAAAATCAGAATGGCCTACTTGACGAGCTACTCGCCGAGCTGACCACTAAGCTTCCATCATCCCAGTGATTCTTCCCCTCTCGAACTCTGACAACTGCTCATATTGTCTTCAATGGCGGCATAACGGCATGTCTACCTCAGCGTTTCCTTTGCAAAAAATTAAGTACACTCAAACAAGCTCTGCTTAACTGTTTTATACTCCAAGGAGAACGAAGTTCAACGCCCTCTAGTGGCAATGCGCAATCACGCTGCATTTTTAATGATTTGCATATTTGACCATCATGTACCTTCGTGCCAAGTTTCGTTACGATCCCACAATTATTTCTTGGTGCGCAAGTTTTATGGCAATGAGTGTATTATAATACTGTAGTACACGAATAAAATTATCAAGAAATTTTTAATGTTTTCATTTTTTAAGAATAATTTTATTTTAGATTTTAGTGTATCAAAAATAAATGCAACTTTATTTCCATAAATGCAACTTTTCCCATTTTTACTGCAGCAAAAAAGTTGCCCTAGTAATGAGATAATATAACAGTTATGAAAGATTAAAGCAATTGAATTACAGAATTAAAGCAATTGAAAAATGTCAACAATTGTAGATTTTTTGTAATTGTTAGACTTTCATCTTTCGTTATTGGGAGTGATGAGCATATTTCGGAAAGTATCACTTGAAGATGAAGGTCACCAAGTTGGCTCCATAAAACTATGTGAACACTTAAACCTGTATTTTTAACTACATTAGAATGTAGAGTTATTTTGTTCCCATTTTGTTTATCTGCAATTGGATTGATGACGGTAAATTAAATTCCAGCTCAAGGCCATAATGTTAACTAGGATTTTATCAAAACTTTTGCAAGCAGGGCTGGACTAAAAAAGTGAACAAGTTCCTATGGCTAGAACTGACTTCAATGTTCTGATGAAAACACATACTAATGATTTTATTATTAAAAATTTTCCTTTGCAACAATTTATGACAATGAGTAATTTTTCAGTTTCTGTATTTCATCAGAAAAGCCTATAATAGAATAGTACCCATTAATAGAATTTCACATTATTTTTAACACCTCTGAATTAATACATGATATTCTAAATAATTCATCCTGTTTTTTGGATGACTCAGTTTTGCAGTTAATGGTTGTCTTTACTCAAAAGGCCTGCGATTTGGAAGCCTACTAAAAACTTTCATTAATGGTAGAATAGTGAAGATTGCATGTTATATATGAATCAACTAGCACATATTCGAATAAATTATGCATAGCCAACTTAAAACAAAAGGGTTCAGTAAATAAAAATAAATGGCTAATGGAGATTAACATTTTAGGAGTATGGTATCAACTAGTGAAGCTAATAATATTGCTGAATGTGTTTAGATAAATGGTACTTGTAAAACTACATGTGATATCAGGCACGTGCCAACAGGGGGGGCCGGGGGGGGTTTGGCCCCTCCTGTCACTGAGAAGTAGGGGCAAAAGCCATATTTCGCCCCTCCACAATATCAAAGAACGTTATTAACATTAACTTCAAAATTAACATTAAACAGTACCGTTGAAGCAAATTTGGACTAATATCATTTCCTGTCAATAGATGCAGACCCAGATCTAGAGGAGGGCAAACAGGCACTTGTCAACAGGAGGGCAAAGGGTATTTGGTCCCTTCTGTCACTGAGGAGAAGGGGCGAAAGCCATATTTAGCCCCTCCACACTATCAAGGAACATTATTAACATTTTAACTTCAAAAGTAACATTAAACATTACCGTTGAATCAAATTTGGACTAATTTCATTTCCTGTCAATAGATGCAGGCCCAGATCTGGAGGAGGGCAAACAGGCATTTGCCAACAGGGGGGGCAGAGGGTATTTGGTCCCTCCCGTCACTGAGGAGAAGGGGCGAAAGCCATATTTCGCCCCTCCACACACACACACTATCAGGGAACATTATTAACATTTTAACTTCAAAAGTAACATTAAACATTACCGTTGAATCAAATTTGGACTAATTTCATTTCCTGTCAATAGATGCAGGCCCAGATCTAGAGGAGGGCAAACAGGCACTTGTCAACAGGAGGGCAAAGGGTATTTGGTCCCTTCTGTCACTGAGGAGTAGGCCTGGGCGATGTTCAAATTTTGACATCGTGATACATTGGCATTCTAACATCACGATATTACGGTACATCGTGATGTTAACCATGCATTTTATGCATAGTAAAAAGCAAAACCTTGTTCCTACATCACTATATATATATATATATACACACACACATATATATATATATGTGTGCATAAAATTTTTTTAAAGTTCTTTTCTTTTCTATATAAAATTGTGGTAGGAAAAAAATAACAAAGATCTGCGTTGTACGTTTAAGAAACACGCATGATTTAAAACAAGATTTTGCAAAAAATATGTGTGTGTTCCACGCACCATATATGATCAAGTAGATTCAAAAATTAGCTTATTTACAAAGAGAAAAACTTCTACATAAATAGAAATAAAGGGGCATTTGATTCCTGTTAGTAATGATGACGACATATATAACCTATATTTCCACAGAAGTTCACAACAAAAAGGGATGCAAGCGGATTGATTGCAACATCAAGATACAAGAGGGTTTTCGGAATTCAACTTGAAATGTGCAAAATCATTTTTGTTTTAAATTTTTTAACTGTACTGAATTTCAATTTCACACAAAAAAAATTCTGGAAACAAAAGTCATCATCAGGACACAAATGATTTTAAGAAATTCCTCATTAATTAAAAAAAAATGGAAACACATTTAAAATTTGCAGATTTTGCAAAATTATTTTGTTTTTAAGTATTTTTAAGCAAAAAAAAAAACCATTAACTAATTAAAAAACGTAATATAAAGCTTACATAGATAAATTCAGCAAATGAGTAGAACTATTCGCTCTCTCGCAGTTTCAAAATTTTAAATTTCAATCTTTATGTGTCGACTTATTCCCTACAAATAAAAAATCAGCGCAGAAATCGCAAAATTAACTATCAAAAAAATTCTCATTAGTTAGCCTTTTATCGCGGCATCGAAAATCTAAGTACCATGGTGGAAAATCGCACATGCACATAAATGAACATCGGAATCGTTGTGTCGATCTATACCCAAATTTCCCCCAAAGATTCTAAAATGACACGCCATCATCAACGCGAAATTTCACACCGGAAAATCATGAGATACTGATTAGGCAACTCAACGTGAAAATCGCGTTCAACGTGAAACCGATGTCGACATCGGTTTTTCACGATAAATCGTGATGAATCGCGCATGCGCTATGAAAACATCGATGCATCGCAAATCGTGACACCGGAAAACCATGAAATACTGGTTTGGCAACTCAACGTGAAAATCGCGAAACCGATGTGGCGATGTCAATATCGGTTTTTCACGATGAATCGCGCATGCGCTATGAAAACATCTAACCATCGAATATCGTGACACCGAAAAACCATGATGATGCTCTGGGATTGGCTGCGTGGCATCGTTTGAAACCGTGATGATGCCATGGGATTGGCTGTGTGACATCGGGAAAAACCGATATATCACGATACATCGTCATCGGGAAAATCGCGAAACCGATATGACGATGTCGACCTCAAACCGGTTTGCCACGATGTATCGATACATCATCCAGGCCTACTGAGGAGAAGGGGCGAAAGCCATATTTAGCCCTCCACACTATCAAAGAACATTATTAACATTTTAACTTCAAAAGTAACATTAAACAGCACCGTTGAATCAAATTTGTACAAATTTCATTTCCTGTCAATAGATGCAGGCCCAGATCTAGAGGAGTGCAAACTTGGCATTTGCTCTGGACAGCCGATTTCGTGGGTGAGGCGCAAGATTAGTGTGAAAAAAATGTATAATGTATGAAAACAAATAAAAAAATATAGTACATGAAGATTTTCGTACATTGTCAACACTCTGCATGTACTCAAGATCGTTGGGTGACCCTTCGACGACATTGACAAATTACTGCAAACCATTTAATTAAAACAAAACAACTATCCCAGTCATTTCCGTAGTACATCTCCACACACACATGCCTCAATATCCATATCCATAAAAAAACTTTTTACGAAGGTTTTATCAGAAAGGTTTATGACTTTTCTCCAGCACGTTGTTGAATAGATTTATTTAAAATTGTTTAAATGATAGTCTTAGACATTTTTTTGTAAAAAAATGCACAGGGAGGGGGGGGGGGCCTTTGTATAAACTACGCAGTTAGCAGCCTCCCTTCCATTAATAAATATATATATATAGAGAGAGAGAGAGAGAAAGAAGCACAGAGGGGGCAGCGCGCATTATGAGAGCTTCGATATATTCCCCGAAATGGGTATTAAATGAAGGGGCAACACAAAATTAGATTTTGAAAATAACGAATTTGAAAGTTTTCTAACACGTAAATGTATGAAAAGTTTATCAAGAAACTTCGAACAAATTTTATTTGTGTAGTAAAAGTTTATATTTAACTAAAAGTGAAAAAAAATTGTTTCAAAGATCCAAGTACCAAAAGATAAAATTCTTCCTCTGAATATGTGGAGATAGGTGGCCCAGCATACCGATACTTTATCACTTTGTTTTACGGCTTTAAAATGGTTCCACCCCCAAAATGAATGCATGTGGTGCTCGCACTTGAATGCTACGAGATGATTATCTCATTTTCGAATCCTTTAAATGCATTGTAGGGCTCGACCAAGTCTTTGACGGCATGTCTTAAGAAAAGCGATTTATTTTTATGACCGACTGACGGATTGTATGATAGGGTTTTATTGCCCTAGGTCCCAAACTGGACAAGAAGCGCCTGACCAACTGACGGAAATATCGTTTGAAGATAAGGGCATTCCGGAAATTGCAACAAATCTGCCATTGCTTATTTTGATGATTTACAATATAGGGTCTTTTAAATTGTCGGCTTTCTTATTTGAAGTAAACACGAGAAAACTGCCTGCAAGTGAACTGTTCTGAATTTTTGCCCGATGGATTATTTAGTCTTATGGATTTCCTTGACGAGTGAGGTTCCGAGAATAATGTTTTGAAAGTGAGCACATGAATTTGTGAAGTAATTAAGTGACGGAAACGTGAGAACAGTGCATTGTTAAAACTTGTTGCTTTGCAAACCAACACTCCTGTCGTAAGTGATTTCGCTTTTTCTTACTTTAACACTTAATGCACCCTAAACTGAAAGCCGCATCAGTAAAAAAAACATCTCCATTTTGTTCCCAGTACAATTTTGAATAAACCATGTTAATCTCGTAATATTCTGATCTGTACTCAATCGACAAACCATCTTGAGAACCGAGTGAAAAACCCCAGTTTTCAACCCTGCGACAGCGGCGGTGGTAACTCTTTTTAATATAGAGAGATTCTTAAATATTTCTAACTTAAAACAATAGTAATACCCAATTATTGAAAAACGGGTTTCCAATAAAAATACCTATTCCAAGTTGTAGTTAACAAAAACATTCTTATTTTCATATAAGTAGTATGAACAAAATTTGCGGTCACTAAGCAGTAAAAATTAATTTTTGATAAATGTTAGACAATAATAAATCCAATAAATTGGCTACCTGAACCATTATATTCCAAACTTTCGGCCGATATATGAGCCGCCGACTAACCGGTATACTGGTTAAGGTGTTAGCATCTAGATCGGAAGGTTCCAGGTTCGAATCCGGGTCAGGGCATGGATGTTTGTAAGCGTATGGCATAGAGGCGGCTGGTGCACCCTAAATCTGTCGACCTCACGTTGGGTTGGTGTGAGAGTGGGGTGCTAGCTCAGGTGCTGTTTCGTCATCTGACCGTGGTTCAAAATTACGAGGTGTTGTCCTCGGATCTTTTCCTTAAAGGATTAATCCCGGACCGTCATCAATAGCCCGTTGTGTTGCTCAAATACGATATTAACTAATAATTAACAATTACCGACATATGAGCCTTAAAATTTAATTAATAGAAAATTTCCTCATCCTCAAAAAAACGAGGAATTTTCAATATAATTTTCCGCAGGGGTTTATTATTATCTATTATATTTATATTAATATTGCACTTAGAATTTTAAAACTTTGCCTATGTAAATAGCAAGTGGTGAAAAAAGTTTTTCCAAATTAAAAATCATAAAAAATTATTTCAGATCCACAATCACTCTACATAGACTAAGTAGATTGACTATAACTATCGAAAATGAGTTTTGTGATGATAAATTCTGTTTTAAAGAACTCATACAAGATTATGCAGAGTAAAAGGTCAAAAGAAAATTTTTTTATTAAAAATGGAATTTTTTATTATTGTCAATTGTGCTTTTTTAAACCAAATTTTCAAATACATTTTATATTTTAATTATTGTTATTAGTTTTTAAAATTAATGCTTATCCAATTTCATTGGTTTTTAAAAATATTGCCTACTGTGCTTCATTGAAGCCGAATTTTTAAATATAGATTCTCTTTTAAAAAATTAAGAGTAATCATAGGCGGCAGAGTCAGAATCGAGATAGTTTTTACCCATGTGCTTCAAGCAAATCAAATATAAATCTAAAAAGTTCAGAAAAATCGAGACGTTTACTAAAAAATTGACGTTTTAATTTCTAATTTAAATGTATTGTAAGTTTTAAAATTCACCTTAAAGTCATTTAATAAATATTGTATAAAAATATGATTTTTTTAAATCAAGTGTTAATTGATGAATATCTTTTTATGTAAATTAATTAACTGTTTATAATTTATTATTAATAATTAATCAATATTGATATAATTAATTTATTCTTCCCATTTTTTATAGGGGTACTTTTCGGGAGGACCCCCCCCCCCTCAATTCAACAACCCTAGTTACGCCTATGCTCGCCCCCCCCCCCTCTATTCAAAACGTTGGCACGTCCCTGTGTGATATTAAGTTTTATTTAAATGAGATCAACAATTTTCTATCAAGCGATTTGTATAGTAAATTAAATGGTTTTTAGAAAAGCTGCATAATGAAATTTGTACATGGACAGCCGATATCTCAGTTATGGTCCTGCAGATAACTGTAAATTATATTAAAAGAAAATTTCTGTAATCAAGAATTAGGGCAGCCATAAAGTAATAAAACTGAAATATATTGTTCATTCATAGTTATCTTCTGTCCCTAATCTTGATTAAAATACTAAAAGTGGTTCTGAAACATTCCTAAAAATCGCATTTCAGGTTTTCAAAACATAAGGTTGGAATGTTTGATTATGCTCAATCGAACATGGCCAACTCTGATTTTGTTTACTTTTTCTGAATTAAGGAAAGCTTCTCTTTTCTAAACTAGAATAGGATTATTGTAAAGTAAATAGGCATTATGTAGTAGTAAATAGGATTATTTTAAAATGGAAAATTTTGAAATAATAATTCTACCAGAATTGAAACCCAAGACAAAAATGATGAATTTTTTACAAAATTTGACATTGTTTTGCACTAAATATCATCAAATCGGTACCATCAAATGCATTCTAAATTTAAAACATTACTTTACTACAGAGCAATGTTACTTTTTAACAAATTAAATTGAATTTAGAAGGTCTTATTTTGGCTAATTTAACACATTTAAGTGAATTTTAATTTGTTATTGAAATACTCTGGTTGCCTTATTTGGGAACAAGTATGCTAAAGCTTATCCATGTTTTTAAAAATAATTTTTTAAACATAAAAGTATTTCTGTTATGAAGAAAAGTACTAGAATTTTTTATGACAGGTTATCCAACTATTTTGGTGGTAAACATTTGAAAATGACGTTCATACTCAAGTGTAGTCTAAAAAAGTGTAGAAAATTTTGGAAATTAATAAATTTTAGGTAAAATATCAGAGTTAAGTCTCAAGTTTAAGATGTGATCAAATCACTACAAACATCAAAATCTTGACCAGGATTCGAATCCATAGCCTGTTGAATCAAGAGCCAGCGCATGAACTACTCAGCTTCTTAACACACCTTGACATGTTCTATAGATTACAGAACATCTTGTAAAATATGTGGATCAGTCTCTTGCCATGATCCCTTTCATTTCATGCTGCTATGAAAACTGGATATTTGATGTAAAATAGTTCTATTCTCTGCAGAAACTAGTACATTTATCAGAAACTGCATTTTGACTTATCAGTGAAAAAATCACATCTATTTATTTGACTCCACTGGCAATATAGCCAATCTTATCTTCATCCCTTCAAAATGGAGGAAAAAGTATGTAGGGCATTGGTTAACTTCAATACTAGCCATTTTCGGTTTTTTGTAAGCATAAACCTTAGGGTGGAGCTTAAAAGCCATGATTATTTTTTAATTTGTTTCAAGTCTCACCCTCTAACTTTGTTCCTTTTGATATAAAAACATTATATAAAAAGTTTGAGCAATAAATTTTAATATTTAGGAGTAGCTCTTTTGACTCAAAAGTTTATAAAAATTAAGATTATTAGCTATATCAACATTTATTTACAATGTATTTAATGCATGAATTTTAAACAATTTATGCAATTTATTGAAAAGATTATCAGCTTTTTATTTTACAATAAAATTTTATTGCCTTTGCAAAGGCTGAAACAGGGCAATTTTCATGCTGTCAGGGTACATTTTGCGATGATCTTCAGCAACTTGTAGCAAGAATTGTAGCTGCATTTCATCATGAGTTATCAATCCACTGTATTCCTGAATAAATGCAACTACACGTTGGGCATCGTCATTTACTACTTGTAAAGATTTTATTATCTCTTTAGCCTGTTTGTAGTCCTCTCTCAATTCCCACAAGTCTGGTTCAATTGCACGATATCAAACTGGAAGTTCCAACAATTAAAACAATATCATCGACTTGGCTGTGACAAAATTTTCCAAGTTTTTATTCTTGAATAAATGGTAGAACAATGCTGATTTGCTTAGAGTAATTTTGATCTTGTTCATCAGTATGAACTTCAGTCTGTATTGCATTCACCATCCATCATTTGGTTGATATACTGACACGACTATCCGACAAAGCTAAACCAACAAGTTCGTGTGACAAATACCACAAGTGATTAGCAAATTTACATGATGTTGACTTAGAAATGTCTGAATGTATTGATGAGTATTCAAGTAGTGACAATAGGTCATTGTAAGGAGCACATGAAGCTTGAGGTGCAGAGATCCAAGCTTTCAAGTATACATGGACTGTGTAAACACAGACATCACATAGTCCTTCTTCCTTTGACATCAGTTTTAATTTAGCCTTGAACATCCAGATCTTGGGAGACTATATAACTTTGGACATCCAGCGGGCATGGTGCATAGCTCCCGGTGACATAAATCAGACTCCCTTTGTTGGGACAGCACCAAGAAAGATAATTACAAGTTCAAAGAATTCTTTATAATCCCCTCTTAGCTTTGGTTCTCTTTGTTCCAGGTACTTCTTTGCCTAGTCGATTGTCTCTTGCTTTATATCTTCTACTAGATCTGCGACAACATCAAATGAAATTCCTGGTTCATACTTGTCTGTATCAATGAATCCCCAATATTCTTGAAAGCATTTAAATAGTCCAACTTCAGGAGAAGATTAATGATGAAGGATAATACATATTTCAAACACTGTACCAATTATCAGCTTTTTCTAGAAGGACACAGGCACCAGAATTAGAACGTGTTTGAACTGGTAGTGTCAAAGCACATTGCGCGAATATTGTCTACTATATCCCAGTCTTCAATGGCTTCAAAGACAGCTGCAGCAAGAGCCTCTCCTGTTGCAGATGGAATCTTGGCAACTGCTAGCAGTTGAGAAGCTCCTTTCCAAGAAACTAATACTGGAAAGCAATCAACTTTCTCTTTTTCAGCCTGGTCATGCATCAATTTTCCATCCCAATGAATGACAAAAGGATTCGTGCTTTGAAAACTTGGTCTTTATTTCTTCATATTTTTTAGCTCTCTCTTCCATTCTTTGTCGACGTATTGAGTCTTTGTTTAGAGAAAATTTATCAATGTTCTGTCCTATGCTTTTGGCAGCTTCTGATATAATAAAGACAGCCTTTTGGTCTTACACCTTTGTACGTTCTAGTGCTGCTGCGAGTTCTAGAATAATTATGGTTTTTCGTCCCATTTTCTTTTTCTTTTTTTTCTTCTCCAACATGAACTGTATTGTCCTCTGTGAGTCAAAATTTAAAGCTGAAGGAATTTTAAATATATGACATTGCCTACATTTATCATGTACATTAAAAAAAATTTTCATCATTGAGCTGCCTCTAAATATTGTTCAATTGTGCTAATATTCTGCCTGATTTTTATTTTTTTTTTGTAAAAAGTAACAAAATTAGAAGGTGAGAAGGCCATATTTTAATTGTTAAAAAATAAGCTCCACCCTAATGAACCCTATGTAGTTTTCAGCAGTAGTTGCTGTGTCTTACCATCTTCCAATGTTCTGTCCAATCACCACGACTGACATTCAGCTAAATGATGTTTTTTAAACTTTTAACAGTATCAGAATGCTTATTAACTCAAAAACTTACCTTTAGAATGTATATCTAAATCTTAATAAATGTGTTAAAAACAAAAAACATATCTAGTATCACATATAGACACAAAATTTACTTACTAATCTGAATTGTAAAATCTTATTTTGGGGTTTAAACAATTGTTTTTCTCTTTTGTATTTGAAATGTTTTACTTAATAAGTTATGTATAAAATGGAAGTGAGGTAAGTATTTTTCTTAAGCAGAACAATGTATATGTATTTTTCCCATGTAACCAGCAACCACCCTATCAGATCTCAATCTAATACAGTACAAAATCCGGAATCCTCCGGACCTCGACCATTTCAGATTATTTGCATTTTCTGTCAAAAAAAAAACCTTTACCTAATCCTCCCTGCACCATTTTCCCGTTTGCAATAGTAATATAGCAGATATATAAATTGGAATGATTTTTTAAAAGAGAGAAAAAAATTTAAATACAATGCAACAAATTTTATTTGCAAATCTTATGATTTTTCTGTGTGGTATTTACATTGAAGCTGTCTGTTATTTTGTGTTGTTTAGTCAATTAGATCCTTGTTCTTTAAAAATTGTTGGAAAGGGGGGAAAAAGTGAGAGAAACAAAAAAAAACGCAGGTTAGTAAAATGTTCGGATTTTGTACAATTACAGATTTTGAACGTCCGGATTCGGGACAATGTACTATATTTTTCCTGAAATGAACCTTAGTGTTAGTATTAATAAATTTAATGTTGTATAATATTGTGTATTATTTTACATGTGTAATTAAACAATTAATAGATCAAGGAAGTATTAAACGTGAGTAACAGGTTCCATACTGATGTGCCAAAGCAGATTTACAATACAGATTGTAGATTTAGTGGTGAGCACTATGAAATTCATTTCTTCAAATGTATTTCTTGGTGCTGTATAAAAATTGACTGGCTTATGAATAACTTAATATATTAACTTGCATATTTTATATGTAAGATAGTATATTTTAAATGTTCTTTACTTAAATACTGGATCACTTATTAAAAAAATATAATTGAATTAGGAAATCTGTAAATTACAATGTTTGAATTTAGAAATTTTAATTTAATAGACCTTCTATATTTATGTTAAAACTTTCATGAGTATAAATTTTGTATGCATTTTGCACTCTTGTTAATTGTCAATAATAATTAAGGAAATAAACCACACTGGTGTTAAAATATTATTTGATAAATTGTAAATGAAACAAAAGTAAATTTCTAACCTATAATCTATTTTAGTTAATTTATAAGTTGGATATATGTGCACATTTTTGTAATTATATCTTCTAAACTCAACTTTCTCAGGTAGGTGAAATGTGTGCTGGTTGGGCATTCATGAAACTTCTAGATGATTCAGGAGCTCCTATTAATACCAGGTAAAGAAAAACAGTGAGTTTTGTATCGCATTTTATTTTTTATTTTTCATGATCTTGCATTAGGTTTAATTATAATCTTTAAATAAATTTTATTTAAAATATTTTTGCTTTTTAATGTTTATTATCGTATGTTTACTATCGTATTGCAGTTGATTAAATTAATTTTTGAAACCAATAACTTTTATAACTATTGCTTAAATATATATTTTTTAACCAAGTCAATCAATTCATATCTGGAATGTAATTTTTTTTTTCAAGTGATGTAATTGTAATATGCATTTTTATTTCTGTTGAGAATTAGAATTGTTAAAAAGAAAATATCTATTATTCCTTTGCCATATGAATTTCATTCACTTTTGATTATCAGTATGAAATGGGAAGTCTTAAATTTCAAAATTTACTACTTTCATAAAACGAAGAAATAAATGGAGCTCTGTTAATAGAAGTAAAATCGAAATTTGTTAAAATAATGAGAAAATCGAAACGATGTAACAACTACATTTTCCCATAAAAAATACGAACCATGCAAACTAGGAATCGTGAATGAATGAGCTTGTAGAAACTCCTCTTTCCATACTTTAAGTTATAAAAATGTCAATAATAATTTTATGATAACATTGTAATAATTTCAATCATTTTCTGAATCTTCAACAGTGGTTAAAATTAATTTATCAGATCGTGAAAAGCATGAAAGATTAGGTAATTGCTTTCTTACTTTTCATGTAAATATGAGCACAGTTTTGAAATTTGCATGTAGCCTGAGAGATTCTCTCTCTCTCTCTCTCTCTTTCTCTCTCTCTCTCTCTTTCTCTCTCTCTGTGTGTGTGTATGGTTTAAAATATTTGCATCCCATTTACTTTGAAATTTGAATATCTAATATTTTTATGTTGTGATTTTATATTTTAATTGTCATCCAATTGCAATAAATAAAGCTAGTTAACTTTTAGTAGCTACAGACAAATATGAATTTGGATAACAGGAGACATCACTATCAGTGTTCTATCAAAAATAATGTTTGGGAGATTTAGTCAATGATAGAAACGACTATATATGTAAAATTCTTTTGGAGAATATTATCAAGAATATTCTCCAACAGAAGAATATAATCTAGAATTTCCTTTCTAAATACATAAAAAATAAAAATGTGGCACGTATTTTTTAATCTAAGAATGAATGCATGAAATGAAATAATCATAATTTAAAAATGCAATATTTCGTTATTTTCAGTTAGTTATCTATTTAAGCATTTCTCTGTGTGAAAAGAATCCACAATATGGAGGACAATAATGGTGGGAAATGAGGCATTGGGACAATATTGCCAATTCAGAAGACTGAAAACCCTTCATATCACCACCCCAAAAATTACATTTTAGAACCAAAACTACTATATTTTTTATTTTTGCAACAAAAAAAAATGCAGAAACAAATTATAATTTGATTTCTTCAAATAATTTTTAAATTTTAACATTTTATTGACTAGAAAACTATATTTTGAGTAAACAATTGATAAATTTTTACTTTTGCAATAGTTTTATAAACTGCTACTTATCTAATACTAAATATACTTTTCCCGAGGATGTAAAATTTTAAAATATTCATTAATAATAAAATAAATACTATTAATTTTTATGTAATATTAGTAACCTGGTTCACATAAGCAAGCATTATTATACATAAGTGAAACAACCTAAACAATTATGTTAGGCATGATAAATTAGAGTTATAATATTATATAGCATGTTAACTTTTCCTTTATTTCCATGAGGTATAAATTGTAGATTTTCATTTTATGATGATAAAAATAGAAAAATCTGGCAATGTTTTTCAATAAAAAATAACAGTTATGACTAATTTCTATAACCCAGTGCTTATATGCCTATATATATTGTGAATGATACATAAAATAAGTCTAATGTTCATTTCTGCAGTCAATAAAATGAAACAGATTACAATTTTCTGAAAAATTATGTTTTGAATAGAAAATCTCCAATATTTTTGTCCTCAGAATATTCCTCATAGTTTCTGCCAGTTTTTCTAGGTTGTTTAGTATACTAACATGGCATTGTGTTAAAAACGCCTCACAATGTTATTGTTACTTATGTATTGTACTTATGATAAATAAGGCAACGTGATTTTTCTTTTCCACGTGCATCCTTTATCAATTGCTGTGCCAATTTCTCATAAAAAGAAGTTATCTTTTGAATCACCAATGTGATCATCTTTCAATAATCATCTTTGTATCACTTTTTAACCTTGTAAATACATATTCAAGACAAAATTATGTGTATTTATTTGTGAATTAACCATCTAATAGACATGATATATTTTTTTAGCCCTAACCCAAATTTATAATGATAGAAGCAAAATCAATTTTCTTTAGTTCTGCTACTTACATTTTTATGCGAGCCTGAATTTCTTAGAAATCGTTGAAAATCTTGTACATTTGACAATACCAGAGATCCTGATGTTGATGAACACACTGTAAGTTCCTGTACTTGTGGTTTGTTTGGCTACTTATTGGATGAGCTCTCTCTCTCTCTCTCTCTCTCTCTCTCTCTCTCTAAAAGAAAGTAAGCATCCACCTTACCTACATCTAAAGCATTTTTAATTGCCTTGCATTAGACAGAAGCAACAGTATCCATTTACATTCTCAAATATGATCCTCCATTGCATACAATTACGATAATTTTTCGGAACTTACAGACTACATGGCTTGTACAGTGACCTGCAATCTACTAATCCATAAATGTTTTAGAATATTGTCATTGATGTGACCATTATTTAATTCACACATTTGGCACAGCAGTAAGGACAGACATGTATCACACAATTCAAGATTTTCTATCTTTATTTTTACTTTCTTCACCTTAGGTAGCTCAAATTCAGCAATATTTATTTTTTAATATTGTGTAAGGAATAGTCCTATGAGGTTCACATTAATTATATCTGTGGCTTGCGAAAGTGTTTGTGAATTCAGCACAGCTACTAAAGCTTTATTCTAGCTGAGCAAAATACAGTTTTACATTCTCTACCCAAAAATTGTGTATACTTTTTATACCACCCAATTACACTCGGGTACTAAGGTCTACTTGTATCTGACATCCTGAATAAGAATTTTAAAATCTCAAAACAAGAGTTAAGCTTTGCAATTGAGCTTAAGCCGACCTACCTTTAAGAACTATAGCATCCACTGAATATGCATGTTCTTTTCTAGTCACCACTGCAAGCATAGTTGTTTATTTCTATTATTATAAAAGGAAATGTTTCTCTGTGTGTGTACCTCTAAGCAGTGTCCTGACAAATCTATGGCACTTACAATAATGAAATTTAGCACACAAGTAGTGCTAAATTTTTGCAGTTTTTGTGTCCAGCCTGAACTTTAAAATTTAATCTAGAACATTTTTTTAATTAATTTTCCACCTCCGTTCTTCTTTTCGGTAATCTGACATCATATTGAAGAAAGGAAATAATTTGTGTTTTTCCTCTTTGGAACTGCAAAGTTATTACATCACTCGCGGTGCTCACACATTGAAGAAAGGACATATTCTGCGTTTTTTGTCCTAATGCCTTTGGAACCATGCCAAACATATTTCTTGTTCTAGCAAGTTTTTATTTATGTTGTTGATTTGTATAACTTTCTTGCTAGTGATTTCAACTTTGTCACAGGCAAAGGCTATTTGAGGTTTTCTATCTTCGGGATCATTACAGATAGAGTGAAAATTTCAATGGATTTGAAATCTGCGGATAATTTTTCACCAGATCGATACCTTAAATGTGATTTTCTTTAAATAAATTATTTTTCAATTGTAACCCATGTCCATGTCAGGTGGAAGTGTTACCCATTCTTAAAATTATTGTTTTTCTTTTTAACGTTTCCAGTATCAGTAAAATTTAATGTGTCCAACTGGATTTTTTAATTTTAATCTAGAATATTTTTAAACTAATTAGTTGGCATTTATTTATTACTAGCCAATAAGCGTTGCCTGTGCCCATGATGTAAGGTATTAATCTGGTGTAAAATTTAACACAGATTTCAAATCTGTTGAAGATGTATTCAATTTTAAAATTATTTATTTATAGAAAATCACATTTTTAGGTAATAATCTAAAGTGAAATTTTCCGCAGATTTCAAATCCGTTGAAATTTTTAATCTATCTTTAGCTATTCCGATTTTACGGGGGAAAAACTTAACAATCCCAGTCAATATGTTTTTTGTGTTCTTGCTCTTCTTCCCGGAAATAAAATGGAATAAGAAATGAAATCTTTTTTTTTTTTATTATTATATTTTTTTTAACGCGAAGGGCAGAACATGCAATCTGGGTTTGTTTGTTTTTTGGAAAGAGAAAGTTCACGTGACGTCATGTTCTTGCGAAAATATAAAAGATATATTCAATTTAAAAATTATTTATTTAAAGAAACAATATTTTTAGGTATCGATCTAAAGTGAAATTTTCCGCAGATTTGAAATCCGATGACGTTTTACTCTATTTAACGGTCTAGGAGATAGAAAAAAATACTACATAACTAAAGTTAAAACTTTTTTTTATCCTCTGCTGAAAAATCATTCTTCTATGCGAAATGGAAAAAATAAATTTAGAATCTTTCATATCTTTATGCAGTTGCCATTCCAAAGAAAACAATGATAATTAAATTCATTTTAAAATGTTCTAGATTAAATTTTAAAATTCGCCGAGACCCAAAAATTGCAAAAAATTTGCACTACCTGTGTGCCAAATCTCATTGCTGTAAATGCCATAGAATCGTCAGGATTTTGTGCAAACAGACAAACACTTCCTTTTGTAATAGTAGAGACTAACAAACTTCGAGGCCATTTTGGTGTTGCCTGTGTTGTAGGTTTGGGGAGCAAACCAAAAGGGAATATTTAATGTGTTCAGCCCGATTTTTAAATGTTAGTCTAAACTATTTTTTAATTAATTTATTTGCATTTATTTATTACTAGCCACTTTGAGGCCATCAGGACATTGCCTGTGGTGTTGGTTTGCAAAGCAAACCAAATGGGAATGCGTAACAATCACCAGTGGTTAGCGACCAGTGGTCACACTTGACCCCATGATGCTGGCAGCGCCATGCTTTCCATGCAGTGGCTAGTAAATAATAAAAGGAAACTTCAACTTTTATATAAAAATATATATTCAAATAGAAAAGAACGACCAAATACAAAAAAATGGTCATTCTCTTTTCAAAATTCCACATGTTTTTCCTGTATCCAAAGTTAAGCATCATATTTATTCTTATTCTGGTTTTGTATTTTTATATTCCGCCATTTGCTCTCTCAGTGGGGATACTTTGGTGAACCAGAATAACCGCATCCATAATACACATGCACACATTTTTGCGCTTATCTATTTTGTATCAAATGTCATCAAGTTCTTGTTCAGATAAGACAGTGTACATATTCTTGTAACTCTGTATCATATTATCTGTTCTCAACAGTCTTGAAAGGCATTGCCATACATGCACTACTTCAAAACTAATTTGTTTAAAAGTATTCAATTTGAATCCTGGTTCCAATATATCGACAACAATTCTATTTTCTGGTACAAAAAGACTGAAGACCCTGACCTTTTAACTTCAATCAATACCTTTGACTAGCATATTTAAGTTTTTCCGCATGCATTTTTTTTTTTTTTTTAATGTTTTGTTGTGTCTACAAACTCCATTCCAAATCATGTCATCCTTTGAAATAAAAGGTAGCAGCTTTTTATACCTGTTAGACAAGGCATAAAATTGTTTTCCAACTAACGGGAAGAGCTCAACTTTTTATGTAACTTAGCTTTAGATCAGAGTCCAATCCCCACATAATTGACCAAGTGTTCCAGATATTTAATTGACCGCCACCTAATAATTGTTTCACACATGCTCAATAAAAAATAATTTATTCTCATTGACTAGAAATTGCTGAACCAAAACTTGAAACCTGGTATCTGAGATTAAATTTTGAAATCAACTCGGGAAATTCAGTGTTGTGCTATTAGAAATTATGAAATTTGTGTGTAATTTGATATAAGATGGCCCCTTACTTTGTTATTTCCTATTGAATAATGTCTATGAATTTGCTCTTCTGTGAATGACTGCATGCAAATAAAGAAAAGTTGTTTGCTCTTATCTTGCAGCTTTGCATACAAAATTGTATAATAATTAATTTAATAATGGACTGGATTAAATTACTTGAAACTTCATATTTAAAGTTAAATTTTGATACAGATTTGAAGTATTGCATCGATTTAAGTTATTCCTATATCTTTATATTCATTCTTCAATGAATCATGCATGAGTGAATGTTTTTTTATGCATTTGCTTCATACCAATTCCGTAATACATCTCAATATATAAATTTATATACTACCAGAATGTAGAGGCAATTCTCATGATGTATTATAAGATGAATTTTATTTATTAAATCTACATTGTGTTTTAGACATACTTATTCTTAAATGCTTGCTTTTTATTTTCCTATTAATGAATTAAATGTATATTTCTCTCAAGGACTAAAATTTTGAAAGTTCAGGATACAGAGCCATTTACCCCATATGTTTCCCAGTCTTCTTCAGGTAATGAAATTGTGCATGTGCTAAATATAATGTAGATTATTCTTGGACAAAATATTCTAGTTCTCTTTTGATGGTGAAACAAGTTATATACATATTGTGTCTTTTCTCTATTTAACAACTATATACTTATTTCCTTATAATACCAAACAAAATTTCGATTTTGTTTTTAAAACTTGTCTTTTTATTTCACTTATCAATTCCCTTGATAAATATTCCTTGAATGAATATATATATATATATATATATATATAATTTCTCTTGTCACAGGTAAAGCTGGGTTTCTGAAAAACATAATGACTGAGCAAAAACTTCCTCGAATAGTTGTTTCAATCTGTAGCCCTCATCGAAGTTTTAAGCAGAAAATGAGGCAAGTAGTTTTTATTTCTTAGATGTTAAAAATAAAATCTCTACAGTTTTCATTTTGTCAATGTATAGTAACGCGAATCGGATCTTCATGAAACAAGTCATGCATTTCTCAAATCTGCCTTACTTGTGTACAGTTGGACACAAAAGTATCCAAGCACCTTTTATATTCTTGTTCCTGAAGTTAGAATCAAACTAAAAGTGCTTTTCAACTTGGAATAATAAATTTGCATAAGGGCCTCTTCATGTTTAAATTTGAGTATCAAATCCATTTTTTTAATGTTTAGACACACTTTTGATTACTGATTCTTATTTTCTGTATCAAACCAGCTAGTCTTCATATAAAAATACACTTATTTTGATCAAATGTGTTAGGAATTTTCAATGATTGAAATTTAAATGTCCCAATTTCTATGTGCAGGGATACAAAGTTTTAAATGAACAAACCCATTGAGTCTCTAAGCATTTCAAATTGATGTTAAAAATCTTTAGATTTCTTTTGTAATGAACAAGATGAATTCTTCTGGAATCGCATGTTTTTTTTCATGAAGCAATTCTGGTGTATGGCTTGGACCCCTCCAATAACTTCACTAAGTTGATGCCACTGGTCAGATGTAAACTATGAAATAATTAGACTTATTTGACCTCCAATAATTTCTCTACTTAGCTCCAGTGATTCACCCTTTTATTTTAGATAATTGGTAAATAGTTTTGAAGATACTATCTAAATTCAATAGTAATGCAAATTGAACTGTTGGATATGGAATTATGTTAAAAATCTAACTTTGTTTTACTGCAGTTCCTGCTGTAGACAGTGCAATGAAAACAGTCCATAATGCTATGGACCATTCAAATTTTTCTGTCAGATTGAATATCTCAATTGTTTAGTAGTAAATACATTTCATAAAAACTGTCATCTGTTAGAAATGTCCTATACCTTCACATCTTTATTTGTAAATATATCTGAGACAACTACATAATTTCTTGAGAGATTGGAACGTTTTACTGATTAAAAAAACATCCAATTGTTTCAGATGAAAGAATTTATTAAATTGCTTTCATTCCTGATGCAACACTTGCTTCCTAAAAGAGCAGTTTAACTGTTATTTTAGTATCATAATAGCCTCCATACTTTTTCTTTACAAATAATATGACACTTCGTAGCATCCTGAAACACCCTATTTTACACTAAATATATTTATATTAACTAATCTTGATTTATGCAATCACAAGTATGTCGTAGTAAAGAATCACAAGTATGCCAAGTAGTTGCAATCACAAGTATGTCATGTGTGGAAAAGTAAAAGGACCACTTTAGGAAATTTATGATTTACCATTTTCTTATCTTTAAGACACTTTTAGGTATTCTCAGTAGGGGCAGAAATAAAGTGACTTGTGATTGCACTAAGTTTTCTTTTATCAGATGCTGACAAATGCATTATTGAATGACTGATCTTATGTGCTACTTACATCTGATGCTATGCGTCATTCGATGCAAATCAGTTGTTGCTCTCATAACACTGATTGTAATGAATATCAATTTTTGAATAGTTCTCATATAGTAAATGCAAAATAGTAGTTTTCGGAAATGTGTATTTTGTTTATTGACATTTAAAGTTCCAAACAAATGTAGATTTTTCACCACTAAAAGTAGCCTGTTTGGGACCTTATGTTTCAATAAGTTGTTGGCTCAAATTAAAAATTTTCATAGTTACATTCTTCAGGAAAGGATCTCTTAGGAAAAGTCATATTATTATTTCACTGTTGTCACTGCTAAATCTGAGGTATCAGCAAAAGTAAAAATTTTGGCAATTGGCAGGAAATGTCACATTGCTCTGGTATCTAAAAATATGAAGACAATGTTAAAAAATATTCTTAATGAAGAGCTTTTTATAGAAAATATTATGGTGTGTATAATTTAGTGATTGTGTTTCTATTCCTTCTTAAACAAAAACATTTTAAAAGTAAAATTGTTCAAAAGTTCGATTTTGTAAAATATGCCTTTATCTGTGGTAATTTACGTGTGAATCTGTTTCATACACATCAAAACTTTTGTCCAATTCATATGCAGTTACTTTTCTAGATCATGTTTTTTCTTGCTTAATCCAAAAAGTTTTGCAGAATGTAAATATTATATATGTTTTATAAATATTGAGTGTTAGACATGGAAATACAATATCTAATTTTGAGATAAAAATGAATTTAAACTTCCTGATCTTTCAAACTGACATGGAAGAAATTTTGTCCTTTTGAGAAAATACAACAAGATCTATTATGTAAGAACAACCTATTTAATAGAACTTTCTGAGCTTACAAAGAAAGCCTGAGAACTGTTGTATTTGAGATTGGGTAAGAAGAAATTTGTCTTCATTTATATGAAGTGGAAACATCAGGCAAGCAATACAATGAGGCCAAATTTCAATTTCAGAAAATGCAACAAAATTTAACAAGATACCTGAATGGAAAATTGCATTTTTGAAGGTGAAGGGGGGGGGAGGCAACTTCCACACTTCAACTATAATATTATTTTGCCTAGCTCTATAACTTGTGGTAATTTCAATGATGACTTTAAATTTCTTAAGTCCATAGAATCATTTTAATTCTTTTTTGCAATTAGTTTTTAAATTAAATATTTTTTTTTTTTTTCAAATAGATTAAAAAATCTTTTCACAGATGAAAAAAATATATAAATTATTTTGTCTGTTAAGTAGGTTTTGTGAAGCAGATCTTATACATGCAACATTAACCTTGTGACTTCGGCCATAGATATAACAAGCACAATTCTTTCTTGGCACATAACTTTCAAGGTAAGACTGATGTACTGGCCATTGTCTAAATTCTGTCTTTGCGCAATTATGGTACAACTGCTGTACCTGCCATAGTCTAAAGGTTAAGTTATTTCATACCTGCTCTTCAAAGTTGCAAGTCCCCAAAATTCTTGAAAATTCCAATTTTTTTTTAATATTATTTATGCATAAACGAAAACCCTGTTCGAAATTTCATGAAAATCCGTTGCCATATTGCCACAGGTTTTTCCTATTTGGTCATTTCAAATTGAATTACCCCTATATGAACTGTGTTAATATCTTCATTCAACAAACTTTTCCAACTGGTTTCATTTTTTTCCCAACCATTGTACCTTTCTGTGGTCCATTTTATTTATTTTTTAAATGTATTCTCTTTCACTGATTTTATTGTAGTCATTTTCCATCTACTTTAATTGGACCTTGGTGCTGTGTACCTATCATTGCTTTATGTCGTAAAGTAATAGGTGATGACTTATTAGGAAGATACTCTGGTGGTAGTACTGGTATGTAATTGTTTTGCTTTTTACTGTTTAACTTAAGGAATATATATTTTAGTTAATGGAAAGCTGTTGCAAGAATAATTTAAAATTCGCTTAAATATATTTTATTCTATTAGTTAAGGTAAGCATAGATAATAGATCCCTGGATGATCACAGCTATCTAGATAAGAGTATAAAAATAGAGAAAGAAAATTTTTAAGGAAGGGTTGTCCTTTTGTGGGCAACTTTCACTTATATTTTATCAAGGGCTCATTTCCAGATATGAGCAGGGATGTGCAAGCACAGGAATATCATAATTATTTCAATCAGGAAGATAAGAGATATAGCCATTTTATTTTCCAGTTGATAGTAATTTAAACCTGCAGATGCAAAGATGGTATGCATTAATAAAAAAATATTTTTAATGAAGAATTTTATCTAAAGAGTTCAGTAATTATAACTACATTTGAAACTAATACTAAACCATTGCACTGTTGAATTATAAATCTATACCTGTTAGATATACCTTTGAACCATAACTGTGTTTCTATGTAACTTCAACTGTATTACTTTTAATGTAGTCTTGTTTACATCTTGTTCCTTTGCATACTGTCCTTTTGTGCTTAAGATATGTCTTCGATAAACTATTATTTAACTGCTTAATGTTGATTTCCTTACTTATTACATTTTGGAAATGCTATGTTTAAGTTATACTATGCAGTTAAGTTATTGAGGTATTGGTAAGCAAGCAACACAGTAAATCTATTATTCCTAGGAATCAAAATGTTTTTCCCTCGTCAAAAGGGGATTATCTAAGCTGTCCCCCATTAAAATTGTACACATTTGTACAGTATCTGTAATATCTACTATTATAAAAGGAAGTGTTTGCATGTGTGGGTGTCCAGACCAATTTATTGGAATTACAGTAATAAAATTTGGCACACAGCAGGGTTCTCACGGGTGCTTACAAAGTGCTTCTAAGTACTTATTTTGATCTTCCATTTCTAAGGGCCCTTAGAAGTGCTTATTTTGCATCAATAGTCCTTAGAAAGTGCTTATTTTCCTTTAAAAACAAAATTCAGTTTTCAAATGATGATATTTTTTCACAATATTTCAAACCTCTTTTTAGCAGCTGATCGTCGATAAAACTGCTTACGAACAAGTACGGTTTTAATGATAATTCAGGAACTGGCTTGCTAGAATGGCAACCCTTGATAAGCGATATACAAATCGCCGACCGACTCTTGATGAGCTCATAATACACTTTAAAAACTTGAAAACCCATGAAAATCGGTCTGTTTTCGACTTATGAGTGGTTTTTGCAATGCACAAAATACACTCTATAACAAAAAATTGACGCACCAAGAAGGAGTTGTCCGATGGAGACAAAAATTGGTGGATAGGAAAATTATGTACAGAATCGAAAATGATTAAAATTTCAGAACAATTGAATGATTTATTTCAGAGTTACAGTAATGAGCTCAATAAGGTGTTGACCCGCCTCTAGCCTGGATGCAAGCTGCCACACGGCGTGGCACAGACCGATAAGTCTCACGGATGATCTCCTGCGGTATTTCTTGCCAAATTTGCTCCAATTGGCAACTAGGTCATCAACATTACCTACCGGATGCAGTCGCCTTCCCATCATATCCCAGACATGCTCGATGGGAGAGAGATCTGGTGATCTGGCTGGCCAAGGAAGTGTTTGACAAACTTGAAGACAGTTCATAGCAACACGTGCCGTATGTGGTCTGGCATTGTCTTGCTGAAAAATAAGCCCAGGGTACTGCGAAAGGAACAGTAGCAAAACAGGTCTCAGAATGTCGTCAACGTACCGCTGTGCAGTAAGTGTACCTCTAATGACGACCAAAGGGGTCCGGCTATCAAGGGAAATGACACCCCAGACCATAACTCCTTGTTGAGGGCCCGTGTGGCGTGCAATAGTGAAAGCAGGATCGGCACGCTGCCCTGGCCGTCTCCAGACACATTTTCGATGATCGTCAGGACACAGTTGGAAGCGGGATTTGTCGCTAAAGACTATACGTCCCCAGTCAGCATCATTCCAGCCTGATCGAGCCAAGCACCACTGTAATCTGGCTCGACAGTGTGCAGGCATGAGTGGCAGGTGGCGATATGGTCGGTACCAGCGTAGATTTCGCTCTCTCAGCCGTCTGTGAATGGTCATGGTGGACACTCGTGTGTGGGTCGCACGACTGATGGTGGATAGCGATGAATCAGACGCTGTGACAGCTGATCTGACAATCACTCTGTCCTCACGATCTGTTGTGGCCCTACGTCGACCGCTACCATCATGACGCTGAAATCTGCCATTGTCCACCCACTCTTGCCAGCATCTTCTAATCGCATCGCTTCGACTCACATGACGAGCGATTCTCCGATTTGCCCAACCTGCCTCTTTCAATCCAATGATACGACCTCTTTCAAACTCTGAAAGTTGCTCGTAATGAGCTCGAATCCTGCGGCGAGGCATTTTCTCAGTCGTTGAAAGGTATCCTAAATCGCAATGCAGCAGAAATTTTTAACAAAAGTTCAAGAACAACTCCTTATATACATCTGCTGGATGCGCAGTTAGTTCTGATGCGCTGGAGATCGCACTATTCATTCATTGGACACCAAATTTTAATAATTTGAATATTTGGTCAAAACATTTTTGCATACGAAATTTCAAAGCAATCGGATGATTCCTTCTTGGTGCGTCGATTTTTTTGTTATAGAGTGTAGTTGTCCTGATACAGGAAACTAGAATACAATCATCCAATATTACTTAATTTTGTTTTATTCAGTTACCCGAGAGTGCAATGTTTTAAAAATTTATTATAACTATGGGGAATTGTATTTTTTAAGTTTGTAGGTGAATCTAAAACAATATAAAAATAATTTATTTTAATTAATACTGCTATCTGAGTGGTAATTTTTTTTTTAATCTAGCTTTTTTTTTATACTTTTAATTCTGTAACAACTGTCCCAGAAAATATTAAAAATTTGAAGATTTTCGGGGGTGATTCTACTTTGAAAATTTGAAACAATCAGTTATCAGTTCCAAAAGAAAACCAACCCACTCGTTTAAAAAAAAAACATTAGAGGAAAAGATCGCAAAAACGTAAATCTTAGTGCTGGAGAACCGAGAATAGTCGGGGAATTTCAATAATCAGGAAAAGTAGTTTGAAAACTGGAAATTTCGGACTCTTATCGTATTTGGTTGCTGACCGAAAACGAAAGTAATTTTTCTATGCTTTATAATTTTTTTCTATTTGTATCCGGGTGACAAGTATTCAATGGCCGACTGTGCTTGAACTTCACTTTCTTTTGTTATGCCACGCGCAATCTGTTTCCATTGTCAGCTAAGATGATTATTTTCAAATTAATTTTGTTTCATTAAAATGATGTTTGTAAGCATATCATGTAGAAGCGGCTGGTGCACTTTAAATCTGTTGTGGCCGAAAGTCCTCACGTTGGGTTGGTGTGAAAGTTTGGAGAGTAGGGCACCAGCTCAGATGTCTCGTCATCTGACCGTGGTTCAAAATTATGTGGCAATACACCGAATGGCTTAGGCTGGGACTGTGGCAACTAGTTGAATATCTATTCAATAAAGTTGCTTTATATTTTTTTAACCTTTTTATAAATTTATCAAAGTTTTTTTTTGCATAACTCTTATGATCTGTTTTGGTTCACGGGAAAATATTTTCTTAGAAACTCGTTCGGTTATCGATCCAGTCAAATTTGACTCTGACGCATGCAACTTGCAATCCTTTTACATACTTTTAGTAAATTTATAGTTTGCCACTAATTATAATTTATGAATGAATCTCGAAACAAACGAAGGTCATTCGAATGTGTTCTCTCCTTGGAGATGAAAAAAACTTGGCATGATTCCAAAGGCTGACGTCAAGCGGACACGCGAGGGCAAGAAGTCTAAATTTTGATGTTTCTTTATTCCTCTGATTTACTGCAGTAGAATGAAGAATGGTGAAAAAAACTGTTTAATTCATTTTAAAATGTTCTAAATTGAAATTTAAATTTCGGCTCAACCTTAAAATTGGAAAAAATTCGGACTACCTGTGTGCCAAATTTCATTACTGTAAGTGCCATAGATTCGTCAGGACTTCGCGGGCAGGAAACAAACAGACAGATAAACACTTCCTTTTATAATAGTATAGATACATGCACACGTAAATGCCCACATATTATTTGCTGAATTTTGTAAAAATCAGATTGTTTTTTTTGAAAAATCTCATTTTTGTCTGGCCTTATTTGTGTATAATTTTTAGAAAATAGACTTGAATATTAAATTTTTTACATACTACTGTTCTTATAAGATTATCTAATCTGTAAGAGCATCCCCATTTGGTCGAAAGTTAGGTATTACAATGTGTAATACGGCTTCTATAATGTTTTATGTAAGTCCTTATTTTGTCTTAGAAAGTCCTTATTTTTAGTTAGAAAAAAAGAGTGGGAACCCTGCACAGGTAGACCAATTTTTGTGCAAAGCCCGAATTTTAAAAATCCATCCAGAACATTTTAAAATTAATTTATTGGCATTTATTTATTTGCTTTCCTTAGAATGGCAACAGTGTGAAGAGATCACAGATTCTAAATATATTTTTTCCCCTTCCATTTCCTGAGTACAAACGATTCCAATGAAATAGCAAAGTTTTTTATGTAACTTTTTTATTATTTAATCCAAGTTTTTAACATCAAGATCGTTAAAAAGTTAGTACAAATTTCAACGAATTTGAACTCTGCGGTAAATTTTACACCACATCGAAACCTCAGGTAGACCGAGTTTTGTGTACACAAAAAGAAATGTCACAGGCAATGTCGTGCTGGCCTGCTAGTCTTCTAATCTATACTGGCCTCCAAAAGTTAAGCACACGACGGTAAAATAAAAAAAATTCACAAATATTGCTTTGATTAAAACAAAATGGGGTACAGCTCCAGTCATGTTTATAGTAGTGGCAACGGTCGTGGCGCTTGTTTTGGCTCACTTCTAGTAGCGAGTAATGACAGGTTAAGGCAACACATCTGTATTACGTTTATTGGGGATTTTATGGCAATCTTGGTAAACGGAAAGTTTAAATTTTTATTTTGAATAATCTAGAAAGTTCTTTCAAAATCCATTAAACTGTCATTTGAATTCATTGGTTCATTTGAAATAATTATTTCCTTGGCAACTTAAGAAGTCCTAAAATAAGCGCCAAGGCCGTTGTCACCGCTATAAACGTAGACTGAAGCTGTAACCCAAAATTGCACATGAAGGTAGCAAATGTGTTTGTGCATTAAAAAAAACAAGAATTACGTACAAAGATGCAACAAATATTTAATTTTCATACGCTATATGATGACGTCACATTTGGATCATTAACAAAATTATGTTTAATGCCAAACAAAACTTACATTAATAAGGGATGAGACCACCTCGGACCTTCACACAAACTTTGCAACGATTTTCCATGCTTTCAATAGGGTGATAAACCATCGCAGATGCGAGCAATAGACGTTCCTGCGTTAAGGCAGTTTCTAACTCAGACTGGTTGGAAGAAGTAAACGTGTTGAGACAGCACGCCCGAGTGCATCACAAAGGTTTTAAATGGGATTATGGTTAGGGAATACTCTGGCTAGGGCCGTAACTAGACTTTTGATTCAGGGAGGGGAGGGAGAGGGCTTTTTAAAAAAAGATAAAAAGAGGGTGAAATTTGAGTCAAGAAAAAAGTATGAAAATGAGTGAGAGTTGCAGCAATGCTAATGATGAGAATTTCTGTGCTTTACTGAGATTCAGAGTTTCTTCTGGGGATTCTGTGCTGCAAAAACATCTGGAATCAGGTTCCAGAAATGCACAATATACAAGTCCATTGATTCAAAATGAATTCATTCAGATTTGTGTGGAAATATCATCCAAGATAAAATTGTTAGGAAAGTGAATGCCGCAAAATGTTTCAGTGATGGCAGACGAAACGACACACATTTCACACATAGAACAACTTTCAATATGCTTACGATATGTGAATGAAGAAGAGGGAGGCATTAGGGAAGACTTTTTGGAATTTTTGCCTATTGTTGATCAGCCCCCAGGGGCATTCCTTTAGGTTTGTACGGGCTTCACGACCCCGGGGTACCTGAGTGATCTTCCCTCCCTTTCGTTCTGCTTCTCCTCTACCCTTAGCTTTTTGCTTTTTCTTCCTCCCTCGTTGTGGTTGCCTTTTCGGAGGTGAGGGCTCCCCTCGAGAAGCTTTTCGCCAGTCTGTGCCTTTAGCTCCTCTTGGGGATTATATCACCCACGTGTTTGCCGTGCGTGGAGACCTGTGTCTTCGGAAAGGGAGATCCTGGTGATTGAGGGACAACATAACGCCCCAATACATTGCTTCGGCTCCTGCTTCGGACAAACAGGAGGTGTACTATGGTCCCAGTACATTAATCGGCTGGTGTGAATACCCTGCTTGGGCTAAGGACCCGCTCACCAACTAGCTCCTTAGGGCAGTCATAGAGGTGAGTTGGGTTCGTATAGTCCCTGGTTAGCACCGGTGCATTAACCTGTATCCCCTCGTTGGACTCCATGGTGGGTGGTGCCGCCGGGGACTGAAAACCTTTTTTTTTCAAACATGGAAAACCAAACCTCAACTTCTCCTTCAGTGGAGCACCAATCTAATAAAAATAATGATAACAATTTAACGATACAAAAAATTTTCATAATGAAGAGTAACAACGGAAATCTAAAAAACATATCTGCTATTCTACTACACAAAACAATATTAGGAATGGTCGGAGACACAAAAACCATAAAAAAGAACCTTGCAGGAGATGTACTCATTGAAGTTTCTAATAAATCACAGGCTTTAAATATCCAAAAAATAAAATCCGTCGGTTCAATAGAAGTGACAGTTACACCCCACAAAACTCTAAATTCATCCCGAGGCGTAATTTCGGAAGCTGATCTAGTACACGATACTGAACAAGAAATCTTAGAATCACTCTCCCAACAATCTGTAATTAATGTCAGAAGAATAAATATTCAAAGAAATGGCCAAAAAATACCCACCAAACATATAATAATAACTTTCAATACACCCACCATACCAAAACATGTAAAAATAGCCTATATGAATTGTCCAGTTCGACCTTTCATACCAAACCCAGTTCGATGTTTTAAATGTCAGAGATTCGGCCACTCTTTCCTTGCTTGCCGTGGCAAAAAAACCTGCGCAAAATGCTGTAGTACAGATCATAAGACCGATATCTGTACATCACCATCCCTTTGCTGTGTCAACTGCAAAGGTGACCATCCAGCTTTTGCCAGGTCTTGTCCTAAATTCCAAACAGAAAAAGAAATTCAAACCATTAAAGTTCAACAAAACATTTCATTTCCGGAGGCCCGTAAAATTGTTAATGATCGCACCCCGAAACCTGGAATATCTTACTCTTCAATAGTTAAAAAAACCTTCAAAACTAACTCTACTCAAACCGATGTAACTATATTTAAGCCATCTGACCAACATAAAACTTCATTGAACCAACCTTTAACGCCTTCTTTCTCTAAAGCATCAGCTACAACATCAACAAATACAAAAATCATAAAGCAACCAAATCGACCTAAAAATACTTCTTTAAAAAGAGCCATATCAACTGAACTAAACAACATTAAAATTCCAAAAAATTCTTCTCAAACCTCTCTTCAGCCCGACGTTTCATCCAAAAACTTTATACCTAATCCTTCTACCAGTGACCTCATTAATCTTTATAACTCAGAAAGCGATATTTCATCTGTAGAAGATGAGGACTTGGAGACTTCGCCACTGAAGCCCAAGAAGGATCCTCGGCAAGACAAACATCGTCCTAGGACGAGAAACCACAAGTAGTTTTCCTTTTCTTTTATACTTTATTTTTAAGGCTTCCTTTCTTTCCTGGAACTGCCGGGGTTTTCGTCAAAAAATTGATGATGTCAAACACATCATAAACAATCACAAGCCAGCTGCAATCGCCCTCCAGGAGACGTATTTAAGAAGCAATGATTCCACCAACATTCACTATTTCACTCTATTTAGAAAAGATTACGATGATGGCCAGAGAGCATGTGGGGGTGTTGCATTGCTTACCTCCCATGACTTTCCAGTAACTCAAATTAACCTAAAAACAAATCTGCAGGCTCTTGCTGTTAGACTTCATGTCAATATTTTGATAACAATATGCAATTTATACTTACCTCCTACCACCCATATTGCCACTTCTGACTTAAATAATTTAATAGATCAACTTCCGAAACCATTCATCATACTTGGTGACCTAAATGGCCATCATATTCTCTGGGGCAGTTCAGATATTAATCATAGAGGGAAACAAATTGAAAAAGTAATAACAGATAATGATTTATGTATTATGAATGACGGCCAATCTACTTACTTTCACTCACCTTCACTTACTTACCATTCAATAGATCTGGCAATTTGCACTCCTTCAATTTTACCATTTTGGACTTTTTCTGTAGATCCTTACCTTTACAATAGCGACCATTATCCAATTAAACTTAAATATGAAGGCCAATACCAACCTCACACTGACAGCCAATCCAAATATATTTTTGAAACTGCCAACTGGCCACTCTTTACTAGCCTCGCAGATATTACTAACACGGGAGAAACTGATGACATCGATGCAGTTACTAATAAAATAACAAATATAATTATAGCTAGTGCTGACGCTTCCATTAAAAAAGTTATTAATGCCCCTAAAAAACAGAAGAAGCCTTGGTGGAATGACGATTGTAGCGATGCTTACCGTAAACAAAGGAAGTCCTGGAATATCTTCAATAGATATCCAACCAGAGAAAACTTTATTATTTACAAAAAAACAAAAGCGGCATTTCGAAAAATACAACGACGTAGTAAGAGGGATTCTTGGATAAATTATGTCAATAGTATAAATAATAAGACCACCAGTAAACAATTATGGAGCAGAATTAAAAGAATTTCCGGTGTTTACCCCAATAGACAAATTCCTATTCTTGAAAATAATAATGTAATACTATAGGCACCCAAAGACATAGCAAACACAATTGCTTCATGTCTTTCCGAAATATCCAGCTCCAACAACTACACTGAAAGTTTTAAGAAAATTAAAGTCGCATCTGAAAAGAATAAAGTTAATTTTACCTCAAACCGTATACTATCTTATAATTGTGATTTTACTTTTCCCGAATTGACAAAGGCTTTATCCTTAGTTCACAAATCAACCCCTGGCCCAGATAATATTAGTTACATCATGCTCAAACATCTATCCAATAGTTCTTTAAATTATCTCCTGAAATTTTATAACAGAATTTGGACCGAGCACACTTTTCCGCAGTCATGGCGATATGCTACTATAATACCCATACTGAAACCGAACAAAGACCCCAAGAATCCTTCGAACTACCGTCCAATAGCCTTGACAAGCTGCGTATGCAAAGTTCTTGAAAAGATGGTCAACGCAAGACTAATGTATATTTTAGAAAAAGATAAATGTCTCTCCCCTCTTCAAAGTGGCTTCAGAAAAAACCGTTCTACTAATGACAATCTTGTTGCTTTCGAATCTGTAATCAGAAATGCATTTGTAGAAAATAAACATCTCGTCTCAATTTTCTTCGACATCGAAAAAGCTTATGATCGAACGTGGAGACATGGAATTTTAAAAGACATTTTTAAAAATGACATAAGAGGAAATCTGCCTATTTTTATCCAAAATTTTTTAGAAAAAAGATATTTTAAAGTACGGATTGGATCAATTTTTTTCAGATGTTTTTATTCAAGAGGAGGGAGTACCACAAGGCAGTGTTTTAAGTGTTACTTTATTTATTTTAAAAATTAATGATATTGTTTCTCAATTGCCGCCATCAGTTAAAGGTCTTATTTACGCTGACGATCTGCAAATTTCATGCGCAGCTAAAGACATTCGTTTAGTAGAGAGACAACTTCAACAGGCAGTAAATAAAATCACACATTGGACTAATGAAAATGGTTTCAGTTTTTCATCTTCTAAAACCGCTTGTGTTCATTTTTGCAAAAAGCGTAATCTTTATCTTGACCCTGAAATATTTTTCAAAGATATTTTAATTAATGTTGTGGACAATTTTAAATTTTTAGGTATTACATTTGACTAGAAGTTGACTTTTCAACCGCATATTTTAAATCTAAGCAAGCGTTGCGAAAAGGCCCTCAACATATTAAGAGTTTTATCGAAATTATCATGGGGATCTGATCGTACTTGTCTTTTGAAAATATATAGAACCTTAATACGATCAAAGTTAGATTACGGCTGCGTGGTGTATGATTCAGCAAGAAAATCTGCTCTTCAAACCCTGAACACTATTCACCACACAGCTTTACGTTTATGTTCTGGTGCCTTCAGGACTTCACCCGTAAGCAGCTTATATGTGGACAATTTTGAACCTTCTCTGGACTTAAGGCGACATTTGTTGTCCTTAGAATATTATTTTAGAAATCCTCAATCCCTCATCACCCATTGCATACCATTCATCACAGTCCGTATTTAAAACGCCTCTATCAAGCTAAAACATCCTTCATCCCTACATTTCACTTAAGAATGCTGGATTTGATGAACGGATCCGAACTTTGTTCACTTGACGTCACCCAGAAAAAACTTTATTATTTCTCTCCTTGGTTTAATCATTATTTTGAATTTCAAAACCCGTTCCAAAATTTTAATAAAGCAGATACCTCTGATATTATTTACAAACAGCTTTTTCAAAACCATATAGAAAAATACACAAATTTTATACAAGTTTACACGGACGGATCGAAAAGGGCAAACTATGTTGGAGCTGCGTTCACTATTAATGATTCCATTCACAGTTTTAAACTTCATTCTTCATGTTCTGTTTTTACTGCTGAAATAATGGCCATTTTTAAAGCATTAGAAAATATATCTGATCATTGTCATAAAAAATGTATCATTTTCACAGATTCATTAAGTGTTTTACAGTCATTGAAACATCCTGATCATGACAGTCATCGCATTGTTTTAGAATCACTGAAAATAATTTATCATCTAACATCCAAAAATTTTAAATTAATATTTTGCTGGATTCCATCTCACGTTGGGATATCAGGAAATGAGATTGTCGACCGCGCCGCCAAATCGGCCGTAAATCATATTAGTCATACCATTCCTTATCGCGACTTAAAATCATTCATTTACAAATTTTTAGAAACAAAATGGCAGAACGAATGGAATGAACAAACGGAAAACAAACTCCATGCTTTAAAACGAAATATAATTCAATGGAAATCGCTACCTTTTAGAAAACAGGATGTAATACTAACACGCCTTCGTATTGGACACACTCGCATAACACATAGACACCTCCTCCTCGGAGAAGATCATCCCATCTGCAACTACTGTATTTGTCCACTAACCGTAAAACACATTTTAATAGAGTGTTCTCATTTTAGTTATCAACGTCTTAAATATTTTAATTCTTATACCTTGACTTTAGAAGACATGATTGGAGAGAATCCTCATCCAAATATTTTTAACTTCTTATATGACATTGGTTTTATCCATCACATATAATTTTATATAGTATTTACTCATTATGTTTTGACTCATCTCATTTCATTATTATATTATGTATCTGATTTTTTTTTTTTATCTTGTGTGGCATAATATGTCCCAAGAGGACTCAATGCCACAAAATCATATCCAATCCAATCCTATTGTTGGTCACACTGGCAAAGGCTTAGCCAAACTTATCATTTCTTCTTTAAAAAGTAATAACATATATTTTGAATTTTTGGTGGGGCAAGGGTATGATGATGGTGCTGCTGCAATGAGTGGTTATTTGCATGGAGCCCATGCCTGCATACAAGAAGATCATCCCATGGCACTTTAGGTTCACTGTAGTGTTCATTCATTGAACCTTGCCTTAAGCAATTAATCTACTTCACCTTTAATTAGGAACTTTTTAGGCACACTTCAGACAGTTGCAACATTTTTCCACAAGTCTCTGCACGACACACTCAAGTTTTTAAAGATTCAATAATTGATAAATTTCCCGAGTCAAAACGTACCACCCTGTTGTGTTTTTGTGAGACCCACTGGGTGCATAAACATGAAAGCATTATTCGGTTTAAAGAGTTTTACCCAGCAGTAATACTTGCCCTAGAAAAGTTGGAAGTTTCAGCTAACTCTGAGACTGCTAGAAATGCATACCAACTTTTGTGTGCTATACGAAGCAGTAAATTTGTGCTACCTTTTTTTGTAAGTGAAAAGATTTTTGAGTGCACACTGCCGCTATGTAAAACTCTGGAAGAGGTCAATACAAATCTGTCAGAAGCATGCAACCATGTTGACAATGTGCTTGATGTTCTTGATAAATTTCGCAGTAATGCTCCCAAAGACTTTAAAATTATGTTTGAAGCGGCTTCTTCATTGGTGCTTTAAAATGGTGGAGTAATGGATTTTCCAAGAATGACTGGGAAACAGACCCATAGAGAAAATATCACATCTAAAACTTGTGAAGAACTTGTGAAAACAAGTTGAATCTGTATATACAGTTTTTAGACCATGTGAGGTTTCAGCTTTGTGACAGATTTACAAAACATAACAATTTTACTTCATCGCTACAAAAACTGATTCCTAGCAGATGTCTAGCAACTAGTTCGGAGGATTTGGAAGAATGTATCAAATTTTATGCGAAAATCCTACCTCAACCAGCTACTTTTAATTCTGAATTTTGCGTTTAGCAGTCTAAGTGGGAAAAGGTAAATAAAAAACCAAACTCTGCTATTGAAGGTTATTTCAAGTGCAATAAGACTTTTTCCAAACATTGGTAAACTCATTCAAATTTTATCAACATTGCCAGTCTCAACAACAACATCAGATAGAACTTTCTCCACTCTCTAAGGAGGTTGCAAACCTATTTAAGGAATTCAACAGGCAAAACTCGACTTAATGGCCTGGCCTTAATGGGCATTCAAAGAGAGATAAATTTGAACACTGATGATGCCATTGATCGATTTTCAAAATCAGAAAGGAAACAATATTTTGCATTGTAAAATAAAAACAAATTTGTAGTAAAAATTAATTCACTTTAGAGAGTACTTGTGCAACATTTTATAGCATCTTTATGAAGTACACCTGTAAATGTTCGGGAGAGTATTTTCGGTTCGCAACTGCTGAATTTATTTGCATATTTATCATAAAATTTCAAAATATTTTTATTTTTCAAAAAATACATCAACAGCAATTTTTGGGAGGAGAAATTTTTTTTTGGGGGGGGGTGAACCCTATAACCCCCCCCCTCTCGATACGTCCCTGACGCCGGCCACTCCATACGAGAAATGCTTTCACTTTCCTGGTAGTAATCAATGATGTTGGCTCTATTGGGACGAACATTATCATCCATAAAGTGGAAATCAGAACCAACTGTTGCAGCACAGTCTCAAAATGGGGTCTAGAACTTCATCATGATGGACTACGCCCGAGTACCATATGTTTGTGTTCTAACTGCCCAAGTCAGAGGAGCAAGATTAAAGTGGTGTCGTCAACATGCCAATTGGACTTTCAGATTTGTGCAACATCCTGTTCACAGACGAGTCCAGATTTGCTTATGGAATCGGATGATAAGCATGTAAAAGTCTGGAAAGAACAAGGCACACACAATCAGGCCAAGAACATCATGCAATAAGTGTGGCAGGAAAATGTTTCCACACCTTGATCAAATTAAAAAATTACTCCACTGAAAAAAATGGACATTACATTTTGCACATGAATATTTGTGTATTTTTGAGGGTATTGATTTTCAGCAAATAAAACTGTTCCATTATTCTGTTTCAAACTATCTGCTTCAAGGATATCTATTTATATTTTTTGCAATCAGGTAATAGGTAGGCAAATTTTAAAATATCAAGGCCATTGATTACCTACTTAGTCAGGAATTATGAAGTTGTACATAAATTGTGTATTAAATTTTAGATGTAACTGTACCCATAAAAAAATGTATAAGGCATGGATTATGATTGCACTTCTTTGAAGCAACAAATGATGGCATTTAATTAAATCAAAAATAGCTGGGTGAAAGACTAATTATTATAGAAAACAGGTTTTACCCCTTTCACATGACTGTGTTTCTCAGTAGATTTGCTCACTATGCTAGCTACCTGCAAGTTGTTGAGTGTATTTCTCTTTTCTGTGACTCAAATGTGTGTATGTGCATATCTCCATTTGCTTGATGTTTGCACAACTTTACCAAATATGACCCTTGTGCTTTCAGACCCAACCTTCACACTTATAACATCTCTACTATTATAAAAGAAAGTGTTTGTTTGTATATGTGCAATCTCCTGACAAATCTATGGCACTTACCTTGCAGTAATAGGATTTGGCACACAAAGTCCGAATTTTGCAATATTTGGGTTGCACCGAAATTTAAATTAAATCTAGAACATTTTTCAATGAATTTAATTATTATTGTTTTTTTTTCGATTGGCAACACCATAAAGTTGACAGATTCTAAATTTATTTTTTCCGTGTTTCCATTTGATTTTCGGAGCAGGGTTTTCAGCCAAAGATCTAAACAAATGAAATGTTTTAACTGCAGTTATGTTGTTCTTTTTCCTATCTTCTAGATCGTCAAAGATATAGGAAATATTTCAACGGATTTGAAATCTGCCGAAAATTTCACATTAGATCGGTACCTAAAAGTCGGATTTTCTTTAAATAAATAATTTTTAAATTGTAACTTATATTTTTTCCAATACGAATTTTGCCGCCGCGAAAAATGACTTTTGTTTGCTCTGAGATTCATTCATTTTGATTTCCTGAGCAACTGATTTGAGTGAAGCAAAAGATATTATTAAAGTTATGACTGGCATTCTTCAGTGCTTTTTTTTTTCTATCTCAGCAATCGTTAAAGATAGAATAAAAATTTCAGCGGATTTAAAATCTGCAAAAAATTTTACACTATATAGATACCTTTATACGTTTTATTTTCTTTTAATAAATAATATTTCAATTAAATATTTATATTTTTGCAAGAGATTGTGATATCACGCTATTGGACACCAACACCACTACTGGCACGCCTTGATGGCTGTTATCCAATAGGCTACGAATTCCAATTTGGTTTGCTTCACAAACCAAGTGGGAATTCTTAGCAATCACCTGGGGTTAGCGAGCAGTGGTCACACCTGACCCCATGAAAGAAACTGTCACAGCTATGCAATGGCTAGTTTTATCATAAAATTAATGTTTTAGTATATGAATCATTCTATTGTATGTTATAGAAATACATTTTAAATTGATTTCTCATAGTTTTGTCTAAAAAAAATTGTATATGCTTAATCTAATTATAAAATGAACAAGTTTTACTACTGTTGCATACTTGAACTTTTTCTGTTTTTTTTTTTTTATTATTCTGTATTTCATGTGTGGTTTTACATGTATGGTGCTTATTAATATTGTTCTTATTGCACTATTTATTTGTTTTTGTGCATATTTTCCATAAGAATTCTTTCTACTATAAGTAGTATTTAATCATTCTAATTATTCAATCATGAGTTATTAAAAGCCATATCATTTTGTCATATATATATATACTATTCTTGTTCACCTAAGTGATATCAACTTTCTTAAAATATATTTCTGTCACAATTTAGTATGATTTATCAGGGTGTCTACTGAGAGAGGGAGAGAGAGATCAAGAAAGTCCCCAAAATATGCCGAAAATGGGAAAACTGGTCCAGAAATCATACATTTTGTCCAGAAAATTCATCTACTCTTTACTATCAGAATTTAGGCAAAAAGTGGCTGCAGCTGAACTTAAACAAATGAAAAAAGGAAGTAGCAAATAATGCAAACTGCAAAAGATGAAATTGAACAAACAGATAAAGAAATCATGCAAACTGAAAGGAAAATGAAAATGGTGTAACTCCCCCAATCCAACCACATTCGCAGACAGTTTTTTTTAAATACACAAATTTAACTATAATTTTTTTACCAACTTCATTTGATGGATAAAACAAAAATAAAAATTTACATTACAAAATGTTTTTAAAGTAATTGTTGATTTTTTTTTTCTTTAATTTTTATTAAAATTTGAAGTATTTAGAAGACAAAAATAATGAATATAATATAGAGTATTTGTTTAATGTTCATCTACTTTGACAAGATTTATGGTTTGTCTTTATTTTAAAATTTTTATTTAGAAAACAGCTTATTAAAGCTGAAATTTGATACATCGCATAATTGGCGCTTAAGTTCCCGATAGTTTCCTCTTCCCCTCGCTGCCAAATCCCATTCACTCCTCAGTGAGTCCCTTGTATTTTGAGTGCGTTGAAATTTGTCGGCGAGTGGCTGTCTGTGGCCCTTTTCTCTTTCTAGTGTTTTGTCGCCAACCCCAATGTCTTTTTCCTCTATGACTATTTCTCTACACCTTGCGATTTTTACTTTGCAAGTCTCGACAACTGGTGGTTCGTTAAGGTCATTTTTTCCCTCTAAAATATTAACTATTTGTGGATTAATGCTCGCTTCCTCAAAAATGTGGGGAGTGATCGCACATAGTATTGGTCTGTGCACAACATTAGTATTACTTCCATATGGGATCGCCAAATTCACGTGTATCAAGTCCGCGTCTACTGCCTCTCCAAAAGCTGGCTTTAGATGGATTTTACCTATTGCTTTCGACTTATTCTTGAAAAGGTTGTTTTCTCTCAATACAGTTACTTGGCATCTGCTATACAGCAAAGCATTTATGGTTTTACCTTCCACACCAATTTTGATATGTTTAAAAGTTGTGATACTGAGTGCAGTCACGTTATTAGCGTTTATATTGGCTAAACATACACCGCAATTTTCTATCTCTGAATCAGATGCACCCACTTTGTTAATTCCATGCGTCTCCAAATTAATTGATCTACTCCTATCATAAATTAATTTATTTTTATTTTCCAGACAGTCTTTCTTGTGAAATTTTGATATGCATGTAAAGCAACCTATATCTTCCGTTGGTTTTTGCTCGAAGTGTTGTTTGTATTCCTGATTTCTCCAGTTGATTGAATTGAACTTACGTGTTGGTCTCCAAAAGTTTTTCTCACTTTTCCCTAAATTTCCACCTGCCTCTAATTTTCCTGTGGGTACTGCACTCGTATAGTTATCTACTTCATTAACCGATTCCACTGGTGTCAACCATATGTCTGTTTCCTTAAGATAGATATGGGTTTTAATGTTTAAGGGTAAACTTTCTTTTATTTTGTCAGGAATTAGCAGGTCTTTCATCTCCTCATTTATGTTTACTTTTCTCGACAACCAGAAGACAAGAACAGCTGTTCTTATCTGTGTTAGTAACACCTGTCGGGAGATCATTACAAACATCATTTGTCTTGTTTTGAAAAAAGTCTGTTGCTGTTCATTGGAGAGTATTTTAAATACTATATAAGTAAGAGTAAGAAGTAACCATTTTGATATCTTTGAGTTAAGAATTACATTCTAACTGGGTTTTTTGTATGAAAATTTTCCAATGTAAGCTTATTCCTATTTGCAAAACCTCACATTAAAAGTGTTTCTACTGTTTATTTTAATGTTTAATTATTTTTAAGTACTGTGAGAAAAGTGTTCTGAGTACACAAATTTTATTAATAGCAACTCATTTAAACTTTGAAGTATTAAAATTTAAATGTTTATTTTCATTAGATCTTATACAGTCACCTTTACTTGCAAGTCTCCCTCTAGTCTTCAGTGAACTGGATCTTGTGGATGTTCTCAGAGTATGTTGCTTTATTTTTTTATTAATTTTGTCAGCATGTAACAGCATAAACATTTTTAGTAAATTACAAAAAATTTGGAATCTTAAATCACTGCTCTCTACTAATTATTTATACCTGTTCTATGTGTGTATTTAAGAAATCTTGAAACCATAATTTGATTTATTGTTACTATACAGTTCAGCTAACATTCATATTAAATAGGCAAAAATAAATCATTGACTTATGGAATCAGGATTTCCATTACCATGATTTTTTAGGCTTTTTGTTTAGGTCCATTAGGCTGTACTTCCTGTTTGCACAATCCCATTACATGAAAGTTATCTTGAAACAAATGCTTTTACAACAAGACATAGCTTACAAATAGAATTAAGATACTGAGGATTGATACAAATGCAGAATGTACTACATATTCTTAAAGATGTGATCATTAAAAAGATTCATATACTACAAAATTAAATATAGATATTGGTGCAACTGTTTATCTTTAACTAAACCCATCTAAGTGTGCTCAGTATTTGATATTATTGGTAAGAACCTTTTGTCAGTCTGATCTTTTTAGAAAATAGTACTTATAAAAATAGCATCTATTATTTACAAATAAAGAGTTTATCAAATATTTTACTAAGACAATTAAACTGGTTTTTCTTATGAAGAAAAAATGAAGGCGAACAAATAAACATGTATGTAATTCTGAACCACATTAAAATTCATGAATTATTCTTTCTTATCAATTTATTGAAACAGGAGTGATAGTTGGGGTACAGGTAAGATGAGATATGGGTTTATTCCAATAATTTCAGACAGCCCTTTATTCAATATTGGTCAAAGGGTTCAGTCTGAATTAAACATGCAAGAGTTAGTAAGTATTCATGTTATGTATTCATTCGGCAGGCTTCATTTGACTTTAAAGAAATGCCAAGAACTGCTGATCTAATGATATTAAAATTAGGATTGAATTATTATGAAAGACTATTGGAAGACGAAAATAGATTTGAATAGGTTGAAAAGACAGCTTACGCCCATCTATTTCAATGTCTGGTATCCCATCTCCTTGTAATAATTAAAAAATAATCTGTAAAAATATTTTAATTATACTAAGGCTGCTAAGGTATATAAATGTTCTCTCATTTGGTATTATGATGTCCAGGAATGTTCTAAATAGGCTGTAAGGCATAAAATGCACCAACACTTTAAGAAACTAAATTTTTGTTTAATGCAAAATACTTTTCTGTCAGCTGATAGCTCTTTGCTCGAAGTTTTTTAACATTTTGCTTTTTAAAGGGTTAAGCTAAATAAATGAAAAATTTATATTGTTCAATAATTTCAATTGCCTATTTGTATTGTACACTCACTGGCAAAGTTAAGCATGAAAGATAAAATGCGAAATAAACGACAAATACAGCTTTGATTGACACGAAATGCAGCAGGAAAGTAGCAAATAGGTTTATGCATGAAACAAAACAAAGAATTAAATACAAAGATGAAAGCAATATTGAATTTTCATAAACCATAAGATGAAGTCATATTGTAGTCATTAACAAAATGATGTTTAAATCCAAAACAAAACCGACATTAAAAGGTGTATGACCACCCCTCATCCTCATATAAAGTTAACAGTGTGTGACCATGCTTTCCATGAGGTGATCAACCACCCCAGAGTCAAGTAATTGTTATTCCTCCTGTAGAGCAGTTTGCAACTCTGAGAGTAATGTACCGTCATGTAAGAATTAGACGGACAGCTGGTTTAAAATTAAACTATTTATTTACATAAATTAAATATTTACAAGAAAATTTAAAAAGATAATTAAGGGCACAGCCATTGACAACCGAATCCTGCCTGAAGCCAAAGTAAAAATGGCAAAACAGAGACGTCTGTCTCTCGTCGAATCTCGAGTCCGAATCAAAATCCACGTTCGCTTCGCTCACAGAACCGCAGCGGCCAACGAGAGGGGGGTGAATTCCGAGCCCTCTAGAGATGTTTATGTCCTCTCCAGAACAGAAACACCCCCACACAGATGCGAAAACCGTCTGTCATGCCGACTTGAGTTCCCCACAGCAAATCTTCATCCCAGACATGGGATTAGGGAACCGACGGAAACTCCAGCTGTGTCTATGGATCAAACGGAACTCCGGGCCGCCGATGAGAAAATACTATCTTTCGGTATTTTGTAAAAACCCGCACGTGCAAAGTCTGAAGTTGTTTTTGCATTTCGAAGCATTCCAGCGTCCACGTATTAGGGAAAAGGGTCGGCTAGTACCATATGGTACAGTAACTAGGGGTGGGAAACGTGCAGACACATCACGGCTGAGGGCATCCAAAAATTTTCGATGGGATTAAGGTCATGCAAGTACACTGGCCAAACCATACACGCAATCCCCTCACTCTCCAGGTAGTCGTCGACGATGCCAGCTCTATGGGGACGTGCATTATCATCGATTAAAACAAAAGAAGGACCAACTGCTGAAACGTACAATCTCACAGTGGGTTCTAGGACTTCATCCCGATACCGGACAGCCGTTGCAGAACCCCGTCTATCAATGTGCAGATCGGTGCGATATCCCAACCCACACCATGAGGCATCCACCTTGTAATGCTCGATGACGTTCTAGGGCTGATTGCATGTGCCTTGTACTCTCCAGACGCTTACATGTTTGTCATCTGGCTCCAGGGCAAATCTCGACTAACCCGTGAACATAACGTTATCCCAATCAGACACAGTCCAATTCATATGTTCACGACACCATTTTAATCGTGCTCCTCTGGATTGAATGGATAGAGGAACACAAACTCGTGGTACCAGTGCCTACAGTTCATTCATATGTAGCCTTTGGCGCACAGTAGTGGCAGATATCGTCTTAACCATTGGATGCTGCAACCATAGATGTCACACGTGTGGAGGTCACTCTTCAATTTGGCTTCGCTACAACAGCAATATATCGATCTTCCCCTGGGCATAACCCTTGGGCGGCCAACCGCGGGTCTTCAGACAACTGTTTGGAATTGTTTCCATAATTGTGAAATGACGGAATGATGAACGCCGAAGAAAAGAGCAACATCAGTGATTGATTGCACTGCTTTCAAGGGGTCCCACAGACCGCCAGTGCTTACTATCTGCCATTTGTCTTCTGGAAGCCATAGAAACGCGTCTGTCTTGAAAACTAATCATACAAAAGTGCTAAACACTTTTTATCAGCACTTTCATGCATCTCCTCTACCCCTTCACAATGCTGGCTTCTTATACGCCTCCTTGTTTTGCATATTTCTCGACATGAAACCGTGATTAACTGTTACTTAACACATTTGCATACTTCCATCGACCTCTGCAGCAAAATTTCAATTCAATTTCAGCCTCTCAAATTCATATTGGCTTCTGGAAATTAAATTTTGGCAGTGAGTGTATTTACATGTGACACATTATTTCCTTATGTCATGAATTCAATTGGTGAAGAGAAATATTTCCTAAAAGCATATTAGGTTTTATTGAATAGAATCAAAGTTTAGATAACTGTGTGAGAATAAGATTTTGTTAATCAAGTTGATTAAACTTTAAGGAAAACTTAAGTAAATTCTTGATATTGCATCTGTTTTTATGCATGAAAATTTTTTTTTGTTGTTTTATGTTTTAATACATTTCATATCTTATTCAGTTATGCTGGATTTCAAAAACCAAGACTTTCAATACCAGTGACATAGTATGTATTTCACCTTTTCATACTGATGATTTTGCATGTTTAAAATATAGAAATTAAATTTTATTTAACCTTCTTAGTATCTTGATAATTTCTTGCAGCATACCTGTGATTTTACCATCCAACACATTAGATGACTAAATAGTCTACAGTTTGAAAGAATCCTAGAAAATATTCTATTGATCAAAAAAGGCTAAAACTGATTATATGTCTTGCAGGGTTGTTAGGCGGAATAATACAATCATGACCTGCCATTTTGTAGTAATGCTTGTTTTTATTCTTTTAATGTTAACTTTCGGGGGTGTATATTTTTAAAATTTACTGTTTGTCTCTAATTTTATGAAAACTGTTTTTAAATAATTTTGTATAAAACTTGAGATTCCTGAAAAATTTAAGTTGATATCTAAACAATACCTAAACTTCTCCTTCGTTTTAAAAATCAGGTTTTACATTAAATTTTTATTAATATGGTTCTTGTATTTTTTTTCTCTGATTTTTTTTTAACATTTAAATTCATTTTAACCTTTAAGCATCACGATAATTCCAAGTAGTGCTTGGAAATATGATGACATTTCCAAGTCCAAAGTAATTGCATCTATTCATTGAAACAATCCTAGTAGACACATTCTATTGGTCAAAATTGTTAGAAAGCATGCATTAAAAACTACATGATGCACAATGCCTGTAATCCCGATTTTTGCCCAAAGTCACAACTAGAGTTTATACACTAGCTCAGAGTTCATTACAATAAACTAAAACAAGTGATGAATCCTTTTACAAGTGGTTTCGAGGAATAAAGTGATTAATCATGAAGAAAGTAACAAAATAATGATTTCATAATTTTTGAATTTTTAAACAAGAAATAAATGCTTACACTCACAAAACTGATTGTAAGGCATATTTAAGGTTGGATGTAAAAAAAAATGTAAACTTAAGTGCCTCTGATCAATTTGGGGAATGAAATTTCTGTTTAAAAACACAACTGGTTCAAAAATGAAGTAACAGAATGATGGGTAACAATACAGTTTGTCAATTTTCATTCTTAATTTTATAGGTGGTACTTAAATAGCATTATCAGCTATTAATTTCAATTGTGACTTATACTGAGAAGTAAATTTTGATTTTACTTATTCTATTCTTTCTACAAATATTGGTCCCTAAGGTAACATTAAAATATTACAGCTTTTTTTATTGATCATATTAACTATTCTAGTAAGTCATACTTTCTATAATACAAAAAAAAAATTTAGATATTTGATAACTTCATATTTGTGCAAAATTCTATTACATAAATATATAACTTAGACACTGATAAAGTTAAATTCTTTGTAACCAGAGAAGCAGTTAATAATTTATCACAAATTTTAACTTCAAGACATCAAGAGTTTCTTTTATCTAGCTAAACAAATGTTTAATTTTTGTAGATATTGTAGAACTTTAACAGAGCAGTTTTAGTTACTCAATTTCAAATGTGCAAATTATCAAAAGTTGATTCTGGATTTGTTTCATTGATTCTCTTGATACTCAAACTTTTTACAAAAATTCAACTTTTTTGTACTCAAGACATCAAGTCTTGGAATATGTTATTGACTGATATGCTCAAAACTTGTAATGTATGTGTATCCAAGAAAAATTTACATCTTCAGGCTGCAATTCCGCCATTACGCAAAAACTGAATTTCTGGATGTTTGTACAGAAAAACAGTTTGCTTCTGCATGCTACAAATTTGCCACAATGGTAGATTCCAGAAGAAGGCAGGTTTGTAGCATGCAGAAGTATGTATTTAGTCTTCCACACTTAAAACTAGAAATTAATTTTTTTAGTCATAACGGTATGCAGCCGGGATGCAAATGTCCTGTTCATATTTAGCTTTTATATCTAGTTTTATTATGACTTTAATAATTATTACATTTTAGAGAAAAGAAAGCATAAAGAAAAAGGTGTTCCGAGATTTGTTTTTAGAAACTGTGTTTGCTATAATAAACAGTAACACCCTGCCACCTTATACTTTCGGAGATGCTTTCTCAGAAAATGTAAGATATTTGTTTTATTTATTTGATCTATATGGAATGTTTAAATAATAAATACATTGCATGTATAAATTAATTTATACATGCATACTTATGTAGGTAGTTTTAAAATCGGGATTATTTTGAATAAAAATATCGATGTTTGAAATAAATTTCAACATTTAAATTTCAATGAAATATAAAAATAATTTTGAAGCTATTAGAGAATTTATGATCATATTGCATCCTTATTTAGAGATTATTAAAATTTATGTTAAATTAGGTTCTGAGCTATAATTTTTAATATACGTATTTGCATAAAATAAGTATATTATATATGATATAAATATTTATATAATAAGTATATATTATATATATAATTAGCAATCTCGATGTATCCACAGCTAGATTGTTTAAAAGCTCTTTAATTTTTTTTTTGATTAATTTGCATTCTAAAAATATGCAAATGGCCTAAGACTGGTTGGCAAACTCATTAGTCCCAAAAGAGCCAAAGATCACCAGTACAAGTATTAAGATTTCTTTTGAGAGCCAAATTTCTTTTCAAGTACCATGTTTTTAGGAGTCGATTTAAAGTAGCTACTAGCATTAAATGAAAACAGATATCATTATACAGTCAGTACTGGCTATATGGTCACCCTCTTATAAGTCACCCCGCTTATATGGTGAGTTTTCTAAGGTTCCTTCTAACTTAATAGGGAACATATGTTAAAGTACACCGCTTTCATAGTCATTTTATTTACCTGGTTATTGGTTATATGGTCTGGTTTTTTTTTTTTAATCTTTTCAATGAGGTTATCGTTTTTTTTAAATAGTAATTGTTGTAACATTTCTTCAGGCAGGGAGCAACACAGGAAATGACCAGAAGAAAAAAGTATTTGCTACCCCAGAGAGGACCTGAAATTACGCCTTTACTTCCCCCCATTTCTCTTTTGTGTTGAATCATCGTTGGCGTTACCCACCTCCCTAAATTCTCTTCCTCCCCAAGCACAATAGGTGGACATCTGTCTGTTTATTGGTTGAAGTTATCTCTCCCTGTTTGAAAAGTACGTTGAAATCGAAAAGAAAACAGTAAAGGAAACTTTTGTTTCATTTGGATCATACGTGACTAATAAGAACGTTCATTTATGTTACAAATTTGTGTTTGTTTTTTAGTCTGCTGACAAATTATTCCTCTGCACAAAAAAAAACCGGAAACGAAAAAATAAATTTAGTATGTGCGATCTTTTATGCTGTAGCCATTCCAAAGAAAACAATGATAGTTAAATTCCATTAAATTCACTTTAAAATGTTCTAGATTGAATTTTAAAATTTTCACTACCCAAAAATTGCAAAAAATTGCCTTTGGACGACCTGTGTGCCAAGTCCAATTATTGTAAGTGCCATAGATTCGTCAGGACTGTGATAACGAAAACCAGAAAAACAAACACTTCCTTTTATGATGGTAGAGATAAGTGCATTGAATATGGATGCACCTACATATGCGTACTGTACTTAGATTGGTAAGATAAGCTAATAAATTTCACTACAAAAATATTGCATGTTTCTTACTGTAGTTTTTACTTCGCTAATTAATTTTTAAAATGTTCATAAAAGTTTAATTATTTGTTTATGAGCAGCATATTCTGATAGGTAAATATAAACCTGCCATAATTAAATAGTGTACTATTGTTCACCATATATGTTCATCCCACTTATATGGTCGGATTTTTCTGGACCACTGAGCTATAACCGATACTAACCAGTCAGTACCGGCTATATGGTCCCTCTCTTATATGGTTAGTTTTCTGAAGTCCTGTCTAACTTAATAGGGAACATGTGTTAAAGCGCACTGCTTATATAGTCATTTTATTTTCCTGGTTATCGGTTATATGGTCTGTTTTTTTTTGTTTTTTTTTCTTTTCAATGAGGCTATCTTTTTTTTATTTTAAAAAAATAGTAACTGTTGTAACATTTCTTGAGATGGGGAACAACACATGGAATGACCAGAAAAAAGTCTTTGCAACCTCGGAGAAGACCTGAATTTACGCCTCTACTTCCTTCCCCCCTTTTCCCTTTTGCATTGAATCATCATCGACATTACCCACCCCCTCAGGTCTCTTCCTCCCCAAGAACAACAGGTGAACATCTGTCTGTTTATTGGTTGAACTTATCTCTCCCTGTTTGAAAAGTACGTTGAAATTGAGTAGAAGAAAAGTTTGTTTCATTTGTATCATACATGACGAATAAGAACGTTCATTTAAATTAAAAATTTTTATTTGTTTTTTAGTCTGCTGACAAATTGTTCCTCTGTGCAAAATGAAAACGGAAACGAAAGATATTAATTTAGAATTTGCAATTTTTTATACTGTTGCCATTCCAAAAATAATAATAATAATTAAATTCATTTTTAAATGTTCTAGATTAAATTGTAGAATTTTCCGCGACCCAATAATTGCGAAAAATTTGGACTACCTGGTGCCAAATCTCATTATTATAAGCGTCATAGATTCGTCAAGACTGTGACAACAAAAAACAGAAAAACAAACACTTCCTTTTGTAATAGTAGAGATAAGTGAATATGAATGCACATACGTATGTGTACTGTACTTAGATTGGTAAGGTAAGCTAATAAATTTGACTAAAAAAATATTGCATAGTTCTTACTGTAGCTTTTACTTCACAGATTTATTTTTGAAATGTTCTTAAAAGTTTAATTATTTGTTGATGAGCACTATATTCTGATAAGTGAATATAATCCTGCCATAATTAAATAGTGTATAGTATTGTTCCTCATATATGGTCACCCCGCTTATATGGTCTGATTTTTCAGGACAGCTGAGCTGACCATATGGGCCATATGACACAATGGGCTATAAATATATTAAATATAGGTTCTTAGTATTCAAAAAGCTTGTACCAGTCTTTAACAGTAGACTCCTTAGAATATTAACCTCACATATTTTATTTCTTTTGCATTTTATAAACCTCTGTTCTTTGTAGACCATTTGCATACACATAATTTAAAAGCTAGACAATCATTTAACATAGCTTTTACTGTAAAATTATATCTATCTTAACTTTTGTTGACTTGTTAACATAAAACATTGCATATGCTACTATTGGAAACTTATCATTTATAAATACATATACTGAACATTCAATGCAAAATTTAATATTCTTGCAGTGAATGCAACAAACAAAATCTTTATAAATTAGCAATATACTTTGCAAAGGAATATATAAAATGTTCATTTGCTGGCTTTCAAGAATAGTCAATACAAAATAAGTATCACAATCTGCACCCAAAGCAAAACTAAAGTAATAATTCTTGTTGGATCATAAAAATTTAATAGCCATATAGATATATTCAGATATTACCACATTATAAAAGTTAATTGCACCTGGAAAAGGCTAATCGTTTGATCAATTTCGGTCCAAAATATTCCAAGCATTGGTCTTCATCATCTTGTTCCTGTACGTTTTAGAAGACATATTGTACAGATTGGATATTGTCGGATGACTTGTTCTTTTCGAGAAGGTGAAGGATCCATGACAAACTCAAAAATGTAGAACTATAAATATCAAATACCTGAAATGGCAAACTTGTTTCTCGATACTGTGTTTACTTTGGGAAGCTTATCCCTGATTGGTCAAGAGCAGGACAAGAAACTTGAAATGACATCAACTTGAAGTCCTTCACCACTCACTCTCTCATCTGATTGGTCTCCGCATATTGCCTTGCACATCCAATCTGAATCCAGCTTGAAGCTTAAGGAGTATAATTTTTTTCTCTTTGTTTTCCAAGAACTGTTTTTTGACTTTGTGTGTTTCACTTGTAAACCAACAGTATATAATGATCTTTCATTTTTATTTAAATTATAGTTTAGTGTATTTTAAAACTAGAGATAATGTGTTTTAATGTGGTCTAAAGGTGCACGTGTCACATGTAATAGGAAATTTGAAGCGATATTTGCTTTGTTATTCATGTACACTGTTTCACTTCACATCCAGGTCAAGGAGGTAACTTAGAACATCATTGTAATTTCATTACACTTATGATGCTTTCACTCATTCATCAACTTTCTAGTGTTTGAAACAGTTGAATGTTTCTTGTTTACAATTTTATCAAGGAAATTAAAAAGTAATTTTTAAATATTTTAGGCCTTTTTTCTTGCTTTATTTGAATTTGTAAGAATACTTAAATTCCTACTGTTCACAAAATTAAGCTTCTTAGCAAGATAAAACTAGAAATCGAAGTCAGTGTATTTAAGCAGTAAAAGTTAAATATATGAAAAACTTACATTCTACATAGAAACAGAATGAATAATTAAGTTTTCCAACTTGTAATTTTTCATACAGAAAGTGATAGAAAAACTAATTTTAACAGATATTTGTTAATGGATTATTTTTTATAAAAATTAACCTATTGTAATGTATAAAAAGTTAAATGTGTTGAGAAGAGGAGCATTTCATTACCTGACAAGCTCTTCCTAAACCCTGTCTAATTGATTCTTGTGTTGCAAAAAATACATAAAGAAACATACACAAACATTAAAAGATGTGATATGTATTGTTATTTTATGTATTTTGTTAAATATTTTTCTGATAGCTGATACTTATGAGTTATTATAAATTTTAAATATATCATTTTTCCCTTTATAGGCTAGAAAGGTAGAAATAAATCGGCTTCTGAAAACTTTGTCTCAACAAGGGACAATGGCATTATCAAATGAAGTTGAATTTTCTCCTCTTTCCTTAAGCAAACTGTCCAGAAGATTAAGCTCTTGAGACATTAATATGTTCCTGTAAGTCTTGCACATAACCATACCATTTTTTTCTGATAATTTATGCAACTCAAATGATGTAATCTTTAGTTAACCTTGGTGTTATTAATTTTATACTTGTATGCCTTCAAGTGTTTTTTTTTTCTCAAAAATTCATTAATTCAATAAAATGTTGTTTTACAAGGAATGGAAACAAATCTTTATTTGCTTATTATGCGTTCACATGAACAGATTCCGGGTCAATCTGATCCAGTAGAAATTGATTGACAATAATTGAAATAGCTTGTTTGTAAAGAAACCTTTCATACTGTAGTAATGTGGAGCACTGTGCTTCAGTGTGCTAGAATGTAAGATGTAATTCTTGTTAGTCTGAATAACTGTTCCAATGTTGAAATTTCTAAATTGCTTTTTGGCATAATATTTTGAAATTCCTTCAGCATATTACTTGAAATTTTCATGTATCCTCTCTTCAGAAAGAGGAGCATGTTTTATATTATATGTGTTATTGAATTTTATTGCAAATACTCAAAAATGCAGTTTATGCATTTTTTTTCCGAACCTTTAATATACAATCTTATTAAAAATAAAAAATAAAAATTTCTGATTTTTTAAATAGTGTGTAAAATTTTGCCAGGGTTATTAAAGTTCCTAACTTTTCAAAAAATATTGAAAATCAAGACTACCAACCATGAAAAAGTTGTTTTAAAATATTTTTTTTTCTGATAAATATGAAATACTTCAAAGTTCTCTAGTAAATTCCTCTTTTAGATGGTGCTAAACATTTTAGTACCTCAGGTCTCAATTATGCTGAATGCGTGATAATTTTCAAATAATAAGATGTTGCTTAGGAACTCAAATTTTTGTACAGAACTGTATTATTATCATTTTATAAATACAATAACAATATTAGAAGGTACATTCACATACATGGTACATTTTATTGCTACAAAACATAAATTGTGTACAAACTATATCATTATCACTTCAAAATAACACTCTATGTAGGAAATAAGACACAAATAAATTTTTTTTAATTTCTATGGGTGTGGTATTTTACAAAACACAGTTGATACACAAGTTGATAGTTATTTGACTTTCATATCCAAATACTTGAAGAAAGCATTTATTGGTGTATGTGGCTCATGTAGATCTTGAACCATGTCTTCAGAACCTTTTTTTACCATTCTAAAATTATTAAGAAATCATTTTTATTATCATTTGGTAGTTAAAATATTTAAAAAAGGATTTAGATTTCTTTACAAGAAAGTATTTTGGTACATACCAAATAAGTGAAACTTTAGTTAGATAAGTTTCTAGCCCTTAAAATAAAAGTGCAAAATATCTTATTAGGGTACATAATTGAATAAAACACACTATACCTCTTGGATTTCCAAAGTTCGCCTGCTTTCCTTAAAGGAATAGAAGTTCACCAAGTCTTTTCTGCATCAGGACTAATTGCAGATCATTTTTCAGTCACTTTCATAGTCAGAACCAGAATCTAGCAAGAGTTTTGGCCACCCATCATCACTTTCATCTGGTCCATCGGACAAATCACTTTCTTGCAAGAGAATTTCTTCTTCAGTCAAAATTTCTATTGAAAAACTGCACAAAGTATTGCTAAGACATTTCAATATGAATTTTCAGATACTTTCGCCAAAAAATAGAATCAATATTATCAAAATAAAACTTTTAGATAATAGAATAATGTTATACTTTTAATTTAGAAATGATAAAAATCTCATGAATTACCGTAAACTGTTCCAAAGAGACTATTTGTTAAATTTGTGAAAGGACAAAACATACAAGATAACATCAATTTTAACTTCGAAGTACTAACATCCACATTCGTGGATGTTAGTACTCTCAAATGCTCAAAATACAGATTTAAATCAGAAAAACTATTTCATCACATATTTTAAAAAATTATCAACTAAAACACATTATCTAAAAGATTTAAAAATCGTTAAAAACAAATTAAAATTACTTACTTTTACGAGCACGTTGAAAAGTCATTTCTTCCAAATCGCTTCTGAATAATAAACATTCTACATTAACTACTGATTTATACTGGCATCCATTGGTGTCAATCAGAAGTTTAGATGCTCAGGCACCTGTACCCAAGTTCTTAACTATCAATTTTATCAGAAAGATTATTTTTAAGGCGAAAGAGTCGAGGTCCACGTTTGTGGACCAAGGTAGCAAAGAGGAGCAATAAAGCAGGCTGCCTATTAAATATCAGAAACAAAATTAATAAAATAATTTTAACTTTCTGATTTACATGGGGATAATTCCACGGAACATGCAATTGAAAAAAAAAAAATATTTTTGAAAATTACCAAAGCTTTTTTTACCTCCTTTACTAGAAAATTAGCAGCTTTTATATTTGGATTTGGCAACACCTTTACATATTGTGAACTTAGCTGTCTCTGCAGACAAATATTTTCTAATAATATTGAGTATTTTTGTTTAATTGATATGAAGAGTTATTTAGGTAGAGGAAATAATGGTCTAAATTTGTAACAAATATCAATAAGTATATTCATGGAATGACATTTAAAAGGTGCTTAATACTGTGGCCTACAATAGTTGAGCATGCGACTGACGGTAAAATCAACAAAAATGTCAGAAATAAAGCTTTGATAAGCACAAAAGTGCATGTGAAGGTAGCAAATATGTTTATGCATAAAAGAAAGCAAGAATTACGTACAAAGATAAAACGAATATTTAATTTTCGTAAGTTGTATGAGGACGTAACATTTGGGTCATTAACGAAATGTTTAAAGCCAAACAAAACTTACATTAGTAAGGGATGCGACCACCTTGGACCTACATACAAATTTTCCATACTTTCAATGGGGTTATCAACCAGCGCAGATGCGAGCAATGGCCATTCCTACATTAGGGCCGTTTCCAACTCAAACTGTTTGGAGGAGAGAGCATTACAAAGGGATTACTGTTGGGGAATACGCCGTCCACTCCATACGAGAAATGCCCTCACTTTCCTGGTAGTCATCAACGATGTTGGCTCTATGGGGACGGACCTTATCATCCATAAGGAGGAAATCAGGACCAACTGCTGTAGCGTAGTCTCACAATGGGGTCTTCGACTTCATCACGATGGGCTGTACTGTTTGTGTTCCACTTACCGCCCAAGCCAGAGGGGCAAGATTAAAGTGATGTCAACATGCCAATATGACTTTCAGATTGGTGCAACATCTTGTTCACGTACGAGTCCAGATTTGCCCTGGAATCAGATTATAAGTGTGTAAAGGTCTGGAGAACATCACACATTCGCAATCAGAGGTGGCAGCGTTGTGTAGATGAGAATTTTATCGGAATATCGCACCGAGTTGCACATGTTTAAAGGTGTTTATGTGCGATAATCGGTGTGAAGTCCTATACCCTATTGTGAGACTACGCCGCAGCAGTTGGTCTTGATTGGTATAACTAGAGTAAAATGTGGTTTATCTTGTACACTACGTAATAAGAAATTTGTGGTGAGGAAATTGTTCAGCAGCGTTTGTAATGCAAGTTTCAATTTAGTAAGTAATTATTCAAAATCATCAGCTTTAAATGGAGATACTGTAGACAAAATCATTTTGAGGACGAAATTGTATTAACCGAATGGCTCCTGGGCCTAAAGATGTCGTTACGAAGAAAGTGTTAAGTAAATAATACGCACGAATTCATAGCTGCCAAAAAGTAAAAGACAAATGCTTCTTAAATTCTAATTGAAGAAATAGCAGAAATTTCATATCTTCAGTCACAGTACATTTAATCGAAAGTACTTCCAATATTAGGAATAAAAATATTTAATGTTACTAAAAGGGTATCTCCTATTAAGTGACATCGCCTGTATCACCTATAAATTGTTACCAAATCGACGCTGAGCACCGAGTTGAAGTAATGTATACAGTGATCGGACAGTTATATTATTCAATACGATTTATGCTTTGAAATGGCTTTAGTATATCCGTTATTATATATATCGTAACTACATATTAAACTGAATTTTTAATAGATCTATTGATTTAATGTTTAAACAATTTTGAATCAAAATAATTTACTTTGCATTTTTAATGCACATAAATACACTCATCGCCATAAAAATTTGCGCACAAAGAAAAAGTCGTCAAAATGAAACGAAATTTTACACATGTAAGTACTACACTGCTGGCCACCCAAATTGCAACACCAAGAAAGACAAGAGATGTCACAAAAAAATTTATTTTGTAGATAACATGTTGACCAAGTATCAAATGATTAAATTTATAGAATTCTGTAAAGTGTGGTTCCTGCCAAAATCAGTAGCCGCCATTGTTGGAGATCAACGCTGCCACACGCCTCGGCATTGATTCAAAGATACTTTGGATGTGTTCTTGGGAACAGCAGACCAAGTAGCTTCCACACGTTGCCAAATTTGATCTGGTGTGGCAGCTGGGGATGTAATCTGGGTCAATCGTTGAGCAACCATGGACCACATGTTTTCTATCGGCGAAAGATCCGGAGAGCGAGCTGGCCAGGGAAGCAATTCAATCTGGCGATTGACGAAGAACCCTTGGACAATGCGTGCCACGCGCTACGCGCATTATCCTGTTGAAATATGGCTGTGGGCAAGCCCTGAAGGTAAGAATGGACAACTGGCTCCAACACCTCGGAGATGTAGCGCTGGCTGTTTAAAGTACCGGCAATGCGTACTAGAGGAGTGCGAGAGTGATATCCAATACCGCCCCATACCATAATACCCGGTGCAGGACCAGTGTGGCGGTGCATAACGCAGCTGTTCAGCATCCTCTCTCCACGGTGTCTCCAGACTCGAATCCGACAATCGTGGTGTTGCAGACAGAAGCGTGACTCGTCAGTAAAGACAATTTCATTCCATTCTGCCGTCCACATCCTTCTTTCATCGCACCATTGGCGGAGGAGACGTCTGTGGTTCTGCGTCAAGGGTAGACGAAGCAATGGACGTCTTGCGGACAGACCACTCTGCTGTAAACGGCGTCGAATGGTACGCGCAGACACTGGATGATGCGTTACAGACTGAATGTGATGTGCTATGGTTCGTGATGTGGCTGAGCGATCCGTCACTGCCATACGCACAATATGCCTGTCATCACGTGCAGTGGATGCGATCGAACACGTCGGTCCGTCGTACCCTCCTGCATCCAACGATCACATATCCACATTACAGTTGTTTGGTTTCGTCCAACACGTCTACCGATTTCCCTGAAAGATAATCCACAATCTCGGTAGGTCACTATCCTTCCTCTGTCGAACTCGGATACTTGATCAAAAGATGATCGCTATTTTCTACAAGGCATAATTAATCGTTTTTTTTTTTTTTTTTTTTTTTTTTAACACAAGAAAAACACAATTGACGTACTTGAAATCGTCGAAATCTCCAAGCCTTAAATAGCGCTTTGAATTGGCGCGCGTGATGTGCGTCTGCGCTGAAATTCTAATCATTTGCATATCTCACCTCCGCTAATGCATGTTGTAAATTTCATATTTGCATGCTTCCTTCAGGGTGTTGCATTCACGGTGGCCAGCAGTGTACTTTGATATAAGTAAGTGATTAGAAAATCAAAGAAAAAGGATCATTTATTACAGAAAAGAGTACAAATGAACGGAAGTTTTAGTACTCTGTTGGACCCCCTCTAGCGCGAATGCACGATGCGATACGAGCGGGCATTGAGGCATACAAGTTCCGTATGATGTTCTAAGACATCTCGTTCCACAGTTGCTGTAAACGCGCCTCTAATTCGACCAAACTCGTAGGGTGTCCTTGACGTCCCAAATGACCCCAGATATGTTCGATTGGTGACAAATCTGGGGATCGAGCAGGCCAGGGAAGGGTGGTAATGTGGCGGAGGCAGTCTTGTGACATCCTTGCTGTGTGTGGCCGAGCATTGTCTTGTTGAAAAATGGCTCCTGGGAGCCCTGCATTGAGTGGCATCACATGTGGCTGAAGAATGTCATGGACGTACCGCTGGGCTGTCATTGTTCCATGGATCAACATTATAGGTGACCGTGTATCGTAAGCAATGGCAAACCATACCATCACACCAGCTGTGGGAGCGGTGTGTCGCTGTAAAGCGAAGGCAGGATTGAGGCGTTCACCACGGGGCATCCACACACGAACACGATTGTCATCACTGCTCAAATTGAATCTAGATTCGTCGCTGAAGACGACCTGGTTCCATTCCGTTGCAGTACAATCCCGTCGTGCGCGACACCACTCCAAACGGAGACGTCGGTAGTTGGGTGTCATTGGCAGCACACGTAATGGGCACCGCGTTACCAGATGTCCTTCAGCCAGGCGCCTTGCGATGGTTCGGGAAGACACAGGGGCCCGTAGTGAAGGTGCTGCCTGTGTCTGGATAGCGGCCAATTAGGCAGTTGTCTCTACTCGTGCGTTTTGGTATGATGTGATGGCAGGGCTGTGGTGGAGGGTATACGGCGGTATACCCTTTGGTTTTTCCAGCAAATTCCGTATACCCTCTGCTTTTTCTTAAAAACTACGTACACGTTTTGCTTTTCCTAGAAAACATCACGTGAAACGCAGATAGCTGTAGAAACGAAAGAAAAGTTTATCTTTCAAGATATCACCTTGGTACATAATTCCAAAATCGTACCTATTAATCAAAAGCAATTCATTCAAAGTATTGTCGTAGAATGAAATCTAGACGTTGTTCTGATGTTAATGAAGAAAATTGTCAACTTCTGAAGGATATATCCATGCTTGATCCAGAAAATATAAATACAGGGGATATTCGCCATTGAGAAAAGGAGGTAAAAAGGATCTGTCGACGTTTTGGTATAGATGAAATGTGCACTATTCAGGGTTTGAGTATACAATGAAAACGCCTAAGTTGTTACCAGAAAAATTAAAACCTCTTTTAAGAACAATTGAAGTATTACCATGTTCCACGGCCGAGTGCGAGAGCGGGTTTAGATTAATGAATAACATAGTGTAACAGATTTGAGATCATCTTTATTGATTTCAAACATCTCCAATCTAATGTTTATTAATGCAAATAGACCACTTTCAACAGGAAAAAAATTGTAAATTCTTGGTTGGCCAACCATCACTCTTTAGTAGACAATATAGTCCGAGAGCTGATGACGAATTTGGAGAAGGTATTTTAGGCACTATGAAATTGTAAAATAATAGAAATTCAATGTTAGTTGAATAGGGAATCGAAGGTCGGGAACGCCGTTTGCGGTTATTTCGTTACTGCGCAGCATAGGATATTTTCAAAAAATTCATCCCAGCGAGTATCCTTTAGGCACTTAGAAATTTTTTTAATCTCTTAATTTAGCATTCATAGAATGCAGAAATAACACTCCCAGACTGTTTGGACAGTTTTAAAGTACAACCCGACTGCCCTGAACTTGTATTATAATGAATGCAAACAATATTCTTTAGGCACTCTGAAATTTTTATAGCATGTTTATTAAGTACTATTGATAATGTGTGCAAAAAGCCAGACGCAAATAAAGACTTTACAAAATTATCGGCAGCTGCCAGAGAACTGGCTACCCTAGAAGGCAGTGACTTGGCTCGCCGGTCTGCGCTTGATTGCGGAGGAACCACGTGACTCGAGTTTGATGTGCAGCTCAAGCTACTTAGAACGGTGCACACATCCGGTTTTTCAACGTGCGGTGCCACTGCGGTAACGTAGCCCAACTATGCACGCATAACCGTGAAATGACGCACGAATTCATTTCGCGCCATTTGCGATAAATATTCTATCGTAGGAAACGTATTTATTTCGCTTACTTGGTGTAAAAAAAGTATATTTTGTAACAAAATAGACGTTACTGGATACAACCATTTATAAATTATTATTTATATTCCACTTGTTTATGAAAACAAGCTAATTCAGAACGGAGACTCCTGTGCGGCGCCGTAGGGAACTGCGGTACAAATTTCACTCAAGTAGGATGTGCGTCGCCCCAGCGGCGCTGGAGGCATGTGTGCACTGCTTCATTGGGTCTAATGTATCTCAGACCGAACTTGCGTTGGGGTAGCGGCGCCGCACGTTGAAAAACCGGATGTGTGCACCGTTCTAAGTAGCTTGAGCTGCACATCAAACTCGAGTCACGTGGTTCCTCCGCAATCAAGCGCAGACCGGCGAGCCAAGTCACTGCCTTCTAGGGTAGCCAGTTCCCCGGCAGCTGCCGATACTTATGTAAAGTTTTTATTTGCGTCTGGCTTTTTGCACACATTATCAATAGTACTTAATAAACATGCTATAAAAATTTCAGAGTGCCTAAAGAATATTGTTTGCGTTCATTATAATACAAGTTCAGGGCAGTCGGGTTGTACTTTAAAACCGTCCAAACAGTCTGGGAGTGTTATTTCTGCATTCTATGAATGCTAAATTAAGAGATTTAAAAAAATTTCTAAGTGCCTAAAGGATACTCGCTGGGATGAATTTTTTGCAAATATCCTATCCTGCGCAGTAGCGAAATAACCGCAAACGGCGTTCCCGACCTTCGATTCCCTATTCAACTAACATTGAATTTCTACTATTTTACAATTTCATAGTGCCTAAAGTACCTTCCCAAAATTCGTCATCAGCTCTCCTACTAATAGATCAAGGGTATGCACTACAAAAAGAGACACAGAGACGGATTTCTTTAATCAGGCAGTTTGGAAAATATTTCAATAAAAATTATAGTTAGGCCTTGAAATTTATTTTTAAATAATTTCATCCTACTTTATATATGATTAAATATTTTTCTCTTAACATTTCTTGTAATTATTTTACATCATAGTTAAATATTAATATTTTAAAATTTGAATATCACTCGATGCTAGTCTGCATATTTTGCTTTGCATAAAAGGGAATATGCACTATGTCACAAAACGTTCTAAAATGGTACTTATTTTACAAAAATTCGATCATGAACAATCCGAAAATCAACTTTAAAAATCACAAAAAGTTTTAATTTAAGCGTCATAAGCGATTAAAGAACGCGTCAAAGTCACGTGACTGAAAACGGGGTGGAGCTTGGTGTGATGTCGTATTACATGAAATCTCTCGCTGCATTCGCCGGCGGCATGTTATTTCAGGTTGCTGTCATTGATTTTACGCTAATTTAATTTTTTAAATAATTGTGTTGAATTGTAGTCTTTACATTATTATTATTGTACAGATTTCTTCTTTAAAAATGACGACTGTAGAACAAGGCTTTGTAAAAGGCCAGTCTGATAATCTACCTATATTGGATGGTATATCCATGTTTTCTTTTCTGGGAAACCATCCAAATTTTATGGGAGTAGAAATCAAAGGCGTAAAAGCGAAGAGTAAGATAATATTTTGTACAACATATTTATTTAAAAAAAAAAATGTATTTTTATATTGCTTTTAAAGAGTAATGCTATTATCAAAAAGTTGTACTTAAGAAAATAGAATATTAATAGTTGTTCTCTTTACCTTAATAAGTAACACAGTTCATTCTGAAATAGATTTTTTATATAGATAATTAGAATAGTATATCAAATAAGAACTTTATATTAGGAAAATAATTTCAAAGTAGATTAAAATTGTTGGGGTATCAAAATAGTGAATTTTGAAAGCTAACTTAAAATTAATTTTCTACGTTAATTTTTTAGCAAAATTATTTTTGTTAGTTAATGAACAATAATTTTTTTAATATATTTAAGCGGTAAAACGTAATGTACTAAAGGATGATCCCAAAATAACATGTGTAGAGAAACTTGTTGCAAGAATTGCAACTGCATTAAATATTGAACACAACATTTGGTAGTCCAACATTTCAAACCATGAAGAAGGTAGTGTGATAATTTGATTGAAATTGCAAGAAGTTTTATAAAATTATGCAAATTTAAAACAAAATTCGTAATTGTTTAAAAATATTAGTTTTAATGCAAAACAAATGAGGTGAAAGCTATGTTGCTTCGTACTGCAAGAGAAATGATACTCCTAATAGTTTTCCATGTCACTCTCCAACTATAAAATAAATAAAGTAATATATAAATTAAAAACTTTCATTTGTAGCACTATTTATCAAAATTTGTTAATACTAGTTTTTAACTTTAATTTCTTATTTTTAATTGAAATATCTGTACAATGCTTTTTTTTAATAAATTAATTTTACATTTATTCTAACTTTTCACTTTTAAAATAATTATATTTATATACATTTATGTAATGTAAAAAAAGATTAAAGTTTAAATTTCAAATTTAGAAGAAATATTTTTTAATTATAAATCTTAATTCCAATGACACTTATTCCATAATACTTATCATTCAGTTTAAAGAAGAAATATAACACAGTTTTATTAAGTACATGAATAACTGCAAATTAATTATCATGAGTATAATAATTCAATGTTTATTGATGTTAGCTCTGTCTATATTTTTTTTAACCAGTTTTGATTTATAAATATATAGTATTCCTATATTTATTTATTAAATTCTTTTTCATGAAATAAGAAATTCTGCATTATGAGTGACTTGATACAGAAAGAATGTTTTCGTTTCAACAAAACAAAATGGAAGTCATCCACACGATTAAATTACACAATTCTTATTTAAAAACAATTAAAAATACAAATACTTTTTGGTGTTTTAAACTTACCGAAAAATTATCTTTACAGCAATGCAAGCAAGAAGTAGAAGACAGCTTTTTGTTTTTCTTTTCGCCTCTTTTCATAAGGCTGCACCATCTTCTACGAACTTGTTCATATTTTGGTACAACAAAAAATACTTTTTTGGTGTTTCAATCGTTGAATTATGACACAAACAGAACAATACAATATTTGTAAATATTCTTTTTAACTATTTTCGAATCTTCCATTGCTGTGTGTGTGAATTAATCAAAAATCTGTAAAAATATATATAAGACTACTAAAAAGATACCCATAGAGACAATACAATTCAAAAGACGCTCGATGGGAAAATCGCATACGATGACGTCACAGGCAAGAATCGTCATCGACTGCAGTTTTTCGTTAAAAGTGACGTCAGAGCAATTTAAAATGCGTTTTAAATATAATTAATGTCGTCAGATTGCTGTTTAAGTGCCATATTTCTACGTAGTTTTTCGTGCTCTTTAATTTTAAAATGAATTTGAAAATCATGCATATTGTCCATTACAGTAAACTCCCAATAACTCGAAACTTGTGAACACAAATTTCTGCTTAAGTCGAAGTTTCTTCAAAGTTCCAACACTTCCTTTCCTGTGATATAAAATTAATATAAGCTTTTTGTCTCTTGATGATTTGAGCTTCGATTAATTCGAACATATTACACGGTACCCCATGGGCGCACGGAGGAGGGAGGCGGTCAACCCTCTGGTTTATGGATTTCCTATATATATGCATGTATGTGCATGTGTACATGTTTTTTTTTGCACCCCTGGATAGTGTATGTAGTAAGTACATGTTTCACCTCTCCATGGAAAAAATTCTACGTGCCCCCTTGGTATGCCCTCTGTTTTGTTTTTTACGACTACAGCACTGTGTGACGATCTTCTCGACGACTGGTCTGTCGAGGGCGTCCTGACCCTGGCCGCCGTGTAAATGACGTCTCTTCTATCCACTGGTCCCAACACCTCCTCACAGTAAAATGAGAACGACCTACTCGCCGAGCTGACCACCTAGCTTCCATCATCCCGATGATTCTTCCCCTCTCGAACTCTGACAGCTGCTCATATTGTCTTCGATAGCGGCGTAACGGCATGTCTACCTGAGCGTTTCCTTTGCAAAAGATTAAGTACACTCAAACAAGCTCTGCTTACCTGTTTTATACTCCAAGGAGAACGTTCAACGCCCTTTAGTGGCATTACGCAATGCGCTATTGCGCTGCATTTCTAATCATTTGCATACCTAGCCGACATGCACCTTCATGCCAAGTTTCGTTACGATCCCTCAATTATTCCTTGGTGCGCAAATTTTTATGGCAATGAGTGTAAGTTTATAGGGAATTATAATTTTTTAATTGCAGTGTTTTTCTATTACGGCTACTATTAATAAGCAATTATTCTCAAATATATGTATAAAACTAGCCACAGCACGGCGTTGCACGTGACCACCAAAGTCACCAACCAACACCAAAGTCAACGCCGACATGGCCTCGTCATTCGAATTGAGAAGAGATCCAATCGGCGTAACGGCACAATCTCTCGCGAAAATATAAATATTCAATTAAAAAATAATTTATTAAAAGAAAATTAAATGTATAAGGTATCGATCTAATGAAAAATGTTCCTTGCCGGTGACAGTTCTTTTCGTAGGGTCAGGTTTGACAACTGCTCGCTGACGCTCGCCAACCCAGGTGTGATTGCTACGCATTTCCATTAAATTGCGAAAATTCAATAGGCGTGACGTCACAATCTCTTGCGAAAATATAAAATATATTCAATTTAAAAGTTTTTTTAAAGAACATCAAATGTATAAGGTATCTTTCTAATGTAAAATTTTCCGCGGATTTCAAATCTGTTGAAATTTTTATTCTATCTTTTACTATCGCTGAGATAAATAAGAAAAAACAATAACGCTCGCCAACCACGGTGATTGCTACGTAATTCCAAAAACGATCGCAATAGCTAATTGTGTTGGTCCGGTGCAACGTTAATTACATACCTACCAAAAACAATCGAGGAGACGATTTTAAAGGACGTAAAATTCGTGACCTCATTGTCTAATGCGCCCATATTAGTATTGCAATAATAAAATTAAAAATTATTTATTTAAAGAAAATCAAATGTAAGGTATTGTATCTATCTGGTGTAAAATTTTCCGCAGATTTCAAATTCGTTGAAATTTTTGCTCTATCTTTAACGATCTAGGAAATGGAAAAAAGAACAACATAACTCCAGTTAAAACTATTTTTTTTTGTTCGTTCGCTGAAATCGTTGTTCGAAAAATGAAAGGAAAAAATAAATTTAGTATGTGTGATCTATTTATACTGTTGTCATTCTAAGAAAAACAATAATAATTAAATGCCAATAAATTAATTAGAATGTTCCAAATTAAATTTAAAAATTCGAGCGTGATAGGAAAATTGCAAAACTTTCGGACTACCTGTGTGCCAAATTTCATTATTGTAAGTCCAATAGATTCGTTAGAACAACGCATGCAGGGCACAGACAGAAGGACAGACACTTCCTTTAATAAAAGTAGAGATGTTAATTTTTGCACAAATTAAAATTTCTAATTAATAATTTAAAATCAATAAGTATTCAGTCCTCAAAATTCACAAATATAAAGTGAGTCACAATAGTATGCAATAAAAAAAAATCATTGATATCGGTATTTTTAATTAACGTCACGCTGGAGTGACACAGCCAGCCACTAAAAAAAAAATCATTGCATTTTATTAGTTAATGTAATCATTTTATTTTTCTTAGGATTGACATGACCCAGAACTCTCAGTTCAGCGTCCAAATTCTTTTATTCTATTAACTTGTTTTGGAAAATAAAACTTCATTTTTGAAAGTAAAAAATTGAGGTCCTTTTCTTGTGACGTGAGTCATGGTCCGAAATGTTGCCATTGGCGAAGCTTAATCCAACCTAAAGTTCTAAATTATGAGATGTTTTAAGCAGTGGCGAACCTAGGATTAGGTTCGGAGGGGATGGTTGACTTATCGTGACAATCATCACATTTTGGAAAGGTTGAAATGTATGTATTGTATTTATTTATATTTTAAAAATAATAAGAAAGGAAAAGGTGAAAATGCAAAGCCAACAAACTCAATCAGTAAGCGCCTGGTGCCCTTGTAATTTTTACTCTTTTTTAATATTCCTATCCTCTTCGCTACCGAGGTCCTCCACATACGTGAATATCGACTCTTTCGCTTTAAAATAATTTTTTTGATAAAATTTGATAGTTAAGAACTCGTGTTTATTATTCAAAAGCGATTCGGTAGAAATTACTTCTCAACGTACTCGTAAATGTGAGTAAATTTCATTTGTTTTTAATGATTTTTAAATCCTTTAGATGTGTTTTTGTTGATAATTTCTTAAAATATCTGATGAAATAGTTTTCTGATTTAAATCTGTATTTTGTGCATTTGAGAGCGATACTTATATTTGTAGGGTATGTGGACGTGAGAACTTCGCGGTTAAAATTGGTGTGGTTATCTTGTACGTTTTGTCCTTACACAAATTTAACAAACAGTCTGTTTGGAACCGTTTATGGTATTTCAAGAGATTTTTATAATTTCTAAATTAAAAGTATATATTTATTTTAGTAACATTGATTCGATTTTTAGGTAAAAGTATCTGAAAATTCATGTTAATATGTCTTAGCAATACTTAGAGTGTAGTTTTTCAATAGGAATTTTGTCTGAAGAAGAAATTCAAGCTCTCTTGTAAGAAAGTGATTTGTCTGATGGACCAGATGAAAGTGATGATGGGTGGCCATAACTCTTGCTAGATTCTGGTTCTGATTATGAAAGTGACTGAAAAAGAATCTGCAGTTAGTCCTTGTTTGGGGCCGATCTAGTGGTGTCTCATTTCTCTCTCTCTTCCAAGCAAGGCACTTTTGACAGAACCTTCTCGTTCGAAAATTTTATTGCTACTAACGATACACACTAATATTACACAACAGAGCGGCGTTTATAGGCAACGCCATCTACATTTATAACTTGAAGCAACATACTGGGGCCCGATTATCTTTAAGGACATCAAAGAAGCAATTATTATTACCATCAATTATACACAAAATACTTATTATCTATAATATGTCTTAAACAGTCACGAAATTTAGTTTCGGTATTAATACTTACTTTTTAACAATCTCAATATTTCCTAGATTAAATAAGAATGTACAATTATTGTACAGCAAAAAAGAAATAACAGCATAGAATAATTATAGATAAAATTGTAAATCAATTCAAAAGTCAAAGAATGTTCAATTTTCAATTGGAGTAGAACTATCTTATGAATTGGCCGTTTTGAGTTCTCCACAAGCAAATTTTAGCATATTCCTGGCACCTATAAAGTTTGTACCACAGTCACTATATACACAGTCCAGTCACATTAATGTGACCACCTTTGGCAGAGCGGACCGCTGCGAGACGTGCAGGAAGAGAGTCAATTAGGTTTCTGAAGGTGTTCACTGGGATGTTGAGCCATGCCGACTCCAGTGCCTTGGCCAGCTGCGCTAGATTACGCGGTTGAGAATCCGTGGCGCGAACAACCCGATCGAGGTGGTCACACAGATTCTTGATTGGGTTTAAATCCGGTGAATTTGCTGGCCAGGGGAGTACGGTAAACTCATCCTGGTGGCTGAGAAAAATCCACTTTTCGCAAGGTTCTGATGTACCCGAGCAAACATTTCATGATTTGGTTGGCACCTCGTTGGATATCTTTCCCGATACAACCGAACAACAGCGCGTCCATTTCCGTCGGGTAGGCCGTAGATGAAGTGGATGTCCGTCAACTCGGCGTTTGTGAAACGATTCATGTTGATCGCACGCAGTCGGCGTCTACAATGAGGAAGCCACACGTGCTGACCTTGAGAGCTAGGGTACAGCGCAATCTATCCATTTCCGCCCCTGCTTTTCCTATGTAATTATGGTTCCTAACGATGTTCTCAGCCTCCCCTTCAAGTTTGTTCACGAAGTTCCGGACACCCTGTATTATGGAGGGCAGCACACAACTTTAAAACCCAAACTTTTCAATCAAATAGATTGATATTAACTGTGGTTCAAAGAAATACGGGATCACCATATTCAAGGAAAGCTAAAGGACAAAATCCAGGTCCTCAAGTAAAATATGTGGTGACACCATTGAAGGAAACACATTGAAAAAATAGCGCTAAATATCGTCGCATACGTATCACTATAAAAAAGGCTCGCTTACAGAAAAAAATAGCTATAGAAAATAAGGTGTTGCATATAGTGGTGGTTTATTTTAAAATAGTACCGATTCAATAAAAATTTATATTTCAGCTTATTAAACACCAAATGTATAATTTTCCAATGAATTATCACAAATCACTTAGTCATCATTGACAAAACTAGCTTAAAAGAAATATATACGAGTTTACTGTAAAAACTCGTTTTGATAAGTCTTTATATAATAGAAATTACTCAAAAAAATGTATTTGCAAAAGGTAAGTTGTTTTCATTAATCTCTTGTATTTTGTACTTAAAATGCAAGTTTCTCAAAATTAGTTGGTTTTTTTTTTTTTTTTTGCAATTTTGCCTAAGTTCTAAGTACTAAGGCTTTTTCATGTATGAACTTAAGAGTTAAACTGTTTATATTTTTAGATCAGAATAACTGTTTAACAGACACAGGAATAGCTTTTTTGCATGCTTTTATGTTCAGAAAAATCTATAAAAATTAATAAACAAAACCACACATGTTCTATAGAAATCATATCAGTGGACTAAGCAGGCCAATCTGAAACGAATGCTCGAACCATCACTCGTTAGACTAAAGCAACTCTCACAATTCCATACCCCATTGTTAAATAGCCCTTACACCACTATAAAATATGTCTTCGCTGTAGGCATAAATGGGATGGAACATTCTAGTCATCAGGGAAAGTCCACTTTTATATAAATGTCTGGCAGAACTGTGCATCATGGTGACTGTGAGAACTGTGTAAATGTCTGGCAGAACTGTGCGTATTGATGTAATCTGCAGTTGCTTTGCAACATTGCATGTAATCTTGGATGAATCTTTTTTGGCCTGTAAGACTATATATTGGTCATTCCTTGGCATTGTTTTTCTCGAGCGACCACCACCTACCTTTCTAACAGGTGTTTCTGTTGTTTCAAAGGTCTTCAATGCCCACGAAAAATTACTTGGGTCGATACCTAAACTTCCTGGCTACACTATGCCCTTCCTCCAGCTTATCAATTATTTGACCATGTGCAGTCATCTAAATGTGTCCTACTAGATATTGTAGCGTCTAACACAATAATTTACATGAACCTCTTACGATGTGCACACTTGCTTTCCATTTCCTGACCTTGCTTAAAAAAACTTCTCAGTTCAGCAGTTACATGACATGCGACATCATTTTTCGTACATAGTCTTTCTACAAATCAGCTTTCATTATGCAAATTGTTGCAAGGTTTGTTTCATTCTTCAGGTTTAATCTCATAGAATATTGTTGGTCTTTAAGTTTTGCAGGCCATTTTATATATTGGTTGCATGATGATTTAATCAAGGCTCATCATCTAACTTTGTGCAATGGCTCACCGTTGGAGTTCATTGCCTTTTCGGTTGGTTGAGTTCTATGGTACAAAGATCATATTTTACCAAGTACTAAGACAGATAATATCAAGTAATGGACATACACACAGAAGGAAAGATTTAATGATTTTGAAGAGAAATACAGAGGGAGGAATTGTACCTTCACCACCTACAATTCATAGTGGGTAAACCCAGATCTTTGTCCCTGGCTTTTTGGAGAATTGCTTCCCGTAAAACAAGTTTTAACTTATGTGAATTCAACTTCGCCTAAGCCGGTCCCAAGCCCGGTTGAAAAAGAAGGAGGGTGCCTAAATTGTCCTTGGCATAATCTGCCGAGATCCAGATAATCTGTGTGCAGTCTTGTCTTTTCAAGACCCCACGGATATGATGGAGAAGGCAGATAAAGGCAACCTAAGTCCAAGGTGTGGATACCGTGCCGATGAGAATGTGAAAGTCACATGGCAACCAGGGTTAAAGGTTGTCGCAAACGGTTCACCTCGTGAAGTGGCGACCCACGTTGTAATAAGCCTTACGCCTGCATAGAGGGTCCATACAGGCGGTGACCTTTACTTACCCTCAGTAATTACATGCTTTATGGATAATAAAGAAAAAAAACATGGCGGGTCAAACCGCCCCCAAAACCGTCATAAACAGTCAAAACTTGACCAAAGTGACTACATCCCTCTGGGATCTACCACTAAGGTGCGTAGCAAGACTGTGACTGGCACTCAACCACTGGTCGATTGTGGCCCTTCAGGGCCTGCGACCAGTAGAAAACTATCTGACGTATGTGGTACCTCAAGACCCGCGTCGACCAATCCCCCATCCGGAAGACAAGAAGTGGTCGAGTCCTCTATGCTTGACCTCGTGCCTGGATGGGAAACAATGTCTCGTGCACAAAAATACAAGCACAGGAGACGACTTAATAAGATTCGTCGTACTGAATCTGGAAAGCCCCAACAGCAGCAGAAGGAGACCCCAGCCGGTAAAAGAGGTAGGCCGGATGATGTTAGTACCCCTAGTACCTCGGTACAGACGAAGCGACCAAGGACATCTGCTCCATGGTCGTACTGTCAAGTAGCCGCAGGTATGAGAATGGCCATCGTTCAGGAGGCCTTCCCAGAAGCAAGGTTGTCTCCTGCAGATGGAATGGATATTCAGAGAGACATTGATAGAACCATCGACTCAATGGATCTCGATCTAATGGCCCCTCAGTTTGTAACTGCTGGTGTACTGAACGGTGCCCTCATGCTTCACTGTACCAATGAGTATTCAGTGAAATGGCTACAGGATAACTATGATGGAGGGAGGGTCGGTGGCTTTAAAATCAGGGTGCTGAAAGCGGCTGACCTTCCCAAACCAGTGAAAATGGCCCTCAAAACTCGTGATGTCTTCACCACAGAGGGTGAGGTTCTGCTTCGACGGCTTGCCCGATCGAACCCAGGCCTCAACACTGATGAGTGGAAAATCCGTGAGAGGGTCATTGTAGGGGATCGTGCCTACACTAGGTGGATAATCGAAATGGACGAAAGATCAGCCCAGCTCTTACGAGAGTGGAATTTCGAGATATTCACAGGAGCGTTCGGAAAAGGACTCTGCAAGATCTTGTCCGATCCAAATGCTACTCGTAAACTCCCCCCTCCTGTCGCCGTGGATAAACCACTTGCAGACTCTAGTGATGTGGCTCAGCCTGCACTGGATGAAGCTGTAGCGGGACTATCTGCAGAATCTGATGAGGTGGCTTCAAAGCCTGCATCGGACAAAGCTGTGATGGAACCGCTGGCGCAGAAGGTGGGTGGTGAACCTGAGGCATTTTTTGTGAGCTCAGTAGCCATGGAGGTCATGGAACCAGTTTCTGGGGAAATGACTCCAACAATAGGTATAGGAACAGGGCCTCAAAAGCCAGTCTCCTTCCAGTTCAGTTAGTGACTCCACTGGGTCACTATTCAAACAAATTGATGATCTTGTGCTATCTGACACAGGATCAGACAAAACAGCTGTGTCTTTCTCTCCAACAAGAGATGACTCGGCCTTAATCGATTAATAAACTCCTCTCTAAGGGTTAGCCTTGTTGCTATTCATAACCAAACAACATGGTTATGTCTGAACCCCTTAAGAAAATAGGCAATCCCATAAGGATTGCACAAATTAATCTACACCATAGCCAGTCTCCTTCAGCTTTACTTAGCAAGAGACTGGTAGAAGGAAGGATAGATATTGCCCTAATACAGGAACCCTGGGTCAATCATGGAAGGATCCTAGGCCTGGGCAACTGTGGGAATCTATTCTTTGATCGCTCATGCAGCAAACCGAGAGCATGTATCATTGTAAATAAAAATCTTAATGCCCTCCTTTTGGCTGATTTCCTTGATGGGGACAATGTTGCTATCAAGGTGATTAGTGAAAACGGAGATACCACATGTATCATGTCAGCGTACCTTCCATATGAAGAAGAAATTCCTCTAGCGACTTCAGCCAGAAGATTTGTCAAGCACTGCTTACGCTCTAGGATGAAGTTTAACGTGGGATGTGACGCAAATGCACACCACACCATTTGGGGCAGTTCCAACTGCAACAAAAGAGGTGAGGAACTAATAGAATTTTTCTTATCTAATGACCTTTTTATTCTCAATACAGGTAACAAACCGACATTTGTCAACAGCAACAGAAGTGAAGTCATTGACATCACTTTCTGTAATGCTAAAGCAGTTAACTGTATAAAGGACTGGCATGTGTCTGACTGTACCACACTGTCAGACCATAGACAGATCCAAATGTCTTTAACAGGTCCTGCTATGAATATTCAGCAGGATCAAAGAAATCCCAGGCATACAAAATGGGATTCCTATAGGGAGGACCTTCGCCTCCTCTTAGAGGGTAGGAGTCACAACTTTCCCTCACTGGTAGACTTGGAATTGGCTGTTGACTCTGTGCAGCAGTCCATCCTCCAGTCCTACCAGTTAAATTGTAAGGCAGTCACCACAAGCTTACCAAGGCGAGTTCCTTGGTGGAATAAGTCTCTGTGGTCTTAAAAAGAACTGCAGAAGGCTCTTTAACAGAGCTAAAAAAACAGGTGAGTGGTCAAGATACAAAGAAGCATTCACCAACTATAACAAGGCCATAAGGAAATCTAAACAGGAGTCATGGAAAAACTTCTGTGGCCAAGTGGACAGTATGTCTAGTGCGGCTAAGCTGACTAAAGTACTGACCAAAAACAACCAGTGCCAATTAGGCTCCATTAAAAAGGACGATGGCACATTCACGGAAAACGGTAGGAGCACCCTGGTAGAAATGCTTAGAGTGCACTTCCCTGATTCCAGAATTACAAATATTAATGATGAACTGACAGTTCCACTTATTCCCCTGCTACGTAGTGGGAAGGAGGACTGGGAACTGGCTAGAAGTATAATTACTCCAAAAAGAATAGCATGGGCGATTAACTCATTCATGCCCTTCAAAACACCTGGTGTAGATGGCATTATACCTGCTCTACTCCAACATGGCAAAGACATCATTATACCACACCTATGTAGGATTTATAGATCTTGCGTGGTATATGGTTATATGCCGCATGCATGGAGAACCTGCAAGGTAATTTTTATACCTAAACCAGGTAAAACATGCTACAGTGAAGCAAAAGCCTTCAGACCTATTAGTCTGACATCATTTCTTCTTAAGACATTAGAGAAATTGATCGATAGATACATTAGGGACGAGGTTCTAAAAGCCGAACCCCTATCGAGATTTCAACACGCCTACCAGCCTGGGAAATCTACAGAGACTGCTCTATATGATCTTGTTACGGTCCTTGATAGAGCAGTCAATAGAAAGGAAATTGCCTTGGCAGCCTTTTTAGATATTGAGGGAGCCTTTGATAAGGTTCCAGTAAACGTAATTATTGATGCCCTCATCAGTCGAAATGTTAATCCATTGGTTTGCGCCTGGATTAAAAACATGCTCGAGACAAGGATGGCTCAGGCCTCCTTACTGGGAGACACACTAACTGTGGGAAACTGTAAAGGCTGCCCCCAGGGTGGTGTGTTATCCCCCTTACTATGGAGCCTTGTTGTTGACGAGCTCCTTAACAGGACTCACTTCTTGGGCCTGTATTGTCTGGGTTATGCTGATGACATAACGCTGGTCATAAGAGGGAAGTTCCAAAACACGGTAACAGACCTCATGAACACTGCCCTAAAAAAGATTGAACTTTGGTGCAAAAAGGTGAACTTGTCGGTTAACCCCAACAAAACTAGTCTAGTCCTCTTCACCCGGAAAAGGTTACGAGATATGCACTTGATAAAATTCTTTGGAACACCACTTGCATACTCGGATGAGGTTAAATATCTAGGAGTAATCTTTGATAAGACCTTGACATGGAGCTCACATCTCCAGTACTGCACGAGCAAGGCCAAGAGAGTGTTTTGGGCTTGTAGACGTGCCATTGGTAATAATTGGGGTCTAACACCGAAAATGGTGCATTGGATATATACCGGGATTATTGTTCCGATCATATCCTATGGCGCCATCGCTTGGTGGAATAGAACCCGTAATGAGACAGTGAAAAAAGAACTCACTAGTCTACAAAGAATGGCTACCATTGCAATTACTAGAGCAATGCGAACCACTCCCTCACAGAGTCTTGAACTGCTTCTGGGGCTTCTACCACTGCATAAACAAGTGGAACTAGAGGCAATTTCATGCTCACAACGCCTCAAACTCATGGGACTATGGAAGTCATCTTATGAAATGCCTGCCTTCAAAAATGTCGATCCGCAGGTGAAGGAACATCCCTATCTATTAATGAGATCTGACTGGATGTTAAAGCAATTTTGCTTTAAAGCCAAATATAATATCATCTTTCCCACCAGAGCAGAATGGAGATTCGTCTCCAGGCTGATAGGTAGGGGGGGATGAAATTTGGTACACAGATGGTTCAAAAACATCTCATGGCAATGGGTCAGGTGCCTTCTGTCCTAATCGAAAAATAAGGCTATCTTTTTCTTTGGGTAAGCTGGCCACTGTATATCAGGCTGAGGTTCTGGCAATCTCTGCTTGTACTTACAACTGCCTCAATAGAGGTGTAGTTAAAAGGGTTATTAAAATCTTCTCTGACAGCCAGGCAGCCCTAAAGGCTTTGCAAAGTCACTGCTTTTCCTCAAAAGCAGTGTGGGAATGTCACAATGTGCTTGAGGACCTGGCTGAGAGAAACAAGGTCTCTCTGGTTTGGGTCCCTGGTCACTGTGGCATTGAAGGTAATGAAACGGCAGACCTATTAGCAAAACATGGGTCTGAAACACCATTTATTGGACCAGAGCCTGTTTTGGGTCTGCCTCACAATGTGGTTAGAGGGACTATAAGGGATTTGCTCCTTGCCGAGTCCTACCAAACATGGCTTCAGTCTAATAATCAAAGACAAGCCAAAGAGCTAAATCAGCAGTCTCCATGGGATAGGTCAAGAGAGCTGCTGAATTTCAGTAGGAAAGAAATCAGGATAGCTATTGGCCTCCTAACTGGCCACTGTACCCTGAATAGACACCTCAACATTATGGGTGTTTTAGATGACCCACTATGTAGAGGTTGTCGGATGGTAGAGGAGAGTTCTGTACACGTTCTATGTAAATGTGACCATTACTCTGCACAACGATTTGAATATCTGGGATACCATTGTATCGAACCCTGGGAACTGTCAAACATTCCAATCAGGTACATGCTGAAATTTATTTCGGCCATCGGTCTTTAGTGGATCAGTAGGGGTCTCAGTACAATAGACTATTAGTCGCAGTGCTGGCACTCTTCGGAGTCACCCCTTTACAAGTCATATGTGAATTCAACTTCATAAATAATTACTGCTTTTTAAAGAACTTTTATAAGAACACCAGGCTCTTTGGTTAATTTCACAAGCGCATATCCCTACTGTTCCATTTACACGTTTATTCTGAAAGATATGAATTACTTCTCCATGCTGCTCAATGTCAGGTTCAATTATTCCCTGGGTGTATTTCTGTGAGCAAGGCTTTCATTGTGTGCTTATCCATTTGCTTGACAATGTTTACAGCAGCTTGGCCTAGTTTAGTTTATGTGGCCCTTGCACCATAAACTCTAACCAACCATGCTGCCTAATGAGCAACAGAACAAAGAATGTTTTGATTTCAATTGACCTGGACATTTTTAGTGTGAAGATAATCTTATCTAACACACTATTGGGTGATACTAGTAATTTTTTTGTCAGGATAGGATTAGGGAAGAGTTGTAGTGACTAACATAGTTCTAAGATAACATTTAAACTTAAGTTTTCCCTGGCTTAAACTTAAGTTTTACCTTTGGGAATTGCTGTGCTGCAATGCGTCAAAGATGAAGGCGACTGTTGCTACAGCCCAGGTTGCCGGATAACAGATGGCGGGACAGGCTGTTCTGTTGCCGAGCTATTGAGGAGGGGGTGCCTTCCTAGTAGATGCCTACTGCCGGTTCTAATAGAGCTTCCACTGGAGTCACGTCCCCACTCAGTGATGATTACAACCCATCTCGCTCACGATCCAGGTGGGCTCGCATCTGGGATTGAATGATTTTTACGAGCCGGCACAGTACACACTTAATTCTTTCTTTTCCCTTCGAGGATTTCCTCAGTTGCTCAATTGAGAGGCAAGCTGATATGCCCAAGAAAGGGTGAAACAGTGAGGTTCTCTTCGACAAAAGAAAAAGATAAGTTTTCCCTACCAAAATAACTATACACAATTTTATTAATTTTTACCTAGTTATTCAACTTACAGCCTTCCTAATAAGGGAGATTGGGTTTCAAAAAATATGTAATATGTATGTTTTCCAGATAACTAAGTAATATTCAGCATGAAATTCTGCATCTTAAGTTTAGTCATGAATTTACAACTATAAAATTTAAAATGACATTTGTTTGAAAACATGGTAAGTCTCAAGAGTCCACTACTCTGTACTTTCTATGGTATTTTTCTGTCAAGCAGATTAACACATTAAGTATTTGTAAATGACTACTCTTTGAACAAAATATCTACTTTTTTGGTAAAATTAGCAGCATGCTAACCAATATGTAATATAAATACTAAGACGCATATTTATCCACATGATTTCAATAAACCATAAAAGGAATTTATTAACATAAACTTCAGCGTCTTCTGCATCCAAAATGGATATGTGTTAAATTGGCCTATTTTACAACTTCTCATCGTGAATTACTTTAGATTACTCAACATTATAAGATTCTTGCAGTATAGGTTATGTTTGTGCATCCATTGAACATTTCAAATCTATCATCAAGAATGCTACGACAGTTCCAGTTATGAATCCTATATATCACTTTTGTCATGGATTCACATTAACAACCTGTAGAATTCTCAAGTGTGTGTAAGCAATTAGCAACCATCTAGACACCTTTGGGAATTATCTTTATTTCAGATCACCCACATATAAAAGTTGGGTCATTTGGCCTGATTATTTTTTTTGAGCTGTGCACAGTAACTTTAATTTCCCGGGGCATGAGCTCTGCTACCGGGCGCGTCGGCAGGTGGCGGATAGCCGAAAGTCCTGAGCCGAAACATACTCAGGATATCCCCGAATATTGAATAAGGGGGCGCGGACCAGCTTCCGTTAACCCAAAGTGTTATGCGACCCGTGCTGATGGGTGTATGGTACCGACGGTTAATTGGTGCCTTTTACGGAGCCTCCTAGAGTGCTTGGCGACCTCTAGGAGTAATTTGCCTTACCCTGGTATGCAGGCTCTGGCGGGGTGGACTGCATAATTCCTGCGGAATATACACCAATCTATGGAAAAAAATAATGAAAACAAAAATCAAACCACCGACTCCAAAGAGGAAGATAATCAGACCTTGATGGAGACCCAATCCTCAGGATCAGGCCCTGCAACCCCACAGACAGACCTTGAAGGAGATCGAGATCTCCAAAAGATAGTCTTGGGGCTTGACAGGATTGATATACAGAGGAAAAAAATCTCTGGGGCTGCCAAAAAAAGGCTGACCAAAGAAAGGAAGTTAGCTGAGGGTACATGGGTAGAGAACAGACCCAAACCAAAAGCCAAAACCACTCCAAAGGGAAAGGAGTTACAGACCCCGATCAGGCCCTCTACCAAGAGGCCAAGGTCGGATGGTAGTACTCCCCACTCTCAGGAGAAAATGTCAACAAAGAGGGCTAAACCCGGAAACGGGGCAGACCCTAGTTATAGTGACACCTTATCGGCTGTGAAGATGGCAGTTGTCGTGGAAGGATATCCAGACCAGAAACTGTCAGAAGAACAGCTGATGACCTTCCAACTAGACGCAATGTCTAAGATTGAGGGCGTTCCTCCGGGAACAGGACCTCAATTCAAATATTGTCGCCTGGAAGGAGGAGCTATAATTATCCTCTGTGCCGACTCTAACAGCAGCCAATGGCTGACCAGAACTGTTAGAGAAATGTCACCATGGAACGGCTTGTCCCTCCTTGTTGACGAGGCACGCAAAATAGTTAAAACCAAAAAATTTATAGCCAAGATCCCAGCTATATACAACAAGTTCTCCGGTAAAGAGATTCTACAAAAAGTAGAAGCTCAGAACGGAGGACTAACTGCCACAGAATGGGGAATCCTCAACCAAAAATCTGGTAATGAGGGTAGAACCATTGTGGTAAGTATTCCAGAACAAGATGCCAAGACCTTGATGGGTAGAGAATGTAAATTCTACATAGGCTTTACCCAAGTGCAGGCTAGGGCTCTGGAAAAACCTGCTACAGCTTCCACTGACAATGTCAATGAAGCTCCTGCAGGCCAACCTGCAGCATAAACGACTTGCTGCAGCCAACCTCAGTGGGGTTTTCCGGACTGAGGGAATCCACATTGCCCTAATCCAAGAACCCTGGCTGTACAAAGAAGGCATCAGGGGATTAAAGGACAGTGGAGGTAAGTTAATTTATGATTTTGCAAGCTCCTCTCCAAGAGCTTGCTTACTTATTAACAACAACATCGATGCAATGCCGATCCATGAACTTTGTTCTAGGGATTTGGCAGTAGCAAAGATAACTCTTCATAATGGCGGGAGAACCAGAGAAATCTTGATAGGCTCTGGGTACCTGCCATATGAGGAAAAAGATCCTGTGAGTGCAGAGCTGAAGAGATTGTTGACAGCGTGTGCAGAACAGCAATCGGGATTGATTCTCGGTTGTGATGTGAATGCACACCACACAATCTGGGGCAGCTCCAATATCAATGACAGAGGTGAAGCTCTTTTAGACTTTGTACTTGAAAATAACCTAGATATCTTAAATGTAGGAAACAAACCGACCTTTATAACCAGTGTAAGAAAGGAAGTACTTGATATAACCTTAGCCAGCCCTGAACTAAGTAGTTATATTCACAATTGTCATGTTGATGAGAAGCCTTCAATGGCAGACCATCAATTTATCCACTTCTCACTGAAATCTGAATATCACTGGGAGAAGACGTTCAGAGATCCCAAAAGGACGAACTGGACCTTTTTTTACAATGAACTCCAGAATTACCTGGAGGACTTCTCTCGGAAAATCTATGATACTTACGATCTAGAACTGTTCGCAGACGGCCTGCAGCAGGCAATCTATATTTCATATACAAATAACTGTCCCCTGCTTCTAAGGAAAGGCAAACAACCTAACTCATGGTGGAACCAAGACCTTATGAGGCAGAGGAAGACAGTAAGAAAACTTTTCAGGAAAGCAAAGAAATCTGGCAAGTGGGAAGAATACAAGTGCCTACTTTCAGAATACAACAAAGCTGTTCGAATGGCCAAAAGGAATTCATGGAGGAAGTTCTGTGATTCGGTTGAAAGTACCGCTGAGGGCGCTAGACTCCACAAAATTCTTAAAAGAGATACACCAATATTGGTGGGGACCCTTAAGAATAATTCCGGTGGCTATACCAAAACTGGCAGAGAAGTTATAGACTCTGGTTGAGACACATTTTCCAAACTCCAACTTGGTACCTAATGAGTTAAACCCTTCTCCCCTGGGATATCCAATAAGGGTGAGAAGGGAAAACTGGATAGTTGCCAAGAAAATTTTTACTGTTAAACAAGTACTATGGGCTATCAACTCATTTGAACCATATAAAACTCCAGGACCAGATGGGATAATACCGATTGTGCTTCAGAAATCGGCCGATCTCATCTCACGGGTCTTGTGTAAAATGTTCAGAGCTAGTCTAGCTCTTGAATATATCCCCAGACCATGGAGAAAGGCAAGGGTAGTCTTTCTGCCCAAACCTGGAAAAAGCCAATATGACCAGGCTAAGAACTTTCGTCCTATCAGTCTATCATACTTAAGTGTATGGAAAAAATAATTGATAGACACATTAGGGATGTAATGAGGAGTACCAGACCTCTTCACAAAAACCAATTTGCCTATCAACCCGGTAAATCTACAGAGGTGGCTTTGCAACACCTGGTTGTAAAGATTGAGAAGACCCTGGAGTGCAAGGAAATGGCTTTGGCAGCTTTTCTTGATATTGAGGGTGCTTTCGATAATACCTCTTTTAACTCAATCGCTGCTGCTGCTGTCAGCAGAGCTATTGAACCACAGGTCTGCAAATGGATAAACTCCTTGTTAGCAGACAGAATTATTACAACAGAGTTGTTTGGGGCAACACTTCAGGCTAGACCCACTAGAGGCTGCCCTCAGGGAGGAGTTCTCTCCCCTCTGTTGTGGAATCTGGTGGTTGATGACCTAATTGCAGACCTCAATCAAAGCGGCATTTATGCCCAGGGATATGCAGATGACATTGTCGTCTACATATCGGGCATGGATGAGAAAACGGTGATAAATATCATGCAGGGGACCCTGAACAGAATCGCAAGATGGTGCTGTGAAAAGAATTTGAGAGTAAATCCTCAAAAGACTACTCTTGTCCCATTTACACGAAGAAGAACCTGCATTGACAAAAGTGATATACCTACCCTACTAGGGGAAAAAGTAAATATGCTGAGCGAGGTTAAATATCTGGGAGTTATACTGGACACTAAATTAACCTGGAATCAGCATCTGAAAAGTAAAATTAACCAAGCAAAAGTTGGACTTCTACGATGTAGAAGAGTTCTTGGTAAATCATGGGGTCTAAGGCCAAAGATGACCTATTGGCTATACACTATGGCTATTAGACCCATTGTGACCTATGCGGCTGTGGTCTGGTGGAAAAAGACGGAACAATTGACTGTTAAGACCAAGCTAGACAGTCTTCAAAGAGCTGCCTGCCTGAGTATAACAGGTGCTATGTCCTCCACTCCCACCAGAGCCATGGAAATTATTCTATCTGTCGTCCCACTTGATATCTTTATCAGCGGTGCTGCCAGAAGAAGTTCCTACAGACTGGAAAACGCTGGACTGTGGATGGATTTTGCCAGCCAAAAGTCCCACACCAGTATTAACCAAAAATTCTTTGACCCTATACTTTTGATGCCCTCCGACATCATGGAGACAAGATTCCTCTTTCAAAGACCCTTTGAGGTACTTATTGACCTAAGAGAGGAATGGAAAGAGGAAAACTACAAGCTCACAAATGGAGACATTGTGTGGTACACAGATGGCTCCAGACAAAACGAAAAGGCAGGTGCTGGAATATGTGGGATCAGACCTAAGGCAAGGATTTCCCGAAAATTAGGAAAACATGCCACAGTATTTCAAGCGGAACTGCTTGCTATCATCTACTGTCTACAAGAATGTTTTAGAAGATCCTACTCAAATAGGAAAATCTACATATTCAGTGACAGTCAAGCAGCCTTAAAGGCAATAAACTCATTCCAAATAAGCTCCAAACTTGTTTGGGAATGTAGGAACCTTCTACATGACTTGGGGACCCATAATAGGATCTTTCTTACTTGGGTACCAGGGCATACTGGTGTAGAAGGAAACGAAAATGCAGATAAGTTAGCCAAACTGGGGACTGCAGACCTACCTTTAAGCCCTGAGCCTTTTTGCGGGATCTCTAAGACTACCGCAAAAAGGGTGATAGGAGAAAGAATGCTTAAAGAAACTACAAAAAAGTGGAAGCAAACCACCGATCAAAAACATGCAAGGCTTATGATTCAAGAACCTTCTATGAAAACATCTTCTCAGATCCTTCGTCTTAGCAGGGGTAAGATGAGGGTGATAGTTGGATTTCTCACAGGCCACTATCACCTAAGAAAACACCTTCATAGGATGGGAATCTTTAAAGAAGAACCTCTATGCAGAAAATGCAATATGGTGGAGGAAACTGCCCACCACATACTTTTTGAATGCGAAGCTCTGCTTCACATAAGGCACTCAAGTCTAGGTCTTGGAACAGAACTTGATACAATTCACGAAGAACCTGTCAAAAGCCTTTTGGCCTTTCTCAAGGAATCTGGCTTTCTCTGACAGGAATATCGAAAAACAATGGGGTGTGGTGCAATATTCCCTAGTGGAATCAGCACCTAGGGCTTTCCTGACCTCCCCACTCTATATGACTATGACTATAACTTTAATTTGAAGCACTCTTTATTTTATATATCAGTGCAAGATATAGCAACTATTGTGTGTACATATTGTATCATTAGTTGTAGTTTCTCGAACATTTGTCACTAATAGTAAACAACTATCACTTCTCATAATTTTGCTAAACTTAGTATGTGTATATAGTATGTTTTATATGATGTATTTTAACATTGCTCGACATAAAATAATTTGTTTCTAGTCTTCAAGAACTGCAATTTATTACATTATGTAAAACAATATAAAAAATAGCACATAAAATAAAAATCTAAATCATTACAAGCTTTACATACCTGCCAACATTTAATATGCCCAAGTTTAATGCATCACCACAAAGTATTTTCTAGTACATAACTTCTCACACAAAGTAAAGTGAAAATTACTTTTTTAGAACTTTGTTTACGTTGATTAACAAATCGATTTCGGAAAACAAAATTTAAAAAAAAAAACACATTGCGACTGAATTCTGAAAATTCTTAGCATAATTTTTCTCAAATGTAATGTATCCACATAGTGAAATGAGTTGATAAAATCAATTCAAAAGCATCAATTTAGATGAACAATTTTCATTTTTGCCATATCAAAATATAAAATGTAATTTGTGACAGTTTACAAAATTTGAAATTATGAACATTCCATAGTAGTTATTTGACTGGTATAACCTATTATTGTACTGCAATACTTACCTATTCTTTCCAGCATAGAAATATGCTAATTAATATATATTAAGTCATAAATATTCATTAATACTTGAAAATATTTTAGATAAAATAAAACTTGCTTTAATAAGTAGAAAGAGAAATAATGATTTCAGTTTACAAATTGAAATTGCTGAATTAACTCTTTTTTTTAGCATTTTAGACATAATTAAGGGCAATGGTAGGTTTGAAATTGGTTCATCTACGAGAATAAAATTTTGTTTATGCATTTTTATGCTAGAAAATCATACAAAAATTCGAATACTTATGGAAGCTTCATTTTAAAACTTACTTTTAGTAAAAGTTAAAAGGCCACATTGTTTTATATGAAAATTCCTATAGTAGGAAATGAATATACACAATTAGAAGTTTTAAGAAATTATGTATATAAATCTATAGTGTATACATTATATAATATACATTTTTTTAAATATTTATATAGAATAATACCATTAAATTTATAATTATAATCACTACTATACAGTCACAGGAGATGATAAATGAGGAGGTGAAGCAAGATTGCGAGCATTTTTGGCTTCTAATTCTCGTTTCTGGTCTTCCTTTATACGAACAAGCTGAGCTCTCACAGCTAGCAATTCTCTGCTGCGAATATGAACGGGTTCCTATAAGACGATTAAATAACAGCAATTAGCATGAAGGTAAATCAAATTTAAAAATAAAATTTTATTCCTGATCCATGAGTTTTCCGAATGATTGCATTTATACAAACTAAACATCACACATTTAATGACTATATAACCATATCTATAGCTTGAGAAAACCAGGAAATGTTCTATGGGTCAAGAAGGTAAAAACAGGTTAGAAATTAAACAGGTTGCATTGACTAAGATATTAACTGAGAGTATTCTATGGTAACCCACGGCAACTTTTACTGCTCATGGTGAACAAATAAAAATAGCAAATTTTGTGCCAATTATTTTCAATTCACCCCAGTGTATCCCCTTAAAGGGTTAAAACAATGCACTTTTAACATCCCTCAGAACAGAAAAACAATATCAGTTAAAAGACATACCTGAGGTCGCATTCGAGGATTCCACCTGCAATAGTATCCCTTCCACAGTTCAATGCAACGCCTGCTAGGCACTGCAAAAAGGATATCCTGCTGTTGGTGAGTAGTGTACAATGGATTTATAAAGTCACTTATATTGCTATTTATGAATGACCACAATGACACTGTTTTATTTTTGACATCCTCTTTAACTCTCTGGAATTCAGAATTGAAAAGGAAGGTCCCAAATAAGCAGCTATACAAATGATCTAAAATAGTGATCAGGAAGTGTTCATTGAATTCAAAGGCATTGGGAAACTGAAAGAAAATAACATAAAAAACTATCATGAAATTAAAATATTTGTCATTAAATATAATTAGATTACAATTATGAATGAAAAATATCATTTGGTATTTGAATGCATGTTGTGACAAATTTTATAGTAGTTATAAACTCTAACTGCATAGTTGAAAAACCTAAATTATTAACCAAATACAGGGTGATTACAAATAAACATCCGAACTTTGAAAGGCTATATCTTCTAAACAATACAAGGTAGCATTCCATTCCACACATCGCATTGAGTGAGAAGTTTCATTAATTTCAAGTTTAATTTTATTGGCGAGAGATGGCGCAATGAACGGCTATTGGAAAGGGAACCTGCATAGTCCGATACGAGTTCATTCAGTCGGTTGCCGCTGTGATGATGACAGTACAACAAAAGGCGTTTTGTGTAATTGAATTTGCTAAAAGTGAATCAGTTACTATTTTTCAAAGATCATTTCGTCGTAAATATGGTATTTGCCTTCCCAATAGATGGAGTATCTTATGTTGGTTTTGTCAGTTCACTGAAAAACGGTGCATTTGCAACAGCAAAAGTTCTGGTCGTCCGAGTGTTTCTGAAGAGAATGTGCAAAGGATTCGGCAAAAGTTTGCCAACAGTTCGCAAAAAGCAACTTGACGAACCAGCCGAGAATGAACCTTCCTCAACCGACGGTATGGAAAGTGTTGAGAAAGCGATTACTTTACAAACCGTTCAAGTTACAGCTGTTACAAGCTCTTACCGAACATGATAAAGAACAGAGAATTAATTTTTGCGAGTTTGTTCTTAATGAGCTTGAGAAAGATGATTATTTCTTGTGTAAAGTGATTTTTAGTGATGAAGCGACGTTTCATACCAACGGTAAAGTGAACAGACACAATGTTCATGTTTGGGATTCACATAATCCTCACGCAATCATTGAAGTGGAACGCGCTTCACCGAAAGTTAATGTGTTTGGTGCCGTATCGAGAGACAAAATTTTCGGCCCATTCTTTTGTCAAGAGAACACTGTTAATGGCATTTCTTACCTGGATATGCTTCAGATTTGGTTATTTCCTCAGCTAGAAGAAGAAATGGGGACTTCATCTTCCAACAGGATGGTGCACCACCGCAGTGGCAACTTTCTGAACGCGAATTTTTGAGCGAGCAACTGCTGCAATGGTGGATAGGTCGCAGAACAGATTTCGACCATGCTCTTCATCAGTGGCCCACAAGAAGCCTGGACTTAACCCCTTGCGATAATTTTCTCTGGGCTACATATAAAAGATTAAATGTTTTTTCGTCCTCTACCAGCTGACATCGTTGAACTGAAAACGAGGATAACTGCAGCCATCGTAACTGTAACAACAGACATGCTGAAAAAAGTGTGGGATGAATTATGCTACAGAATGGATATCGTTAATGTTTCTGGTGGTGGTCACATTGAACATTTATAACTGTATGCTATTAGTATTTTTACAATGTTATTTTTTATTTATTTTTCCCAAAAAGCATGTATCTTCTGTAGTTTGCAAATATAACCCTTCAAAGTTGGCATATTTATTTGTAATCACCCTGTAGAATAAAACGTTCTGAACTCGGAAAAATTAAATTTAACTTTTTATGTTGCATTTCATTGTTTTTAATGCACTAGTAAAAAGTAAAAAAATATTTTTTCCTGCTCACCTCTACATTTTTTGGAAATAATAGTTTTGAAAAAAATGTAAGCTATAAAAGTACTTTAATTGTATTTTGTTGAAAAGATTTTATTAACACATTTTTACTTCCATAATTTTTAAAATAAATTTCAGGAAAAATTAAAAGGTAAAATATAAATAAATGGAATCAATGAAATTAAAACTCCATATCTAGGAACACAGATACAACTGTATTTATGGGTTAAAATTCCGTCACATCTTTAAAAACAATTCTTTAAAATATTTTAAAAGTCAGCTGCTATTGATTGAAAAATTAACCAATTAATTAATTCTAAATAAATTAATAACAAATATTTAAAAGAAATAGTCTGAATTCCTTCAATGCACAACTAACATACAATGAAATAAAAGAAATTGGACTCACTTTGCAAGTCATCTGCCATACACAATCTATAAATTGAAGAAACACAGGTGAACGATCAGCATCTGAGTGTTTATCATCACCATGGCCGATACGCTTTAAAATAAATAAATGCATCACAAAATCTCTTTAATGTCTATTAACATAAGCATAAATAACAAAATTTATGATAGCAAGAACATAGTAAATAAAAGCATACAAGAAGCATTTGGTTGAATTATCTGGTGGCTGGGTCCAAAATGAGGACAAGCTGCACCAAACACAAGACTAAATTTTAAAATAACAACTGAATAAGTATAAATAGGCTAAAACTGTGTATACAACTAATTCAGTGTCCTATTAAATTTATCAAACAAGTTGTTCAGATAATAATTAAAATTCAAATGCTTTAGTCAGTTGAAAAAAATCAGTAAATATTCAAGTCAAGCTGACGACACTTAAATTTAAAGGTCACGCAAACAATATTTTAAAACTGAATTTACAGTTCCAAGATTTGATTATATTGCCTTGTGAATGAACGGGAAACAGAAAATGAGGGCTGCTCTTTATTTGAAGTTTGTAGTGAAATGTTTAATAATTCAACAATAAAAAATCTAGCACCTCTTTTGAAAGATTGAATATTAGTTTCTCCCTACTAGAGGGAGCAGATGACCATATAATAATCGTTGGTAGTTTCAAAATAATCATTGCATATCTATGTAAAAAAGTATTATTTTTACCAGATTTTGCACTAGTTAACATTCTGTACACTCATATATGTGATATACAGGTGGCTTCTCTAAAAATATCTGAGCTACATTTTTTTTAAATCTTGCATGTTTTTTAACACGAGTTAAAACTAGATCTGTATACAAGATGTTTTTATGCTCAACCTTCAATATAACTTTCTTGAAAGTGCCTATGGGAAGGTTAAAAAATTCTATTAAAAAAACATTGTTCAAGAGGAGTCGGTACTGTTAATTTGACAATATTCTTGTACCTTTTTCTAAGAAAGTTAAAGATAGAGGTCTGAATTTTTTTTGAGATTTAACAGATATTTGTTACTTTACTGAAGTAAGCTTTTCATTTTAATTCGTTTACTTTATTATTATTTTTTTTAATATTACGTGAAAGTCACTTTAATATTTTCAATTTCTTCACTTTTTTGGAACGAAAAAGGCCCAATTTTCAATTTCAATTCCGCTGTAATAGAACTTGCATCGTACATACTCCTTGAACACTTGAGCAAGAATATTAATATCCATAATACAGTTAAGAAAACGTTCATTTCCACTATGTGCAAAAAAACTTGCATTCAGATCCAAAATTTTCTTTTCCCAAAATTTTCCTTAGGATAAAATGATCCTTTACGCTTCTTAAAAATCTTCGTAGATCTAGGCAAGGTTTTATTTGAAAAAAAAAACCTTCTTAAAATATCACTTTCAATAACAAAAACAAGAACTAAGTCAACAAAACCATCTAACGCAATTTGAATAAATTGACATTCACACGCGAGTTTTATTAGAAAACAAACTATTTAAGTATACAGTTACAGTGGATATGAAATTCTAGCAACAGTTGAAATTAAATAGGAACATAAATAAACTAATGCAAGGCCTGCTTGTAGCAACCAAGAAGTCAAAGTTTTGTTTTCGTCTGCTGCAAGTGGGCGTGGCGCAACAGCTGGGGCTGTGTTTACATTATTTAAATTAGATTTTGACTAACTTTTATTAGGCGGACAAGAAAAATAAAAACATTACTGGAAAGCTCTTGAATTGGAGTATAAAAAACACTCCAACATATAAAACGATATTTTAAAGGTTTCAGGGTACCAACTCCTTTTGAGTTTGTTAGTTGTATCTGGTGTTCGAAGAAGTCTCAGAAAAGTACTACATTTATCAATATATTGCCACTTACTTGAGAAAATTTATGGCCAAAACTTATCCATTCTTTTTCTATCAACACTTCAAAGCCTTTCATTGTCCTATAGTATGGATCCAATATCAGCATAGCCAGACTTGTCAGCTGTAAAATGTTTTTAATAAAAAAGTATTGTTAACTGCAGTTAAACATAAGAAGATAAATTTTATTACTCCATTTACAATCACCATTATAAATGTGCCTTTACAACACTATTTGGATGTGATCAGGCATGAAAATCTTCCGCGTTTCAGCAGATTTCCGCCTTTTGTGTTTTTTTTCATGTTTTTTCCGCTTTTCAGTAATTTTCCGCGTTTTTCTAACTTGATTATGGACGTTTTTAAGAATATGACGTCATCAGTGTTACTTGCCAGTGAAAGTATATTTCAAGCTTTGAAGAACCAGATGTCTTAGTGACGTTTTTATATTCTAGGGGGTAGGCCTGGGCGATGTATCAATACATCGTGAAAAAAAACCCGGAGTGAGGTCGACATAGTCACATCGGTTTTGCGATTGTCATGATGGCGATTTTTCCCAATCTCACACAGCCATCCTTCAAGCTATGGTTTCCTAAGAAAGCGGAGCTGTTATCTAGCAGCCATAATGTAGCTGTGAATGATGTCACTAAAACATTGTTTATACAAACAGATAACGTTGGTTTCCGAGAGAGCATACCTGCCGTGGAGGAAACTAGCCTGGACAGGTTCCAACACAAGACTATATTACACAATATGTACTAGGTTGAATTTCTTTAAATTGTGTACTAAAAATTGTTTTCTCCAAGTAGAATTTAAGAACTTAAACACCTGAAAAGGTGACAATAAGTGACATGTTATAAGCCCTGTTGCACCATCAGAAAGAGTATATTCTAAGGTTTCCTGCGATGTTTTCAAATTTAAAAACGAAAAAAAGCAATAAGATATAGATCTGACAGTTTAAAAAAAAAGTAACCAAAATGTCCTGAATTTTCCTAAATTAAAAAAATATATATTGTCAGGAACCACACAAATAGTAATTTTAAAAAATATCAGTACTGTACAAAAATTCATATCTATAAAATCACAGCTGAAGACTGAAAATTTGTGTGCGTTTTGTTAACTCGCGTTAGAAATTTTGCTTTTTTCGACTTTAACAGTTAATGCACCTTAAACTAATAGCCACATCGGGAAAAAATCATTTTCATCTTGTTCCCTATACAATTTTGATCAAACCATGTTAGTTTAGTTATCTTCTAATTAGTACGTTCTCGAGAAACCGTCTAAGAATCGAGCGAGAAAAGCAAGTTTTCAATCCTGCAATGGCAGTAACATTTTTTTTAAATATAGAGACATCTACCTTGATGTTGTTATTTCGGATGGCCGATATTTAGCATGTGCTCGTAATTCACCGCTTTTTCTGATTTATGGTCAACCATTAATTCTTATAAATTCACAAATCAATTACTATAGCTCCAGGCTAATATTAATTTTTACTGTTGCAAAATCCTGTGCACAGATCAGACTCGCGTGTATTTAATATCTCCTCTTGGTTTATACTTTTTTGAAATTTTGCATTCTCATGCCTGGATGTGATGTAACATTATCAAAAATGCCGAAACATGAATGATCATGTTTTTTTGTTTAAAAAGAGAAATTATTAAGTAGGATTGAAGTCAAATTACTAACTTGTGCTGTACGATCCCAACCATCACTGCAGTGTATAACTACACTTGTTTTATTGCTCTCCACTTTATGGGCAATTCGTAAGGCTCCAGTCATTATAAACCTTATATGTTCAAGCCAATGAGTAGATTCTATACTAGATAACCAGTGATTTTCATCAATCGAAGGAAAACCTATTTCTTTCAGCTTGCGTAAGCTTTCACGCATAACATGAATGTTATGAATGTCTAAGAATATCAGCTCTGCATTTTGATAGGCGTCTTCACTTTCATAACCTCCACCTCTGGCCTTAAAAAAAGGAAGACAAAAAAATTACATTAAATAAAAACAAAAGTACTAAAATTATATTTTGTGTGTTAAAAGCATAACTTTTGAAAACAAGAACATATGAATTATTTTAGTAACAGTTAAATTTGGAAATCTTACTGTTTATTGCTAATTTTTAAACATTTTAAGTATTAAAATTATGAATTACTATAAAAGGTTCAAGATAAAAAAATATATATATATATATTTTAATTACGGCGGGCACTCGAAGCTAATCATAGGCCACTGCAAGGCCGGGAAGCGATGGTCATTTGTGAAGGGGCACCCAATGGGTGACCATCACTACCCCTAACTAAGGACAGCACAATTACATCCATGCCCTGACCCTGGATTCAAACCAGGAACCTTCCGATCCAGAGGCCAACACCTTAACCACTAGACCGGTTGATCAGCTTAAGATAAAAATATGCATAATAGTACTAACCTTATTAGCGACAGCATTGACACTTGGACGAGCATCCATAATAAATACTTTATGAGACTGGGCATTTGCATCCATTATCATTTGAATGTATCGTTCATCATCTTTACTACGTTTTGAGCCAACACCAACTAAAGGTTGACTACACCGTGTGATGGTTGCCTGACTTTCAGAGTGAATCCAAGACAAAACAGGGATACGTCCTCTGCTTCGGAAATTTGCCACAGCCCTTAAATCTTCATCTGTTGCAGCTGCAGGTACAGCCAACTGTGCATCAAAACACAATCAATCAAACTAAAACACAAAAGTATGTATTGAAGTCTAAAACAATTCATTTTTAAAAGAAAATAACAAGTTGAACTTGATAACTTACAATAGCAGGATAGGTATCACAAACTTCAAAAAGCTCATTGATCTTTGTGATTTTCCAGCTTTCAGTTGGTAAACCCTATAAATATATAAATTATTAGCCGATTCATGTTCACTCTTTCATGTACAGCAATTTAATTATTTTAAAGAAAACTAAAATGACATTGTTAAGGAAATTAGCAGAGCTTCTGTTAATATGAGGAATATAATCAATTTAAATCATAACACTATAAATATGAAGACATGATGATATATTTCTAATCTTTAAGTGGATGTTCCAATCAACTGTACAAATAAGAGAACACAATGGAGAAGGAGAAATGACTGTCACTCTCAACTTGGAAATTGTCAATTAGTTCACACTTCGAAATTTTATAAATGACCAGGAAATATGATTTATTAATAAATAGTAACATGTTTAAAATATTATTGAAAATGAAATCTGTATACAATTGGTCTTGAAGAACTTGATTTATTAATAATGTAAGCACAGCATTGACATAAGCATAAAGTATATAAATAGCATAAAAATTAACCTGTCTTTTATATTCTGCAATAGGTTCATATACAGCCCATCCATTAACGGAATATTTTCCACTGTATTCAAAAGCAAAAATGGGCTGAAATTAATCAAATAAATACATAAAACAATTAAATACATAATTTCATAAAACTTAAAAACAAGTACACAAATTATCAAAAAACTTACTAATTTATTGGATATGGGAAATGAATACTGTTGCAGTTTCTCAAAAACATCGCGTCTTGAATGATTTTCTTGTTTGTGTGCAAAACGCAAATTCCTCATATCTTTGCAGAAAAGTTCTATTCCATAGGAGTTTTCCCCACGACTACTCGCACCACCAACTTTTTCTATTCGGCTTACAACACCCAATGGGACATCCAATATAAATGGAGGTTCCTAAAATTAAAATATTAACAAAATTCACAAATAATGTCAGAATGCAGAACATCTAATAAATTTTCAAACAATTTCTTGACTCTTTCAAATTCTATATAAAGCTATGCTATTTTTTTACCTTCAATAATAAAACATATCTGCTAACATTTCTCCTTGATCCACACAAAACTCAGGTGGATTAATTAGTTGCATAATCAAAATGTCTGCAAATCTAAGCCATACTTTAGGACATGCAATAAAACATGCAATGTTTTTGGAAAAAAATCTATGTATCTGCAATACATTTGTATGACATTCCTTTTAAATTTTGACTGAAATTTTGAGAAACCAATATGAAACAAAAGATTTAAGAATTTAATGGCAATTTTTAAAAGTTCACTAATATTTCTGTTAATTTGCAATTTTTGTAATACTCTAAGAATAAAATCAAATGAAACCTCAGTAAAATATTATTTACAAAATACAATATTATTTACAAAGTACAAGCTTCAAAAAGAAAATTCATGACTTAAAAATAAAAAAGTGGTTATAATATTTTAACACAAGCAGCAAAAAATTATAAATACAGAATTCTAAAACATTAAAGAAATTTATGCTTTAGTAAAATTGTATTAACCAAATCTTACGACCTGTTCCGATTACTTTTTTATAACATTTTATAGGTTTAAAAAAATTATTAAATTTTTTTAATATTTAATAATAAATTTTTTTAAATTTTATATAATAACACTGCACTACTACTAAATTAAAGAATTACCTGTCATAATAATAAAATGGAATTCATTAATAAGGAAAATGATTTACTAGATTAAGTAGATGATTAGAGTAAAAAATATTAAATAAATTAAAGGAAAATCCTAAAGTTTTAATAAAATGGCTTATGTAACATTTGCTTATCTTGAAAACTATTCCAGTTCCAAAACTAATAACAAAAGGAAAAGTACAAATTGAAGTTTAAGAAAATTTTATAATCATTAGAAGATGAGGTACAGCCGTTAAAAAAAATGACTCACCCAATCGCAATTACACAATTTACATAGCAGAACAAAGCGGAAGGTAGTTATCGATATGGATGAATGTATTCTAAAATTATCTATATTTAAAATTTGTCTAAGGGGCCATCTTCATATTAAATTGGGTGCTTGCTCCGATAATATCAATACAAATCCCCGTCTTTTATCACAAGTTTGGATTCTACACACAATTTCAAGCAGATTTGATAAAAAAAATAAGGAAAACCGGCGTAAAATTGACTGCGAAAATCCATAAAAACCATTGAGGAAGCATGTTAAAATTGAACTCAGCAGTAGAAAGGGTGGATTCTGATTCAGTGAGTAAGTGTCGCTTTCAACGACTGTTTGTGGAAGGTTTGTTAGAGTGTAACACATAGATAGTGTCATGTCCAATAAATGGATTGTTACAATCCAAACCTACAGTAGATAAATAGGTGGTTAATTTTGTTTCAGAAATACCTGAATAATGAAGTTAAATTATGACTAGCAAAACATGATAAAATACCCTTCATACAAAAGCTATACAATAAAGCATTTAATAATATCATACAATCACATCTCTAATTTTATAAAAGGAAGTGTTTGTTTGGTGCTGCAAAATCCTGACAATTATATAGCACTTACAGCAATGACATTTGGCACACAGGTAGACCGAATTATTTGCAATTTTTGGGTCTCGTGGCGAATTTTAAAATTCAATCTAGAAGATTTATAAATGAATTTTATAGTTTTATTCTCCACTGGTTTTTAAAACGTGGAGGACTTTTTCTACCCGTGTGACCTTGCAGTCAGGGTTTGGAATCATGGCAATTTTTTTTCATCCGCAGTTCGCGTAGATATATATATATATATATATATATATATATATATATTTTCATTTCCACTTTGATTTTGCGCGGACGAATAAATTTCCAGCCAGACGATAAATCTTTAAACTGAAGTCAATTATTTTTTCTATCTCCTGGACCGTTAAAGATAGAGTAAAAATTTCAACGGATTTGAAACCTTACATCACAGATAAGGGCTAGCCGCGCAGTGGCTAGTTATAAAAATATTCAGGGTGTCTACTAAATTTCTCTAGATCTATTTAGGGACCTTTTAGGGACTTTCTAAAATAAATGCATGATCTGATTTTACATGATTATGTGGGTCAGTTAGATGCAATTATACTTTAAAACAGGCCTTGAAATAGATTTTTTAATACAGGTGCACCTAAGTTTTTAAATTGGGTGCACAGGTTATATTTTAGGAGCATATGTAAAAAAAACGTAATATAAGAGCATTGATGTAATGTAAACTACTTTATTAGTTGGGTATGTTTAGATAGGTTAGTAGTAGATAGTAAATAAAAATATTTAAACATCTAAATTCTCCATTCTCCATCGCACGGAAGCATCGAGCTATCTGGAAAATGTTTCGATCAGCGGAAAGTTCTGGTAGCATGGCACAAGTAAACCTTCTTCCTGTATAAACCCAGTATGTCCCAGCGATTGTTTTCGCATAGTGTGTGTTTAGTAATTTAATTACATTCCTTAGAGCGAGAGGTCGTTACTAATATTTTGTTCAAACATCAAAATGACATAAAACATGTTCCCCCCCCCCTCCCGTTTTTTTAACGTTAGGTGCATTGTGTGCACCTAGCGGAAAAAAATTAGGTGCACAATTGTATTTTCAGGTGCACAGTGCACCCGGGTATTTCGAACCCTGCTTTAAAATCACACTTTTTTTTATTGTTTACAGTCTAATCTCGAGAAAAGAACAGCATTAATAAGCTGTTTTCTAAATAAATTTTAAAAATAAAGACAAACCATAAATCATGTAATTTAGATGAACATTAAACAAATACTCCATATTATATCCATTATTTTTGTTATCTGAATACTTGAAATTTCAATAAAAAAATTGAAGAAATCAACAATTACTTCAATAACATTTCGTCATGTAAATTTTTTTTATTTTTATGTTTTATGCATCAAATGAAGTTGGTAAAAAAAAAATATATCGATTTGTGTATTTAATAAAACTATCTCCGAATGTGGTTGAATTGGGGGAGTTACACCATTTTCATTTTCTTTTCAGTTTGCATAATTTTTTTGTCTACTTGTTAATTTCATCATTTGCAGTTTGCAATTTTCTTTTTTTCATTTCTTTAAGTTCAGCTGCAGCCACCTTTTGATTTCGCCTTTAAAAAAAATTTGATAAACTTTAGGGACAAAATTTACGATTTAGACTTTTTTGGGACCAGTTTTCCGTTTACTGCATATTTTCGGGACCAGTAGACACTCTGATATTAATATGATGTGAAGTGGCCGTTACAGTCAATGATTTTACTGTTTCTTACAGGAGGTTGATAGTTTGTTGACAACATCAGCCAATAATATGAAAAGTTGCAGTGGTTATACATTTCCGAGAAATTTCCGTTTTCACATTGTGAACAACCTAAAATAAAGACAATAATCATTGAAGTTCGCAAACAGTCTCACTGTGCTACTAATTATGCATGTAATGAGCTGAAAAATTTGGAATTCCGATGTAACAGTTGAATCACAGTGTCAAAATTTGCCCTTGTTTCTATTCATAATTTCTATGAATATTAATTTCATAATTAATAAAAAATAGTAAAATTTAGTTTGATAGTTAAAATGTTTATAAATTGCGTTTGGGTTTTTGGGTAGCAAAGGATAGAAAAACAATTTCCAAGAAAAATTATTGTTTTTAGCAACTATAACAAACACGAAACACCAATTTAACATTAGGATATCTAATTTTCAAACACTTACAAATCGGTGAAAAATTCAATAAAATTTATGAACTTTTTTTTCTGCCTGAAATTGTGTAGAATCCAAATTTCTGATAAAAGATGGGGGTTAGTAATGAAATTATCGGAGGAAGCAACCAATTAAGAAGACGGCCCCTTAGACAAATTTTAAACAGAAACTTTTAGAATACATAATACATTCATCCATATCGATAGCTACCTTCCGTTTTGTTCTGATGTAAATTGTGCAATTGCAATTGGGCGAGTAGTTTTTTTTTTTTTTTTGACAGCTGTTCATCACCACATTTTTAGAAAACCAGAAACATACTCCTCTATCGGTACTCTTGAAATACAGTTTGTAATTTGTAACAAAAAGTGTCCCTCGCACAGGTCCAGTGAAAGGGCACAAGTAGGTGACATTATGAGCTAAAAAATTAAAATTATTGAATAAGAAAACAGAAAACTTTGTGTAGAACACATAAATGTATTTAAACAGAAAACCAAACACATAATTTTAGAAATCCTGCTTTTTTACTCCTTTTAATGTAAAAATGTCCATTTATTTTCTGAAAATGCTACTTCTTCCCTTTCTGCTATCAAGGATTGAAATATTAATGTATACATACTAATGTCCCAATTCAAGGGGCCAGGGATACAGATATCTTCTACTATAGGGGAGTAGTAAGGGTGGTTCAATTGTATCTCTGATAGGGCTGATAAACATATTGTTAGTCACAAAAATTAAAAACTGAGCTAATCCATGATTTTGCATTTCAAAACCTCCCTTTATTTCGTACAATACTGTTTTTAGTCCATCATAAATATTTCTCACAGAATTAAAGTACCTATTTCAGGACGTCAGCAATATCAGCTAATTATTTGGAATCATAGTGATATATGTCCAGACTTATACCTTTTTGATCCTAACGTTTTCCCAGAAAGATTAATTAACTAAAACTGAAAGTGGTATCATTTGCAATTTAATTGGATAGTCTGATGTCATTAACAATGCCAAGTCGTTTTTAGTTACATTGGTAATGGTAGCTTCACTTTTTGTTTGAAACAAGCAAATTAACTGTAGAATAATGGTTTTGTTTTAGAAAGGAGAACAGATAGTTCTCTCAAATCTCTACATATAGCACTTCAGAATAACTCTCTCATAGTTTAAATCTCACCTCACCCAACTCTAACATGTTAGTCTTATGAAGCTGAAAAGTATATTTTCATGTTCAACATGGACTCTACATGTAAAAACCTAGTATTTGATGTTAATATTCATTCAAATAATGATGGTGATGATGATAGATTTAATCAACCAAATTTCTTAGTGAAAGTGACTAAAGATTGAAATCTTTGGTAATGGTAATTTTTGTTAACGTCATACTAGAGCAACACAACTGAAATCTTTGGATACATAAGTTTACAGTATTGATCCACCACCACTACCCCTCCCCCCTCAAACTTATACTTCATGAAAAAATAAGCTTAAAAGTGATAAGATTGAGCTACATATTAACTCAACACAAATTTTAACTTAAATCAGTGGCACAGTTACAGCAGACACCCTATATAGATTGGCACTAGGGCAGCAGTCCCTGGTGCCAATGTCTATAGGGGAGGCATTTCAGAAATTTCAGTGCACATAAAATATTAAGTTTACTGAGAAAACAAATTACCAAATTACTCAACAGAATAAAACTATTTCATTAAAAGTTAAATTGTTTTTCTGAGGATAGATTTTTCTTTAGAGCATTTCCCTTCCAGGAAAGAGAAGGCAGCTTTAAGGAAACAGAAGTGTGGATGGGGTTCCCTGCTTGACTTCATTCCATGTCATTTAAAGTCATTGCCTGCAGAACTTTTAAGTTTTCTATTTCAATTTCAGGATCAGATGTTAAATTATCTAAAACTTGCTGGACCAGCATTCCAGGATAAAAACAAGTCTTAAAAGTTTTTTGATTTCCACATCTAAAGGTTGATCATGACTTGTACAATTAACAGGGGAAGAAAACTGTACACATTTTGCAGAAAATCTGTATTACGTGGATAAAATGCTAATCCATATTGAGTATTACTTTTAGTTTTTCACGTTTCATTTTGGTTTACAGTTTCATTAACCAATCTGTAGTTTTTTATTCATTCAATCCTGTTTATTGGTTCATACAATAAAGGCAAGTTTCTTAGATTTTTAAAGCAGCATGGTATTTTGGATTTGCTTACACAAAAGGAGTCAGCTTTTAAGAGGTATCTGAATTCAAGCAAAGTAGGAGTATGAGACAATCTTCACTTTTCAGTGCCATGACTTGCCTTTCAATATCAGACTTCTTGAAGGCAGCATATGATAAAACAAACCCAGCTTCATCACACAGATATCTTTGGACTTCTATAAAGTCCTTTTTAATATAAAGTCCCTTTTTAACGCTATTTTGTGCCATTGTGGTATGATCAAGGAAATGAAACGATTGAGAAGGCTGCCATATGCCATACACGAGTGCCAATGCCGGGATTTGTCTCATCAACTCTTTATCCTTGTTATTGCTTTCAGCATCACACTAAACTGGGAGTCAAAATCCATGCAAAACATACCAAAGGTAGGAAAGCCTCATTTACTTAAACCTTCGTATAATTTAAAAAAAAAAAAAATTTAATTACGCTGGGCACTTGATTGCTAATTATAGGCCACTGCAAGGCCGGGAAGCGATGGTCATTTGAATTGCGATGGTGAAGGGGCACCCAATGGGCGACCATCACTACCCCTAACCAAGGACAGCACAATTGCATCCATGCCCTGACCCCGGATTCGAACCAGGAACCTTCCGATCCAGAGGCCAACACCTTAACCACTAGACCGGTTGGTCGGCTAATTTAAAAATAGTATTCTTTCAAAACAAGTAACACAAATCATCAACCTTCAAATAATGCCACATGACTCAAAAACTGAACGTGTCAAAAAAACCATTTCGTTCTTGATTCTCTGCAATGCGTCGTATAGACAAAATGTCATAGAATTTGCAGCATTTAAACTTATTATTTTATCATAAGTGGAATATCTTCCTTCCAGACTAACCCAATTTAACATATAAACGATAAAGATGTATTAATGAGAAACATAAGAGGTGGGCCACTGTAGTTGTAAGTTTATATAATATGATAGACACTATAGATTAATGGGTAAGAGAATCTAGACTACTTAGATATGAGCATGAATAATACAGAAAGAAAATTTGTAAAGGAAAAAGTTTACAAGATCTATCCTCCCTTATATTTCCTTTATCTAACTTGATGGGGGCTCTTATTCATAATGGAATAGTGATAAGGAGCAGTGGCGGATCAAGTCAAGTGGGGACCCCAAATGGTAAAATTTTTGAGGCCTCAAACTAAAAATAGAAAAAAAGTTATAAAAAGCTATTAAATTTAAGTTAAGTTATTAAATTTTGCCTGATGTATTAGATAAGGGAATTGCTAAAGTTTTTCAATATTTCAACATTCGGAAATGTACAAGACAATTCTTTGGTGGCTTGATAGATGTCTGGTGTAGTTTTTATAGTCTCCTCGTTTTAGTTTAGAAATATTAAAAAATGGTCAGACTCGTCTTCAAAAGTACAAACATCAATGTCATTTTTGTAAATTATACTTCAACTTTTTTTACTGTTCATTTTTTCTTCTATTAATAAATCCAATCAAAAATATTTGAAAAGGCTCCAAAACAACTTCATATGTCTGAGCTCTTTAAGATAATTCCGCCTTGGTGGTATCACCTATGACATAAAATCAATTCACTATGAAATTTTCTCTTACTGTAAATTCATGTCTGACTTCTTTGTTTTCATCAACAAATATATTTCTCTTTTGTTGACTGCAAATTTGCCCACAGTCCATATTAAATAATAACCCTGATAAATCAGTTGCCTCTTTTTCAAATTCTCAGAAATTATTGATCAAATTGGATGGTATGTAGTATTCGATACGTTACAACTTTCGAGCGATGTATTGCCAAATGTGGTAACCTTCGCATTTTCACCGTTTTTGCATGTTTCTTAGTTTTAAGGCAACCCTGGATTTTTCTCCTGGCGATAAGAAAAGCGTCTCATGATTGGTTAAGGAAGAAATATTTTTTTTTTTTAATATAGAACAGAATTAAAATTTAGAGTCTTTGAAATTGTTGGATGCATATGAATTTTGCTCTTGATTTATAAAATCGACTTGTTTTATTTATTTTCAAAATTTTTAGGATAAGTTTGGAAAGCAGATTGTAAGTTACAATTTTTTACTTAATTTAAATTTTGATTGAAATTTCGAAAAAAAATTTTGATTAAATTTGATTTTTGAAATTGCAGACTGGAATTTAGAACTTTTTTTTCCTCTTTTTCAATTTGGAAATTGCAGATTGCAAGTTACAATTTTTTTATTTTGTTCCTTGATTTAAATTTCACTATTTTTGGGGGGGGATTAAATTTGATTTTTGAAATTGCAGATTGGAATTCAGAATTTTTTTCCCCTTTTGGTTGCTTACTTCCCTTTAGTTGATTTGATATGGCAGTAGATGGTGTTACTGAACGTTTGAAATTTTTTTTTTGCAAACATGTAACTTGATTGGGAAGAGGGTGAAATGTCTGTCATGTGAGAATGATACGATTTTAACATTGAGAAAGAATGCTGGTGATAGGTAGGAGTGGAAATGTAGAAAGAATGGACAAAAGTTTGGCAAAAGAAGATATAACAGGAGTAAGAAATTGGAGGGTAAATGGGTGTTTGGAGGACTTGAACGAGGGACGGATAAATGTTTTATTGTTGTCGTGAAAAATAGGAACCAGAAAGTTTTTGCTGAGGTAATTCAAAGCTGGATTTTGCCAGGAACTACAAAAATTTCTGACTGTTGGATCTCATATGCTAGTATCAATAACCCGAAGGACAAAGAGTTCAAGGGTTATCGATTCGAGCATATGACTGTTAACCATAATCAGAATTTCAAGAACCTGGCTACAGGAGCCCATAGCAACTCCATAGAGGAGACGTGGGGTGCCATCAAGCGGTCCTTAAAGGAACAAATGCCGTTAAGGGACAGTTTGATGGTTACCTTGCTGCATACATCTGGCGACGGCGGCAACATTTAGGGACAGAGATACAACGAAAATTTTTAGCATTTCTAGAGCATGTCGTTAAGATGCATCACGAAGAATGAGGGTAAGTGATTTTTTTTTTAGCTTTTGGTTATATTACAAACACTGGACTATGCTAAGGTGGGCACCCAATACGGTGGCTTATATGCATGGAAGCGAAGCATGGATCCCCAATTTTTTTTTTAAGGGACAAAACAAGGATGAAATTGACGCAAAATTGCGTTCATGTTCAGAGAAAACCAGACTGAAATATTAGAAAATTTTCAAGTGATATTTATATTGCTTTTTTTTATTAAAAAAAATTATTATTTATGCACTGTATGTAAAGGTTCACGGTGTGGATTTTGCTATATGGCGGCCATCTTGGAATTGCTTATATCGGCCACCATCTTGATTTGGCGTAAACAATCCCTTTGGCGGCCTAACGTATCGGATGCTACCACTCCACCATAAAATTTTCTAATGACTTGGAGGTTAGATCCCTTCAGAAGTTCACATTCCACTCATTGCAGTGATTTACTAGTAGCATGTCTTTGTAAAATAGTATTCCAAATAAGTGTCAATAGGGTTGTTTCATATTTGTCCATTTTCTTCAGAAGTGAAGTCGCCTCCCCTTACTATGGTAACTTTTTTTCAATTTCAAATTTCAGTTATAATCAATTTCTTAACTTTTACACCTTTCTTTAATTTTTGAAGATTCTTAATTGAGGCGATAGAAATTGATGCTCTATTTTATAAACTCAAACAAATGTGAATTGTTTAAAAAATATTTGTAATGAAATATACATACCAACTCTTGAGTTACCAGGAATTTTTTCACCTGGGAGAAGAGGTGGCTCATCGCTTCTACTATATGGGAGATGAGGCTCACGTATTGCCTAAATTAAAAAAATTTAGTCAAATATTTTCTTGTTTTGATTAAAAGATTTTAAAAGAAATATAGTGATTTAATGGTTTTCAGTTAGAATTTAGACAACATTGAAGTTAAGAAATTTCCACTTAAAGGTCATACATATTTAAATCAGTAATGTTACACTCACAAAGATTGGTTTTAGGTGTGTTAACCTGAGTAATACCAGAATATAGAACATATACTTTCCAAGAAAAGTGATTAGTGGTATCATATACATTAAAAGTTCAGTTTTACAGATATAATCTAACCATAATTGTCCAAGCTCTGATTAACCAAATGTCTGATTTTGCATGCCAAATTTGAAACTAAGGCATTTCAAAGCTTAAATAAAGCTTGAGGTATAAGTACGCACACGTAGCTCTTGACTGGTCTGGTCAGCAGATGGTTGTTTTTGAGTTTTCACACAAGATTAAAAAATGGATAAGCTCCACTAAACCAAGAAAAAATAAAATTCAATAAAATGGATTTAAAATTATCAGATTAACAACCAGACCAACTGTAAAAGCATAAAACATTTAAGTAAATGAAATGAAGACAAAATAAACATTTCAAAAGTATGCAAAAAGTAAATATATTAAATACATCTCATCATCATAAAGTTAAATGTAGTTAAAAAATGCATTGTGAAAGGTGAAATGAAGAAGTTTGCATGTGTACCAGATCTGGAAATAACAGAGGAAACAAACCATTTATTACATTCAAAGGTAAAATTCAAATTATGTTCTTCAAACAGTAAAAAGTTTGCTAATTTTTGCTCACCACACCTAAAAACATACAAAAATTCTCTGAATTGTCATTTGTAAAAGCGTTGTTCCATTTAGTGACAATTTGTAAAACTTTAATCACACAGTTATAGCCATCTGCTTTAAAAATTACCCAATGTTTGTAATGAAACATAATGAAATCTATTTATAGCAATGTTTAATAATTCAATTTTATGTTTATGATTAAAAATTGAATATTCAATAGATAAATCTTACCTTTAATTCCTGTATTGGCAAATTCTCTGAAGAGGTTGAAGTCGAAGAATATACGGATTTTGATGGAGAATGAGATCCTTTGGATTGAGAACTTTGACTTTCCACCGATTCCTGCTCAAGCTTAGAATTCAAAGAGCTGGATTTTGACTCTGACCCATTGGAATCATAATTAGCCCCTTTAGGTCGTATATCTTTAACATTAGGGTCTTGACCAAACGAATTCTGCTCCATAATACAAGACTTAACCCAAAGTGTCAAAAGTTTTTTACACTATAAAATGACAAAAAAACAAAACAATTTATTTTTCTGTACTTAAAAAGGTCTAGTCACAATGCATTTAATTCCACTCACATGGTACGTCAAAAGTGATTACATTAGAACGGTATGAGTACAAAAAGCGTAAAAGAAACACAAATCAATAGAATACGGTGTCAGAAAAAGTTAAGAATAAAAATACTGATCTCGCTGTTGTAGAACAAAAATATCGCCCCTTTTTAAACCCGAACAGACTTAACAATAGGCTGTTAGTTGAAACCCGATGTAAACAAAACTACGTCACTTCACTACTGTTTAGTGATGGGAGTATTCGAATACAAAAGTACTCATGTATTCGATACTTAAAAGTAACCGCTGTACTCGATACTTTTATGTGAGTACCGGAAGTATTCATATGAGTACCGGAAGTACTCAAGTAGTTGTTGTTGTATTCATCCAAAGTATCGGTTACAAAAGTACTCATATGAGTACAGGAAGTATTCATGAATACAGGAAGTACTAAAGTAGTTGTATTCATCCTAGGAGTATCGGTTACAAAAGTATTCATTTGAGTACCGGAAGTACTCTAGTAGTAGTTCCTGTACTCATACAAAGTAGTAAGTACTCATCAAAGGTATTCGCATACTAGAGTACTCATGCTGGCTGTTCAAATACCAAAAGTATGTCGCTGCGTATTCGAACACCTGAGAATTCATCGTATTCTTAAGTAACAGAAGTGTCATATTGTAAAAGTATGGATATCTATGGTTCTCGTTAGTTTTATTTTTCTTGTCTCGATTTTGCTTTTCCCAATTTTATAAATCTTGAAAATGCACGTGATGAATGAAGCGTCGAAAAATTCCATCGATTGAGAGATTGGATTTCTTTGCAAAAGACATTGAGTTTGCCTTTTATTGTTGAAAATTGTATTTAAATTTGTCAATTTTTTTAAAATTTTAATTTTTATGCTTTATTTCTGGTATTAAAATTATCTATACAAATAAGATACTTTTATGCTCAAAATGTTTTTCTGTTTCTTCAAGTAAAATAACGTTATTATTTCATTCTTGAGATGGCTGTTACTTTCTTCAAAGTACCTGACCACAGTAAATGGCTACAAATTCCCAATTTTTACATGCTATCTTGAAAAAATATGTGCTGCATGAAATGCTGAAAAGTTCCATCGATTAAGAAATTGGATTTAAAATTTTCTGGAAGCAATTTCCCGAATAGACAGGCTGGATTATCAGTGAAGTACACATGCTATGCCCTTTATTTTATACAAGAACAATTTGCTGTCGGTTAGGAAAATCACTTAAGTATTATCAGTTCTATTACGTTTCTTTAATTTCTAGATTAATTCTTTTAAGTGATAGTATTAGTCTTAACAAAGTTACTTGGGGTCATTATTAAGTTTAAATGTTTCTTTCATTTCTTGTTTACTTTTTCATAAAGGTTAAAAATTATTGCTTAAAAAGTTAATTAATTCTAAAATCTAGAATATTCTGTAAAACTTTTAAATTAGTTACAAGTGCTTTATCATTTGTATGTTGGGTTCTTTCTTGCATTTGAGTAAATGTTGTGTTGCTTTCAGTTCTTATTTGTTTTCATTTATGTTTTAAATTAATGTTTCTAAAATTTAATTGATTCTAATATCTAGTATAATCCAGTAAAACTCTTGAATTAGTTGCAACTGCTTTATCATTTGTATATTGTTTTCGATATGTTTCCCTGTTTTGCATGTCATCGTGTGTATGAATCTTAAATATCTCAAGATATATTTGAGCCGATCAACCGGTATAGTGGTTAAGGTGTTAGCCTCTAGATCGGAACGTTTCTTGTTCAAATCCGGGTCTTGGCATGGATGTTTGTAAGCGTATGGTGTAGAGGCGGCTGGTGCACCTTAAATCTGTCGTGGCCCAAAGTCTTCACATTGGGTTGGTGTAGAAGTTTGGAGGGTATGGTGCCAGCTCAGGTGTTGCTTCGTCATCTGACCGTGGTTCAAAATCATGAAGTGTTGTCCATGGATCTTTCCCTTAAGGGACTGATCCCGGACGGTCGTCAATAGCCCATTGTGTTGCTTTAATACGACGTTAACTAAAATTCCCATTACCAAGATATATTTGAAACTGAGTCATCCAGATCAGGTTTAAAAGAATAAAAACGTAAGTGTTCATATTATGACAAAGATTTCTATATGAGACAAGATAAGCATGATGTACATTAGATCGCTGAAGCAAGAAGTGATATTCAGCGCCTAAAGTGCTCATATTTATGCAGTAACGAGTGAAAGGCAATGCTCAAAGAGTGCGACACAAAGGCCTAAGGGAATCTTGGCAAAAATATGCTTTTAGCATAACATCTGCTGCTCCTACACAGTTATGGGACAGATTTCAGAAGGCAATGAGATTATATTCGATCTCCTTCGTTGAAGCAAATGGGCAACATATCTCAGAGCCTGTCGATAGTAAATGCCATTTCACATGCTTTTTCTGCAGCTCCCTGTTTTAACACCTATCCAGAGACATTTCAGCGCACAAAACATGCATAATCCCATTGCATTAATTTCCATTCTTGATCTGAACTCTCGTATAACTCAATTCAGAGAAAAAGGATTGATGTGATGCTTTAAAAAGGACCAGAAAAACTGTGCCTGTCCTGATGGCATTGTATATCTAATGATACATCTTTCCTCTGTCACTCACTTTATAACATATTACATCTGTATCATCACATATTGGAGGAACATGTCTTCCCTTTGGCTTGGATACACTCCTTTTTTATACCTTTTCAAAAACCTGTAAAGATCCAACAAATGCATATAACAATAAGCCAATCACACTCACCAGCTGCATGTGCTAACTTTTTGAAAAGATGGTTAATTCTCGTCTCACTTGAATCTTAGACACAACTTAGGCTCTTAAATTAGAAGCGAGATTAGATGTGTCCACCATCGAGGCCAAGAAGATACATGGTTTCATTTACGTCCTGACAATCAGTCATTAAATTGCTTGAAGATTGCCGATAGTGAACTGTTCTTAAACATTATATGTTTAGCAGCGTGTATCTACCAAAAGTAAAGAAGAGTTACACTGCTAGTTATATATACTAGTAAACTTAAGTTAATTTTTTTAGTGGTGGCTAAGAGTTCGGCACACATGTTTTTATGTTTGCTTTCTCTTTTCTTTTAGGCATTTGGAATCTGAAGAAGAGCAGTGGTTTTCCTCTCTAGCTTGATCTTTCTTGTGTTTTCCCTCCTTAAAGTTTGTAAAGTAATTTAAATGTTTGCAGTTTTCCTAATTTTAAATTTAGTTTTTCATGCATTCTATATCTAGGGTTCCTACAGGAAAAATCAGTTTACATCGTAAACTGGTTATTAAATTTAGAGGTGAGAACCTCTGCTAAAGAGGATTAGAGCTCTTGGCGATACCTCTATAAAAAAAGTGCATCATGATTCCTACCCCATGGGTGATGTGGAAATGGAATCGTTCATTTTAGGACATGTTTTAAGTTACAGAATATAATTGTAATAGCTTTTAAAACATCAAATTGGTGTATTCAGTCTGAAATATACTTATTAAAAATGTAGATGGCGTTGCCTATAAACGGTGCCCTGTTATGTAACATTAGTGAGTATTGTTAGTAGCAGAAAAATTCTCAAACAAGACAATTGTGTCCAAAGTGCCTTCCTTGGAAGAGAGAGAAATTAGACACCAGAAGAAACAGCCCCTGAACAATACTTGTTCCATTCTCTGCATTTACATTAATTAGTTGGTTATTGTACTGACACTCAGCCGTGGATGACATGTTCTTAAGATCTGTGGGTTTAACAAAAAAATACTAATTTATGGTTCTTTACACTTAAGCAAATCCAATTAAAATATATAGATTTTACAAGCTTGGGTGTTTTTATTCAATTGATTGGAATAAAAATATTTACTCAAAATTTAACACCAAATGGTATTTTAAAAATTTGAAATTAATATAGTTAAGAAACATTAAGTTCACAATAATAAGCTTTAAAGTTTCTAAAAATTTCAAATTTAATAAGAATTCAGTTTAACCACCCTAGTGGTTGCAACGAAAAACATCAAGTACAAAAAATATCTGATTACAAGATGAAGATTGGGTCAGTTTTCCTCTAGTTATGAGATATATCGTGCATCAAGATACGGTCAGTTTTGCTAATGAAACAAATCTCATCGAACATGACCACCCTGACGTTTAATGCGAACACAGCACTTGGGAGTATTACTGTGACTGATTTGAAATAATATTCAAAGAAAGCACGGAATAAAAATAAAGCCATTATGAGAACTTGTAGACGAGGACTAGAAATAAAGTACTATTTTAATTGAATTTTCAACGTCTCACCGAACAGGTTTCTGAACTATGAAATAAGTTATGAAACGATGATAAATGCCCTCCTATTTTGTCATTGTAAGAGCCCTATATTGCTCAGTATGTGAAGCAAAAATCCTGACATGATAAAAATTTAATATGTATATCGTTATTAATATTACTACCTAAATATTGGAATTACAAATTTTTACTAGTTCAGTGCAAGTGTAATATGTATTAATTTAATTGTCTGAACTTCAACAAGCAGATTTTAATCTTATTAAATGTGAATATACCATATTGAAAAAAAAAATTAAGAATCGAAATAAGGGCTAAGTTTACAGAAATATTTTTAAAGTTTCAGATCCTGGTATTAAAAATAACACTCTTACATCTTTTAAAATATTTTTAGAGTTTTGTAGAAAAAGAATTTTTGTTCTTATATTTGGGGTTCCCTTCAAAATAAAAGTTTGTCTTGTTTCCTGTTGAGTGATTATTTCCTCAAATTATAGTAGAAAACCAAATCCATAAAATGCAAAAACTTAAATTAAAAAATGATTTGTAAAATCGAGATAAAAATTAAAAAATTCGGCAATTTGTAAATTGTATTTTGGTTTTGCAAAATACAGTTGTTTTTTAACAAGTTCAAAAAGAGAAATAATAGTAATTTTCATTTAAACAAAATTTTTAAACATTTATATTAATAAATCGGAAGAAAAAAAATGTTCAAACATTTAATTTAGAAAACATTCAGAGTTTTGTGAGAGAAAAAAACCCAATCCTTTTACAAAGCGCCGACCAACCGGTATAGTGGTTAAGGTGTTAGCCTCTAGATCGGAAGGTTCCTGGTTCGAATCCGGGTCCGGGCATGGATGTTTGTAAACGTATGGTGTAGAGGCGGCTGGTGCACCTTAAAATCTGTCGTGGCCGAAAGTCCTCACGTTGGGTTGGCGTGGAAGTTTGGAGAGTGGGGTGCCAGCTCAGGTGTTGCTTCGTCATCTGACCGTGGTTCAAAATTACGAGGTGTTGTCCTCGAATCTTTCCCTTAAGGGACTGATCCCGGACCGTCGTCAATAGCCCGTTGTGTTGCTCTAGTACGACGTTAACTAAAATTACCATTACCATTACCTTTTACAAAGCAAAAAAAAATCAAACTAATTTGATTTTTATTATTTTTTGTTTAAGGAAGCACAGTCCTAGATCTGGATTCGAACCGCGTTCCGTGTTACTCCAAATCCGTGCTTCTAACCACTATACCAAGTAACACGTGACATACTAAGTTTTTTTATAAATAAAAGCCATATATCGTAATTCTCAGATTCTTATATCGATTAATCGTTTTTTTCGTGTATTCGAATAGTACTCGATACTTGAAAGTACTCGATTACTAAGTACTCGATACTCAAAAGTACTCGATTCTGCCCATCACTACTACTGTTATTCTGATGCATTTATTTATAGTGCTCCCTAACCGGAATAACTTTATTCTTTGCACAGTTTTACTCCTTGTCAAATAACAAACAGCGCGTGCGTCACAAACTTTTTTATCAGCAAATTAGGGATGTTAAGCGAATCACAGAATACTTACGTTTGCCGACAGTAATGAACCGTCTATTTGAGTTATATGCCCAGTCGGGCTCTTAAGAGCTAGGAAATTGCGCTTGCGCAAAATTGAAGGATGAACTTCAAACGAGTGGATAGAAATGCAAGCAGGGCCGCCGATAAGGGGGGACAAACCCGACAAATGTTGGGGGGGGGGCGGCCGTTTAAGGGGCCGCGGCCCCAAGGTTTGTTCGAGAGATTATCTGACTCATTTTAGGGTTATTTTCCGAATTTGACAAAAAAATATCAAACAAAAAATATTTTTTTCAAGTCCTTGAAACGGCCTCGTCAAGGTGGTCTCAAATTTCCACCAGTCTCCGGTCTACGACGACTAGTTGGTTTACATGCCTCGAGGAGTACTGAAATAGTAAGCAGGTTCTTCAATTTTATATACCAGCTTTACAATTTCTTTAGTGCGAGCCCACGGCGATGGGAACTGCTTCTAAAACAATATGCCGCTAGGTGTCGAGCAGTGTGCGTCGCGTTTTCGGAGCTCCCGCGAAATTCAAGATGTTTTTGAGTTATTCTTCATTTATTTAGTGCTAAGGCAGTGTATTACTTCTATTTCTATCAGTTCAAACATTTCTAATTGTTTTTAAAGTAATTTTATAGTCCTTGTTCTTAGTTTTTGACTTGTCAAGTAGTCTTAAGTCAAGTCTCGTTAGGCCTAATTCACGTATGCCTCGTTAGGCCTAAGTCACGTATGTCTCGTTGGGCCTAAATATTTTGTGTTTAAGTGCAGTGCTTTTTCTGTGTATTTGACTTAGTGCTTTTTCTGTATGTTTGATTTTGTTCAGTGCTTTTTCTGTGCATTGATTGTTACTTTGGATAAGCATGGGTATAGTTAGAATGTTCAAGGAGATGAGGACAGTGGGGAGTTTTATGTGGAATGTGACTTGTGTGGGAATATGGTTTAGACAGGAAAGGGGGGTGTGAGTGGGATTAAAATGTCAGAGAAGGTTGAATTTACATGCAAGAGTTGTTTACAGGTGGGTGATTTGAGGAAGGAGCTGGAGGCTTTGAAGGTGAGGTCTGCAGAGGGAGTGGAAAAGGGTGTCCAATGTGAAGACTTGGGGCATGTTGATCAGGGGGATAAGGTAACTAGAGGGGTAGTGGTTGGTGATTCAATGGTTAGGGTTTTGGGAGAAATGGTAGGGCGTAAAAAGCGCAATTTTGCAAGGTGTTGCTTGCCAGGTGCCAGGGTAAAACATGTAGTTGAGGCAGTTAAGGCAGGTGTTGTTAAAGGGGAGGAAAAGGCAGTAGTGTGGGTGGGAACAAATGATGTAGAGAGGACTACTAATGTTGAGTTTAAGAGGGAAGCAGAAGCACTAAGAGGCATTAAGTCTCATGGGGCAGAGGTAACAGTATTAGGATTATTACCTAGGTATGGGTTAGGTAATGGGTGGTTAAATCAAAGGGCCAATAAGATGAACGGGTTGTTAAGAGATTTGTGTGAGAGGGGGGAGGTTAGATTTTTAGATGTTTGGAAGGAGTGTAGGAGGGATTGGATAAGCAGGGACATTTTGCATTTAAGTCTGATAGGTAATAGGGAGGTTGGCAAGCGGGTTTTGAATATTCTGGAGTCAAAAAACTAGAATACAATCAGGGATGGGACGGACATAGAGGGTTGACAGTACACTGTAATTGCTTAGGAAAACTAACAGGGTCTAAATTGCAGGAGACAAACAATACAAAGGGAAAGTGCAATGTAAGGGAGAAAAACAATACCAAGACAAATAATACAAGGGGAAAGTGCAATATAAGGGTGAAAAATAAGCTAAAAGTATTTTATTGTAATGCTTGCAGTGTGAGAAATAAAATGGATGAGCTCAAGGGAATTGCACAAGCAGAGGATATAGATATCATTGGGATTACTGAAAGTTGGGCAAACAGTGAAGATGCACAAATTTTAGAATTAAGTGGATTCACAATGTTTAGGGAGGACAGAGTGAATAGGAAAGGGGGTGGGGTTTTGATTTATGTGAGAGAATTCTTAAACTGTACGGAAATAAAGTTAAATAGTAAAACTGAGGGTATAGAATCAGTCTGGGTGAAACTGAATACAGACAAAGGCAAAGGACTAATTCTGGGCAATATATATAGACCTCCTGTTTGTAGTGAAGAGCAATAAAAGGGCATGTGCAATCTGATAAACGAAGCATGTCAAAAAGGAGAATTAATTTTAATGGGGGACTATAACTATCCAAATATTGACTGGACAAACAATCTAGCTTCAAATGGGAAAGGGGCAGAATTTTTGGAAGTGATACAGGATTGTTTTTGACCAGATGGTGTATGAGGATACTAGGGACAATGCAATATTGGATTAGATTTTCAGCAATGATGAGGATAGGGTGTAGGATTTGGTTATAGGTGAGCCACTGGGAGAAAGTGATCATAGAAGTATCAGATTAAGTATAAATTTTCAGTCAGCATACACAATCAATAGTAGGATAATTCCAAATTTCAGAAAGGTAAATTTTCATAAGATAAGAGAAGAGTTAAAGGAAACATTCAAAAGGGGATTATTAGCATCGCATCATTCTGAACAATGGGAGGAATTCAAGAATAAGTTAGACAGGGTGTTAAAAAAACATGTAACGGTCAGGAGAAAAGGAAAATCTAGAAAATTGCTCCCTATGTGGTTTTCAGGGGAAACACACAAAGCTTTAAAATTAAAACAAAGAACATACAGGGTATATAAAAGCACTGGTAACGACAGGGACAAGGAGGCATATCATAAAGCCAGAAAGGAGTTTAAACTATTAGTCGGAAGCAAAAGGTGTCCTTGGAGGAAAAATTAGCAAGGGAAAAAATATAAACCCAAAAGAATTTTTTGCATATGCAAGTGGTAAAAATAAATTTAGTACTACACTGGGCCCGTTGGAGGGGAAGGGAGGTGAATTAATTCAAGACGAGGTTGGAATGGCAAATGTGTTAAATGACTTTTTTCTGGGGGTTTTCAATGGTAACTATAAATTAAAAAAAGATCCCAAGGAATAGCCTTTGCAGGGGGTATAATTAAAGAATGCAAATTCAATAGGGAAGAAATAGTACATCAGTTGAAAAGAATTAAGCCATCTAAAGCACCAGGGCCAGACGATATTTATCCGAGTGTACTAGTGGAATGCGTGGAAGAACTGGGGGAAGTAATTCACACGATATTTAATTCAACATATAGCACAGGTTGGGTACCAATGGATTGGAAGTTGGCCAACATTACTCCAATTTTCAAAAAGGGAATACAAAGTGATCCGGGCAACTACAGACCAGTAAGTCTAACATCAGTAATTTGCAAAATATTTGAATCTCTGTTAAAAAAGCATATAATGTTATACTTGGAGGAGGGGGGACTGTTATCAGAGAATCAGTATGGGTTTAGGAATGGCAGATCCTGCTCTACAAACCTTTTGAAGTTCTACGAAAAAATTACTGAGGAGCTGGATAATAAGAGCAGTGTGGATATCATGTACATAGATTTTCAAAAGGCTTTTGATAAAGTACCTCATGAGGCATTACTGTTTAAATTGGAAAAGCTGGGGATTCAGGGAAAAACATTAATATGGATAAAGAATTGGTTATTGGGTAGAAAGCAGAGAGTGCAGGTAAAATGAAATTATTCACAGTGGACAGAAGTTATAAGTGGGGTGCCTCAGGGATCAGTTTTGGGACCAATTTTATTTATAATTTTCATAGATGATATAGGTCAGGGGATTAAGAATAGAATCAGTATATTTGCAGATGACTTAAAACTAAAGGGGACAGTGGATACCAAGTTACAGATAGAGAATTTACAAGGGGATTTCGATAAGATATCCGAATGGGCTATAAAATGGGGTATGTCATTTAATCTAGGGAAATGTCAAGTTCTGCATATGGGTTACTGGAACAGTGGAGCCGAGTACTGTCTGCAGGGAGTAAAGGTAAAGGAGGAAGAAACAGTCAAGGATCTTGGGGTGATAATTCACAGGGATTTTAAAATGGGTCATCAATGTTCAGCTGCGGATAAAAAGGCTAATAGGTTATTGGGGTATATTAAAAAGACTGTAACTTCAAGGGATAAGAATATAATCTTGCCGTTATATAAGGGTTTAGTAAGACCACATCTAGAATATGCTGTACAATTCTGGGCTCCATATATGAGAAAGGACATAGAATCAATTGAAAGGGTTCAGCACAGAGCTACAAAAATAATAAAGGGGCTAGCAAATTTCGACTATAATGAACGTTTAAGTAAGCTAAACATGTATACTCTGGAAAGAAGAAGAAGGAGGGGGGATTTGATTCAGCTTTTCAAGTTTGTAAAACAAGGGGACACAGAGGGCTTAAATTTCAATAGGGATAACAGAACAAGGGGCCATGGGTATAAATTGAATAAGACACATTTTAATCGGGATTTAAGGAAAAACTACTACTTTAATAGGGTAATAGACAGTTGGAACGCGTTGCCTGAAAATATAGTTAATTCAAAGGGAGTGTACGAATTTAAGACACAATTGGATAGTCAGTGGGAATTGGGGAATTCATAAACAAAGGACCAGCCTTGTTGGGCTTGAGCCTGTAGCTGGTCGTCAATATTTGTATTTGTATAAAACACACTGATGGGAGGTCTTCTACAGAAGCGGCTCAATCCCATGATAGTACTTTACGCAAGTCCAACTTGATTGGCTAGTTTCACGGGCTTGGCTTCACTTGGAAATCTCGCCAATCTGATTGTTGCAGTAACCATTTGATTTTGAATATGCGCGTTGTTTCGTAGAAATGCAATACATACACTAGCGCCTCAGCGTACAGCGTAAGTGTCCGACAAGTTGACTCTGATTTGCTCCTCATATATATGTTGTATGGTTGTTGTTAGTAGTATTTCCTGCCAACTTATATTAAGGGTACTTATACTTTAAAGAGCTTCTTTTGTGAAGCAACGTTGGCCTAATGGCTAAAGTCACCCACCTTCAGATTAGCGTCGGCAGCGGAGGATGACTACCCGAGTTCGAACCCAGCTGGCGGAAAAATTTTCAGATCCTCCGAATTATTTTTAAAAAATTCCAATTTAATTCCTTTTTATTCTAATTTACTTTTCCTAATTTTTAATACCCTTTTCATGTTTTTCCAAGCTTCCATTGATTTTACATAAATAATCTAAGAACCACTCCTGAACTCACTACCAGCTGATATTTTCCCGCCCCTCTGCCGTCCCCTTTGCTTTAGGATGATGGTGTCGTATCCACCGCTGGCTTAGGACCATTCTGATGTAACAAAAAGCATACATAAAACACTAACTTAAAAATTATTAACTTATATAATAAAAGGATACAATTTTCGGCTCCCATCCATAGCCATGGATCTGAAAAGAAAGGAAGAGATAAATCGCCAACAACTATAAACCTTGATGACATACGTATCTAGGTCATGTGATCCGATTAGCCAATCAAGTTGGACTTGCGTCAAGTACTATCATGGGATTGAGGCGCCTGTTCTTCTACACGGTCTTTGTGAGAAAAGATGGAGTGCAAGAATTGAGGCCGTGAAACCTATAATCTATCGAATGCAACTATCACATTTCATTAGTTATCGCTTCCTTGCCAAAGACTTTGGCGCATCTTTTGGTTTTGGCTTCTAATATAAAAAGGGTATTAAATATTAGGAAAAGTAAATTAGAATGTAAAGGAATTAAATTGGAATTTTTAAAAAATAATTTGGAGGATCTAAAAATTTTTCCGCCAGCTGGGTTCGAACTCGGGAAGTCATCCTACGCTGCCGAAGCTGATCTGAAGGTAGGTGACTTTAGCCATTAGGTCATCGTTGCTTCACTAAAAGAAGCTCTTTAAAGTATAAGTACCCTTAATATATATAAGTTGGCAAGAAATACTACTAACAACAACCATACAACATATATATGAGGTGCAAATCAGAGTCAACTTGTCTGACACTTACGCTGAGGCGCTAGTGTAAGTATGTGTGAGCGACTGGCGTGATTTTCCACTACATACAATGCATTTCAAAATCGAAATTGGCTTAAATCGAATTGGCTCCCATGCCAAAAAAGTTTTTGAGCCAAGACCGTGAAATCTATAGCAACTTCCGAAATTCTATAGCAACCTAGTGCGCCCCTAGGCGCTGCATTTCGCACCCAAAAGAAACTTTCGTGAAACCTATATCTGAAAAACTACCTGACGGTTTAATGGCTCTTCAAGATGTAAAAAATCAGTAGTTTATCGTAAGAGGAAACGGTGGAAGAGTAAATGGATTCCTCAATAATTTTTCAAAATTTGAAACTTTAATTCAGTTAAATATTTGGAAGTACATACTAGAGCAAATTAGTACAAGAAATGCAATCCTTCAATCATAATATATCTCCCTTGATATCGAAATTAATAACATTAAAGCGTTAACTGAAACAATAGATAAAGATTTAAGAAAACAATGGCCTGTATAAATAGAGCTAAAGAGACAGCTTCATTTATGGGTATAGATGCATAATTTTCCAAACAAAAAGAGGACGGAAAAGGAAGCTTTTGAAGTGGAAAAAAAATGCCTGAAGTTTTAGGAACCGACAAACAAAATTCAAAAGTTTCAGTTTTTGTGTGTGATATAGTAATCAATAAAATAGTTTCTCAGTTAGAATCAAGGTATGAGCTAATGAAAAAACATATGCAATACATTCAAAGCCATATTAAAAATAAATTAAAATTCTAATGACAACAACAACACACTTAAAAAATTAATTGAAAGCTATCCAGATGATTTAACCCACAATCTCATCAATGAAATTCAAATGTACAAGACTGTTCGCGAAGCTACTTTTTCACATTAAACTAAGTTAGAAAATAAAGGTCGTCCACTCTCCCTTTAAATGATATCTATAGATTAAAATTCCAGTCTATTTACCCAGAACTTTGCATAGCTTTAAGAATTTTGTTTTCTCTTCCCACCACTGTGGCTTCTGGTGAAAGGATTCAGTAAACTATATATAATCAAAAATCATTTACGATCTACTTTGGAACTATTTGGCAAGAAAAATTTGAATCATCTTAGAATATTTTCAATTGAGCATGAACAGGCGTGCAAAATGAGCTTCCTTTTTTGACGGCATCGATAAATTCATTAATTCGAATAGAAGATTTACTGCTCCCTCCTTAGTACTGCAAAAGTTTTCGGTGTTTTGACTAGTCTTCAGCGTCCAAGGTATGTTTTTACATGAGTTTCTTACAATCTTTCTATAAAGATATTTATTATAGTTTTCTGATTATACTTCATTATCCTCATCGAAGTCCTGCTCGATCGTAAAGTGGCCACACTTCGAGCTTTAGGAGTATAACACGTATACATATTTAATTCCATAATTACTTACCAGTTCATTATTAATTTACTGTGGGTTTGCTTGTACATTTCTGAAGTTGGGTATTTGTAAATATATGGATACTTGAGAAAATCAAAACTTCCTACAAATGTAAAAAACTTAGGGGCCTGCGCGAAAATTTTGTCGGGGGCCAGGGGAATTTATGGGCGGCCCTGTGCAATGGTTCGTCACAGATTGAATAGACGTCACAGGATCGGTGACCAATGAGAAGAGAAAGGTACTATAAGGATCATAACCATAGAGTAGATTTAAAGTAGAGTGAATTATAGCAACCTTTTAATGATGATCATGTGATCAAAATAAGTACTCACGTGATCCCAAGACTCTTCTCTTCAACGCGCATATTGTTTGCACATTCCTTCTTCACTAGCAAATGCATTGAAAGTTTACGATAATATTTGTTGTTATCTGTGTATCGGTGCTGTGAATATGGATGTAATTCCCAATTTATTAAAGGCGGAAACATTATATTTAACAGCTGAGCTAAAAATGTGTCTTTTATACATTTGTATAACTCAATATTTTCTAGTATGATAAAAAATGGATGTTCTAACTTTGGAGTTAATAAATACAACCTGTGCGGACATTTCCCGTTCTATAAAAAGATTTCATGGCCGACCAACCGGTATAGTGGTTAAGTTGTTAGCCTCTCGATAGGAAGATTCCTGGTTCGAATCCAGGTCCGGGCATAGATGTTTGTAAGCGTATGGTGTAGAGGCGGCTAGTGCACCTTAAATTTGTCGTGGCCGAAAGTACTCACGTTGGGTTGGTGTGGAAGTTTGGAGAGTGGGGTGCCAGCTCAGGTGTTGCTTCGTCATCTGACCGTGGTTCAAAATTACGAGGTGTTGTCCTCGAATCTTTCCCTTAAGGAACTGATCCCAGACCGTCGTCAATGGCCCGTTGTGTTGCTCTAGTACGACGTTAACTAAAATTACCATTACCATTACCAAAAAGATTTCATAGATTTGCAATCAGTATGTATCTAAAATAATGCTTGAAACAAAATAACGGATGAAGTGTGTTTGCAATTGTAAAGTGAACATTTATACCGTCTTAAAATATTAAAAATAGTTAACCGAACTGTGTAAAAACTTGTGTGAAATCGTTCTGTGTCTTGGCGTTTATGTTTTGGCGCCAACTAGGAGTACTATATTCCTTCGTTGGTCTTACACGATAAAAATATTATGAATTGGTAACATATTAATTTAAGTACATCACATAAATTTTTATTTCTTGCTGAGAAAAGAATAATATTTAAAATGAAAGATAACGTTTGAAGCTTTTTATTATATATTAACTAAAATCGATTTGTTAAAAATAGGATTAAAGCATTTCCTAAGCCGTATTATAATTGTGAACCACATTTATGCGCTTTAGGGGACCTTTTCTGTTCATGTTTTTTATCTTTGTAAAATTTTGTACTCTAAAATTGCATTTGACAAAAGAGCTTTTCTTTCAAATAATTTCTCTTGGACCTATAACTTTCTACTGGAAAGGTGAAAAATAAATTGCTGCTCTCTTTACTTTTAAGGTTCCGCTCCTTAAAACAAAATTAATTTTGTTTTTATGATTTTTAGAACTATAAGTAAAAAAATTTATACGTACTTGTAAAGATGTGCACTTGTTGAAAATTCATTTATTTAGTTCTTATCCCTTCGACCGGCTGGAACGTAGAAAGTCGCTCTCCGATGACTGTTCTTCAACCGGCTCCGTCGCAGAAAGTCGTTCTTCGATTGCTACTGTAAGACCGGCTGCGGCGTAGAAAGTTGCTCTCAGTTTACTTTCCGACAACCGGCTCCGACGTAGAATATCGCTAGTGCTTTCCCCCTCGCTCACAATAAGGGAGCGGGTCAGCTGCGATAAGGTCGTTTTGTGGTTACGGGGACAGGGGAAAAAAAGGTTGTCGGATTCACAACGAGACGCCTGGATCCATTAAACGCGTCTTTCCCCATTCTTCTGCAGGGCTTTCGAAGAAGAGTGAATGGTGCCAATTTTTAGACTCTAGTCATCCAAATTGAAAATGGAAGATAGGATTTTTTTTCAACTTTAAAAATCCTTTTTTTTTACAGAAGGTAATTGGTTTATGCTCAATAGCTTATGCTTAATTTATAGGTTCAGATAATACAAATTTCGCACTTCCATGTGCACACTACATATCTGTTAGAAGACGTTTATATTTCGTTTTCTCGGCATTGAACACACTTTCTTTTTCGGACATCTATTTTGCTCCTCTTATGTATGTGTGGGATGGAAGAAATGAATGTGTTTTTTTTTCTTTTTCCAGTCGAATACTTTTTGTCTATATCGGAGATTAATTCCAATTTAAAATCGTAAAGAGAATTGTTCCTCTCAGGGACCGGCGTGCTTCTAAAAAGATGCAAGATATACGCATTATTGACAGCTGTATCAAGAAGGAAGTGAAATAAATACTTCCACCATTCTGAGGATTTTCTTGAAGTAGTGTAATATTTCCTCTTTTTGTCAGCTAAATCCACTCCACCCATATGCTTATTGTACTTCATAAAAGCGATAGGGCAAACTTTATCTCTTTTAAAAGGATCTAGCACCTTAAAAATGACAAAAATATAGAAAAAATTAGTTTGCTTCAAAAGTTGCCTTATACTGTTTAAAATGTTGTCCTAGAAAATCAGACTGATTCTTGTATTTTTTTTTAAAGTTATAAGGAATTTTGTGAGACTACACCTGTGCAATCAGTGTTTTGAAAGCGAAACTAACCGCATTTGTACGTCTGCAGAGCCTCGATATTTATTTACGATTGAATAAATGAAATAGCTTAGAAGATGGAACGTTTCTTCGTACTGTTACTGATATCCTGGCTTTTTTATTTACATCAGTATTAGCGCTGTACAAGTAAATTATAGCGATAATTTGAGAAAAAGGGTTTAGATTAGATTTTCTTTTTGATATTTGTTATTCTGTTGTTTCTTTTTCTGTTGGTTTATGCGTTATTATTAACTATACCTAAAAATAAACGACAGAGCTCTGAAGGTATAGAAGTAGGAAGGTATATATATATATATATATATATATATATATATATATATATATATATATATATATATATATATATATATATATATATACAACTTCACTTTCGGATGGGGATGCAAAAACACTTAATAATAAGTATTAAATATACCAGCGCCTTGCTTCTAATTAACTTTTAGAAGGATGTTCCAAGTTCCATGACAAAAAAGAATCTATACAACATGATTTGGTCAAAGTGTCCAAATGAGAATTTTGTGTCAAAGAAACGTGTCGAAATGGCCACATCAGAAGTAGTTTGCGAGTTATAGGGGTACTTTCAACTATTCAGAAATCTGTTGGGATTAGGTTATGATCCGAGATTCTAACGTGGACAGATAATTAATGCTTGAAAAAACTATCAGAGAATGAACAGCTGAAGTACTAAATTTCAAATATTCGAAAATTAGTGAAAACAGCAATCAGAACAAAGGAATAGGCTCTTAAAAAAAGAAGTGATCACTTATGGTCCACGGAAGTTTTACACTTCACTTATATGTAGAAAGTAGCTATAGAAAAAATTTGAATTATTTTTTTTATAATTTTATACCATAATTTTTTAAAACTTTAAACTACTTTTTCTCCAACTTTATTTTTTGTGTTTATCTTTTAATTCAAAATGCAAAGGCTTTTTTAATTTCCAATCAATTGACTTCAATTTTTTTTTACATGATAGATAGTATCTTGTTATGAAATACAGGTATGCATTTTTAGTTATTACGAGTAGAATATTTAAAAAATATATAAATGTGCAGTAAAGTGACGTTTTTTGTGATATTTTAAGTAGCGTTTCAGGTTTTATTTTTTATTTCAAGATTTATTCAATATATCTTCAATTCCATATCTGTAAATTTAGTTTAAGTTAAAGGAATATTATAAAAAAAATTGAAGCTTATATCATAAAAATTGCAAAAGAAGATACACTTTAAAAATTCTTGAATATTTTGAAAACGGATTAATTTTTAAGGTGCTGGGTCTTCTTAACAGAATTTTGTTTTCTTTGCACAAGACCTGTTTCATTCTTGAGTTTGGGAATAGCATAAAAACACTTTTTTTGTCCATCCACGTCGTGCTAAGTAAGTTGGAATTAGTTTTTCTTTGGAAAAGCTTTATATATTTTTTTCCTCAGAAAGTTTAAGGCCTTGATGTTAGTGAGCAAATGCTTTCTGTTTACGTTCAGTGTCTCGCAACCATGATGTCCCTTTTTTTTTTAATTTATAACAATAGGAAAAACGGTCAAAATATATATCGTGGCCTTTATTCTTCAGAGTATTTATCAAATTCGTGACCACATCTTATTCAAGTCCTTTCGGGAACATTGGAATATTACTCATCTTTCCAGCATATAGTTCAAAATTTAAAACATAGCCGGATTTTGATGAACAAAAGAGCCACATTTTCAAATCTTGTTTAGCTTGTTTTAAGGGCATATATTGGACTATGCTCCCCTCGACCCTTAAATTTTATTACGGCTTCGTCAATACAGCTGTTAAAAATGGTAATTTGTAATTAACGACGTACTAGAGCAACACGACGGGCTATTGACAACGGTCCGGGATCAATTTCTTAAGGGAAAGATCCGAGGACAACACCTCGTAATTTTGAACCACGGTCAGATGACGAAGCAACACCTGGGCTGGCACCCCACTCTCCAAACTTCCACACCAACCCAACATGATGACGGCCACCACAGATTTAAGGTGAACCAGCCGCCTTTACACCAATGTATTGTTTCCATCCAAGCGAGCCCTTGAAAGCAAACAAAGATTCGTCTATTGCCACAGATTGGTTAGGTGTATAAGCGGTTTTAAATTTTTGAACCAACATTTCATGAAAACATTTTTTTTCTTCTTAACTTTGGATTTGGATGCGTTTTTTTGTGAAATTTATCCGAATCCTCAAAATGCAGAAATTTTATTAGCAAGCTATATCTTTTCTCACTCATGATTTGTCCAAAAAAGGGAGTGCTTAAAATCGGTCATTTTCTCCAGTACCATTCTTGTACTGATTTTGACACTATTCCTTGAAGTAAAAGTAAATCAAAGAATAAATTTAGTTCTTTGATGTCCGTATTTTTCCAACTTAATTTTCTTGATGATGGTGTCAGATCGGACTTGTTGAAAAAATCTTCCGCATATCTATTAGGGATGCGACATCGATGTCGATGTTTTCAAAACATCGATGTTTTTTTAAAAACATCGATGTATTTAACATCGATGTATTGGGGTCGATGTTTTGGTAACATCGATGTTTATACTTGTCGATGTTTTTACGCTGTGTCGATGTTTTATTTTTAAGTGAAAAAATTACCGTTTTAAAAATTTTAAAAATAGTCAAGTAGCATAATTTTTATAATCAGCAAATTGAACATACTTTTAGATCAAAGAGACCAAGGATGAAGGGTCTGAAAAGTAGGGATGTGACATCAATGTCCATGTTTTCTAAACATTGATGTTTTAGAAAAACACATCGATGTATTGGAGCCGATGTCGCATCACTAGTTGCTAAACCAGTTTTAAGAAATGGGAAAACAAGTTTAAATACACTGAATTTTAAAAACATCGATGTTTTTGGGTCGATGTATTATCAACATCGATGTTTTGATTTTGAACATCGATGTTAAGCTATCGATGTCGCATCCCTAATATCTATCAGTTTCTTCCATGATGAAATTCATGATTTTCTCATAAAAAAATATGCTAAAAAACATCATCGGATCATATGTGTTTCCAAGCAAAATCTTTATAGAAGTACTTATTCCAGGAGTTGAAGTAAATTGAAAATTCGGAGGAGCAGGAGTAGATGCATTGTATATCAATGGGACACCAATTGCGAGCAGCATTTAAAGTATCATCGTCAGATTCACTTTTCGTTGAAGAATTATCATCTTCAGAAGATGAAATTAAATCCTCTCTGTCAGAATAGTCCGAACCGGAATCCATGACAAGTTCAATAACCCTCTGATAAATATGATGATAAAACATTTTTGTTTGAGCAATTCAACTGTAGATTTCACTAGTATATTGGAGGAACCAGAAAATGCTTCATCACATTTTACTAAACCATCAATACTTGTTCAAACAGGAAAATATTAATAAAGTATACTCGAATTTCCTGCGCAATGCTCTTCCCTCGAGTTGCTAGACCTTTCAAAAAGAAAATGTTTGACAAAAACCTTTAGTGCCTTCGTTTGGAACATTACAAGCAGCAAGTACAACTGATTTAGAGAAACCCGAAACGTTCTCACGTGAAAAGCCTCAGGACAGCAAATACTCCTCTCAGTAGACTAATTTATGACTTTGAATGGCCCTACCGAGCCCTAACCCTGAAGGGGAAGTGGGGAAGATTGACCCCTGTTGTTATACGAATCAATAGGCACAGGGGGATGGAAAAGACTGCATGGCCGGTTTTCGTGCAGTCCGAAAAGTTTTCTTCTATCAATTTGCGCTCATTCTTAAGCTACAGAGAGGACGTTTCAAAGAAGTCCACTAAAATATTTAGGACGGTCAAAGGGTTATACTATACTTAAAATTGTTATTTTGTCCCATTTATTAGTTATCCCAAAGATAAAGAAAAGAAGAAAATGGCAGGAAGAAAGTATCAATTGAGAAAATTTTAAATTTTCTAAATACACCAAAATATGTTCCAAGCATTTTGAAACAAAATGTTTTCTTGTTAAAAAATTTGGGGGTACATGGCATTCAGCAGACGCAATACCTTCAATTTTCAATTTACCGGAAAGTCTGATTAATCATACAGAAAAAAAAGTCCTGAACCTAGATTGGTACTGAACCAGATCATGCTAACCTCATTACAAAAAAAAAAAAAAAAAAAAACGTTTTAAATAATTTTTTTGAAATTAAATCTTTGAGATAATTTCCTTACACCAAATACAGTTTTTTAAGAAATATATTCAATTAGTTACCGCCGTTCCAGACTAAGCCATTCCGTGTATTCCGTATTCCAAGTAATTTTGAACCACGGTCAGATGACGAGGCAACATCTCAGCTGATACCCCACTCTACAAACTTCCACACCAACCCAACGTGAGGACTTTCGGCCACGACATATTTAAGGTGCACCAGTCGCCTCTACACCATACGCTTACAAACACCATGCCCTGTCCCGAACCAGGAACCTTATGATCTAGAGGCTTGAAGAAATATATGTAAAATATTTAATTAATTAAAGAATGTTATTTTTTACTTGTGGCACTCTTCCATCTGGCATTCAACATTATAGAATTTCGCAATCTTCTCCTGTCATTATGACAAAGAATTTTTTAATGTTTGAAAAGTTCTAGTTCGGATTTTTTAAACATTATTATTCTTTCAAAAACGCCATTATTCTTTCAATAATGGCATAATTACACTTCAAATTTGCTTTTTTTACTTACCTTCCACTTTAAGTCGAATACTTTGTGGTGGTGTTGCTTATGATGAAAAAGAAACACAATTTATTAAATTAATAACTATTTAAAACAGAAAACAAAAGAATACAGCGAAATAAAATAAAATAAAAGATGTCGAAAAAAGGTTGTTCTAAAGATATTAATTTATGATTCCTTTTTACCTCTTGATCTCGCAGTTGCCACAACTTACAACTAAAAAGTGCACAAAATTTAGAAATGCGAAATTATTTCAGAGCAAAAGAAACAAAAAATATTACTGCACGTGATCAACCAACACGAGTTTCCGTTTCATTCCCGATCGTTGAAGAATATCGTCTGTCCCAAATATTTGGAAATCGTTTGCAGTGATCAAAGAACAAAAATAAAACGCGAAATAAATGAAGTATCAGAGCTGAAATTCCATTAAAAAAAAAATAATTTTTTGAATAATTGCTTTTTTAGCAGTACTGGTAAAGCAATCAAAGTAGTCGAAAAAAAAATCAATATACATTCCAATTTTTCCAAAACTACCAAATTATGGTTGATTAAAATATACTTACTCAGATGTTTTAGCATGAAACTCATCTAAATATAACAATAAAGAAATAATTAATATTACATTCAACTAAACTAATAAACAATGTATAACATAAAACACATTGTATAATCAAATATCTGGAATAAAATTCATGTGATGCATGCACAAAATCGAACATAAGACAGAAAGACGGACAGACAGACTTTCGCAACCAATTTCACTCACTAAATGAAGATAAGTACTCACAGTATGCAAATTTCCATGAAAATATATTAAACCGTGTGGACGCGTATAGGGCACATACATACTGACAGACACCAAACGCGCAAGAGGCGGATTTGGCATCAGAAGGGTCCAAAACTCCATTCTTATTTATATAGATTTGGACATTAAGAAATTTTTGCGATTTCCCACACTTTGAAGTCCAATATTTAAACAAGTAGATTAAATATTTGGGTTTTATTTCTATTACCATGTATAAAGCAAAGAGACGAAAGAATAGACACCTCAAACGTTGTGCTCGCAAAAAAAAAAGGCCAGAGGTATACTAAATTATGAGAGCGGCACCAAGTTTTAACTTTAAGATGCTCTTTCCGAGCCCGTTGACATCGGATGACCGGAACTTTTTTCTTGGATTCCCTATCTCTTGATATTTCTTCCTGTTGACGTTTCTATATTTTTCTTGTGTTTGTTATACATATATTGGGACATTTTGAAATGTTTTCGAAATTTCCACACTTTGAAGTCGGATATCTACACAAATATTAAAGTTTTATTTCTATTATTATTTATAAATTGTAAAGAGACGAAGCATATGACGCCTCAAACAAAAGAGGCCAGAGCTAAACTAACTTAATGTGAGCAGCAGTGCGCATCTACGCTTTTTTGGAACTTTTAAAAATTAAGCGTGGTACCCCCGTTTCGAAAGGTAAGACGTATTCTACGTCAAAAGTCAATTCACTCATATGATGATTGAGTATGTTGAGAAAACAGATTATGGATTGAAGTGGAAAATTATTGGAATTATTGCGATTAACTACAATGATGAATTCTTTATTGCTAGCTCAAAATTCCAGAGGACTGGCATGTTCTGGTGGGGATGCTATAACACTTCTTTTATGCTGTTCATAGAGAAAGCTTTATTTTCTTATGTTATGTATAAACCCTTTTTGTGTGCTAGGAATACACGTATGAAATCCTAGTGAATGCTCAGATAATTTGAAAATTGAGCATTTTGGATTGCAGGTTTTTGTATTTTGTCTCATTTTATATTATTTACTTACAAATACCAATATTTTCAAATAGGGTTATTTTTACAAGCTAAATATTAATAAAAAGTAAGAATTTTTTCATGATGCAATTTTACTTTGCTAATTTCTGTTGCATTTTAATCTATAAAAAATTTGGCCAACTATATTTTCTATTATAATAATATTATAGATACATTATAAAGTCCCAAATCTGGACGTTTTGCTAACTGCCGTTTCTTTTTTTTTCTCAATTTTTTACATATTTCATACATATTTTCAAGAACAAAGAGTTAAACCTGGACCTAATTGATGAAAGAACGCAAAATAATGGACTCATTCGAAGTAAATAGCACGCAGAAAAAAGTGAAGATTTTCAAGTAAAATTTGTTGCATTGTATTAAAAAGGTGTTTTTCATTCTATAAATTACCAGAACGGCGTTGCCCGTGACAGTTCCAAAAAGGTCGAAAACGTTGATACAACTGAGAAAAAAATGGGAATTCGTAGCCCATTGGATAACAGGCATCACAGCGTTGCCGGTGGTGTTGGTTTGCTAACACCACGGACAGCGCTCTTTGTCAAAAGCGGTCAAATTCGAATTACGAAGAGATCCAATCGGCGTAACGTCACAATCTCTTGCGAAAATTTAAGGTTCATCGGAGGTTTTTTTTTAAGGTAATTTTTTTATGCAACACTTATGTTTTCAGTTACAAAGGTATATAAAACTGTTAATCCAAATGCTATTTTAATGGACTTTTTTTTTATTTTAGAAATTTTGGCCATATTTGGTCAAAATTTAGTGAAATTTGACCGTTACGCCAAAGCTTCTATATCAAATTCTAATAAATATATTCCACTTTTTCTTTCAATAATATATTTGTTACATATTTACCCGTGTTGTGAAGCAGAATATTTGCAGTTCCTCTTAAAAGTTACTGAGATAGGTCAAACTTTGTAAACACAACATGATTTTACAAAAAATATAGCACTTTTTCAAATAAATATAGCTGTAAAATAATTTAACATGTACTTACCAGCTATATTTCAGGTTTAGAACATACCTAGAGGTGTATAGAACACCGTTGTAAAATTTGTATTTGAATACATTAAAAAGTTTATGAGAAATTAGATTTTTCGCAATCCAAAAAAATAAAAATAGCAGTTTTCCAGAAAATGCAAATAAAGATTTTAAAGTTCCACAAATAATTATACACGTGTTGAAACACCTTAGAATTCATCATACTTGTAAGTCAAGCTTCTTTGACTTCATTTTTAATTAATTGTGATTTTCTTTTAGCTTTTAATATTTTTCTGGATAATTTTGCTTTAGGCTGTACTTGTCTCCTTGATTTTTTAATTCTTTCAACATCAATTTCTTTGTAGTTTTTTTTTATTAATACTGGTTCAAGTGTTATATTAAGGTAGTTAAATACAGGTATCAACCCCATATAGCCTGAGTTGAAGAACAAAACTGCTATCTTAGAACCTAATGATAGTGTTTGCAGTTGAACAAAATTTTCTTTCGGAATAATATTCCACAGAACATTGTTGAATGACTCATTGTTATTGTGTCATGCTATGTAAATACTTGCTTAATAGTTCTTGATCACAAATGCGCGCATTAAAATCTATAATAAATACTTAATTCGTTATTAAAAATGTAAATTGTGCGTTCACAATGTTATAGAGTAATGAAATAGCTGTTTAGACGCATTGTTTACATATCTATAGCTTAGTTTCGGTTTCGAAAACTTCACTTCCGGTTTATATTTTGGCCTATAATTTTGCTTCCAATTACCGTAGAAACAAAAGTAAACTATTTTTGGAATCCTAAAAGTCTGGACTTTATTACAGAATAATAAAAAAATTCGAAACATTTCAAGAAAACGTTGATTTTTGGGTAGGCACTTAAGAACTGGAACATTAACCAAAGAGCTTCAAAAACCATCACGTTCAATGGTCTTGATATCAGATTCAGAGCGCCAGAGGACAACATTATCAGAAAATATCCCCACTTTACATCTCTTGGATATCACCTTTTCGATTCCAGCAAAGAACAATGAGAAAAGCATAGGTCCCAAGACTGCTTCCCTGGGGGACACCCTGACTGAGCCTGAAGTTCCTAGACAGGGTCTTATTATATTTAACCCTTACAATTCTAGCTTCTAAAAAGTCAGAAATCCAGGGCAGGGCGTTTCCTCTCACACCAAATTCATCAAAAAGTTTTACTAAAAGTTTATTACTCCATATCCTGTCGAAGGCCTTGTTCAGGTCCAGGAAGGCAGCCACGGAATGATTTGTAGGCCGCATGTTGTGGGCATCTTTAACATTCTGGTAAAAATATAAATTTTATCAATTGTACTATGATCCTTTCTAAAACCATACTGATCCTTTGGAAGCAGGTCATTTGACTCAAGATAGAACTTAAATCTATTTAGCAGCATTTTTTCGATGATTTTACATGAAATACAAGTCAAGGAGATGGGGCGGTAACTCTCTCGAGAGCTAGCAACTTTGTATGGCTTCCTAATAGAAATAACAATGGCTCTTTTCCAATCAAGTGGTAAACGGACACTCTTCCACGACTGGTTAAAAATTCCCAACAGTCTTAGTTTATCGTTTGAACTAAGATGCAAAAGCATTTGACCGTGTATATTGTAAGGCCCAGGGGATTTCTTCGGGTCTACATCCCTCAAGACAGTATCCAGTTCATGCATTACAAAATCAGTATTAAAAATAGGGTCGTCAAGGTTCGAGCTACGACATTTGTGAACCATAAATCTCGCACTCCTTTCAATTGGTTTGTCATTAACGTCGAAAGTCAACCCGCTCATTTGCTTGTAATAGTCACCCAGAATATCTGCAGCAGCTCTATCATTGTGCGGAATTTGTCCGTTTGGATCCATTATAGTATTTTTTTACTACTACTACTATATATTATAGTAGTAGTAGTATTTTAGTAAATACGACTACTTTCAATAAATACTAATTTTAATAAATACTACAGTAAATATACAAAATTTATGTTTCAATAAATAAATACCATTCAAGACATGAATGTTAAATTTGTAATTTTTCGATTATGCAGTTCTGTAGAGTTATTTTACTTGGGGGTTCGAGGTCAGGTGTTTGCTATAAGAAGGGGTCCATGGACATACTAAGTTTGGGAACCACTGGCCTATACGGACTGTATCTTTAAAATGCTCTTCAACTGCAGCTTCAATTTCTCCTCTGGACTGAGTTTCGCAAGAGTCTGTGATACGAATGCTTTCAAGCTACCATAAATCCGTTATATCATCGCTCTGAATCAAAAGTGAGATCAAGGTCGAACTGTAAGAGGCCTGTTCTGAATTACCCGATGATTTTCCCATTATCACACATATCCAACCAAGATGATGAAATTTGATATAATCCTGACTCAAGCCGACGTATTTCTCTGGTGTACAGCAATCCAGCAAAGTCGGAGCCTATAAGTATCTCAATTGGTGGTTGACCATGTCCGACATCTGCCAACCGAATACCCATTTTTTGGGCAATCTCTGAACACTTTTTATTGTTAAGTCTAGGTATAGAACCACAAATAACCGGTTGATCTAACGCTTGAATTTCAATTGCATACATAATTACCACGGAGGCGTATATTTCAGCATGCCCCCCCCCCAAAAAAAAAAAAAAACTACTTGGGTTAACTGTTCTTTAGAAACTGGTACATATTTCTTCTCTTTAGCTGTGTTACTTAATATATAAGAACGTTGTGAGCCAGTATCTATTAATGCTCTTTCAGTCTTTTCCTTTCCTCGAAAAGACAATCTAACAAGTAACGTTTGTAAAAACACTTCAGCATGGCTCTGATTAGATAAAGTGGTGTCCACTGTCTATGTTATTTCAATCTCTGAATTTTTTTTTCCTAATTCGGGGCACTTAATTACCCAATGTTTCTTTCCACAAATTGCGCATCTTACATTGGAATTACAATTCAGTGATGGTTCCCAACCTTTAAACAGGTAAAACAACACTTATTCTTCTTAAAAAGAATTGTTTTTTTCTTCTAAAGGTAGCTTCTGTCCCCTGAAACAGTCTCTGGAGTCTTGTGTAGTATGTTAGCAGAGTTCTGTTTGCATTAATTATTAATATTAGTGGGACATATTCAAAGTAGGTTTAAATATATTGTTCAAGCATAACATAGCATATAAAAATTTGATTTTTGTTTTATATAAAGACTATACCAAATGTTTCTAACATAAAAAAATCAACAAATATATTTGAGATGTGAAGTTTTAAAATTGTGACCATGATTAAAACTGCTTGTTCCTTTCAAGTTTTGTGTGATTTGATTAATTTCATTACAAAAAAAACTAACTTCAAAAGGTGAAGTGTTGTGAATATTATTCATGCTAAAAAATTAGTTTTCACCAAATTTTTCTTCTAAAAATTAATAAATCATAAATTTGAGTGTACCAAATAAATACTTTTTGTCCTAACTTTTTATCATTTAAGATTTATAACTTTACAAAAAATTGGCAGCTTATATTCAGTGTGATAGAACAAAACTATACGTAATCTTACTAGCTATTTCTTTCTTTTTAAAGAGGCTTAGTTGTGACAAGGATCACCATCGTGTTTCGTACAAGGGGAAACTTTCCATGGGCCCAATCGGGAACTTGTAGGTGCATTATTGTACCTATCCATGACAACACATCCAGATATTTTATATTCTGTGATATTTTATATTCTTACTGTCTGAGCCAAATTCAAGAGCAGCTAACAGTAGCTGCCTGGACTGGTCTGAAAAGAGTTAAGATACCTGAAATTGACTTTAGAACTTAATCTGGTGTTTCCTATTTCAAGCAGTGATTTTATTACTAATGTATATGTTGATGCAGATTAGGAAGTGATGCACATGACAGAAAATCTCTATCAGGGTATATAATTTTCTTAAATGATTGTCCTGTGACTTTGTGTGTGAAAAAGCAGACATCCATTGCATTATCCTCTACTGAGGCAGAAATTTTATATTTGGCTAAAGCTATGCAGGATGTATTTGTGCTACACAACATTAATTAAGCACATATTTTAAAGCAATAATCAATATAAAAAAAAAATTTGCAATTCAATCGGTCAATTTTCAATATTTTTGTATGAAATAAATTTTTACAATATTTTTATAGTATATGCAAAAGACCTAGGGAGAGATTTTTTAAAATTAATTTACGAGTCTTCATAAAAAAAAATATTTTACTCGTTATGTGTTAAATTTCTAAAAAAAAATTATATTTTTTCTGTTTATTAATTTTTATAAATTTTTCTGAACTATTCATACAAAAAAGCTCTTCCTGTGTCAATCAAACAGTTATTCAAGACCTATAAAATGTAAACAGTTTAACTCTAAGTGCATTTATCAAAAAGCCTTAGTACTTTGAACTATGCAAAATTACAAAAAACTGATTTTGATATAATTGCATTTTAAGTACAAAATACAACAAAAGTTAACAAAAACAACTTATTTTTTGCTAGTGCTATTTTTTTTAGTAATTTCTATTACATTAAGACATTTTTCAAAACAAGAGTTTTTACAGTAAGCTGATATATATATTTTTAAAGCCAGTTTTAACTCTGATGACAACTGAGTGATTTGTGATAATTCACTGAAAATTATTCATTTCTTGTTAAATGACCTGAAAAATATTATTTTATTGGATCAGTACTACACTGCTGGCCACCCAAATTGCAACACCAAGAAAGACAAGAGATATCACAACTAAATTTATTTTGTAGATAACATGTTGACCAAGTATCAAATGATTAAATTTATAGACTTCTGTGAAGTGTGGTTCCTACCAAAATCAGTAGCCAGAGTAGCCGCCATTGTTGGAGATCACCGCTGCCACACGCCTCTGCATTGATTCAAAGAGACTTTGGATGTGTTCGTGGGATACAGCAGACCAAGCAGCTTCCACACGTTGCCAAAGTTGATCTGGTGTAATCTGGGTCAATCGTTGAGCAACCATGGACCACGTGTTTTCTATCGGCGAAAGATCCGGAGAACGAGCTGGCCAGGGAAGCAATTTAATCTGGCGATTGACGAAGAACCCTTGGACAATGCGTGCCACGCGCAACGCGCATTATCCTGTTGAAATATGGCTGTGGGTAAGCCCTGAAGGTAAGGAAGGACAACTGGCTCCAACACCTCGGAGATGTAGCGCTGGAAGTACCGGCAATGCGTACCGGAGTGCGAGAGTGATATCCAATACCGCCCCATACCATAATACCCGGTGCAGGACCAGTGTGGCGGTGCATAACGCAGCTGTTCAGCATCCTCACTTGTTGTGTCACAGGTTGCTGTTTGTATTCTTATTCATGACTTGTTGTCATGACTTTATCTGTCAGAGTTGTTTGGAAAAGCGTTGGCTGGTGCGGCAGTTTGAGATGGCCGAAGAATTCACCCATCGGATAATATGACTTGTTGAAGGGGTGACTCCGAAGAGTGCCACCACTGTGACTAATAGTCTATTGTACCTGATTGGAATGTTTGATAGTTCTCAAGTTTAATCTGTCTTAAGAATAAAAAATAATTTAAAAAAAATAAAAAAAAATCAAAGCCATGATTAGACCAAAAATCAGCTACGCCAGTCTTGTCTGGGGATACGCAGCAAAAACTACCCTCCAAAAACTTGAATCTCTTCAAAATTCTACTCTACGTATTATCAGTGGTTACCCCTGGTACTACCGAAACGCTAAAATTCGCGAAGATCTTGAAATTACCGAACTTAAAATTTACTTCAGTAAACTTGCTACTAATTTTTATGCTAATCTTGAATTAATTGATAACCCTGCCATCCAGTGTATCCCCAGATATGACCCTCGTCAACCCGAATATAATAAAAGACCCAGAGTCATTCTTAATCCTTAATGTTCTTACTATCTAAATCTCTCCTGCTTTATTTTTCTTTTCTTTTATTTAATAATTCTTAAGCCTTCCTTGTCATCTTGTATCTTATGTACTGTACCAATTGGACTCGTCCTTGATCTGCCCAATTTCTAAGCCACCTGTTTTTCACTGGTCAACCAACTGAACTCACTCTACCTTACATATTTCAGTGAACTCAAAACCTGCTCAGTTCCCAACTACTTTCCGAGGGAGATAGAAGGCCTTCGGCCTAAGTTCTCCGGCTCACCCATTATTTCATTTCATTTCAATAAAAAAAAATATTTTAATTGTAATTTGTGAATTTTTTTAAAATTGATGGAAAATTCTATATAAATGAAATTTGTAAGAACTGTTCATTTTTCTGCCAATATGCAATGTGCCCTTTTTTTTTCTTATTTAACATTTCTAACAATATTGATTTTTTAACAGAAGTTTCGGGAAGTAATCCATTTTGAGATGAAATCAAAATTATATAAATCTGAATCAGTTCTTAGAATTACATACCATGCAACTGTTTATCAAGTTGTATTGTAATACAAGCATTAGCTTAATTTTTGTATTGATTTTACTGGTTTGAGCTATAGATTATACTATTGGCAATAATGAGTTTTAATAGCCTTAGATTTCTACAAAAGAAATGGAACAATAATTTAAAATATGCACTTAATAAAATTAATTAAAATATTAGCTGCTATATCAGCAGCTTAGCTAACATTTTTGACTGGAATATTTTTCTAAAACAATTTTCTGAATTGAAATCACAATAAAAATGGTACCTGTACGTGTTTTATGTTTGCAATTTTTTTTCAAGCTACCAAGGAGTACATTTAAAGGGGAAAATGGATTTTAGAATGTCTGATTTGATAATGGATACCTGTTTATGTTTTAAAAAGCCAAGTTGCACACAATTTTCTTTTATGTACTATACAATACAACAGTTACACAAATTGTAATAAAAACATATTTTTAATAATTTAAAATTATATGTTCTCTTCAATGTTCTAAAATATTGTATTATATAAATATTTTTTTAATGATTAATATTTTTAAAATTTTTACAAAATTTAAGATGGTTGTAATCTTGTGTACCCTCTAAATAAACAATCACATGCCATAAAAAGAAAATTGAATGAAAATATCCCAATATTATGTAGCAGATATTGAATAATGTAGAAAAAGGACATCGAGCAGTATCTTAAAGCTAATATTGAGCAATGATAAAAAACGAACATTGAATGTCAAGAAAATAATATCTATCAATGTCGTAAAACGACATTGGGGCGATGTCGCCAGGGGGGGGGGTCATTTTTACGTTGGCCAATGTAGGAAAACGATATTGAGCAATGTCGACAGCAATATTGGCCAATATCGGAAAACAATATCTATCAATGTCGTGAAACGATATTGGCCAATATCGGAAAACAATATCTATCAATGTCGTGAAACGATATTGGCCAATGTCGGAAAACGATATTGGGGCGATGGCATTTTTACGTTGGCCAATGTCGTAAAATATATTGGGGCGATGTCGCCAGGGGGGGGGGTACATTTTTACGTTGGCCAATATCGACGGCAATATTAGCCAATATTTTTTCTCGATATTGGCCGACATATATGTGCTACCTGGGACAGGCCACAAAACAAGAAAGGATGTCACCCTCCCCTCGACCGCTATCCGCTCGCACAGCAGAGTGTTAGCTAGATTTAAAGAAAGGAAAGCAATTTAACTTTAAGAGAGAAATTTCAGTTTAAGTATTAAAATTTAACTTTAAAAGTGACAAATTAGTGATCCAGTCGAGTCCTTAAAATGCCCTTAGCTGTTGGCGTGCAGAAGTCAAGGAGAAAGAGTATATAAATTGGGGGAAATGCAAATATGGTTTGGAGTTAGATATGATTGAGGGTCCAAACGAAACTCTCCAAAACGGAGTTTCGGCCTTTGCTGGAAGGTATGACACCATACTCTCAGTTTCAACAATCACTGTTACCAAATCACTGTTATTTTGATAGTTCACTAACAGGCAAGAACTGTGAGTCCCGAAGATCGGTGGTTGAGTAACAGTTCTGTGATTCGCTTAACATCCCTACTAATCGACTCATGCTCATCCTTACCAAGGCTTAACTGGATTCCGTGTCTGATCAGGCTTGTTCATTGCGCTATTCGGGATGTAACACTAGAACGGTAGGCTGCCAGCGCCATCTAGTGGAAGCAATCTTGAAAACGGATCGCGGGGATTCGCATGTTTTTTAACAGGGAGAAAGCTAGATTTTATTGAAAATAAAATATGTGAAAAGTTATCAAATCCTAAAAACATTCCACTCTTGGTAGTTTTTTCGGTTTTTAGAAAATTGATTACAAATAGGTTTTAATATTTCTTTTCAAAAAGAATTTTTGTCACCCTTCTTAGACTAAACAAAAAAATTTCTTATAGCATATATTAGCTATCAGGTACAAGAATCCTTAGTAGATTAAAAACAATTTTAGGACTTGAGGGAGGGGGGGAATAAATAATTTAAAATATTACAGTATTATTTACTACCATTAGTTAGCCACACTAATTATGATACATTATTCATAAAATTGATCATAAACAAAATCTCAGACAACATGTAATGTTAATTCAAGTAAATGAGTATTCATATAAATTTTTTTATTTATTCTGCCTATAAGCAATGTTCAGAGTGAAATTTGGGATACTTAAAATGAAGCATTTACTATAAAGTTTTAAGATAGATTTATTTAAGAGGGGGGGGGGGTGCTAAAACACAAAAAAACCTTCAAAAAGTCCTTTTTTGTTTTATATTCTCAAAAAATTTTAAATTTGATTCTTTTGTTTGACACCAATTTTATGATATCTTAAGTAGAACCGAAGTTATAAACAAAAGAACGTTTTGATAGCTGTCAAAGTTTTGAAACGAAAAATATGTCGACTTATACGAAAAACTGCTAACAAAAGTACAATTGCATGCAAATTGTACCGTAAAAAGGTACCATTAGCCAAAATAAACCTTAACCAAAGGTCTGAAGACATTAACGCATTTACTTACGTACTCGGAGTAATCAACACTTTTGTAAATGATTTTCATTAATGAAACTTTTAAGGTGATTTTTCTCCATGATGGATTTTTCACACTTTTCCCAACTTTAAAATGATATAACTCAAAATCTATTCAAGATAATTGCATGAAATTTGGTATGTATATTCTTCAAAAGAATTTGTCTTCAGCTATTTTAAAAATTATTGATATGTTATAAAATATAAGTGTTTTTATAAATTATAAATTCAAAAAATGATCATTTTTAATTAAAAATTTTTTAATATGCATGTATTAAAAAAACTGTGAAGACAAATTTTTAAATATAATATCTGCTTTTAGAAAATGTAAATATTGTGTCTTTTCATGAATAATTTCTTTGTTATATCTAGAGATTGTTTCCAACCACTGTGCTCGAAGGGTCGAGTCGCTGGGGAACTCATGGTATGATACATATTCCCCTACTTGCTCTTGAAACTTCTTACTACGAGTATGATAAGACGTACAAAACGGCACACAACAGTTCACCATTGTCTCTATCAATTTTTTACTGATTTAAGGCTTTAAAATAATCACTAAATCGAAAATACTGCGAATACAGAACACGATTTCTATGCAATCCAATGGTAAACAACCTGCTTTTCTTGGTAGGGTGACAGCGCTCTCAAGCGGTAAGAGTTGGAAACTTTCAGTTACGTCGGCTCTTTTGATCTTTTGGGTAATGATTCAGCCTGTACAACCTACGGTTACGATCAAGTTTAGCCTTGTCCTTACATAGAGATGTTACTAACAGTGATTTGACAGTAACAGTTCTAACTATGACTGCTACTGACGAATATCTGTGATTCAAAACTGCGATTGTGATTCAAAACTGTGACTGAATCTGATTGGTTGAATGCAAAGTATCTCTAGTCACTCGTAGCAACGGAATGTTTTTATTTATGTGTTAAAAGTTTTCAATAATACGATTTCGTCGAAGGAATACATAGTTAAGTCGGTATCGTCTTGGCCTTACAATGCTCTAGTTTACAGTTCGAACCCCAGTATTTTTTTCATCCAGATCAACTGGAATATATTTAATGTTGTTGTTGTCGTATGTTCTTCTGGGATACATATGAAAGCAAGGGATGAACAGAAACATTCAAGACAAGTACAGAAGAAGAATATTTTTTATTATTACAAACGATGATCCCAGCAAAGAACAGAAGGGGTGCGCTGCTTTCCTTTCAAGACGGGATTCCATTCCAGGCGAAAGTCCGACTTCTTTTCCCAATTTTACATCCATGCCTTATCCGGGATTCGAACCCGGGCCCACTCGGTGACAACCGAGGATCATAACCACCATGCTGGCTGGGCGGCATAATTTAATAAAACGCACAATTGCCACTCAATAAACCTTCAATTATAAAATGAATTTTTCATTTTTATTCCGCCTCTATGAACCGTTTTTTATTTTTTAGCCCGTAATTCATTTTTTTAAAGGTACTTTTTCTCCTCAATAAATTAATATTGGTGACTAAGATGGTTTCAACTATATCGAAATTTTCATATAAATTAAACTTTATAATTAATTAAACATTAAAATCAAGAGATATGCATCAGAATGCTTGATTATTTTACTTCTAGTTGAATTTAAATTATAGATTTTTAATTTTCAAATAAATATATATAATTGGCAAACCTATTTTTTTTATCTTTAAATCCGTTTCACTAAATAACTTTTATCCAAAAGATTTGTTTGTTGAAGAAAAATGTTTTCAGCGTACTATGTGTAGCAAGACAATTTCCTTACATTTGATAATCTGAGGTACTAAAATATTCAAAGACCAACAATTTCAAAACATTAAGTAATTTTTCTAAATCTCTAGTAACATTCGAATTAATTTGTATTCTTTTATTCGTGTGGTGCAAAAGACACAACAATTTTATTTGAGACGAAGAAAACGCAAGACGAACAACAGCAGAAAAGTCAAACCTTACTGTGAAAAATCTGAAGTTTTTGACTTGTTTCAACAATTTCTGTCCAATACTTTAGTTTATAAATCATACAATTTTTACAAAATATTAACTAAAATGTGGAGTAGTTCATTTATCACACAACACTGGAGTAACCACGTACTATTGTTGACGGTCCGGGATCAACCCCGAAGACAAAAGATGAAGATATTCTCTTTAGTAGCACTTTAAAATTGATAAGCTGAGTGAAAGTATATTATTTATCTCTACGACGAACAGCTGTTTGTTAGAATATTGTCTCGTTCAGGCCCTGATTTATCATTAGGCCCGTGAGGCACGGGCCTAGGGCCCCCATAATTTAGAGGGCCCCTAAATTTCAAAAGTATCTAAACATTTTTTAAGGAGTTACATAAATTATTGGGTATTTACGTAAATGTCCATCGACCGTTTCCCACACTATCACATTCTTGTAATTACATTCATTATCTAGCTATTATGTTTTTAATTTTCATCTGCTTTATTTTGTTTTGCCAAGAGTTATAAGTAATGTCACAATTTTCTCAAACTTTTTGGTGACATCTGTGAAACGAACAACGGTCAAATACGTAAGTACCAATTATTGCTATAAAATTAGTTTTTATGGTGAACAAATAACATGGGGGGGGGGCCTTCCTGCGTGTTGTGCCTACCATACCAAATTTTCTAAATCGGGCCCTGGTCTCGTTAGAATATTCCCTAGGGAATATTCTAACGAGTAACATTTTTATTTGTTTTGAAAACAGTCTGACAAGGAATTGCAGAGAATCAGTGTTTACAAACAACAAATTATACGCTTTAAAAATTAAACATTCAGCCATCAAAATTTTTTTTACTTGCATTACAATATTTCAGAATGCATTCATTACCGCTGTAAACATCGTTGTGTTGATCCTCCCTCTGATACGGTTTCATCTTAAGAGACAAACCTTAAAGAAGGCAAAAACTCGTAAAACGTATTCTAATCACTAGGGAAATGAAAAAAATATCTCTCCCCCTCCTCCGATTTCGACTCATTCAAGTTATACTTTCAGAAGCACAAAATTCATTTTTTAGAATTAAAAACAATTTACAAGAGGTTAAACAGAAAATTTTTAACTATAAACAAACCAAAAATAAATAAAAACAAGTTCTAGTCATGTTACTCTACATAAAAATACAACTAAATAGATAATCAGTGATAGTTTAAGAACGAACAAAAAATTGTTAGTTAAAACAGCGAATTTAAAATGTTTTTATCCGAACTTTCCTTAAAACTGTCGCGAGAGCTTTCTTTTTTTGTTTAGAAAAAGGCGCGGGAATCTGGTGAGTCATAAAGCAACATATTACCTTCATAAACATCCAGTTAAAAATCCTCCAGAGAAATCCGAATCCGTCACAGACCAACTGGCACCGCTACCAAATAACCAACACTCAGTCACAGCTTTCACTACTACCGAATCACCGATCCCGGTCGCAATCACCGATCGCAGTAACAGTATCAATATCAGCCAAGGTATCAGCTTAGCAATATCAGTTTAGTAACTGTTAACGAATCACTGTTACCCAATCACTGCTACCCAAGTACTGTTATTTTTATATTTGAGTAACAGATATGAATTGTGATTCACAAGTATCGGTGATTGAGTAGCAGTTCTGTGATTTGCTTAACAAATAACATCCCAATCCCTAAACTGAACAATCTGAATCGATAATACCGGCGGAATTTCCCGTTTCAACGTAAATATGGAGCAATATATGGTAATATTGAAGAAATTTTTTGACATTTAAATTTCCAACCTTTATGATCTTACCCTGTGTAAAGATGAAATTTGTTACATTCGGCAACTTAATTCCTCCAACCAAAAAATAATAAGTATTAATATGATCTAATGTGGTGAAACTGAAGAATATCCGGTCCAGACGCAGCCTATCAGCTAGCTCGAGCCCTTCATGAAGATTTTTGGAAAAAAACCTAAAACACAAAAAAACCTTCAAAAAGTCCTTTTTTGTTTTATATTCTCAAAAAATTTTAAATTTGATTCTTTTGTTTGACACCAATTTTATGATATCTTAAGTAGAACCGAAGTTATAAACAAAAGAACGTTTTGATAGCTGTCAAAGTTTTGAAACGAAAAATATGTCGACTTATACGAAAAACTGCTAACAAAAGTACAATTGCATGCAAATTGTACCGTAAAAAGGTACCATTAGCCAAAATAAACCTTAACCAAAGGTCTGAAGACATTAACGCATTTACTTACGTACTCGGAGTAATCAACACTTTTGTAAATGATTTTCATTAATGAAACTTTTAAGGTGATTTTTCTCCATGATGGATTTTTCACACTTTTCCCAACTTTAAAATGATATAACTCAAAATCTATTCAAGATAATTGCATGAAATTTGGTATGTATATTCTTCAAAAGAATTTGTCTTCAGCTATTTTAAAAATTATTGATATGTTATAAAATATAAGTGTTTTTATAAATTATAAATTCAAAAAATGATCATTTTTAATTAAAAATTTTTTAATATGCATGTATTAAAAAAACTGTGAAGACAAATTTTTAAATATAATATCTGCTTTTAGAAAATGTAAATATTGTGTCTTTTCATGAATAATTTCTTTGTTATATCTAGAGATTGTTTCCAACCACTGTGCTCGAAGGGTCGAGTCGCTGGGGAACTCATGGTATGATACATATTCCCCTACTTGCTCTTGAAACTTCTTACTACGAGTATGATAAGACGTACAAAACGGCACACAACAGTTCACCATTGTCTCTATCAATTTTTTACTGATTTAAGGCTTTAAAATAATCACTAAATCGAAAATACTGCGAATACAGAACACGATTTCTATGCAATCCAATGGTAAACAACCTGCTTTTCTTGGTAGGGTGACAGCGCTCTCAAGCGGTAAGAGTTGGAAACTTTCAGTTACGTCGGCTCTTTTGATCTTTTGGGTAATGATTCAGCCTGTACAACCTACGGTTACGATCAAGTTTAGCCTTGTCCTTACATAGAGATGTTACTAACAGTGATTTGACAGTAACAGTTCTAACTATGACTGCTACTGACGAATATCTGTGATTCAAAACTGCGATTGTGATTCAAAACTGTGACTGAATCTGATTGGTTGAATGCAAAGTATCTCTAGTCACTCGTAGCAACGGAATGTTTTTATTTATGTGTTAAAAGTTTTCAATAATACGATTTCGTCGAAGGAATACATAGTTAAGTCGGTATCGTCTTGGCCTTACAATGCTCTAGTTTACAGTTCGAACCCCAGTATTTTTTTCATCCAGATCAACTGGAATATATTTAATGTTGTTGTTGTCGTATGTTCTTCTGGGATACATATGAAAGCAAGGGATGAACAGAAACATTCAAGACAAGTACAGAAGAAGAATATTTTTTATTATTACAAACGATGATCCCAGCAAAGAACAGAAGGGGTGCGCTGCTTTCCTTTCAAGACGGGATTCCATTCCAGGCGAAAGTCCGACTTCTTTTCCCAATTTTACATCCATGCCTTATCCGGGATTCGAACCCGGGCCCACTCGGTGACAACCGAGGATCATAACCACCATGCTGGCTGGGCGGCATAATTTAATAAAACGCACAATTGCCACTCAATAAACCTTCAATTATAAAATGAATTTTTCATTTTTATTCCGCCTCTATGAACCGTTTTTTATTTTTTAGCCCGTAATTCATTTTTTTAAAGGTACTTTTTCTCCTCAATAAATTAATATTGGTGACTAAGATGGTTTCAACTATATCGAAATTTTCATATAAATTAAACTTTATAATTAATTAAACATTAAAATCAAGAGATATGCATCAGAATGCTTGATTATTTTACTTCTAGTTGAATTTAAATTATAGATTTTTAATTTTCAAATAAATATATATAATTGGCAAACCTATTTTTTTTATCTTTAAATCCGTTTCACTAAATAACTTTTATCCAAAAGATTTGTTTGTTGAAGAAAAATGTTTTCAGCGTACTATGTGTAGCAAGACAATTTCCTTACATTTGATAATCTGAGGTACTAAAATATTCAAAGACCAACAATTTCAAAACATTAAGTAATTTTTCTAAATCTCTAGTGACATTCGAATTAATTTGTATTCTTTTATTCGTGTGGTGCAAAAGACACAACAATTTTATTTGAGACGAAGAAAACGCAAGACGAACAACAGCAGAAAAGTCAAACCTTACTGTGAAAAATCTGAAGTTTTTGACTTGTTTCAACAATTTCTGTCCAATACTTTAGTTTATAAATCATACAATTTTTACAAAATATTAACTAAAATGTGGAGTAGTTCATTTATCACACAACACTGGAGTAACCACGTACTATTGTTGACGGTCCGGGATCAACCCCGAAGACAAAAGATGAAGATATTCTCTTTAGTAGCACTTTAAAATTGATAAGCTGAGTGAAAGTATATTATTTATCTCTACGACGAACAGCTGTTTGTTAGAATATTGTCTCGTTCAGGCCCTGATTTATCATTAGGCCCGTGAGGCACGGGCCTAGGGCCCCCATAATTTAGAGGGCCCCTAAATTTCAAAAGTATCTAAACATTTTTTAAGGAGTTACATAAATTATTGGGTATTTACGTAAATGTCCATCGACCGTTTCCCCCACTATCACATTCTTGTAATTACATTCATTATCTAGCTATTATGTTTTTAATTTTCATCTGCTTTATTTTGTTTTGCCAAGAGTTATAAGTAATGTCACAATTTTCTCAAACTTTTTGGTGACATCTGTGAAACGAACAACGGTCAAATACGTAAGTACCAATTATTGCTATAAAATTAGTTTTTATGGTGAACAAATAACATGGGGGGGGGGGCCTTCCTGCGTGTTGTGCCTACCATACCAAATTTTCTAAATCGGGCCCTGGTCTCGTTAGAATATTCCCTAGGGAATATTCTAACGAGTAACATTTTTATTTGTTTTGAAAACAGTCTGACAAGGAATTGCAGAGAATCAGTGTTTACAAACAACAAATTATACGCTTTAAAAATTAAACATTCAGCCATCAAAATTTTTTTTACTTGCATTACAATATTTCAGAATGCATTCATTACCGCTGTAAACATCGTTGTGTTGATCCTCCCTCTGATACGGTTTCATCTTAAGAGACAAACCTTAAAGAAGGCAAAAACTCGTAAAACGTATTCTAATCACTAGGGAAATGAAAAAAATATCTCTCCCCCTCCTCCGATTTCGACTCATTCAAGTTATACTTTCAGAAGCACAAAATTCATTTTTTAGAATTAAAAACAATTTACAAGAGGTTAAACAGAAAATTTTTAACTATAAACAAACCAAAAATAAATAAAAACAAGTTCTAGTCATGTTACTCTACATAAAAATACAACTAAATAGATAATCAGTGATAGTTTAAGAACGAACAAAAAATTGTTAGTTAAAACAGCGAATTTAAAATGTTTTTATCCGAACTTTCCTTAAAACTGTCGCGAGCTTTCTTTTTTTGTTTAGAAAAAGGCGCGGGAATCTGGTGAGTCATAAAGCAACATATTACCTTCATAAACATCCAGTTAAAAATCCTCCAGAGAAATCCGAATCCGTCACAGACCAACTGGCACCGCTACCAAATAACCAACACTCAGTCACAGCTTTCACTACTACCGAATCACCGATCCCGGTCGCAATCACCGATCGCAGTAACAGTATCAATATCAGCCAAGGTATCAGCTTAGCAATATCAGTTTAGTAACTGTTAACGAATCACTGTTACCCAATCACTGCTACCCAAGTACTGTTATTTTTATATTTGAGTAACAGATATGAATTGTGATTCACAAGTATCGGTGATTGAGTAGCAGTTCTGTGATTTGCTTAACAAATAACATCCCAATCCCTAAACTGAACAATCTGAATCGATAATACCGGCGGAATTTCCCGTTTCAACGTAAATATGGAGCAATATATGGTAATATTGAAGAAATTTTTTGACATTTAAATTTCCAACCTTTATGATCTTACCCTGTGTAAAGATGAAATTTGTTACATTCGGCAACTTAATTCCTCCAACCAAAAAATAATAAGTATTAATATGATCTAATGTGGTGAAACTGAAGAATATCCGGTCCAGACGCAGCCTATCAGCTAGCTCGAGCCCTTCATGAAGATTTTTGGAAAAAAACCTAAAAGAAAAGCTGAAATCAGTTTGAAACCCAAGTATCTCAAGACATCACACAGACAGCATTTTGGTGGACATGTCTGAAAACAGTTGAAAAAATCATGAAATGCTATGATCATTGAATGTGGCAATTTGATCTGAATGAGGACATATTGTTTTCTTCAAACGTGTCTGACTTTGTTTTATTGAAAAAATACCAGGAACATAAATACAAGGCACAGTTGGGGTCTTCACATAAAAATTTGTTTAAAAGTTTATGGTTTACATTGTGTAGGACTGTTCAAGGTTGCCCAAGCAAACTTATGTTCATTGTTTGTGCTGGAGTAAATGGTGAAGGAAATTAAACCTAACAATGTTTCAGTGTTGTAACATAAAATGTAATGTTGACATGAGAGATTGAATGGGTGATCCTGTTATTATCTTGAATGGGAAGATAAGGGTCTGATCATTTCATATTTCATCCAAGGCAGCCAAGATGATGAGTCCTCTCTGTGATGGACACAGCATGATACAGCACTGTTTGACGAACAAGCGCAACCTCTTCTACATTGGGCATGAGAGGGGCAACAACATTCAATGTACTGTTTCAAAAAACAAGGTTCCAAAGCTAATGCACTGCATTCAACCAATCTCTAAACTGTTTGAAATATTCCATACAGCAGTTCCTCGATGGAATGCACAAGTTTCAAGGGTTCCAGTTCCTTGACCAATGAATCAAAAGTGCAGAGTCCTACAAGGAATCCTAGAGTGAATTTAATTAAAATACATTGAAGAATTTGTTAAGTGTGAACGGTTTCCTCTTTTGCATGTGGCACAAGAGGATTGATAGTATCCAATTCATGGTTTTGAAAATAAGGTTCCAAAGCTGCTGCATAAACCGTATTTAGTGTCTAAATGTGGGAAGTATTCCAAAAAGGAGTCCTTGATGGATTGAAAGAGTTTCTAAGATTTCAGTTCCTAGGCCAATAAATTCAGAAGAAAGTTTTTGGGCACAAATGTAATGCAGAAGTTACAAGGATTCCAGCTATGAATTGAATCCAGTGAAAGTTTGTCAACCATTGAGTTAAGAAAGTTTTTAATGTGTTTCAAGGAGTCCAACTGAATGGATACATATCCTCTACAGAAAAATGAAGTGAAATTGAGGAGGGATGCAAGTGCAAGCTTCTCAGAGCACACACATGCAGCTCTGTATTATATTCACTTCCTTAATCAAGAAGAGTTGGTCCTTTTGAAGACAAAAACTTACAAAGATTCCAAGGAGTCTTGACTTGCAGGATCCATTTCCTTAACTTTAGAATTCAGAAGTGAGTGGTCAACCATGGAACCCTAAATTAGATTCAGTTCTTTGTCCATTCAGAAACAATTATGTGTTATAATACAATTATGTATAAGCCATAATGTGCAATAATTCATACACAACAGAAAATAGATGTTTGTTGCATACAGTAATAGCTTCAATTGCACATTTTGGTGCTTTATTTAACCAACATATGGTGGACCTTAAGTATTTTCTTGATACTTCCTCTACCCATATCAACAATGAGACAAAGTTTCTTCGGGCCCCAACAGTGCCCCAGATCTCGACTACATTGCACAATAACAAACGAAAAGGAAGAATGCACACTGACCCCATGGTATTTGTTTATAGTTTTTCTCCAAATTACCTTTTTCTTTTGGCTCTTGGGTAACCCTAAAATTCCTCTTCTGGGTGTGCCACTGTAATAAACAAATGATTTGGAAAGTCTCAGTTAAGACAAAAGTAATTATTCCCCTTTTTTTTATTAATTCTCTGTAATATTTGAAAAAATTTGTGTCTGTATGTATGTTAAAAATTTTTTTTCTTTCTAATCCATAAATAAAAAAATATTTTATATTTGGATGTGAAAATAAAAAGCTTCTAAAATAGCCTAAGTTCTTCTCCAATACATGATTTTTTAAAATAAAAATCATGATTCAAAGTGGGGATTTAAATTTTTAATTTCAATCATTATACCTGCTAATACCACAATATTTTTATTAATTGTCAAGGACAAGATTAATAATGACCAGCTAGAAAATTTATGTTTATTTGCTATTGCTTTTTTACTGTTGAAATAGACTGTTTCATCTTGATTTTATACATTTTGTGCCTTCCTTTCATAAATAAACTGAAACTAGGTATACAAATTGTAATATTTAGATTCAATTGTCATTTTTTAGGTTCTTAAAGAAAAACTTATACACAAAGTGTAAATGCAACATTACGTGTCATCAAAATGAGGTACCGTAAATCAGGGTTACTTGAACCCAAAATGATAAAGTGATGCATGTCGTTCCTCTTACTGGTTCATTTAAATGTGCTACACAGTTCTTGGTTCATCTGCGAGGTAGCAGCACTCTGGAGGCTCAGGCACATAGTTCCACGAGTTGCTACTAGTGTTTAGTGGAGGTTATGTTAATGTCATAACATGTGTACTGTTATGTCTTATTTGAACCCAAAACTAAAATTTATAATGCATTTGTATAGAGAAATAGAATATGGGTTCAAGTAACCCAACCTAAGGGCTACTTGAACCCATTTTTTTAAAAATCATGTAGTGCAAAAAGAAATGGTAACAACTGTCAATAGTAAGTAGAGGTTGTAGATTAAAAACAATGTGATTCAGTACAAGTATTTTTTAATTATGGTTTTAAAAGAAAATATATGAGAAATCTGGAAAAAGTGGGTCCAAGTAGTCATGAGCCTAAAAACACCAAGCAGAGCTTGGGAAACAAAATAAGCAATTTTTCCTGGTGGAATGAAACAGCTTTGAATTTGAAGTCTGTCTGGGAACTGGGTGGAGAATTAATTGAATAGGGAATATAAATAGAATGATTTCACCTCACATTCCCATTTTTTTTTTAGCTATTTTAGTCTTGTTTTAATATTGCTGTACAATTTAATGAATGCTTCTAGGTGTTATGTACTTAGCTTTATTTTAAATTAATAACATGTAATTGGTTTTTCAGACTGTCAAAGATGATATCATTTGCTTTGTTAGCAGCAACGAAGGTAAAATATCTGAAGCACAATCAATACTAAAAGGCAATAACATAATGGTATGTTAAACATTTAACTGTTGCTCATTCTTCTTTTAGTTTTTTGCAACTTATGTATGTGTAATCAGCTAATTTGTTTGTGAAAAACTGAAGAATAACTGTTTCATTAAAATTATTTTCATCATGATAGAAGAAAACAAATAGTTTTGTACAAAAGAAATAGTTTTAATTGATACTGCTGTGTGCATAAATATTTCCTATCATTTATTATAGAACAGGAATGATGTAGACATAATTACACAATTATTTAACACATAATACTATTACTTCAAAACAATTTTAATGTTAAAAAGGAAACGTATTTAGTGATAATTATAATTACTTATTAATGCAAAACAGATGAAATTCTTTGTAAAATTGGTAGTGAAAATGTAAAAAACTTCAAAACAGAAAATCGTCAATGGCATTTATACTACAATCTAACTATCCAAAGAGAAACTCAAACAATTTAAATTTTAAAGCTTTTAGTAACCACCATAGTTTGAATATTTAAGGAAATATATTCAGTTTTGTAGAATTGCGATATTAATCTAATATCCACATTTTGGTTACACACAACCATTATTTCATTCATTCATATGTCATAGAACCATTACTTTTGTAATTTAGATATAGTTCTTAGACAATACCTCTTGTCTTTATTTTGCTGTTAAATATTTAACCATTGTAATTTTTGCAAGGATTTTGGTGGAAAAATGGCTCTTTACATGAATTATGACTTTGAAAAGATAGTTCTTGTTGAGAGATTATATCAAAATGCTGATCAAAACTCTTGTAGATTAAGTATTTTTCTAATCTCTAACTACTGGCCTATCTTGCACTACAAGGGGCAAACTGTCTGCTATTTGTAAGAGTGCACCTAGTGTGTAAGTCGTTCCTAATACAGGGTTCCCACGGGTGCTTAGAAAGTGCTTATTTTGACCTTCCATTTCTAAGGGCCCTTCGAAAGTGCTTATTTTTCATCAATAGTCCTTCGAAAGTGCTTATTTTCCTTTGAAAACACAATTCAGTTTTCAAATGAAGATATTTTTTCACAATATTTCCGACCTCTTTTTAGTGGCTGATTGGCGATAAAACTGCTTACAAGTACGGTTTTGGTGATGATTCGGGAACTGGCTTGCTTGAATGGCAACCCTTGATACCCGATATACAAATTGTCGATCGACTCTTGATGAGCACATAATACACTTTAAAAACTTGAAAACCCATGAAAATCGGTCTGTTTTCAAATGAAGATATTTTTTCACAATATTTCCGACCTCTTTTTAGTGGCTGATTGGCGATAAAACTGCTTACAAGTACGGTTTTGGTGATGATTCGGGAACTGGCTTGCTTGAATGGCAACCCTTGATACCCGATATACAAATTGTCGATCGACTCTTGATGAGCAAGTATCTTGATGAGCACATAATACACTTTAAAAACTTGAAAACCCATGAAAATCGGTCTGTTTTCGACTTGTGAGTGGCTCTTGCAATGCACAAAATATTTGCCCTGATAGAGGAAACTAGAATACAATCATTAAATCTCAATCAATTTAGTTTTATTCAGTTACCCGCAAGTTTTTTTTTTTAATGTATTATAATTATGGGGAAGCGTATTTTTAACTTTGTAGGTGAATCAAAAAAATTATTATTATTTATTTTAATTAATACTGAAATCTGAGGTGGCAACCCTATGTGTTGCAGTTTTTTGTAATCTAGCTTTTTTTTATGCTTCTAATTCTTTGAAAAATCCCCCCCCCCCCAAAAAAAGGAAAATTTTTGAAGATTTTCGGGTTGGTACTGCTCTGCAAATTTAAAGCAATCGGTTATCAGTTCCGAAAAAAAAACCCCGCTCAATTAAAAAAAACACTGGAGGAAAAGATTGCAAAAACGTAAACCAGAGTGCTGGAGAACCGAAAAGTCAGGAAATTTCATGAACCGGGAAAAATCGTTTGAAAACTGGAAATTTCGGACTCGCATCATATTTGGTCGCTGATCGAAAACGAAAGTAATTTTTCAATGCTTTATAATTTCTTTCTCTTTGTATCCGAGTCATAAATGCACAATCTGTTTCCATTGTCAGCTTAGATGATTATTTTCAAGTTAATTTTGTTTCAGTAAAATTATGTTTGTAAGCTTATGGTGCAGAGGCGGCTGGTGCACCTTCAATCTGTCGTGGCCGAAAGTCCTCGCGTTGGGTTGGTGTGGAAGTTTGGAGAGTGGGGCGCCAGCTCAGATGTCTCGTCATCTGACCGTGGTTCAAAATTTTGTGGCAATACACCAAATGGCTTAGGCTGGGATAGTGGCAACTAGTTGAATGTCTATTCAATAAAATTTGAAAATTTTTTTTTTTTAACCTTTTTATAAGTTTATCAAAGTTTTTGTATAACTCTTATGATCTATTTTGGTTCACGAAAAAATGTTTTCTTCAAAACTCGTTCGGTCTCCGATCTGGTCAAATTTGACTCTGGCATATGCAACTTGCAATCCTTTTAGTAACTAATTAGTTTGCCACTAATTTAATTTTAATGAAACCTCCAATGTGCCAATAAATGAATTTACTTCTTATTTTCATTATGAATTTATGAAAGTGTATTATAAAATAATTACTGGGGTGAGTAATTTCCATTTCATAAGCAGGCTGAAGCTGCAGACACAACAATGTTAAGCACTGTAATTTCAAAAACAAAAATTAATTTAAAATAAAAAAATTAAATTTTTTTAAATGAAAGTGTTAGTGGATCAGGGAGGAGCTTGACAAAATGGTGGTTCCTAGCCATGAGCAGCAATATGCTAAAAAATTGCTCATACACTCCCCTTAAGACCATTAAAAAGTAAAAACAAAACAATATGAAAAGAATAAGAAAACGAAATCAAACTCGCAACAATAGCTTTGAGATCTAACACACCAAGTCCGGTCCTCATCAAACTTAACTCTTTCTTTCCCTTTTTATAAAAGCAAATGTACTGCAAAGAGATTGAAGAAAACATCCAAAGTTTTTTCTTGCAGTCACCATAATATTTGTTTATGTACTTACACATATTACTAAAATGTGTACACGTAAATGCCCATATATTAACTGCTGAATTTTGTAAAAATCAGATGGCTTATTTTGAAAAATCTGATTTTTGTGTGGCATTATTTGTGTATAATTTTTAGAAAATAGACTTTAATATTAAATTTGTTTCATACTACTGTTCTTATAAGATTAACTAATCTGTAAGAGCATCCCCATTTGGTCGAAAGTCAGGTATTACATTGTATTATACGGTTTATTCAATGTTTTATTTAAGTCCTTATAAAGTCCTTATTTTGTCTTAGAGAGTCCTTATTTTTAGTTAGAAAAAAAGAGTGGGAACCCTGTAATACTGACACTCACCAACCTCCATACACTTCAAACCTGGATCCTTCTGGGTGTCAGATGAATTTAGCAGTTATATTTTAATAAATAAAAAGAAGATTAATCTTACACACAAATGATTTTTTTTAGAGATTGAAACTGGAAAGAACCATTTATGGTAACTTGGAGAATTTATAATTGTCATTTAGAATGAAATAGTTTCAGTTGAGCCTTGAATGTTTTTTTCTTCATGCTGAGACTAAAACTTTTTCTACATATTTCAAAATTATGACATCTATATGATTTAGTGGTTTTTATTTTAAAGCTTGATGCATTATACTTACAGATGAAATATGAGAAAATGGATTTGCTTGAATACCAAGGAGATGCTAATTTTATTTCAGAATCAAAATGTAAAGCTGCAGCTTTGATTGTCGATGGTCCAGTAATTGTTGAAGACACATCTCTTTGTTTTAATTCTCTTCATGGCTTGCCTGGGCCGTATATAAAACATTTCTATGACAAACTTGGATCTGATGGACTTTACAAACTTCTTGCTGTAAGTTTCATTCATTTCAACTTGTATGTTTTCATTTATTTTTTAAAATTCTATTGTGTTTTCTATACATTGACTTTAAGATTAAAATGAAATAGTTATAATATATTTTTTTCAGGGATTTGAAGATAAATCAGCTTCAGCAGTATGTATTTTAGCTTTTAGTGAGGGTTCAGGTAAGCATGTAAAACTGTTTCAAGGAGAAACTAATGGCACTATTGTTCCTCCAAGAGGAAAATGTGGGTTTGGTTGGGATTCCTGTTTTTTACCCCATGGAGAAGAAAAAACTTACGGGGAGTTAAGCAGTGCTGAAAAAAATAATATTTCTCATCGACGAAAGGCTTTGATGAAACTGAAAGAGCATTTGTTACAAAGATCAGTAAAAAAGCATTGAAATTAAAACTTAAAACCAAAAAAGTAATTGATACTGTCAAAAATATTACTACTGAAATTGATTTCGATGAAAAGTGATATGTATGTTTTGCCAACTACTGTATATGATTCGTGTTTTGAATTATTTAGCTGAAAGTATATTTATGTGATCAATTAAAATGTAAATACAGTACAAAATCCCAAATCTTGACCTCAGCCATTCCGGATTATTTGCACATTTTTTGTCAAAAAAAACCTTAATCTAACCAATCATCTTGCAAATTTTGTGATTGCAATAGTAAAATAGCAGATATAGAAATAGGAATAATTTTAAAAAAGAAAAAAACCTTTTTAATACAATGCTACAAATTTTACTTGCAAATCTAACTCTTTGTTCTTAAAAAATTGTTAGAAAGATGTAAAAAAGTGAGAAAAACAAAACAAAAAAAAGTTGTTTGCACAATTCTGGATTTGGGACTTTGTACAGTATCAAATGCAACAAATTCGTTGGATTAAAAAAAAAATTGTTTTGTAAAATTAGTATAATTACTATGTTAGCTTTAAATTTTAAAAGCTAAATTGCCCATTTATGTTTATAATATGCCAAATACTTATGTGATGTATATTCAAATTCTTGATTATCAACTTTTAAATGTTGTACCATAGAAACCTACCATCAATTTTGAATTTTAATAAAAATTCTTAGTTAAATGAAAAAATGTTTACTAGATTTTCTTGCAAAGATTTATCTTACTGCTCTATTTGAAGTAGCACATTAATAATCATAATACTGTGGAATGAATCTACAATATATTTAGAGGAGTTTTATCTACTTCCCCTTGACAGAAAAATTGCTCTGAAGACACAAAATGCAAAACAGGATAACATTTATTCACATTTCTCTTACTAAGCTTTTAACAGGTCCTTGATTTGTTCCCTAGTCTCAATATATAGGTAATTCAAAATCCACTTTTTAACTTGATCCTGGGTCGCAAAAGTTGTTCTTCCACTTCACGTTTCTGATATTTTCATGTATTTTATAAAGACCTTAAAATTACAATCCAAAATTCTACAACAAAAACTTTCTATTTTAGCCTCCCATTAAAGGCCGACCAAACGGTATAGTGGTTAAGGTGTTAGCCTCTAGATCGGAAGGTTCCTGGTTCGAATCCGGGTCCGGGCATGGATGTTTGTAAACGTATGGTGTAGAGGCGGCTGGTGCACCTTAAATCTGTCGTGGCCGAAAGTCCTCACGTTGGGTTGGCGTGGAAGTTTGGAGAGTGGGGTGCCAGCTCAGGTGTTGCTTCGTCATCTGACCGTGGTTCAAAATTACGAAGTGTTGTCATCGAATCTTTCCCTTAAGGGATTGATTCCGGACCGTCGTCAATAGCCCGTTGTGTTGCTCTAGTACGACGTTAACTAAAATTATCATTACCTCCCATTAAAGCAACCAAATAATGTTAGAAAGTTTTGCTTTTTTTGTCAAGTGTAGAATAATGCATGAAATCAGGCACATAAGCCACTTACCGTTAAAAGTGCAAATGTTAAAAAAAAAACGTGAAAATCAGTGTCTCGTTTGCAATTTTCTTATGCCTCAGATTGCTTCAAGTCCAAGTATTGCTTGCACCAGGTATTTGGTCAAACTGGAATCAATATAATTTCATTTGCTTAAAGACCAATTTACAATGAATTTCACAATTTTTTTTAACAAAAAATTTGATATTTTTCAGATACAAACTGAAATTATATTTTAAGTTTTGATCTTTTATACACTAATCAGACCTTTATATTACTCATGTTTGTATGGATTACTGTCTCATAGACTGAAATCTACTTTAATTCAAAATTACTGCCAGAGAATTGTCTATTTTAAAAGATTAATATATGCATGTATGGGAACCTTGGCACTAGCAATAAAATCAAGTGTATCAACTACCAACACACTCAGATCATTAGAGTATGCTGTGCATTTATAGTGATGGTTGTGTATACTTTGATTTGAGCTTCCTTGAAATTAAAAAAAATTTTAATGCTGGTTTGAAGTGTTAAAATCAATTTAAAAACTGAATTGAAAATTTTGGCATTTTAATTAAACAAGCAACTGGGTATGTGGATTAGATATATAAATACATTTAAATATTTTACAAAAAAAAAAGTAAAATATTTATTCCAGAAAATTTAAATTAAGTCTGTGACAATTAATCTAAAACGTGCACTGTATATAGTAGCCTGGTTAAAGTGATGGGCATTTTCTGGCAATGGTAATTTAAGTTAACGTCGTACTACAGCAACACAACGGGCTATTGACGACGGTCCGGGATCGGTCCCTTAAGGGAAAGATCCGAGGACAACACCTAGCCTCTAGATCGGAAGGTTCCTGGTTCGAATCCGGGCATGGATGTTTGTAAGCGTATGGTGTAGAGGCGGCTGGTGCACCTTAAATCTGTCGTGACCGAAAGTCCTCACGCTGGGTTGGTGTGGAAGTTTGGAGAGTGGAGTGCCAGCTCAGGTGTTGCTTCTTTTGTTGGATCTTTCCCTTGGGGAGGGGGATTGATCCCGCATCGTCGTCGATAGTCCGTTGTGCTGCTCCAGTGTGACGTTAATAGAACTATCTTACCTCACCTGTATATATTCTGTACGTAACGTCAGTTGGCTTGTTCGTGTACGATTTCAGCATTTTCCAGTTTATATTTGGAAGAATCCGGAACTGATATATGATAGTTGATTGGTCAAAATCAATTAGATTAAACGTTGGTACACGGCGATAAACTAAATTTAAAGGGACACACTCGTGATACCAGGGCATACAGTCTTTTCATTTGTAAGCCTACGCCGCTCAGTAGTGACATATGTTGACCTTTCAATTTTAGTAACCATAGCTCTCACGGCCGTATTCACAAGTCCGAGTTAACTCGCGGATCATCTATAATTCCCGGGTTATCTTAAAAACCGTATTCACAATGCCTGATCCGTGGTTTAAGCCGCCGTTTCGGTGTTACATTTTGATCCTCCGAAATCGGCGAGTTAAATCGCGAGTAAGAGTTAACTCATGCGCAGTACTCTCTTTTTGCAAAGAAAGCGAGCGAAACAAAATGGATGACACCTTTCATTCTATGCTAAATTACAGTATTCTTGCGACGACTGGACTGGACGTATCATTACGGAGCACCTACTATATAGCAGCTCATCTCCTCATCATAATATTGCTTAGATGGAAAATTTTGAAACATAATTTTCTTGAAATTCAAAAGAAAAATGAAAATAAAGGTAGCTACGAAAACGTAAACAAGCAGCTTGGCAAAAAGATAGATGGCGGCACTTCCGTCCGCGAAGCAAGTATCCACTCAGTCGGTTACCTAGTTTACCCTCCCAAGTGCTGAACGCGTCCGCTCGCATTCAACTGATCTGAACAAGAACGTGACAACATTTTCTATAAAATAGATATGCCCAGATGTATTCTGGTTTGCACTGTATTCTCAGTCGCCAGAGTAGAACCCAATGATAGAGCGAACGTAGAATATGACCTTGGCAGATGCAAATTTGTCGTAGAATAAAAATTATTCTGTTGACTTATTACGAATGAAAGAAAATTTGATAATGCAAGTTACTTTTCACACCACCAACACACCCATACTGACAGGGCCGATCCTAGGGTGTCGGCCGCCCGCGTGCAAAGACCTAATGTGCCGCCCCTCTAGAGAATTTTTCTTTTTCTGACTAATACTTAACGTTGACGTTATAAACTCATCTTCTTGTATAAGAGTAAAAAGTAAAACGTTAATAAAAATGCAAATACAATTTGAAGTGCAAAACTTTATTTTTTGGCCAGCTAATAGGTTATAATATCGACAAAATACTTTAACAAAATAATAAACAAACAAAAATATTACCTTTGAAATAAAAATAGACATTTTATAATTAGAAATGCAAAACAACAGTATATACTCAGAAAATATAATCTAATAAAAAAAAGTACTAAAGCATAAATCTCGTGAAACGAACGTTTACTTTCTGAAAAGCAAATTTGTCAATTTCATTGAAATCAATTTTTTCAGAGATTTCGGATTCAATAGAGATGATGGCCAAATTTGAAAACCTTTCTTGTGTCATATTATTTCTCAAGTAATTTTTAATTTACTGAAACTTCTTTCACCTAAAGCCACAAAAACAGGTAAGGTTAAAAAAATTCTTATTGCTAGAGCAAAATTTGGAAAACAGGGAATGAGATTATTTTTTACTATAATTTCTAATATCTCAATTGGCTGTTTTTTACCTGGAAAAATATCTTTAAATGAAATTATTTCATTAAAGAGTTATATACTGTCTATATCTTTCACAATAATTTCTTCCTCCTGTAAATGTAACTTAATATCTAAGTCATCATTAGAAATGTTGTGAAACTCATGCAGAAAGATCATCATTAGAAATGTTGTGAAACTCATGCAGAAAGATCATCATTAGAAATATTGTGAAACTCATGCAGAAAGATCATCATTAGAAATGTTGTGAAACTCATGCAGAAAGATCATCATTAGAAATGTTGTGAAACTCATGCAGAAAGCAAAATATTGAATGTCACTCAGATAATAAGGTAAATCTTTCATTTACCGAAGAGATCGGGTCATCAAGATTTGCAAAATAGAAAGCAGTCTTGAATTGCTGGAAGGGATTTGAAACTGGTTCATCACTGCCCTCGTAATAAAATAAACGGACCTTTTTCTTGAGCTCCGAGATGGGAAATTCAGGATCAATACCTAAATCTCTAGCAAGTGTTGTTGCTGAATCGACAAATATTTTAAAATTATCATCAGATCTTTGGGAAACTAAATACACTGCTGGCCACCCAAATTGCAACACCAAGAAAGACAAGAGATATCACAACAAAATTTATTTTATATATAATATGTTGACCAAGTATTAAATGATTAAATTTATAGATTTCTGTGAAGTGTGGTTCCCGCCAAAATTAGTAGCTAGAGTAGCCGCCATTGTTGGAGATCACCGCTGCCACACGTCTCGGCATTGATTCAGAGAGACTTTGGATGTGTTCTTGGGTACAGCAGACCAAGCAGCTTCCACACGATGCCAAAGTTGATCTGGTGTGGCAGCTGGGGATGTAATCTGGGTCAATCGTTGAGCAACCATGGACCACATGTTTTCTATCGGCGAAAGATCCGGAGAGCGAGCTGGCCAGGGAAGCAATTCAATCTGGCTATTGACGAAGAACCCTTGGACAATGCGTGCCACGCGCTACGCGCATTATCCTGTTGAAATATGGCTGTGGGCAAGCCCTGAAGGTAAGAATGGACAACTGGCTCCAACACCTCGGAGATGTAGCGCTGGCTGTTTAAAGTACCGGCAATGCGTACTAGAGGAGTGCGAGAGTGATATCCAATACCGCCCCATACCATAATACCCGGTGCAGGACCAGTGTGGCGGTGCATAACGCAGCTGTTCAACATCCTCTCTCCACGGTGTCTCCAGACTCGAATCCGACAATCGTGGTGTTGCAGACAGAAGCGTGACTCGTCAGTAAAGACAATTTCATTCCATTCTGCCGTCCACATCCTTCTTTCATCGCACCATTGGCGGAGGAGACGTCTGTGGTTCTGCGTCAAGGGTAGACGAAGCAATGGACGTCTTGCGGACAGACCACTCTGCTGTAAACGGCGTCGAATGGTACGCGCAGACACTGGATGATGCATTACAGACTGAATGTGATGTGCTATGGTTCGTGATGTGGCTGAGCGATCCGTCACTGCCATACGCACAATATGCCTGTCATCACGTGAAGTGGTGCACTGAGGTGGTTGCGATCGAACACGTCGGTCCGTCGTACCCTCCTGAATCTAACGATCACATATCCGCAATACAGTTGTTTAGTTTGTCCAATACGACTACCGATTTATATGAAAGATAATCCACAATCTCGGTAGGCCACTGTCCTTCCTCTGTCGAACTCGGATACTTGATCAAAAGATGATCGCTGTTTTCTACGAGGCATAATTGAACGTTTTTTTTTAAACCACAAAAAAAAAACACAATTGCCGTACTTGAAATTGTCGAAATCTCCAAGCCTTAAATAGCGCTTTGAAGTGGCGTGATGTGCGTCTGCACTGAAATTGTAATCATTTCCATATCTCACCTCCGCTAATGCATGTTGTAAATTTCATATTATTTGCATGCTTCCTTCAGGGTGTTGCATTTACGGTGACCAGTAGTGTATTTTTTAAGATTATCTAAGCCTTCAATGTATTCCGCGATGTTTAATTTAGGATTTTGAAGCATTTTACTCAATAATCAATTCTTGATAATAAATCATGCCAAATTAAAATTGAACACAAAAATTTAAATGTTTCACGACTTTTAATTATTGTTTCAGCACCCATTTTTGTCTTCGTGTCTCTGGTGGTTACCAATTGGAAGAATACAAGTGGCATAATATTTCCATAGACCAGTATGTTATGTATTGTTTACAGTAACTAGAGGTACCAATGATACTTTCTGAGGTATATATATATATATATATATATATACAAAAAAATTTTTTTGCAGTTATCAAAACGCATACCCTCTAATTTTTTTTAATATACTAAGCCTTACTTAAATATAAAATTTCAACTTCCTACGGTAGTGTTAACTCGTGCCGACAGGACCCCAAAGTTTATGGAAATAGACGTTTTTGAACAGATCTTAATATGTAGCTAGGTCATGGCAACTATGCATATATATCTTAGGTAAATATTGATTAAAAGACAAATTTAAGTAATGCCTTTAATTATTAAAAAATAAAGTTATACATAATTATTCAGGATACTTTTATTTTAAGGTCTCTGTTTAAAGTCTGGATACATCTTATTATGTTCTTGCACACAGTGTAATAAGAACTGTTTCTGTTCTTCTTCTGTGGTAATTAAACCATGGAAGGCTTGCATTAGCTTAACAGCTCTTTCAGCGGTGTCATTTACTGCTTTTAGGCTAAAATTCTTATTTTTAGCTTCCACAAAGGCTGCATTTTCTTCCCACGAAGATTCGTTTTCTTGGAGGAAGTCAACTTTTAATCGCAAAAACAAATTTTTGCTCTTGATGGATACCAAATCACTCACTGATTTCCCTAAAACAATAAGAAAAATTAGTATCACAAGAAAATTAACATAATTTTAAATAAAAGATCAAACAAAACTCTCACCGTACAGATACACACATCTCTTCTTTCGATGGAACATATCTCTTCCCCAAATCATACAAACTTTCTCTTTGTAAGTTCGCTACAATATTCGCCTTGGCTTGTTTATAAACAATAGCATCAAAGAGTGATATTACGGCTATTTCCTCTGATAAATACCACTGGTGTTGACTGAATTTGCTCAGTGCCGCTTTGGAAATCAATTTGTCAACTGTTTCATACTCTTTTAACGTCTTTAAAAAACGCGAATCTTGATTCGCCGCCTTCACGGCCAAACTGCATCCAAGCCAGGGCCTCACACATTAACTGCCACAATGAATAAACAAACATCTTGCAACGCTCGTTTGTCCTCAAAGCTCATTTTGAACTGCAGCAAACATATTTTCAAAGAGTAAATAACTTTTGCCATCCCTCGTGCTGGATGCATTGCTCCAGGAGGTCTGATTTTAATTTTACTCTCGTTATCTCCTCTCAAGAAAATAACAGATAGTTCGATCAGTTCCCGATAATCTTCACGTATAATGGATTTTTGCAGTTCATGGTTTAAAAAAATTCACCAATCCGTTAATTGTCGCGTCCAATAGATGCTGTTTGGCAAAATCTGTGCATGTTTCGATAGCATTAGGATTAATCCTTTTCCAGTTGTCTCTGAACTTTTTGATCAGAGGAATATCGGGACTGCTTGAGACTTGGATCCTTGATTCAAATACACTTTTCCGAACCAGTTCATAAACATGATGACGGCAAGCAAAGAGTAACAATTCTCTCTCTAGATTTTGTTCAAAACGTCACAAGCTCCATTCAAGCGGTCTGTATTAGATGCTGTCGTATCACAGCGCATTATTTGTACTTTATCATTGAGATTTCATTCTTCAAGTGCGTTTGAAACTGCTTTAGCTTCATCTTTGCCGGAAGAGCTGTCCAGTTTTGGTACTGCAAGAAGTTGCTCCTACTCTCCAAATGAAATAGGGATCAGCAGGCGTTCTTCTTTAGAACTTCTTACATCCAGGCCTGGTAACAATTTCCCATCGTAATGAACGGTTACTACTTCGGGCATGTTATTCTGAAAATCGGATTTTACGGATTCCGCTCTAACCTTTATCAATAACTCACCTCACCAACCAAGAAAATGCTTTTTTTTACTGCTTCTCAGTTCCATTGACATCTTCGAAAAAAAAAAACAATGCGCGTTAATTACCCGACAAGCCGAGAGTAAAGCCCGGTTTTTCAAGAGTCAGGGTAGAAGCGCCTCGCGAAGAGACGTCTCGAATTCGTCTACAGGTATAGTGTTTAAGGTATTAGCCTCTAGATCGGAAGGTTCCTGGTTCGAATCCGGATCCGGGCATGCATGTTTGTAGGCGTATGATGTAGAGGCGGCTGGTGAACCTTAAATCTGTCGTGGCCAAAAGTCCTCACGTTGGGTTGGTGTGGAAGTTTGGAGAGGGGTGCCAGCCTCAGGTGTTGCTTCATCATCTGACCGTGGTTCAAAATTACGAGGTGTTGTCCTCGGATCTTTCCCTTAAGGGATTGATCCCGGACAGTCGTCAATAGCCCTTAGTATTGCTCTAGTACGACGTTAATTACAAATTACCGTTCCAACAGGAATTCACAACTAGATTGCAACGCTGAGTGTTTGTGTTTTCCTAAGAAGCGCATCAACTGTAACAGTCAGTCACGTGATCGGTTATTTGAACTAAATTCTGGTGGTAGTACGTGGCGTATGACGCATTTGACTGCTCTGGAATCAGTCTGCTAGGAAAACCCAACTTAACTAACCGAGCAAGTACGGCGCACGCGCGGCACCTTCGACGCTACTTGTATGAACATGCTTCCATGCAAGTCGGCACGAGTTGCAGTGCTCCAAATCAGGTAAAAATTTATTTTTGAGTGTTTTAGGGTCAAATGAACAAAGCTAGAACTTATAAGTTGGAAAATAAAAACTTTGAAAAATAAGGGACACCCTAATAGCATAGTTGCCATGACCTAGTTACACATTAAGATCTGTTCAAAAACGTCTATTTCCATAAACTTTCGGGGTCCTGTCGGCACGAGTTAACATTAAAGTAGGAAGTTGAAATTTGATATTTAAGTAAGGCTTAATATACTAAAAAGAATTAGAGGGTATGCGTTTTGATATCTGCAAAAAAAAATTTTTAGCCTTTAAGTAACAAATTCTGATTGAGAGTTTGGCGTCTAGAACACTGTTGCTGCAAAATCTAATACTCATCGTCCGCCGGTTTCGCCGTCTGCAGAAAACCACGTCTGGTATCCTTAGCTCCCTTCTTTCGTCTGCCGGGTCGGGGCCAACGACCGAACACTGCACGGGGAAGGAATGTCGGTTGAGGAAGAAATGTCGGTTGGTTGCAAGCTGAACCTCTGTCCGTTATTAATCTGGATGGATTTCCAAATGTAACTTGTTGGGATCTAAGTTTATCTATTACATCTTGAGTAGATGTTGATTTGACCGGATAAAACCAGACGAACTTGGTAAAAGCGTCAACTACCTTAAAAATGTACTGATAGTTCTTATTAGTAGAGGGCATCGGCCCAATAAAATCTATATGATAAGTACTTAAAGGTACATTTTCTTTTGGAATGGGGTTAAGGAAACCTTCACTTTTCCCACGTTTCCTATTACAAAGAATACACTCAACACAATTTGCAATCACATTTTCTATTTTTGACCTCATCTTTGGCATGTAAAACTCTTGTTTTAAAATTTCTTCCGTCTTAGCTACAGCGTAATGTCCCCTACAATGGATTTCTCGTACAATTTCCCTTTGTAGTGACTCTGGTATAACGAGCAATTCTCTTCCCTTATCGTATTTGTATAGAACCCCATTTCTCACAATGTGTTCACTATCTTCTCGATTCTCAACCAAAGCTTTTAAGATTTTAAGGAATCCGTCTTGATCTTGAGCGGCGGCTATTTTAGCGGTTACTTCACTATGTGAACGAGTAACAACAAGCACCGCGTTTCGACTAAGAGCGTCGACGTGCGTCATTTGTTTTCCTGACCTATGTACGATATTGTAGTCAAATTCTTCTAACTGTAAAGCCCACCTTGCGACTTTTGGGGTAAGATCTTTCTTACTCATGGTTTGCTGAAAAGCAGAACAGTCAGTCACAATTTTAAAATTAGAACCCAGTAAATAATGTCTAAATTTTTTTAAGGCTTCAATTACAGCCAAAACTTCTAGCTCATAACTGCTATATTTTTCTTGCTGTGGAGATGTTTTTCGACTAAAATAATGTATAGGGTAAAATTTATTGTCACTTCCCTGTTGTAACAACATTGCTCCGAATCCTTGGCTGCTAGCATCTGTATGCAGTTCTAGGACTGAACCCTGTTGATAGATGTGCAAAACTGGTTTCTTGGTTAAAATACCTTTAAGCTTTTGAAAAGCTTCCCTTTGTTCATATTCAAATTTAAACTCAATGTTTTTCCTCAATAGATTACTAAGTGGTTTTGCAATTTTTGAATATTCGGGTAAAAATTTTCGGAAGTAACCGGTAAGTCCTAAAAAGCTTTGTACTTGTTTAACAGATTGTGGTTGCGGAAAGTTTTGAACCGCTATTGTTTTCGATAAGGATGGTTGAATCGTTCCGTTTTCAATTTTATAGCCTAAAAATTCTATTTATCGTTTCAAAAACTGACATTTTTTAAAGTTAAATTCCAACCCGTACTCTGATGCTACTTGTAGAACGCGTTTTAGTTTCTCAAATCCTTCTTCCTCATTTTTGGACGGTATTATGATGTCGTCCATATAAATTAGTACAGTTCCGTCTTGCATTAAATTCCTGAATACAGCGTTTATGTATCGCTGGAACACACCCGGAGAATTACAGATTCCAAACGGTGTCTTGAGGAATTCTCACTGTCCATGGTGCGTAACAAAAGAAGTGAATTTTGTGCTATTTTCATGCACTACATGAAAAAAACCGTTTCTCAAGTCTAAAGTTGTAAAAACTTTGGACTGTTCTAGTTTGTCCAACACGTCTTCTATGAGAGGTAAGGGGTAGCGATCTTTAATCATTTTTTTGTTTAGGTTACGGTAATCAATACACAGTCTATAACTGTCGTCCTTCTTTTTACACAAAACAACCGGTGCGGAATAATCCGAACAACTGGTTTTTATTATTCCCTCCTGTAGCCATTGCTGTATCTGATCTTCTACAATTTTTTGTTCCTTAATAGGCAACCTGCGAGGACGCTGGCTGATAGGAATATCATCGCTAAGGATAATGTTCATTTTTAATTCCGTGCTTTTCGTTTTGTTTGGTCTATAGTCATTTACGAGGCGACTTAATCCCGTCTTTAAAGAGTTACCCATATGACTCATATCCATTTCTTCAATATTTACGGCATCTGCCAACTGAATTAGACAGTTATCCCATAACTCACATGATTTTGCACTTTCGGTATTGCTAGGGGTATGTGTTTTTTGCTTACTGGCATCGAATCTCCGTTCGGGGGAACGCACTGATTTGTGTTCGGCTTCGTTTTTCGCCAACTGTGCATAATTGACGCGAACTTCATTTCCCCTTCCTTCTATTTTAATTTCGTTTTCACAAAACGTAAACTTTAAATTTCTCAACACGTCCATACCGATAATCATTTCGTTCGACATTATTTCTAACACATAGACATTAGTTGATATTAGATATGCGTCAATTGATACATCACAATGAAAGAAACCTAAAGGAATAACACTCTCTTCACTTATGCCAGTTAATTTTACATTATCTGTATCCAAATTAGGTTTACCAATTTTCAAATAAAAATCATAATTAATCATACTAATATCACTTCCAGTATCAATTAATGCATCACAATTTATACCACAAATTTCAATATTCTTTCTAAGCTTATTTACAGTCTTAGATGAATTACGAATATATGCTTTATTAGATAGAGACACTTTGAAATCTTTTTGAGGACAAAAACTAGCTTTATGGCCGTAGTTATTACATTTGAAACATTTCAGGCCATCTTTTCTGTTTTTGCAATGAATTGATTTGTGTCCCATCTCATTACAATTAAAACACTTTATCTCTCTCTTATTATAATAGTTATCATCAACATAATTCCTTTGAGCACGAATGAGCGACTGTGGTAAATATTTAGATTCTTTGACGGAAATCTGATTTACTTCTGTTTTCGGAAACTCGTAGATTTCTGTTTGTTTCTTTTTTAAGATGATATATCGTGCAGCTTCGTATTCGTCTAGCTTGTTTACTAAATCTTCTATTTTCTTTACTTTTGGCAAATCGTCAAGAAAATGATCGCGTACGTCATTCGGAATTTTACTCTTTATTTGGTCAACGACCATTAGTTGCTTCAAATCTTCAAAATTGGTTACTTCTAATGAATTTATCCATTCTTCGAAAAAGTTGTTAACTTCAAAACCAAAATCTCGCCACGACGATGATTCTCTCTTATGAGTAAAGAATTTCTGTCGAAATTGTTCGGAAGTTAATTTGAATCGTTTAAGTAACAGTTTTTTGATAATCATAGTTATTTGCTGATGGATCAGGTTCACGGGCAATTAAACTGACTATGTCGAGTGGTAGCAACCCCAACAAATAAGAAACCCAGTTTTCTTTTGCTATATTAGCCCTACTTATTTGTTTCTCAAATAAAGAAAGGTAAACACTTATATCTCCGCTGTTATCATAATTCTTTAAAATCTTTAATAAATCAGTCCTAGGCGATGTTTCTGGCACAGATAATGCACCTTCCTTACTCCTTAACTCTAGTTCTAACACTTTTAAATTATATTCACGCTCGCTTTTTTCAGCTTCGACTTTTTCTAAATTTTCCCGCTCATTAGTTATGGTCAAAAGTAAATTCTTTGCAAACTCTTCGTCGTAGTCTTTCGACTCCATTTTAATTCTAGTTAATTGTTGCACTTTAGCGTTTTCTGGCGCTGTTAATTCTAACTCGTCCACCAAAGTTAATAAATCGATCTTTCGTGCTCGTCCAAGAAATGCCATAGTTGAAAAGTCCAAGTTCTACTCACAGTTTCTTGCTTCCATTTCAGCTCGAAGAGCCTCACAGTGTTGGTTCACAGTTGGTCAGAGTCTTTTTTAACGCGTCAAAACTTCCAGATCTTGTTCCAAATCCCGGCCGAGCCCCCAAGTTTTGTATGGTTTGGAGTTTAAAGAAACTAAATCGTCTGAATTTCAATTACATTTAATTAAAGACGATCACAATTATGTATTTACAAAGTTTAAAGAATGACATCGAAAGCACGTTATAGCTTTAAGTAACAAATTCTGATTGAGAGTTTGGCGTCTAGAACACTGTTGCTGCAAAATCTAATACTCATCGTCCGCCGGTTCCGCCGTCTGCAGAAAACCACGTCTGGTATCCTTAGCTCCCTTCTTTCGTCTGCCGGGTCGGGGCGAGGCCAACGAAAAGATAAGGCCTGGGAAGTATTTCGTGACGTCACAAACGGCGGCTTAGAAATCTCACATCGCTGTTTTCTTGAGTAGGACAATTTATTTTACTTCAGATAATTTATTATATATATATATATATATATATATATATATATAATTCTATAAAAGAACTTCAAAAATAAATCTGGAGTTAAAAGATAGCATTTTGTTGTTCATTTTTCTTGAGTTTGATTAGTAATATATATTCCTATTAATTTTTATTAAAAACAGAGAAAAAAAATAACCTTTATTTTTAAAGAATAAATCTGATTGCATACATATTTTATACCTTTTTCACACACAAAAAGCATTAAAAAAATTTTCCCGACGTTATTTTTGTTAATAAAATATTCATATTAAAATTCTTTTCTTGAAACAGTATTGAATAACAATATATACAAATTTTAATTCCTTCTTTTGAGTTGAAGTCTTTTGATAAGATGTTGAAATAACATGATTTTAAATTGATACTGAACTATCACAAGGAACACAATTCTCTTGAAAATTTAGTACACAATACTTTTTACCCCCTTGGAATAGTTTAAGGTTTATTTTGAAATTTATTTACTTATAAATGAATTATTTTTACCTGTTATGTGAAATAAAGAAATCTTTTCATAACATAACATTCTTTCATACTTCTTTTCAAACATTTCACCAAATATTATTTAAAATATAGAACAAAACACATCACATAAATTAACTATTCATTATCCCACATTATATTTAGAAATAAGCTTATTATTATTTATATTTGAAGTTATTAAATGAACACATTACTAAATATGTGATATTTTTCATAATATTTTTTAACTTAAAATTAATATACTTATATTTTTATTATTAAAGTATATCAAGCTGTCAACTTTCTTTTATCAGTTCCAGAAGTAAGCTTACAATCAGAAGAACACACAAATTTTCCCCCTAGTAAATTTAAAGTACACATGTTTTTCCTCTTGGAATATTTTCTTATAAATGAATTTATTTTACCTGTGGGTATGTGAACAAAAGAAAATTCAACAAATAAAGCAAACTATATTTATTTTTAAAGAAACAATCTTTTCATTACATAAAAATTTTTTCATACTTGTTATCAAACATTTCACCAAATATTATTAGAAAATAGAACAAAACACATCACATAATGAGACTCTAAATATTCCCAAAACATATTTAGAAAAAGCTTATAACTCATTACATTTGAAGTTACTGAATGAATATTACTAAATATTTCAATGTGATATTTCTAATTCATAAAATTTTTGAACTCAAAGAAATTTGATCTACACACAACTTAATATATTTAAGATGTTTTAAATTTTTTCAACTTTCTTTCATCAGTTTTAGATTTAAGCTTATCGCTCATTACTTTTGTGTAGTTATTAAGACAAATATTGCCAATTATTTGAATTATATTTCTGACTTTTAAATAGGTATCATAACCACATTCTGTGCATATTTCATGTGTAGCTAAGTTTGTTTCAGTCAAATACATTTCAACTATACTTACAAACAAAGTGTGTTGCTTGATAGAATATTTTAAAAATAAAGTTTCGTATTCCTCAGATAAAAATTTTTGGAAAATTACGTAAGAATAAGAAACAATATCAATAACAAACGACGAGGGAAATTTTAAGCCCCCCCTGTTTACTAAGGATAAATAATTCTTAACATCAGCTGTAGCTATGGGAATATCTTTATATTCAACAAAAAAATTATCAGATTGCAAAAATAATGTAATGCATTGTGCACATGACAAATTTAACTTAAATACACAGTAACCAGCAATATAAATAAGAATATTCAGCTCGTGTTTTGTAATGGTATTTAAATCAATGTCATCTGCTAGAAAAATAAAAGGACTAATATCAATATCACTTTTGTCACTGTTACTTACGGATGTTAAAAATTCTTTTAGTGGAATTTGTCCATGTTTATTTGAATGTAGCTGCAAAATACCTTGGACTCTCAATTTTCTTTCAGATTCTAGAATTTGTTGGACAGAGATATGATAATTGGCACCAGACATTTGTCTATACTGACCAAACCTGGCTTCTAGATTATCAGTTTGAAACTTACTAGTCAATACAAATTTTGCACCAGACTGTAAGAGGTATTTAATCACTAATACTAAAGTAGATGATGTGTGTTGCAATGCAAAAAAAGTTTCATTACTTAAACAGCCACTTCGAGGTTTTTGGTTCATATCTTTCCATTCATTTAACCACTTTGCAAATTTTTCTAAAAATGACAGTCTGCTATCAGTTACATATTTAAATGCATTGGAGTTTTCATTGTGAGTGTTACGACCTTTATTTAAATGGCTAACATTTACAATATCCCACCAACACTTAATTAAGTTTAAAAAACAAGCCGTGTCTTTCCAGTTAAAAAATGAGGAGTTTTCTTTAGAAAAAATTTCAAGTGCAAGGTTATTAGATTCATGAAAAATATTTAAAGCCAAATTAACGTTCTGACGCTCAATATTTTTAGGATACAATGTTTTATAGTTTAATTTTGGAGCATATTTTATTAAATTTTGACTTTCTATTTTGTAAAGTTTTCTAAATAAGGCAAAGTGAGCTTTTCTTACAATGTTGGTACCATCAAAATCAGGATATTGTAAAGTTTTTTCAATATCACATTGATTGATCCAATTGTTTCTAACAGACTTAATCAAATGTACAGTATCGAATAACAAATATAAAGACTTAGTATTATTTATAGGATTTTTTACATCACGATCAAATATTTTACCACCAGCAATTTTCTCAAACATATTCCTATTAATTCTATTATTATCTGAGATAATACACAAGACATTATAACCAGCATTTTCTAACATTTTTAAAACTGTACATGTAAAATTAAACAAATCATCTCCTGTCAATTTAGTGACAGGCACTAATGCAGCAATTTCTTTAAAATTGGAATAAACAGATGCGATCATAAAGCTTTGAATACTTTTTGCTTCTTCTAAAGGAACATTTTCAGCAAATCCCACAACAGTTTTTCCTTTATATGATACATTTGGTTTAACATGAATTTCATCTAAAAGCAAATTTACAAGTTTATCTTTTGTTTCTAACTTACTACATTTCATTTTCATATATGCTTCACTATCTGCTGACAGAGAACATTCATTTATTTTAAAAGGATTTAGTCGTTTCAAGGTATCGACAGAAGGTAAAGATAATAGATTGGAACGATATAGAAAATTATATGCTGATGGAGATTTTATGTATAAAGAATATGAAAAAGTTACAAGATCTGTACTATACCTTTTTCCAAGTGTTGTCTTTGATGACAACAATATTTGTTCTCTGATGAAATGTTTGCAATCATAAACATTTTTATCACCATTATTACTTGAAATATATTTGTTCCAGTACTTTATGGATTCTTCATAAAATATCTTGTCCTCCTTTTTATCCGAGAAAATGCACGGGATTCTACTTAAAATGTTTTCAAGTTGACTCCACAAAACAAGACGATTCTTTGAATCCAAAAGATAAAAAAAGGTTGATGGATTTATTTCCATACCTTCTACAAATACACGGACACACATTTCAGAATCAATTTTAACAGATCCTTTAACGGCTGGCACATCTGTGAAGTCAATAAAAAGAATAAAAATAGCAGTGCTCTCTGCATGTACAACTATATTTTCAAAATGAAAGTCCTTAATTTTGCAATGGATAGCATTAGAAAGATGCTGAAAAGATGATATTAGATCATAACTTTGAAATTTTTGAAAATTTCCCTCATCCACTTCTTTGAGTTTCGAATCTCTGTTTTTTCTTTCTGGTACTTTCTTTTCTGTGAGATAGCTTGGGCATCCAGGAAATATACTAGGGTATGCAGATTCTTTCAGCTTCGGAATTTTTCTCGGGATTTGAATGATTTTTCCATCTTTGGGCAGCTCATCAAAACGAATAATCTCTTCCTCCTTGAAATGTTTACTGCATACAACAGTTCTTTTTCCCAGCTGCAAGTTTTCCCGGGGAATTTTCTTCAGCCAAACATTTTTAAGAGCTTCCGATTTTGGGAAACGAAAAACAGTCACATAATCAGTTGTGTTATCGTAATTTGAACTGCAAAAGGGAACACAACATTTGTCTGGCATTTTGATTCCTCTTTTAGTTCAAACACGACCGTTTTATTCCAAGATACGCTAACAAAACAAGGGCTAAAGTAGAGTAGTAACAGATAGAATTCTCCCGAAGTCAGCCGGCGATTGTGACGTGGGATCACGTGACGACGCGAGCTCCCTGGCCTTCTCTTTTCGTTGGCCTCGGTCGGGGCCAACGACCGAACACTGCACGGGGAAGGAATGTCGGTTGAGAAAGAAATGTCGGTTGGTTGCTATGCGGTGCGGGGGTCTGTTCTTACATATATATATATATATATATATATATATATATATATATATATATATATATATATATATATATATATATATATATATATAATATGTATATTAAAGTAGTAGCAGTTTTTCCTTAAATCCCGATTAAAATGTGTCTTATTCAATCTATACCTATGGCCCCTTGTTCTGTTATCCCTATTGAAATTTAAGCCCTCTGTGTCCCCTTGTTTTACAAACTTGAAAAGCTGAATCAAATCCCCCCTCCTTCTTCTTCTTCTTTCCAGTGTATACATGTTTAGCTTACTTCAACGTTCATTATAGTCGAAATTTGCTAGCCCCCTTATTATTTTTGTAGATCTGTGCTGAACCCTTTCAATTGATTCTATGTCCTTTCTCATATATGGAGCCCAGAATTGTACAGCATATTCTAGATGTGGTCTTACTAAACCCTTATATAACGGCAAGATTATATTCTTATCCCTTGAAGTTACAGTCTTTTTAATATACCCCAATAACCAATAAGCCTTTTTACCCGCAGCTGAACATTGGTGACCCATTTTAAAATCCCTGTGAATTATCACCCCGAGATCCTTGACTGTTTCTCCCTCCTTTATCTTTACTCCCTGCTGACAGTACTCGGCTCCACTGTTCCAGTAACCCATATGCAGAACTTGACATTTCCCTACATTAAATGACATACCCCATTTTACAGCCCATTCGGATATCTTATCGAAATCCCCTTGTAAATTCTCTATCTGTAACTTGGTATCCACTGTCCCCTTTATTTTTAAGTCATCTGCAAATATACTGATTCTATTCTTAATCCCCTGACCTATATCATCTATGAAAATTATAAATAAAATTGGTCCCAAAACTGATCCCTGAGGCACCCCACTTATAACTTCTGTCCACTGTGAATAATTTCATTTTACCTGCACTCTCTGCTTTCTACCCAATAACCAATTCTTTATCCATATCAATGTTTTTCCCTGAATCCCCAGACTTTCCAATTTAAACAGTAATGCCTCATCAGGTACTTTATCAAAAGCCTTTTGAAAATCTATGTACATGATATCTACACTGCTCTTATTATCCAGCTCCTCAGTAATTTTTTCATAGAACTTCAAAAGGTTTGTAGAGCAGGATCTGCCCTTCCTAAACCCATACTGATTATCTGATAACAGTCTCCCCTCCTCCAAGTATAACATTATATGGTTTTTTAACAGAGATTAAAATATTTTGCAAATTACTGATGTTAGACTTACTGGTCTATAGTTGCCCGGATCACTTTGTATTCCCTTTTTGAACATTGGAGTTATGTTAGCCAACTTCCAATCCATTGGTACCCAACCCGTGCTATATGTTGAATTAAATATGATGTGAATTACGTCCCCCAATTCTTCCGCGCATTCCACTAGTACTCTCGGATGTATATCGTCTGGCCATGGTGCTTTAGATGGCTTGATTCTTTTCAACTGATGTACTATTTCTTCTCTGTTAAATTTGCATTCTTTAATTATACCCCCTGCAAAGGCTATTCCTTGGGATCTTTTTTTAATTTATAGTTACCATTGCAAACCCCCAGAAAAAAGTCATTTAACACGTTTGCCATTCTCACCTCGTCTTGAATTAATTCTCCCCCCCCCCAACGGGCACAGTGTAGTTCTAAATTTATTTTTACCACTTGCATTTGCAAAAAAATCTTTTGGGTTTATATTTATTTCCCTTGCTAGTTTTTCCTCCAAGGACACCTTTTGCTTCCGACTAATATTTTAAAACTGCTTTCTGGCTTTCAGATATGCCTCCTTGTCCCTGTCGTTACCAGTGCTTTTATATACCCTGTATGTTCTTTGTTTTAATTTTAAAGCTTTGTGTGTTTCCCCTGAAAACCACATAGTGAGCAAGTTTCTACATTTTCCTTTTTTCCTGAACGTTACATGTTTTTTTTAACACCCTGTCTAACTTATTCTTGAATTCCTCCCATTGTTCAGAATGATGCGGTGCTAATAATCCCCCTTTGAATGTCTCCTTTAACTCTTCCCTTATCCTATGAAAATTTACCTTTCTGAAATTTGGAATTATCCTACTATTGATTGTGTATGCTGACTGAAAATTTATACTTAATCTGATACTTCTATGATCACTTTCTCCCAGTGGCTCACCTATAACCAAATCCTGCTCCCTATCCTCATCATTGCTGAAAATAAAATCCAATATTGCATTGTCCCTAGTCTTCTCATACACCATCTGGTACAAAAAACAATCCTGTATCACTTCCAAATATTCTACCTCTTTCCCATTTGTAGCTAGATTGTTTGTCCAGCCAATATTCGGATAATTATAGTCCCCCATTAAAATTAATTCTCCTTTTTGACATGTTTCGTTTATCAGATTGCACATACCCTTTTCCTGCTCTTCACTACAAACAGGAGGTCTATATACTATATTACCCAGAATTAGTCCTTTGCCTTTGTCTGTATTCAGTTTCACCCAGACTGATTCTATACCCTCAGTTTTACTATTTAACTTTATATCCGTACAGTTTAAGAATTCTCTCACATAAATCAAAACCCCACCCCCTTTCCTATTCACTCTGTCCTCCCTAAACATTGTGAATCCACTCAATTCTAAAATTTGTGCATGTTCACTGCTTGCTCAACTTTCAGTTATCCCAATGATATCTATATCCTCTGCTTGTGCAATTCCCCTGAGCTCATCTATTTTGTTTCTCACACTGAGCCGAGCATTATAATAAAATACTTTTAGCTTATTTTTCACCATTATATTGCGCTTTTCCTTTGTACTATTAGTCTTTGTATTGTTTTTCACCCTTATATTGCACTTTCCCCTTATATCATTTGTCTTGGTATTATTGTGTACCATCAACCCTCTATGTCCTACCCATCCCTGCTTGTATTCTAGTTTTTTGACTCCAGAATATTCAAAACCCGCTTGCCAACCTCCCTATTACCTATCAGGCTTAAATGCAAATTGTCCCTGCTTATCCAATCCCTCCTACACTCCTTCCAAACATCTAAAAATCTAACCTCCTCCCTCTCACACAAATCCCTTAACAACCCGTTCATCTTATTGGATCTTTGGTTTAACCACCCATTACCTAACCCATACCTAGGTAGTAATCCTAATACTGTTACCTCGACCCCATGAGATTTAATGCCTCTTAAAAGTGTTTCCGCTTCCCTCTTAAACTCAACATAGTGGTCCTCTCTACATCATTAGTTCCCACCCACACTACTGCCTTTTCCTCCCCTTCAACTACACCTGTCTTAACTGCCTCAACTACATGTTTTACCCTGGCGCCTGGCAAGCAACACATTGAAAAATTGCGCTTCTTACGCCCTACCATGTCTCCCAAAACCCTAACCATTGAATCTCCAACCACAACCCATTTAGTTACCTTATCAACCTCATCTCCCCTGATCTACATGTCCCGAGTCTACACACTGAACACCCTTTTCCACTCCCTCTGCAAACCTCACCTTCAAAGACTCCAGCTCCTTCCTCAAATCACCCACCTCTAAGCAACTCTTACATGTAAATTCAACCTTCTCTGACATTTTAACCCTACTCACACCGTCCTTTCCTGCCTCGACCATATTCCCACACAAGTCACATTCCACATAGAACTCCCCACTGGCAGCCTCTGTCCTCATCTCCTTTAACATCCTAACTAAACCCATGCTAATCCAAAGTAACAATCAATGCGCAGAAAAAGCACTACACTGAAAAAAAATGTACAGAAAGGCTGGAATTAAATATCCTATAACCTTATAGTAGTCAACTAACGGAATGAAAACAAACAAGACACACAAGATTTAGGCCCAACGAGACGGACGTGAATTAGGCCTAACGAGACACACTTGATTTAGGACTACTTAACAAGTAAAAAAAAAACTAAGTACTAGGACTATAAAAACACTTTAAAAACAATTAGAAATGTTTGAGCTGATAGGAGTACAAGTAATACACTGCTTAGTACTAAATGAATGAAGAATAACGCAAAAATAACTTAACTTCACGGGAGCTCCGAAAACGCGACGTCATAATGTGATAAAGAGTACAGATTTTCTCCAGATGCAACTGAAACCGGCAATGTAAGTAATATTCTGTGCTGTAATTGCTGTGTTCGTGTAAAATGTTGAAATTAAAAAAGTCATTAGTAAATATATATATATATATATATTGTAATATGGTTTGTGGATCATTAGACTGGTTTTCTGGAAAATGCAACTTTAAAGCATTGATTTCATTAAACAAATCATTACCGTCAATGTCTGTTTCACTACTCGAATCGTCTTAAGATTCAGATTTAAATCTTTACAATATTTCATTAATTCATCATTGAAGTAATTAAAAAAGTTATTGCTCAAAATGCCATATACGTCGGTAAATGTTTTTAACTCCTCGAATCTATCCTTTAAAAAAAGTTAATGTCTGATCTAGGATTCTGAAAAAAAACTATTTGTATTTGATTTTGGGGTCTAGTAAAACTTTATCACTATGTTCATTTTGAAATAGTGTTAGTTTTCTTCTTGGACGAATTGTGTTTATTGGTGAGAAATCTATTTCTACATTAAGTCTGTGAGCCACATTGGTAGCTTCTTCTAACACCCTTTCAAAGTGTTCATCCGTACAATATTCTGTGAACTTATCTATCACACCTCACCTTTTTCTATTCTATATCTCTGGTGAGTGTGTGTGGTTCGTTTGGCTAGTGGAGAGAACAACACTTTATAGATATATATGTAGGAACGGAATTCTTTCGCCTCCCCACCTACTACCGAAAGGAGAAAGGGACTATTTCATCCAGGAAACGGAACACCACGAACGCTAAGGGAAAAAGGCTTGATCCCTTGCCCGCGGCGGAGGGTCTTTAGTTTTTTGTGTGATCGGAGAGAGTCGAGACCTGTGTGGCCGCTCTTCCGTGCTTTTTTTATGCGAATCTATTGAGACCTCTGTGGCTCATATGTGTACCATCTTCAATTAATGTAATAAATGTTATGTTTTACAACACGTGGACTCATTCCAAAATACCATATCAAGTAATAGCTACAGTGCCATTCCAGTGTTGACATCACAAAATGGGGGCTCGGCCGGGATTGCCCCATGCAAATTGAACGTGGACTAGAACCCTAGAGAGCCATCATCATCGCAAACTGTGAGTACATTTTGCTCATTTTTAAGATAAAGATGTCATATTTTGGTAAAGCAAGAAAGGACGATATTTACCGTCTTGCAACGGAATTAGATATAGAAATACCCTCAAATGCGACAATTTCGAAATTAAAAAAGTTAGTGACGAACCAACTCGATTACGATGAGGAGTATACAAAAACACTTCTGGATACAATAATAGTTGAAAGAATCGAAAAAGAGCAGCTGGAGAAAGACAAACAGCAGTTAGAGAGGGAAAAAGAAAAAGAAAAAGAATTACGCCAATTTGAATTGGAAAAACTGAAACTGCAAAATGCGACACAAACAGTTAGGGAAAATCACATGACAGAATCGAACACTGCATGGGATAGAGGAAAGGAATTATCAAAGATAATTAAATGTTTTGATTCGAATGAATCCAATGATATAAGTACGTATTTAGCGCTGTTCGAGAGACAAGCGACGAAAATCAAAATCGAAAGTGAAGATTTTGTAACGCATTTACTAGGTTTATTACCCTTAGAGATAGCACAGATTATAACTCGCGAACCGGAGGAAAGATCTAATGACTATGAACACATAAAAGAAATCTTACTCAAAAGATTTAAACTTACACATCTGAACAATTCAAACAAAAATTCCTGAATCATAAAAAGGAAAGTACAGCCACTTGGCGAGATTTTGCGTTTGAAATAAGTCATTATTTTGACGAATGGTTAAGAGGACTCAAAATAACAAATTTTGACGAGCTCAGGGAACTAATGGTATCCGAGCAGATAAAACGTAGAGCGCCGTTTGAAATCAAAACACACTTCATAGATGACTGGCATCAATTAAAATGCGCAGAAGTTATAGTGAAAAAGTTAGAGGAATATGAGAGTGCGAGGTTGCAATTAGGAAAAATGGAGATACGGAATGTAAATAAATACAGAAAAAATGTTTCGCAAGATGAAACTCGATATAAAGGTGAATCGTCGAACTTTCGTGCTAACCAGAATAGTAGAAATGTTGATAATTGTTATAAAACTGTTGGTTATAGTACAAATGTCAATAAGTATGTTAATAAGGTTGATTATGATGTACCAAATAGAGATCCATATAAAAGTAATAGAATTAAGTGTTATGCATGTGGAAATTATGGGCATAAGAGTAATACTTGTACATATAATTTTAAAGGTGAAAATGCAAATGTGAATAAAACTGTAAACCAAATATATGTAGCAACTCCTAAGAAAATTGAAAAGAGTGTTTATATTGAAAAGTGTTATATTAATGCAGTAATAGACACTGGATCTGAAATAACTCTAATTAATGAGGAATGTTATCATAAAATAGGATCTCCTATATTGAATGGTAGTAAGATATATTTAAATGGAATAAGTCAACACAAAATAAGTACCGAAGGGTTTTTCCGATCAGAAATTGTTATTGATAATATTTCTTTGTGTTCTGATGTGCATGTCGTTAAGAATTTACAATTTGAAGCAATAATTGGTATGAACGTATTATCAAGGGTAAAGTTTGCATTTTCTGGGGGAACATTAAACGTTACCGATAGAGACATAAATGAAATAAGGAAGTCAGAAGTAAGGGGCGAAAACGGAAGCGAAATAAAAAACAAAGCAACAACAACTTCAGGCGTTGTCATAAATCACGGGGAAGAAGAGCGCGTGAGTTTCCCTCAACATCCCCTCGTAGACTTTCAAGTATCGAAGGCGCATGAAAATGACTCATCAGCAGGTGCTTTTGTTTACACTTTAGGCGCCGTAGCGTTGGATATGTCTAGCGAAGAGACAGATCTCTCCCATATAATGAATCCCTGTTTACGAGAAAGAATCTGTCAAATTGTAGGAAATTATGTGCCTCAGCAAGTAACAAACACGGATGTTAAGATGAGAATTCTTCTGACGGACGAAGTTCCAGTTAGTCAGCGTGCTCGGCGGTTGCCGATTACTGAACAACTTATAGTTGAAAAACAAATCCAAGAGTGGTTAGAAAAAGGGATAATTAAAAACAGCTGTTCGGAATATTCTGCCCCTATAGTGCTTTGTAAGAAAAAAGATGGGAATCACAGACTTTGTGTCGATTTCCGAAAGCTCAACGAAAAAATAATTAAGGACCGTTTCCCGTTACCTCTAATCGAAGACGTGTTGGACAAATTGGAGGACTCGCAAGTCTTCACAACGTTAGATTTGAAAAACGGCTTTTTTCACGTCGACATAGAAAAGGAGAGTACAAAGTACACCTCTTTTGTTACCCACGAGGGACAGTATGAGTTTTTAAAGACACCTTTTGGATTGTCAACCAGTCCAAGTGTATTTGAAAGATATATTTTTCACGTTTTTAAGGATTTGTTAAAAGATAAAACTGTTATTATTTATGTAGATGATATTATCATACCAGCCATGAATGAGGTAGAGGGTTTAGAAAAATTAGAACGTGTTTTAAATACGGCGTCAATGTACGGATTAGAACTAAACTTAAAAAAGTGTCAGTTTCTAAAACGAAAGATAGAATTCTTGTGTGTGTGTGTGTGTGTGTGTGTGTGTGTGTGTGTGTGTGGGTTACGTAGTAGAAAAAGGAACTATAAAGCCTTCACCTTTAAAAACTGCAGCCGTACGGAACTTCCCACAGCCCAAAAATGCCAAACAAATACAGAGTTTTCTGGGGTTGACCGGTTATTTTCGAAAGTTTGTTCGAGATTATGCCAAGATAGCGAAGCCCCTCAGTGATTTACTTCGTGATAATAGGGAATTCCATTTTGGGTCGAAGGAGAAAACTGCATTTCACGAATTAAAGCAGGCCTTGACTGGCGAGCCGGTGCTACAAATTTTCAGACAAGGACCGCCACTGGAACTTCATTGTGATGCAAGCTCACACGGATTCGGAGCAGTACTATTGCAACAGGCAGATGACGGAAAGATGTATCCAATTCAATACATGAGTAAGAAGACAACAGCACAACAAGAAAAATACGGCAGCTATGAATTAGAAATTCTAGCAGTGATCGAAGCCTTGAAAAAATTCCGGAATTATCTACTCGGAACCAAATTTAAAATAATGACGGATTGCTCAGCCTTCCAGCAAACCATGAGCAAGAAGGACTTAACCCCTAAGATAGCGAGATGGGCGTTAATCATGGAGGAATTCGAATACGAAATAATTCATCGACCAAGTGCTCAAATGAGACATGCAGATGCTTTGAGCCGAAATGTCGCTGTGATAGTACCGCAACCAACGGGTGAAGAAATAACGTGCAAGTTAGCAGCAGCCCAACGACAAGATGAGTATATTCAAGTTATTAAAGAATTATTGATGAGAGGGGAGAAGAACGACTACTTGATCAAAAACGATGTATTATATCGATATGAAAACGGAAGTGAACTGCCTGTCGTCCCCGAGAGGATGCAATCAGATATTATAAAGGAATTCCATCAAAAAGGACATTTTGCCGTGGCGAAGACCGAGGAGTTAGTGAAAAGAGATTTTTATATTCCAGGACTCAGGAAAAAAGTGGAGAACGTCATAATGAACTGCGTTAAGTGCATCTTGACGAATAAGAAAAGGGGCAAGCAAGAGGGTCAATTAAATCCAATACCCAAAGGGAGTGTACCGCTTAGTACATACCATATTGATTTTCTGGGACCTCTGGCGACAACAAATAAACACTATCAACACATCTTCGCTGTGATAGATGCCTTCACTAAATTTACTTGGCTATATCCAGTAAAATCAACTTCTACACGTGATGCGTTGGAGAAGCTAGAATCGCAGTCACATATTTTCGGAAATCCGTCAAGAATAATTTCAGATCGAGGCACCGCATTCACATCCAAAGAATTCGAAGGTTACTGCGACGAAAGAAGCATTGAACACTTCAAAATCACCACAGGAGTACCTCGAGGAAATGGTCAAATCGAACGAATATTTGAAACTGTGATACCGGTACTGACGAAATTAGCGATCAACGAACCAGAAAAGTGGTTTAAATATGTCAACTCAATTCAAAGAATTTTGAACAGCACCTCTAGTAAAAGTACAAAAATCACACCATTTGAATTGCTAACAGGAGTATCAATGAAGAACAAAGAAGATCTGAAGGTCAGAGAAATGTTGGAACAAGAATATGAAGAATGGTTCATAAGAAACCGAGGACTTAGGGAAGAAGCTAAGGAACAAATCCTAAGGATGCAAGAAGAAAACCGAAAACAGTATAATCGGAAGCGGAAACCTGCAAGAAAGTATGCAGAAGGAGACCTGGTAGCGATACAGAGGACCCAATTTGGAGCAGGACTCAAATTACGACCAAAATATCTGGGCCCATACGAAATTATCAACAGGAAACCACACGACCGTTACGAGGTGAGGAAAGTGGGCAGTCACGAAGGACCTATCAACACGTCCACTGCTGCCGAACACATGAAGCCATGGACTAATTAACTTTAAAGAACTCTGGGAAAGAGAAACTAATGTGGAGAGAAAAATTGTTTATTTTCAGCAATTCTCTCAAAAGTGAAATAGATACTTTATTTTTGTTTTTTTTTATTTTTTTCAGGTCCCATTGTACGTGCCTAAATGAGTGCAGTGATGTTCGGGGCGAACACCGTCAGGATGCCCCAGTGTAGGAACGGAATTCTTTCGCCTCCCCACCTACTACCGAAAGGAGAAAGGGACTATTTCATCCAGGAAACGGAACACCACGAACGCTAAGGGAAAAAGGCTTGATCCCTTGCCCGCGGCGGAGGGTCTTTAGTTTTTTGTGTGATCGGAGAGAGTCGAGACCTGTGTGGCCGCTCTTCCGTGCTTTTTTTATGCGAATCTATTAAGACCTCTGTGGCTCATATGTGTACCATCTTCAATTAATGTAATAAATGTTATGTTTTACAACACGTGGACTCATTCCAAAATACCATATCAAGTAATAGCTACAGTGCCATTCCAGTGTTGACATCACATATATATCATCTATTTATTTGGACATTTCTTGGTTAGATATGAATACATTACAAAATAATATACAACAGCAGCAGAGAGCCCCTCATCGTCCGTTCTCTGTCGTCTCCGCGGGTCCAATCTCCTCTTTCTTTTACCACTTCTCCTCTTTAAATTACCACTTGTCGTTCATGTCTACGTTGTGGTCTTGCGCGAATCTAGGTTTTTGTTAATGTTAAACATTAAGACTCAGCAGATCAATTGATAGAAAAAATGAAAGGAAATGAATTTGGACTGCAACTAGATAAGGCCACAGACAGGCAAAAAGGATACATATCTCATCCTCATCATCCATGCACGTTTCATTGATGGCTGTAATAACGTTGAAGACCTGTTCTATAAAAGCATTACTGGAGGTGCAACGGCTGAAGATATGTTTGATATCCTTGATGACGGAAAATAATTTGGACTAGACAAAGTGCATCGGTGCTTGCACTGAAGTTGCTCGATCAATGTCTGGTCATTTACAGAGGGCTAAAGGCGCTGAAGCCCCGGATTGCCAATGGACCCACTGCATCATTCGTAGTGAAATACTAGCATCTAAATCGCTGAGTCATCCACTGAATCTAGTCCTAGAATGTGTAAATAAAGGTGGTAAACTACATAAAAACTAGGCCACTTGAAACCAGTTTTTCAAAAAACTATACGAGGATTTGGAAGACGAGCACACTTACGTTTGAACTGCTAGAAGAAATTTACGATTTCCTGAAAGAAAATGATCATGAGAACGCCAACAATTTCACGGATATAGACTTTCTGCTGAAATTGGCATACACTTTATAACAAAAAAAATCGACGCACCAAGAAGGAATCATCCAATTGCTTTGAAATTTTGTATGCAAAAATGTCTTGACCAAATATGCAAATGATTAAAATTTGGTGTCCAATGAATGAATAGTGCGATCTCCAGCGCATCGGAACTTCGCATCCAGCAGATGTACACTGTAAAAAAAATCCCGTAAAATTTACGGTTTTAAACTGGCAGCTGGGTTGGTTGTGCATAACCGTAAAAATTACGAAGTTAATCCGTAGAAACAACGGTTTTTTACCATACGAGAACAAGTTTTTCCCGTAAAAGTTACGAATTAAAACCGTATTCACAACGGTTTTTTCAAATATGAGATCCAGTTTTTCCCGTAAAAGTTACGAAGTAAAACCGTATTCTCGACGGTTTTTTCCCATATGAGATCAAGTTTCCCCCGTAAAAGTTACGAAGTAAAACCATATTCTCGACGGTTTTCCCCATATGAGATCAAGTTTCCCCCGTAAAAGTTACGAAGTAAAACCGTATTTTGCCATGATATCACATTTTTTCCGTAAAAGTTATGAAGTAAATTTGTAGTCGCAACTGTTTTTTACCATGAGATCTAGTTTTCTCTGTATGTTTCAGTTTTCACTTGTTTGCATAAAAGTATTTAATCGGTGAAAGTTACAACCAGTTACCATAAAAAATACAGTATAATTTCGGAATCAGAACTATTTTTAACTAGTCAAGAACAAGTTTACTGTAGTTTTTAGTTTATAACTGTTTACAAAACCATATGGAATTGAAGTTACAACCAGTTACCATAAAAAATATGCTGCAATTATGCAGTGAATATGGTTTTACCACAAAATAATGCAATTACACTAAATACTATAAGGTTTACAAATTGTGTAAAAATGTAAATATCAGCTATACAGTTGAAACATTTTTGCGCACAAAATAATGGGTTTTCTCTGAAATTTAGTTTCGAAGTGTGGATAAAATGATAAAGTCATCTTTTAAAATAGTATAGAACTATTGCAGAGCAAATAAATTAAAGAAAAATACTGTGCCATACACAGTACCTTTTATTCATAATACTGTCAATATACAGTGAAATCTGTGTGTAACGATACTGTCTATAACAATATTTTATTTATGTCCCTACAGAATGGTTATAGACAGGTTTCACTTGTATAATGTTTATTACTTTTGTTATTTCAATAATGTTCAAACATTTAAATTAAATAGTCTAACTAAATTATGCTAGAATATTATTCAATTATACAGAATAATAAAAATTAAAGTAAATCATTTCAATATGCATGTTGAGGACACTTATTAAGTAACAAACTATATAAACGTGTAGAAAAAAGTCTGTATAAATGAAAAAATAAATATTGTTGTCTTCTTATAATGTCAACAGTGATAAATTTTCAAAATATAGAACTCTGGAGCTTTTCATTTAAGAAACCTTGATAATTTTTATTAAATAGCAAAACACATTTAAATATGGTTATATTATACACTGCTGTGCTGAACACGATAATTACATAATGTTTTGTGAGGTACATTTGTTTGTTGCATATAATTTAAGTAATACAAAATGAGCAGGCAAAAATATACAATAAACAGAAATACAAATATAATCAGGGTTCATTGATTTAAATTTTTAAAATCAAACCATGATTACAATATAATAACTTTGATGCAATTAACAGAATCAAGATACCTAATATTTTCATATCTATTCAATGAAATGTTCAACACCATTCAAAGTCCATAAGTTTATTTTATAAGGTCAAAACTTTTTGATTCATGGATTTCTTTTTTTGGAGGCTTTGGATCCTTTATCAGGATTCATCCTTAGAAAACACCTGTAAAATACAAATTGGACAGAGAAAAAATCTTTAGTGATTTTGCTTTTTTCAAATTTTAACAAGTTTATTTAACTTTTAACTGCTGTCATGGGTCTCACAGACTCCGAGTGACAGGTCGTTTCCACCTCTCAAAGTGAATATTGGTCAATGTCCTATTCAGTACCTTCCTACTACGTCCAAGAGAAGCCACATTCCAACACTGGTTTGGCTGTCCCAACTATTTCGTATTTCACACTATTTGCATTTCACGCATTTGCGTTACTGTTCTTGCTGAATGAAATAGTCTAAGTTTGAGTATAGAATTTCAGCTGAGTCTAAAATGGTAACAAACTTTACTAAGAAACTACCTCCGTATCTAGCACAAAAAGAAATTCAGGATATTGTTGATAATTGGTCGGAAATAGAGTACTGGGACAGTGAAATTTCGGATACTATTGAAAGCAAACATGAAACGGATTCTGAAATTTATGCAGATGAAGACATTTCAAGTGCGTCTTCACAGGAATATTTCTACGGAAAAAATAACTTCAAATGGGATGCTGGGGGGGGGGTAACCTAATCGTGCCATTAGAACACCAAACTACAACATAGTTTTAGTTTCCAGGGTTGAAATGTCCTGCAAAATTAGTTCCGAAAGCTGAGCCTGAAGAGACATGGAATCTACTTTACTTGTATAGTAATATAAAATATATTTCATGTTAAGAATTGAATTATCTAAATTTAAAATGTATAAATAATAATTATCTAAAGAATGTTTCATTAATATATATTCACTAACTTTATACACACTTTAGTGAGCGAGGTCTGAGAGACCCCTCCACACTAGTTACGAGACGGTTTGTGACACAGCAGTTAAGGGTTAAAGCTAATTTAAAAAATACAATCAAACACTATAGCACCCAACCCTTTTTTTATAAATATCATGCGAGAAATTAACTGCGACAAATCAGTTAAAGTAATGTTCTCGCATGTACTTAAACTGCAATTTACAATTGTGCCTTCAATTCTTCACATTTCTTTGACAAATTTATGATTATGAAAAACATGAATTGTACAGGGTGTCCTAAAAGTTCCTGTACTGACGATTCGTGAATTTACTATACAAAATCAACAAACTTTAAAACAAATATTTTTATGTTAATGGTGAAAAGCACTTATAAACGAAAAAAATTTGGACTTACATTTATAGTAAATGTTTAAAATTTCTGCAATTTTCTTGGGAGGCAAAGCTGAAGTAGTTTACACATATTTTTAGAAACACATTTCAAAATGCTGGGAGTGACTTCTTGTATCCTTTGTATAATGGCAATTTATTACTTGTATAGTAATATAAAATATATTTCATGTTAAGAATTGAATTATCTAAATTTAAAATGTATAAATAATAATTATCTAAAGAATGTTTCATTAATATATATTCATTAACTTTATACACACTTTAGTGAGCGAGGTCTGAGAGACCCCTCCACACTAGTTACGAGACGGTTTGTGACACAGCAGTTAAGGGTTAAAGCTAATTTAAAAAATACAATCAAACACTATAGCACCCAACCCTTTTTTTATAAATATCATGCGAGAAATTAACTGCGACAAATCAGTTAAAGTAATGTTCTCGCATGTACTTAAACTGCAATTTACAATTGTGCCTTCAATTCTTCACATTTCTTTGACAAATTTATGATCTTGAAAAACATGAATTGTACAGGGTGTCCTAAAAGTTCCTGTACTGACGATTCGTGAATTTACTATACAAAATCAACAAACTTTAAAACAAATATTTTTATGTTAATGGTGAAAAGCACTTATAAACGAAAAAAATTTGGACTTACATTTATAGTAAATGTTTAAAATTTCTGCAATTTTCTTGGGAGGCAAAGCTGAAGTAGTTTACACATATTTTTAGAAACACATTTCAAAATGCTGGGAGTGACTTCTTGTATCCTTTGTATAATGGCAATTTATTACTTGTATAGTAATATAAAATATATTTCATGTTAAGAATTGAATTATCTAAATTTAAAATGTATAAATAATAATTATCTAAAGAATGTTTCATTAATATATATTCATTAACTTTATACACACTTTAGTGAGCGAGGTCTGAGAGACCCCTCCACACTAGTTACGAGACGGTTTGTGACACAGCAGTTAAGGGTTAAAGCTAATTTAAAAAATACAATCAAACACTATAGCACCCAACCCTTTTTTTATAAATATCATGCGAGAAATTAACTGCGACAAATCAGTTAAAGTAATGTTCTCGCATGTACTTAAACTGCAATTTACAATTGTGCCTTCAATTCTTCACATTTCTTTGACAAATTTATGATCTTGAAAAACATGAATTGTACAGGGTGTCCTAAAAGTTCCTGTACTGACGATTCGTGAATTTACTATACAAAATCAACAAACTTTAAAACAAATATTTTTATGTTAATGGTGAAAAGCACTTATAAACGAAAAAAATTTGGACTTACATTTATAGTAAATGTTTAAAATTTCTGCAATTTTCTTGGGAGGCAAAGCTGAAGTAGTTTACACATATTTTTAGAAACACATTTCAAAATGCTGGGAGTGACTTCTTGTATCCTTTGTATAATGGCAATTTATTACTTGTATAGTAATATAAAATATATTTCATGTTAAGAATTGAATTATCTAAATTTAAAATGTATAAATAATAATTATCTAAAGAATGTTTCATTAATATATATTCATTAACTTTATACACACTTTAGTGAGCGAGGTCTGAGAGACCCCTCCACACTAGTTACGAGACGGTTTGTGACACAGCAGTTAAGGGTTAAAGCTAATTTAAAAAATACAATCAAACACTATAGCACCCAACCCTTTTTTTATAAATATCATGCGAGAAATTAACTGCGACAAATCAGTTAAAGTAATGTTCTCGCATGTACTTAAACTGCAATTTACAATTGTGCCTTCAATTCTTCACATTTCTTTGACAAATTTATGATCTTGAAAAACATGAATTGTACAGGGTGTCCTAAAAGTTCCTGTACTGACGATTCGTGAATTTACTATACAAAATCAACAAACTTTAAAACAAATATTTTTATGTTAATGGTGAAAAGCACTTATAAACGAAAAAAATTTGGACTTACATTTATAGTAAATGTTTAAAATTTCTGCAATTTTCTTGGGAGGCAAAGCTGAAGTAGTTTACACATATTTTTAGAAACACATTTCAAAATGCTGGGAGTGACTTCTTGTATCCTTTGTATAATGGCAATTTATTACTTGTATAGTAATATAAAATATATTTCATGTTAAGAATTGAATTATCTAAATTTAAAATGTATAAATAATAATTATCTAAAGAATGTTTCATTAATATATATTCATTAACTTTATACACACTTTAGTGAGCGAGGTCTGAGAGACCCCTCCACACTAGTTACGAGACGGTTTGTGACACAGCAGTTAAGGGTTAAAGCTAATTTAAAAAATACAATCAAACACTATAGCACCCAACCCTTTTTTTATAAATATCATGCGAGAAATTAACTGCGACAAATCAGTTAAAGTAATGTTCTCGCATGTACTTAAACTGCAATTTACAATTGTGCCTTCAATTCTTCACATTTCTTTGACAAATTTATGATCTTGAAAAACATGAATTGTACAGGGTGTCCTAAAAGTTCCTGTACTGACGATTCGTGAATTTACTATACAAAATCAACAAACTTTAAAACAAATATTTTTATGTTAATGGTGAAAAGCACTTATAAACGAAAAAAATTTGGACTTACATTTATAGTAAATGTTTAAAATTTCTGCAATTTTCTTGGGAGGCAAAGCTGAAGTAGTTTACACATATTTTTAGAAACACATTTCAAAATGCTGGGAGTGACTTCTTGTATCCTTTGTATAATGGCAATTTTCAGATCACCTATTGTTTGGTCATTATCTTCATAAACTTTGTTCTTTAAATATCCCCACAGACAAAAAAGTCAGGAATGTGCAGATCACGGAACAAGGTTGCCAATGGTTTCTTGAGATGAGTCGATCGCCAAAAAAATCTTGAAGCATACCCATGGTGTCATAACTTGTATGGCAGGTTACAACGTCTTGTTGGAACCAAGAGTCTTGTTCAGGCACTTCTAATATTCCAAAAAATTGTTGAATAAGTTGATATACTGTATCTGGGTCATTCTGAAAAAAAGTGGAAATTTGAGTCACGTGTATTTTTTTTTATGAATTTCATGTGTCAATTGATTTTTATACAATAGTAATAGTTCTTAATTGAGGTATAGTTTCATCAGATATCTTCAAGTGAATAAATATTCGCACATTTATACTTAAAAAAGAGAATTAAACAAGGAAAATATCACCTCCATGGCTGTCCCTAACCCTATTTCTAGGTTAAGAAATATATTTGAAACTTAAAAAGTATAAAAATTCCTTTATTTAATAGCTGTATTTAATATTAATAGTTTCATTGATAATAGTTTTCATTTCATTGCACCAGAAATTATTATATTTTTTATTAAATTTAATGTTGAAAAATCAGTAAATTATTTTGTCCCTACTATTTTTGTCGGCTCTGCATAAAAACTAAATAACCTTTAAAAAAGTCTACTAGAAGGCAGTACATGTCTGAAAGTGTAATTAAAAGAAGCTCTAATAAGCCATCTTTACTGTAAGATATCTTGGACTCAATAGTAAGTATTACTTTGTCTGTTTCTTATATTTGTACTAAGAAAACTTGTGAGTTCTTTTAACAATGTCACTCTCACTACCATGGCATTTTTTAACTTAATACATTTTCATTTATTGCTGAACTTATTTCAACAGATAGTTAGAAAATGTACAAAATAATCTGGAAATCAAATCACGTGGCTGGGATTGTTTTAGGTTAGGCATAAATGTGGTCCAACCATTGAAATTTCACCTCTATGGCTAAGTTCCAACATGGAGGTGACAGTCATCCATGGAGGTGAACAAATATTTCTTATGAGGAATTTGTACAATGATATGGTAAAATAGTGATTATAAATGGTTATTTATTAAAGTAAGAACAATCTTGGGTAAACAAATAAGCAGTCCAATTGTCTTTTCTCTAACCAGTACTGACTTGAACCTGTAGAATAAAGCATACCAGCTTTATTTGATTTACAATGTTTGAACACTTGTAACTTTGGGTCTGATTATGTATGCTGATAAATTCTTTTAATTTTTCTTTAAAAATATGGCATTGAGATGAGAGATAATTTAAGTATCCTCATGACTGAAATTCTCTTTGTTGTTTCTGACATGGTACCAGTTGGTATCATGTCAATCTGGCCTAGTTGGTACCATGTCTAAGAAATCTGATATAATCAAATTAATGAAGTCTGGAAGGAGTCTTAGCAAAAAAGAAATCGAATTAAAAATGATCCAGAACTGTATGATGAATTTAAAAGGAAGGAGCAGGAGCAATATAATAGGACAAATAAAAGGTATTTCAGTACTTGCCGACATAAAAGAGGGCTCAGCAAAAAAATGGGTTGAAAAGACAAGAAAATCTTGTTTGAATATAAAATAAATTAATATTCCACCAAACAGAGTGAAGTAGTTAACCCAGATGAAGCTGTTGGGTATTGCAACCTGATGTAAGAAACATGTGCATGTGAAAAGCATGAAAATGTTGCTAACTTTTGACAAATTAAAAAGCCTTAAAGTTCTTAATTACAATGATTTAGATCAGATGGTTAAATCTCTGCTGTCAGGATGTAGTAAAAAGTGAAGAAGAATGTCTGGAAAGTGCATTAACAAACACGTAGAGACAAATTATTTTGAAATTGTGATTACATGCGTTGAGCAATGGAAGAGGGAAGAAGTTTACAGTTAAATAAATAAAAAAAAGTTAGCTAAGAAAGTGGTTAAATCAAAAGTTGAAATAGAAGTCAAAGCGCTAGTTAATAAATTTAATGATATGCTTCCTTACTTCATGAAGCATGTTTGCAATATAGTCCCATCAATACAGGTCAATTTTCAACCTAAAGATAACCTTGGAACAGATGAGATACCGATACATGTTGATTTTGGGAGATACAACGTGTGCATTTCAGAGATTCACATGACCAAATCACATTACATAGATGAATTGAAAATAGTGAAAAACTTAATGTTCTGCCATTCTGCTCATTGTCTGAATCTTTGCGACCCGACTCAAATGCATTTAATGAATATATAATTGTCAAAGTATTTGGTAGAAAGAGTGTTTGCTATTATGTGGCAAATGTCACTGAATGTTTTGAAGTTTCTTACCAGATCCGCTTCATGTCAAGATGACATGACACTAAAAACAAATTTGTTTCCTATGAAGAATGTCAAGCAACAGTTCAAGATGAGGCTATGGCCATTTTAAAACAACTGACAATGAATACTCATGAATAGTACATTTTTGATTAAATACCTGAAGATATTACATTGTGTTAGATGAAACTGAAACATCTCGTCACCTCCACGTTTTAAGAAAATAAAAAATTGGCTTTGATTTGCTTAAAATATTTTCTTGACCTGTTTCAGTTGCACAACTTTATTGCACTAACATGACATAAATACATAAAATAAATTCTAAAACTTTAATTTTATTTTTCAAAAAAGTTTTGACTGTCAAATTTCTATTTTATTTCAGAATGATCCATATTTACTCGGTATTGCATTCACTTGGATATTTATGTCGCTAAAATTCTTTGCATTCAAAATAAGTTTAAAACAGCGCAATTCTCTGAATGCGTGATAAATTCATCTTGCAATGAAGAACAAAATGACGTGGAACTTTATTATCGCACAACTTGAGTGCAAAGAAAATGAAACGATAAAAATTAGAGCCGATAAAATTTAATAATTAAAAAAAACCACGGGCAATAATTACTTTCATAGTTGGAGTACGGGAACTTTTAGGACACCCTGTAGTTTTTAAAACGGAGATGACAAGATTGAGCACCACAAGGGAATGTTACTCCGTGAACATTTCGATGCAAACTCCAGAGGACAACATAGGGTTTGATTAATTTTGTTTAGAAATTACAGAGTTCACATTTGAACACAGGCATTACGGTAAGAATCTAATTTCTAAAAATTAACAAAAGGAGCATGAAAAGTAAATAAAAGCTCACCTGATAATTAGAGTTGAAACTATTTGAGCACTCGTCGATCAAAAATGGCGCCCAATAAACATACGACCTGGTTGCCAACGGATGAATAACGAAAAGCTTAAATAAAAGTCGAATCGCACTTTTATTTACACAATGTTCAAAACCATAAAATAATTGCTGAAAAATAAGAGCAAGTGTAGAAAATAATCTTAAAATGATTTAAGAAAAGGCAAAGTTATCGTACGCAAAGCACTACCGTAATGACGAGGACTAGAATTTGAACTGACGGTTTTAAACCGTATATGACTGGAGTCAAACACGGTAAAAAACCGTTTTGTCAACAAAACAGCTTTAAACCGTCAAATATACGGGAAAAGTCCGTAAAAAAAACGGATAATTTTTACAGTGTATATAAGGAGTAGTTCTTGAACGGTTGTTAAAAATTTCTGCTGCATTGCGATTTAGGATACCTTTTAACGACTGAAAAAATGCCTCGCCGCAGGATTCGAGCTCATTACGAGCAACTTTCAGAGTTTGAAAGAGGTCGTATCATTTGATTGAAAGAGGCAGGTTGGGCAAATCGGAGAATCGCTCGTCATGCGAGTCGAAGCGATGCAGCGATTAGAAGATGCTGGCAAGAGTGGGTGGACAATGGCAGATTTCAGCGTCATGATTGTAGCGGTCGACGTAGGGCCACAGCAGATCGCGAGGACAGAGTGATTGTCAGATCAGCTGTCACAGCGCCTGATTCATCGCTATCAACCATCAGTCGTGCGACCTATACACGAGTGTCCACCATGACCATTCACAGACGGCTGAGAGAGCAAAATCTACGCTCGTACCGACCGTTACGCCACCTGCAACTCACGCCTGCACACTGTCGAGCCACATTACAGTGGTGCTTGGTTCGATCAGGCTGGAATATATATATATATATATATATATATATATATATATACAGTAGAACTCCAATTATCCGAACTCCGACTATCCGGATCGCTTTCAGAATTTCAGAAAAAAAAATTTAATACGGAAACGTACTGCGATTCGCAAAATAATGGTTCTGGGTTTCAAATTCTAAATGATGATGATTTTATTGAAAGTGTGAGAGAAGAAAGTGTCGAGGAAAAAGATGACCTGAATGTCGAAGTTGAAGCAGACACGGGACCATCTGCTAGTGAAGCATTTGCCGGCCTTGAAATTGCGTTGAAGTGGATGGAGCGTCAGCCCGAGTATGACAACATGCAACTTCTCACTGTCACTTGACTGCCCGAAAACGGATGAAGACAGTCAAACAGCTTACTTTGACAGAGATGTTCAGCAAGCAATGACTTTCATTTACAGTACGGTACGTACATACTGTACTAATGTACGGCACTTGTAAGTACGCTTAACATTTAAAAGTGTTGGCTTTTCATTTAATTAATTAAAATCTCTTTTTCTTTAAATTTTTTTTTTCTCCCATTTTCGACATACATACATACATATATACAGTCCAGTCACATTAATATGACCACCACCTACTTTCGACGTCAACTTGAAATAACCAATCACAAAAGGCCGGTGGCAGCAAATTGCAGTGGAGTGTATATAAAGGATGTCCTAGGGCATCGGAAAGCATTTCAATCGTTGACGTAATTCAGAAACGTAGCGATTTATCCGACGTCCAAAAGGGCATGATTATTGGCTTTCGGGCCAAGGGTGGAAGCATTTCGGAAACGGCTAATTTTGTGAACTGTTCGCGTGACACCGTGGTAAAAGTATACAGTGCATGGCAAAATGGCACTATCCAAAATCAGCGGCGTGGCACAAGTGGTGGTGCAGCACGGGCTATAGAAGACAGAGGCGAGCGAAGGTTACGGAGATACGTTCGGGCGTATAGACGTGCAACTGTTGAGCAACTGACCGCCCAGATGAACCACGGGGCTACCCAGAATGTATCCTCAACAACGGCTCAGCGAACGTTGCTGCGCATGGACCTCCGCAGCAGACGCCTGGTTAATGCACCTATGCTGACTGCTGTTCATCGGCGACGAAGGCTGGAATTTGCACGCCAGTACCGCAACTGGACGTCCACAGAGTGGCGACAGGTGGCTTTTCCCGTTGAATCAAAATTTTATGCTCCATCGGACAGATGGACGTTGACGTATACGGCGTGAAACGTCTGAAAGAAAACACCCTGCAACAATTGCCGGAAGGATCCAGGCTGGAGGAGGGAGTATTATGGTTTATAGAATGTTTTCCTGGCATTCACTGGGTGCACTTATTATCAGAAACCTAATTGACTCTCTTCCTGCACGTTTCGCAGCGGTCCGCTCTGCCAAAGGTGGTTATTCTGGCTTTTGACAGGTGGTCACATTAATGTGACTGGACTGTGTAGTAAATAATTAAAATACATACTAGACCTTTTTTTTGGAAAAAATTCTACTGTACCGAAACTCTTATCGAGAGTGATGTATTAGAACTATTAGAATTGCAACATACACTAGGAGATGGACAGAGGAAATTTTTGCGAGGTATAGATTATTCATAATACATTTAAATCTTCATTCTTCGGAAATCCAAATAGAGTTTCTGAATCTAATTTCCACAGCATTTAAATGATATCAAAAAAATACTCTGATTCAGGAATTCAAAAAAGATAAGATTAATATTATACCCATAATACAGGCCTCGAAATAGATTTTTTTTAATGCAGGTTCACCTTGTGCACCTAAGTTTTTAAATTACGTGCACAGATTATATATCAAGTGCATATTAGAAAAAACGTAATTTTAGAGCATTAATGTAATGTAAACTACTTTATTAGTTGGGTATGTTTAGATAGGTTAGAGTAGTAGAGAGTAAATAAAAATATTTAAACAATTTTTTTTATATGCGAAATTATTACTTCTAATGGAATTAGAAAATGCAACCATAAATTCTCAATTTCTTCGTTCCCATAGCTCTCAATTTCTTCATTGTTTGGCCAATAACATAGCTCGAAGACAACAAAAGCAGACAAAAGTGGATCCTTAACAATGGATTTAAATCTGTCTTCAATCGGCGAACTGCATAGTTGGATTATGTGTCGTGTTTCTTTCAAAACTTTGGTTGGTTTTTTTTCAAGGTATACGGAGCACGGCTGTCGTGACAGTCGCTTCAACAGAGCCATCTGAAAAATGTTTTGATCATTGGAAAGTTCTGGTGGTAGTGACACAAGTAAACCCTCCTCCTGTATAAACCCGTTACGGCCCAGCGATTTCGTTTTCGCATCGTGTGTATTTAGGAATTTTAATTACGTTCCTTTAGAGCGAGAGAGGTTGATACTAATATTTTGTTCAAATATCAAAATAAAATAAAAAACATTTTCCCTCCCCTTTTAACGTTAGTTGCACTGCGTGCACCTAGCGAGAAAAATTAGGTGCACAATTTTATTTTCATGTGCACAGTGCACCTGTGCACCCGGGTATTTCGAGCCCCGCCATAATATATATACACAGTCCATTCACATTAATATGACCACCTATCAAAAGCCAGAATAACCACCTTTGGCAGAGCGGGCCGCTGCGAGACGAGCAGGAAGGGAGTCAATTAGGTTTCTGAAGATATTCACTGGGATGTTGAGCCATGCCGACTCCAGTGCCGTGGCCAGCTGCGCTAGATTACGCGGTTGAGGATCCATGGCGCGAACAACCCGATCGAGGTGGTCCCACAGATTCTCGATTGGGTTTAAATCCGGTGAGTTTGCTGGCCAGGGGAGTACGGTAAACTCATCCTGGCGCTCTTCGAACCACGCACATGCACTGCGAGCTGTATGACACCTCGCATTGTCCTGCTGGAAAATGCCATCAATCTGAGGATAGATAATTCGCATGTAGGGGTGGACATGGCCCGCAAGGACAGATGCGTACTTGTGCAAATCCATCGTGCCTTCTACAATGATGAGTGCACCCAGTGAATGCCAGGAAAGCATTCCTCAAACCATAATGCTCCCTCCTTCAGCCTGGATCTTTCCGGCAATTGTTGCAGGGTGTTTGCTTTCAGACGTTTCACGCCGTATACGCCAACGTCCATCTGTCCGATGGAGCATAAAACGTGATTCATCGGGAAAAGCCACCTGTCGCCACTCTGTGGACGTCCAGTTGCGGTACTGGCGTGCAAATTCCAGCCTTCGTCGCCGATGAACAGCAGTCAGCATAGGTGCATTAACCAGGCGTCTGCTGCGGAGGCCCATGCGCATCAACGTTCGCTGAACCGTTGTAGAGGATACACTCTTGGTAGCCCCTTGGTTCATCTGGGCGGTCAGTTGCTCGCTATTCGCCCGAACGCATCTCCGTAGCCTTCGTTCGCCTCTGTCACTTAAAGCCCGTGGTGCACCACATGTGCCACGCCGCTGATTTTGGATAGTGCCATTTTGCCATGCACGGTAATTTTTTACCACGGCGGCACGCGAACAGTTAACAAAATTAGCCGTTTCCGAAATTCTTCCACCCTTGGCCCGAAAACCAATAATCATGCCCTTTTGGACGTCGGATAAATCGCTACGATTCTGCATTACGCCAAGGATTGAAATGCTTTCCGATGCCCTAGGACATCATATATATATATATATATATATATATATATATATATATATATATATAGGGTGTCCATTATACGGGCGAAAATATTTTTTTGCAGTCATCAAAACGCATACCCTCTAATTCTTTTTAATATACTAAGCCTTACTTAAATATAAAATTTTAACTTCCTACGTTAATGTTAACTCGTGCTGACAGGACCCCAAAGTTTATGGAAATACACGTTTTTGAACAGATCTTAATATGTAGTTAGGTCATCGCAACTATGCATATATCTTGGGTAAATATTGATTAAAAGACAAATTTAAGTAATGCCTTTAATTCTTAAAAATAAAGTTACACATAATTATTCAGGATCATAATGACAGAAATTATAAGCCTGCAGTCGTGACGGAGTGATAATAGGCAACTGTATGAGGATGATCCATTGGAGGGCAGTGTAATTCTGGTTCCACAAAAATAGGCATAAATTCTCTAATCCCAAATTTTTATTTTTTCAATAACATAATAGTAGCATTATCAGGCGTGGAGGTTGTTACGGGGACTTGAACGGATCTGTGGCTTCCTATTCTAAGGTACTCGTGGAAAAAAAGTCTATAGTTCCCAATTAATTCACGAGAGGGATAAAAATTAAAAGAATGATTATTGGACAGGGAATCTTACAAGAAATTTTATTGGTAGAAGTTGGGAGTAAAACGAAGAAGTATAGGCGATTTGAGAGAAAAAGTGGTCGTGGGAGGTCAGTCATACTGGGAGGTCAAAAGTGAAAGGGAATGGCAAGATATATGACCTATTGGACAAAAGAGACGAAAGGCTGAGAGGAAGTGGGGTGTTCGGGGACTGGTCTCTGGTGAAAATTGTATTAGGGGGTTATTTTTAGGTAACGTTTCATATATATATTTATATTATGTGTAATATTAATAAATTAATCTTATCTTTTTTGGAGTGCTGAATCATAAAAATTTTTTTCACAGGATATCATTTAAAAGCTGTGGAAATCAGATTCAGAAACTCTATTTGTATTTCCGAAGAATGAAGATTTAAATGCAATATGAAAAATCTATACCTTGCAAAGATTTCATCTGTCCATCTTCTAGGTCCAATTCTAATACTTTACGCTCGACAAGAGTTTCGGTACAATAAAACTCCAATTATCCGGATCAATTGGGACCAGACCCTATCCAGATAATTAACGATTAAAAGGTTATTTCTTAGTAAAAAAACGAATTTAGCTTTAGTATGTAATGTAATTTAATGACTAAAAACAATTTTATTCATTTTGTACTTGCATACTGTGTATCTTTACTTGAACATATCAATCAAGTATTGCTCTCTTTGTTTTCGTGCAGCCAAGTCTCGCATGCGCTTAAGGCAAGTAACTGTAGATGGTCGCACTCAGGCTGCTTATCCATCCGATTTAGCCTCACTGTGTCAAGGCACTCAAACGTCTTACTAGCTGATTGGAATTTAATTATTATTGTTTTCCTTAGAATGGCAACAGTATAAAGAGATCACAGATTCTAAATTTATTTTTTCCGAGGAACGATTTCAGCGGACGAACAAAACAAATAAACAGTTTTAACCTTGGAAAGAAAAGATTTAGATTTAAAGACATAAAATATTTAATTTAAATATTGAACTCGAACATTGTTGAAATGCAAGGTAATATCCAGTATTTGCAGACATCTTTTAATTTAAAACATGTAATTAGAATTGGCTGAATTTTAGAGATAACAGGTACTTTGTCGCACGGGTATAAACATTTAATTCATCTTCACATCTTGATAAAGTTAGAAGAGCTGTTATTGTGAGCCTTAAAAAATGTTAACTCTTCGTTGATTTTTTTATAGGTTGCCTGAAGCATTTCAAGATTAAAGAAATTATTTGGGAGTCATCGGTTTCTGATGACAGGGCTCCTAACAGGTTTAAAGGTCTAAAAAGGTGACAAAAGTGACTAATTTAACCAAAAAGGTGACAAAAAGTGACTAATCAAGCAGAAAAAGGTGACAAAAAGTGACTAATCGAGCAAAAAAAAAGGGACAAATAACAATAATGCTAAATATATTCAAGTATAAAGATAGAAAATAAAAAGATCCTCCCCTATCCTTTCTTTTTCTTTCTTTGGAAGATTATTTTATTTTCTTCATTTAAAAAGTACATCATTTTAAAATATCAACATAAAAATAAAATAATCGTAATGATGATTTTTTAATTTGTTCATTTTTGACACGGCTTCAAGAATTTCTTCCTTTTCTTTGAAAGATTATGTCATTTTTTTTTGTTGAAAAAGTCTGAAATTATTTTTGTCTTTTTCTGCTCAATAGAAGAATATGCATTTTTTAAAGTCTGTCTTTGCTGACCAGCATCATCTGAGACTTTTGCAGCTCCTTCAATCATTGCCTGAGCAAGTGCTGCTTCCTTAAAAGCTTTCTTTTTTATTGCCTTCTTGAGCCTATCATTGGCTTCCTTTAATAATCTTGAAGCACTGTCCAATATCTCATTCTCTTCTTTACGCATAATTTTAAGTTTTCGTTCGTCTTCTTCTATCACTTTTCTGTTCTTTGCCAGCTGCTTATATTTTTTTTTCCCTCTGCTTCCAGTCTATCGTTTTTTTCCCCTGTCCTTCTCTAATTTTTCTTGTGCCTCATGTTTTCTATCTTACAAGGGGGCTCCGCCAACTGCTCGCTTAAGCTCACCAACCCCCGGGGATTGCTATGCAAACCAACATTACTTTCGCAGAGTGCATCTCCTAGACAGCGAAACTATCTGAATAATTCGTATAATCCTGATTTGTCTTTCCGGTCCATGACATCACAGCGAGGGCTTCACCCTCTGCTCGCAGACCCCCCAGGGATTGCCACGTAATCCTGTTTGGTTTGCGAGAAACCTTCTGCATCTTGTTCCCTGTACAATTTTAAGTAATCTGTGGTTATCTCCTAACTTTATGTTCTGTACTTCGTACTTTCTCCGTAAACCTTCTGAGAACAAAGTGAAAAAGGCGAGCCCTTTTCCTCGCCAAATAAAAAGAAATAATTTTTATGCCAATTGTTGCTACGATAAATTTAATATCTGGCAAACCCGATAGTCAAAAATACAACCCACAACTGCGTGCGGAACCTGCTATGCGAACTAAAATATACGCAATTTGTCTGACCAACTTTTGAGTGCATCGAATTTATTTATGAACCAATTTTTAAAATAATTGTACTATAACAAAGAGTGTAATGTAATGCATACAGTGATGTTCTCAAATTTAAAAAATAACTAAGCTGTAGACATGACAGTTTTAACAAAAAGTAGCGAAAATATCCAAACATTCCGAATTTTGTATGATCAACTTTTGATCGCATCGAATTTTAATTATTAACGGATTTCAAAAATAATTGTACCGTGAGAAAGAGTACATTCTAAGGTATTCTGCGATATTTTAAAAATTAAAAAGTAATAGTAATAAGATATAGATACGGCAGTTAAAAAAAAATAACAAAAATGTCCCGATTTTTTCTGAATTTCAAAAAATTAAGATCAAGAATCAAATTGAAATTTCTAAAAAATCTCGACAAGCTGCAAAAATTTACGTTGAGAGGTACTCTTAAAAAAAACCTCATGGCTGAAGACTAAAAATTTGTATGTGTTTTGCTCACTCGTGGAAGAAATTTTGCTTTTTCAATTTTGACACTTAATAAACCCTAAACTAAGACTAATAGCTGCATCGGAAAAAAATCTTAATAATTGTCCAGGGAATACGATGAAGAACAAACCATGTTAATTTCATATTTTTCTGATCAGTACTTTCTCAGGAAACTGTCTAAGAATCAAGCTAAACAACACAGTTTTCAATTCTGCGGTGGCGGTAACTTTTTTTAATATAGAGAGATAAATAGGCATTGTAGGCTTTATATGCCACCCTTTCCATATCCATTAGCTTTGATGTGATTGGCACCAAATAATGTTGATTGTCAAAATTTGGCAAGCTACTTTTAACTGTCATCAATGCATTGAGTGTGCATTCTGACATTGATGCTCTGTCTCCTGTCAAAGCTCTTCCTGAGGCTGAGAAGCCACGTTCAATGTCAGCACTACCATGAGAAAGTGACAAAGTAGCCTTCACTAGCTTTGACACAATTGGGTATTTAGGATCCACACCACTAATGTCTCGCAGTCTGAAGAACTGGTTACAGTAAACATCAATAGGCTTCATTCTAGATCCTTCTTCCTCAAATTCTTTTTGGAGTAATTTCCACTCATCCAGTAGTATGTCTGTCGGGACATCCTATGGAATTGTTCTTACAACTTCTAATACTTGTCGCACACTCTCGCCACTGAGTTTCTCAAGAGGATCAAGACAGGATAAACTTTTAAGTAGAGATGAACTGAAGGAAGACTTCATCAAAAGATATTTAACACTGGTAATGTAATGCTTCTGAGCCTTTAGAAGAAAAAAAAAATTAATTTCCTTCTCTTTCACATTCTGAAGCGCTCTAGAAATTTTATCTCCAATCACAATATCAGCCAGAGGCAACAGTTTCTGAGGACATATATCTTCCAATTTAGCCATTTTCAAATCTCGAATAAATTCCTCTTTGTAGATCCTACCCAAAATAGTTCTTATCAACAATTCAAGTTGAGAATGAAGGGTTAAGTTTTAGAAGTTCCTTTTTCTGAAGAAATTCGGTCACACAATTAAATATACTTGCACTTGATACGACATATATCACTTCAACTTTCATAGTTTCTCTTCTAAGTAAATGAACAATTTGTTTGTAGCCTGGTCTTTGTATCATGTTTGGCTTCTTTATTGGAATGTAGTCAAGGAAATACTTTCGCTCTGCAATCCAATGTTCAAGCAACCTTTCAGCAGCTGGCTTTAGGCTTGGCCACCTGCTTGAACAATGGCTTGATGAAATGATGAGTGGGAAGTTTCAAGTCTTCTTGAATTTGTTTGTATGTTGACCAACGCTTAAGCCACTGATTAAAAAATCTGTGAATACCAAAAACTTGTTCAGATACATCTTCCCCTAACTCTTTTAGACCTTTAAGAAAAGCATTATGTATTGTGTGAATATTACATGTCTCAATGTTAATTAGTTCTTTTTTTTCGGGTAGAAAGTAATGAGTCATTAATCTTTTGAAAAACTGACTTTCACTAAAAAAATCCCTCAAGAATTTGTAATAATCAACTTCGATGATAACAGAGAATGATTTTCAATTTGTTCGCAACGCTACTTCAATATTTAACCCTCTGGGTACAGAGATGGCCGAAATTTTTGCTATCTCTGGTTACGGAGGGGTTTGGAATCTTTCAGATCTCAAGCTCCTGAAGAAACGGCTGAAGTCCATTAAGATTTCCATGCCCACATTTCTGTGCCACAAAGAGAGCAGAGCGTGAATAGCCTCCGTTCCGTAGACAGGAATGTCTGGGTTCTCGATGGGGAGCTTCGAGCGCTTAGAATGTGTGAGAGGTTGATGATCTATCCCCTTAAAAACTTTGCCGAAGACACCTTCGAGTGTAAATTATCATACATATTGAAGATTCCACCATCATTTCAGTGTTTACCCTGACGTATATATACCTTCTAGACATAATCAGACCCACAATAGAAACTGCAACATGTGATGCAAAGGTACTAAACGTAAACCTCTCCTCCTGGGTTAACGTTGAGTTAATATCAGCTTGATCCGCCCGGTCTCTTGACCTCTCCATTCTCGTCTTATTCCAGAATCCGAAAATAAAACGGGTCTGTTGAGACCGGCCCTAAGATCTGTGTATGGAGGATGTTATCCCCCTTTTAAGTGACCACTGGCATCGATCACCATTTCCGAGCTGTCAGCGTCTGACCTCCTAGAGGGTTACTCCTATTGTTAGACCCTGTCGACCGGTGATATCTATCTTGCACCAAATGATACGCCACACAATGCTATGAAAAGAAAAGGTTAGTCGTAAATGCCACTCAAGTTAGGTAATTAGGTAAGAGGGGTCAGACATGCAGATGGCCCTGCTTCCCTTAAACTTCGCAGCTTCGTTTTACTGATAGCCTTTTCATGAGGGAAAATTTCCAGAACTTGCTGCTAATACACCGCGGGCAATGTGAAGTATCCTTTTACAATTGAAACGGTACACTTTTGAATCCATTCTTGCGGTGGAATGTAGGGCGTATTTCGAAATTGAATTCGAACAAACCCAGTTTTTTTTAGAGAAAAGGAATTTTTTTTTACTGTGCATCAAACATTTTTTCTTTTCCAAATAAAATTTAAGAACTTAAAACCCCTGAAAAGGTGACAAAATGTCAAAAAGGTGACAAAAAATAAAAAGGTGACAAAAGGTGACGTGTTAGGAGCCCTGTGATGATAAATCGGGTAGGATTTTCTCTGCACATATTCAAAGATCAAAGTTAAAGGAAGGACCAAAGCCAAGTTATGTATCCTTGACTGCTGGATCATCAAGAAAAGGTCCACCCAGTAAAAGAAATGGGAAGAGGCATCTCTTTTAAAAAAAATTTGCGAAAGTATTGAATCACAAAAGGATCACAAGAATGAACATTTTCTTCACTGGATAAACTTGGTGTTTGACTAAAATTTCAACTATTGGAGAATTTCCATTAAAAGTGACCAAATGAAATCCATAAAATACTAAATATGATTGAAAGTGCACAAGCTACTCCTGATTCAAAGCTATCAGCTGAAATTATCTGGGATGTTTCTAAATCACACTTTTATTCTCTTAATTGTGAGAAAGAAAGTTATCGCCTTCAGTTTATCTGCGAACAGATCAATTTTTTAAATACTGAACCTAAAAAGTATAAATATTCAGCTGACTCGCTAATTTTGCACCCTATTTTTATTTAATATCCCCTCAAGTACATCGTTTTGTTAGGGATTCTGGAAATATAACTTTACCCCATCAGAGTACCATTTATAAATTGATTTCCAAGGTCTCGATAAATCCTGAGAATGAAATGGAGTGGAATAATTATCTTATGCCAAACAAAAAGAATCCTTTTTAAAACCACGCGAATTGTATACATCATTAATGATTGATGAAATACACATCAAACAATATTTAGATTATAAAGGTGGAAAATTAGTTAAGAGTTACACAAGGTTCAGGAGAAATTGTATCAAGTGCTTTTGTTTTCATGGTGCAAAGTGTTGTACAGATATTGCCAACTTGTAGAATTGTAGCAAAAACATTGGTTAATGTAATTAAAAGTCATTTTACGTCTTGAAGCAGTTTCTGACAATAACTCAATTTTCTGCAAAGCAATGTCCTTGTTTTATCCATAGTCTCAATTAAGCTACGTCTACCCACATCCCATTGATTCGACACGGCCTTTGTTTTTTTTTGCAATGCATTCTGTCCATTTAATTAAAAGCGTTAGAAATAATTGGCTAAATCAAAAAATATTGAGAATGCAATGTATTTCTCTAATTTGATTTAAACTCAAAAAGTTGGTGCACTGCTTCCTTTCTTACAGTGAAGAAACTTTATGAAATTGAATCAGGGAACTTACTAAAATACGATTTCTCTGTAAGTAGAAAAGCATTGTGGCCATCAAGTTTAGAAAGGCAAAAGGTTAATTTAGCACTGCAGATTTTTAATAGCCATATAAATCAAAGTCTTGTTGAACTCGGCCCAGTGCATAATTTAGCACATTTTGAAAGCACTGCTTCATATATAGGAATAATTTATTCTTGTTTGATATTGTAAATGTTAAGACCTCTTATAAAGGAAAAAATTAATGGAATATTATGTGTGAGCCATTAATGTTCAGTGAATCTGATCAAAAATTGATTTTTCGTACTAAATTTTTGCGTTGGCTGGGTTTGTGGAAAGAAATGAGGTGTGACACAGGTCATTTAACTAGAGTGACACATAGGGCATTAACAATTACAACTACCTGTCTAATAAAACTTACTCAGTATTATACGACAGAGCTCGGCAAGTCATATTTATAACCAGGAAAAATTCAGACTGATGAAATAGTGTCATTTCGGCTGGTATTGTAGAATGGCTGGTACACAATACCATATATCTATTAGGCAGGTATTTGAAGTGGAAAGCAAAATACAGGTACATGCTTCATCTGTATCAAAACTTTCCATGCATTCTACTTCTAATGGAAAAATTAGCATTGATAGTTTTGTTAATGACCTAGACCAGTGCTCCCCAACCTTTTTATCGCCGCGGACCGGATCAACGTTTGATAATTTTAAATTTTAACGCGGCCCGCTGGGGGGGGGTGTACGTTGATTGTTTATATTTTAGATTGTTTTCATTTAATAATTTTAATTTAATTGGATTTAAACATGCCTTCAAAATAAAATACAGTACACCAAAAAATGAATGTAATGTGATTTAACATTTTAACTCACTAGAAAGCTAAATCAATAAAATAGTTTCCCAACCACAAAAAAACCACGAAGCGCTCGAACTCTTTTAAAAGCAAAGACAGGTGATCGTGCACCAACTAGGAGAATGAATGTTTAGGCTCAGTCTCGCCTAAAATCCCCGCTAATGTCTGAAACATGTCCAAAATGCCTCTGTTCACGCGCCGTCCCCACAACTTCAGTTTGGATTTAAATGCAGCTACTTTGTCTGCCAACTTGAAAACAGTTGTCACATTTGTCAAAATTAGAAAATAGAGACATACAGAATTCAGAAATCCTAATTGAAGCTCTAGTAACAGAATAAATTATTTCAAGTTCTGATTTACCGCCTCCTAATTTGAGTGGACATTTCATAGATAAGAACCGCACAAGCCCGAGATAAATACACCAAAGTAAATAAAATGGAAATAATTTAATATTTCTTGAACGGCCCGGTACCATTTGATCCACGGACCGGTACTGGTCCGCGGCCCGGGGACCACTGACCTAGACAATTCACATAATTTCAATCATTATTTTCCTCAAGTATTTGTAACAAATGCTGAAAAATCAAAGATTTGTTAACGTATTTAGCTGGGTACTGTTCACATTCATTCTTAAAAAAATTTAAATGTGAGTTATAAAGAATATTTAGTTGTAAATAAACCATTAAACGAAAATGAATATTTCAAATTGATTAGTGATAGAGGAGGATTATTCTATACTACTCTTCAAATTCTGTTAACCAGTTGTATATAATTACATTATTGTTCAAAACTTTGTCAGCAATTATGAAATTGATTTTTTTTAAAGTGTCAAATTAAAGACATTTGGCAGCAACATTAACTCGAGATATACTGCAAGATAAAGAAATGCATATTGAAGTATGTTTCAATGACATTCTTCTTCCAAAACAATGAGTGATAATAAGATCCTCAACTGACACTTATTAAATAACAAAAGAAAATTAGATTTTAACAAAATAATTATTTGTAATTTTTATACTTATACTGCTGTTATTTTTTATACTTATATTGCTGTTACTATACATTGCTGTAATTTATATAATTGTTTTATGAATAAATATTTTTGGAAATATTATTGGTTGTTTTTATTTAACAAATAAGTATCTAATACTATTTCAGAATGAAATAGGGCTTTTGAATAAGTATTTTTGTGATATAATTTTATTATTTATACGAATGCTGATGAATGAATACATATGATATGAACATAAATATAATACTCTTAAACATCGTTCTCCAATTTCACTAACTTTTAATTATTGAACTTCATAGCTTATTTCAGGAATAGTTTTTTCAATAAATAGATATGAAATTGCTGAGATATTAGCCATCTCTAATTTAATAATTGATTTTTCTTTAAGAAATACTATTTTTGTGTTATAATAGGGCTTTTGGTGTGAGTAAGTATTTAAAAAAAAAAATTTGTATTGAAGGATGAATTTAGCTCCTGATCACATTTTTAATTACTCCTATGGTTTTATGATGTATGTGATTTAATGACAACTTAAAAAATACTTAGTATAATATTTTTTCGAATTTTAAAATGTGTTTGCGAAGTAAAAAAATCTTCTTACTGCTCCATTTCAATCGTAAGTACTATTTTCGCAAAACATCGTGAATAAAAAAGTTTTTTGCTTGTTCATGTTTTCATACTATAAACGGGAAACTTCGGATGTTTTTCTTTAATCTCCTTGCAGTGCATTTGCTTTTATAAAAAGGGAAATAAAGAGTTAAGTTTGATGAGGACCGGACTTCTGTTGTCGGTCTCAAAGCTGCTGTTGCGAGTTTGATTTCGTTTTCTTATTCTTTTCACATTGTTTTGTTTTTACTTTATAATGGTCTTAAGGAGAGCGTATGAGCAATTTTTTAGCATACTGGCTGCTCATGGGTAGGAAATACCATTTTGTGTTGTCTGGGTCAGGCTCCTCCTTGATCCACCAACACTTTCATTTTCAAAAATTTAGTAATTTTTTTTAAAATTTCTTTTTGTTTTTGAAATTACAGTGCTTACCTTGTTGTGTTTGCAGCTTCAGCCTGCTAATTAAATGTAAATTACTCACACCAGTAATTATTTCATAATACACTTTCATAAATTTATAATGAAAATAAGAAATAAATTTATTTATTGGCACATCGGAGGTTTCAATAAAATAAAATTAGTGTCAAATAATTCATTCAATACGTCATTCAAATTTTACTGGATCTGAGACCGAACGAGTTTCGAGGAAAACATTTTCCGCGAACCGAAACGGATCACAAGAGCTATGGAAAAACTATGCTAAATTTAAAAATTTATGATATTCAAAAAAAATAAAATGCAATTTTATTGAATAGATATATAGAGCATTCAAAAAAATCATTAGAAACTAATCATCTAGGCTGACGATGGAAACGGATTGCGCATGGCAGAACAAAAGCGAAGTGAAAGTTAAGCGGACGTTAAGTATTTGTCACCCGGATATAAAAAAATAACTACAAAGCACAGAAAAATTACTTTCGTTTTCGGTCAGCGGCTAAATACGATGCGAAATTCTTCAGCTTACAAACGACTTTTCCCGATTCGTGAAATTTCTTGTTCTCTCGGTCATCTAGTACTCTGGTTTACGCTTTTGAGATATTTTTCCTCCAATGTTTTTTTTCAATCGATTTTCTCAGCTAACAGTATTAATTTTAATAAATTATCTTTATATTGTTTTTGATTCACACAAACTTAAAAATTCCCTTCTCCATAATTATAATAACTTTTTAAGACATTGCACTCGCGGGTAATTGAATAAAACAAAATTAATTAATATTTGATTATCGTATTCTAGTTTGTCTAGCAGGGCAACTATTTCGTGCGTTGCGAGAGCCGAAAGCTTGCATCGCAAGTCGAAAACAGACCGATTTCCAAGGGTTTTCAAGTCTTTTTTTAAAGTGTATTACGTGCTTTATCAAGAGTCGATCGACGATTTGTATATCGTGTATCAAGGGTTGCCATTCAAGCAGGCCAGTTCCCAAACCACCGCCAATGTCGTACTCGTAAGCAGTTTTATCGCCGATCGGCCGCTAAAAAGAGGTCAGAAATATTGTGAAAAAATATCGCCCTTTGAAAACTGAATTTTGCTTTCAAAGGAAAATAAGCACTTTCTAAGGACTTTTGACCAAAAAAAATACTTCTAAGGGCTCTTAGAAATGGAAGGTCAAAATAAGATTCACTAATACGTCACACTTTCCAAGACCCGTGTAAACCCTGTTAGAATACCAAATGAAAAAACAATTTTTAACATTAGGCTGAAAAAACTAAATCATTTGTATAGAATATATTCGATATGGTGGGAAAAAAAATGTTTCACAATACCAGAAAAGATTGAAGTACTTAAGAATCAAAAGTGATGGTATTAAACGAATATACAGATTTAAAAAAAATACTTTCTCATGGTTCACCATGTTTAACCACATAACAATTTTCACCAGTTAAAATTTTTTTAGAATTAGTAAAGAATTCCAATCTAAGAGCCACAACATTCAGATAAAAACGAGTTTATTGCAAAAAATTGATAGATGACAATGATCCAACATGTTTGTACATAACTTCTTGGTGTAAAATATTAACAAGATGCACAATGGTAGTTTACAATTTTGATATCAGATGATGATGAGCAAGATGATATACCTGTTTTAAAAAGGAGAACAAATGGAATAACAATGCACATTAAATAAATTAACCAAAAAATAGAATAGATTATTCTGTTGATTAATTAATTACAATTAGTATAGCATAATTAAGAACACTAATAAACATTTTTGAAACAATTAAAAAAAATACAGGTTTGGAAATTTGAGAATTATTCAACATAATTCAAGAGGAATAAATTGTTTTGATCAATGTATTCAACCCTGAATGTTACACACATTTTGCAACACACTTTAAGATGTTGGTTGGAATTAACATATATCACACATGAGTGTTCAATACTAACCAGTTTCACATAATTTTAGAGGGTCTAAAAATGCATGACTCAGTGATACAGGAACACTACTGTAGTTTTAAAAATGAGCCACACATTACACTGAAATGATAATTGTTTTCATAAAATTTAAATTACAGCGAAATTTCGTAAATACTTATGAAAATTTGAAGACTAGATATATTTTAAAACTTAATACAATTATAGTGATTGAAGTTACCTAATTTTAGTGATATAAAATCTTAAGTTCAGTCTATAAGAACAAATTAATCTGACTAAAAATATACAATCTATATATTTAGATATTGCAAGAGAAAAATTTTTACAAGCCATTATTCCGTTTAAGATAATGAGAAACGAAATTAGATGAGAAATAGTTGAGAATTTTGTTGTATGGATACAAAATTGAGTATCCAAAACATGTTAGGGTACAAATTTCACTAGTTGAAAAAAATTTGAAATAATTCTTTGGATGGTCTTTCAAATTCAGCATTTGGGAATTTATTATACAGAGGCTGTTCACACAGTTTTTACACAATGTAAATTGTATTCACAAAACTAAATTGCATAAAATTCTTGTGCTCTAAATGTTCTATTTGATATCTATCTTTCGACACCGTAATTTCCAGGATAATAATGCCTTTGAAGTGTCAGAAAAGTTATTCTATCCCATTCCTCCTGAACAGCTTTCCAGAGTCCTGTAAGGGTTGTGGGACGACGTTTGGATAATGCAGATTTTAAAAGTCCGAAAGCACAAAAATCCATAGGTGGTACATCGGGAGATTTAGTAGGGATATCAGTGAAGGGTATGACCTTGATACCGTTTTTTTGTTCAATTTCTTTTAGGAAATTTACAGTGGATTTTGATGCTTGACTGCTAGCTTTGTCTTGATGGAGTTCCACAGATTGATGGCACTATGGATAAAGCGATGGTATTTCATTCAGAAAAATTGGCGATAAAATAGGTTCCTGATAGTATTTGGAGTTAATCTTGACATTTTTTTCCACTCTCTTTATATTTAACTTGCCATTATATGAAAATCAGCAACAATCATGAATCTCTTAGAAAAACTTTCTTTCGAGTCTGTGAACCATGTACTTAAATTTTTTTCTCCCCTTATATGTTAATAAATGGCTCTTTTTTTTTGCTGCAATCATTTAAATACACCCATGATTCATCTATTGTGACAATTTTTTTCCATTTTTCTTTGGATAAGTGTTTCTCATAGAATTCGGCAGCGTGTCCCGCGTTCAGCGATATGCTTTGGAGAAAGACGATGCACATTGCGTTTTTTCGCTTTATTAAGATTTAAATCAACGTTTATCATTTTGTTTACAGTGGACACCGAGCATTTTAATGATTTTGCAACTGTCCTTCGACTAGGGGGATTTTCTTTTAACATTAAACAACGTACCTTTGCAATAGTCGAAGATGTCCGTTTCTTCCTTGGATACTTGTTTGGAATTTTTGTCCCACATGAGGCTCCAATTTGACGTTTTTTTCCTTTCTTATTGACGATATTACCTATCGAAGCTTTAGATATCACACAGGGTGGCAACAAAATCCTCGAAAGAAAGTTCCCTGATATCCATGATAGTGTGACAAAAATTTCCCTGATTTTACAAATCCCTTAAGAAATGTCGGGATCCGTAATTTGTATCGATATACAGTACCCACACAACAATGTTTTTAAATATTTAGCGTCAGATGGGATAAAAGGATCATTCTCCACAAATATTTTGTATTTTTTCTCATCAGATATTTTAATTCTTATTGTAAGAGTTGGAACCCTTAATGGAACTCTAACAATAGCAATTGATAAAACTGGGGAAAAAAAATAAAAATATTTTGATCATGAACTTTTCATACCTGTCTCTACATTGTCCAAATATACATAAAAATGAAATGCAAAAAACATAAAAAAATTTGTACAGATTCAGTCTACGTTCAAAACGGGGACAACGATCTTGGCGCACTTCTAGTAGCGAGTTAGGGCAGGTTAAGGCAACTCATCTGCATTACGATTATTGTGGTTTCCATGGCAACATCGGCAAGCGAAAAGTTAAACCTTTTGGCTCGGTGCACACATCCGGTATTTCAACGTACGGCGGCGGTGCCGCAAAGAAAGTGCGGTCTGAGATACATTAGATCCAATGGAGTAGTTAGTGCACACATGCCTCCGGCGCCAATGCGGTGATGTACGTCCACCTTGCGTGCAATTTGTACCACAGTTCCCCACGGCGCTGCAGGTCGCCACACACGCTTCTCCGGTCTGAAGTAATTAATAAAAGGTTGATCCAGTAACGTCTATTTTGTTTCAAAATGTACTTTTTGACACTAAGTTAGCGAAATAAACACGTTTTCTTTGATAGAATATTTATCGCAAATGGCACGAAATGAGTACTTGCGTTAGTTCACGGTTATGTGTGCATAGTTGGGCTTCCGTGCCGCACGTTGAAAAATCGGATGTGTGCACCATGCCTTAGACTAGGGACGATACATCAGTTTTACCATGATCGCGCCAAGGAAGAATTTAGACAACGGCCAGTACATCAGTTGTACCTTAAAATTTATAAGAATCGCGCCAAGAAATAATTTAGACTACGGTAGTCACAGAAGTTGTGCATTGAAAGTTATAAGAATCGCGCCAAGATAGAATTGCGCTTGTTATATCGATAGTCGTAGTCAAAAAGTTAAATTTTCATTTTGAATCTCTAATATTATAAACGGAAGTGTTTGTCAGTCTGTTTGTTTCCTGCACACAAAGTACTGACGAATCTATGGCACTTACATCACAGGTAGTCCGAACGTTTTGCAATTTTTGGGACACAGCGAATTTTAAAATTCAATCTAGAACATTTTTAAATGAATTTGATGAAATGTAATTACTATTGAATGCAACAGCATAGAAGATCACAGATTCTAAATATATTTTTTTTCATTTCCCTTATTATTTTGCATTGAGCAATGATTTTCTAGCAGACGATAAAAAACAAATAAACTTTTAACTGGAGTTATTTAGTTCTTTTTTCGATCTATTAGACCGTTAAAGACAGAGTAAAAATTTCAACGGATTTGAAATCTGCGGAAAATTTCACGTTAGATCAATACCTAAAAATATTATTTTTTTTAAATAAATAAAAAATTTTAATTGAATATCTTCACAATTTTCGAAAGATATTGTGACGTTTAGAGATTTTCAGCGAGAAGAAAGAAAAAATAAAAATAAAAAACATTTTATGGCATTGTTTAGTTCCTTTTTGTAAAATCGGGATCGTTAAAGACAGATTGAAAATTTCAACGGATATGAAATTTGACACCAGATATATAGATACCTTATATGTTTGATTTTCTTTTAATAAATCATTTTTTAACTAAATATTTATACTTTCATAAGAGATGATGACGTCACGGCGAAATCCCATTTGGTTTGCGAAGCAAACCAACAAACACCACGGGCAAATCCGTTAGGCTGTTATCCAATTTGCGAAGCAAATCATAGTTCACAATGTTCATAATTTGGTTTATTTCCCAAACCAAATGGAAATTCGCAGGGAATTAATTCCAATAGGCTACGAATTCCCATTCCATTCGCAAATTAACAGCACGGGCAACGCCATGATGCCTGTTATCCAATAGGCAACGAATCTCATTTCGTTTGTTTCTCAAATTGTATTCGTAGCAATCACCGAGGGTTAGCGAGCAACACCTAATTAGTTAGCACCTGACCCCACGAAAAGAACTGTCACGGGGAACGCCGTGCTGACAACGCACAGTGTGGCTAGTATTCTTTAAAATTCTTTCAAAATTCGTTGAACTGTCGGCTGATTTCAGTGGTTCATTTGAAATAATTCCTTCTTTGGCGAATTTAGAAGTGCGCCAAAAAAAGCGCCAAGGCCGTTACACCGCTATAAACGTAGACTGAAGCTTTATCAAAAAATTCTACAAAAATATAGTTGCAAGAAAAAAATATTAATTTAATGCACAAAAAACACATCATTAGTTACACAAATTTAAAATTGTATACCACAAGTTGTATCCCTGGCCTCACGGAGACGAGACGCTCCGGCAGCGAAAACCACGGTGGCGGTTTTCGCTGTGTTCGAAAATTACGACGCCAGTGTTCTTTATTCGAATTACAATTTCGGCGAAAACGATTTATTAGATTCCCAAAAGTACTTGTAATCGCATATCTCTAAATAGGCCACAAATGACAGTAGTCACCGTTTTCATAAAAATTTTAAAAATTCCCTGATTTTTGTGAAATTTCCCCTGAGAATTTCCTGATATTTCCAGAATTAAAAAGTTCCCTGAGAATTCCCTGATTTCCCGGTTCTGTTACCACCCTGTCACAAAACCTTGACCCTCACATCGTTTTTGGATAACGGAATATGAATATTTCTTTTCGGAAAGAGCATAAATATAGCCTTCGAACCACTGCTTTACTAAAAACGCCATTTTGAATAAAAACAAACCTCTCAAGCCGCAGACGATAATTTTGACTTTTAAAAACATAGTTCAACTGCAATTATTTCTTTTGCAGCAAACGATTTTTTATTACCGCTAACCAAAATCGTCTAAAAAATGTGCGAACATCCTCTGTATTTAAGGATTAAGTTTGTCATTCCACATTTTATGAGATTTGAAGGCTAAAACGAATCGGGCTAATACACTGTATGCCAAAAATATTAAAACATCCTAAAGCCAGGGTTTGATGAAACTTAGCATATGTATGATAAACATGGAGAAAGAAATTGACACAATATCAAAAAATCCAGGTCTCTGTAATACGGTAGAATTACATCTGAAAGGTCATGTAATGCCCCTTTGACAGCAAAACACTGATATAGCATGGTGGGTATAGTCAAACAAAACCCTCACATATTGTGGCAAATTATGCCAAGTATTCTACAGTTGCTGATCCTGGATATTCCTGTGTTGGTGCAACTGATGTGCGTTTAGGTATACCCCAGACTTGCGCAATGAAAGACAGATTAGGAGAACTTTGGTCAAGGAAGGTTTCAATACCAATGAGGTACAGCTGAGAGAGGCAAGTCATAAGTGTTATTGTGCTGGTAAATAGCACTTGGATAAGACATGAAAGGCAAAACAGATTGTAGGATCTGCTCGATGTATCACTGTGGTATCAAAACTACCTCCCAACACTATTAAAGGGAACTGGCTGTTACACAAGTGATGGCTCCTCACATCTTACACTAGGAGTTACAGCAGTGTGCCACTCAATGGATAGCCGATAATGTTAGTGTTTACTGATTACTGTTTATGCCTTGGGGCAGATGATCAATGCATTTTCATGTGGTGGAGATGGACCAGAGCTACAGTTTACTGCCAAGCAGTGCACTGCTGTAAATCCAAATATAATGATGTAGGAGCATCACTCTTACAACAGCTAGTTCACTCTAGTAGTGATGCAAGTTAGTTTGACAACACAATGATATATCAAACAGAACCTACCAATTGTTTTGCCTTTCATGTCACATGTCAAAGTGGCTCTTTACTAGCACAATAACAGTCGCACATGGCTTACCTTCTTCAGAAGTGCCTCAAAGGTGTTCTTTGGCAGAAGATCGCCAGATCTGTCTTTCATTGAGCATGTCCCAGATGAGATTAACGATCTAATGGATCTGGAGAGTAGTTGTAGAATGCTTGGTATTATTTGGAAAATGATAGCATAAAGATTTCGTTTGACTCCAAGCCATGCTGTATATTGGCATATATTGCCTTCAGAAGGGGATTTATAACTTACAAATTTAAGACCTTTCTGATGCAATTCTACAATAAGGAGTCCTCTAGATTTGATATATTGTGATAATTTCTTTCTCTTTACGTACATCAGACATGCCAAGTTTCATTCTGATCAAACTTTTGCTTTGTGTGTTTTGATTTTTTTGCCAGAGTATACATTTTACACAGGTTTTTTAAACAAAACTTAAAAGTAATTCAAATACATATATAAACACTTCTCCTTAAAACCCCCAAAAAATATTAATAAAAAATTAGATAAAATTTATGATTTTGAAATAAATTCTTAGAGATAAACAAACACTGCTTTTGTGTGATAAACACTGATAACTTTTTAAAAGCCTAAAAAATAATACCCTTAAAAATAATTCAAGTATATAAAAGGCTGATAATGATAAATATTTTTGTCTTGGAATTACAATAAATTCTTGGTTACTAACAATAAATTCAAATAGCTTACCTTCAATCAAATAAATTTTATTTCTTTGATGATTTTATGTGTCTTTTAGGAGGATTCCATCTTAAGCAACACACATCTACAGTTATTCTGGGCTTTCTACAATGAAAGCTGTGAAGCTGCTCCTCTACAAGCTTGGGAGTTACACAGATAATATGTTGTCCTCTCCAATATTTTACCATATTCAAACTTTGAAGGGTACTTATAATATCACATTGCATAATGCTTGTCATATAACTAAGAGAAGAAAATCAATTTTTAGTAGAAAGTACAAAATTATACTGTAGGCAAGCAAAAAATATAAATTATGTTAGAACAACTTGCTCTTGTAAGTTAATTAGAGCACAAAATAACATATAGTTGTATTACCAACACCTTCCACTAGTGGACATTATAGTTCACCAGCCATTACAACTCTTCAAGAATTCAAAAGAAAATCAAAATAGGAGCAGGATAAAACATAGACAGATTTCATTTACTTGGGCAATTTATTAAAGCAATGAACTATCCAAACAGAAGCATATTTTTAAGATTAAAAAATTAGATATTTAAATCTGAAGGTTTGGCAAAGACTTCAAACTTTTGCAATCATATTTTGAAAACTATGGAGGATTTTGAAAGCAACTCCATTGACAATGTAAAATAATTTATTAAACATTGCTAAAGCCCAGATAACAAGCAATTTAATCTTAGTCAAAATTTGAAATAAATACGTAAACCATAAAATGTGTTGATGCAAAAATAAGTGTCAAAAATGCATAACAATACACTAATGCTCTGTTTACTAACAAAGTTTATTTATACAGTGATTAAATGCATAATTGGAAGACAGCGAAAAAGTGGAATGAAATTAATAGTTGTTTTCTCACCTTAATTCTTTAACTGATAAGGCACCTTTGTAATCTTTTAGAATTTCTAATATTACCCATGACCAATAACTTCTGTAGCTCAGTTTTCCTAAATCAGATAAAGGCCTCTCTGGCGAACCCACTGCATGTTCTTTTTTGGATAGCTCATAACCTAAGAAAAATGTACTATTTTACAAAACTTGTGTAAACTAAATTAGAAGTATTCATACTTGATTAATGTTTCGTAAATATTTTTTTATTATGTACAATCTGTTAAATTTTCAAATGTCATTCACAAAAATAATATGGAATCCTCAACATTTTGAAAATTTCAGTGACAAAAGATACATTTGGTAAATGGAAAGAAATTCTAGATAATTCACAAGAGGCAGTAAAATTTACGGTTGGTTGTTTTTATGGTGCAAGGGCCATATTTTGCCATGCTCTGTGCCAGACGAAATACTAAGAAATTTGCACAAGACATACAACATCAAGTAATCGACACACATTGAAAGCTTTACTGACGTTGAAGAGAGAAACACACCCAGAGAGAAATGCACCTAGCAGGATTCAAACCTGCAGAACTTACAACTCGGTGTAAAATTTATGGATCAAAAAATTTAGATATGATTCGAAATTTAAGAATGAAACAAGTAGAAAGTGAAATTGCTTTTTTATTTTCATCTGGTTATGATGTGGAAGAACAATTGCAGTATTGCTCATTTGTGTACAAAAAATCTCATTACTATTTTTAACAGGGTTCACAGTTGCTGAAAATGGAAATCAAGCACTCCATAAGTCTTCAACTTAGCAGTTAACTAGATTTTACAGTTAGATTAATCCATAAAATAGTTTATTTTGACGAATTCAAGGGAAGTTTAACAGATGGACAATTTTTTTTATCTGGCGGGCTGTATAAAGAAAAACAATTATGTGAAGGCCAATTTAATTTGGTTACATTTGTATAATGTTATACAAATTTAAGCAAATCTAACATAAATAGGTTTATGTTACAAGTGGAGCTGTGAATCAAGAGTGTGTCAGTGGTTGTACATGGTTATCAGTTGTCTCTGTGTGTGTTTCAAAAGACAAACTACTTAGTTGGAAAGTAATTTTCATTTTTTTTCAATGGGAGTTGCAGCACAAGTAGCATGTTCAAATATGGTTTTAAAACAAAATGGGAGTCAGAGTTAGATTTTTGTAAATAATTGGGCATTATGGTTTCCATTCTTTTTTTCTAACTAAAAAAAAGGGACTTTCTAACTAACAATCTAATTTTCTAAGGACTTAAATAAAACAATGTAGAAAACGTATTATACAATTTAATACATGATTTTCGACCAAGTGGGATGCTCTTACAGATTAGTTAATCTTATAAGAACAGTAGTATGTAAAAAAATTAATATTCAAGTCTATTTTCTTAAAATTAAACACAAATAATGACATTTTGAAAAATATCATTTTTTTTGTGTAAGCCCAGTTGGATTTTTACAAATGCCAGTAGTTAATATATGGGCATTTATGTGTACACATATTAGTAATATGCAAACACATAAACAAATTATAGAATGGAGACTGCAAGACAAAATTTTCAGATGTTTTATTCTTTTATATCTCTTTGCAGTGCATTTGTTTTTATAAAAAGGGAGAGAAAAAGTTGAGTTTGATGAGGACCGGCGAGACCAAACCTGTAGATTGCCACCAAATGGGCTTGGTGTCACCGGTCTCCTGTTGCAGTTTAACTTCATTTTCTTTATTCTGTTTATATTGCTTTGATTTGTGTGTTTGCTTTTTAATGGTCTTTGGGGGAGTGCAAGACCAATTTTTTTGCATATTGCTGTATATGCGTAGAAAACACCATTTTGTGTTGTTGGGCTGATTTCGCTCTGATCCACCAAAACTTTCATTTTCAATAATTTCCTATTTTTTTTTAATTTCCTTGTTACTTAAATTATATTGTCTATTTTGTAACGTCTGCAGCTTCAGCGCACTTATGAAATTGAAATTACTCACCCCAGTAATTATTTTATATTACTTTCATAAATTCATAGTAAAAATAAGTAAATTCATTTATTGGCACATCAGAGGTTTCAATAAAATAAAATTAGTGGCAAACGATTCATTTACTAAAAAAATGGGAAAGTATTGCTGGTTGCATACATCAGAGTCGAATTTGAGACGACAGGATCGGAAACTGAACGAGTTTGGAAGAAAAAAATTTTCCAATGAACCGAAACAGATCATAAGACTACGCAAAAACTATTATAAATTTTACGATAAAATTAAAAAAATAAAATGCAATTTTATTGAATAGATATTATTTAATTAGTTACCACCATCCCTGCCTAAGCCATTCAGTGCATCTCCATATAATTTTGAAGCACGGTCAAATGACGAAGCAACATTTGAGCTGGCACCCAACTCTCCAAACTAACCCAACGTGAGGACTTTCGGCACAACAGATTCAAGGTGCACCAGCTACCTCTACACCATACGCCTAAAAATATCCATGCCGTGACCATATTCAAACCAGGAATCTTCTGATCTAGAGGATAACACCTTATCCACTATACCGGTTGGCCGGCTTATTGAATAGGCATATAGAGCATTTGAATAAAAGAAAATTAATTTGAAAATAATCATTTAAGCTGACAATGGAAACAGATCGTGCATGGCATAACAAAAGCAAAGTGAAATTTAAGCACAATCGGTCGTTGAGTATTTGTCACCCGGATACAAAGAGAAAAAAATTATAAAGTTAGAAAAATTATTTTCATTTTCGGTCAGTGATTAAATATGATGCAAGTCTGAAATTTCCAGTTTAAAAATGACTTATCCCAATTCAGGAAATTCCCAGACAATTCCCGGTCAGGGTTCCCACTCTTTTTTTCTAACTAAAAATAAGGACTTTCTAAGCACTTTCTAAGACAAAATAAGGACTTTAAAAGGACTTAAATAAAACATTGAAAAAACCGTATTATATAATGTAATACCTGACTTTCGACCAAATGGGGATGCTCTTACAGATTAGTTAATCTTATAAGAACAGTCGAATCTTTCCCTTAAGGGACTGATTCTGGACCGTCGTCAATAGCCCGTTGTGTTGCTCTAGTACGACGTTAACTAAAATTACCCTTACCTTATAAGAACAGTAGTATGTAAAACATTTAGAATTCAAATCTATTTTCTAAAAAAAAAAAAAAAAAGGAGATTTTTTAAAATAAGCCGTTTAATTTTTACAAAATTCAGCAGTTAATATATGGGCATTTACGTGTACACGTATTAATAATATGTGTAAGTACATAAACAAATTATAGAATAGAGACCCCAAGAAAAAAAAATGTTTTTCTTTAATTTCTTTACAGTGCATTTGCTTTTATAAAAAGGGAAAGAAAGAGTTAAGTTTGATGAGGACCGGACTTGGTGTGTTCGGCCTCAAAGCTGCTGTTGCAACTTTGATTTTGATTTCTTATTCTTTTCATATTGATTTGTTTTTACTTTTTAATGGTCTTAAGGGGAGTGTATGAGCAATTTTTTAGCATATTGCTGCTCATGGGTAGGAACCACCATTTTGTCAGGCTCGTCCCTGATAAACACACTTTTATTTTCAAAAATTTCCTAATTTTTGTATTTTAAATTTCTTTTTGTTTTTGAAATTAAAATGCTTACCTTGTTGTGTATGCAGCTTCAATCTGCTAATGAAATGGAAACTACTCAAACCAGTATTTATTTTATAATATACTTTCATAAATTCATAATGAAAGTAAGAAGTAAATTCATTTATTGGCACATTGGAGGCTTCAATAAAATAAAATTAGTGGCAAACTATTCATTTACTAAAAGGATGTAAAAGGATAGCAAGTTCATACGTCAGAATCAAATTTGACTGGATCAGAGATCGAACGAGTTTCGAAAAAAATATTTTCCTGTGAAACAAAATAAATCATAAGAGTTATGCAAAAACTTTGATAAATTTATAAAAAGGTTAAAATAATAAAATGAAATTTTCTTGAATAGATATTCAACTAGTTGCCACCGTCCCAGCCTAAGCCATTCGGTGTATTGCCACATAATTTTGAACCACGGTCAGATGACGAGACATCTGAGCTGGCGCCCCACTCTCCAAACTTCCACACCAACCCAACGTGAGAACTTTCGGCCACGACGGATTTAAGGTGCACCAGCCGCCTCTACACCATACGCTTAAAAACATCATTTTTATGAAACAAAATTAATTTGAAAATTATCATCTAAGCTGACAATGGAAACAGATTGCGCATGGGATAATAAAAGCAAAGTGAAATTCAAGCACAGTCGGCCATTGAGTATTTGTCACCCGGATACAAAGAGAAAAAAATTATAAAGCATAGAAAAATTACTTTCATTTTAGGTCAGTGGCCAAACACGATACGAGTCCCAAATTTCCAGTTTTCAAATGACTTTTCCCGATTCATGAAATTTTCTTACTATTCTTGGTTTTCCAGTACTCTGGTTTACGTTTTTGCGATCTTTTCCTCTAATGTTTTTTTAATTGAGTGGTTTTTTTTTCCGGAACTGTTAACCGAATTTGCAAAGCAGAATCACCTAAAAAATCTTCACATTTTTGAAGGGGGGGGGGGATAATTAAAATAAAAAAGCTAGATTAAAAGAAAAATTGCAACACATCGGGTTGCCACCTCAGATAGCAGTATTAATTAAAATAAATTATCTTAAAATTGTCTTTGATTCACCTACAAACTTAAAAATACACTTCCCCATACTTATAATGCATTTTTAAAACATTGCACTCATGGGTAACTGATAAAACAAAATTGATTAAGATTTGATGATTGTATTCTTGTTTCCTCTATCAGGTCAACTATTTTGTGCATTGTGAGAGTCACTCATAAGTCGAAAACAGACCGGTTTTCATGGGTTTTCAAGTTTTTAAAGTGCTCATCAAGAGTCGATCGACGATTTCTATATCGGCTATCAAGGGTTGCCATTCAAGCAAGCCAGTTCCCGAATCATCAACAAAACCGTACTTTTAAGCAGTTTTATCGCCGATCAGCCGCTAAAAAGAGGTTGGAAATATTGTGTAAAAATATCGTTATTTGAAAACTGAATTTTCTTTTCAAAGGAAAATAAGCACTTTCTAAGGACTATTGATGAAAAACAAGCACTTGTAAGGGCCCTTAGAAATGGAAGGTCAAAATAAGCACTTAGAAGCACTTTGTAAGCACCCGTGGGAACCCTGCCGGTTCTTGATCACCTAGCACTGGTTTATGTTATTTCGTTCTTTGCCTCCAAGGTTTTTTTATCGGAACTGATAACCGATTGCTTCAAATTTTCAAAGTACATTCACCTCCGAAAATCTTCACAAATTTTCTTTATTCAACTTTACTGGGATAGTTTCTACAATAAGAATAATTTGCATAAAAAATAGATTAAAAAAAAAATTGCAACTCAGTTAGTATCAATTAAAATAAATTATCATTATATTGTTCTCGATTCACCCAGACTGTTGAAAATACACTTCCCCATTATTATAATAAATTTTTTAAACATTGCACTTGCATGGGACTAATTAAAACAAAATTAATTAACATTTGATGATCATATTCTAGTTTGTCTAGCAAGGCAACTATTTTGTGCATTGCGAGAGTCACTCGAAAGTCGAAAATAGTCAGATTTTCATGGGTTTTCTAATCTAATCATCAAGAGTCAATTTGTATATCACGTATAGAGGATTGCCATTCAAGCAGGACAGTTCCTGAATCATCGGCAATGCCGTACATGTAAGCAGTTTTATTGCCGAACAGGCCATAAAAAAATATTGTTGTTTGAAAACTGAATTTTGTTTTCAAACGACAATATTTTTTTATGGCCTGGTCGGCAATAAAACTGCTTACATGTACGGCATTGCCGATGATTCAGGAACTGTCCTGCTTGAATGGCAATCCTCTATACGCACTTACACTATAAATAAGCACTTCTAAGGGCTTTCAGAAATGGAAGGTCAAAAAAGGCACTTTCTAAAGACCTGTGGGAAACCTGTATAAGGACCAAACCCAACATATAAGCACTTATTAGGGTCTTTATTTTTGAAAATTTAATAAGCACTTCTATATAAGAAACATATGAATCCACTTTCAAGAAAATTATTTTCTAGATTTAAAAAGAAACAAAAAGTAATATTTAAAAACATGTTAGCATTTTTTTTTAATGGCAATGGTATTATAAGTGATTTCTTAGATTTTGTAAAAATTTTAAACAATACATACTAAAGGCAATAAGAAATTTTCCAAATCCCTTTCTTTGGTAAGGAGGAAGGGTAAGAATGCACGCAACATTATTCGAATCAGGCGATTCTTTTTCTTTAGAAAAATACCCAACCAGATGTGCACCTCGCCTGTCACATTCTGTGAGAATGTAAAAGAGAAAGGGCTCCACATCAAAGTACAAAGTTTTATGGTCCAAAAATAACTTTGCCATTAGACACAGGTTTTGACAGTACAACTAGGAAAAAAAAATGGAAAGATAGTAATTATTGATAAATATTTAGTGACATAATTATATCAGTCTATTGAATACTCAGTTTTAACAGAAATCCAAATACAGTACAACTCCAATTATCCTGATCGCTTTGAGAAAAAAAAAAGAGATCAGCAAAATCCTCATTTTAAATGTTTCTTATCGGTGCATGATAAAAATAAAGAGGACAGGAGAGTTCATAAGAAACATCCAAGTGAAAATTCCTGGATGTTACAAGTGCAGTGCAGAGGACGTAAGTGAGTGGCTAGTGCGATTCTTCGGACCCCGGATTGCAAATTCACAGTGATGATGAACTCAAAGTGACAGAGAACTCATTGATGACGATATTGCTACTTAACCAAACGTGGGACCATCAGCTAGTAAGTTGTTTCAGTGCCTTGACAAAGTGCTAAAATGAATGGAGCAGCAGCCTGAGTGTAAACATCTACAGCTACTCACCATTAAGTGCATGTGAGACTTGGCAGCACGGAAAATGAGTAAAGACAGAGAAACAACTGACTTAGACTGATATGTTCAAGCAATGATACATCTTAATACAGTATATAAATACAAAATGTAACAAAATTGTCTCCATAGTCATTAAATTACATACTAGAGCAAAATTAGCTTTTTACTAAGAAATAACCTTTTTTTTTGTGAATTAACCAATTATACGGATGAGGTCTGGTCCCAATTAATCTGGATAGTTGGAATCCTACTGTACTAATATATTTATGATCTAACATAAAATTATTTTTAACTTTCTTTTGTAAAATTTCATGGGCTTCAAGATTGTCTAAGTTTTAGTGTATACAGGGATTGTACAAAAATATGGAAAGACCTCGTGAAATGCATGCTTGAAAAGAAATGTTTATTCTAGTGAAATATGTAGGTGGCACTGGTGTTTTCGCCTACTGACGCCACCTATACAATGTATACTGGTTTTCTGAGCACGAGGATGATTTGTCACATCTCCCCTGGCCACTTGTCACAAGACCTCAATATTATTGAAACTTCATGGTCTACATTAGAGAAGAGAGTGCGTGATGGCTATCCACTGCCATCATTGTTATCCAGGCATGAGAATGCAAAATTTCAAAAAAGAGGAAAATTTATCGCCGCCGCGGGATTGAAAACTCCCTTTTTTGCTTGATTGCTTATACGTACTTATGGTTTGTTGTTGGGGGCAGACCCCCTAGTAGATCTGACGATGTTAAAATTTTTACAATGCGATACATCTGCATTCTAACACCACGATATATTGTGATGTTAACCATGCATTTTATACATAGTAAAAGCAAAACATTGTTCCACATCACCATATATATAATTTTTTGTAAAGTTCTTTTTTTTTCTCTTTGCTATTTAAAATCGTGATAGGAAAAAAATAACAAATAAAGATCTGCACTGTGCATTTAAGAAATAATCTGGTGTAAAATTTTCCTCAGATTTCAAATCTGTTGAAGATATATTCAATTAAAAAATTATTTATTTAAAGAAAATCATATTTTAGGTAGCAATCTAAAATAAAATTTTCCGCAGATTTCAAATCCGTTGAAATTTTTACTCTGTCTCCAACGGTTGAGGAGATTGAAAAAAGAACTGACCCCAGTTAAAAGATTTATCGTCTGGCTGGAAAATCATTAATTCAAGCAAAATCAAAGCGGAAACAAAAAATATTATTTTATCTGCGTTGTCGGATGAAAAAACTTGCCATGGTTCCAAGGCCTGACTGCAAGGTCACATGGGTAGAAAAAGTCCTCCGCGTTTGAAGAACCAGGTGGAGAAAAAAAACTATTAAATTCATTCAAAAATCTTCAAGATTAAATTCGCCACGACCCAAAAATTGCAAAAAATTTGGACTACTTGTGTATCAAATCTCATTGTTATAAATGCCATAGAATCATCAGGATTTTGTGGCCGCCAAAAAACAAACAAACTAATACTACCTTTTATAATAGTAGAGACAAGGATGATTTAAAACAAAATTTTGCATATATATGTATGTGTGTTCTACACACCATATATGCTCAAGTAGAGATTCCAAAATTAGCTTATTTAAAGAAAAACTACAGCATAAATAGAAATAAAGGGGCATTTGATTCCTCTAAGTAATGATGACGGCATATATGACCTAGATTGCCACAGAAGTTCGCAACAAAAAAGGATGCAAACTGATTGATTGTGACATCAAGAAACAATAATAGAGTTTTGGGATCCAACTTAAAATTGAAAAAAAAAAAATCACTTTTGTTTTAAAATTTTTAAATTATACTGAATTTTAATTTTGCTAAAAAAATAATTGGAAAGTCATCTTCAGTATACAAATGGTTTTTTGAGAAATTCCTCATTTATTAAAAAGAAATGAAAACAGACCGTTAAAATACCAGATTTTGCAAAACTATTTTGTTGTTAAATACTCTTAAGGGGAAAAAAATTATTAACTAATTAAAAAAATGTAATAAAAAAAACATAGAAAACTCAGCAAGTAGAGAAGAATTATTCGCTGCCTCGCAATTTGAAACTTTAATTTTCAATCTTTATATATGTGACCTGTGACCTTATTCCCGAAAAAAAGTGCAGAAATAAAAAAATTAACTATCACAAAAGATTCTCATTAGTAAGCCTTTCATCGCTGCATCGAAAAGCTAAGTATCATGGTGTAAAATCGCACATGCGCTTAAATAAACATCGGAAATATTGTGGCGATCTAAACCAAAACTAAGACCCAAATTTCCCCCAATGATGCCAGAAAACACAAAATTTCTGCTGGAAATACTGATTAGGCAAATCAGATATCGCAAATGCACTAAGATAAGATCGAAATCGTTTGCGCTGAGCGACAACATCGTGACACCGGAAAACAGCGACATCGGGGAAAATCGCGATGTCACGATGACCGCGAGCCCTTTGGTAACTAAAGTTACGGCTTCATAAGAAAGCGGAGCCGTTATCTAGCTGTGGACGACGTCACTAAAACGTCGTTTATGCAAACAGATGGCATTGGTTTTCTAGAGAGCGTTGTTTGTGGGCGTAACGAAAATTAGCGGAGCCGCCATTTGCATGACGATCGTTAAAGTGGTCTCAAACAGTTGGGAAACGTTTTATCTTCTGTAGCAGCAACATTTCATTTCCCGCGCTAAGCATATCGAGCGGAGGGAAGCAAAACAAACAAAGATTTTTGATAAGCATTGTTTAGATTTTTTTTTAAATCAGGATCGTTAAATTGAAAATTTCAACAATTTGAAATCTGCGGAAAATTTTACATCAGATCAATACCTTAATTGTGATTTTCTTTAAATAAATAATTCATTATTTTACAAATGGTAAATAATTGAAACAAAAATCTGTTTTTGGTATCCACCTGGCGTAGAATTTTACGCTGATTTGAAATCCGTTGAAATTTTCACTCTATCTTCAACGATCCCGTTAGAAATTTGGACTAGAGAATAAAAAAAGCTTTGTTTTGTTTACCACGCCAGCCGTCTGTATTGCTCAATTCTCTACCGTATTTGATTCGTCTAAGTTGACGCCTCTGTTCTGTTAAGACGACCGCCTAGTTATGCCTGCGGTATCATGACGTATCACAGCTGCTAGATAACGGCTCCGCTTTCATAGGAAATCGTAGCTTTAAGGATGGCTGTGTAAGATCGGAAAAAATCGCGATGTCACGATGACCGCGAAACTTGCGGTAGCTAAGGGATGGCTGTGTGAGATCGATAAAAGCCATCGTGAAAATCGCGAAACCGATGTGGCGATGTCGACCTCACACCGGGTTTTCACTATGTATCGATACTTGGACCAGGCCTACCCCATAGTACATAAAAATGGCCAAAATCACGTTAGTAAAACGCGCAAAATTACTAAAAAGTGGAAAAAAGCACAAAAAGTGGAAATCTGGAAGATTCTCATGCCCGAACCTGCATCGAAGCGATTTCAGGAGTGAACCCTTTTTGACGCGGAGTTGCGGCTTTTTCGATGCTTTAGCGGAGAAACTCCGGAAATTCCGGAGTACTTGGCAACTCTTGAGTATATAAAAACCTCTCTAGAATATCCGGTTTACAAAGCTAGAAATATATTCTCATTGGCTAGAAACACTGTTGATGTCATATTCTTAAAAACGACCAAAATCACGTTAAAAAAACAGCGAAAAATTACTGAAAAGGTGAAAAAACATGGGAAAAAAAACACAAAAAGCGGAAATCCGCGGAAGATTCTCATGCCTGTTGTTATCTGAAACTTGCCACTGTTTTGTAGGAAGAATGGTACAAGATTCCCTTGGCAAGCATACAGGAACTGTATTTATCCATTCCGAGATGACTGCAAGCTGTTTTGAATGCCGACAGTTTTCCTACACCATATTAGGCAAGGTTACAAGTTTTTTTTAGGTGTTTCCATATTTTTGTACAAATAAGTGTATGATTGAATTAAAGGAAGTTGTTTTCATCTTTGTTGCACACAAAAGGATCCATGGCATTCTTGCGATTGTGATGTTATTAACTTTTCAAATCAACCCACAGAACTTCCATCAGAAAATTAGAATGAATACTCTTAACAATGTGTTCTCTAGGTAGCATCTTTTTTTTATCTACAGGTCTATTATTTCAGTAGTTATAAAGCGTCAACAAAAATGACCCTACTCATTTTTCAAAGTTATAACTAAAATATTTTATTTCCTTCCTGGTCAAGTGACACACATTCTGAAGATTTAATCTTTAAAATGCAATACTTAACGTGCAAAAAAACTTATTTTGTTATGGAAATAATGCATTCCCACACTAAGTGTCCAAGCTGGTGTTGTTATAACCTGGACCATTCCATCACATATAACTATATTTTTGCATATTAAGTATTGCATATATTGTCGTTAAGGAAAACTGCAATTTGCTTTCCATTAAAAAATGTCATACATAGAAACAATTTTCAATGATGAAATTATCATGAAAGAATTCTTTGATAATTGCATTAGTTCATGCCTGCTGCATGCAGTCTAAACAAACCATCTCTGCTCAGACCCTCAGATATAGATTATCAAGAATACACAAGACAAATTCACCATCAAAATTCACTATCAGAACCATTTGATATAGATACAATGTTTGACCCATGGAATAAAATGGAACCTCATTAAACATAAAAAATTCACACCTGTACATTTAACATACTTGGGGGATTCTGACATTTTAAAACACTGATTGTGTTATGCCAATTTTCTGAAGTTTTAATATTCGTTATTAATTAAAATTATAATCAGTCTTCAAAACAATTGAAAACTAGAAGTTGAAGTTATTAGACTGTTTTAATGAGTAATTTCAGATTTTTAAACTGAAGTTGGTACATTAAATGTTTTTTATTGATTAAATAATTGAAACAAAAAAAGTATTCTTTTTACAGTTTGAACAGTTTTGAAGAGAAAAAAAATTGTACTTAAAAAATTTGCACAAAAATTGTAATATTGTTGAAAAAAATCACCTTATGATCGTTTCCATCAACTTCATACACAGATAATACACCTTTTCGATATATTTCTTTTCCAGGGGGCTGCCTTCTTACACACTCTCTCTAAAAATGGTAAACAAAAAGTGCAACTTATTGTTTCATTGGAACAATAATTCTTCTCAACATTAAAAATTTACTGCAAATTTTAAATTAAGTTTACTAAAAAAAACATTTGGTAAGAAAACATTTACCCTAGATACATTAAAAATATAAGGCAACAAAATTATTTTATAAATCAATGTGATTATTACTTAATAAAATCCTGATATTAATAATTCCAAAACCAAATTTGAGTAATTAAAGGTTTTTCTGTTTTACTTAGCAGATTGGCACAGTAACTTTCAATATATATAGCCATTCTACATTCCAGTAATAAATCAACAATGTTTTTAAATATTTGGAATAGCTCCTTTTAAAAGTTATTTATGTCATAAAAGATAATTTGCACTATCAATAGTACTATCAAATTCCATAAAACTAATGCAATTTTTACATGCTTATAAATTGGACAATTTATAAATAGAAATTCAATGTGAATGATAATCTTATTTTAATTACAATTCTTTACAAATCAAAACAAAGTTAATTAATACGAAAAGCTTTTCAGCCAATAAAATATTCAACTAAAACCATGAGTACCTGGTGGTATCTGTAGGTATTCTCCATTCTCATATATTTTAAGCAGTACTCACAAATCCATAGTTTTTGCGGTTTTCCAAATTCATCTGGAAATGGTGAAAAATACCATGCATCTATCTCAAATTTCCCAAATTGAATTCTATCAATATATTTCACTTTTGTTACCTGAAACAAAGTATGTAAAATAAAAACAAGTACCAAATGAATACTTTCCGATAGCTTCTGCTGAAAATTAGTAAGATTTGAAAAGATAAAACAAAGATTTTAACTAATTTACAAATAAAAATAAAAACTATTTTCTGCATAATTAGCAATACAAAGAGGCAACTTTATGGGTACAGTAGTGGAAGTTACAGGGCTGCCACAGCCAAAGCATTTGTGAAATAGTAGCATTAACAGCATAATTTTTTTTAAATTGTTGCAAGTCTCCTCTTAAATTATATTTTAGAAGCAATTATAATTGCTCAGATACAAAAAGCATAAAATGTGCTACTTGAGTATGAAACAGAAGCTCCCACCAAGAAATTAAAATTAAAAAAAATAATGTGATATAAAAAAAGATTCTTTAGACAATCTAGCTGAAATCACATTCTAATGTTTTTTTTTTAGATGTCACAGCTTAGTGCAAAAGAAAATTTAGCAGATGCTATGCACAAATCTGCTAGTTGTATATTTTAATTCACTACATATTTAATTTCATAAGAATTTTTCAATGTCAATTGAATCAAAAGGAAGTAACAAAATCGTTTTTTTACTTACAGCTTCATGTTCTTTTTCAAGAGCAGCTGTTGCAGGATCCATTTCAGCATACGTCTATAAATATTAAGAATGGAATATTAGATATTAAACTTTATTTACATTGGTGCTCAAAAGATAAACATAACTATACTTGTGAATGAATATTTTTTATGAACTAAAGTGTTATAATTGAACAAATTCATTTCATTTGTGGTTTACCGAAGCTACAGAAGTCTAATAGCAATTTTCATAATTTTTAGGAAGATGATTATACATTGAAGGACAAGAGGTCCCACTCCAGAAGATTTGTAAAGGTTCTGATTGGGTTAACAAGATATTATTTGCTTCCCTAGCATATGTTATGCAAACTCAAGACAGCGATTCATATTTGTGGATTTTATTAACTGCTACATTGTTAATACAGTGAAACTTCAATTAACTGTCACTCTTTTAACTGTCAGTTTCTGTTAAGCATCAGTCCGTTATTTAAAAGTTAATTAAAAATTAAAAGTTATTAGTACTTACACACATACTGAATATTCTATGAACAGCACCCAGATTGCAGTGGAAAATAATCCTTGCTTTACTGCTGAGGCGGAAGTGCCTGAGTGGCCAACTAATTTAAAATTTGAATATGTACGTCTAGATCAGTGGTTCCTACGGACACTCAGGGGGTCCTTGTGTTGGTACATGGAGGTGCATGGACAACGTCAGGAAATCCACAAAAGGATTAACATAAAGTAAAATAATTGTGCCCAATTTTCATTATAAAAGTTATGCATAAAACACAAGGATTGACAAACCTGCTCAGTGCATAGAAAATTCTTTATGCAAGTACTTAAAAACATCTCCATTCTCTATACAGCTTGACGAGTCAACTTCACCAGAAAATGAAGCTTTACTTTGAGCTTACTAGTCACAGTGTTGCTAGCCTGGTGCTGTCCGTGGCTATGGGGCAACGCCGTGATGTAAGATAGTAATCTGCTGTCAAATTTTCTGCAGATTTCGAATCCGTTGAAATTTTAATCTATCTTTAAAAATTCCCGTTTTACAAAAAAGAACTAAACAATGTCAGTCAAAACGTTTTTTTTTATTTGCTCACCGCTGAAATCAAAGAGGGCAGGAAATGTAATCTGTTTTTTTTTGGAGAGCGAAAGTTCATGCGACAACAGAATCTCTTGCTAAAATATAAAAGATTCTCTCTCATTCTAGACGGTGATGTGAGGGCGAAAAGTCTAAATTTTGATACTCCTTCATTCCATGAAAGGACAAACTGTGAAAAAAACTATTAAATTCATTTTAAAATATCTAGATTGAATTTTAAAATTCGCCGTGACCCTAAAATTGCAAAAAATTTGGACTACATGAGTGCCAAATCTCATTACTGTAAGTGCCATAGATTCGTCAGGACTAAGAGTGCAAGTAAACAAACAGACAAACACTTCCTTTTATAATATTAGAGATGAAAAATTTGTAAAGAAGAAAAAATGTCCCAAAAATTGTTATTTGCCAATGTTTGGAAACTGTTACGAAAAGTGAAACAATATTTAATGAATTCAAAAGATTTTTCGATTTAAAAGCTATGCCCTTGAGTAATATGCTCTGTTGCTACTGACGGGGATCCTGCAATGGTAGGACGACATCATGACTTTCTGGCATGCTTAAAACAAGCTATATTGAATGTACTATCAGTACATTGTGTCATTTGTCTATATCATTTGATCGCTAAAAATCTTAGTGAACACTTTCATGGCTCACTAGATTATGTCATTAGAGTAGTTAATGAAATCAAAAGGAATGCTTTAAATGAGAGATTATTTGCTCAACTTTGTTTGGAAAATAAAGATTATAATTATTTACTTCTTAACACCTTTGTTGGTTATCTAAAAGTGCATGTTTGGATGGAATTTATGCACTGTTTGATTCAGTGTTGGAATTCCTGGAGAGTAGACAATGATCTGCAGCTCAATTCAAGTAAAAAATGACATAGCTTATATGACTGACTTTTTGCCGAATTTAACAAAACCAATTAAATTTAATCAAAACCAAAAATATAATATCTGTGTTTGTTACAAAAATTTTGTTTAAACAAATAAAACTTGGGGAGAGAAGAATGCTCTCAGTTTCCAAATCTTTCAAAAACGAGATGAAGATTTGCTTGTTTATTGTCAACACAATGGCTCTTATTTGGACCACAACCAATGATTTGAAGACATTCTTCACTTGGTTATCTCCGATCAGATGTTGGACCCTTTGCAAGTAGACCCAAACTCAGATGAATCCATACTAATGCAGGAGCAATTTATAGAATTATCCACAAATGAGGAGCCGAAACCAATGTTTGAACAAGGATACCACAAATTCTGGTTACATAAACAGATACCAATTTTATATTCTGCATTATGGGTCACTGTACAGAAGCTGTCGAATGCTTTGCCGTCTTCCTATTTAGTAGAAAAGGGATTTAGTGCAGTTATGAGTCTCATCAAGAAAAAAAGAAACTGACTGGAAATTAGTGCTCGTGGAGACTTACGAAGGTTACTCACAAACATAGAACAAACATAAATCATCTCATCACATCAGGTCTATCCATCTCATAAAATTTTGAATCTCAGATAAAGGACAATATCTTGTGAACAGTTAAAGTAGTTTAGAAAATGTAAAAAGTTATTTTTAAAAGTATAAAAAATGATTGTATAAAATAAATTAAACAAATTAGATGCACAAGTTAACACAGGCTGAATTAAAATAATTCAAAGGCAAAATTGGAAAAGTCTGATCCAAACAGGTCTATTCAAAATAAAGGGTTAGAAATGAATATCTGCAATAATTCAAGAGTTAGCTTCAAATATTCATTGCTTTTGAGAATCTTTGTCATGAATAGTATTTGGTCAGAGTATTTGGGTCATTCTGAAATGAAGTGGAAATTTGAGTCACCTGCATTTTTTATGAATTTCATGTGTCAATTTATTTTTATACAATAGTAATAAATCCTAATTGAAGCATATTTTTACACGATAGTGTTAAGTGAAGTCTTTAACCATGTTTCTAGATTAAGATATAATTGAAACTTAAAAAAAGTAAGAAATATTCCTTTATTTAGAAGCTCTATTTAATATTAAGAGTTTTATTGTAAAAAACGCACTAGAAATTATTATATTTTTAATTAAAGTTAATGTTGAAAAATCAGTAAAGTCCTATTTTTGTCAGCTCTGCATAAAATGTAAATAACTTTTACAAAAATCTACTAGAAGGCAGCACATGAATGAAAGTGTAATTGAAAGAAGCTCTAATCAGCCATCTTTACAGTGGGATTTCTTAGATTCAATATAGTAAGTATTATTTAGTCTATATATTTAGAAAACTCATGAGTTCTTTTAACAATGTCACATCCATGATTTTTTTTAAACTTTATAGTACAATTTATTGCTGAATTTTTTTCAACAGATAGTTAGAAATTGTACAAAATAACCTGGAAACAAAAGCACATGACAGGGATTGTTTTAGGTTATGCTTAAATGTGGTCCAACCATTGAAATGTCACCTCCATGGCTAAGTTGTAACATGGAGGTGACAGACATTCATGGAGGTGAGCAAATATTTCTTAAGAGGAATTTTACAATGACATACGGTTAAAAATTGATTATAAATGGTTACTTATTAAAGAACAATTTTGGCTAACCAAATAAAGAGTCCATTTGTTTTTTTCTCTAACTAGTATTGATTTAACCTGCCAATTGATTCTGATTTGAACCAGTAGTGTTAGGCCAACCAACTTTATTTGATTTACAATGTTTGGACAGTTGTAACTTTGGGTCTGATTATGTATGCCTGATAGAATCATTAATTTTTCTTTATAAATATGGCATTGGGAGTCGTTCGATAATTTAAGTAAAGTATCCTAGTGACTGAAATTATCTTTTTGCAGTTTCTGACATGGCACCAGTTGGTAAGCCTAAGAAATCAGATATAATCAAAATCAGGAAGGAGTCTGAGCAAACACGAAATAGAACTAAAAATAATCCAAAACTGTATGAGGAATTTAAAAGGAAGGAGCAGGAGAGATGTTATAGAAGAAAAATAAAAGATATTTCAGAACTTTCCAACAGAGAAAAGAGGGCTCAGCGAAAAAAATGGATTGAAAAGATAAGAAAATCTTGTTTGAAGAAAAAAAGAAAAACTACAGGATATAATTAATATTCTGCCAAACAGTGAAGTAGATGACCCAGCAGAAGCTGTTGGTGTAGGCCTTCAAAATATGTTATTGGGAGAGTAGGAAGCAGCAGGGAAAGCAAATGAAAGAAACAAATCAAAGGCATACCAAGAGATTAAGCAACTGGAAAAAGAGCTTGAAGAAGAAAAGAAAAAATGAAGCTCAATACAAATAAGGAGAAATATAAGAAAATGTACTATCATTTGAAAGAGGTTTAAAAATGTGAATAGTCCACAGCAGAAGGTCAAAAATCTTTCACAAGAAAAAATGTTTATCCCAGTGTAAAAAAGTCTTGAATTTGGAGCTACATTAACTACCCAAAAAAGGAAAATTACAAAACAATAATAAATGAAGGAAATGCAAAAAAAGTATTAGGTTTGGTGATGTCTGGGAAAATAACTAAAAAGTATCAATTTGCACAAGATCCCACTTCAGACATACTGGAAAAAATTGAATAAAATAGATGGTGAGAAAAACATTTATGTAATTAAATATAAGCACATACAAAACAAAAAATAAAATTAGAATTAGATCTGACAAAGCAAGATGTCAGCTGCATGGAACCAGGCATTAAGGAGTGTAAAACTAAAATCAAAACAGAACCCTAAAGGGGAATCTTAAAAATATACATAAGAAGTTTGAAGTAGGGATGCGACATCGACAGCAAAACATCGATGTTCAAAATTAAAACATTGATGTCGATAATACATCGACCCAAAAACATCCATGTTTTCAAAATTCAGTGAATTTAAACTTTTCACCCCATTTCTTAAAACTGGTTTAGCAACTAGTGATGCGACATCGATAGCAAAACATCGATGTTTTGAAACATATATGTTCAAAATTAAAACATCGATGTTGATAATGCATCGCCCCCAAACCATCGATTTTTTTAAAAATTCAGTGTATTTAAACTTTTTCCCCCATTTCTTAAAACTGGTTTAGCAACTATTGATGTGACATCGCTAGCAAAACATTGATCTATTGAAACATCAATGTTCAAAATTAAAACATCGATATTGATAATACATCGCCCCAAAACCATCGAGGTTTTTAAAACTCAGTAAATTGAAACATTGATGTTTTTAAAATTCAATGGTTAATGGTTTAGCAACTAGTGATGCGACATCGGTTAAATGCATCGATGCTTTTATAAGACATCAATGTTTTGAAAACATCGACGTCGCATCCCTACTTTTCAGGCCCTTCACTCTCGGCCACTTTGGTCTATAAGTATGTTCAATTTGCTGATTATAAAAATTATGCTACTTTGCTAATTTTAACATTTTTATAACGATACTTTTTTCATTTAAAATAAAACATCGAAAACGTAAAAACATCGACAAGTATAAACATCGATGTTACAAAAACATCGACTCCAATACATCAATGTTTTTTAAAAAACATCGATGCTCTGAAAACATCGACATCGATGTCGCAGCCCTAGTTAGAAGTAGAATCTGGCTATAATATTCCATACTCAACTTTGTTTTATTTCGACCATTTTGGGTATGGCAACCCGATGTAAGAGACATGTGCATGTAAAAAGTATAATTTTTTTTAAATTTTTGAAGAAAAAAAAGCCTCTTAAGTTTTTAATTACAATGATTTAAGTCAGATTGTTAAATCTTTCTGCTGTCAGAATGTATTAAAAAGTAAAGAATGTCTGGAAAGAAGATGTAAGAAATGCATTAACAAACACGTAGGGACAAATGATTTTGAAAATGTGATTACATGTTTTGAGCAATGGAAGAGGAAAGAAGTAAAGTTCACAGTTAAAGGAATAGAAAAGTTGGCTAAGAAAGTGGTTAAATCAAAAGTAGAAACAGAAGTCAAAGAGCTAGTTAATAAATTGAATGATATGCTTCCTCATTTTATGAAGCATGTTCGCAACATAGTCCCCTCAATACAGGTCAATTTTCAATCTAAAAAAAAAACCTTGGAACAGATGAGATACTGATACAGGTTGATTTCAGCCAAAATTATAAATGTGAGTACACGAAGGAAATACAAAATGTACATTTTTAGGTTCATGTGACCAAATCACATTACATACTGGTGTAATGTACTACAGGGAAATTGAAAAAAGTGAAAAACTTCAAGTTCTGCCCACTGTCTGAATCTTTTCGACTCAAGAGCTCAAGTGCATTTAATGATTACATAATTGTCAAAGTATTTGGTAGAAAGAGTGTTTGCTGTGTGGCAAATGCAACTAAATGTTTTGAAGATGCTTACCAGATCCGCTTCATGTTAAGTTGCCGACAAGAGAAACAAATTTGTTTTTTCCCAAAGAATTGAAGTGGCAGTGCGTTTTGCAATTTGGACAAAAATGAATCATAGTATACTCATCAAGCATTGCTCATTTTAAATTTTGAAAGCTTGATTCGCACCCATCAAGATTAATAAAGAAATTAAAATGTGAGGTGAAATACCTTTTGTACATGATTAATTTCATCATGCTTTCTTTTTTGATTTCTGGTAATTTTCCGGAATGGTTGCTCTCGATTGGCTGCATTATTACTCTCTTTAAGGATATCTTTATTTGTAAAAGAAAAATTGAATCTATCTCCATCGACCCATTCATCAAGCCTGCGATTGCCTAAAAATAACAAATAACGATCAGAAATCCAGATAATTGTTTCTATAATCAGTTTTAGATCTTGATCCCTTAAATATTATAACCACATTTGATTTGTAAGCTTTGTTCAACCAAAACAGGTGAATTCAGCAGTTTAACTATCAATATTATTTCTAAAATACCTCTAAAAACAAATCAACACATGTAGGTAGTATACTAGCCTGAAAGGAATAAAACCAAAATGCAAGATTTTTAAATTCAAAATCAATCATTCCACTAATTTCTTGGTATTATATCCATAACAAATTTAGTTTAAAGTGTGTATCAGTTGACTTACATCCATCATAATGTACATAGTATTCATATTTGTCACCATCTTGTTCACTTGCTCTCATTTGAATTATTTCAGCATTATCTGCAAAAGAGAACATTTATGTCAAGTTGGAAATCAAACTTTATAGTGAAAGACCAAACCTGCAAAACAATCCCAAAGCACAAATCAAGACATACAATAACAGAAACTTGGATTGCAGATTTAAAAGTTTCATAATACATGTCTAGATCTGGTCTACTTAACTTTGTGCTAGTAATTCTTATACATAAACAGAAAAAGTAAAATATATAGAAAAAAATGGTTAATAATATAAAAGATAAAAAATTCCATACAGAGTTTCATCTAGCAATCCAACTAAATTAAAACATAAATGCACAACTAAAATCTCTACTATTATAAAAGGAAGTATTTGTCTGTTTGCCGCAAAATCCTGACGATTCTATGGCACTTACAGTAATGAGATTTGGCACACAGGTAGTCCAAATTTTTTGCAATTTTTGGGTCGCGGCGAATTTAAAAATTTAATCTAGAAAATTTTAAAATAAATTTAATGTTTTTTTTTCTTTTGGCAGGCATAACCACAAAAAGATACAACATATTTTAAATTTATTTTTTCCCGTTTCCTTTTTCATTTTGCACAGAAGAATGATTTTCTAGCAGAGGATAGAAAAAAAGTTAACTTTACTTATGCAGTTCTTTTTTTCTTTCTCCTAGACCGTTAAAGATAGAGTAAAAATTTCAACGGATTTGAAATCTGCAGAAAATTTCTATTTAGATCAATACCTAAAAATATGATTTTCTTTAAATAAATAATTTCAGGGCATGGATGTAAACTGTGCTGTCCTTTGGTTGGGGCAATGATGGTCCAATCACTGGGTGCCCCTTCTCAAGTGACCATCACTTTCGACCTTGTAGTGGTCAAGTACAAGTCCTTAGTGCACGCCATTGGAAGTAGTGACCATCGTTTCCGGCCTTGTAGTGGCCAAGGAAAAAAGTCCAGGGCCCGCAATTAGAAAAAAATAAAAATAATTGCATTGAAACTGGCAATGAGTTGACAAAAAAATATGATGTCAAAGTACAATTTACTGCCATTTACATGTCTGCAAATTAAACATTAAATTCCAGGGTTGTGATATACCTTTGAACTGTTTCTTAACAGGGTATGTTGATTTAAATCAGCTTTATTTGAATCAAAATCTTAAATTTAATTTTCCTTTCTACATTAAGTTCAATTTGAAAATAGTTTTAAATCAATGTTTTTTTTAACAAAAATTATTTGATTTAAATCAGCATACCCTGGCTTATAGAATGTCAAAGCTACAATAAATGTAATTTAAAAGTTATTTCTTTTTAAAACAGAACAATTCAACTGACATGCAAATTATGACACATCTGAATGGTCTAAAGCAGTGCTCCCCAACCTTTTTATCGCAGCGGACCGGATCAACGTTTGATAATTTTAATGCGGCCCGTTGAAGGAGGGGGGGGGGCGTTGATTGTTTACATTTTAGATTGTTTTGATTTAACAATTTTAATTTAATTGTATTTAAACATGCCTTCAAAATAAAATACAGTTACACCAAAAAATAAATATAAAATGCTTTAATATTTTAACTCAATAGAACGCTAAACCAATGAGAGCCCTGAGCTTATTTCTTTGCAATGAGACGGTTTCATCAGGGGGTAATAGGAAACAATGACATCCGAAGTGTGTTTCTTATGTCCAGTTTATTCCGTTGTTTTGTTTTGGTTGCTGTCACTGCAGAAAACTCCGCTTCGCACAGATAGGTTGTCGGAAATGGCGGTCGGATAGGGATTTAAGTGCTGTGGTGGCAATCTCAGGGTATTTCGCCATGACTTTAATCCAGAACACCGGCAGAGTGGTTGTTTCGAACGTAGTATGCCGCATCCATTTGCAATCTCCAGCAGCTGATCTTCTTTCACACACATGCTAGATTCGCCTGATTTGTTTACAATTGGGTTGCGGATCCATTCCTCACTAGTTCGTGGGTCTTTTGTGGTTGGGAAGTAGCGCTCGAACTCTTTTAAAAGCAAAGACAGGTGATCGTGCACCAACTGGGAGAATGAATGTTTAGGCTCAGTTTCGCCTAAACTCCCTGCTATCGTCTGAAACATGTCCAAAATGTCTCTGTTCACGGGCCATCCCCACAACTTCAGTTTGGCTTAAAATGCAGCTACTTTGTCTGCCAACTTGAAAACAGTTGTCACATTTGTCAAAATTGGAAAATAAAGACATACAGAATTCAGAAATCCTAATTGAAGCTCTAGTAACAGAACAAATTTCAAGTTCCGATTTACCACCTCCTAATTTGAGTGAACATTTCATAGATAAGAACCACACAAATCCGAGAGAAATACACCACAGCAAATAAAATGGAAATAATTTTATGTTCCTTGGGCGGCCCGGTACCATTTGATCCAAGGACCGATACCGGTCCGCGGCCCGGGGGTTGGGGACCACTGGTCTAAAGGGATTGCACAGCTTTATTCCAACTATGGTTTGGTTTGTCACTCAAGTTGTTTTTTGGGTGGAGATGTACCATTCGATACGTTAGTCGTCATATAGCAAAATTTACACCGTGAACCTTTGCATACAGTACATAAATAGGAATAATTTTTTTTAAAGGAAAAAGAAACATATTTAATACAAAGCAACAAATTTCACTTGCAAATATTAAAATTTTTCTGTGTGGTATTGACTACGAACATGTCCGTTATTTCGTGTTGTTTCATCAATTAAGTGCAGGTTTAAATTGTTTTTTTCTTCTTTAAATTCAAGAATTGAAAAAAAAAAAAAACACTGGTAAGCAAAACGTCTGGATTTTGAACAATTCTGAACATCCTGATTTGTGACTTTGTAGTGTATATGGAACTGAAAATAAGGATTTTTTTTTATAGATAAATTGGTCCTTTTCTATGATCCTGATAATTAACCAGATATTTTTAGAGGAGAGGAAAAAGGCAATGGAGTTTGTGCTCCTATCTATGAGTGAGATGGAATATCATTTTAGTATTCTAGAAATTTACTTAGCATTATGTGGGCATCTCGATGGAGATATTCCTTGTCAGAAATGAAGACATGGAATTGAAAAAGAGAAATTTTTTTTTCTAACCACAGTAGAAGAAGGACTATTTTTGCATATAAGTAACTCTCAGCGAATAACGCACAAGGTTTCAATGCATATAAATCACTGTACCAGGAGGAATGTTTTTAAAAGAAAAGTCACAGCGTATAATGCAAGACCCCCTGCCTGCTGGTGAGACACAATCACAGTTTGCTTCCATGTGTTTAAACCACTGTACTAAGTGCCCATCCGGGCATGGTCCAGTGTCAAACTCATTTTGGTTCCAAAACATTGCACATTTTGAGAATTTCCTAGACAAAGGCCATCCAGTGTTTTTGATATAAATTATTGAAATATATCTTAAGAGTTTCTAAATGTATGCTCTCATCAAACATTTTTGCAAAAAAATAAGAATTAATACAGTTAGTTTCACAGTACAAAGTCCCAAAACCGGACATTTTTCTAAACGCCGTTTTTTTTCTCACTTTTTTACATCTTTCCGACAATTTTTAAAATTTAAGGAGTTCAACCTTGACCTAATTGATAAAACAATGGACATGTTTAAAGTAAATACGAAACAGAAAAATGAGAAGATTTGCAAGTAAAATTTGTTCCATGTTACTAAAAAAGGTTTCTTCCTTTTTTAAAAATTATTCCTATTTATATATCTGATATTTAACTTAACTTTTTAAAAAGCTACATGCAAATGCAAAATTCGAGAGGGGTAAACCATAGTAAAGCAAAATAAAAGTGCAACTTACTTGAAAGAATCAACAAATAAAAGAACATATACCAAATACTTAAATCCAACGAACAAAGCATTGCAGAATTTTTTTTGAATAGGGTTGACTTAAGGTAGCCCCATTTGGGGATAAATCGTCCATAAATTGAAACGTATTGGATACTATATACAATCCCATTATGTCTCCTAGTATTCTTGAGGAACAGAGACAAATGAAGTGATTCTAAAACGTTTAAGTCATGGAAGCTTCAAACTTTAATAAATTATCTTTCACAAAAAAACTACTGTTATTTTAAATTGGTGAAAATGCCTTATCCCATCAAATTGCATACAACATAGTGAATTCAAATAAGGTAGATATGAATTTACTTATTACGCAAATCATAACTTAAAAATGACATGTAATATAGAATTTATTTGAAAACAGCAGGCAAAAAATAAATTTACTTTACACCTGTTCTTTAGTGATTTTGAATGACTTTTTATCGTGGATCTTACATTTGGTTTTAGAAATTTAGCCTCCTTCACCAAACGGAAACATATTGAAAACAGACGTTTTCAAGTGCTCACGAATTTAGTATACAAGGCAATCAATTTTAAGAATAACTTTTTTTTAAATAGTTTCATTTATTAAAAAAATAAAGAAATAAAATGCTATCTCCATAGGTGTTCATGTTTTACTTTTCTGAAACTAGATATTTTTCAAAGAAATGTTTGCAAAAGAAAGGTTACTCTATGATAATGTGCCAGATGGTACAAGTACTCACGCCAAGAATCATCACTACGTCGCACCTGATGATGTTCACCAACTTTAAGACATGGTGTATCGCTTCTTTCTGGAGTTTCAGCAGCATCAACCTGCTGTGTAGTTACATTTCCGTTTTCTGTTTCACACACTACCATTTTCTCTGTTTTACTGCCTTTCTTTTTATCCGTTTCGCTGCCTTTAGTTAAATTCGATTCATTGCCAACTATTTTATCTGTTGCGCTGACTTTCATTTTGTCTGTTTCACAGACATCCATTTTTTCTGCAACACTTCCAGACACCATTTTTTACTAAAATTAAACGAAAAGAACTCAAACAACGTGTCTAGCATATGAATACAATACGCACAAATCTTCTGTTACGGACGAAACAATACTGCAAAACGAACAAATATTCTACATGATGGGATAGAACACACTGAAAATTCTACTTGTTTGTTTGATTTTCAATTGTTGAAACAATTTGGGACTGCTTGATTTCGACCCTCTACTCATGTAGAAACAAGCAATTGTTTGTTATTGTTGTGTTGTATTGTTGTTGTGTTGCATTGCAGCAGCCGAACACAACTAAATCCTCGATCCCAGTACACTAGAGTGCAGAACACAAACTTAGAAGCGGCTCAATCCCATGATAGTACTTTACGCAAGTCCAACTTGATTGGCTAGTTTCACGGGCTTGGCTTCACTTGGATATCTCGCCAATCTGATTGTTGCAGTAATCATTACGAACGTCTCAACGGAGTAAGAACTCCACACTCTGCACTGTCTGGCTCTTAATACTGCGCATGCCTGAAGCTGTGACGTAGTAAAAGCAGCGTTTTTGGCGACTATGTAGTATTTTGATCCATTTTGCCTTTGTCATAAACTGCCAAAAAAGGCAATCCATTTTTGTGTAAGGAAGGCGCGTTTTCACTCCCGTTTCCCGCCTTTTTAAGATTCCCCGAATCCGAATGTGAATCGAGCCTAGGTTGATGACCGCGCTCGCGGGAAGAAATGTTGTTTCATGTCGCGAAGGGTGCTGGATCGTGGCTGGATGCATGGAAGTAGGGATGGATAATAAAAAACGGAAATTTGCTAAAGTCAACAAGTGAATGAAAATTAAAGTTTTTAAATACGTTCTTGGGGGGGGGGTCAATATCAGGAAAGCTTGTAAAGTTTTGCGAAGGAAAAATATATCGTCCCAGAAAAACAAGGTTTTTTTTAATAGAAATTGTTTTAACTGTAAATTATAGAACTTAATAATAATCATTAAAGCTTGATTCGTAAGTAATAAGCTCTTTGGAAAGAAAAAAATCACATTGAAATTTATGGTAGTTTGCACAAAATGTCTTGTAAATATTTTAATGTTTTGTTTGTGTCTGAATTTTAGAAACTATAGATTTGATGACATGAATTCTTTGAGAAGAAATACAAGTTTGCATTTTTATTTATTTTTAGTCACTTTTTGCACACATAATTAAGAAATCTTTTCCCTGGCAATTTCAACATAATTCAAGTGCCATCCAGTTAACTGCTCACAAAGGGGGTCCGACTCAAACTTCAAAAATCTTAAATTCTAAAGAGTTTATGTTTTGAATTTTTTTTCAGTAGGTATACATTTTTTTGTGCAATAATACTATTTTATATTTTTAAAACTTTAAAATTTTTCTTATTAAATTAAAAAATGTCAAATTTTTGAAGTTGGGCAAAATTGATATGTATAAAAATATTTTGTAACAAATCACTTCATTTTAGCATTAATTAACTTCAAAGAATTCATACTATAAATTGTGTCCGTAATTTTTGATTAAAACAATTGGAAATTTTTTTTTTAATATTTTGTTTAAAAACTACATAAAACACATAGTATACAAAGTTCGAAAAATTATAGAAAAAAAACTAATACATATATACACAATTGCTGAAGAGAAATTAAAGAAATGTATTTGAAAAGTAAATGTTGAAAATTTAGTTCGTTTATGACAATTGAATCATTTTTACAATTGAAACCCCATTTAACACAAAAGGAGAAAAAGAGCGTTTAAAATTATGAAGGCTCGTTGGATTTGCAGCTGTTATGTTTATAAGAAGTTGAATATTTCCGGTTCTACTTATAGTAAAAACAAAATTTAAGTGTCATCTTATTCATAAATATCTATATTATATTTTTAGATAATAAAAAAATATTGGACATTTTTTTCATTATTTGAGTCCTAGACCCCTTTAATAAGTTTACAGTTTAATAATTTTTCAAAATCGTGCTCTCAAAATCATATAACTCAAGCACCAAAAGGAATACGTATAATTTTTTAATTAAACAAATCAAATTGATTTATTTTAAAAATTCCTTTTTAATAGCATACTACAAATGTACATTAAATAATTAAAATGCATCAAATTGTGAAATATTTGCCAAGTTGACTACATTTTGCTGAGCACTGCTTTGCTGACAAAAACAGGTTATGATCACATAATTTCTTTTATTTTAAAACCAGGTTCTAATTCACATGTGAACAGTTTAAAAAAAATTTCTTTTTTATTGCAGCTTTACTTAAGGGATAAATTTGCAATTTAGATAAAAAAATGTACGTCTTGAAATTTCGCACTTCTTTGCAATTTCTATCTACCATTTGAGAGCAATGAGTATTATTAGTTTTAATTCGATGATATAAGTTACTGGAAAAAGGGTTTTTTTCATCTGACAGACCCTATTATAAAAATCGAGATTCAATTTCTACCAACTATTTCAGATTTTCCACTACATTCATCTAAACATGGATTTATCTAAACATCGAATTCAGTAAAAGTGCAATTTGATGATGCAACTACCATATTATTGAATCATTTCGAAAAATAGATTTAAAAAAAAGTATTTGATACTTACAGGTTTGAATTGTTTTGCAAGTGCCTTTACTTTGCTGGCACATTAAAATGACATATATAGGCTATAATATTTTAATCCATTTCATCAAAATATTCATTTGCTTTTTTTTGTGTAAATATTTGGTTACACGTAAACGTTTGTATGGATAGGTAATTGTCTAAATTATTTTTAACATTTCAAATTTAAGTTGTAAAAAAACATTTAAGCAAATATCAATTTTTATTATTTACATACCCCAAAACAAACCGAAGTTTTATATCCAACACAATAAAATGTGATATGGAAGAATATTTTTATACTCATCTATTTCTTTACTTTTATTATCTGTACAATGGTAAAAAGAGCTTGTCTTATAATTTCCAAAGAAAAAATAATCAATGTTAGTTTAATGTTTCGAAAAGATTAACCCAAGTTTCTAACGAAATTACATTTTAAATATTTAAGAAATAAAGTTAGAAAATTTGAAAAACATATTGAGAAATAATTCGTTTTAATTATTCATTTTTAGCTTTTAGTTCAGTTCTTAACTATTTTTTCAACATTTTGTGTTGTTTTTTATTATAATGACCAAAAAAGTATCAGGGCCGTCGTAGCCCATTTGGAAGAGTAGCAAATTAACAACTCGAGCTTTGCGAGTTAGAAACTCGATCTAACCAATAACCCGTTGTATTGCTGCTGTGCGGCTATTAAAATACCTACCATCTCTAAAGATCATGTAATAAAAAAAAATCATCTGTTCAGAAGTTAAACTTTTGGTTAATATTTAAGTAAAGTTACTCAAAGTTAATATTTTGAACCTTCTTGTTTGGCATTTCTTCAAATATCTAAGCAAATTGCTAACATGTGTGTGTTAGGTAGGTAGTTAATTAACGTTGCGCGGAATCAATCCCGAAGGGAAAGTAATGTGGACCACGTTATTGGAACCACGATCAGATGACTACACCTGAGCTGGCACCCCACTCTCCAAGCTTCCACACCAAGCCATCGTGAGGAAGTTTGTTTCCACGACACATTTAACGTGCACACTTCCCCCTGTATATACAACGGTCTTTGGTTGGACCTAGTTTCGAACTCGCAACCTTCAGGTTGCTAATCCGTTATAACTGGCCTACAACAGCCCTAAGTGTGTGAAAAAAAATTCTAAGTTGTAAAAACACTAGTCTGCAGGGACCTTGCAAGTGCTTACATAATGGGGCCGACCAACCGGTAAAGTGGTTATGTTGTTAGCCTCTAGATCCAGAAGGTTCCTGGTTCGAATCTGGGTTCGGGCATGTATGTTTGTAAGCGTATGGTGTAGAGGCGGCTGGTGCACCTTAAATCTGTCGTGGCCGAAAGTCCTCACGTTAGTTGGTGGTTTGGAGAGTGGGGTGCCAGCTCAGGCGTTGCTTCGTTTCCTGACCGTGATTCAAAATTACGAGGTGTTGTCCTCGGATCTTATCCTTAAGGGATCGATAACAGGCCGTCGTCAATAGCCCGTTGTGTTGCTCTAGTACGACGTTGATTAAAAATTACCAATTTTACATAATGGGAAGGGGTAAAGAAATATAATTTTAAAACTGTTTTTGTAGAGAAATGTGAGTTTTGCTTTTCTTATGCAAAGCACCTGAATCGAGAGTGCCTTTTTTTAGCTTCAGACATTCAATTTAAATCCTAACCTCAATTCCAAAAAAAATCGCTACAAATTTTTTTCCCAAAAAAGTATTTCTTTATTGTACGCTATTTGTCTCTGCTTTATGAAAGCTTTAAGTTGGAACAGTATGGGGATTCATAGAATTTTTTTTTTTCAAATACATGTAATTTGTACACATTATACGTACATTATCCGTATCGTTTGATCTAACTATCCGATCGATTCATATTGGGGTTATTTTATGCTTTCTGATAATTTATTTTGTGCCACTGAGAATGCTTTTTTAATTTAAAGTCTCACAATTCAACTTTGAATTACAAAAACTGTGTACGTAATTTTTATACCCTCTTTCGTAGTAAAAATAAAATGTAAGCAATTTCCATAAAAAACCTATATCCTTTGACCTGATAGTCCAATCGAAATTAAATATTGGTTAATGAAGTGAAAGATACAGAACCACCTTTCTGAAGACCCTGTGAATAAGTGCACACACGAGGGGAAGGTTTGGTATTTTAAATTTCCCTCAGAGGATATAAAGCAAATGCCTTTATCAATGGAAACATTCACCAAGGGAGATAAGGGAGCATATGCCACCCTAGTCTTGAAAAAAAAAAATCACCTTTTAATTCACAGGAGCGCACCTGCGTACCGGCTTAAGCCCACCTACCCGTAAGAAAGCAAATATATATATATATATTTTTTCAATTCATGGGCCACATAATTCATTACGCTCCTCAGGCCCGAAAAAAGCAATATATCCTTTTTAATTCATGGACGTATCTACGAGAATACATAGAAAAGACATGTATCTGTTTTTGATTCATGGGTGCACCTAAGAGGGTGCTATTAAATTTTTACCAGAGACCTGAAAAAGCAATATCCTGTACAAACCCATTAAGTCATGGGCGCCCATGGGAAGATGCTCAGTGAGCGCGCTCATTAATTAAGGGTGTTGCATTATACTTGAGCCACACAGATCTGTAAAAACGTAAGACAGGTGCATATCGTTACGTAGAGCTACGAGTGGGTGGTGCGAGAAAGGAAACAATGAAGCTAAAGCCTTCAGACTTATTAGCCTAACGTCATTTCTTCTTAAGAATTTGGAGAAATTGATTGAAAGATACATTAGAGAGAGAGAGAGACGAGGTTCTAAAAATTGAATGCCTATCAAGATTTCAACACGCCTATCAGCCTGGGAAATCTACAGACTTCCCTATGCGATCTTGTTACGGTCCTTGATAGAGCGGTTAATGGAAAGGAAATTGCTTTGGCAGCCTTTCTAGATATTGCGGGGGCCTTTGATAGAGTTCCAACGGATGTAATCTCTTATCAAACGAAAAGTTAACCCATTGGTTTGCACCTGGATAAAATATATGCTTGAGACAAGTATGGCTCGAGCTGGGAAACACACTCACTGTAGAGCTGGGAGACACACTCACTGTAAAAGCTGTCCACAGGCAGGTGTGTTGTCACAATTATTATGGAGCCTAGTTGTTGACGAGCTCCTAAACAGCACTCACTTTCTGGGCCAGTACTGTCTAGGTTATGCTGATGACAACAATGGTCACAAGAGGTAAGTTCCAGAATACTATAACTGATATCATGAGCACACTGCCCTAAAAAGATTGAAAACTGGTGCAGAGAGGTGAACCTGTCGGTTAACTCCAGCAAAACTAGCCTAGTCCTGTTTACCCCGAAAAGGCTGCGAGATATGCATTAGCTAAAAATTCTTTGGAACACCACTTGTATATTCAGACGAAGAAGTATCTAGGAGTTACCTTGACATGGAGCTTACATGCTCCAATAGTGCACGAGCAGGGCCAAAAGTGTTCTGGGCTTGCAGACGTGCCGTAGGAATTAACTGGGGTCTAACGCCAAAAATGTTGCACTGGATATGTACTGAGTGATTACTCCAATGGTATCTTATGGGGCCATTGCCTGGTGGAGTAGAACCCGTAATGAGACAGTGAAGAAGAACTCACTAGTCTACAGAGAATGGCAACCGTTGCAATTTCAAGTGTAATGCGTACCATTCCATCACAGAGTCCAGAAATGCTTCTAGGACTCCTACTACTACATAAACAAGTGGGATTTGAGGTATTTTCGTGTTCACAACGCCTCAAACTCATGGGTCTATGGAAATCGCCCTATGAAATGTCTATGTTTAAAAATGTTGCTAAGCAGGTAAAAGAACATCTTTATCTACTAATGAGACGTGATTGGATGTTAAAGCAGTTTTGCTTTCAAGCCAAATACATTATCTTTACAACTTGACATTTGTCTCCAGTCTGATCAGGGGAGGTGATGAAATTTGGTACACAGATGGTTCAAAAACATATCATGGCACTGGTTCAGGTGCTTTTTGTCCTAATCGAAAAATAAAGCTATCTTTCAAGGTAAGATCTCCACTGTATATGAGGCTGAGGTTCTAGCGATCTCTACTTGTACTTACAACTGCCTCTATATTGGGGTTGTTAAGATGGTCTTAAAGATCTTCTCTGACAGCAAGACGGCCTAAAGGTTTTGCAGGGACACTGCTTTTCTTCAATAGCAGTGTGGGAATGTCACAATGCACTTGTGGGTTTGGCTGAGAGAAACGAAGTGTCTCTTATGTGGGTCCCTGATCATTGAGGGTAATGAAATAGCAGACCAACTAGCAAAACGTGGATATGAAATGCCATTTTTTTAGACCAGAGCCTGTTTTGGCCTGGCTTCAGCATAATGATTTGTTATGTGGTTGGATGCAAAAGGTAGATTTAGATAAAAATAGATTATCACTACAGATCAAAGACAAGCCAAAGAGCTCAATCAACAATCTCTCTGGTCGAGGGAACTTCTGAAATTGAGCAGAAAAGAAATCAGGGTAGCTATTGGCCATTGTATCCTAAATAGACGCCTCAACCTTATGGTTGTTATAGATGACCCATTACGTAGATGGCAGAGGAGGGTCCTGTACACGTTTTGTGTGATTGTTACTCTACCCAACGTTTCGAGTATCTGGGATACCATTGTATTGAACCCTAGGAATTACCAAACATTCCAATCGGGTACATGATGAAATTTATTTCGGCAATCTGTTTTTATTAGATCAGTCAGGGTTTTTAGTACAATAGACTACTGGTCACGGTGCTGGCACTCTTTAGAGTTACCCCCACAGTAAGTCACATAACTATATATAAAGAAAATAATTCAATATTTAAACAAAAAAATGTTGTTTTATTCAGAGAATCACATGGAGATATGAAAAAATACAGGATTTCATATATTCGAATGCAATTCCAGGCTACAGCGGTTTTTTTTTGCAAATTTTAATTGTGTACGAACATCTTTTAAGAGCTACTGTATATATATAAAAAAAAAAAAGTTAAAATTTAGACATTTTTAATAAAAAAACAATATTTTTTCTGCCAAAAATATTTGAAAAGGCATTTAAAAGTTTTATAAAAGATTAGGGGCGAATTCTTTATTATCTAGAATAGCCTCAAAATCGATGCATACACCATTACTAGGAAACTACAATGCTTGAGATTTTAGATGCAAAGCTGGTTGAATGTAACATTGACAAGGACAAGAGTTACTTAATTTGTGAAAGCCATATTGAAGATTTTCTGAACATTTTCCAACACTATTCACTGTACTTTACTCAAGCACTTATTAGTTAATTAGGAGCTTGACAAATTATTTAGGTGTTCCATATAGTTACCAATTTTTCAAATCAACGCTCGCTTTTTTGTAGTATTACTCAAAAAAATGTTTTAATATTTGATAAATTACCTATTCATATATGAATCCTATATAATTCCATTGTGCTTGGACATTTAATTAAATAATCTTTTCTCTTACTGTTGGTAATCTTTCAACAAAAAAGGTGTCCCAATTACATGTCTTTATGGTTGTTAAGTTATTTTCCTAAAGATATATATATATATCCAATTTCTGGGTGACATGAGGTGAATATACATACATTATCTACAATACCCCACTAGATAGGTTATCATTATAACTATTTAAAAACGAATAACTGAACGTATTGAAACTTCACTAGAGGTTAAATTTCAGATTAGATGCTTTTTTTTTATCTTGATCTTTGAAGATTATTTACCTGTTTGGCTAAAATAATTCTTGTAATGAAACTTGCAAGTTTTCCAAACTATGCTGTTTAAATTTTACAAGTAAAACCTAGCTAAGGGATGTGTATATAGAATGCTTTAATTTTATAAATAAAAATGGGTTTTTCATAAAGAACTATAAATAAGGCACTACAAAATATTCGTTACTATAGTAAATGAGTAGGTAAAGTGGAAAAATAATTAAAATAAGTTTTATTTCACATTTTTAAATGAAGATTAATTACTAGCATTATGATTTTCCAATATACAGGATTGAATAAGTTATTTTCACATATTTTGAGATCATAAATTTGAATCAGTCATATGTCCACAATATATTGACAATTTTTATTTAAAATTTGAAGATCTGCTTTCTGTGTAGTAATACATGTGTTTGAATGACAAAAATCTCATTCAAGTAAAATTTAATTGATTTAAAAAAGGTGTTCTTTTGACTACTTGAGTGGTTACTCAATACAGTAAAATAAATAAAATCTTATAATTTTAATAAATTTTCAAGTGCACATTGTGTAATGAATCAATAACATTAAGGGAACTGAGACGTTGTCGACAACGCAAAACATGAAAATTTGTGGTGTACAAGACCTCCTTATTTTTCAATAAAAAAGAAATCCCTCAACTAAAAGACTATACTTATAAAAACTACATGCTTCATTCATTATATTACAGTAAAAGTATATTCATTCTTTGCATTATTTTTTAAAATATGAGGAATCGAATAAGTACTTACAATAAACAGCCTTCTAATACATGGTGATGAATAGGTACGCTCGTAAAAAATTCTATTCATATTAAAGAGGTGTAATTTCTTATGAACCTTTCTATGGTAATAACTCATCCAATGAACATAATTTATTTCATTTCTTATTGATAGTATTTTTTTTATTCACCAATTTTATGAGAAAAATCAGCTTTTTTTTTCAGAATTTCAAATTTTTTCGATTCAACTTTTTTTTATAATTTTTACATTTAACATACTGCAATAAAAATTAGTTTACTTCAATCCATATACATTTGTGTCAATATTAAAGCATGCATTAGGATTTTCCAAGCTGTAGAAAATTTTTTAAGCGTACCTATTCATCACCATGTATTAGAAGGCTGTTTATTGTAAGTACTTATTCGATTCCTCATATTTTAAAAAATAATGCAAAGAATGAATATATTTTTACTGTAATATAATGAATGAAGCATGCAGTTTTTATAAATATAGTCTTTTAGCTGAGGGATTTCTTTTTTATTGAAAAATAAGGAGGTCTTGTACACCACAAATTTTCATGTTTTGCGTTGTCGAGAACTTCTCAGTTCCCTTAAGAGCAGCTGTGAAGATAATGAATTTTTTCAACAATTTTTAATATTGATGCTTGTATTAAATTTCTTTTGGTTGGTTTTTATGCTGCAAGGGCCATGCGCTTTTGGGAGTTTTGCAAAGTTCATCGTCACTTCTAAAGGTGTACATGATTAAATAATATAGCATATACTAACTTTTTTTAGCCATAACACTTATAATTTAATACCCAAATAACTTTCACTTAACAGTCTGCCCTCCAGATGTGTGTATTCTATTCTACTTTGTACAGTACTCGATATTTGAATATAATTTTAAAATTAAGAATTTTATTATCTGCTTCAAAAATCTTTGAATAGAAATAAAAGAAATGTGCTTAGTGATCAATAACTTCTATAGATCTTGCTTGGCAATTTAAAATGTTATTTTAATGGTTCAGGTTGGGTTTTTATGGAGAAAGGGCCAAATTCGACCGTACTGCACAAGGTGTAGAATATAGAATATCAAGTAATGGACATACACAAACAAAGACAGTTTTACTGACATACAAGAGAGAAATACATTCAGGAATTGAACCCGTGCCTCCTACATTGCAGGTTGCTAGAGCAATGGACTGTGCTGTGGGAATAAATTATTGAAATTTAAAAGAATTACTAGCATAAAGAATGAGTTGAAAATTATTCTCCAAAAATAAAAAGTTTATATATTAACATTCATTTGAGATCAGTGCAAATTGGCAGAATGAAAATGAACAAGTTTTTATTGAATGTAATACCTACTTTCACCTTTAGAGTAAAATGAAAATCCTGTTTCCAGTGATAAGGAATGTGATCCTACATCAATTCAGTGACAGATGGTTGGGAGTAGAGGCTGAAATGGGACGTACAGGTTTTTTCAAGCAAAATAAATTCTTAAATTATTTACCATCTTACATTCTTAGCTTACAATAATAATTAAAAAAATTCAACTAAATGAACTCACAATAAAGGAATTAAGATATTTTCAACACATCTAACAAATCGGCAGAACAATTTACCACAGCAAGAAAATTTTTACTTTAGTAGCTGGTAAAAAAATTGATGAAAGAAACACATACATCACATCTATAAGAAAAAGGAATATTATTTAAACACAAAATATTCTCAGTTAATTTTGATAGGTAGCATTAAAAACAAGTTAACTCAATGTAACTTGCAAATAATGAATAAAGTGAACAATACGTATTTAATATTCAAATATGTGAATGAACAAAACTTTTCACTGCCCACCAAAAAGGGAATTTAGTTGAGTAGCATTTATAAACAAGCAAACGCAACACGATTCACCACTTAGCATAGCAAGCAAATAATATATACATTATTAGGGATTACACCATAAAAAGCAATTAATATTTAAGGAGTTGAATTTGCCACACAGGTAAAACATAACATGCTATTGACTACAACCTAGGTTCAATCCCAAAGAGAAAGATGCCAGAAGTGTTGATTTTTTATGGTGCAAGGGCCATATTTGGCCTTGTTGCAATAGACGCATGATGTACAACATCAAGTAATACATGCACAAAATGAAATTTTTACTGGCACAGGAGAGAGAAATACAATTACAGAGGAATCACACCTGTACTTCCTACAACTCACAGGTTGCTAGTGCAGTGGGCATAATCATTGTGCCACAACCAAGGAAAGACGGAGGGACAACCTAACCATTTACCATATTAATTTAAAAACAAGCTAACCCAAAGTTATTCACCATTTAACGAAGCAAATGAACAGTACAAAAAAGGGATATAAATAAAATATGCAACTGACCGAGAATTTGCATCTGCCCGTCAAAAAGTCAATTCCGTTGGGTAGCACTTAAAAACAAGCTAACTCAACGTTACTAACTATTTAACGAAGCAAATGAACACTACAACACATAAAGGAATAAAATACGTAAAATAAGCAACTGACAGAGGATTTTTATCTGCGCGCCAAAAAGTCAATTCCGTTGGGTAGCACTTAAAAACAAGCTAACTCAACGTTATTCACGATTTAGCACAGCAAGGGAACAATACATTTCAAAACGGGATATAAAATGCAGGAAAAATAAGTAAATGAAGAGCCTTCATCTGTCCGTCAAAAAGTTTATTCCGTAGGATAGCATTTAATACAAGCTAACTTAAAGGAACAAAACAATTTGCGAAACAAATGGATAGGAATGAAAATCTTCAATAAATTAAAATATTATTGCTTACTAAAATTTGGCTTCTAAATAGAAAACATTTGGTCGGCACACAAAAGACCACTGCTCAAAATTCCTTGTCCTTCCGCTTTCATCTATACAATCCAAATGGCAAATGCTGATCTACAGCAGGACTGCTAGAATCCTACATTAAATTGGCGACAAGAATAGCGAAATCACCAAAGAAAGTTCGCTCATGCGCATTGCATTTTCGGCTCCTTCGAAATGTCTCTCGCTTGTCTGGAGTTCTTACTCCATTGAGGCGCTCGTGTAATCATTTGATTTTGAATATGCGCGTTGTTTCGTAGAAATACAATACATACACTAGCGCCTCAGCGTAAGCGTAACCGACAAGTTGACTCTGATTTGCTCCTCATATATATGTTGTATGGTTGTTGTTAGTAGTATTTCTTGCCAACTTATATTAAGGGTACTTATACTTTAAAGAGCTTAGTTTTGTGAAGCAACGATGACCTAATGGCTAAAGTCACCCACCTTCAGATTAGCGTCAGCAGCGGAGGATGACTTCCCGAGTTCGAACCCTGCTGGCAGAAAAATTTTTAGATCCTCCAAATTATTTTAAAAAAATTCCAATTTAATTCCTTTTTATTCTAATTTACTTTTCCTAATTTTTAATACCCTTTTCATATTTTTCCAAGCTTCCGTTGATTTTACATAAATAATCTAAGAACCACTCCTGAACTCACTACCAGCTGATATTTTTCCGCCCCTCTGCCGTCCCCTTTGCTTTAGGAAGATGGTGTCGTATCCACCGCTGGCTTAGGACCATTCTGATGTAACAAAAAGCATACATAAAACACTAACTTATATAATAAAAGGATACAATTTTCGGCTCCCACCTCTACCCACCCATAGCCATGGATCTGAAAAGAAAAGAAGAAAGCAGAAAGGAAGAGATAAATCGCCAACAACTATAAACCTTGATGACATACGTATCTAGGTCATGTGATCCGATTAGCCAATCAAGTTGGACTTGCGTCAAGTACTATCATGGGATTGAGGCGCCTGTCACAAACTTGCGTCTACCGCCAGTAATGACTTGCGTCTTCCGCCAGTAATGAAAGAAGCGTCTCAATCTCATGATAGTACCTTACGCAAGTCCAACTTGATTGGCTAGTTTCACGGGCTTGGCTTCACTTGGATATCTCGCCAATCTGATTGTTGCAGTAACCATTTGATTTTGAATATGCGCGTTGTTTCGTAGAAATACAATACTTACACTATCGCCTCAGCGTACAGCGTAAGTGTCCGACAAGTTGACTCTGATTTGCTCCTCATTTTCATATATATGTTGTATGGTTGTTGTTAGTAGTATTTCTTGCAAACTTATATTAAAGGGTACTTATACTTTAAAGAGCTTCTTTTCGTAAAGCAACGATGGCCTAACGGCTAAAGTCACCCACATTCAGATTAGCGTCGGCACCGGAGGATAACTACAACAGTTCGAACACAGCTGGCGGAAAACTTTTTAGATCCTCCAAATTATTTTTAAAAAATTCAAATTTAATTCCTTTTCATTCTAATTTACTTTTCCCAATTTTTAATACCCTTTTTATATTTTTCCAAGCTTCCGTTGATTTTACATAAATAATCTAAGAACCACTCCTGAACTCACTACCAACTGATATTTTTCGAAAACTTTTTAGATCCTCCAAATTATTTTTAAAAAATTCAAATTTAATTCCTTTTCATTCTAATTTACTTTTCCCAATTTTTAATACCCTTTTTATATTTTTCCAAGCTTCCGTTGATTTTACATAAATAATCTAAGAACCACTCCTGAACTCACTACCAACTGATATTTTTCCGCCCCTCTGCCGTCCCCTTTGCTTTAGGATGATTGTGTCGTATCCACCGCTGGCTTAGGACCATTCTGATGTAACAAAAAGCATACATAAAACACTAACTTATATAATTATTAACTTATATAATAAAAGGATACAATTTTCGGCTCCCACCTCTACCCACCCATAGCCATGGGTCTGAAAAGAAACGAAGAAAGCAGAAAAGAAGAGATAAATCGCCAACAACTATAAACCGTGATGACATACGTATCTAGGTCATGTGATCCGATTAGCCAATCAAGTTGGACTTGCGTAAAGTCCTATCATAGGATTGAGGCGCCTGTGTAATGAACCGTCCATTTAGGTATATCCCTAGCCTGGCTCTTAGGAGCTAGCAAACTGCGCAAGCGCACACTTGGATATGAACTTCAATGGCGACTGTTTTGTGATTTGAATCTGCCATAAATTGCCAAAAATAGTAGTCTTTTTTGTGATAGGGGGTATGAGAGATATAAGAAAGATAAAACTTTTCCTCCGTTTCCCGCCTTTTCAAAATCTTGTTTTCATTTCGTACTCACGACTCAAATGTGGTATGAGATGTAAACTCATAAAACATTAAACGAATTGAATAATTAAACGAAAGGGGAAAATGTATTCCACCGTTAAAAGTAGTTTTGTTTGTGGTAAGAGAAGGGGTCTCGATAAATCCCCTTTTTTTCACGGAAAGAATAGGAACTTCGAAAGTTTTTAACTTGATTCGATATTTGAATATTTGCAAACGAAAATGAATACGCTCGGATATTTTCTTTGGGAGTGTTGACAAATTGATCATCAAAATACTAATAAATTCATTTTTAGAGAATAATTTCATAATCGATCTCCTTCAATAGTCACGTTGTGAAATTTAAAACAAAAAATTAAAACTGCACAAAATTTATTTAAAAAAAAATTAATTTTTGTTTAAAATTCTTAAACTATAGAACGTTTAGACGACTTCTTTTTTCTTTTCCTACAAAAACTCGCCAATTTACTGTGATTATTCAAGAGTTCTTTAAATTTATGAGCAGAAAGGTTTCAGTATTCCTGTGTTCACTGCTAGGACACATTAACATTTGTGAAAAAATCACTAAATTTTTTAATAACCTCATAGCAACCAACAATCTTGGAACTCCATTTTAACATTGCATTTCTTGTGCACACAATGTTTAACTGTAGGAATATTTAAGGATAATTTGAACGAACTTGACTTCTATTAATAATTATCTCCACTATATTATACAAGGAAGTAGGTAACGGTGTTAGCCTCTAGATCGGAAGGTTCCTGGTTCGAATCCGAGTCATGGATGTTTGTAAGCATATGGTGTAGAGGCGGCTGGTGCACCTTAAATCTGTCGTGGGCGAAAGTCCTTGCGTTGATGTGGAAGTTTGGAGGGTGGGGTGCCAGCTCAGATGTTGCCTCGTCATCTGACAGTGGTTCAAAATAACGAATGGCTTAGGCTGAGACGGTGGTAACTAGTTGAATATCTTTAATATTATTAAAGGACGTGTTTGTCTGTTTGTTTTCTGCCCGCAAATTCTTGACGAATCTATGCCACTTACAGTAATGTAATTTGGCACACAGGTAGTCCAAATTTTTTTGCAATTTTTGAGTCCCGGTGAATTTTAAAATTTAATCTAGAACAATTTAAAATGAATTTATTGTAAAATTTAATTATTATTGAATGCAACATGCATGAAATCATTTTGCTCGGAGGAATGATTTTCCAGCAGACGATAAAAAACAAAAACTTTTAATTGGAGTTATTTAGTTCCTTTTTTCTATATCCTAGACCGTTAAAGATATAGTAAAAATTTCAACGGACTTAACATCTGCGGAAAATTTCACACTAGATCAATACCTAAAAATATGATTTACTTTAAATAAATAAAATTTGTTTTAACTGAATATCTCTTATATTTTCGCAAGAGATTGTGAAGGCACGTCAAACTTCGCGTTCAAGTAATAAACAGATAACATTTCCTACCCTCTTACAATTTCAGCAAAAAAGAGCAAAAAAATAAAAATAAATAAAAAATAAAATAAACATTTTGGCTGGCAATGTGTTGTTTATTTTTGTAAAATTGGGATCGTTGAAGACAGTTTGAAAATTCCAACGGATTCGAAATCTGCTGATAATTTTACACCAGAAAATTTACCTTGTATTTCATTTTCTTTTAATAGATAATTTTTCAAAAAATATTTCTATACTAGCAAAATACCCGACCTTACTCGGTTTGAATTGGTTTACTCTAGATTGAAGAGATAATCAAAATATATAATGACTTACGTTTTTTGTAGAATAAAAATTTATTTTAACACCTTTCGCCATCTTTATATTTTCTACAACTTACTTTGGACACAAATCCTACACATGAATATCCATTTATGTAATACATTTCACATACAATTGCTGTATGACAAAGTTACAAAATGACGAAAGGTGATACTAAGGTTACTACTATAAAAGACGATTTTGAGGGAGATTTGGAATTCCCTTTCTTAAGTTCTTTTCATGTTCAACTCAATTAATTAAAATTACGATTTACGGCAAGTGCTCTCGCACTCATAGTCAACAAAACAATATTTTTTTACTTGTGGCACTCTTGCCTCCGGTATACGACATTGTGAAATTTTTCAATCTTCTCCTGTCATTATTACAACGAATTTTTTAATGTTGGAAAAAGTTATAGTTTGGATTTTTAAACATTATTATTCTTTCAATAACGGCATTATTCTTTCAATAATGGCATAACTACACTTAAAATTTACTGAAAATTTATACTGACTCACCTAACATTTTTAAGTCTAATACTTTGTGGTGCTGTTGCGTGTGATGATAAGGAAAACACATTTATTAAAATAATAAATATTTAAAACAGAAAACAGTGAAATAGAACAAAATAAAAGATGTCGGAAAAATTGTTGTAAAGATATTAATTTGTGATTCATTTTTATCTCTTGATCTCGCACAGTTGCCACAATTTACAACTAAAAGTGCACAAAATTTAGAAATGTGAAATTAATTCAGAGCGAAAGAAACAGAAAATATCACTGCTCACGCGATCTTGTTCATTCTCGTTTCATTGAAAAATATCGTCTATCTCAAATGTTCCGAAATCGTTTTCATTGCGCAAAGAACAAAAATAAGACTCGAAATAAATGAAGTATCAGAGCTGAAATTCCATTAAAAATATAATTTTTTAGAATAATTACTTTTTCAGCAGTACTGGTAAAGAAATCGAAATAATCGTAATATTCAATAGACATTCCAATTTTTCCAAAACTACCAAATTATGGTTGATTTAAGTATACTTACTCAGGTGTTTTAGCATGAAACACAAATATCTATCGCATCTAAATATAACAATAAAGAAATGTTTAATATTGCATTCACTAAACTAATAGATAATGTATAAAATACAATACACTGCAATCAAATATCTGGAATACAATTCATGTGTGATGCCTACACAAACACAAAATCGAGCGCATAGAACAGAAAGACGGACGGACAGACTTTCGCAACCAATTCCATTCACTAAATGAAGATAAGTACTCACTGTACGCAAATTTCCATGAAAATATCTTAAACCGCGTGGATAGAAAACTACTTTAATCTTATTGGTACATATAACATCAGGTTTAGGGGTGGGACCGATTGTTAAAATTATTTTATGACCTCACAAGGAGTGAGTAAGTTTTCTATAAGCAAATAAAAATTTTTTTTATGAAAATTCGTTAAAATATATTCGTTACTTTTTTAATTCTTGGTAAGTAGTTGAATTTAGTGTGCCTATATAATAATAGTGGCGGGACCAAATTTGGCCCAATGCGCATGCGCGGCAGCCATTTTTCTAACAGAATCGTCTTGAAGAGGTTGCTGGGCGAATTAATATATCATTTCAGGGAGAACAAAAAGCATATGATTGTTATAATATGGATACATTCGGTATAAAGGAATCGTATAAACGTTCAATTATATGCGTAATTGATGAGATGGATTGCACAACGCGCGAACTTAGATTGCGGGAAACACCATGTTGTTCAAAAAAAGCTATTTATTTAAAAAGTCTTCAAATTTACGCTGACAAAACACTAAAATAATAATAAATAAACATTCTAAAACACGAAATGGAACATGAAAAGGCTATATTTTCTTTAAAATTTAATATACGCACGTTTTTCTGGAACACACAAAAAGTTCCCGTGTTAAGTCTACGGGAGCTAGGAAAAGACCGCCTCGGGCGGTAGAAAAGGTCTCTAAGCCCATCAGAAAGTGTTTCCCGTATGTCGCCACTCTTACTTTTTTGGCACTCTAGTTGAATTAAGGTTGTGAGCAGCACATCGACGATTGGTGATGGTCCAGGATCACTCCATTATATGAGTTACGTACTAGAATATTCTGTAAGTTTAAAGAAAGTTTCTTTTGGGTGCGAAATGCAGCGCCTAGGGGCACACTAGGTTGCTATATAATTTCGGAGGTTGTTATAGATTTCGCGGTCTTGGCAAAAAAACTTTTTTGCATGGGAGCCAATTCGATTTTGGAATGCATTGTAGTGGAAAATCACGCCAGACGCTCAAGACGCTGAGTGCCTGTCGGTGAATTTGATTACGCTCCTTGATATCGTGAAGCTTGCCTGGTATCGTTTATCCTTTTTCGAACATAATATTTTGTTAATTTAAAAGTTATTTAGTTTATGATATTCATTTTTGGAATTTGTATTTCTTGTGTTTGTCAGTTCTCAAATATTTTTTACTGATTGCTTTACTGTTTACTTGTGGCTTCTTACCACATGTGCCACGCCGCTGATTTTGGATAGTGCCATTTTGCCATGCACGGTATACTTTTACCACGGCGGCACGCGAACAGTTCACAAAATTAGTCGTTTCCAAAATACTTAAACCCTTGGCCCGAAAGCCAACAATCATGCCCTTTTGGACGTCGGATAAATCGCTACGTTTCTGCATTACGCCAACGATTGAAATGCTTTCCGATGCCCTAGGACATCCTTTATATATACTCCACTGCAATGTTCTGCCACCTGCCTTTTGTGATTGGTTATTTCACGTTGACGTCGAAAGTAGGTGGTGGTCACATTAATGTGACTGGACTGTGTATCATCAAATGTGTAACATTGTTTCCATATTCATTCTCTAGATGAGGCTTGGAAGGATAACAAGTTCACTTTTTTTACTAAACTTCCTAGTTCTCAATATAACAATATAGCCTTCCAACTTCTAGTAGTAAGAACCCTGGAGGTAGGATCACTGTTTTGTTAAAGCATTCCAGGATTGAGGAGTCTCAAATTTTCTAATTTTCCCGACAGTGTTGTTGATGTATTGATTCTTTGTGGTAAGAATTCCTCAGCTGCCAGGTGCTTAAAAACAGATTATATCTATAAGACTAATGAAATATTATCTCAATTGGCTGGAGAACAATTTACCCATAGTGAATATTTACTTTTACCTTTAAATGAAAACAATCTGGGTTCTATTGGTTGGAAAAATTTGATTTCTATGAACCCCTCGATACAACTTCTGCTCAAAATTACAAAGATTCCATTCAATTACGGGAAAATAAGATGTGTAAAGCTTTAAATCTTCTGCAAGATTCCATGCCCTCCTCACTTTAACCACAGATAGAACTAAACTCTGTAGCTACTGATTACCCATCCAGCAATAAATTAGTTAGAAGCAATAAATTAGAAGACAGCTTCTGGTTGTAAGAATTTACTTCAAAAATATGCATCGTCAAGATAATAAGATGAAATAAAACTTTTTTGGAAAAAAAATTTTTGTCAAATATTTGAGCTAAGTATGGATTAAGATATGCCAATCATTTGCATTGTGATGATTTTTAAGATGTAATGAGGTTAAGATTGTTAGATTAAACTGTCAAGAAATATTTCACAGAAGTAGCAAATGAATACGAATGATGATCTTAAAGTAACCCCAAACATTCATAAGACTAGCTACTGCTATGATTTTGTGAAATTCGAGATGAAGCCATTTAAGATATGCCCTTAAGGTAGGGGTGCACAACCTTTTTGGGAGAAGGGCCACTAGCATCTTTGATTGAGACATGGGGAGGAATGTTAATGAAGTTACAGCACAGTCACACAATGAAAGTGCTACTATCAAATTATTATATATTTTTTATCCAATGGCAGGCATTGTTGATTTGTAATCATTTTGCCACTACAAGGTCAGAAGTGATGGCCATTTGTGAAGGAGCACCCAATGGGCGACCATCATTACCCCTAACAAAGAACAGTACAATTTACATCCATGCCCTGACCCCGGATTCGAACCAGGAACCTTCCGATCCAGAGACCAACACCTTAACCTCTAGACCGGTTAGTCGGCTGCTACTCAATTATGTACAGCTGTTATTACACTTAATATGAAAAGTAAAAAAAATAATAACTTATTTTTTAAGATGAAAGTTACAAATGTTTTCTCAAAAAATCTAGGAGCTCGTTACAGAGCTAACTGAATGATATTATGAATAGTTTAAAAAAAGAAGTTAACAAACATTTGCAATGATCAATCATTTAGAATTACTTTTAAGAATGTGTCCCAAGAACGTCATATGTACTTCAGCAAATTATTTTAGGTTATAAATTTATTTACAGTAAAGATGAGTATCAGAAATTTTAATGATATCAGTAAAATAAGAAATAAAAATTTCAGCATCAAATATATTTAATATTAAAATTTCTAAAGCATAAACAATAATTATGTTACAGCTTGCTAATGGGATGGCTGATACTGAGTTTTACTAACTAATTTAGGTATGTTATGTTCAATACTGCTAGTAGAAAATCGTAAGACTGATTCTAAATGTTTGTCAGTGAATTTGCTTCTTAACTTAAATCATCTTGGAAGTTTATAGTCAAAATTACTTTGCGGGCCACAATTTGAAGATTCGCGGGCCGCATGTGGCCTGCGTGCCGCAGGTTGTGCACCTCTACCTTAAGATTCATGTAGGTAAAAAACATGGCAATTACTTGAGGGTAATTATAAAAAAAATCAGTGTATAAAAAGAAACAATTCTTGTTTTTAGGATTCTGTTGGAAAAGTTTGTATCATTGTATTTTTATGTAAGAGGAAACATAATTATTTTTTATCTTTCAGGATAAGGGCAATTAACAATGAGCAATAAATTTTTCTTTTTCAGGATGCAACTCCAGAACTTTGTATCATTGTATTTATGAATAATAAATTTCCTTTAGTTAAGATGGCTAGTAAAAGATTATGCAAATTCAGAAACCATTCACCTGAGCCTGTAAAGAATTTCCCTGCACCTTGATTATAAATTCACATTGTTGATTTTTTCATCAAAACTACTGTTGTGTTTCTTGATAACTAAATGATGTTTGTTTTTGGTGATCATTTCATATGTCATCAATAATGAATTTCTTTTGGTTCAGATAATCATAATAGACGTCCAACATTGATAAACATCTGATCATTTAACCCATTACATACTACTCGGCAGAATATAATTTCCTTATTTGGTTAAGGGAGCAGACAGCTTACTGATTATTATTAGTTGGTAGTATATTCAGTAGGTTTTATAATGTGCATGTAGCACCTTTTCAGAAATACAAAGGCAATAATGGTTTATCACACAATAGTGCGAAGCTTCAAATTGAATATGTTACAGGGTTCTCACGGTTCTTAGAAAAGTCTTTGGAAGTCTTTTTTTAGTTTTTGAAAAGTCCTTAAAAGTCTTTGAATTTATTGCGACCGATGGTGCAGGATCCATGAGTTATTATAGAAAGTAAACTTAGAGCAGCTTTTGACTATAGCCCCCTAAATCTGCAACTGTATATAGCATGTGCTAAGCACAGTAGTCAAATAAGGAGTGTACCAAATTTGTTGTGATTTGGTCGAATTGTGGTACTAAAGATATTGATATATATTTTTTATTCCAATTTGGATCACATAATTGTTTTTTACCCCTCTCCAAACCTAAGAAAAATATAACAGGGATTAATATATAATAACCAATGTTTTCTACAGGATGAATGTACCTGCCATATGGTTGGTGTGAATTCTTCAGTGATCTTAAAAATAATCTAAAAATGTTATTCCCTTGAGGATTTCGAATTGTTTTTAAATCCCACTGAACACCTAGGTCAAATAGAACTGGGGTTAATGTGTTGCCTACGTTACCCCCAGAGTTATGAAGAATAAGTGTTTTCCAAATTTGGAGTGGACTGGTCAAACGGTGTAGATCTGTATAGAGAACAGACAGACGTCAACTCTGCTATATCTCCTTGAGGCATTATGCGACATATTTATACTTATCTTGAAACATTTTGCTTCTTATCTAAAATGCTTATAATTAAATGGTAGTATATGTCAGAGATAAAAAAAAAAAAAAGCTATACACTTTTGATTGGGGGAATTCAGATTTAAAAAATTTAGTCACCTGCTAGCATGGTGTTAAGGAAATTTAAAGACAGGTATGTAAAGAACAAGTGTTTTGGTTTAATCACTCCTTAAAAGTAATTTATATAAGTTTTTAGTATAAAGACTAGTAAAATTTTTAACACTTTTAGGGTGGTGGAACATCTCATTATCTTCATTATTCTAAAGTATAAGTGTGCCAAATTTGGTGTGAATTAGTCATACGGTGTAGATTTGTATGGAAAATATACACAAACACATCCTTTTTTACATATATACACTCTATAACAAAAAAAATCGACGCACCAAGTAGGAATCATCCGATTGCTTTGAAATTTCGTATGCAAAAATGTTTTGACCTAATATGCAAATGATTAAAATTTGGTGTCCAATGAATGAATAGTGCGATCTCCAGCGCATCGGAACTGCGCATCCAGCAGTTGGAGGATATAAGGAGTTGTTCTTGAACTGTTGTTAAAAAATTTCTGCTGCATTGGATACCTTTTAACGACTGAAAAAATGCCTCGCCGCAGGATTTGAGCTCATTACGAGCAACTTTCAGAGTTTGAAAGAGGTCGTATCATTGGATTGAAAGAGGCAGGTTGTGCAAATCGGAGAATCGCTCGTCATGTGAGTCGAAGCGATGCGGCGATGTAGGGCCACAACAGATCGCGAGGACAGAGTGATTGTCAGATCAGCTGTCACAGCGAATGATTCATCTCTATCAACCATCAGTCGTGCGACCCACACACGAGTATCCACCATGACCATTCACAGACGGCTGAGAGAGCGAAATCTACGCTCGTGCCGACCGTTACGCCACCTGGCACTCACGCCTGCACACTGTCGAGCCAGATTACAGTGGTGCTTGGCTCGATCAGGCTGGAATGATGCTGACTGGGGACGTATAGTCTTTAGCGACGAATCCCGCTTCCAACTGTGTCCGGACGATCATCGAAGACGTGTCTAAAGACGCCCAGGGCAGCGTGCCGATCCTGCTTTCACTATTGCACGCCACACGGGCCCTCAACAAGGAGTTATGGTCTGGGGTGCCATTTCCCTTGATAGCCGGACCCCTTTGGTCGTCATTAGAGGTACACTTACTGCACAGCGGTACGTTGACGACATTCTGAGACCTGTTTTGCCACTGTTCCTTTCGCAGTACCCTGGGCTTATTTTTCAGCAAGACAGTGCCAGATCACATACGGCACGTGTTGCTATGAACTGTCTTCAAGCTTGTCAAACACTTCCTTGGCCAGCCAGATCACCAGATCTCTCTCCCATCGAGCATGTCTGGGATATGATGGGAAGGCGACTGCATCCGGTAGGGAATGTTGATGACGTAGTCCTATAATTGGAGCAAATTTGGCAAGAAATACCGCAGGAGACCATCCGGGAGCTTTATCGGTCTATGCCACGCCGTGTGGTCGCTTGCATCCAGGCTAGAGGCGGGTCAACACCTTATTGAGCTCGTTACTGTAACTCAGAAATAAATCATTCAATTGTTCTGAAATTTTAATAATTTTCTATTCTGTACATAATTTTCCTATCCACCAATTTTTGTCTCCATCGGACAACTCCTTCTTGGTGCGTCGATTTTTTTTGTTATTGAGTGTGTATAGATTATTATAAGTAGATTACAATCCCTTTCTTTTTTAAGTTTTGCGTTTTGTGTTCAAACGGTGCTACTAGTTAAGAAACGATACAATTATTTAATCAGACCAAATTCTTCATTTTCAGAAATAAACGAGAAATCGAGAGTTTTATAAGAACAATGATGTCCGTCCTCCATTTACTTATGCGGCATTTATCAGGCAGGTAAGTGTTTAATATTGAAAAAACACCTTACATGCTTTCTTGGGGGTATCAATATGTTTTGCATCCACTTAATTATTAAATGTTTTCTTTCTATTTCTCAAAAAATTGCGAGAAAATAATCAGTTTTATTTTCTTTGATTTCAGGCCATTATTGAATCCCCAGAAAGGCTGCTAACATTAAATGAAATGTATAATTTGTACCAAAACAAGTTCTGTTTCTTCAGAAGGAACGCCGCAACATGGAAGGTAAAGCCCAATCCACAAGTCTAAAATAGTCTTATAAACAGCACTGGAGTTGTTTTTTAAATAAAAAAAAAACGGAACATTTTTGCGTGAGTAAAACAAGAATTCGTCGATGAAAACATTACAAATTTTTATTTCTAGAGTTTCATGACGACAATTAATGTGACAGTTCATAATCCCGAGAGAGATTTCGACAAATCGTATATGATATATAAACCTAAAGGCACTATTGACGATGTTCCAGGATCAATTCCGAAGTGAAAGATCCAAGGACAACGCCTCGCCCTTTTGAACCACTGTCAGAAGACGACAACAACTCCTGATCTGGTACCCCACTCTCCAAACGTCTACACCACACCAATGTGAGGATATCTGAGGCCACATATTTAACTTATACCAGCCCCTGCGTTCACTAGTCTTTAGTTGGATATAGTTTTGAACTCGCAACCTTCGGGCTGTTAATCCGCTTAGATCAAATCTGTCCTGATGTTCTTACGTCAACAGCAGTGACGCCTACCCTAGGGACCCTGCCCCTTTGAATCACCAATATCTTTATGAATGGGTAGGTGGGTAGTTAATTACCGTCGCACTGGAGCAACTCAACGTGCTAATGGCGACGGTCCGGGCGTTATTCCGATGTAAAAGTCCAAGGATAACGCCTCGCAATGATAACAACACTTGAGCTGGAACCCCACTCTCTAAACTTCCATACCAAGCCAGGACATTTCAGCCACGATAGATTTAACGTGTAGGCGACGGTATTAGACTGGACCGAGTTTCGAATTCGCAACTCAAAGGTTGCTAATCCGTTGCTTTTCCAACTGGGCTCTCTTTTATGAATGGGATCGGCCTCACCAAATTATGACATAAATGAGTATTGCAAATATACTGGTAATATGAATAGTCAAACATAGAGATGACTTTACTCAATAGGTCGTAAAGTCATTTCATTCGGTGACAGCGGTACAAATTTAAGAGGCTAAAACTTCTTGCACAATCGTAATATTTTTATAGTTTATGCAGAAAGGCATGAATAACATGGGTCAGGGGATGTAAAACTCAACCCTTCTGGTGAGTGGTGATTGCCTCGATGAGGTATCTCGTTATTAGCAAAACTGACGGACAAGAAATTTCATCATTGTAAGAAACCTCATCAGATCTAGAGTGCCTGTATAATAAGAGTGGCGACATACGGGAAACACTTTCTGATTGGCTTTGAGACCTTTTCTACCGCCCGAGGCGGTCTTTTCTTAGCTCCCGTAGACTTAGCATGGGAACTTTTTGTGTGTTCGAAAAAAACGTGTGTGTATTAAATAAAAAAGAAAATATAGCTTATTCATGTTCCATTTCGTATTCCAGAATGTTTATTTATTATTATTTTAGTGTTTCATCAGTCTAAATTTGAAGACTTTTTAAGTAAATAGCTTTTTTTGAACAACATAATGTTTCCCGCAATCTAAGTTAGCGCGTTGTGCAATCCATCTCATCAATTACGCACGTAATTGAGCGTTTATACGATTCCTTTATACCGAATGTATCCATATTATAACAATCATATGCTTTTTGTTCTCCCTGAAATGATATATTAATTCGCCCAGCAACCTCTTCAAGACGATTCTGTTAGAAAAATGGCTGCCGCGCATGCGCATCGGGCCAAATTTGGTCCCATGTCGCCACTCTTATTATATAGGCACTCTAATCAGATCTTGATCTCCCATTCTAAAAATATCGACAATACAATATCTGGATTACAAGTTTTCTCGTTATTGGCAAAATTGGTCAGCTCTTGATAGACGAGGTATCTCGACTCTTAGAAAAATTGGTCAGCTGTTGAAGGACGAGATATCTCGTCATTTCAAAATTTGTCAGTTCTTGATAGACGATATATATCGTCATTAGCAAAATTGGTCAACTCTTGATGAACGAGATATCTCGTCGAAACCCCCCCCCCCCCCACCACACACACACTTGGAGGATTAAACAAAATAAATTATTCCGAAGAACACACACATAGGATGAGGTGGAGCAAATCTTCGAAGTTAATATTGGACCAACTAATATTGTCCCAGTAATTTCTTAAAATGTAATACTGTACCACACTCCCAGATCCTTTATTTGCACTGTTACTTGTTCAAACTTGTCATTAATAAAATTTGTATCCCATGCTTTTTCATGGGGCCACCCTCAGGATGAGCCACCAAAGACTGTTTGCAATGAAATAGTATTGTGAGTAGAGCAAGAGCGTATCATTTCATGTATGCTTTTCTTTGGTCTGTGTAACTTCCCTGCCAAAATTATAAGTTAAATGTCCAAATGTAAAAAGTTAAATCTATAGGACCCCTTCAAACATTTTCAGCAGGTGTCAGGTCTTTCTGCAATAATAGATACATATGTGTCATATTCAGTGAACACACTTTCTACATAGCTCATCTTACATAATACATATACAAAGGCTGTTCGCACATTTTTTAGACGATTTTGGATAGCGGTAATAAAAAATCGTTTGCTGCAAAAGAAATAATTGCAGTTGTACTATGTTTTTAAAAGTCAAAATTATCGTCTGCGGCTTGAGAGGTTTGTTTTTATTCAAAACGGCGTTTTTAACGAAGCAGTGGTTCGAAAGCTATATTTATGCTCTTTCCGAAGAGAAATATTCATATTCCGTTATCGAAAAACGATGTGAGAGTCATGGTTTTGTGATATATAAAGCGTCGATAGGTAATATCGTCAACAAGAAAGGAAAAAAACGTAAAATTGGAGCCTCAAGTGGGACAAAAATTCCAAACAAGTATCCAAGGAAGAAACGGACATCTTAGACTATTGCAAAGATACGTTGTTTAATGTTAAAAGAAAACCCCCCTAGTCAAAGGACAGTTGCAAAATCATTAAAATGTTCGGTGTCCACTGTAAACAAAATGATAAACGTTGATTTAAATCTTAAGAAAGCGAAAAAAAGCAATGTGAATTGTCTTTCTAAAAAAGTATATCGCTGAACTCAGGACACGCTGCCGAATTCTATATGAGAAACACTTATCCAAAGAAAAATGGAAAAAAATTGTCACAATAGATGAATCATGGGTGCATTTAAAGGATTGCAGCAAAAAAAGAGCCATTTATTATCATAAAAGGGGAGAAAAAAATTTAAGTACATGGTTGACAGAATCGAAAGAAAGTTTTTCTAAGGGATTCAGGATTGTTGCTGGATTTTCATATAATGGCAAGTTAAAAATAAAGAGAGCGGAAAAAAATGTCAAGATTAACTCCAAATACTATCAGGAACATATTTTATCGCCAATTTTTACCATCGCTTTACCCGTATCAAGACAAAGCTAGCAGTCACACATCAAAATCCATTGTAAATTTCCTAAAAGAAATGGAACAAAAAACCGGTATCTAGGCCATACCCTTCACTGATATCCCTACTAAATCTCCCGATGTATCACCTATGGATTTTTGTGCTTTCGTACTTTTAAAATCTGCATTATCCAAACGTCGTCCCACAACCCTTACAGGACTCTGGAAAGCTGTTCAGGAGGAATGGGATAGAATACCTCTTCTGACTCTTCAAAAGGCATTATTATCCTGGAAATTACGATGTCGAAAGATAGTTCAGAATAAGGGCTATCAAATAGAACATTTAAAACACAAGAATTTTACGTAATTTAGTTTTGTGAATACAATATTCATGGTCTAAAAAATGTGTGAACAGCCTCTGTATATGAGGAGCAACCTAAATCTTATTTGTGATTCCCCAATAATTTTCCCACATTGGGACCATCCATCAACGTGTGCTACCCTTTTACTGTTACCTAAAGGTCAAGATGAGTTTATCTTGACTAGAAATAAACTAACTGCATCACTACTTCAAAAGAAAAATCGAATTGGTACTTATTTTCAATTACCCTCTTAGTTGAATATTCTGATTTCGATCATATTTCTATTTATTCCATTGCTAATCCGATGCTCTTTCAACTATTCAGAATGGAGAAGCTTACTTTTAACACTACTATGACGTCATCGAACATTTAAATATTGCTGTTAAGGATTTGTTTTGATTTTTCAATACTTTTTCTGCGGACACTCTATACATGAGAATAGACATCCGAAATAAACATCTTAGCTTGTCTAAGAAGCACTCCCCCAAACACTATAATTTTATACAAAGACAACTAGAGAAATCTGAGCAAGTGGGATGGAAATTTTCCACTCACTGTCAATATTTCTTCAAATATGCAACACTTTGATCCATTAATAATATTTCTGTAGAAACTTATTAATTAGGATGGGGAATTTTCCAATGGAGTTATTGAAGTGTTTCTAGCCCTCTCTCTCTACAGATCTAGGATAAGTAGAACTTGTTTAAATTCTGAAAACACGAGTTTTTTTTCCGGAAAAACTGGTAAAAAAATGACCGAGTTTTTTTTTTTTTTTGACAGAAAATGAACATATAGGTATAGTGTAAGTTATTTTTTGCAAATTCAGTTGTGGGGAGTGACTAGGAAGTGGGGGGGGGGGGGGGTAAAAGTTATACAAAATTTTTTTTATACAAACTATAAGAGATTTGATTACATGTTTAATTTGAATTTTAAAATATTTAAATCAAATTGTCATACTTATAAGCATAAGAATGGCTAAAAATTCATTTGGGTATGATTACGGCACAAAGTCCAACATTACAGTTCCTACAATAGTATCTTGTTTCTTTCCTTATCTTTTTACACCTCTCAGATAACTTCTTCTAAACAAGTTACAAAAACACTTAGTAAAAATTAATTTATGGTAATCTGTTTACTTTGTTGGGTCGGCCTATTACGTGTGGTGATCATATACGTAGTAGGTATGAAACGTTTTTAGGACCGACACCATTTCTTTACACTAAAAACTTTAATGAAGAATATTTACATAAGCATTTTTAATTTGAACCGCGACATTTAATTTCATATGGTCATCGGTCATGTAATGCAGAGCGGGGAAACCACACTTCTTAATGAATTAGTTTGTCCTTCATTTGTATATGTTCGTTTGACTTTTGTTCTTCGTACATCTCAGACAAAATTTATCTCATCTCTTGTTCCCTGTAGCGTAAAATTAGATTTTCACCAAATGTTACTCAATTCGTTTGTGTAACTTTTTTTGTGTTATGGAAACCAGTTTACGAACATACAAGGGGTGTTCAAATTCAAAGGTACGAAACGTCGTAACAACCTAACCGTTAACATATTTGTCTATGCCGCTATAGGAGAACGTAGCGAGACATCTAGGGATGCGATTGAAATCTCCGGCGTGGATCGGAGCATGCGCGGGCGCCCGCATGCGCAGGTGAGAGCAGAGGCTCTTATAAAGAGCGCGGTCTTGCGATATAATATACGCGGTAGTGCGCGTGAGGACAAGATGGGGTTCACATTGCAAAATTCGACGATTGAGGAGCAGCGAGGCGTTATCCGATTTCTGACAGCGGAAGGTGTTAAACCGGCCGTTATTCATCGCCGGATGGTGACCGTATATGGTGAAGACTGTGGGTCCGACAAGTCAGTGAGAAAATGGAGTGCTCGTTTTCGTGCAGGCCGTGAGAGTTTGGTTAATGACCAGAGACCATGCCAGACAAGCACAGTCAACACGGTCAATCTCATCGAAAAGGTGGACGAACTAGTGAGAAGTGATCGGCGTGTCACATTGCAAATGTTGGCGGTGAAGGTGGATGTCAGCGTTGGAACAGTGTGGACAATTGTTCACGACAGGTTGCGTTATCGGAAGGGTGTGCGCGATGCGGGTTCCGAAGCAGATCACCGACCAGCAAAAGGAACTGCGTATGGGGCTAGCACTTCAACATCTCTTTCGGTATCATGAAGACCCTGCTTTCCTGGAGCGGATCGTCACAGGTGATGAGAGCTGGTGCCATCACTACGAGCCAGAGACAAAGAGGGACAGCATGCAGAGGAAGCATGCGTCGTCACCTCCCCATAAAAAGTTCAAAGCCGTGGCGTCAGCAGGGTGTTTCTCACCGTCTTATTCGACGTCCAAGGTCCGTTACTTGTTGAATTTCTCGAGCACAGAAGAACTATTAACTCCGATGTGTACTGCGAGACACTCCGAAGCCTACGCAGGTCCATCAAGAACAAAAGACAGGGGCTGCTCACGGAAGTTGTGGTTCTGCTCCATGATACCGCGCGTCCACACGTCTTCAGGGTAACACACGCGGAACTGGCCAAGTTCAAGTGGGAGCAGCTTGACCATCCGCCCTACAGCCCGGACATGTCGCCCTGCGATTTCCATGTGTTTGGTCCCCTGAAAAAACATCTGAAAGGGAAGCGCTTCAACTCGGACGACGAACTCAAGGACGCTGTGAAGGACTGGGTCTAGTCAAGGCCACAGGAATTCTGGAAACAAGGAATCATTCGGCTCGTTAGTCAATGGGATCGTTGTGCTCAGGCCTGTGGTGTATACTTTGAATAAAGTCTTCATTTATACCCAGTGTTGTTTTGTACCTTTTCATTTGAACAACCCTTGTAAATCATTCAAATATATATTAATACTTGCCAGGGCTACCTTCAAATATGTTTGATTAGTCGCTCTAGCCATTTCCTGCAACACGAAGGCCAATCGATCCAGGTTGGTTGATTTGGGTTTCATGGAGAAAGGTACCAAAATATTACTTGGACCAGAATCTAAATGCAAATCCATCTTTACCTTTACGCAGGAGTAAGAGCAATATCATCACTCTGTCGCATAATATATTGTATCACATGGTATAAAAAAAACGAGCAGGTCACTCAATTATTATATGTGGCTTACACATTTTTCGATTCACGTATAATTGTCAGTACAAATATTGACGATAAGCTACAGGCTCAAGCCCAACAAGACTGGTCCTTTGTTTATGAATTCCCCAATTCCACTGACTATAATTACGAGAGTCTAGCTCGTATTTCTTCGATGACTTAAACAAAGATCTCTTCATACATTATATTGTTAAATAAACGTGATCATCTTTCATCGTTGTACATACTAACTAGAGAATCTTTCTCTTTGATTTCCCGACCAAAGCTTTCAGCCGAAGAACAAAGCAAGTAAAAAATTTTAAGTGGAGTTATGAAGTTCTTTTTTTTTTTCTATCTCCTAAATTCTTAAAGATAGAGTACAAATTTCAACTGATTTGAAATCTGCGGAAAATTTCGCATAAGAATGATACCTAAAAATATGACTTTCTTTAAATAAATAATTTTTAAATTCTAACTTTTATATTCTTTTGCAATACGAACGCCGCTGCGAAGAATGACCTTCGTTTGATTCGAGATATAACAGATTCCATTTCCTGCGGTCAAACGATTCCACAGCGAAGGAAAGCAAAACAAATAAAAAAAAAACATCTTGACTGGCATTGTTTGGTTCTTTTTTGTAAAATCGGGATCGTTAAAGAGATTGAAAATTTCAACGGATTTGAAATCTGCGGAAGATTTTACTCCAGATTGGTACATACATCATACATTTGATTTTTTTATAAATAATATTTCAATTAAATATTTATATTTTCGCAAGAGATTGTGACGTCACGCCAACTGGATCTCTTCGCAATTCGAATTCGGACGCATTTGACAATGAGCGTTGCCCGTGATGGCTGTTATCTAATGGGCTACGAATTTCCATTTGGTTTGCTTTGAAAACCAAATGGGAATTCTTAGCAATCACCGTGGGTTAGCGAGCAGTGGTCACACCTGACCCCACGAGAAGAACTGTCACGGGCAACGCCGTAGTGGCCTCACAGTATAGCTAGTACGACATAAATATAAAGTATTTTGAGCCAGCACATATTTTATAAGACCCAAGTTAAATTAGACCTACTTAGTCTTAATTGAAGTCAAGCGGGATTTAAGGAAAAATACTACTTTAATAGGGTAATAGACAGTTGGAACGCGTTGCCAGAAAATATAGTTAATTCAAAGGGAGTGTACGAATTTAAGACACAATTGGATAGTCAGTGGGAATTGGAGAATTCATAAACAAAGGACCAGCCTTGTTGGGCTTGAGCCTGTAGCTGGTCGTCAATATTTGTATTTGTAGTAATCATTACAGTTCATAAGTTAAACGGCCTAAAAATTCACTAAGTAAATCGGTACAAAATTCAAATCTTTCCACGGCATTGCTCAGATCTTAAATGCACACATGAATGAAAAAAATCAAGTCAATAAAGTAAATATATAGCTTTATTTCAATTCATCTATGGAGTACAATAAGTGATATATACATAAGTACATAAAAACCAAAACATATGATTATACAGTATACACATTTTATTTCTTACATTAACCACTCCTGGAAGTTTTTAAAAATACGTATAAAAAGTGAAATAGAAATATCACCTGGTAAATCTTTGTAACATAACTAGTACTTTTCACAAAAACCTGTAATAAAAAACTTTATTTTAACTACCAATAAAAACAATATCAGATAAAGATAACGAAACAGTAAAAATCTGTGATTATCAACATAGATAAATTTACTTCTGAATGCAATTTTTATGTTATCCATTTTGATCGTTCATTTCTCACATTTAGAAAATCTCAAAAGGGGCTCAAAAACTCGAACAGAAAAACTTGAAGACGGTTATTTTGTATTAGTACCAAGAAAGGGGGAATGATATTTTTAGAATATCTTCCCGATTTCGAGAAGATTGGTTTGTTAGTCATGATGCACCACATAAAACAGACAGCGTAAAGTAATAGACATACACACAAGGAAAGTTTTACGGACACAAAAGAGAGAAATATAACCGGGGTGGAATCGAACCTGTGCCGCCTACAAATCGCAGCAGCGCAGTGGTCGTATCAACTAAGGCATGACGGCCCTGATTTCAAGACGTTTCAAATGAAGACTAGGTGTGCAAGTAGGCGTATTTGGCCGACATTTTTAGCAAAATGAATCTAAAATTGCAAGGAAACTGCCAGTTTTGGATGCAAAGTGTCTTCTTTTAAGAGGAAGGTATTTAATGTCGCACCGGACCGTCACAATGGTCTTTGGTGACGGTCCGGGATCAACCCCCGAAGGGATCTGAGGACACCACGTAACTTAGAACTACGGTCAGATGACGAGATCTTACACCTGAGCAGCCACTTCAAACTTCCACACCACGCCAATGTTAGGGCAATTGAAGCCACGACAACCCCCCTTTGTACACGACGGTCTTTAGATAGATTCGAACTCGCAACCCCCCCAGTTGCTAATCCAACTAGGCCCTTTTAAATACTTGACGAGTACCAAACAATAATGTTGGCCAATGGCCATATTTACGCACTTAACAGAATTAAATTGAAATTTATTTAGGAAGAAAGTTACTTTTCTAAGTTACTAAACATTGTACAAGGGTTTATTTTTTAAAAGAGTTACATTGCTTTTACACGAAAGAATATAAACGAACTGCAAAATAAACATCTTTCGTGTCATTAAAGAGAGATGTCATATCAGGTTTACTTGATTTCATATAAAATGGAGTCAAAGGGAAATATTTGTCTCCTATGTACGACTACTTTATGACGGTTAAACAAATTAGAGACGAAGCTCAGAAGGCCTTCTAGGCCGCTGGTTATATTTGCAGTTAATTGAGAAGTAAGTTGGGGGATGACACAATTAATACGATTTGTTTCCTTAGATCGTTCTTTCAAACTCAAAAGTGATTTTCATTATTATATAACTTCGATTTAAGCAATTAAGAAGAATAAAGAGTTCCCTTGTTTGGTAGGTTAACCAAAAACTGCCAAAGATTATATTTTAGTATGAGACAAAGTAAGGTACAATTTATATGCCATTTGCTCAACAACATTAAACAAACAGATGTTTTTTTGGTGTGGAAACTAGTAAGACTGATCATCCTCAACCGTTTAATATTTACTACTAGTAGTGCTACTTGAATTAATTGTTGGTGATTGATTAAGTACCTAAGGATAATTATTAATAAAGTTGATTTTCTAATGCTAAAATAAACGTTTTGCTCGTCAATTTATAATAATATCCATTTTACTTGCTTTCACTCAGCCGATTTTGAAAAAATACATACTGGTTAGATAGATTTATTAACAAAGTACCAATCCGACCGGATCCAGCAGGATTAGTGACAATTCGGTCGGAACCGGCAGGATTGCAATCCCTATACAAGATCACTCTTGACAGAATGAGATTTTATAAATGATAACACAAATGACACTCACCTGAAAAGTAAACGGCGATCTCTAGGTAAGAACCATGACTCAATACTTAGAGGTGGTTACATCATAAAATATATAATCTATGCGGTGCACTGCAAACTGTTATGAATGATTAATTACAATTAAAAAATCGTCAAAAAATACAAGCAAATAACAAAACAAGTCTTATCCAATATCATATCAATCTGCTACTACCCTAAAATTTATATTTATAGACGAAGTTTAGTAAAGACCAGAATTTTAGTTCTTAATTTTAATGCTGTTAAATTAAATTGAAGAAGAACATCAATAAAACAAACATTTTTAAAATTTTGCAAAATTGAAATTATTTATCCATTTTTTCTTTTGTGAAAATAATAAAAATTTAAACTTGTACTTGTAACTAGTACACACTTCAAACAAACTATAACTCCAAGAAATAATTCTGGATTGATGTGATAGCACCATCATAGAATCGGGAGATTGGCTTCTCAAACATTGGAATAGAACTTACCTTTAAAAGTTTCAATACAACGCACAAAATCATCAGGTGTATGGAAAGAAAAAATATTAAGATTAAAAATTTCGTAACTTACCAAACGTTTTTCGTGTTTGGGATAACTTATTCATCAGAAGTCATCTTCCATACAGACGAATATTAGTTCCAAACCAATATAGAATTTAAACTTGTTGGAATACAGGAACCGTATGATCGCACACTTAATGACTCTACAACGTTGTTCCGGTAGTCCAACGTTTCATAAATATTTAAATTCCAAAACTGGATTTCTCTTACCCATATATTTCAGGTATCGGTTTGGAAATAGGAATTTTAAAATTTATTTTTTACATCAAAGTTCAAAGAGTTAGAGTAAATAATTATTTAATAACTTTAAAACACATTTTAAAAATAATTGTTCGTAAAAAAAAAAGATTATGTTTTATAGGCGTTACCCACTAAAAACAAAAAAAGGTTGTTGTTAAACTTTAATCGCCAATCGGTCAACTCTTTTATCAGTAAAAAGATAAATATTCAACCTTTCCTACTATACTCCATACTTTACAATTATAAATTACTACTAACACTGATCCATGCGCAATAATAGAGACCAATATTTATAGTCCATGTATAAGAGTACTTATCTCACAGTATGACACTATAACGACTCCAATGTTCCTTGACTTCTCAAACATTTTAAAAGAACTTACCTTTGAAAAACCCTCAAGATGTTCAGATTTATTCCAAGGAAAAAAGGTAATATCTTTGCAACCAACATATCTGGGGTATAGGTTGAGAGTAAAAAGTTATATATTAAACCCTTGAATTTATATTTATAGACGAAGTTTAGTTAAGACTAGATTTTTAGTTCTTAACTTTAAATACAGTTAAATTAAATTGAAGAGTAACATCAATAAAATAAATATTTTTAAAATTTTGCAAAATTGAAATTATTTATCCATTTTTTCTTTTGTGAAAATAATAAAAATTTAAACTTGTACTCTTGTAACTAGTACACACTTCAAAAAAACTATAACTCCAAGAAATAAATCTGGATTGATGTGATAGCACCATCATAGAATAGGGAGATTGACTTCTCAAACATTGGAATAGAAATTACCTTTAAAAGCTTCAATACAACGCACAAAATCATCAGGTGTATTGGAAGAAAAAATATCAAGATTAAAAATTAATCGTAACTTACCAAACGTTTTTCGTTTTTGGGATAACTCATTCATCAGAAGTCATCCTCCATATAGACGAATATTAGATCAAAACCAATATAGAATTTAAACTTGTTTGAATACAGGAACCGTATGATCGCACACTTAATGACTCTACGCCGTAGTTCCGGTAGTCCAACGTTTCATAAATATTTAAATTCCAAAACTGGATTTCTCTTACCCATATATTTCAGGTATCGGTTTGGAAATAAGAATTTAAAAATTTATTTTTTACATCAAAGTTCAAAGAGTAAATAATTATTTAATAACTTTAAAACACATTTTAAAAATAATTGTTCGTAAAAAAAAAAGATTATGTTTTATAGGCGTTACCCACTAAAAATAAAAAAGTTGTTGTTAAACTTCAATCGCCAATCGGTCAACTCTTTTATCAGTAAAAAGATAAATATTCAACCTTTCCTACTATACTCCATACTTTACAATTATAAATTACTACTAACACTGATCCATGCGCAATAATAGAGACCAATATTTATAGTCCATGTATAAAAGTACTTATCTCACAGTATGACACTATAACGACTCCAATGTTCCTTGACTTCTCAAACATTTTAAAAGAACTTACCTTTGAAAAACCCTCAAGATGTTCAGATTTATTCCAAGGAAAAAAGGTAATATCTTTGCAACCAACATATCTGGGGTATAGGTTGAGAGTAAAAAGTTATATATTAAACCCTAGAATTTATATTTATAGACGAAGTTTAGTTAAGACTAGATTTTTAGTTCTCAACTTTAAATAGTTAAATTAAATTGAAGAAAAACATCAATAAAACAAATATTTTTTTTAATTTGCAAAATTGAAATTATTTATCCATTTTTTCTTTTGTGAAAATAATAAAAATTTAAACTTGTACTTGTAACTAGTACACACTTCAAACAAACTATAACTCCAAGAAATAAATCTGGATTGATGTGATAGCACCATCATAGAATCGGAGATTGGCTTCTCAAACATTGGAATAGAACTTACCTTTAAAAGTTTCAATACAACGCACAAAATCATCAGGTGTATTGGAAGAAAAAATATCAAGATTAAAAATTAATCGTAACTTACCAAACGTTTTTCGTGTTTGGGATAACTCATTCATCAGAAGTCATCCTCCATATATACGAATATTAGATCAAAACCAATATAGAATTTAAACTTGTTTGAATACAGGAACCGTATGATCGCACACTTAATGACTCTACGCCGTAGTTCCGGTAGTCCAACGTTTCATAAATATTTAAATTCCAAAACTGGATTTCTCTTACCCATATATTTCAGGTATCGGTTTGGAAATAAGAATTTAAAAATTTATTTTTTACATCAGAGTTCAAAGAGTTAGAGTAAATAATTATTTAATAACTTTAAAACACATTTTAAAAATAATTGTTCGTAAAAAAAAAAGATTATGTTTTATAGGCGTTACCCACTAAAAACAAAAAAAGGTTGTTGTTAAACTTTAATCGCCAATCGGTCAACTCTTTTATCAGTAAAAAGATAAATATTCAACCTTTCCTACTATACTCCATACTTTACAATTATAAATTACTACTAACACTGATCCATGCGCAATAATAGAGACCAATATTTATAGTCCATGTATAAGAGTACTTATCTCACAGTATGACACTATAACGACTCCAATGTTCCTTGACTTCTCAAACATTTTAAAAGAACTTACCTTTGAAAAACCCTCAAGATGTTCAGATTTATTCCAAGGAAAAAAGGTAATATCTTTGCAACCAACATATCTGGGGTATAGGTTGAGAGTAAAAAGTTATATATTAAACCCTTGAATTTATATTTATAGACGAAGTTTAGTTAAGACTAGATTTTTAGTTCTTAACTTTAAATACAGTTAAATTAAATTGAAGAGTAACATCAATAAAATAAATATTTTTAAAATTTTGCAAAATTGAAATTATTTATCCATTTTTTCTTTTGTGAAAATAATAAAAATTTAAACTTGTACTCTTGTATAACTAGTACACACTTCAAAAAAACTATAGCTCCAAGAAATAAATCTGGATTGATGTGATAGCACCATCATAGAATAGGGAGATTGACTTCTCAAACATTGGAATAGAAATTACCTTTAAAAGCTTCAATACAACGCACAAAATCATCAGGTGTATTGGAAGAAAAAATATCAAGATTAAAAATTAATCGTAACTTACCAAACGTTTTTCGTTTTTGGGATAACTCATTCATCAGAAGTCATCCTCCATATAGACGAATATTAGATCAAAACCAATATAGAATTTAAACTTGTTTGAATACAGGAACCGTATGATCGCACACTTAATGACTCTACGCCGTAGTTCCGGTAGTCCAACGTTTCATAAATATTTAAATTCCAAAACTGGATTTCTCTTACCCATATATTTCAGGTATCGGTTTGGAAATAAGAATTTAAAAATTTATTTTTTACATCAAAGTTCAAAGAGTAAATAATTATTTAATAACTTTAAAACACATTTTAAAAATAATTGTTCGTAAAAAAAAAAGATTATGTTTTATAGGCGTTACCCACTAAAAATAAAAAAGTTGTTGTTAAACTTCAATCGCCAATCGGTCAACTCTTTTATCAGTAAAAAGATAAATATTCAACCTTTCCTACTATACTCCATACTTTACAATTATAAATTACTACTAACACTGATCCATGCGCAATAATAGAGACCAATATTTATAGTCCATGTATAAAAGTACTTATCTCACAGTATGACACTATAACGACTCCAATGTTCCTTGACTTCTCAAACATTTTAAAAGAACTTACCTTTGAAAAACCCTCAAGATGTTCAGATTTATTCCAAGGAAAAAAGGTAATATCTTTGCAACCAACATATCTGGGGTATAGGTTGAGAGTAAAAAGTTATATATTAAACCCTAGAATTTATATTTATAGACGAAGTTTAGTTAAGACTAGATTTTTAGTTCTCAACTTTAAATAGTTAAATTAAATTGAAGAAAAACATCAATAAAACAAATATTTTTTTTAATTTGCAAAATTGAAATTATTTATCCATTTTTTCTTTTGTGAAAATAATAAAAATTTAAACTTGTACTTGTAACTAGTACACACTTCAAACAAACTATAACTCCAAGAAATAAATCTGGATTGATGTGATAGCACCATCATAGAATCGGAGATTGGCTTCTCAAACATTGGAATAGAACTTACCTTTAAAAGTTTCAATACAACGCACAAAATCATCAGGTGTATTGGAAGAAAAAATATCAAGATTAAAAATTAATCGTAACTTACCAAACGTTTTTCGTGTTTGGGATAACTCATTCATCAGAAGTCATCCTCCATATATACGAATATTAGATCAAAACCAATATAGAATTTAAACTTGTTTGAATACAGGAACCGTATGATCGCACACTTAATGACTCTACGCCGTAGTTCCGGTAGTCCAACGTTTCATAAATATTTAAATTCCAAAACTGGATTTCTCTTACCCATATATTTCAGGTATCGGTTTGGAAATAAGAATTTAAAAATTTATTTTTTACATCAGAGTTCAAAGAGTTAGAGTAAATAATTATTTAATAACTTTAAAACACATTTTAAAAATAATTGATCGTAAAAAAAAAGATTATGTTTTATAGGCGTTACCCACTAAAAATAAAAAAGTTGTTGTTAAACTTCAATTGCCAATCGGTCAACTCTTTTATCAGTAAAAAGATAAATATTCAACCTTTCCTACTATACTCCACATACTTTACAATTATAAATTACTACTAACACTGATCCATGCGCAATAATAGAGACCAATATTTATAGTCCATGTATCAGTGTACTTATCTCACAGTATGACACTATAACGACTCCAATGTTCCTTGACTTCTCAAACATTTTAAAAGAACTTACCTTTGAAAAACCCTCAAGATGTTCAGATTTATTCCAAGGAAAAAAGGTAATATCTTTGCAACCAACATATCTGGGGAAAAGTTGAGAGTAAAAAGTTATATATTAAACCCTAGAATTTATATTTATAGACGAAGTTTAGTTAAGACTAGATTTTTAGTTCTCAACTTTAAATAGTTAAATTAAATTGAAGAAAAACATCAATAAAACAAATATTTTTTTAAATTTGCAAATTTGAAATTATTTATCCATTTTTTCTTTTGTGAAAATAATAAAAATTTAAACTTGTACTTGTAACTAGTACACACTTCAAACAAACTATAACTCCAAGAAATAAATCTGGATTGATGTGATAGCACCATCATAGAATCGGAGATTGGCTTCTCAAACATTGGAATAGAACTTACCTTTAAAAGTTTCAATACAACGCACAAAATCATCAGGTGTATTGGAAGAAAAAATATCAAGATTAAAAATTAATCGTAACTTACCAAACGTTTTTCGTGTTTGGGATAACTCATTCATCAGAAGTCATCCTCCATATATACGAATATTAGATCAAAACCAATATAGAATTTAAACTTGTTTGAATACAGGAACCGTATGATCGCACACTTAATGACTCTACGCCGTAGTTCCGGTAGTCCAACGTTTCATAAATATTTAAATTCCAAAACTGGATTTCTCTTACCCATATATTTCAGGTATCGGTTTGGAAATAAGAATTTAAAAATTTATTTTTTACATCAGAGTTCAAAGAGTTAGAGTAAATAATTATTTAATAACTTTAAAACACATTTTAAAAATAATTGTTCGTAAAAAAAAAGATTATGTTTTATAGGCGTTACCCACTAAAAACAAAAAAAGGTTGTTGTTAAACTTTAATCGCCAATCGGTCAACTCTTTTATCAGTAAAAAGATAAATATTCAACCTTTCCTACTATACTCCATACTTTACAATTATAAATTACTACTAACACTGATCCATGCGCAATAATAGAGACCAATATTTATAGTCCATGTATAAGAGTACTTATCTCACAGTATGACACTATAACGACTCCAATGTTCCTTGACTTCTCAAACATTTTAAAAGAACTTACCTTTGAAAAACCCTCAAGATGTTCAGATTTATTCCAAGGAAAAAAGGTAATATCTTTGCAACCAACATATCTGGGGTATAGGTTGAGAGTAAAAAGTTATATATTAAACCCTTGAATTTATATTTATAGACGAAGTTTAGTTAAGACTAGATTTTTAGTTCTTAACTTTAAATACAGTTAAATTAAATTGAAGAGTAACATCAATAAAATAAATATTTTTAAAATTTTGCAAAATTGAAATTATTTATCCATTTTTTCTTTTGTGAAAATAATAAAAATTTAAACTTGTACTCTTGTATAACTAGTACACACTTCAAAAAAACTATAACTCCAAGAAATAAATCTGGATTGATGTGATAGCACCATCATAGAATAGGGAGATTGACTTCTCAAACATTGGAATAGAAATTACCTTTAAAAGCTTCAATACAACGCACAAAATCATCAGGTGTGTATTGGAAGAAAAAATATCAAGATTAAAAATTAATCGTAACTTACCAAACGTTTTTCGTTTTTGGGATAACTCATTCATCAGAAGTCATCCTCCATATAGACGAATATTAGATCAAAACCAATATAGAATTTAAACTTGTTTGAATACAGGAACCGTATGATCGCACACTTAATGACTCTACGCCGTAGTTCCGGTAGTCCAACGTTTCATAAATATTTAAATTCCAAAACTGGATTTCTCTTACCCATATATTTCAGGTATCGGTTTGGAAATAAGAATTTAAAAATTTATTTTTTACATCAAAGTTCAAAGAGTAAATAATTATTTAATAACTTTAAAACACATTTTAAAAATAATTGTTCGTAAAAAAAAAAGATTATGTTTTATAGGCGTTACCCACTAAAAATAAAAAAGTTGTTGTTAAACTTCAATCGCCAATCGGTCAACTCTTTTATCAGTAAAAAGATAAATATTCAACCTTTCCTACTATACTCCATACTTTACAATTATAAATTACTACTAACACTGATCCATGCGCAATAATAGAGACCAATATTTATAGTCCATGTATAAAAGTACTTATCTCACAGTATGACACTATAACGACTCCAATGTTCCTTGACTTCTCAAACATTTTAAAAGAACTTACCTTTGAAAAACCCTCAAGATGTTCAGATTTATTCCAAGGAAAAAAGGTAATATCTTTGCAACCAACATATCTGGGGTATAGGTTGAGAGTAAAAAGTTATATATTAAACCCTAGAATTTATATTTATAGACGAAGTTTAGTTAAGACTAGATTTTTAGTTCTCAACTTTAAATAGTTAAATTAAATTGAAGAAAAACATCAATAAAACAAATATTTTTTTTAATTTGCAAAATTGAAATTATTTATCAATTTTTTCTTTTGTGAAAATAATAAAAATTTAAACTTGTACTTGTAACTAGTACACACTTCAAACAAACTATAACTCCAAGAAATAAATCTGGATTGATGTGATAGCACCATCATAGAATCGGAGATTGGCTTCTCAAACATTGGAATAGAACTTACCTTTAAAAGTTTCAATACAACGCACAAAATCATCAGGTGTATTGGAAGAAAAAATATCAAGATTAAAAATTAATCGTAACTTACCAAACGTTTTTCGTGTTTGGGATAACTCATTCATCAGAAGTCATCCTCCATATATACGAATATTAGATCAAAACCAATATAGAATTTAAACTTGTTTGAATACAGGAACCGTATGATCGCACACTTAATGACTCTACGCCGTAGTTCCGGTAGTCCAACGTTTCATAAATATTTAAATTCCAAAACTGGATTTCTCTTACCCATATATTTCAGGTATCGGTTTGGAAATAAGAATTTAAAAATTTATTTTTTACATCAGAGTTCAAAGAGTTAGAGTAAATAATTATTTAATAACTTTAAAACACATTTTAAAAATAATTGTTCGTAAAAAAAAAAGATTATGTTTTATAGGCGTTACCCACTAAAAACAAAAAAAGGTTGTTGTTAAACTTAAATCGCCAATCGGTCAACTCTTTTATCAGTAAAAAGATAAATATTCAACCTTTCCTACTATACTCCATACTTTACAATTATAAATTACTACTAACACTGATCCATGCGCAATAATAGAGACCAATATTTATAGTCCATGTATAAGAGTACTTATCTCACAGTATGACACTATAACGACTCCAATGTTCCTTGACTTCTCAAACATTTTAAAAGAACTTACCTTTGAAAAACCCTCAAGATGTTCAGATTTATTCCAAGGAAAAAAGGTAATATCTTTGCAACCAACATATCTGGGGTATAGGTTGAGAGTAAAAAGTTATATATTAAACCCTTGAATTTATATTTATAGACGAAGTTTAGTTAAGACTAGATTTTTAGTTCTTAACTTTAAATACAGTTAAATTAAATTGAAGAGTAACATCAATAAAATAAATATTTTTAAAATTTTGCAAAATTGAAATTATTTATCCATTTTTTCTTTTGTGAAAATAATAAAAATTTAAACTTGTACTCTTGTAACTAGTACACACTTCAAAAAAACTATAACTCCAAGAAATAAATCTGGATTGATGTGATAGCACCATCATAGAATAGGGAGATTGACTTCTCAAACATTGGAATAGAAATTACCTTTAAAAGCTTCAATACAACGCACAAAATCATCAGGTGTATTGGAAGAAAAAATATCAAGATTAAAAATTAATCGTAACTTACCAAACGTTTTTCGTTTTTGGGATAACTCATTCATCAGAAGTCATCCTCCATATAGACGAATATTAGATCAAAACCAATATAGAATTTAAACTTGTTTGAATACAGGAACCGTATGATCGCACACTTAATGACTCTACGCCGTAGTTCCGGTAGTCCAACGTTTCATAAATATTTAAATTCCAAAACTGGATTTCTCTTACCCATATATTTCAGGTATCGGTTTGGAAATAAGAATTTAAAAATTTATTTTTTACATCAAAGTTCAAAGAGTAAATAATTATTTAATAACTTTAAAACACATTTTAAAAATAATTGTTCGTAAAAAAAAAAGATTATGTTTTATAGGCGTTACCCACTAAAAATAAAAAAGTTGTTGTTAAACTTCAATCGCCAATCGGTCAACTCTTTTATCAGTAAAAAGATAAATATTCAACCTTTCCTACTATACTCCATACTTTACAATTATAAATTACTACTAACACTGATCCATGCGCAATAATAGAGACCAATATTTATAGTCCATGTATAAAAGTACTTATCTCACAGTATGACACTATAACGACTCCAATGTTCCTTGACTTCTCAAACATTTTAAAAGAACTTACCTTTGAAAAACCCTCAAGATGTTCAGATTTATTCCAAGGAAAAAAGGTAATATCTTTGCAACCAACATATCTGGGGTATAGGTTGAGAGTAAAAAGTTATATATTAAACCCTAGAATTTATATTTATAGACGAAGTTTAGTTAAGACTAGATTTTTAGTTCTCAACTTTAAATAGTTAAATTAAATTGAAGAAAAACATCAATAAAACAAATATTTTTTTTAATTTGCAAAATTGAAATTATTTATCAATTTTTTCTTTTGTGAAAATAATAAAAATTTAAACTTGTACTTGTAACTAGTACACACTTCAAACAAACTATAACTCCAAGAAATAAATCTGGATTGATGTGATAGCACCATCATAGAATCGGAGATTGGCTTCTCAAACATTGGAATAGAACTTACCTTTAAAAGTTTCAATACAACGCACAAAATCATCAGGTGTATTGGAAGAAAAAATATCAAGATTAAAAATTAATCGTAACTTACCAAACGTTTTTCGTGTTTGGGATAACTCATTCATCAGAAGTCATCCTCCATATATACGAATATTAGATCAAAACCAATATAGAATTTAAACTTGTTTGAATACAGGAACCGTATGATCGCACACTTAATGACTCTACGCCGTAGTTCCGGTAGTCCAACGTTTCATAAATATTTAAATTCCAAAACTGGATTTCTCTTACCCATATATTTCAGGTATCGGTTTGGAAATAAGAATTTAAAAATTTATTTTTTACATCAGAGTTCAAAGAGTTAGAGTAAATAATTATTTAATAACTTTAAAACACATTTTAAAAATAATTGTTCGTAAAAAAAAAAGATTATGTTTTATAGGCGTTACCCACTAAAAACAAAAAAAGGTTGTTGTTAAACTTTAATCGCCAATCGGTCAACTCTTTTATCAGTAAAAAGATAAATATTCAACCTTTCCTACTATACTCCATACTTTACAATTATAAATTACTACTAACACTGATCCATGCGCAATAATAGAGACCAATATTTATAGTCCATGTATAAGAGTACTTATCTCACAGTATGACACTATAACGACTCCAATGTTCCTTGACTTCTCAAACATTTTAAAAGAACTTACCTTTGAAAAACCCTCAAGATGTTCAGATTTATTCCAAGGAAAAAAGGTAATATCTTTGCAACCAACATATCTGGGGTATAGGTTGAGAGTAAAAAGTTATATATTAAACCCTTGAATTTATATTTATAGACGAAGTTTAGTTAAGACTAGATTTTTAGTTCTTAACTTTAAATACAGTTAAATTAAATTGAAGAGTAACATCAATAAAATAAATATTTTTAAAATTTTGCAAAATTGAAATTATTTATCCATTTTTTCTTTTGTGAAAATAATAAAAATTTAAACTTGTACTCTTGTAACTAGTACACACTTCAAAAAAACTATAACTCCAAGAAATAAATCTGGATTGATGTGATAGCACCATCATAGAATAGGGAGATTGACTTCTCAAACATTGGAATAGAAATTACCTTTAAAAGCTTCAATACAACGCACAAAATCATCAGGTGTATTGGAAGAAAAAATATCAAGATTAAAAATTAATCGTAACTTACCAAACGTTTTTCGTTTTTGGGATAACTCATTCATCAGAAGTCATCCTCCATATAGACGAATATTAGATCAAAACCAATATAGAATTTAAACTTGTTTGAATACAGGAACCGTATGATCGCACACTTAATGACTCTACGCCGTAGTTCCGGTAGTCCAACGTTTCATAAATATTTAAATTCCAAAACTGGATTTCTCTTACCCATATATTTCAGGTATCGGTTTGGAAATAAGAATTTAAAAATTTATTTTTTACATCAAAGTTCAAAGAGTAAATAATTATTTAATAACTTTAAAACACATTTTAAAAATAATTGTTCGTAAAAAAAAAAAGATTATGTTTTATAGGCGTTACCCACTAAAAATAAAAAAGTTGTTGTTAAACTTCAATCGCCAATCGGTCAACTCTTTTATCAGTAAAAAGATAAATATTCAACCTTTCCTACTATACTCCATACTTTACAATTATAAATTACTACTAACACTGATCCATGCGCAATAATAGAGACCAATATTTATAGTCCATGTATAAAAGTACTTATCTCACAGTATGACACTATAACGACTCCAATGTTCCTTGACTTCTCAAACATTTTAAAAGAACTTACCTTTGAAAAACCCTCAAGATGTTCAGATTTATTCCAAGGAAAAAAGGTAATATCTTTGCAACCAACATATCTGGGGTATAGGTTGAGAGTAAAAAGTTATATATTAAACCCTAGAATTTATATTTATAGACGAAGTTTAGTTAAGACTAGATTTTTAGTTCTCAACTTTAAATAGTTAAATTAAATTGAAGAAAAACATCAATAAAACAAATATTTTTTTTAATTTGCAAAATTGAAATTATTTATCCATTTTTTCTTTTGTGAAAATAATAAAAATTTAAACTTGTACTTGTAACTAGTACACTTCAAACAAACTATAACTCCAAGAAATAAATCTGGATTGATGTGATAGCACCATCATAGAATCGGAGATTGGCTTCTCAAACATTGGAATAGAACTTACCTTTAAAAGTTTCAATACAACGCACAAAATCATCAGGTGTATTGGAAGAAAAAATATCAAGATTAAAAATTAATCGTAACTTACCAAACGTTTTTCGTGTTTGGGATAACTCATTCATCAGAAGTCATCCTCCATATATACGAATATTAGATCAAAACCAATATAGAATTTAAACTTGTTTGAATACAGGAACCGTATGATCGCACACTTAATGACTCTACGCCGTAGTTCCGGTAGTCCAACGTTTCATAAATATTTAAATTCCAAAACTGGATTTCTCTTACCCATATATTTCAGGTATCGGTTTGGAAATAAGAATTTAAAAATTTATTTTTTACATCAGAGTTCAAAGAGTTAGAGTAAATAATTATTTAATAACTTTAAAACACATTTTAAAAATAATTGTTCGTAAAAAAAAAGATTATGTTTTATAGGCGTTACCCACTAAAAATAAAAAAGTTGTTGTTAAACTTCAATTGCCAATCGGTCAACTCTTTTATCAGTAAAAAGATAAATATTCAACCTTTCCTACTATACTCCACATACTTTACAATTATAAATTACTACTAACACTGATCCATGCGCAATAATAGAGACCAATATTTATAGTCCATGTATAAGTGTACTTATCTCACAGTATGACACTATAACGACTCCAATGTTCCTTGACTTCTCAAACATTTTAAAAGAACTTACCTTTGAAAAACCCTCAAGATGTTCAGATTTATTCCAAGGAAAAAAGGTAATATCTTTGCAACCAACATATCTGGGGAAAAGTTGAGAGTAAAAAGTTATATATTAAACCCTAGAATTTATATTTATAGACGAAGTTTAGTTAAGACTAGATTTTTAGTTCTCAACTTTAAATAGTTAAATTAAATTGAAGAAAAACATCAATAAAACAAATATTTTTTTAAATTTGCAAATTTGAAATTATTTATCCATTTTTTCTTTTGTGAAAATAATAAAAATTTAAACTTGTACTTGTATAACTAGTACACACTTCAAACAAAGTATAACTCCAAGAAATACATCTGGATTGATGTGATAGCACCATCATAGAATCGGAGATTGGCTTCTCAAACATTGGAATAGAACTTACCTTTAAAAGTTTCAATACAACGCACAAAATCATCAGGTGTATTGGAAGAAAAAATATCAAGATTAAAAATTAATCGTAACTTACCAAACGTTTTTCGGGTTTGGGATAACTCATTCATCAGAAGTCATCCTCCATATATACGAATATTAGATCAAAACCAATATAGAATTTAAACTTGTTTGAATACAGGAACCGTATGATCGCACACTTAATGACTCTACGCCGTTGTTCCGGTAGTCAACGTTTCATAAGTATTTAAATTCCAAATTTATAGTATATGTCATAAATATTTTCCCACAAGGATCTAAACGGCGCTTACGTCTTCAAGTTGAGCTCAAATAAAGAAATTACAAATACTTACCCAAAAAGGAACAAAACCTTGCTTAAGTCTTTAGGGTAAGTCCAACTATAGAAATTCGAAAACTGTGTTTGTTTTACCTTTTACCTATGGGTTCAGACAAATAAGTTTAACTTTACCTAATATTTTTCATGTACAAATATAATCTCGGACTTTTAACTCTACTGCATACTTTAAAACCATATATCCAGAGTATTAGTTTACCTGCGAAGAGTGTTACTGTGGTATTCTAAATCTGGAATATTGCGATAGCACTAATACAACGATTCTCTCCGGCGTTGCTTAGGGCCTTTATAAAAACTTACCTTACAGGTAGGTATTTAATTAGCTTTCACGAACATAACTACTCTCAGGAGAATAGCTAATCGAACATTGTATTGCATCTTACTAAAATTGTTAATACGCCGCTCAGAATTATCAGGTCAAAGAAAAAAATATCTGGTACAACAAAATAATTTTTAATGCGCAATAGTTTTCGTGTAACGACATCTGAATGATCACAAGTCTTCCCCTATAAACGGGCATTTTATATAAGAGTCAATGTAATAGTTCTGCATGTTTGAATGCTGGAACCATCCGATCGCACTGTTAAGGACTCTACAGCGTTGTTTCAAAAGTTTTTCCGATCAGCGCCTTCGTGATTGATCCCGGACGGTTGTCCATATCCGGCTGTATTGTTCCTGCCTGACGTTAATTCAAATACCTACCCATTTTATCCATCTGCGTTTTCTAGGTTCGACTGAACTGGAATAGTTTTGAACTTACTTCAGGGAATATGCTCTCTATATGGTTGTAACGCAATTTCTCGATACTCTAGAATTCATGTCTGAAATGAAGTAAATGTGTCATTTAAAATGTCCAACGGGTTAATGAATAAATCAGCATTAATTTTGAACATTACAGACATCCAGGAGTGATTTCTAAGAGTTTAAAGACACTGGAAATTTCGAATACAATATTTACATTACATATTTACATTACACCGTATAAACACACAACCACGTAAGTTATTTTTGAATGCATAGAGGTTTCAAAGATGTCGATAATTTTTATTTCTAAAACAATAAAAGTGAAATAAACTTTTTTCGCTGAAAAAATGCGCTAATTCAGAAGTTTTGCCACAAACAGTTTTGTTTAGAAAGATGCAATTATGGGGCTAAATGGCGTCATTGTTGTTGTGCCCCGGATTCTCTTAAGGTTAAACTAATTCAGTTCTACGCATCCTATTTCAAATCCGTTACCCTATTTTCATGATTTCGGATGCTCTGAATAAAATACATAAATTTTAGAGCACCTAAATATTTAATTTGGGGTTAACGACCTACAAAAACCAAAAATGGTTTGAGAACTCATAGCAACTTGGGAAACCTACAAAAATACTTTACTACAAAACACTGTACATTAAGAATTGACATAAAACACGAGCCTTAAAAAAACCTATTTTGGTGGGAACAAAAAGCACTTCTATTTTTTTAATAAGCGCATTTGTTTACTTTATAATAACTGCCGGGAACTGGAAGACTAGCGCCAATATCACGAATTTCACAATACGAATGCTGACGTCATAATGCTTGCAAGTCTCAATATAGAAAAATAACTTATATTTGTCCTGTTTGTTAACACCCAACCGGAAAACAATAGAAAGACGGGTTACTCTAAAATAGGTGTTCCGAAACCATGTTTGTTTAAGAAAAAATTATGATGGCTTTAAGGTACGTGCATTGCGTTGAAATATTTTAATTTTTGTTTCTGTATAAAATGGACCAAATTTTTTCTGTGATTACAAAAATTTCAAGCAAAATAAATGTATTGTGGAAGATAAAGATGTTTTGAAGTTTCATCACGTGATTGCGTCACCTAAATTACGTCAGTCCAAGCGAGAAATGTAAGCCAAAAGGTAAAGTTAATAGTTCCGAAGGAAAGGATTACGGAGTTTCCTTTAGTACCTGTAAGTACAGCAATGAAAAATCGTCTTTAATCTATGGTAATGAATGCTACCTGATGTCAACTTTCAGAAGTTCATCTAACATTGCATGACAAATTGGATCAAACTGCTCATTTCCAATTTAGTGTAAGAAATATCTTTTTTTTGTCGCTCTGGTCATTTATTGCTTTGAGGCTAATTAAACGTAATACAACTTCAATATGCAAAGAAATAAATTTATTAAAGGGCATTATGGCAGTTTATTAAACTGTATTATTAAGTTAACTATTGCAGTAGTAGACACTTCTCCTTAATAGCATTGTGTGTATAAAGATTGAGCAGACTATAAATAACTCAGATACCTAAATCCTAGGTTAGTAACTAAAACTCTGGTATTTATAATAGTATTTTAAAGATGAAAAGTCAAATACTAAAATCAGCTTTTTTGTTTTTCTAATTTCTATTTGATCACTTAAATTTCCACGTGCATTTATTCAGTGTAATGTGTACAATGACAAGTTAATTACAAAAATATGCATATTGATTTTTTTAAATTATATACAAATTTTTCTCAAGTCTGTCTTCAACTGATCTACAATGCTTCTCTAATATATCCAATTATGTATGTTCTGTGTTCTTTCGTAGTCTGAAAAATAAGTAATAATCCACAAATTAAAACCAATATAATTAGTCATACAAGTTGTTAACAAAATGCATCATACAATACTACAAATATAAATCATTAAGGTTTACTGAGGCAATCTGAAAAGTATCAGCCTGAAAAGGTATGTAAGTTAGTTAACTTCACAGTAGAGCAATACAACGGGCTATTGGTAACGGTCCGGGATCAATCCCGAAGGACATCACTTCGTATTTTTGAACCAGGGTCAGGCGAGTCTGAAAAGGAATATTTACACTTCATATTTGAAGAACTTAGTTTTGTTTATTAAAAAACCTTTCAAAATAATTTTATTTTATTTTTGATTATAATTTTAGCTAATTTTAAAAGGTGCATTTCAAATTAAAACTGCACATTTGGAATGAATTCATGTAAGTTTTCGTGAATTACGCTATTCGTAAAAGGATTCGTAATGAAAAAAAGGTTACAAGTTTTACTACTTTGGAGGAGAAAGACTCGCGAATCATGTTTACACGGTCTGAACATTTAAGTAATCATTGCTTTTGAAAGAGATAAACAGGAATTTTGATTCTTTTTCAAAGTATATGCGTATATCCAAAAGTGTTGAAATGTTAACTAAAAGCCATTTATACAAACTAAATGTCTCAGGGATACTTATTTATTTCCAAAGATTTAAGAAAAGTTTAAATTTACAAAGAACCCACACTGAAACGAGGTTATGAAGAAAAAAAGGAAATTTTATGGTGTATATTTTAAATTTTCGAGGGTACTGCAAGATATTTTGTAACTCGTGTGTAATTTTGTAATGAGTTATTCTTAAAATGAGCACTTTTGACCATGAGGAAAAGGGCAGGAACTTGTGCCATTTAGTTGTCTCTTACATGGGTATACATTAGGCTTTAAAAATACATAAAATAACCGAAGTCATACAGTTACGGATTTGCTTGGAAGAGTGGCACTGGAAAATATAGTTACTTAGCGACCTGATGTTGCGGAAGACTGAAAAAGTGTCTAAAGTTAAAAAAGCAATTAAAACAGCTTTAAACAATTTGACGCCTCATAAATTAGCGATTCTATCAACTGTAATTCAAGGAAATAACATATTTTCGATTGTCATGTATAAAAAGGTTTTCAGTTGTTTCAAATGTATTAATTCAATGTTAACAAAATTACAAGCTTGATTTATTAAATGAGAATCTAAGAAACTGCCACTATCCATGCTTTTGAAATCAACTACAATATCTTTCTGGTCCAAGGTCTCAAAAATTTTCAGTATTGCTTTACAATGCTTAATTCAACCCCGACCAGTCTTGCGAAAAACGTTAATCCCATTGCCCAATAATCAGAGATGCTTTTTAAAACGTATGAAATGATATAAAGGCCCAGTGCACATATCTTACAAAACACTCATAAGTCAATTGTTATGCAAGATTGGACTTGTAAAGAAATGATCCGATCGATTTGTCATTTATCAGTTTACATTAATTTCAACATGCTCAGCAAGAAACTTCAGATTATCGAAAACATGACAATAAGAATTTTCACTCGCTTATTGGTGCGACTTAGCAGAGCAAGAAGCCCCGAACTGTGAAATGGAGTGAATCTCCTTGAAGATTTGGTATGCAGTGTGTGTGTGTGTGTTTCACCTTACTGATCTACCTTAGTCGTCACTTGATTTGAAATTACAACGCGATTGTTTTATACTTTCTCCTGAAAGCAGGTTGTCCCAAGATGGAAGCACAAAGGCCAATGTGTTAAGTATTGGAACTTTCCTGTGATTGCTATTGAATACTTGTTTGGAAGAAAATTGTAGCTTAAATCAAAAGATAAAAACAATATTAATTCATTATCTAAAATTAATTTACAAGTATAACAGGGCCGTATTCAATCGAACAGCATTCGGTTCGAGGTATTTAGGAATGGATAAAACCGAAATCACACAAACCATTTTTAACAAAGGAAAAGCCAACTAGTAATTCTTTCATCCTCAAAAAAAGTACTGGTAGTTTCTTCGGAATAAACCGATTAGTTACCAGTGAAATAAATAATTCCATCATTAAAAAGATTCCTAAAACATGAAGTACATCTGATACAGCCGTAGCGCTGCGCTACCGTTCACAATACCAGCACCGTACATCATATGCATGTCCGCCTTTTCACAAGTAAAATCTCAACAGCACAATTGCAAATGACGTTTTCCCGCTGATGGATCAGATCATGGATGACCAGGCCAACACCTCCTATAGGAGGTGTGGGTAAAGGGCAGTAGTGTGCCTGGTCCTTAAGACTCCACCAGCTGCTGAGTTTGTATCACTGTTGGTGGTCGCAATTTTGAGCATTTATTATAAACATTGCTGCAAGAGGCACCTGGCAATGAGATGTTGTAAATAAGCAATGTTTTTCTATTCATGTCTCCTTTTTTTTGTGTTCGTGCCTCCACGCGTCACTTCCGACCATACATTCCTAAACAATGTTTTAGTAAGTTGTGCCACCCCTACAAGTTTGTCCCATGATCGTAGAATCACCCTGCATACATTTATTTTTAAGTATTGCGCCTTCTCTAGTTTTAGAGTTGTGACATCTCAACTTTGCAGGTCAATAAGGAAGGTAGGTAAGTAGGTATTTTAATTAACGTTATACTTGTAAAACACAACGGGCTATTGACGACGAACCAGGATCAATCTGAAAAGGTCACTAAGGTTGAAAAAATAACCGCATTTTACTTGAGGTTTGGTTGTTGCTCTATGCTTACCTTTTGAAAAAGGCTGGTTTTGGGGTTTTAAGGCACAAGGGCCACACTTTACAACTGCATATGCTTGTGTCCAATACCGGGAAATTTCTCTTCGTATTTAAATTCAACTAATTGACCTGGAAAACAAGTATTTACACCAACTTAGAATTCAAAGAGTGCGATATAAATACTAGTTTACAAGCTCGACCCTCTTAACTCCATTAACACAAGTAAACGCTCTTTTGGTTTGTTGTGCTACAAGAGCCAATATTACGAATATTTGACCAAGGTGCACCAAATACAAGACAGACAGCACCGAGTAATTAACACACACACTCAAGACAAACTTTACTGACAAAGAAGAGAAATATACTCAGGGTAAGTTACAGGAATCAAACCTACACCGCCAACTCGCAGGTTGCTAGAACATTAGACAAACCTGCCGAGTTGGCCTCAAACTCTGTCTTAAGTTGACACAACCATCTGCTTGGAAGGTAGGTACTTTATTTAAAGTCGCACTGGAAAAACACAACGGGCTATTGGCGCCGGTTCGAAATCAAACCCAGAGGAAATATCTGAGGACAATACGTAATTTTGAACCCCGGTCAGATGACGAGGTCGCACCTGAGCTGACACCACACTCTCCAAACTTCCACACCACTCCAACACGAGAACATTTCAGGCCACGACAGATTTAAGGTGCACCAGTCCCCTTTGTACACAACGGTCTTTGGTTGGACTCTAGCAACCCTCCGGTGGCTAATTCGTTACACAAAAATGATAACATTACTATCTTAATCCTCAAATTGTCGCGAGGTCAATCATTTGTAACCTTGCCTCTCCAAAAGACTGGATATAACCTTCTCGAGCGATATCTGAACTACTCCACATGCAAATAGTGTGTAAATCTCGGGAGGGTTTCCTACTTGAACCGTAAACATACTTGACCGTGTGGAACAAACATGATATTTTGAACTTCAACAACGAGCGAGGATTGCAATCAATTTCTCTTTAAGAACTAACCTGCCAGTCAAGCATCATTTTTAGCATCTGGTAAAGAAAATACGAATGACTATCATTTCAGATCTTCAGAACACCTTTAATGCACCTGAATCTTGTGAACTGCCCCATAAGAAAGAGCATATGAACATAAAATTCAGTGACAGCATTACCCATAGTCGCAATATATAATTGCATAAGACGAATTCCAGTACAACTATTAATGGCGTTGCTTACTGTTTCCTAACTAAAAGTATCACAACTGAACATTACAAGACACGTGTTGCAATATCACTAACATAACGATGTAGTGAAATTTGCATGCGATCCAAAACGGTACTTCTGAACCAGATCATCAGTTTGGGTAGGATAGTTGAATTTAAGTCGCACTAGAGTAAACACAATGGACTGTTGGCGAAGGTTCATAGGACATCTCAATTTTGAACGGTCAGATGACGAATTTATTTTATAGAATAACAGAAATGCTTAAATTGTATTCGAAAAACAAACCCTGACGGTAAGTTCAGAATACGTACAAGAAACACTACCGCCACCGGAATTATCAGTAATTGTTAAAATAATTTGTATGCAGCTACTCAAATATTGCTTGGTTGGTAATTTAATTTTTGGTAAAGGTAATTTTTAGTTAACGTGGTACTGGAGCAACACAACGGGCTATTGACGACGGTCCGGGATCAGTCCCTTAAGGGAAAGATGCGAGGACAACACCGCGTAATCTTGAACCACGGTCAGATGACGAAGCAACACCTGAGCTGGCACCCCACTCTCCAAACTTCCACACCAACCCAACGTGAAGGCTTTCGACCACGACAGATTCAAGGTGCACCAGTCGCCTCTACACCATACGCTCACAAACATCCATGCCCGGACACTGATTCGAACAAGGAACATTCCGATCTAGAGGCAAAGACGGAAAGATCAGAGGAAAACACCACGTAATTTTGAACCACGGTCAGATGACGAGGTCACGCTCAATTGGAGCAGCACTTCCCTCTGCTCTCCACCCGAGGAACGGGTATAACAGATTATCCACTTAAGGTTAGTAAGGTATTCGATACGAAAAATAGAGAAGCGGCTATCTCGACGGCAGATTGAGATGACGAGGACACACATGAGCTGGCACCCCAGCCTCCAAACTTTCACACCATGCCAACGTGAGGACATTTGAGGCCACGACAGATTTCACGTGCATCCCAGCCCGAAGGAAAATATTCGAGAGTAACTCCTCGTTATTTTAACCCCGATCAGATGACGAGGTCAACACATGACCTGGCACTCCACTGTCCAAAAGTCTGCACAACGCCATCAACGGACCACGGAAAACTATTCTTTTTGCAACAAAAATTCAGAAACAAAACCAGAAAAATACTATACGCATTATCGTCAGAAATATAAGTTGACGGTAAATTGAAGACTGGTGAAATAAAAACAAATTATTTTACTGTCAAAAAACATACTCTAGGCTCAAATTACATTAGTCGCTTAGCAGTCAGTTTTGCGTTCGACTGTCAATTTAAACCACTGGCAAGTGCAGCACGCTGTGTTGCTCCAATGTGACGCTAATTAAAAATATCAACACCATACTGGCAAATACAGAATAATAATTAAATTCAGTGGAAGTTGTGGTGTAAAAGCAGTTTCATTCAACACGGTTCAGACAGTTGATAATTTTGGTAAGTTTGAATTGACGTCGTACTAGAGCAACACAACTGACTACTAATGATGGTCCGGGATCAATCCCTTAAGGGAAAGATTCGAGGACAACAACTCGAAATTTTGAACCACGATCAGATGAGGATCAAACAGTTGGAAGGTGATTGGCATCGCATTAGTTCACTGGATAATTCAGTGCATGTCAGTAGTGGCGAGCGCCATCTGGCTGTTACAATAGCAGCTCAAATATATCTGTTATTACAAAAATAACTTAACCCTCAGTTGTAGTTGCATATCAGGGCAAAACGATATAATGTTCAATCACTGTTCGAGTAATCACTTTTATTTTGAAAATCCACTAACAGGTAGAATTGTGATTCCAACTTATCGGTTTAGTATTTCTGTGATTTGCTGAACAACCCCAGTCAGTCGAAACTGTTACTGTGAAATCACTTAAGTAGCAACTGTGAGCTCGAACAATATTAAACTGACGAACTTTCTGTTTTTCATAATTAGCATTTTGATTTCTATTCGCGAATGTGATTTGATGCATAAAATCATGAATAATTTGAATCGATACAACATTATGTTAAGTATAATAGTGGTGGCTAAACACTACGATATATACCTTATGCAATTCACAATCAGTCAACTAGTGATAGTATTTATCGAATTCAGCCACTTCTAAATTCTTAAGAACTAGTTTTCGCCTACACCACAATAACCAACTTATAATAAGTGATAAAACTTACAATAAGTAAATCAAGAGGTATGTAGTATAGCAATGCAACTTTAGTATAGAATTCTTGACGGATACATTGGTTCGTTAGAGAGTTCTTCGTTCTGATGCATAGCATTGAATCACTAGATGTCATCTTATTTTGGAATTACTTATTGATATTCCACATTACTTAATTTTGTGTTTTACTTTCCCTAAATTCTAGCGATTAGTTGAAATCGTATTCCGAATAACTTCTGAAAGTTGTAACCCAAATAGTATATAGCGCCCTCTATATTTACATAACAAAAAAAATCACATCAGCGTTATCTACATATAACGTAGAGACCTTTTCGAACAGTTGCTTAAGAGAAGTACTCTTTTCATTGCAATAAACATAAATTCATTAAAACTATTACTAGTGTTTCTGGCAATGTTTGGTTGCGAAGATATCGCACGATTCAAACAAAACCAGAGAAGCAGCTTCGTTTCAAATGCGCACTGAGTAACCCACAATATAACATGCCAACCTGCTTACCAGAATCAATACATGACAGAAACAAGTGCTGACGTCAAAAAATAAAACTGCTTAAAAGGCGTAAATTTTTTTTTTAATTGAAGATAGTTAATGCGTAATTGAATTTCTTTATCACTTGTTATATTCGTTACCAAAGTGCTCTCTCTATATATTTGTTTTTTTAAACAAAAAATTATTTTTCATGGTCATGCAGAGTCCAGGGAATGTTTTTCGATATTTATTCAAATATATCAAAAGAAACTAATGTGTGTAGGAACCAGTATTGATGACTTGACATTATTCTGAAGGGAAATAAAATTTTCTAGTCGTTAAGTAGAAAATTCCTGGGATCACACAGTAACAGTTCTAACAGTGACTGCTACTACAGAATATCTGTGATTCTAAACTGTGATTCTGATTAGAAACTGTGACTGAATCTGATTGGCTGAGTGTAAGGTACCTTTTATAGCCACACGTAACCATTCTACACGTAACAACAGGATGCTCTTATTTATGTTTTAAAATTAATTATAACAAAAATAGTACACTTAATACACAGCTGAATCAGTAGCGTCACCAAAATTATTTTAATTTAATCAAAAGCAAATCTACTTAATAAACCTACAATAAGCAATCATACATTAAATCTCGTCGTTAAAGACGCTGCCAGCTCCAGTGGTGAAATTTCTGTCTTTTTGATATGGTACAAGAGGTATATAATTTCTTTTCTGCGTCCCCATATCGATGGGATTTACTAAAAAAAACACGTGAAAAGTCTAACTTTAAAACCGTTAAGTGAAACAAGGTAGGTAATTGGTAATTTTTTGTTAACGTCGTACTAGAGCAACACAACGGGCTATTGACGACGGTCCGGGATCAATCCATTAAGGGAAAGATCCAAGGACAACACTTCGTAATTTTGAACCACGGTCAGATGACGAAGCAACACCTGAGCTGGCACCCCACTCTCCAAACTTCCACACCAACCCAACGTGAGGACTTTCGACCACGACAGATTTAAGGTGCACCAGCCGCCTCTACACCATACGCTTACAAACATCCATGCCCGTACCCGGATTCGAACCAGGAACCTTCTGATCTAGAGGCTATCACCTTAACCACTATACCGGTTGGTCGGTCGAAACAAGGTGGGAAAGTTGTATCAATGCTTTAGACCTCTAAAACATTATTAGTGCATTAAATGCCTTAATTGAAGATACCACCAGAGACACGAAAACAAAAATGGGTGCTGAATCAATAATTAAAAGTCTTGAAACATTTAAATTTTTGTGTTCAATTTTATAATTTGGCATTATTTATTTTCAAGAATTGATGTATTGAGTAAAATGCTTCAAAATCCTAAATTAAACATCGCGGAATGCATTGAAGGCTTAGATAATCTTATATTCAGCTTTCTGTATGATTTTCACAACTTTTCTAATGCTGATCTCATGAAAGACTGCATTGACTTAGATATTAAGTTACAGGTACAGGAGGAAGAAATTAATGTGAAAGATATAGACAGTATATAACTCTTTAATGAAATAATTTCATTTAAAGATATTTTTCCAGGTAAAAAACAGCCAATTGAGATATAAGAAATTATAGTAAAAAATAATCTCATTCCCTGTTTTCCAAATTTTGCTCTAGCAATAAGAATTGTTTTAACCTTACCTGTTTTTGTGGCTTTAGGTGAAAGAAGTTTCAGTAAATTAAAAATTACTTGAGAAATAATATGACACAAAAAAGGCTTTCAGATTTGGCCATTATCTCTATTGAATCCGAAATATCTGAAAAAATTGATTTCAACGAAATTCTTGACAAATTTGCTCTTCTCAGAAAGCCAGAAAAGTTATTTTATAGTTAGGTAGTCTTTGTAGAAGGACTGATTGATATGCTTTTCCTTTCATGAGATTTATGCTTTAGTACTTTATTTTATTAGATTATATTTTCTGAGTAAATACTGTTGTTTTGCATTTTTAATTATAAAATGTCTATTTTTATTTCAAAGGTAATGTTTTTGTTTGTTATTTTTTAAAGTATTTTGTCGCTATTATAACCTATTAACTGGCCAAAAAATAAAGTTTTGCATTTCAAATTTTATAAGCATTTTTATTAATGTTTTACTTTTTACTCTTACACAGGTAGATGAGTTTATAACGTCAACGTTAAGTATTAGTCAAAATATGAAAAATTCTCTCGAGGGGCGGCACATTAGGCCTTTGCACGCGGGCGGCCGACACCCTAGGATCGGCCCTGATTCCTATACGAAAAATGTATGTTTTAGTAAGCTGTACCACCCCTCCAAGTTTGTCCCATGACTGTAGAATCACACTGCATTTGTTTTGAAAACACAATTATTTCCCTCAAAATAAAATATCATAATATTTTGCACTTTCATTACATTTCAGAATGTAATCAATACCGCTATCACTGTGTTGATCACTTCTTTGTTTTTAAATAATGCAGAAACTCGTAAAGCGAAGAAGAAATGCATAGTAAAAATTACGTATACAAGAAACACATGAGAAAACGGAGCTTCGGATTCAGAGTGTAAAAGGACAAGCGGGAGAGTAAATTGCTCATTTTGAGCTCTCTTAAATAATTATGTTACCATGGAAAACATATTTTGATTGGATGAAAAATGTCGAATTTTTAAAATTATTATGATTGCATTTCAATCCCATTACCTTCACACTTTTGAAATTCTCTCTTCCCTTCGTCAAAACCCATAGCCCGTTGTGTTGCTCTAGTACGACGTTAACTAAAATTACCATTACCATCGTCAATACCCATAATTCATCTTTAGATTCCAAAGTAACACTGCATGGAGGTATAACTAAAGAGTGAAATTGTCTTACGGAAAAAAAAGTTATCGGTGTAAAAATTCAGCATACAGCCATGTTTTTATTCTATTTACTAGCGACATCAAATATTCTCCTTGGTTTAACTCATTCAAATTTATAAAGTATTTCAGAGGCACTTACTTTCACCCCTACCAAATCACAGATACCCAGACACAGCTTTCACTGTTATCAAAACGCCGATCGCAGTAACAGTAGCAGTATCAATATCAGCCCAGGAATCAGTGTCACTGTTACCGAATCACCTATGCTTTCTATCACTGTTATTTTGATATGTGAGTAACAGTTACGAGCTGTGATTCACAAGTATCGGTGATTTAGTAGCAGTTCTGTGTGTGTGTGATTCACTTAACATCCCTAAATCACACAAAGTTACGAAAAAAATAACCAATGTGTTCAGACACATAGATGAACCACTCACCACCTGTTTCATGAGTTTGAAAACAAGCTGTCGTATAATTTTATAAAACCTAGGGACAAGACAAAACGTGATGTATTTCTTTTCAGCATCAAGACAAAAAACATGATTAATTTCTTTCTTTTTAGCATAACTATTAAACACTTTAAATATTTATGACTGCCTAAAAAGATTTTTCATACCCTGGGGATGAAGTTGTATCCTTCATTGAGCAATTTCACTAACAGACAGTGCCAATTACAAATCCCTTCATTTGTTTCACTGATAACCCATAATAGATATGGGCTGTTTTTCTAATATTGTTCAAATAAGTGTTATTACAGTTCAATTAGGAGCTGTGTTCGAAAATAATAAGTTTTCTGAATATTATTTAAACAGCAGTGAATGTCTCGAATTAAATTTATAACAATATGCAGTAGGGGATGTTTTTAGACGATTTGTTTCAGTAAAATGGTAGGAAAAAGGACAGCTTTACGTCTCCGGTAAGACACAAATTCAATTATTTTTTTTAAAGGCGCTTTAATGTCTTATAGATACGTAGTTGCTCCACGTTTAAAGAAATAAATCAGGAACCTTGCAGTTTTTGCATGTTATGCTACACGAATGCAGTTGCACAACTCATTTCAATTTTCAATCATGAATATGAGCGCAACCTAGTGGTAGCAACCACCTCCAAGACATTTGTTTAATTTCATTCAAAGAAACAACACAAATTGTGTCCTAAAGATATTTTAGAAAATATTTTTTTTTTCATCTTTTATCGAAGGCCAGGGTCTTGATAGTATAGAATCTTTTCCCTGTAATCTTTTTAATTATACCATTTGAAAACCACCACTAGGTTTAAAAAACTTTCATAATCAGATAATTTACCCATTTGGTCAATATTTACAGAATAGTATATCGTATCGCAGTTATTACATAAACGCAAGTATTGCACAGCGACAGTGCTTGCGTATAATTAAAAGTAAATGCGAACGATCTGAGAAAAAATAAAACGTATGAATTAGTGGTTTCACAGTAACAGTTCTAACTGTGATTGCTACTGAAGAAAGCTGATTCGATTCTGAATTGTGACTGAATCCGATTTTAACTATCCGTTCCGTTGGGAGGATACTATCCTTTAAGTTTGAAAATTGTTTGTAGCACTTTTCGCGCGTAAGTACACTACAGCACAGCCGAGTTGGTAACGTCGCGGCTTGTAACTATAATCGTGTGGTATAAAAATAACGGAGTTTCACTATTATTTTCTTTTATTCCTTGTAGCCCGATTCTGTTTGTATACAATTTTTCTTCTTCTTCCAGCACTTACCAGTTATACATCTCCAGAAGATAAAGTGTAAATAGTTAGATAAATAGAGCAAAATATGTTATTAGTCAGCTATAAACTATGCTTGTTAATCAGTTTAATAAAGAAATCTGCTATCCTGTTTTGTGCTCTAAAGATGTTACTCAAAAGACAATTTTGTTGTATTTAAAATTTCATTTCTGAATAAGTAAACAATTGCAGGGGAATGGTAATTTAATTTGTATTGCACTGAAGCAACACACTGAGCTAATGTCAGGGATCAATCCCAAAGGGAAAGTACCAAGAGCACCGTGTAATTTTGAGCCATGGTTAGATGACAAGACGTGCTGGCAGTCCACTTTCAAATTTCCACACTACGTGGTACGGTGTGGAAACCATGACAGATTTAATGTGCACTAACCCCCATGTACACAGCAGTCTTTCGTTGAATTGAGCTTGAACTCACAACCATCCTGTTGTTAATCACTTATCTTACCAACTGGGCCACCACAGCACTGCTACATGAATGGAAGAATTAACAACTATGTATTTTCTAAAAATTGGAATGCATTCACTTCACAAATACAACATTTGTAATAAGGACAAAATTATTCTTGAAATTTTAAACATTGTTTCCATGAAAACCCACAAAAGTGTGGTTATTGGTGCTCAGAACCCCTCCTTAGCTACACCTCTGCTTGTCACACAATAGTGTGTGTTGGCATTTTAACTCCTCTTACACAAAAGTAAGCTCTCCACCTAAATATTCACAAATGAGATGATCACAACATGCATGTTAATCAGCAAGTTTAGTTCAGCCTTTTTCTAATTTCTAGAATTTAATTTTTTTTCAGTACATCCCTTTTAAAACACAAATTGGTGCCAACAATTACCAGTTTCATACTCTTGAACTCTCCAGTAACTAACTGGTTAACTGTAGCACTTGGTTATGAATCATGTATGTGCATAAGGTTGGCTGCTGAAAATTTCAGTTTCTTCAAGATGTGTAAATGTCAGATGTGTATGTCATCTTCCCCAAAGTCCTCCAGGAAAGTATGTCCTCCCACAGTTCAGTGGGTTCAATGTGGCAGCACCTCTCATGGTGGTTAGGGTAATGCAGAGTGCCACGACCTGGTCAATTAGTGTTTGGAGGGTAACATTTAATTAAAGTTTGCATCGGAAACAAAGTGCTTCCTACTCTATTTCTAGTAGGCCAATGCACAAGCACTTTTAACACATGCAGACCAAAATTTTAGTTTCACACCTTTAATCGGTTGATTTATACCCTCCTCTTTTGCAAGTCTAGGTTTCTAGACAGTCGACATACTTAAATTTTTTGTAACTTCCATCCCCACTTTGCAATTAAAATAATTACGAGATAAAATTTTGTGTGTGTTGTAAACAAATTAAATCCTATTATTTTAACTTTGTTTTACTCTTATCAGTCCTACACTTAGCTTTTCCCCCCTCCCTTATTGATTACTCAACGTTGTCAGTCTTTTGTTTGGTGTACCAAGACCAAATATGGATTTTGCACTATGAAACCCAAAACAATCAACCCATTATTCGAATGGAATAGAAAAAAGCACAATTATCCAGCAATGTTGAAAAATAAAAATTAACTTAGTATGGTAAAACTCAACATTTTAAAAACTAAAAAGTATTTAAACCAACATAAAAACCAGATTAGTTACAATTTGCATGCAATTGTTTATTTTCAATACTACTAAAACCAAAATGTGGCAGTAGGATTGGAATGAGAAATTTCCAAGGTCTAGAAAGAGCTTTGATACTATACAAATATTGACGACCAGCAACAGGCTCAAGCCCAACACGGCTGGTCCTTTGTTTAAGAATTCCCACTGACTATCCAATTGTATCTTAAATTTGTACACTCCCTTTGAATTAACTATATTTTCTCACAAAGGGTTCCATTTGTCTATTACCCTATTAAAGTAGTAGTTTTTCCTTAAATCCTGATTAAAATGAGTCTTATTCAATTTATACCAATGGCCCCTTGTTCTGTTATCCCTATTGAAATTTAAGCCCTCTGTGTCCCCTTGTTTTACCAACTTGAAAAGCTGAATCAAATCCACCCTCCTTCGTCTTTCTAGTGTATACATGTTTAGCTTACTTAAACATTCATTATAGTCATATTATTATGGACATAAGGATGAAAGGAGTTTTACAATTGAAGACGTCAACTAGTATTAATACTGGAACAAACAGGCCCCATAAAATGTACACCAAATTGTACCACATCAGGCAATTTGACTGGTATTTAAAAATGTTTTTATCATTTTGAATTTCTTCAACCCTAGAACACTAGTGCATATAAAACTTAAGTATTGTTTACTTGTAATATAAAATAACGCTAGCATGTGTTCTTGAGTTAATATTCAAATAACAATGATAGCATTCATTTTATTGATTACATATACCATGGTTCCCACACCTTTGTCCAAAAGAATTCAGACTCTTTATTCAAAAAAAAATTATCTCAAAAAAATCTGACAATTTTTTTACTCCATTTTTAAAACTTCTAATAGTAAAAAAAAAGAAGTTATCAATTTTGGTTATAATTTGGATTTTCTTTTCTCACAGAACCTGCAATATCTTCGTTTGCAAAGTGGATTTCTCATCTCAATGCTAATCACAGGCTACTTGCACTTGTATCGATTTCATTACACAATCTCCGCTTTGCTGTCATCCACTGCCACAAAAGACAGCTGTCAAAAAGGTTTCGATAGGCATTAGGGCTTTTTCATTATCTTTTCCAAGTTTCTATCATTAAAGATGAAGAGAAAATTTCAAACGGATTTGAAATCTGCAGAAAATTTTACACTAAAATGATAGACCGAATTTTATGCAAATCCTGAATTATATCACGGGCAGGTTCAGTTGGACCCATTGGTTTTTTGTCCAAAAAAGCCCATAATTTTGTATACATTTTGGGTTTTTTAAAAAAATCTCAACTTTGCCCACATTTTAAAAATATAAGCAAAAGTTTGTGATTAAAAAAAAACCATACTAAATAGTAGTTATAAAATTTTTTAACAGAATTGACAACTTCTAGAGAAGATTTATTCATAATTCACAAGTTTTGTACACATCTATAAAAAGCTACTATTCTTGAGTGTCATTGTCTTTCTTCAGGAAACGCTTAACTTTGACCAGTTTTCATGCTTTCTTTCTGCCTCTAATCTATATGTTGCCTTACGTAGAAAAGACACGTTCAATGGATGCCGACTTGGTGGGCAGCTGAGAAGTTGAGCGAAAAACCTGCAGAATCCTTTGGGCAATTTCCCAAATTTCTGCGTGTAATGCTCCATTAGCAACCACCACTTCAAAGGATTATTATTGTACAGGTTCAAAACATCTAAATTGAAAGAGTTTGGGGAAACAACTCACCATCTTTGATTTTGAAGGCTAAGACACCTGGTATACACTTAGGTTTCACAGACTGCAATCAATTAGCCCCCTGCTTCTCTTGCTCTACTGAAATCTGTTGCCTATACATGATGGATCAATTATATTAGCCAGGAAAAAAAAATTGTTTGCATTGCTTTTCCATCATTTGTTGTATCTGTTGCTTATATGGCAACAATTTGATACTCACGGTGAGGTCAATCCACACCTCCACAGCGCTTAAGAAGTTTGTCAAATCTGCCTGCAACTTATCTAAAGCTACAGAAACTTCTCTTAATTGCTTCTGTAATGCTGAACTTTCGCAGTACACAGCCCAACATTCTTCCAATGTTCGTGTTGACTAGCTGTACATTTTCATTAAATTCCACATATTTGTGAGTTTTTGATGAAAGTGCTAAGCTTTCAACTTGTGAATTCTATTTGGAATTCGAGGCACAAGTCCACCCTTTTTCTTTAATAATCCATGAAAGACGTGGTGGTTGCGAAAAAACAAGTATTTATTTACTTCCACAGTATGTTTGAGGACACTTTCATAAAAAAATGTTCTAAAACAAATTTGACAAAAAATTTATTTTTCAACTTCTATTTAGGTACAAGTATATTTCTTATTAAAAAAGTTTTAGTGGGTTTTGTTAAAAAAAAAAAACCCAGTTTAGATTTAAAAAAAAAAGCAGGTGGGTTGGGCTTTTTTAAAAATAAACATGGTTTTTGTCCAACCCTGATCACAGGGAAAGTCGTGCTGTCCTGTTAGTATGATATAAAATATCCTTCCCATTTTTAGTCTAAAAATAGAATTTCAGTGCTGAGTCACGTGCTCGAAGAAACTTCCTTCCTCGTTTTACAAAAACAGATAATTCAGTAATCTGAAACTAAGTTTTTGTTCTTGTACGTATGACGTCAATTGTACAAATTTTTAATGATAATGTAAAAGTGAAAAAGTAGGGTGACATCCTTCAAAAACTTTAATATTTCTTTGCATTTCTGCATCAATCTCGAGACCATTTTTAAAAAAAATGTTCAGAGGCAGAATTCCGCCTTTAGACGGAACTCTTTCATGTCTGAATAGTTTATGCAAAAAGCGATGGGAGGATGCAACAATGAAACATGGTTTATGACCTTCACCCCTGCCATCAACTGTGGTTGGTCTGACATATACCACGTGATGTCAAAGCATGAAACACCAGCGTCATTCAGAATGACGCTCAAATGGTCGGAGGAAACTAGTAAGGACAAGTTCCAATGTAAGACAAAATTACACAATTATGTACTAGTTTAAAAAAATCAAGGACTTTTAGCCAAGTTACGTAGTTTTCAAAGGCCTTTAGTTCTGAAAAAAATCAAGGACCGTGGGAACCCTGTATACCATTAGCACTACTGTTGTTGCAATAACCAATTTTATAGGATTTGCATTTTGCAAGTTTGGATTGAAGTATTCGGTAGGCACACCCAATCTTATTGAGTCTTCAATTTCAGTGACTGAGTGAAAACCACTATATTAATTGACTAACACAAAAGGTAGACATCATACAAGCTTTAGTTAGCAGGCTGACAGTGAAAATGAATTTCCTAAACTATTATTGAAATACTGTGCCACACATTGTGATAAACTATGAAATATTTATCCGATATAGTGATTGATTTTGGTATCCTTTTTACAGAACTTTGAAATTGAAGTGGCTGATTGAAATAAATTGCCATGATCATTCTTTTGTTAAGTCAATATAAAATCGGAAAACAGCTGCTTAGTTTCTGTAATTTAAAAAAAATTTGAAAATCATCATTTTAACAGGTTTAGTTTTCTCAGAGGTAAAGAGAACTCGATAACAAATTGCAATGCTGTAGGAAAGGGAAGACAGTGGACTCAAAGCTTCCCATTAGATAAGATTTAAAAAAAAGAGAGAGAGTGCTATAAGTCATTTTTTAAAAATTCAGCATGAAAATAAGCATTTGAGAAATGGAGAGAAACAGATCACATTTTCCCAGTTCCAGATTTTATTATAACACTTTGAATGTTTCACTGAGGCAGTTTTTTTCCAGGAACGACATCACACATAGGGTTCACTTATTCACTCAGGGTTGTGTATGCCTGTAGATTCCTAAAGATGGAATTGGAAAGCTTGCGATGCTACCGAAAAATGTTTCACCGTAATAGTCTCTTTAATTTTTCATTAACAGAGAACAATACTAGAACATCTTAAAAATAGAATGCAAGTTACAATTTTAATAATTTGAGTGAGTCTATTTCGAATATCTTCACCCGTCACATGTAGGACAGTTCAAAATTGGCCATATGTAATTTTTTAGTTCACATAGAATGTTTAAAACCCAGGCCGATGTACAGGCTTGTGAGCAATACTTGTTGGCCATTGGCTCAAGATGGAAATGCATACTTGTCTGGTAATTATGATTTCAATCTACAATACTATTGTTAAGTGTCTTGAAAGGAAGGATGATTTTCAGTATAATTTTGGGAGTGATTGTCAGTTGAGACGAATAAATTATCACCACATAAAAGATTTTCTTGAAGAATGTCACGAAAAAACAAAACACAAAAATCAATAACTGAACATTACCCAGTACAAAAATTACATAATTAAAATCTGTGTAATCAAGAATCATCTGTGACAAAGAAAACCATTTATCTGTAAACCAAGATTTGCACAGCAAATAATGTAAATGTGTTTATATTTTACTGTTGGAATATTGCTTTTCTGAATTCAGATAAACTATGGAAATAATTTTTAGTCTATAAATTAGTCTTAACGAGATTTGACTGTTTAATTTTTACTATCAATACATTTGATACAGAAAGGAAAAGGAAATTTAAAATTGATTTGAATTTGACCTTGTTATTTTCAGGTTTTATGGCACAAGTGGCATATTTGGCCAATCACAATAAAAGATGAAGGAAAAAGGTAGGCAAGGTAAAATTCAAAGGGAGGAGGAAATATCACTCGTGCACCTCAGGGTTGTGATGTCTGTACATTCATATCAGATGTGCCCCTGAGAGTGATTTAAGTTAAGCCGATTTAATCTGCATACCCTGAAGATAAGCACAGCAAAATGTAAAAAAAAGGCTTGACAGGGAAAGCTGTATCACCGCCACTAGGATTTAAATTTCAGAATTATAAAAAGGCATATTAAGCAATTATTTGTACAGACATTTCTCAATTACTGTATTAGTAAAGACAGCGTGGAAATACAAATTTGACAGGCGGAACTACGCGAGATTTAAGTTGGAAATTACAAACACGGTTTTAAGATAAGTTACATCTATCCCTAGACTGAGATGAACTGACAAAATAAAGAATTGCAATTTTGAAAAAGAAGCTGTATGTTTGTACACAAAGCAACAAACTGAGAGCAGCCAACAATCATGGGAAAATAATTCACTCTACAGGTTAAAAAAAAATCACTCAGACTATACTTTCAGAACAATCATATTACAGTTCATATGTATAGTTAAAAAATTTAAATTAAACCATTTAAAAATTTAAATGTAGGATAAATCCATTCAACAATGCTTGTCTGAGAATATTGTACACTTGTTAGGGGAAAAGATATTCATTGGAGAACCCAATATTGTGTTTTGGTGTATTTACTAGTGATTACAAAGTAATCGAGATGAAAGAAAATATGCGTTAGTTGCACGTCTGACGTCATTTCTTCATATCCTATTAACTCTCGACTACACAATTGACTTGGTTTAATTTACGCATGATAAAACAAAATCCGGAGTGTCATACAGATGGTTTCGGAAAACACAAAACCTTATCGGCTACATTGAAAACTTCGATTTAGGTAAAAAGTTCTGCTTGTAGAAAAGTTGATGTGAACTAATTCAATCATATAACGCTGAGCTTTTTTTATAAACAGGAAAGCAATTTCAATCAACAAATATAATTTTAAATGTTAGCAGAACATTAAATTATTTCTGTTTAATGAAATTGCTTACTGGTTAAAAGGAAAAAATTCTTATCTCAAGTAAAGTATAATAACGAGGAAATTTTTAAAAGCATGGCTTATATTGGCATCCTAAATTATTGTTTCGAAAAGAAATAGCACCATTTAAAAACATCACGCGCTGAAAATCTTGGTCCCCTATTATTGGTATTTTAAAGTTATTTGGAACACAATAAAAACAAACTATGTGTACGAGTAGCTATGTGCAATTATGTTTCGCGCTTAAAATCTCGTTAAAAATTGTTTATTATTGGACAAGAGACAATAAACTTTCTATTTTGTTACATTTCGAAAACTATGTTTATTTTGGATATAAATGGCGACCAGGGAAAGAGTGGATAGCAAGTGTTGCCATACCCCGCATCGAATTTCACAGAAAAAGTACTTGTATTTGCCACAGCCAAGGCTAACTTTAGCCTTGCCACAGCGAACTCATCCTATCATTTTATTTTATTATTTTACCTAGTAAAAAAAAATCTCATTGGGTTCATTTTAATAAACCCAGTCTCAAATAAAAATTTAGATTTCTTTCAGTGAAGTTAATTTTAAATGCGTTGCGTTTGTTTTTTACGGATTTCTTAGACAACTGGCTTCCAAAATTTACAGTGGAAATTTTTTTCAAACAGCTTTTATCTTAATTTACATATATTTTTAATTACCAAGTTGATTGAAAAATCAATTTATTTTATAGGCACTATGATTTGATTGACTAATTGTGAACTAAGTAGTTTTTATAGATGGTCTGACTTTTCTGTTATATCGTCTATATTTTTTTCAATACTTTTTCGTTATGGTTGGTAATTAATAATTAATGGTAATTTTTTAGTTAACGTCGTACTAGAGCAACACAACGGGCTATTGACGACGGTCCGGGATCAGTCCCTTGAGAGAAAGATCCGAGGACAACACCTCGTAATTTTGAACCACGGTCAGATGACGAAGCAACACCTGAGCTGGCACCCCACTCTCCAAACTTCCACGCCAACCCAACGTGAGGACTTTCGGCCACGACAGATTTAAGTCGCACCAGCCGCCTCTACACCATACGCTTACAAACATCCATGCCCGTACCCGGATTCGAACCAGGAACCTTCCGATCTAGAGGCTAACACCTTAATCACTATACCGGTTGGTCGGCCGTTTTGGTTGGAAAAAGATACTTTCGTCTGCTTGTGTACATTCTTACCTGGAGAGGTTATAAGTTCCTTTACTAACATTCTTTATGAATCTATTGTAGGCCGTCTAGTGATATGGTATATTTTTTTATTTAGGTCAGTTCCCCAGACAGTGAAAATTTACCTTTTTCTCATGCAACGAGATTTAAAGCTATTCAACTTAATTTTGTCACTGCACAACCTCAATTCCTGGTTCGAGGCTTAGTATTTTTAACGGATACTCAATTACAGTTGTTGCCTTGAACAGTCAATAACAATTCTAGACCCATATATATATATATAACCTTACACCTTTTACAATATGGAGAATCAGTCAGAACTGCAATTAGTTGCATGAATGCGTTCCATGTGATTCATTTTTCAATATAACAGAAACAATTGGGTCCGATTTGAGAAAATTACCTGTCTTTTGATAAATTTCCCTCGAACTATGTTCTCATTGCATTGGGCAGTGGCGGTCTTAAAGTTGTATCTTGGACCTACTCTTATTTAAAATAGAATGCAAAGCTCTTGTGAAAGCATGTTCTTTTTTAAAACACATACCTTTTATTTAAAAATTCGAATGCCACACTCGCCCCATATATAATTCTCTTACGTGGCAAGCAAGAAAGACGTTAATTGTTATTGCGTTTTGGCAACACTGTACGATCGTTTGTTTACCACGAGGCCTCAATAGCGTTATCGGCTAAAATTTTATCGAAAAAAATTAATATTAGTCGAGCTGTTGCAGCTTACAAACAACATGCTGGGTTTTCAATTTCCAAAGCAGCGCTCACATTTCAAGTAAAAATTCGCTCAAAGTTTTCATTTAAATTCCAAATTGTTCGAGTTCTGATTTCAAAGGTACTGTATAATTTTATATTTAAATTTTTTTTTTTGGAATATCATACATTGTAAACAATGTCTTTATTGATGCGAGCAAGGTTCGTGCAGCGAACCAATGAGAATTGCAAAGCAATCCTCCGGGGGTTGGCGAATGTTAGCGAGCAGGGGGTGGGCCCCCTAGTTATATTGTAATTGGATTCTATAGCGTGGATAAATCCCGAGGGCCACGAAAAGCCTTGCAATGCTCGCAATCTGACGGATTATTGGTTTCGTAACGGGATTGCAAAAGGAATCTCATTCAGACCGTGGTTTTATTAGTCCCCTCCTGTTTGATAGTGTCTCGAAGTTCTTTTCCTTTCTTCACTCTGCGAATTCGTCTGCCCGAGGAGTTACAAGATGACCAGACGCACCGCGATTTGCTGAGCAATTAAAATACATGACACAACTGGATAATGAGTACGAGGCTTAACATTTGCTGGGTTCACTCGGCCTTTGCATTTCGACTCCCCTTCCAATGCCACACTACACATGAAGAACCAGCAACTAGACAGATTTTCACGAGTTATTCAGACCTTGGTATGATTCAGGTAATGATCAGACCTTCAATAGATGTTTTGAAAAGATGTGCCAAATTCAAAAGCATGATTGACGATCGTTTGTAATTGAAAGATCCAAGGACAACACGTAATTTTGAACCAAGGACAGATATTGAGGTCACATCCGAGCTGGCACCCCACTCTCAAACTTCCCCAGAACACAGTGAGAACATTCGAGGCCACGTAAAGTTTAATGTACATCAGTCCTTTTGTATACGACGGTCTTTGGTCGAACTCGCAACCCTACGATTGCTAATGCGTTACTCTTCCAACCGGGCAACCGTGGCCCAAACGAAACTCCAGTGAAATGTAGGTCGTGGAAAAGGAAACGATTCAGAAGGCTCTTCTGTGAGCTTTTAACAGTTGGGTCAACTGGTGGTAACGACTGGACTCATTTGAACTTCTGAGCAATTTTTTTTTTTCAAAGATAGCCGAAAAGTGCCGCCAAAATTCAGCTATAGGTTCAATTTTGGGATCTGAATGGATGTCTTCATTCCAGACAAAATATGGAGCATTCGCTATTGTACGTTGTATACAATTCTGGAACATCTAGTCTAGATTTGAGAAAATTGCGATTTCCACATATTTGGAACTTTGTAGATGAAAAATTTGTTTCGAAGAGCCTGCTCTTAGGAGCAATGAGCTGATAAATTGTGTCAAGCTAGGGAGTTGCTGTTTTTCCAAGTTTCCAATTAGATTTTAGTGTTGTCCAAATGTACCATATCGCAACTCCATGCAAGTGTGATTCCTCATCGATCTTCCAGCTTGAAGTGTCAATTTACATTATGTATTAGATATGTGAATGCCTAAAAATCTAGAAAGCTAAGAGGCCAAGTACAAGCACATTTACGATATATTATTATTTGGATAAAAAAAAAAAGACTATCTTTACACAATCTAGTTTACAGATGTAGCATAGACATGTTAGTGCACATGCATAGTTTGAAGACATGCTAGAATTGGTGTAAACTGTATAGCTAACTTTTACAAATTCTGAAGTAAGCTATCTCATAAATTACAAAATGTTCGACCCAGAAAGTAGGAAATTTATTTCTAAGGTATCATACAAATTGAGACTTCCTGTTCTACATTTCTTTAGCACAGCATTTTTAGAATCGAGGAGTCCGATGACGTAAAAGCTTCCAAGGAATCGCCATTTGAAACATGTCTTTCAAATCGAAAAAAAATGGCAAAGTTCTCAAATTATTTTCTAGATTATACACCGGGCATTTTTTTTTCAATTACATATAAAAAACAATTACTTCATTAGTTGAAAGAAACATATTCTTAATTTTACTACTAGTTTTGTGAACAACAAAATTCCAGATTTGCATTTATAAATCTTAATTGAAATCATTTTCTTTTCCAGATTGGAAGTAATATTTTTCACCATATTCCACTGTGACGTGTCTGAGGAAACAGATTACACCCCAAAATCTATTTAGTAAGTAAGTTATCCTGAGTAGTACATAAAAGATTTGAAAGAACCCCCCCCCACCTTTACCACAGTAAACCCCATGGGAAAAGAATAGATCGCTAAGGTACCTCGAGCTCGTGAAGCCCATACACACCTAAATAGATGCCTCTAAGGGGATGATTTCTGAATATATATATCAAAATTTTAATTACTTTATTCTTTCAAAAATTTTTAACAAAAAAACCTCAAAATATGTTATGTAATAAGCAAGACTTAATACACTAAAACACGGAGAATTGTTAATCTTCAATTTATAATTTTTAAAACTAATATAGGGTGGGAGGACAAATTAAAATTTCATGAACCTGAATACTGTTAATTTATCTGTTATTGCATATATTATAGGAGGAAGTGTTTGCCTGTCGTTTGCCGCAAAATTCTGACGATTCTATGGCACTTACAGCAATGAGATTTGACACACAGGTAGTCCGAATTATTTGCAATTTTTGGGTCGCGGCGAATTTTAAAATTCAATCTGGAAGATTTTTAAATGAATTTAATAGTTTTATTCTCCATTGCCTTTTCAAACGCAGAGAACTTTTTCTATCTGTGTAACAGGGGTGAAAACAGCCAAAATGTAAAAAAGAGGAAAATATACGTAGCGTTATTTTGAACAACAAAAATAGCTGAATAAGAATACTATATTTGTGTACTAATGCGTGTACAGAACAATGGTGCAGCCAGAAATTTTTTCTGAGGGGGGTAGGCAAATTTTTAGTCTGATAAAACCCTACAAAGTCCACTAAAACCAATAAAATTTGTCTTTGGAAGTAGGGAGGTTAACCCATATCCTCCCATGGGCCCCTAGTACAGAATATGTGTTTATGATAAGCATGTATTTTTGACTATTATTTAGGTTAAAAGTTCTACAAAGTAAAAAAAAAAAAAAATGAAATTTGTCTTTGGAAAAGTGGGAGGGGGAACCTTACGTGTAGACTCAAATTGTGTAAAAGAGAAAAAATATCTAGGCAACTGTTAACAGTATAAATAAGTTGCATGAAGTTGAAAATGTTATTTTTATGAATATTTTTGAACATCTTACCAATGGTGAGATTTAAGAGTTGCAATTTTTCCAAAACCTTGATACAAAAAAATAAATACTATTTTTATTAAATAGCATAAATTTTATATAAAAAAAAAGTAGAGACATCAAAAATAAAAATGGTACAGCTTCAGTCTACGTTTATAGCAAAGGCAACGGACTTGGCGCACTTCTAGTAGCGAGTAATAACAGGTTAAAGTTCCCTATCTGCATAACGGTTATTGCGGAGTTTAAAACAACCTGGTCAAGTGTAAAGTTTTAAAATTTCATTTCGAATATTCCAGAAAGTTCTTTCGAATTCCGTTAAACTGTCGTTTGATTTCATTGGTTCATTTGAAATAATTCTTTCCTGGGCGACTTCAGGGTCGATGCACACATCCGATTTTTCAACGTGCACAGCACCGAAGCCCACCTATACACACATAACCGAGAAATGACGCGCTAACTCATTTCGCGCCATTTGCGATAGCTATTCTATCGCAGAAAACGTGTTTATTTCGCTAACGTGGCTTAAAAAAGTATATTTTGAAACGAAATAGACGTTAATGGATAACAACCATTTATTAATTATTATTTATATTCTATTTGTTTATGAAAACAAGGTACTTCCGAACGGCTGACTCATGTGCGGGGCCGTGGGGAACTGCGGTACAAATTGCACGCAAGTTGGACGTGCGTCTCGCCCCAGCGGCGCTGGAGGCATGTATGCACTCTATTGGATCTAACGTATCTCAGACCGCACTTGCGTTGCGGCACCGTACGTTGAAAAACAGGATGTATGCACCAGGCCTAAGTGCGCCAAGGGCAGACTGTTGCCACAGCTATAAACGAAGACTGAAGCTGTATCCCTGTGGTAAAAAAAAATATAACTTAATTCAGTTTAAATTTACAACCTATTTTCGAATATAGAATAACTTTTTTTTCAAAATCTCTATATTTTTCCGTAAATATTCTTAGTTTCTATTTAAATCAAATAAAACTTGAAATTAATAACTCGTATTATCCAAGAAACAATTTAGCTTATTAAAACAATCATAAATATCGCCCTAAAAAGAAGCATCATTTTGAAATTTCCGTTGCAAAAAATAGCTGCAGTCTATGTTTAAAACGGTGGGGGCACCGCCTTGGCGCACTTCTAAAGTCGCCAAAGAAAGAAGTTTTAACGGATTTTGAAAGTACTTTCTAGAGTATTCAAAATGAAAATTTTCCGCTTGCCGAGGTTGCCATAAAAGACGAAAAACCGAGCATCTTATTTTCTAGTTAAAAGAAAAATCACATTAAAAGCTGAACAACTTAAAATATTTCAGTTATACCTTTTCCGCCGCATCATGACGTTTCACGGCCGCTAGATAACAGCTCCGCTTTTTTAGGAAACGTAGCTTTACCTACGAAATATGCACAACAACGTACGCTAACTAGTTCAAAATCCAAGTTCTCCGGGTTTGCCTATAAACTAATAAGCTTCTCACAAAGGAATCTTTTCAAAAAGGAATTTGCAAGACTTATCTTTTTTTACGTTTATAGAAGACAAAAAAAGGCAAAAATAAATATTTTTTCGTAAAAAATGAACGGAAAAAAAAAAACGGTCATTTTTACAAAAATTTACGAAAAGTCGGAAGAATCTCATCCCTGAAGTAAGGACACACTTTCCTTAAAATTTTTTTTTACAATTATTCTTTGGCTGTAATTTCATGATATAAGAAAAAATCGTAAAAAAAGCGGAAATTTTTGGAAGAAAAAAAAAGCGGAAATCCGCGTAAACGCGGAATATTTTCACCCCTGGACCTTGCAATCAGGGTTTGGAAACATGGCAAGTTTTTTTTATCCGTAGTAAGCAGATAAAACTTTTTTCCCCTTTCCACTTTGATTTTACGCAGATGAATAAATTTCTAGCTAGATGATAAATCTTTTAACTGAAGTCAGTTCTTTTTTCCTATCTCCTGACCGTTCAAGATAGAGTAAAAATTTCAACGTATTTGAAATCTGCGAAAAATTTTACACCAGATTAATACCTTACATCATTTTGTTGGTTTACGTCATGGGCAACGCCGGGCTAGCCACACAGTGGCTAGTATTGCCTATCTGTAAGTTTTGAAATTACCATATGATGAGGAAAATGTTGATTTGCAGGGATTTAAAAGACTTGAAAATGCAGGTAGGTAATTGAATTAATGATGCACTGAAGCAACACAATGGTACATTGGAGATGGCCCTGGATTAGTCTTGAAGGGAAAGATCTGAGGACACCACCCAAACAGGCACTCCACACTTCAAATTAAAAAATAATAATAATAAGATTTATTAAAAAACGAGAAAATTATGGTTTATTTGTTTTCAGAGGAAAGCAGAGAACTACTAGACAACTCTTACCTCCAGCTAAAAACAATTGCTCTGACGCTGTTTACCAAAGTATATTTTATAGAACTTCAAAGCATACCGCTTTGTTAGAATATCATTTTGTGAAATGGTTGGTTTGTGTTTACGGTGTAAGGTTCCAGAATTAGACAAGTGACACTAATTTTGTGAAAGGGAAACTTACTTCATGGAACATTAATTTTCTCGAAGAAGTAAATTTAATTCAGTAGATACAAGTGTGCAAAGGTGAAATTGAGTTTTAGCTCGATTTAAATGTAACTACTCTTCAAGCATCTTAGCACAAACGAAATAATTAAAATGTAAATATTTTCCCATAGAATTGATTACACAATTTTGGTTTTTAAATGCTTTGATTCAATTTAACTGATAAAATATATACGAACTCAAAAGAAACACAATTTTTAAAAATACAGATGGCCAAAAGAAAATTGTAGAATGATGCAGCAAAGTTTCCTCTTTTCATATATTTTCCCATTCTATAATTATATGGTTCAACCCATTTTCACCTTCATTTAAGAGTTCAAATAAAACATTTCCTCAAAATATATAAGAGATGAAAATTAGAGAGAAATTTAATGAAGAAAACTAGTCCCTTTGAATTACATTAAATGTTACTTTACTCAAATATTAATGTATTCAAAAAATTAAATTAAAATCAGGTAAAACACGAAAAATTTATTGATAACATTTGAGCTTTCATGCATGAAATATTTACTACAGTAGCTCAAATGGTAATTAAAACTAAACAGTAGTGCTCATGTGATAGTGTTAAGTGAAATACAATTCGTAAAGTATAACTCTACACTAGTAAGTAATAAGTCTTCCAAGATCATAATTATGTTTAAAATTGCTTATCTTTTAGTATTTAAGCTATCCCATTTACAATTTAACATGCAAAGCTTGCACTTGGATGCAGATGCATTAAAAAGCTCATGGTGTTCTGAACAAGGCCTACATTTACCTTCAAAATGATTCATATTTAAATTAGTTGAAGGTGCACATCCCTTACATCTTGTCATCATCAACAGAGTATAATACAACTCCCTGGAAAAGGCAGATATACGGTAAAGTATGAATTAACTTTATATGCTAACGCTTATGGCAACGAATGATAAATAAAGATCCAGAATCCATGCTAGATAAGAAATAGATCAGCTATAAACTACACGATTTAACTGCCTTCTCTCGGAAGCCACACTAATTTGATTTGAACCCAGAGCCCTGTGTGTCGAATCACGCATGTAACTATGATACTTGTCCACCAGAATCAAATATCCTTAATAAAACACAACTAAAACAAGTTGAAATTTTAAAAACTATTTTTCAAATTCAACAACATGCATGCTTCGAATAATTAGATGAAAGGTTGTCGAAAGTTAGATAAAAACAAGCAAAAAGAGAAGACAAGAACTTTGTTTGCAAAATTTTAATTCACTAGGAAACATTTTTTTACAAATTCAACATTATCGAATCAACCTTCACTTCTAATTTACCTAACCAATTATTCCATGTGCAAATTAATTCAGTTAAGAACTTTATAAAACATGAACACTTCTACGATGTGGAAACTTTTCAACAGTGCTTGAGAACATTCTGCAGAATGTTCTCAAGCACTAGAAGTGAGTTTTCAAGAAGTGAAAGTAAGATTTCCAGAAGTGAGTAATTTGATTCACAATTCAATGTTCACAGGAGATCAAAATCTTCATACAATATATATGTATCCTTCGCACTGATTCTCAGCACAATTTAAATTTAGCACTCATTACTCACTGGGATCAGATTATAAACCCTGTCACCATGACTAAACAATAATTCAAATTTGTATTACCATTAAGAAATAATTATTGTACCATGTATGGGAACCACAAACTTAAATACATACCTGTCATTATTGGCACTCTTACCGTTTAGCCACAAAGTGAGTTTTACGTCTTGTAATGCTGAAATAAGAGTGTAACTCCAAGTCCAACAAGACATTTAATAATTATAAAGAGACATTGCAACAGACAAGCATAAGAACGAGGCAACTGGGTTACTGCATATTGTAACGGATTTCATCAGACTAAAGTATTGAAAAGAATATGTATACGGGAAGCATTAACAAACACACAGGAAAGAGAAACATTAAACGACTCATTGATATAAACACTAGAAGGAAATATGCAACAGATAATCATGTTATAATCCAATCCTGCATTCCATTCTGTAACACTCATCAAACGAAGGATTTTAAAATGTTTCCTTTAAATTTTTTTATCAAGTTTTTTATTATTATTTTATAGAAGATGCTTATAATATTTTACATTGCCTGTCAACATTCATCACAGCAGTACAAGTAAAATTTCATTACAATCCTACCTGACGAAAGTATTTATTTAGGTGAATGAACTTTACCTCCAAACTGATTCATTAAAATCATTACTCATCATTTTTGCAAAATCTATTCATAACTTAAGGCAGCAAATATTTAGTGAAAATGCCAAATTCCCAAAAGCAAAATATTACTAATATTTACATTCTCATTCTTAACCGAGATAAGCATAGTATGAGCAGCGTCAAGTCATCGTATCATGAAAAAATATTATAAAAAAAATATTGCCAGCTTTTCCTCTGAGCATAAAAGAAAGTCTTATTGCAGCATTTGCTACTTTCCATTGTAGTATCTGAACAAATGTAATGACCATGCAGTAAAACACAAGGGAAGTTTAAGCCAGCTCAGAAAATTGATTGGCCTTCCTTTCTCCAGACAATACATTGAACCGACTCGAGATGAACGGAGAAGTTGATTTGCACAACACAATTTTTTTTGTTGTAGTTTTAACAATGTTTTCCTTACTAACATCTTTCAATGGACAAAAATAATAAAAACTGGATGTACTAAAGATTCTGGTATGTAAAACATGAACAAACCATACTTTCCCCACTATATATATTTGCTAGTAAGGTGTACTATTATTAACATAAGATCTAAAAATTACCCAGGGTAGATATATCATTAAAATAGTTAAAGGTTGCAAAGTGATATGAAATAAAACAATTTTTTTATATTTTTACTAGTGCTAATTATAAGTTTAGATTTACTTACTTAAAACCTTTTTGTGTGATTATCTCAAATACTTTTCTCAGTCTTCCATATATTTTGGCTAAATTCTTTAGTGTATTTAATTATAAGATTACATTTAATATTATAAATGTAAAAACTTACCTCAATATGGGAAACCCCAAGGAAAGTAAAATCTTAACCTAATGAACTGGACTGCATTACCAGAAGTCAACCCAACTGGCATTTTTAGTAAAAACAGAAAAATCAGTAGCTTAGAAAAATTCAGAAATGAAACAAAACAGAAGTCTTTCACCTACACTTTTTGTTTTATTAATGCATTTATTCTCACTTTTTTCAGAAGAGCTAGCAGGATTTAACAGCTAAATTAGAAGGTTGACTTTTCCTAGATCCTTCATATAGTCATAAACTTAAAAAGGATTATCTTGTGGGAACACTGCTTTTGCTACAGAAAAGATCAGCATCTAGTTGAACCAAATAAACAACCTTTTCAAACTATACCAATGACTTATTTTAAAGAAAAAAAAAATCCAATTTTGACAGAAATAATGTTGATGCTCAATACTAATACACTAAATAGCAAACTATGCTATCAGAATGAAGTTATGTGACCTATAAATTTTTTTTAAGCAGTTGCCATGGTATAATTTGTAAAAATAACAGCTTTTGCAGCACAGCTTCAAAAATAAGGAGAAAAAATAGATTCAAATGAATCGCCTAAAACAAAATACAAAAGGCCTTTTTTAGAATGCTAATTAAGTATGTAGTAGTAGCTAATTAAGCATGACACATATAGTTGCAAAACTGACAAGTATTTTTAATAAAAAAAAAACCTAAATATTTTCTTAATATAAAACTTGAATTTCCAACATTGTCAGAATTAGCAATGATGAGTCACATTTAAGTATTTTGAAGACCATTGTCAACAAACAATAAATTTTATTTTGGAAAAGATTGATTTTGCCAAAATATATCATCCTCATTGATGAGTTTCTTTATATACATATCGATTAGTAAAATTAATTATCATTTCACTATAAGTATGCCAGGTTTTCCCATTTAATGCCTAGTTTAAATTAAATGCATTACACTGATGTGTTCACTGCTAATGTACAGAACTGTTGAGATGCCCTTATTTAATAGCAATTTAGGAAACTTGGAAAAAGTTAGTTTTAGGTCATATTTGGTCAATGTGCAGCAGCTTTTATTTTGGCTATCTCATATTTGACAACAATACCACTGCCATTTTGATATCTTAGATAATTTATCTCATTTCAAAAATATAAAGTAGGCAGTGCTGTTAAAACCCTAAGAAAAATTTATTAGATTGAAACAGTTTACGAAAAAAAGAAAACCTACTTTTTAACTCTTAATTAGTCGAAAATGGATAAAATATTTAAGATCAAAAGAGAGAGTGCTGAACAATTCTTTACAAATTCAGTTCAAGGCAAACTGTTTGCAGCTGTTAAAACGTTTGGCAGCAGTTTGCTCTTGGATTTGGCAATATTCTAACACAAAATGGCTGTATATACAAAAATACGAATCAATAAATTTTCTTCTTGAATCTAGGAATCACTGACTTTAAAGTTTTCTTTCATGGTTACCGTGACATTCCACAAAATTCCGAAATTAATGTCACTTATCCTTTTCATCCAAGGCTTCTAGAACAAAAGTTTTCAGAAAACTTGTATGTTACTATACTCCTGTGTCCAAAATTATCTTTACATACCCAAAAATAATTATATTCCATGAAATACCCAATCAATGCAATTTTTGCAGGGAATGTGTGAAAGACATGCTTAATTACCATCATCTTAATCAAAAGTGATCAAACAGTTTGATACGCAAATCAAAGCGTTATGTCATCGGACGGTGAATCAAGCGCTTTGTGCAAAGTGAATTTCTGCAATACAGCGTTTGATTTCAGTGTAAGGACTCAAATCTATTTGCTAAGGCTATGTAATGTCATTTGAAAGAATTTGTGAAGTAGTGCATTATCCACCATTGAGAAGCAGGGCAGACTATCAAGGAAGCAGGAAGATGTGTAAATATTTCAATAGTCTAGGAAAACAATATTTCAGAACTCTGGAACTATTGTAAGGAGGTCTGGACAAGGGTGTAAATGTATAACTGCTTCTCAAGATCGATATATGGCAATAACAACCTGTCATAATAGGAAGTCTAATGCTCGTCAGTTATGTTCAGAACTTGCATCCACCACGGGAACTAATGTATCACAGCAAACTGTATACAGAAGACTTAATGAAAAAGACCCTTGTGCTAGAAAGTTAAGGGGTTGTGTTTCACTACTTTCACAACACAAGAGAGATTGCTTTAATTGTTGCAAAAACAATGGAACTGGAGTCAATACATCAGGAGGGAGTCAGGTATGCAAAATCGTTTTTTGAGCATTATGGAATGTGACCATTTTGGTAGTGCAGGTGTGGAATAATGATCAATAGACGTACGCCAATACACGTTTTCAACAGAGGATGTGACTGGCCAGAGATATTGGGATGAGGTCTTGGAACATTTTAAAAGACTTTTCAGGGGTGCATATGGATCTGATTTTTTATTTATGGACGACAATGCTTGTCCACATTGAGCAAACCTTGTTGACGAATTCCTTGAAAAAGCGAATATCGTGGCCAGCACAATCTCCTGATCTGAACCTGATAGAGAACGTATGGGACTAGCTTAGAAAAGCAGTTACAGACATCCTCCTCCTGAAGACCACATTGCTGGAGGAGTGAAACTTAACTCCCCAAACTGTGGTTAACATTATTGCCAGCATGAAATCACGTTGTGAAATTTTGTGTACAAGTCAGAGGCGATCACATTGCATATTAAATTTATTAGCCTTAACTTTTTCTGAACTCTACGTCACATATTGCCATTTTATTGTTTCATGCTATAGTTTTATACCATGTAGTGTTCTTAATTTTTTTCCTTTGTATTTATGTGCAATGTTATGCCTCATTCTACTAATTCATAAAATTACAATTCAGTTTCTGAGAAATCCGTGATTCTAGGCAAGTAGAGATAATTTTGGACACCAGTGTATTTTTCTATTCGTTCTTCAGCACATCTACCAGAGAAAAAGCAAAGTGCAGCAGTTTTCATGTCACTTTTTCAGTCATGCAGGTACTGTGATAGAGCTGATAAAAATAAGCTTTGCAAATGGAACATTTATTTTAAACCAAATGTATCTTTTCAATTGTTGGTAACAAGGAATGTATTCTAAAAAACTGGAAGCAATCCATACTTGTTGACACCTCTGCATTTATGTTTAAGTACGAAAATTATGCTTTGTGAATTAGTAAAAATTTTTAATACTTGGAAAAATAAATCACATACCTATAATATGTTCCATTCCCGAGCCATGGTATGTACTATCCTGAAAGGAAAAATAATTTTAAAATCAGGTTTTCAATACATAATTAGATAACTTAATAAGCATTTTAAAATTTCATTAAATCTGTAATTTATACATCTACAGAAAAAATAAACAAACTCTTCTAAACATAATGAGGTATCTCAGGCACAAGTTCCAGTTCTTTTTAAACATTTCAAAACATGCAGTAGTAGTTGCTATAGTTGTCGTTATACCCATTTATATTAAAATGAACAAAATTATACAGAAACTAAAATCATTTGGATATAATACAGTTAGTAAAGGAGAAAATGCTATGAAAAAATTTTGTGTACCAGCAACTATTTTCTAAAACTTGCCTTCTAATATTACAAAACTTGACATTTGGTACAAACGCAAAAAGTCAAGTTTCTTACAATAGATAATTAGCATAACATCAATTAAGAAAAAAGTTGATTTTTATAAACTAACTTGGCACAGTATTTTGAAACTTACAAGCTTGTTATGGCATTCTAGAACATAATTTAAATTATTTGAAAGAGGTCACTAATAAATTACACTATTGATATATCGCACCCCGGCAAGAAAAGTGACACAACTAAAAAAAATAATTTTGATGCTGTCATTGAAAAATATGTATGAGGAGCCCCAGCTTGTTATATTACTATTTTATGGAATATAATAGAATTTAAAGACATAAATACTTATCTAAAATAAGCTTTTACTATCTCGATATAAGTTTTTTAGTATCCTTTAAGTTGATGTTTCTCAAATTCTGCAATTTTGAGTTGTATCACTTTTCTTGCCGGGGTGCGATATGTTTAACCCTTGCAATAACTTGTGAGAACATACTTCATGGCTTTAAAACCATTTCAAACCTTAATACAAAAAAACTATGGAATGCCTCTCCAGAAAAAAAACTCACTTTATCAGTTTTGCAGTAGGAGTGATTTTTTGATTGTTATACTATGCAACGTAAATTAACCTGTCACAAATTTTGTTATTTAGAAACTGCAAAACACGACAAAGCTTGAAAGCAAAAATGAGAATTTACCAAAAAGTATTTCAACTTTAAAATTTCTTTCGTCAATAAATTAAAAAAAAAAAAAATATTTGATGCTAATGATTTAGAATGTGTGTAATGACAGATGATTAACTCAAATTGAAAAACAATGGGGTGAAAAGGAGACCTTTGAACTGCTCACTAAAACAAGAGTAATCCAACTCAGTTCTTTCCTGATATTTGTGAAAGAACTCAAATTAATGTTCTTTATAATAATTTATCTTTAACGATGATAATGCTAATTTAATAATATCAGGCATGAGAATGCAAAATTTCAAACAAAAAGAGGAAAACCAAAATGTGAAATTAAATACATACGAGTCAGGTCTGTGCACATGACTTTACAATAGCAAAAATTAACATTAAACCGGAGCTATAATTATTGATTTATCTCAAACTATTATAAAAAGGAAGTGTTTGTTTTTCATTATCAGTCCTGATAAATCTCATATTTTTGCAAGAGATTGTGACATCACGTCAACCTCCATGTTCCAAAAATAAACAGTTGACATTTCCTGCACTGTTATGATTTCAGCGAAGGAAAGTATAACAACTAAACATTTTTACTGGTATTGTTTAGTTTTTTTTTAATTATAAAATCAGCATCGTTAAAGATAGATTGAAATTTTCAACGGATCTGAAATCTGCGGAAAATTTTATACCAGAGAAAACCTTATACATTTGATATTCTTTTAATAAATAATTTTTCAATTAAATATTTATATTTTCTCAAGAGATTGTGACGTTATGCTGATTGGATCTCTTCTTAATCCGAAATCGGCCACATTTGACAACTCTGTTATCCTATAGGCTACGAATTAGATTTGGTATATGCTTCGCAAACCAAATGGGAATTAGTTTCCTATATAGAGATTTATAAGGTTTTTTTTCTCCCTTTTACCAACTTTTTCGACCTTTTTGGAATTGTTATGAGCAACGCTGTGCTAGCCACGCAGTGGCTAGTGAATTAAAAAATAATTGATGGTAGACCATCAATCGGGAAAAGCAGTGAATAACGAGTATGTGCTAAATGTCAGTCATCCGAAATAACAGTATCAAGGTGGATGTTTTTGCTCGATTCTCAAAAGGTTTCCAGAGAAAGTATGAATCAGAAAATTACGAAACTAACATGGTTTGTTCAAGATTCTACAGGGAACAAGATGAAAAAAAAAAAAATTTCCCGATGCGGCTATTAGTTTAGGATGCATTAAGTGAGAAAGTCGAAAAAAAGCGAAATTTCTGATGCAAGTGAACAAAAGACATGCAAATTTTCAGTTTTCAGCCGTGATTTTTTTAAGACCATCTCAAAATGTGAATTTTTGCACAACGCGGAGTTTATTTAGATATTTTAATTTGGTTCCAGATAATATTTTTTATAATTCATGAAAAATCGGGATATTTTTGTTACTTTTTTTAAGGTGTCATATCCTTTTCTTTTTACTATTAGTTTTTAAATTTGAAAACATTGCAGGAAACCTTGGAATGTACTACACTTCCAATTATTTTTGAAATTGGTTCATAAATAAAATCCAACGTCAAACAGCCTTCATGAAACAGAGGCTCACTGGGAAAAAAAAGCCTTGATGAAACTCGCTGTGACATCAATGCACTGAGGGGCAGAGGTTTTGCCGTCGCAGGAGATTGACTGTTCGAAAGAAGTGTTGGTTTGCGAAGCAACCGGGGGTTTGCAAGAGGAGCCCCCTAGTATATAACAACATCACTAGGACATCCTGTTCTTCAAAGCTTGAAATATACTCTGATTGGCTAGAAACACTAAAGACGTCATGTTCTTAAAAACGGCCAAAATAATGTTAAAAAATAGCAGAAAAAACATGGAAAAAAAATTTAAAAAGTGGAAATCCACGGAAGATTCTTATGCCTGTATTATTTAATATGTGACTTTAATGATGTTATAATAATTCAATACAATACAGTGCAACTTAAATAATTCAAAGCTGAAGGGGCCACTAAAAAAATAAAAGTAACAGCTTTTAACTTTAATTTCAGGTCTATTGAATGCTTGGAAAGATTATTCTGTCAATAGGCAAATATTTATTCAGAAAGATCATGGTATATGAAAGACTTATTATATGTATGTAAACAAAAAGTTTTACATTACTACAGTACATATTATATTCAATACAGAAAATTAGCTTTTCAAAAAAATTTTGCAATGTCTCATTGTTTTGTAGAATTTAGTCACTTAAAGTAAGCAAAATCAGTAAGCATGTTTAGTGAATGGAAAACTGCTTCACTTGAACGCTCAAACAGGTGGCGGGAAGGGGGCATTTCAGCTAAATGCTATCAAGAATTTGTTATGTCAAAGAAAATTTTCACTTGTTTAATAACAAAATTTAGAAACTATAACATCAAGAAATGATATTTATGTAACAAATACTTTTTAATGATGGTATTGCAGAAGTTATGACAAATCATGCTTAATATACTTTGAAACAAGAAAATTTTAAGTTAGTCCCATTTACATTTAAAAATATCAGTTGAGTGACTTGATATGAAGCACTCCAAGTCTTAAAGTCATTACTAGAATTAGAAGGAAAAATGCAAGATATTTTGTGAAATTTTAAGTAATACAATTATGATTATAAATTAATTAAATAAGTTAAAAGTTTCAAGGCCTATGTTGAATAATAATATAGCCAGTACAAATTAGTTTTTAAGTATAGCTAGATAGCTAAGATAAGATATCAAAAACAAGTTTTTTAGAATACAAACTTATTAGGTATGAGTGTAGAATTACACATTGAATTGAAGACTAGTTTATTCAAATATCAATCCAAAATCAAGCACTTTACTAAATTAAATACAATAACAAATTCAAGCTATTTTAGACTTGTTATGCTAGGCAATTTTCAGATGTTACCAATATGCCACAAATCTAAATATTATGGGAAATACTGAATCCAAATTACACTTATAAATAACAAGATTGTAGATTTGCATCAAAACAATAGCATTGTAAATTAGGAAGATAGTAATTGGAGAAAGCAAAAACATGATAAAAATATGTATCTAAACATACAAGATCATGAAATAAAATTATAAAATACATGAAAGTTAGAAATTAACAGCTTGAAGTGGTATTTCATAACTTTGAATTTTGTCCTGACAGCCAAGTTTGTAGACCTATTGTGTGATTTGGGATAACTAAGTTTTTGCAATATTTTTACTTAAATCTGAGTGCATTTTAGGAAATAACGTTTTGGTGTCATGGATGCCGATTAACCATGGAATACATGATTCCTGTGTAGATGCCATAAAGTTGATCTAATCATTAATAATGTTATAACTAACAAATATTAAATGTTACAATTTACAAAGTGATATCTTACCTTTTTAAAGAAAACTACATTAGCTTCCAATTAAATCACAGAAATAAACTATAGTCCTAGACTTGAGACATTTCAGGAACCAGTGATCCAACAGTTTCACTTCAAGGCTCTCGTCTTGAACCTTGAGTTCATGTATCCGAGTACCATCTAAAATTGTTTAGATTATGAATTACTGAAACAGAAATTTTATAATATAAAAAAGACGATCGTTATTTAAATTAGTTTGGTGCCTAACACAGCCAAACTTATTAGACATGTAAGTGACATTGCAGTTTCAAAATTGAATTAACAATTTTCAAAACGGAGCTTATATGGATTAACATGGAATTTGTTCCAGTACTTATTTCACACAATACATGAAATTCCAGATTAAAAATAGACAAGAAAAATAAGACAAGACAAAAAATGCAATTAAAACAAGCACAGCTTGTTTTCCAGGCTCATCAGTTGAGGCTGTCTGGTTAAGTCGAAGTTTCTTCAAAGTTCCACACTTCCTTTCCTATGTTATAAATTTAATAAAGGCCTTTTTCTCTCTCGATAATATGAACATCTATTCGGACATATTTCCAATACCCCATGGACGTCCGGAGGAAGGGGGCAAAGGGGGTGGTCAACACCCTGGCTTGTGTGTGGATTTCCTATATATATATACACACATGTATGTGCTTGTGTGTACATGTTTTTTTGCCCACCCCCCTTCGTGGAAAGTGTAAGTACATGTTTCGTCTCAACTTGGAAAAAATTCTGTGGGCGCCCATGGTATAGGCCCTCTGTTCTTTTTACGATTACAGCACTGCCAGTGACGCCATCTATCGAATTTCGGTAACTGCTAAATTCTGGAGGGGGAGTATTGTAGCGAGCGTAGCTACCACTCCACAAAACTTAACTTACGAATAGTACGTTTTGGTAGAGACTAAGTTACGCTGGTTCATTTCGAGCTTGCTATAGGGACAGAACACGTTATTTTATTCAAATAAGTTTAAAACCCTTCAGTAACACCTGAAGAATACTTTTTATTAGCTGAAAGTAAATGGATCTATAGAGATGGTAGTATTAATTCAGGGTTCCCATTCTTTTTTTCTAAATAAAAATAAGGACTTTATAAGAACTTAAATAATGCAATGCAAAAATGAGATTTTTTAAAATAAGCAGTCTGATTTTTACAAAATTCAGCAATTAATATATGGGCATTTACGTGTGCATGAATGAGTAATATGTGTAAGTACATAAACAAATTATAGAACGGAGACCGCAAGAAAACAACTTTGGATGTTTTTCTTTAATCTCCTTGCAGTGCATTTGCTTTTATAAAAAGGGAAAGAAAGAGTTAAGTTTGATGAGGACTTCTGTTGTCGGTCTCAAAGCTGCTGTTACGAGTTTGATTTAGATTGGATTGGATATGATTTTGTGGCATTGAGTCCTCATGGGACATATTATGCCAAACTCAAGATAAAAAATCAAATATATAATATAATAATGAAGTGAAATGAGTAAAAACATGATGAATGAATACTACATAAAATTATATGTGATGGATAAAACCAATGTCATGTAAAAAGCTAAAAATATTTGGATGAGGATTCTCCCCAACCATGTCTTCTAAAGTCAAGGTATAAGAATTAAAATATTTAAGACGTTGATAATTAAAATGAGAACACTCTATTAAAATGTGTTTCACCGTAAGTGGACAAATGCAGTAGTTACAAATGGGATGATCTTCTCCGAGGAGGAAGTGTCTATGGGTTATTCGCGTGTGACCAATACGGAGACGTGTTAGAATTACATCCTGTCTTCTAAAAGGTAGCGATTTCCATTGAATTATATTTCGTTTTAAAGCATGGAGTTTGTTTTCAGTTTGTTCATTCCATTCGTTTTGCCATTTGTCTTGTAAAAATGTGTAAATGATAGATTTTAGGTCACGATAAGGAATGGTATGATTAAAATTATTTACGGCCGATTTGGCGGCTTTGTCAACTAATTCATTTCCAGATATCCCAACATGAGATGGTATCCAACAAAATAACAAGTTAAAATTTTTGGATGAAAGATGATAAATTTTTTCCAGTGATTCTAAAACAATAGGATGACTGTCATGATCAGGATGTTTCAATGACTCTAAAACGCTTAATGAATCAGTGAAAATGATATATTTTTTATGAACATGATCAGATATATATTCCAATGCTTTATATATGGCCATGATTTCAGATGTAAAAACAGAACATGAAGAATGAAGTTTAAAACTGTGAACAGAGTGACTAATAGTGAACGCAGCTCCAACATAGTTTGCCCTTTTCGATCCGTCCGTGTAAACTTGTATAAAATTTGTGTATTTTTGTATATGGTTTTGAAAAAGCTGTTTGTAAATAATATCAGAAGTATCTGCTTTATTAAAATTTTGGAACGGGTTTTGAAATTCAAAATAATGATTAAACCAAGGAGAGAAAGAAAACAGTTTTTTCTGGGTAACGTCAAGTGAACAAAGTTAGGATCCGTTCATCAAATCCAGCATTCTTAAGTGAAATGTAGGGATGAAGGATGTTTTAGCTTGATAGAGGCGTTTTAAATACGGACTGTGATGAATGGTATGCAATGGGTGATGAGGGATTGAGGAAATTCTAAAATATTCCAAGGACAACAAATGTCGCCTTAAGTCCAGAGAAGGTTCAAAATTGTCCACATATAAGCTGCTTACGGGTGAAGTCCTGAAGGCACCAGAACATAAACATAAAGCTGTGTGGTGGATAGTGTTCAGGGTTTGAAGAGAAGATTTTCTTGCTGAACCATACACCACGCAGCCGTAATCTAATTTTGATCGTATTAATGCTCTATATATTTTTAAAAGACAATTCCGATCAGATCCCCATGATAACTTAGATAAAACTCTTAATATGTTGAGGGCCTTTTTGCAACGTTTGCGTAGATTTAAAATATGCGGTTGAAAAGTCAACTTCTTGTCAAATATGATACCTAAAAATTTAAAATTGTCCACAACATTAATTAAAATATCTTTGAAAAATATTTCAGGGTCAAGATGAAGAATCCGTTTTTTACAAAAATGAACACACGCGGTTTTGGAAGGTGAGAAACTGAAACCATTTTCGTTAGTCCAATGAATTCTTTTATTAACGGCCTGTTGAAGTTGTCTTTCAATTAAACGAATATCTTTAGCTGCGCATGAAATTTGCAGATCGTCAACGTAAATAAGACCTTTCACTGATGGAGGCAATTGAGAAACAATATCATTAATTTTTAAAATAAATAAAGTAACACTTAAAACACTGCCCTGTGGCACTCCCTCCTCTTGAATAAAAACATCTGAGAAAATTGATCCAATCCGTACTTTAAAATATCTTTTTTCTAAAAATTTTTGAATAAAAATAGGCAGATTACCTCTTATGTCGTTTTTAAAAATGTCCCTTAAAATTCCATGTCTCCATGTTCTATCGTACGCTTTTTCGATATCGAAAAAAATCGAAACAAGATGCTTATTTTGAACAAATGAGTTTCTTATTTCCGTCTCGAGAGCGACTAAGTTGTCAATAGTGGATCTATTTTTTCTGAAACCACTTTGGAGTGGAGAGAGACATTTATATTTTTCTAAAACATAAACCAACCTAGCGTTGACCATCTTTTCTAGAACTTTACATAAGCAGCTTGTCAGGGCTATAGGACGGTAGTTCGAAGGATTCTTGGGGGTCTTTGTTCGGTTTCAGTATGGGTATTATGGTAGCATATCTCCATGACTGAGGAAAAGTGTGTTCGTTCCAAATTCTGTTATAAAATTTAAGGAGATGATTTAAAGAACTATTTGAAAGATGTTTGAGCATGATGTAACTAATATTATCTGGGCCAGGAGTTGATTTGTGAACTAAGGATAAAGCCTTTGTCAATTCGGAAAAAGTAAAATCACAATTATATGATAATATACGGTTTGAAGTGAAATTAACTTTAATCTTTTCAGATGCAATTTTAATTTTTTTTAAACTTTCAGAGTAGTTATTGGAGCTGGATATTTCGGAAAGGCATGAACCTATTGTGTTTGCTATGTCTTTGGGTGCCGATAGAATTTGGTTATTATGTTCGAGAATAGGAATTTGTCTATTGGGGTAAACACCGGAAATTCTTTTGACCCTGTCCCATAGTTGTTTGCTTGTGGTCTTGCTATTTATACTATTGACATACTTAATCCAAGAATCCCTTTTACTAAGTCGTTGAATTTTTCGAAAGGCCGCTTTTGTTTTTTTATAATTAATATAGTTTTCTCTTGTTGGATATCTATTGAAGATATTCCAGGCTTTCCTTTGCTTCCGATACGCATCGCTACATTCCTCATTCCACCAAGGTTTCTTTTGTTTTTTTTGTCTATTTCTGACTTTTTTAACTGAAGCGTCAGCACTTGCTATAATTATTTCTGTAATTTTATTTGTCACTTCATCGATATCCTCATTTTCTACCATGTTAGAAATATTTGCAAGGCTAGTAAAAAGTGGCCAGTTCGCAGTTTCAAAAATATATTTAGTTTGGCTGACAGAGTGATGTTGGTATTGGCCTGCATATTTCAGTTTTATAGGATAATGGTCACTATTGTAAAGGTAAGGATCCACAGAAAAGGTCCAAAATGGTAAAATTGAAGGAGTGCAAATTGCCAGATCTATTGAATGGTAAGTAAGTGAAGGTGAGTGAAAGTAAGTAGGTTGGCCGTTATTCATAATACATAAATCATTGTCTGTAATTATTTTATCAATTTGCTTGCCTCTAAAATTAATATCTGAACTGCCCCAGAGAATATGATGGCCATTTAGGTCACCAAGTATGATGAATGGTTGCGGAAGTTGATCAATTATATTATTTAAGTCAGAAGTGGCGATATGGGATTAGGAGGTAGGTATAAGTTGCATATTGTTATTAAAGTATTGACATGAAGTCTTACAGCAACAGCTTGGAGATTTGTTTTGAGATTAATTTGAGTAACTGGCAAGTCATGGGAGGTAAGCAAAGCAACACCTCCACATGCTCTTCGGCCATCATCGTAATCTTTTCTGAATATAGTGAAATGACGAATGTTAGTGGTATCATTGTTTCTTAAATAGGTCTCCTGGAGGGCGATTGCAGCTGGCTTGTGATTGTTTATGTGTTTGGCATCATCAATTTTTTGACGAAAACCCCGGCAGTTCCAGGAAAGAAAGGAAGCCATAAAAATAAAGTATAAAAGAAAAGGAAAAACTACTTGTGCTTTCTCGTCCTAGGACGATGTTTGTCCTGCCGAGGATCCTTCTTGGGCTTCAGTGGCGAAGTCTCCAAGTCCTCATCTTCTACAGATGAAATATCGCTTTCAGTGTTATATAGATTAATGAGGTCACTGGTGGAAGGATTAGTTATGAAATTTCTGGATGAAACGTCAGGGTGAAGAGAGATTTGAGAAGAATTTTTTTGAATTTTTATGTTATTTTGTTCAGATGATATTTTGTTCTTTTTAAAGAAGTATTTTTAGGTTGATTTGGTTTGTTAATGATTTTTGTATTCGATGAGGCTGTAGCTGATGCTTTAGAAATAGAAGGCGTTAAAGGTTGGTTCAATGAAGTTTTATGTTGGTCAGATGGCTTAAATATAGTTACATCGGTTCGAGTAGAGTTAGTTTTGAAGGTTTTTTTAACTATTGAAGAGTAAGATATTCCAGGTTTCGGGGTGCGATCATTAACAATTTTACGGGCCTCCGGAAATGAAATGTTTTGTTGAACTTTAATGGTTTGAATTTCTTTTTCTGTTTGGAATTTAGGACAAGACCTGGCAAAAGCTGGATGGTCACCTTTGCAGTTGACACAGCAAAGGGATGGTGATGTACAGATATCGGTCTTATGATCTGTACTACAGCATTTTGCGCAGGTTTCTTTGCCACGGCAAGCAAGGAAAGAGTGGCCGAATCTCTGACATTTAAAACATCGAACTGGGTTTGGTATGAAAGGTCGAACTGGACAATTCATATAGGCTATTTTTATATGTTTTGGTATGGTGGGTGTATTGAAAGTTATTATTATATGTTTGGTGGGTATTTTTTGGCCATTTCTTTGAATAGTTATTCTTCTGACATTAATTACAGATTGTTGGGAGAGTGATTCTAAGATGTCTTGTTCGGTATCGTGTACTAGATCAGCTTCCGAAATTACGCCTCGGGATGAATTTAGAGTTTTGTGGGGTGTAACTGTCACTTCTATTGAACCGACGGATTTTATTTTTTGGATATTTAAAGCCTGTGATTTATTAGAAACTTCAATGAGTACATCTCCTGCAAGGTTTTTTTTTATGGTTTTTGTGTCTCCGACCATTCCTAATATTGTTTTGTGTAGTAGAATAGCAGATATGTTTTTTAGATTTCCGTTATTACTCTTCATTATGAAAATTTTTTGTATCGTTAAATTGTTATCATTATTTTTATTAGATTGGTGCTCCACTGAAGGAGAAGTTGAGGTTTGGTTTTCCATGTTTGAAAAAAAAGGTTTTCAGTCCCCGGCGGCACCACCCACCATGGAGTCCGAGGGGATACAGGTTAATGTACCGGTGCTAACCAGGGACTATACGAACCCAACTCACCTCTATGACTGCCCTAAGGAGCTAGTTGGTGAGCGGGTCCTTAGCCCAAGCAGGGTATTCCCACCAGCCGATTAATGTACTGGGACCATAGTACACCTCCTGTTTGTCCGAAGCAGGAGCCGAAGCAATGTATTGGGGCGTTATGTTGTCCCTCAATCACCAGGATCTCCCTTTCCGAAGACACAGGTCTCCACGCACGGCAAACACGTGGGTGATATAATCCCCAAGAGGAGCTAAAGGCACAGACTGGCGAAAAGCTTCTCAAGGGGAGCCCTCACCTCCGAAAAGGCAACCACAACGAGGGAGGAAGAACTAAGGGTAGAGGAAAAGCTAAGGGTAGAGGAGAAGCAGAACGAAAGGGAGGGAAGATCACTCAGGTACCCCGGGGTCGTGAAGCCCGTACAAACCTAAAGAAGGAATGCCCCTGGGGGCACGAGTTTGATTTAGTTTTCTTATTCTTTTCATATTGTTTTGTTTTTACTATATAATGGTCTTAAGGAGAGCGTATGAGCAATTTTTTAGCATACAGCTGCTCATGGGTAGGAAATACCATTTTGTGTTGTCTGGGTCAGGCTCCTCCTTGATCCACCATCACTTTCATTTTCAAAAATTTCCTAATTTTTTTTTATTTTAAATTTCTTTTTGTTTTTGAAATTACAGTGCTTACCTTGTTGTGTTTGCAGCTTCAGTCTGCTAATTAAATGTAAATTACTCACACCAGTAATTATTTTATAATACACTTTCATAAATTCATAATGAAAATAAGAAGTAAATTCACTTATTGGCACATCGGATGTTTCAATAAAATTAAATTAATGGTAAACTATTAATTTACTAAAAGGATTGCAAGTTGCATACATCAGAGTCAAATTTGAGTGGATCGGAGACCGAACGAGTTTCCCTGTGAACCGAAACTGATCACAAGAGTTATGCAAAACCTGTGATAAATTTATAAAAAGGTTAACAAAATTCAATTTTATTGAATAGATATTCAACTACTTGCCACTGTCCCAGCCAAAGCCATTCAGTGTATCACCCTGCAATTTTGAACCGCTGTCAGATGACGCGGCATCTGACCTGGCACCCCACTCTCCAAACTTCCACACCAACCCAACGTGAGAACTTTCGGCCATGACAAATTTAAGGTACACCAGCCGCCTCTACACCATAAGTTTACAAACATAATTTTAATGAAACAAAATTAATTTGAAAATAATCATCCGAGCTGACAATGGAAACAGATTGCGCATGGCATAACAAAAACAAAGTGAAATTCAAGCACAGTCGGCCATTGAGTATTTGTGACTCGGATACCACGAGAAAAGAATTATAAAAAGCACAGAAAAGTTACTTTCTTTTTCGGTCAGCGGCCAAATACGATGAGAGCTCAAAATTTCCAGTTATCAAACGACTTTTCCAGATTCATGAAATTTCCAGTCCATTCTGGGTTCTTTAACACTCTAACTCTAGTTCACGTTTTTGCGATCTTTTCCTTCCATTTTTTTTAATATAGCGTTTTCTTCTTCTCAGAAACTGATAACCGATTGGGGGGGGGGGGGGGGTTCTAGTTTTTACAAAGAATTAAAAGCATAAAAAAATGCAACACATCGGGTTGCCACCTCAGATAGCAGTATTAATTAAAATAAATTATCATTATATTGTTTTCGATTCACCTACAAACTTAAAAATACACTTCCCCATAATCATAATACATTTTTAAAACATTGCACTCGCGATTAACTGAATAAAACAAAATTGATTAACATTTGATGATTAGATTCTAGTTTCTTCCATCAATGGGTTTTCAAGTGTATTATGTGCTCATCAAGAGTCGATCTACGATTTGTATATTGTGTATCAAGGATTGCCATTAAAGCAAGCCAGTTCACGAATCATCACCAAACCCGTACTTATAAGCAGTCTTATCACCGATCAGCCGCTAAAATGAGGTCGGAAATATTGTGAAAAAGTATCATTTGAAAACTGAATTTTCTTTTCAAAGGAAAATAAGAACTTTCTAAGGACTATTGATGAAAAATAAGCACTTTCTAAACACCTGTGGGAACCCTGTAATTGGTATGCAGTGGTACCAACTCTGAAATTATCGGGAGGTAAAACACCACTTGCTTCACATAAGAGTTTTGTAACTCTTAGGTTGGAATACAAATAATTATCAGTATATTCGGAATATTTAAACTACAGGTTTTAAACGGACCAGGCCCCAACCCAAAATATTTTGAGCTATTCTGATAAGGTGATCTATTATAAGATTGAATCACTCTCATTATTTGCAATATTAACCTTAAATTTGGTGCTGCTGGGTTTATCTTAAAATTTTAAAAGGGGTCAAGTTCTTAGGGCATGTTTGGTGTTTTTATGAACTTATTTAGTTTCTCATTGGAAATATTGGGTCCTCTAGAAAGTTCTGTGCGTTTTTAAGGATAAATACCAACAAAGCAGTACAAAAACACAAGAAAATTTCATTGAATCACATTAGCCCCATTTTGTTCCATGACTTTTTGCCCTCTTTCTGGCAACTGGAAAATTCCTTTAAAAAAATCATTAGACCATAATCAATAAGTATTTGTCTGACATTCAGCGAAATGTGAGGCCGAGCATTGCCATTCTGGAAGACACCTCAATGATTGGTCAGTACAGGCCTTTGCTTCGAATTTTGTTTTTTAATACCGCCATTTGAAAACAGTATTTTTCCGAATTTATGGTCTGATTTTGTGGCAACAATTCATAATAAACAATTCCTTTGTAGTCCACTATACAGAAAGCATTACTTTTTTGGGATGCAGTCCCCTCTCGATGTTAAGTAAGCATCATCTGAGGCTGAAATTTCCACGCTTAAATTAAACAAACCACATTTGAACTGTGGCCTCAAAAACAGCAGTATGTCCATATACAACACATTTTACGAGCAGTCTGACTAGCATTTTTTTTCGTTTCATAAAATAAACGAGCATAATTTGACGAAAATGAACTTCCTGGTTCTTTATTCTTAGCAATGCAGTGAAACAAATATTATGCCACAACACATGTTATAATTATGCAGTGTAAGCAGAAAAGACCAAATTTAAACATCTGCTTCAATCAAGGTCACTCCTTATCAGCGGTAGCATAATAATAACAAAGCTAGCTTCAATTTAAAAACGCGCAGAACTTTCTGGATGACCCAACATTTGTCTTAGGGTACTGTCAAGTACTTCGGGCTGTTAGGAGTTGGCACCAATGTTGGGATGACAACAGACCAAATATTTCTCTTAGCTCACTGGAAACAAATAGAGGCTACGTTTGAGGCAGTGCATACATTGCAGTGTTTTCAATTAATTGTAAGGCTTCTCAGTAGAAAGGTTCAACAGGCTTCTACTGAAGCTTTTTTAAGAAGGAATTTGCTATTTCTGATAATAGAATCAGCACTGCTTAGCATTTGTTTTCAGTAGTAAGTTAAATATAAGTACAGGGTACCCTTCACTCTCTAGCTTATTTTACCCTTAGGAAGAAAATCAATAAGTTGACCCAAATTTAAAATTTGTACTTACTCTACAAAAAAAGAACTCTTTAGAAGTCAGAACATAATTTATAGCCGTTATTGCTAAATCCGAGAGATAGGTGAAAACAAAAATTTTAGTACAAATTTCAAATTACTCTGGTAAGATAATATTAAAAATTATTCTTAGTGAAGAGTTATTTACAACAAATAATGTGGTGTAATTTTGTGACTAAATTTTTTTTACACAATAGAAAAATGTAATTTTTCAAAATACATATTTGACTGTGAAGGAAAAGCTACAAAAGCATTAAAACTGTTCAACATTATTGACAAAGATGTCTATTACATGGCCTGAAGTTTTCATTATTGTATTTCTTTGTTTTTGACAAGAATATTCTTTAAATAGATGTAAACATGACTTTATTGTAGTTTAATGGTATTTTGTACTGATTTTTACAATTTAATTCTTGGGTTGAAAATAATTTGGTAGTTCATTGTGTATTTGGGGTTTTACAAGGGTATGCTGATTTAAATCAAATTTTTAAATTTCATTTTCTTTTAAGTTTTTGAAAAGGAAATAACTAGGTTACAAATAGGTTATTTTTATAAGTAGGAATTTTTTCTCAAAAACAAGTTTCACCATGGGACTTAACAAATTGCAGACGGTTGAAAAAAAATACAAGTAACTGATATCATCAATTACAAAGCATCCTATGTCCTCCACATCAATGTACAAATGTACGAGATAAGCATGTGTTAGTGGGTGGTTTTAAATACTTTCTAAAACAGCCATTTTGCTAGCTTGGAGCAAGAGTACATGTACATGTGAAATACAATGCTGCCAATTTAATTAACAAAATTTAAAAATCACAGTGCAGCATTTTCTGAGTCAAAGTTGTACCAAAATTAAAAAAAAAAGTTATTTCCTTACTTAGATCAAGCATTGGTCCCTCTTAACATAAACCCAACAACATAAATTACAGCAACTGCAAATGTTGAGAATACATCCATAAGATAAATTTGGTTTTCAAAGCAAATAATTCTTTAGATCTAACTTAAAGAATGAAAATACATAAAGAGCATTTCAAACATTTTGAGATTTACAGATAATAAAATTGAGAATATTTATTCCATCATTACCATATTGACATTTCCCATCCAGTTCTAACTTTTACACCTTTAATCTTCATTACTGTTTACTCTTGCATGTGGATTTTTCATATTTAATTGATATTTTGTGGCATTTCTTACAGAAAACAATTAAAATACTTTAGACATTTGATGATTTTAATGATCAGCTCTGTTTGCATAAATCACAAAACTATGGTATTGATTTTTGGATGAAGAATCACATAATTACATTCTTTGCAGTATGCTTTGAACTAGCGTCTTGTTTAAAATTAGAATTTCTTGCCAAAGACCTAATTTCTTCAAAATTTCTGACATTGTATTGAAATACTTCATTAAGACTACCATAATGAAAGCTTCCCATTTAACCACACTAAAAATAGACTGGTGCTGAATAACTTTTTGTAACTTTATCCCAAGTTTTGAGGATTGTATAAGTGGCTTTTAGCAAAACTAAGTGATTTACATGCTGATGAATATTTTCCGTCTAACTACTCTTGAAACTTTTTTAAACAAAGTATACAATTAATGCACAATTGTCCCACCTATAGTTGGGAGGTATTTACTGCAAGTCTAAGTGCACTTTTAAATCAAACTTTATTACATAACTTTTTCTGTTCTGCAACTGGATTCATTTCTATCATTTCTCTATCTTGTTTTTATTTCATATAATTATATTCTACCCACAAGATCAGCACTAAGATGTTAGGAACTTCTGAAGTTTTCCTTTATGAGACAATTAATATTTTACATAAATACCAATTTCTATAAAGTTTCACTACTTTCAACTTCAAGCAAAACACAGTTTTTATTGGTTTTGTAGTGCACTCTCAAAACAAGAATTTGGTTTGAAAAAAAAAATGAATCTTCAATTTTTATTGTCACTAAGTTGTCTTGTTTCGAAAGCTCGTTTGATATTTTTCGTCAAATACTGCATTAATAATTAATCGCAGGCAACCAATAAAAATGTTTTTAAAACATTCATTTTAAGCAAGCTTAATCTTCCTTGAATTCGAATATTACCTAGAACATTCCTTTCCTTGAATCAACATGTTTACAGAATAAAACGAATAGAAACAGTTTAGTTTTTCCATAGGCAAACGGATGATGTAATGTTTTATTGCAATGCTACAAAGTGCAAAATGAATGCGCCGAAATGTCACTAGCACTGAAAATACACAATCCATTGGCAAGATAAAATGTACCATTCCATTCTTGTACAGACAAATTACTTTTTGTTTGTAACTCAACTAACATTTTCTGTACCAGGAGGAACAAATTTGTGTCTAGGTTTACGTATATAATATCAGAGTAAATCATATGAATCCAAAATGACAATCCCATGTCAGGAACAGGTCATCCGTCAGGAACAACATTTATTCGCCAATCATTTTTCTTTCAAAAAAAGGTCTGCAAAAAGGATCACTGATATCGCTAGCTTAACAAAACGCGAGGTTTTTTTATATTACAAGATCACGATCCAATTTTGTGAAATCAGACAGTAAAACCAACCATACAAAAATCAATACATTTCCTGCAAAAAAAAATACAAGGGAAAATAATTTAAAAAAAATGTTTTTACTTTTCCTGCGGAATAATCCAGTAAATAAAAGACGAAAACAGAAGAGATGAAGATACAACTGCTACCGCAAAACGACACAAGAGCAAGTTTGTATTTGTAGAATTCGTAAAATGGCAGTATGAGTACTGGCAACGTCTACATACGTCAGTGTCAGTATCTCATTGGCTAACTGTTAGGCATATAACGATTTTAAGCAAAGTGTGATACCAGTCAGTTAGAATATAAAAGAACACAAACCAAGTAACAGAACTTATTGCTTTATTCGGCAGAATTGAGGAGTTCACCGTTAGAGGGCAGTGCAACTTTTTACAAATAATAAGATATTTCTATAAAGCTCAGTATGAGAAGATAGGCTGGATTTTCGTGGAGGCCACATTTGACTTAAACTAAGCCAAACAACGCCCAGTAATTGCCCGTAAATACACAAGAAACCTTACTGACACAGAAGAAAGAAATACACCCATGCAGAAATCGAAGTATGAGAGTGATACGTAAGTAGTTAATTGATATCACACTGGAGCAACACAAAAAGCTATTGGTGATGATCCAGAATCGTTATCGAAGGAAAAAATGAGTACAACGCTTCGAAATTTTCTCCAAAGTCAGATGACGAGTATGAGAGGGATTTTAAATGTAAATATGATCAAACTACAAATGGGGGGGGGGAGAGAAAACAATACTTCCTGATAAAAATTAAGTTAATTTATCACTGCTTCGACGATGTTTGGTGCTTGCTTTGAAATAATATCGACGCTGAAATTGTATTCGAATGTAATGTCTTAAGATTTTCGAAAAACTCTACCAAAATATTAGCGCCCTCTACCATCTAGTTTCATAGAAACGGCCTCTCATAGATGGCGCTTCTAAATAAAAAAACTTCCTTTTAATCGACGGTCCGGGATCAATCCCTTAAGGGTAATGGTAATTTTAGTTAACGTCGTACTAGAGCAACACAGCCGGTTATTGACGACGGTCCGGGATCAATCCTCAAGGGAAAGATCCCAGGACAACACCTCGTAATTTTGAACCACGGTCAGAAGACAAGTAATTTTAGTATGAGGTAGTAAGATTGTTTGATCAGTTTGTTTTTTGATGCATAATTACATACTATCTCTAGTTTTTGAGATTACATTATATGAAAGGCCACAAATTGAATACATCTTATTCTATTGAAATATACCATTTCTTGCTATTTTGTCTCATAAAATCTTACTGAATCTAATGATTTATCAGAATGTTACAGGGTATGCCGATTATAAATCATGATTGTAATCAAGTGATCAAACTGGGGAGGTGAACATCATGTTTGTAAACAAAATGTAAAGCGGAAAAACAAGGTAAAACTACCATGGATATTATTGTTTGTCTCGCGGGAAGTGTTCTAATATTTAGCTTAATTCCAGCTTTTTCTGTATATTTGTATCAGTGCTTTTTCTGTGTATTTGATTTAGTGCTTTTTCTGTATGTTTGATTTTGTTTAATGCTTTTTCTGTACATTGATTGTTACTTTGGATTAGCATGGGTTTAGTTAGGATGTTAAAGGAGATGAGGACAGAGGGAGCCAGTGGGGAGTTCTATGTGGAATGTGACTTATGTGGGAATATGATTGAGGCAGGAAAGGGTGGGGTTAAAATGTCAGAGAAGGTTGAATTTAAATGTAAGAGTTACTTAGAGGTGGGTGATTTGAGGAAGGAGCTGGAAGCTTTGAAGGTGAGTGTCATGAACATTCGGTTGGTAAAAGGGTTGCCAAATGGTAATTGGCGAGAAAAGAGGATTTCGCCAAAGGAAGAAGGAGTTTGAGAGTCAATCGGGAAAATCGAAGAGAATCGGACGTATTTGTCCGGGTGCTGTTGAAGATACAGCTAATTGTTTGCGTCACGTATCAAGTTTATTAAAGAGCAAGAACTTACAGCAACCGAGCATTGTTTACAATCCGTCGAGCTGAGTTGAGTTGTCACAACCTGACATTCTGTGACATCCCCCTTTACATGTGTACACTATATACAATAATAATTTTAACATAATACACATCACTGAAACACAATTACTGTACAATAACATAGGTGCACAAATATTCAAATATACACATTTCAAATTACACATAGTCATTTAAATATCTCGGTCTTCTACAAATCCGTCCACTCTTTATAACAGTTAGATCAGGATTGCTATTAATTATATTTTGATTTGGTATATTGCTTGCAATTTCATCAGGTGTGTGTTCAATATTAAAATCATTCCTATTTTCGCTAAAATTACTATAAGATTTTATAAGGTGTTTTCTATTCCTTTTAAATATTTTTCCCAGTTGATTTTTGACTAAGTAAGCGCGAGAGTTTGAGTTTTGCGACTTCACTATGGCAGGTTCCCAAGTCTTTGTTTTCATGTTTTGCATTCTTACAGAATCACCTGGGTTTAGTTTACTCAGAGATTTTGCAGAACGGTCATGAAACCATTTTTGGGTTTGTTGACGCTTAGTCAACAGCCCTCTGACGTCATTGAACAATTCTGCATTAAGCAGCTTGTTTGTTACTGGTAATTTAGTTCGCAGTCTTCGACTAAACATTAACTGAGCTGGAGAGAGGTGAAGTCCTGATATAGGTGTGTTCCTATATTCCATTAGGCCAACAAAGTGATGCTTGTTTTCTTCCTTAGCCTTTTTGAATATGGATTTCACTATACCCACTCCCCTTTCAGCTTGACCATTACTTTGTGGGAAATATGGACTAGTAAAAATGTACTCCAAGTCCCAAGCATTAGCAGTCTCTGTACAAATAACTATTGAATGGCATATTATCAGAGACAACAATGTTCGGAATTCCGTATCTTGAAAACATATCCTTAAGGATATTAATTACTTCATTAGCTGTTTTATTACGTAGCTCTGAAACTTCAAACCATTTAGAGTAATAATCCATAATTACAAGATAACTTAGATTCCCAAACTCCATAATATCCACCCCTATCTTTTCAAATGGTCTATCAGGAACCGAATATGGCTGTAAAGGCTCTTTAACATTAGATCGCCTATACTTTTCACATATTTCACAACGTGTCACTACAGATTCTATGTCAGCGTTTATGCCCGGCCAATACATCACTTCTCTGGCTCGTCGTTTGCACCTTTCAATCCCAAAGTGGCCTTCATGGATCAACATTAACATTTGCTGTCTTAATGCAGGCCTCGAAATATATTTTTTAATACAGGTGCACAAGGTGCACCTAAGTTTTTAAATTAGGTGCACAGGTGCGCCTAGCGGGAAAAAATTAGGTGCACAATTTTATTTTCATGTGCACAGTGCACCTGTGCACCCGGGTATTTCGAGCCCTGTCTTAATGTCTTAGGGACAACAATCTTATCATTAAGAAATAGTAACCCTTCATTAGCATGAAGATCACCCTGTGATTTAAAGTACAATTTTAAATTATGTGCCATATTTTTCGTTACTTTAGGCCAACCCTCTCTAATGAACTTAATGACACTTTGTAATTCCCCATCCTGATCTGTCTCATTCTTAAATTGTAGTAACCTAGCTTTACTCATAGGTAGATATTTGGCTATACTATGTACAATATTTTCCATCTCAGGGTCATCGTTGACCTGAATATCACCCTTGAATGCCCGTGATAATGTGTCTGCCAAGTACATTTTGTTTCCAGGTACATATTGTACTTCATAATCATACTTCAAAAGTTTTAATAGCATTCGCTGTAGCCTAGATGAGATTTTAGACATTGGTTTATTTACAATAGATGTAAGAGGCTTATGGTCACTTTGTATAACTGTGTGTCGTCCATACACAAAATTGTGGTACTTTTCAAAAGAAAATACTATAGCCAACAGCTCTTTTTCAATCTGTGCATAGTTTTTCTCACATTCACTGAGGCTTCTAGACATAAAAGAGACAGGCTGCCCATTTTGTATCAGACAAGTACCCAACCCATCTTTTGAGCTATCACACTGAATAGTGATATTTTCAGAACTATTAAAGACTTTCAGTACTGGGGCTCTGATGAGTACTTCTTTAATTTTATTAAAAGCTGTAATATGCTAAAATTCCCATCTAAACTCGTTATTTTGTTTTATTAACTCCCTTAAAGGTGCTGTAATTTGGGACAAATTTGGTATGAATTTAGATAGGTAATTAATCATACCCAACAGTCTTCTGATCTCTCCTTTGGAACTAGGAACTGGCATATCCATTATACCTTTAATGTGTGAAGGATCAGGCTTTATACCTTTATCTGAGATTATCTGCCCCATGTATTTTACCTCAGACATTCTAAATTGTAATTTATCACCATTAAATTTTACATTAAGAGCTTTGGCTCTCTTTAAAACTTCAAGTAAAGCCATATCATGAGAGAGTTTATCTACACCGGTAATAATTAAATCATCAAAATATACTTCTACCCCCTCAATATCCCCAAATAACCTTTCATTTCTCTTTTGAAACACTTCTGGAGCAGAGGCCATCCCAAAAGGCATTCGATTAAATTTATAACGCCCAAAAGGAGTGTTAAAGGTGCATATTTCCGAGCTTTCGTTATCTAACGGGATATGCCAAAACCCATCCTTAAGATCTAAAACTGAGAATATTTTCTTGCCTTCTATTCGACTGATTATATCCTCAGCTGAAGAAATTAAATGATGTTCTCTTTTAAGCATCTTATTTAGATCTCTGGGATCAAGACATGTGGGAATATGGTTGAGGCAGGAAAGGGTGGGGTTAAAATGTCAGAGAAGGTTGAATTTAAATGTAAGAGTTACTTAGAAGTGGGTGATTTGAGGAAGGAGCTGGAAGCTTTGAAGGTGAGTGTCATGAACATTCGGTTGGCAAAAGGGTTGCCAAATGGTAATTGGCGAGAAAAGAGGATTTCGCCAAAGGAAGAAGGAGTTTGAGAGTCAATCGGGAAAATCGAAGAGAATCGGACGTATTTGTCCGGGTGCTGTTGAAGATACAGCTAATTGTTTGTGTCACGTATCAAGTTTATTAAAGAGCAAGAACTTACAGCAACCGAGCATTGTTTACAATCCGTCGAGCTGAGTTGAGTTGTCACAACCTGACATTCTGTGACAGTTTGAACTTGTATGTTTTATGTATCAACTGTGATGTGTTCCTTTAGAAGCAAATAAATGATTGGGAACCAAGGCTGATCCTTCCTTTCATGGTTTACATCATTTGGATTCGTGCTACTTCACGCTATACCGCTGGCCATGACGCTACCAAGACGATTTCCCGACATTTGGTTTACAGCGGTGTCATGTTAAACTAGGAAAGGAACGGCGTGAACGTTCACCGGTGGATGTGGATGCGACAAAGTGGCTGGATGAGTTCGGTTCCCCGTTGGGACTGACTGGTGGTCCGGTGCAAGCTGTTGCTGCTGGTCGACTTCTTGTTTGGGATCTGTGCTCCAGGACCGGTGAGGTTGGACGGCGGTGTGCCAGAATTTAGGATTCCTGGATGGTGCTGGAGGTATTGCCGGATCTTTTCCCTAAGGACATAGGGATGGTGACCCTGTAGGATGCTATTCGGTTTGGAGGACTGGACGTTCGAGGTTGGTGCGCAGGAAGGAGACTCAACTCAAGGATTATCCAAGTCTTCTGAAATCGGCGGTAAGTGCCATTATTTCTGGACTTCCAAATTTATTAAACGTTGGGACAGATTTTTCTTGTGGCGTATTTTGCTTCGTAACTACATGTGATTTGTGAAAGGTTTTGTAATATTGCGTTTAATCAGAGTCAAATTGCAATATTGTACGTTTTCGAAAATAATATATTTTAAACTAGTGATATTTAATTATTGTTTGTTTAAAAGAAAAACGGTGATTGTGAAACAATATTAAAGCTTTTGTGACATCAAAGTTGAAAAAAAATATACGGAAATCGCCAAGTGTTTTTAACAGGAATGTGGTAAACCTAAAGGCTAGCGCCAGTGTGTCGCGTTTGTTTCACGTTCATGTTCTTTATTTTGAGTTCAGGGGATGTTTTTAGTAACTGTTGTAAATAACAGAGTCCTAATCAGGCTGGATTTGTTGTGTTTATGTGTTCATTACTTTGCAGTACTTGCTTTATTGTATTTGTTTAATGGATACGTTGTGGTTGAAATATTTTCATTGGAGTTTTGCATTACTTGTGTTCACAGATTATATTGTATTTTGAATTATAGTTGTTTTATATTATGTGTATATTTTTTATTTGGTAAGATGGCGTTTTTGTTACGAGCCAAAAAGGCTGACTTAGTTAGTCTGTCTCAGGAATTAGGTGAAGAAATCGGGACTCATGTTAACTTAACTAAGTTAAAGCTTAAAGATTTAATTATAGCAAATCAAAAGTATGATGAGCAAACCGCTATGGACTTGCTTGAATCTATCGCGGCTGAAAGAATCGAAGATCAGGAATGTGCTGATAGGATGGAAAAGTTAAAACTTCAGTCAGACAAAGAAAGGCATGATAGGGAACTAGAAGAGCTTAAACTTAGGTTTGAGTCGCAAAAACTTCAGTCTGAGAGGGAAGAAAAGGAATTAGAGCTTAAATTGAGAATTGAGTCCGAGAAATTTCAGGTTGAAATTACCACGCTTTTCTTAAGAGTTTTAAGGCAACCCTAGATATTTTCTCCTGACGATAAGAAACGCGTCTCATGATTGGTTATGATAGAAAATACGCTTTTCCACTTTTATTTTTAATGTAGAACGGAATTAAATTTTAGACAGTCTTTGAAATTGTTGGATGCATATGAATTTTGCTCTTGATTTATAAAATCGACTTGTTTTATTTATTTTCAAAATTTTTAGGATGAGTTTGAAAAGCAGACTGTAAGTTACAATTTTTTAAATTTATTACTTAATTTAAATTTTGAAAATTTTTTTGGATTAAATTTGATTTTTGAAATTGCAGATTGGAATTTATAATTTTTTTTCCTCTTTTTCAATTTGGAAATTGCAGATTGTAAGTTACAATTTTTTTATTTTGTTCCTTGATTTAAATTTCACAATTTTTTTTTTTTGGGGGGGGGATTAAATTTTATTTTTGAAATTGCATATTGGAATTTAGAGTTTTTTCCCCCTTTTGGTTGCTCACTTCCCCTTAGTTGATTTATTATGGCAGTGGATGGTGCTACTAAACGTTTAAAAATGTTTTTTTTTTTTTGCAAACATGTAGCTTGATTGGGAAGAGGGGGAAATGTCTGTCATGTGAGAATGATATGATTTTAACATTGAGAAAGGATGCTGGTGATAGGTAGGAGTGGAAATGTAGAAAGAATGGACAAAAGTTTGGCAAAAGAAGGTATAGTAGGAGTGGAAATGTAGAAAGAATGGACAAAAGTTTGGCAAAAGAAGGTATAGCAGGAGTAAGAAAGTGGAGGGTAAATGGGTGTTTGGAGGACTTGAACTAGTGACGGATAAATGTTTTATGGTTGTGGTGAAAAATAGGAACCAGAAAGTTTTGGCTAAGGTAATTCGGAGCTGGATTTTGCCAGGAACTACAAAAATTTCTGACTATTGGAAGTAATATGCTGGTACAAATAACCCGAAGGACAAAGAGTTCAAGGGTTATCGATTCGAGCATATGACTGTTAACCATATACAGAATTTCAAGGACCCGGCTACAGGAGCCCATAGCAACTCCATAGAGGGGACGTGGGGTGCCTTCAAGTGGTCCCTTAAAGGAACAAACACCGTTAAAGGACAGTTTGACGGTTACCTTGCTGCATACATCTGGCGGCGGCAGCAACATTTAGGGACAGAGATACAACGAAAATTTGTAGCATTTCTAGAGCATGTCGTTAAGATGTATCACGAAGAATGAGGGCAAGTTTGATTTTTTTTAGCTTTTGGTTATATTGCAAACACTGGATTATGCTTGGGTGGGCACTCAATACGGTGGCTTATACGCATGGAAGCCAACGGTGAAAGGTTCTTGCCGGCCCCGGAGGGGCGGCGAGGTAGCCGGCAGGCGGGGATCGCGTGTTATACGCTGTGACTTATCTACAAACAAATTTCTCCCGGTAAACTGGTTTAAACGCATTGAAACTACGCGCAGTACGCTTTGACTTCTCTAAAAAATAATTTCTTCTTGTAAAGTCGTTACAATAAAAAAATTTGTTTTGCTTTTCCATATATGGCTCTATAACCAGGAATATCCCCATTGAGTTGCTCACATAATGCTAATTGCTAGAAAAATTGTGAAAAAATATTTTTTTCACACTTATGGATAGCAGAAGAATTTTTTGATATTTTTCCCCTCATCAAAAACCTTTTTGTGGATTGTCATGATCACAGAAAATAACTACCTTTTAAAAAAAAAAGATTTCTTGTTTTGAATTTTCTATGCATTGCAAAGTCTAAAATTCGAAATTGATAAAAATCCGGACGTTTTAAAAAATCGCGTTTTTTTTATTAAAATTTTTTTTTATTATTATTAAAAACAATTTTTTTTTTAGTTTTTTTTTATCCGAAAATTTTTTTAATAGAGACAAAACTAGGATGAAATTGACGCAAAATTGCGTACATGTTCAGAGAAAACCAAACTGAAAAATCATAAAATTTTCAAGTGAAATTTATATTGCTTTTTTTTTTAAATTATTATTTTTATGCATTGTATGCAAAGGTTCACGGTGTGGATTTTGCTATATGGCGGCCATCTTGGAATTGCATATATCGGCCGCCATCTTGATATGGCGTAAACAATCACTTTGGCGGCCTAACGTATCGGATGCTACCACTCCACCAAGGGAATTTTTGGTCCAGCCGTAAAGTGTCCTTTAGTGTATGTTCCAATGGCTCGCTTCTGGTGACCGGGGTAATGTGGTTCACCAGGAAGTTTTGTCTGCTTTGGCAGAGGCGTTGGTGGAAGATGTTTTGCTTTCGCCGGATGTCTTTAACATGTTAAGTGGGACTAAAAAGGAAACAGGTGGTAATCAGTCTCTAGTTGCTCTGGGGGTGCTGGAAAGCATTGGGCAGGAAAGGGCTGGGGAAGATACTTTGTCGGTGTTCAATGACAATGTGTCGGATACTAAAGGGGTTAGTGAACTAACTGCTGAGGGGGGCCAGGGCAATATTTCTGCCGTTAATTTTCGCTCTGAACAGGAGAGCTGTACTGAGTTACAGGACTTGTGGAAACAGGCTCGAGATTTAAAGGGTAATTTTTACATCTCCGATGGGTATCTCTTTCACAAGGATAAAATTTTAGGGGAAACCGTAGGACAGTTAGTGTTACCCAAGTGTAGGCGTAAGGACGTCTTGGATTTGGCTCATAGTTCTGTGTTCGGGGGTCACGTGGGATTCAAAAAGACGATCGAACGGATCAAGTATTCATTTTTTTGTGTGGGTCTAAGGGACGACGTGACAAACTTTTGTGCATCGTGTAAGGCAGGTCTCGAAATACCCGGGTGCACAGGTGCACTGTGCACATGAAAATAAAATTGTGCACCTAATTTTTTCCAGCTAGGCACACCTGTGCACCTAATTTAAAAACTTAGGTGCACAAGGTGCACCTGTATTAAAAAATATATTTCGAGGCCTGGTGTAAGGAGTGTCAGCTAACTAAATCTATAAAGGTAAGGGACAGAGCTCCGATTACACCTGTCGCTAGACCTGATTTACCTTTTCAGGTGGTAAATGTTGACCTTATTTGCCCAATAACTCCGCCAAGTGCTAAAGGGCATAAGCACATTTTATGTCTGGTCGATCAACACACCAGGTGGGGCGAGGCTGTACCCTTGACCAGTCTCACTGCTAAAGCCACTTGTGAAGCACCTTTGAGTATTTTTTCCAGGACTGGAATACCCAATGTTATAGCGTCAGATAACGGCACAAACTTTAACGCCGAGCTGACAAAGGAATTTGAAAGGAGAATTGGTAGTAGCCCAATATTTTCCACTCCTGCTTATCCACAATCTACCGGATTGGTGGAGAGGTTTAATCAAACTCTTAAAAAGATGTTGCATAACGTAATAAGGGAGGAAGGTAGAGGATGGCAGTTACAGATTCCTTATGTGTTGTGGGCGTATAGAGAAATTCCGAATACGTCCACAGGGGTTTCGCCATTCCAGATATTGTATGGTAGACCTCCGCAAGGTCCGTTGTCCATATTAAAGTCCACATGGACTGGGTAACATAACAACCTTCAGTTGAACACCACTCTCGTAGCTACTTGCAAAATTTGAAATTAAAACTTGAGAAGGGCTGATGCCTCATCTAGGTTATAAAATATCAATGTATATTGTATTGTTATTTGTTTATATATATATATCTATATATATATTCCAACTAAGGAGGTCCAGGAGTGATGTCACTTGCATATCTTTGTTCTTTTCACTTGTTATGAACTGTGCCTTTGGACTTTTTATAGGTGCAATAGTGGTATTACTCTTTTTGATAAAATCAGCCACAGAGGGCAAATTTTACTCTCTGGTGGGGCGTGTCATGAACATTCGGTTGGCCAAATGGTAATTGGCGAGAAAAGAGGATTTCGCCAAAGGAAGAAGGAGTTTGAGAGTCAATCGGGAAAATCGAAGAGAATCGGACGTTTTTGTCCTGGTGCTGTTGAAGATACAGCTAATTGTTTGAACTTGTATGTTTTATGTATCAACTGTGATGTGTTCCTTTAGAGGCAAATAAATTATTGGGAACCAAGGCTGATCCTTCCTTTCATGGTTTGCAACATTTGGATTCGTGCTACTTCACGCTATACCGCTGGCCATGACGCTACCAAGACGATTTCCCGACAGTGAGGTTTGCAGAGAGAGTGGAAAAGGGTAGACTTGGAGCATGTAGATCAGGGTGATGAGGTTGATAAAGTGACTAAAGGGGTTGTGGTTGGAGATTCAATGGTTAGGGTTTTAGGAAACATGGTAGGGCGTAAAAAGCGCAACTTTGCAAGGTGTTGCTTGTCAGGCGCCAGGGTCAAACATGTAGTTGAGGCAGTTAAGGCAGGTGTAGTTAAAGGGGAGGAAAAGGCAGTGGTGTGTGTGGGAACTAATGATGTAGAGAGGAGCACTAATGTTGAGTCTAAGAGGGAAGCGGAAACACTTTTGAGAGGCATTAAGTCTCATGGGGTAGAGGTTACAGTCTTAGGGTTACTACCTAGGTATGGGTTAGGTAATGGTTGGTTAAATCAAAGGGCCAATAAGATGAACGGGTTGTTAAGGGATTTGTGTGAGAGGGAGGAGGTTAGATTTTTAGATGCTTAGAAGGAGTGTAGGAGGGATTGGATAAGCAGGGACAATTTGCATTTAAGCCTGATAGGTAATAGGGAGGTCGGCAAGCGGGTTTTGAATACTCTGGAGTCAAAAAACTAGAATACAAGCAGGGATGAGTAGGACATAGAGGGTTGACAGTACACAATAATTGCTTAGGAAAACTAACAGGGTCTAAATTACAGGAGACAAACAATACAAAGGGAAAGTGCAATATAAGGGTGAAAAATAAGCTAAAAGTATTTTATTGTAATGCTCGCGCAGTGTGAGAAATAAAATAGATGAGCTCAGTGGAATTGCACAAGCAGAGGATATAGATATCATTGGGATAACTGAAAGTTGGGCAAGCAGTGAATATGCACAAATTTTAGAATTGAGTGGATTCACAATGTTTAGGGAGGACAGAGTGAATAGGAAAGGGGGTGGGGTTTTGATTTGTGTGAGAGAATTCTTAAACTGTACGGAAATAAAGTTAAATAGTAAAACTGAGTGTATAGAATCAGTCTGGGTGAAACTGATTACAGACAAATGCAAATGACTAATTCTGGGTAGTATATATAGACCTCCTGTTTGCAGTGAAGAGCAGGAAAAGGTTATGTGCAATCTGATAAACGAAGCATGTCAAAAAGGAGAATTAATTTTAATGTGGGACTGTAATTATCCAAATATTGACTAGACAAACAATCTAGCTACAAATGGGTAAGGGGCAGAATTTTTGGAAGTGATACAGGATTGTTTTTTGTACCAGATGGTGTATGAGGATACTAGGGAGAATGCTTTATTGGATTTGATTTTCAGCAATGATGAGGATAGGGTGCAGGATTTGGTTATAGGTGAGCCACTGGGAGAAAGTGATCATAGAAGTATCAGATTATGTATAAATTTTCAGTCAGCATACACAATCAATAGTAGGATAATTCCAAATTTCAGAAAGGTAAATTTTCATAGGATAAGGGAAGAGTTAAAGGAGACATTCAAAGGAGGATTATTAGCACCGCATCATTCTGAACAATGGGAGGAATTCAAGAATAAGTTAGACAGAGTGATAAAAAACATGTAACGTTCAGGAAAAAAGGAAAATATAGAAACTTGCTCACTATGTGGTTTTCAGGGGAAACACACAAAGCTTTAAAATTAAAACAAAGCACATACAGGGTATATAAACGCACTGGTAACGACAGGGACAAAGCGGCACATCTGAAAGCCAGAAAGGAGTTTAAAAATATTAGTCGGAAGCAAAAGGTGTCCTTGGATGAAAAATTAGGAAGGGAAATTATAAACCCAGAAGAATTTTTTGCATATGCAAGTGATAAAAATAAATTTAGTACTACACTGGGCCCGTTGGAGGAGAGGGGAGGTGAATTAATTCAATACGAGGTGGGAATAGCAAACGTGTTAATGACTTTTTTTTTGGAGTTTTCAATGGTAACTATAAATTAAAAAGGATCCCAATGATGGAGCCTTTGCAGGGGGTACAATTAAAGAATGCAAATTTAACAGGGAAGAAATAGTACATCAGTTGAAAAGAATTAAGCCATCTAAAGCACCAGGGCCAGACGATATTTATCCGAGAGTACTAGTGGAATGCACGGGAGAATTGGGGGACGTAATTCACATGATATTTAATTCAACATATAGCACGGGTTGGGTACCAATGTATTCGAACTTGGCCAACATAACTCCTATTTTCAAAAGGGAATACAAAGTGATCCGGACAACTATAGACCAGTAAGTCTAACATAAGTAATTTGAAAAATATTTGAATCTGTGTTAAAAAAGCACATAATCTTATACTTGGAGGAGGGGGGACTGTTATCAGATAATCAGTATGGGTTTAGGAAGGGCAGATCCTGCTCTACAACCCTTTTGAAGTTCTACGAAAAAATTACTGAGGAGCTGGATAATAAGAGCAATGTAGATATCATGTACATAGATTTTCAAAAGTCTTTTGATAAAGTACCTCATGAGTAGGGCAACTTTTTTGTTGCAGTAAAAATGGGAAAAGTTGGGAAAGTTTATGGAAATAAAGTTGCATTTATTTTTAATACACTAAATTCTAAAATAAAATATTCGTAAAAAATGAAAAAAAATTCAAAATATATTGACAATTTTAGTCGTGTACAGTAGTATTATAATACATACTGAAATACAGAAGAACGTTGAATGGCCGATCCTTGGCCAGTAATTTCTTTAACACTGAAGCCAGCCGCAGTCATATAATGTGCTGTATCGGATAGTAGAAGCGCAAAATCATTTCGCTCAACATTCAGAGATTTTAAAACGTCATCTACAAGGCGAGCAACATATTGATGATCGACACTCACCTCACAAACTCTACAGTCGATTACGCAAGTTTCCTCTGGATTATCAAGAGTGCCAACCAATGTGTTAAAGTACTACTTGCCATTTATTTCACTTCCGTCTTAGGACGAACACCTTCTTACCATGAACTTGTTTGATCCGCAATACTTCGGCGTTCGCAAGATCAGACACACGTGATCGAAGGGTTGATTCAGAGAGCAAAAAATGAAATAGTAATTGGATATTAATTAATTTTAAGATATATTTTAAAAAGTTGCAGGTGGTTGCATTTATGTTGCGGCTATAACTCACTTACTATACACCCCATGTAGGAGGAATTTTGGTTTTAGCACTTTACATGCAGCGTAGCACTCGGGAAAAAAAGTTGCATTTGTTGCAAAAAGTTGCCCTACTCATGAGGCATTACTGTTTAAATTGGAAAGGCTGGGGATTCAGGGAAAAACATTGATATGGATAAAGAATTGGTTATTGGGTAGAAAGCAGAGTGCAAGTAAAAGGAAATTATTCACAGTGGACAGAAGTTATAAGTGGGGTGCCTCAGGGATCAGTTTTGGGACCAATTTTATTTATAATTTTCATAGATGATATAGGTCAGGTGATTAAGAATAGAATCAATATATTTGCAGATGACTTAAAAATATAGGGGACAGTGGATACCAAGTTACAGATAGAGAATTTACAAGGGTATTTATATAAGATATCCAAATAGGCTGTAAAATGGGGTATGTCGTTTAATATAGGGAAATGTCAAGTTCTGCATATGGGTTACAGGAACAGTGGAGCCGAGTACTGTCTGCAGGGAATAAATGTAAAAGAGGGAGAAACAGTCAAGGATCTTGGGGTGATAATTCACAGGGATTTTAAAATGGGTCACCAATGTTCAGCTGCGGGTAAAAAAGCTAATAGGTTATTGGGGTATATTAAAAAGACCGTAACTTCAAGGGATAAGAATATAATCTTGCCGTTATATAAGGGCTTAGTAAGACCACATCTAGAATATGCTGTACAATTCTGGGCTCCATATATGAGAAAGGATATAGAATTAATTGAAAGGGTTTAGCACAGAGCTACAAAAATAATAAAGGGGCTAGCAAATTTCGACTATAATGAAGGTTTAAGTAAGCTAAATATGTATACAATGGAAAGAAGAAGTAGGGGGGATTTGATTCAGCTTTTCAAGTTGGTAAAACAAAGGGACACAGAGGGCTTGAATTTCAATAGGGATAACAGAACAAGGGGCCATGGGTATAAATTGAATAAGACACAGTTTAATCGGGATTTAAGGAAAAACTACTACTTTAATATGGTAATAGACAAATGGAACCCTTTGCGAGAAAATATAGTTAATTCAAAGGGAGTGTACGAATTTAAGATGCAATTGGATATTCAGTGGGAATTGGGGATTTCATAAACAAACGACCAGACTTGTTGGACTTGAGCCTGTAGCTGGTCGTCAATATTTGTATTTGTATTTGTATATTTGTATTTCCACAAAATGTTGTGGGCAGGCCTGACACAGATTGTAGAAATGCATCCAAGTGACAAGGTTCCTAAAGACATTCTAGTTTAACTTAAGTATACAAATATGTTACATAAATATATAAAAGACTTTCAAATTGAACAGCCAAGAGCTCTACGCATCCACATTGCGTTCTGAGCCCTTGATACAACTCTCCCAATGATTGCGCGCCGACTAACCGGTAGAGTGGGGTGTCAGCTCAGGTGTTGCCTCGTCATCTGACCGTGGTTCAAAATTACGAGGTGTTGTCCTCGGATCTTTCCCTTAAGAGATTGATCCCGATTGATTAAGAGATCTTTCCCTTAAGAGACCGTCGTCAATAGCCCGTTGTGTTGCTCTAGTACTACGTTAACTAAAAATTACCAATAACCAACCAACCGGTATAGTGGTTAAGGTGTTAGCCTCTAAATAGGAAGGTTCCTGGTTCGAATCCGGGTTCGGGCATGGATTGTAAGCGTATGGTGTGGAGGCGGCTGGTGCACCTTAAATCTGTCGTGGCAAAAAGTCCTCACGTTGGGTTGGTGTGGAAGTTTGGAGAGTGAGGTGCCAACTCAGGTGTTGCCTCGTCATCTGACCGTGGTTCAAAATTACGAGGTGTTATCCTCGGATCTCTCACTTAAGGGACTGATGCCGGACCGTCGTAAATAGCCCGCTGTGTTGTTCTAGTACTACGTTAACGAAAATTACCATTACACAATGATTGCGCATACGTGGTGGTGCTTTCGGGTCTTTCTCTTCGGGGATTGATCCCGGAACGTCGTTAATATCCCGTTGTGTTGCTCTAGTACGACGTTAATTAAAAATTACCAAATTACACAATGATTGCGCTCAATCACCACTTGTTTATACGACGCCTAGTTTCAACCGCACAAAAAGCAAATCGTTTGCCAACGGAAAGAAGAATAACGGCGTCTGCCTTCAACTGGTTTACCACCTTTACCTCAATTTATTGCTGACACACATTTACTTCATTCTCCCCAACTTGAGATTTTGGGAGAAATCTCAAACATATATTCACAAACTTTAGTATTAAATAAATGTAATTCTCAATCAAAAGTAACAATTTTCTCTCAGAAATTAAACACTCTCTTAAATTTAACACTAAATATTCTTCACTAAATTTAGCACTCAATAACTTTCTTCACTAAATTTAACACTAAATATTCTTCACTAAAATTAACACTAAATATTCTTCACTAAATTTAACACTAAATATTCTTCACTAAAATTAACACTAAATATTCTTCACTAAATTTAACACTAGAAAATAAACACAGAAATAGCAAAGTCACGCCCAGCTAAAATGTTAGTTCTGTTCAATCAGCCTTTTTCTTGACTACCTTCACATGTCGACCAGAGCGGGTTGACAAGAGGCGTTCGACTAACTCTCGGACCGGAATCAGAGGCAGCATCAGCATCATCAGACAAGGGACATTTGACTGTAATTCTCGGCCTCATCAGGATCCTCAGAGGCATCTTTTGCAGTATGTTCTAGACTCCACTTAAAGTTTACTAATGTTTCTGCGTCTTGAATTTCTAGGGGATAGAGTCTCTGGATCGGTCTCAGTTGAACGCCTTTAGCTGTTTTAACTTTGCCAGACGAACTTGTATGTTGTCCTTGCCAGGAAATACACTGATAACTCTTGCAAGGGACCATTCCAGACGAATTTTGTCCTCCCTCTTCACCTAGACGATGTCTCAAACTGTTATTGTTATATTGTTTATGTAACATAGAACTTGAAGTAAATCAATAGAAATTGATTAATAATAAGTTTATTATATACTAATAACCATCTTGAATAATTGGACAGGACAGCACAGCACAGCAAGCACATGGTAATTACAAGTTACACATTTTGTCAAGTCTACTTACACGTTCCTAGTGTTGCCACTTACTGTATGTTGAAGTTCCCTGTAACACAGTTACAGTTACTATGACATCCTCCCTGTTTAGATAGGTATATCAAAGTTTGATACAAACAATTACATAACAATGGTTACACTTTAATAACCTGATTTAGTAAAACACTGATTACTCACACAATAGACACTTTAATTTAATATAATACAAAATCGTTAAAGTGAGCAGGCTTTCTGTGCACACGGTTACTTTTTCTTTGCAGAACATTATTATTTGTTATATTAAGTGATCCATTAGTGTTTATAGGTACAGAGGACTTCTGCAGGGAATTATTTATAAACTCGTCATTAGGGTCAATTTCCTCAGTAAAAAGAATGTTTGAGTTCCTAATATGTTTCCAATTTCTTCTAAGCGTTCGTCCTGACATATCCTTAAGAAAATAAGTCTTAAGAAGCGAGATGAAATTACCTGAGCAGGTTCCCACGTTTTAAGTTTCAAGTTTCGAATCCTAACACTTTGCCCTGGCTTAAGTTCAGATAAAGGATGAGAGGATTTATCATAATAGAATTTTTGTTTGTTTTGGCTCTCAACTAGTTTTTCCCGAATGTCCATTAAATAGTTCTGCATTTAATAATTTATTTGTCATAGGTAATTTAGTCTTTAGTCTGCGGTTAAACATCATTTGAGCTGGGGATAGCTCAAGTCTAGATATGGGAGTGTTGCGATATTCCATTAGTCCAGCATAGTTATCTTTGTTATCATCTCTAGCTTTTCTGAATAAGCTTTTGGCTGTTCCCACAGCCCTTTCTACCATGCCATTACTCTGGGAGTAATGAGGACTGATAAATGCATAGTTAAAGTCCTATTCATTTGCAAATTGTTTATACACATAGCCATTAAATGGAATGTTACCAGAGACTACAGTGTTGGGTACACCAAATTCAGAAAAAATGGATTTAAGTTTGTCAATTACTTCCTTTGCTGATTTATCATTTAGTTCACAAACCTCTAACCACTTCGAGTAATAATCTATGAGTACTAAATAACTTTTATTCCCAAACTCCATGATATCAGCACCTACTTTTTCAAATGGTCTGTATGGAACCAAGTGAGGTGTTAAAGGTTTTTTGGTGTTTGCTCTTCTGAATTTTTCACATACCTCACACTGTGAAACAATTTTCTCTATGTCTGAGTTCATACCTGGCCAATACATCAACTCCCTAGCCCTTTTTTGCACTTGTCTATTCCAAAATGAGACTCATGAATCAACTGTAGCATATTACCTCTTAACGTAGAAGGAACAACTATCTTTTCAACAAGGAATATTAAACCCTCATTAGTATGTAGGTCATCTTTAGCTTTGTAATACGTTTTTACATTGTTTTGCACATCCTTAGATGATACAGGCCACCCCCCATTAATGTATTTAAGTACATTTTGCAAATCTGAGTCAGGTGCTGTTTCTCGCTTGAATTGATTAATTCTATATTCACTCACGGGCAAGTGTTTGGATATACTATGTACAACACTTAATAATTCAGGATCATCTTTAATAGATTCATCAACCAGAAATGCACGAGACAATGTGTCAGCTAAAAACATTTGACTTCCAGGTACATAAGTTACATTGAATTCATATTTCAGTAGTATTAAAAGCATTCTTTGCATTCTCGAGGTTATTTTGTGCATAGGTTTCTTAACAATAGACATTAAAGGTCTGTGATCACTTTGTATAAGAACTTTACGCCCATACACAAGATTGTGAAACTTTTCAAGTGAGAACACTATGGCCGAAAACTCTTTCTCTATTCGAGCATAGTTCTTTTCGCTATTCGTTAAACTTCTGGACACAAAAGATGCAGGTTGCCCTTTTTGTACTAAGCAAGCACCTAACACGTCTTTCGAACTGTCACACTGAATCATTATTTCCTCTTTCCCATTAAAAACTTTTAAAACTGGAGTCTTAGTTAGCATATCTTTAATTTTATTAAATGACTCTTCCTGTTCCTTATCCCATTTAAATTCTACTTTTTCATGAATGACCTCCCTTAATGGAGCAGTAGTTTTAGATATATTCGGCATAAATTTATACAAAAAATTTACCATTCCCAGTAAACGTCTAATTTCAGTTTTTGATCTGGGCGTCGGCATGTCAATAATTCTCTTAATGTGGCCTGGATCAGCTTTAATTTCAGAACTTGAAATTATTTGGCCCATATACTTGACTTCAGGTACTCTATATTGAAATTTATCAGGATTAAATTTAATATTTAGGGATTTGACTCTCTCGATAACCTTATACAAGACACTATCATGAGTAGCCTCATTTGAACCTGTTATTATGAGGTCATCAAAATACACTTCAACACCCTCTATGTCTCCAAACACCCTATGGTTCCTTTTCTGGAAAACCTCATGTGCAGAGGCTATACCAAATGGCATCCTGTTGAACTTGTATCTCCCAAAAGGTGTGTTGAACGTGCAAATTTCTGAGCTACTTCATCTAGTGGCACATGCCAAAACCCATTTTTCAAGTCTAGTACTGAAAAATATTTTGAACCCTCCAGTCTACTTAAGATATTATCTGCAGAAGGGATCTGGTAATGTTCCCTCTTAATAACTTTGTTTAAATCCTTGGGATCCGAACAAAGTCTAAGACTTCCATTGGGCTTTTCAACTATAACTAGACTTTGTACCCAGTCGGTGGGTTTGTTAACTTTGGACACACTATTCCTTCCATTTCAAAGTTTTCTAAGGTTTCCTTTAATTTGGGTTTGCAAAGACTGGGGCACCCTTCTTGGGGGATGAACAACTGGTATTGCACTGTCCTTTAATACAATACAATATGGTTCATCAGGAAATTCCCCTGTACTAGTAAACACATCTTTATAATAATTTACAACATCATCTTTGCAGATAAATTTTCTTTGGATTTCATTAACTCTGTTAATTAGGTTTAACTCAGAACATACTTTTAGCAATAAAAGAGGTTTTGATATTTTACATCAACAACATAAAATTCTAAAGAAATATCTCCAAGCCTATTTGTTGAACACTTCACAACTATAGTACCCTTAGGCTTAATTTTAAAATCACCATAGGAAATTAATGTTACATTTGTGTAATTTAATGTAACTTGTGTCTTAACATTTGCCTCATTTAGAACACATAAAGGTAAAATGTTTGCTTCCGCACCCGTATCAAGTTTAAAATTAACCTTCAATTCTCGATTTTTAACAGACAGATTAATACATTTGTACCAGGTGTGACTTACCTCAACAACAGAGTCCACAAAAATATTATATCCGCTTTCAAGTACTTGGACCTCGTGAACTTTTTTGGTACGTTGGGGACATCCAATAGCAAAGTGATTTTTTTGTTTGTACATTGTGCACACTTTACCAAAGGCTGGACACTCACGTGGATTGTGTCTTCTACCGCACTGTTTGCAGTCATATTCAGACATCTTTGATGAATGTCTCTTATTTAAAAATTTATTTACAAGAAGCACTGGCACATCACATTCACTGGCTCCATTTTCCTTCATGGAACGAAGTTGTAGTCTGCCGGTCTTGGCCGCTCGAACAATCGCTCTTTCGACATCCAACGTAGGTTCACGAAGAAGACGTTCTTTAAGTCCTCAGTCGCGTATGCCCAAAACAATGATGTCGTGAATCAGCCGTTCTTACTGCTCGCCAAATTCACATGTTGAAGATAACGTTTTCAACTGTGTGGCATAATTGTCTGTGGTTTTTCCTTCCTGTTGGCAGCACGTAAAGAACTTGTGACGCTCAAACACGATATTTTGTCTCGGTAGACAATAGTCCTCAAATTTCTTGACAACTACATTAAAGTTATCCTTATCATCACCTTCTAAACGGAACATGTTGAACAGTTCAAGACCTTCACTGCCTAGCAGGTTGAGAAGGATAACGATTTTTACTTTATCCGGGCGAGTATCCTTTTCGGTCGCAAGAAGATAATTGTCCAGCTGCTGCTTCCACTTTTTGCAATTATTTTTCAGGTTTCCTGACGAGAACTTAAGTTTTTCCGGCGTTCTGAAGGCTTCCATCTGAGAGCGTTAGGCTTAGTCTCGTTCAGCACTTAAGCATCTGAACAGACTTCTGATACCATGTTATATTTGTTGATGTAACATAGAACTTGAAGTCAATCAATAGACAGTGATTAATAATAAGTTTATTATACACTAATAAACATCTTGAATAATTGAACAGAACAGCACAGCAAGCACATGGTAATTACAAGTTACACATTTTGTCAGGTCTACTTCCACGTTCCTAGTGTTGCCACTTACTGTATGTTGAAGTTCACTGTAACGCAGTTACAGTTACTATGACATTTATAGTGTCATGATAATTCGAATTGGATGATCGCAGAAAACCCAAGTACTCTGTTCTAAATCTTTTCTTAAGATTCTCATGCACTTTCTGTACATAGCTGTATCTCCTCTCTAGACTTGCTTTGTCTTTGTGGTCCAAATCGTATGTATCATTGTTTGGGAGACTCTGTAAAAACATCGATGGTGTTAGCACTTGAAATTCAGGATCTGAGAAAAACGTCAATGGTCTATTATTCATGAGCTATTCACACTCGCACAGCAAAGTAGACAACTCCTCAAAAGTAAGAGATGCGCGTCCTAAATTCTCCCCCAACGTGTCTTTTAAAATTCTAATGAGTTGTTCCCCAAATCATCCCCACCATAGAAATGCAGATGGATTGAATTTCCAGCGAATTTGAGTTAATTCGAATTCTTCTTGAATTTTATACCAATTCACAGCTCGCAATTAAGCCCACAAAATTAGTTCCGTTGACTGTATAAATCACAGATACTCTTCCTCTTTGAGCAATATATCTCCTCGAAGCTTGTATGAATGCACTTGTACTTACTCTTTTGCATCTTTTATGAATATGTCGAGACCTTTTATATCGTATCCACTAGTGACGCAATTGTCAACGTAGAAACTACCTTTTAGTTTCTCTAAAAAAATTATTTTCTTTAGGTTGATTTGCAAGTAATGACTCATTATGTAGATGGTGATTAATTACAGCTCCCCTCTAATAAGAAAGGACTGCTTATTACTCCGAATACTACTCTCGTGTGACGGTATACTATTACATTTTTTGAAGAATCATACCACAAGAAACGTAAAGAATTTCGATTTTTTCATGTACAGAAATCTATAAAAATGCCCTTTTAATATCTGATATAACTCCAACATAATTTAACCTAAATCCAATAAGAATAGACGGGATGTTTTCTATCAAATTAATGCCAGTTTCTAAACAATCATTTAATGAAGGATGGTTGGCACTTTTGGCTGAGGAGTAAAATACTGGTCTTAATTTTGGGGTACTACTCACCTTGACAACATGACAATGAGGAAGATAATGTCCATGCACAGACACATCGATATCAGCAACTTGTTCTATTATACCTTCTTTGAGCCTATCATTAAATACGACATATAAAACAGCTTGTTTTGCCTCTTTTTTTATTTCGTTGCTCTTCTGGATCACGAATGCCTATCAGCTCCTAGTCCTTTAACTTTGATACTGTAGTATCGTTTGATAACATGGAGGTAACATTCATGTTCACTCTTTTTTCACTATGATATTTTGGAACTTTCCCTAAAAAGGTCCAACCTACTTTGGTTTCCATAGCAACTAAACCCGATTGCAAGGTTAGTTTATTCCCAGTGAACAGTTTACCAGCAACATCTGCTCCTACTAAAACGTCTGTCGACTTAGGATCTTTTTGTATCTTTACCTATAACAGGTAGTGTTTGTTTGTCTGCATGTACGCATTGTCCTGACGAATCTATGGCACTAACAGTAATGTGATTTGGAACACAGGTAGTCCAAATGTTTTGCGTTGGGTCGCGCCGAACTTAATCTAAAACATTTTTTAATGAATTTAATATTACTTTTGTTTCCTTTAGAATGGCAACAGCATAAAGAGATAACAGATTCTAAATTTATTTTTTACGTTTTCGTTTGATTTTGCGGAGGAACGATTTCAACCGACGAAATAAAGAAATAAAATTTTAACTGGAGTTGTGTAGCTCTTTTTTCTATCACCGAGATCGCTAAAGATAGAGTAAAAATTTCAACGGATTTAAAATCTGTGGAAAATTTCACATTAGATCGATACCTCAAAATATGATTTTCTTTAAATGAATAATTTTTAAATTGTAACTTTTATATTTTTACCATACGATTTTGACCTTCGCTGTCGAGAAATCAACAGATTCCATTTCCTGCGCTCAAACACTTCCAGCGAAGGAAAGCAAAACAAATAAAAATTTTTTTTGAATGGCATTGTTTAGTTCTTTTTTGTAAAATTGGGATCGTTAAAGATAGATTGAAAATTTCGACGGATTTGAAATCTGCGGAATATTTTACACCAGATAAACGTATAAGGGTATCTGATTTTCTTTTAATAAATAATTTTCAATTAAATATTTATATTTTCACAATAGATTGTGACGTTACGCCGATAAGATCTCTTCGCAACTCGAATTTGGCCGCATTCGACAATGACGAGGCCACCATGGCGTTGCCCGTGGTGGCTGTTACCAATAGGCTACGAATTCCCATTTGGTTTGCGCCGGGCTGGCCACGCAGTGGCTAGCGCCATATAATTAGATTTTCTTAAATTTTAACTCCTGCATCTATGGCCCATAAAAAACACAAGAAATATCATTACATGTCCACGCTTGATCTAAGACATCTAATTTACATCGATATTTCTCATCAAGACCTTCCATTATGATTTTGTAACGCTTATGTTTGCACTCTTCTGTTTTGGTCCCTCCAAACAACAAATGGCTGATTGTCTTTTCGTACGAAGGTGAAAAACCAAATTCCTTGGCAGTCAACTTCAAAATATAAGATCGCTGCGATCCCGTATCAATAATCGACATACCGCTTCCCTTTATTACCTTCTAGTATATTTACTTCTAATATTTGGAAAAACACTTCAGTTAATCACTGCATTCTTCTGACACTTGTGTTGTGTTTGTGTTCTGGGAATCCAAGGGACCCATCTATATAAAATGGCATTTGGAGCAAATCCAAAGTAAAATGCTCGATTTTGACTTTGGATTTGCAATCTTTAGCTATGTGACCTTCGATTAAGCAAACAAAACAAACCCCATTTCCCTTAACTATTAATTTCTTTTCATATAGTGGCATATGTGAAGCTTTTTTACAATATTTACTAACATGATTCTTTTTACAAAATTTTAAAGAAATTCTATTTGATTTCTGAAAGAACAGTTCGGAAGCTGAAAAAGCTGCCATTTCGCTAGAATTTTCATTCGAACCTGGATTTTTCTTTTCATTTGTCTTAGTCAAAGTAAATCCAGATCTACTTAATTTTATTCTTTCTTTGGATTCAACTTCTTTGCGAAGGAAAGTATAGACAGTATACATTCTAAATTTGATGGACACGTTAACTTGCCTACAATTCCATTCGATTTAGATCTTTCCCATGCTCTTAAAGTTTGTTCAGGGATTGGCAACTCAACTAAGAGGGAGAGTACTATAGCACACTTGTCAGTCGTTACACCCAATGAACTTAAAGCTCTTACCTGGGATGTTAATTTGTTGTACAAGGTGCTCAATGAATCTTGTTTGTTTTCTTTCGATGTATTATTCAAAACTAGTCCCAACAATCCTCGGACATAAAATTGAAACAATATATCTTCTCTACCGAATCGTTCCTTTAAGCTTTCCATCACTAATGCATAATTATCATCCTTAGCTGTGTAATGATTTCTATGGGTAGGGGTAAGTAGACAATGAAACTACATAGAACAGTCTAGAATAAATGACATAACAATATTTATTAACAAATTCTTGACTAACTGTAAATTATATATAAATCTCTGAACTGCTCGTAGGCCTCTAATAAATTGATGAAACATTTTGTCTAAACTCTAATGGATGCAATTCTAACAAAAGAAAAGTCGTTAAACGGAAGAAACGTCTCTACACCGAAGAACGGTTCTAGAGTAGATCTTACGACACACTAAGCTCACAACTTTATCTCGGGAGGAGATCACTTCGTCGGCCGACGATTCACAAGAGATCAGTACAGAATCTCACTATAGACGTCTGGTGACGATCTACACCAGGAACTCTAGGACGTTCCTTCTAAGTAATAAGTGACTCATATAGTGTTCAGCTTCTCAAAGATTCTGAGTAAGGCGTCCTCTCAGGGCGAGGTCACGCCGAACTCCAAAAATAAAAACTCCCTAAAGAGAAGAATTTGTCGATCATTCACAGGTCACTGAGTTAAAACACACCTCGGGACGAGATCAGGTCAAAAAATGATTTCTTCTCCTTCCGATTCCTCGGCTCGGGTTTTAGCGCGCTCCGGCCCCCGGGGTGGAGCTGGTACTCCATTGGTCCTGGATGGCTCTGACGTCAGTCAGATGTGTCTGTCTGGCCTCATATCTGGCGTCGGGTCATCTACTCGCTCTCGGCTGTTTCTACCCAAGCTGATGTTAGTTCATCTATAAGGGCGTAGCAGAAAGAATTTCCATTGTTGGTTAATGTCAAAATTCCAGACGGACTGACGACGATCGTTCATATATTAAATTTTAACGCAATTTCAACACTTAAATTTCAAGTTAATTCTAATATTTACAGTACCCTTAAATTCTACTCTTGCGATACAATTAAATTTTATCACATAATGCACAATTAAATACTGGGTGTTTAAGGGTTCGATTTAATTCTCTGACAGCATTCTGCTCAAACAATCTGCGTGTTGGTTATCCTTTCCAGCCCTATGGATGATCTTATAGTTAAAGGGCTGCAACGCCAACGCCCACCTCATCAATCTCGGGTTATCCCCGGAGTCAGGGCCCGATTTAGAAAATTTGGTATAGTAGGCACAACACGCAGGAAGGGGCCCCTCCCTCATATTATTTGTTCATCACAAAAACTAATTTTATAACAATAATTGGTACTTACGTATTTGACTGTTGACCGTTTCACAGATGTCACCAAAAAGTTTGAGAAAATCGTGACATTACTTATAACTCTTGACAAAACAAAATAAAGCAGATGAAAATTAAAAACGTAATAGTTAGATAATTAATGTAATTACAAGAATGTGATAGTGGGGGAAACAGTCAACGTTCATTTACGTAACTACCCAATAATTTATGTAACTACTTAAAAACTTTTTATAATTTCTAGATACTTTTGAAACTTAGGGGCCCTCTAAATTATGGGGGCCCTAGGCCCGTGCCTCACGGGCCTAATGGTAAATCAGGGCCTGCCCGGAGTTAGTCTTCAGGAACACTAATGGATTGGGATCCGTTTCAATAGTAAAGGGGTTTCCGTCAGTGTAAATTTCAATTGCACAAATAATACCTGCGCATTTTTATTCTATCGCGCAAAATTTTTTTTCTGTGTCGGTAAACTTCCGACTTAATTATATTATTGCGTGATCAACATTATCTGGCCCTTTTTGTGCCATGATTACCCCGATTCCTTGGTTGGAAGTGTCAGTGGGGAAGATAAATTCCTTTGAGAAGTCTGGGGCATAAAACATCGGCTTCTCAGTGAGTTTTATCGTCAACTCTCAGAAAGGTGAGTCGCACTCCGCAGACCACTCCACCTCCAATTTTTGATTTTTATCTTTTAACGCCCCAGTTAATGGCGCGGCGATGATGGTACACTTTGGGATATTCCGGGCGTAGTATCCACTTAGGCCTAAAAATTGCCTGATCTGGGTTTTATTCCTGAGTGTAGGGGATAATCGAGACAAGGGCGAGGGTCACGCCCTGGACTCTCTACTGTGGTATAATCCGACTCCCCAATCTCAATGATTTTTAAATCTACCATTCTCTTAATTTCTGATTTTAAGATTTCCGTCTGTCTGAGAGGTGCCGTAGGGTTTAGACCTAATGGGTTTGTAACTAATTAATTCTATCTCGTGTTCGATGAGATGCGTCCTGCGGAATCATTTGAAAATAATTTCCTATGGGACATTAACAATTTTTCACGTTTATTAATTTGATACTGCGTGCATCGCTCTTCTAATTTACAATATTTCACTATCTCTCCGAAATCAAAAATATTCGGATCTGCTATCGGATATATCTAAATCCGATTCTAAACTTTCGTGAGAGAATTCTTCGCTTAAGAAAACATTGATGCTTTCCATCCGCTGGTGGTATGGCTTTAACAGGTTTATATGGTACACTCGTACTTTCTCTACCTTCCCTGCCATCTTAACAACATAATTTGTTTCTGAAAGTCGTTTTCCTATAACTCCATGACCAACCCATTTTACTGCGAATTTCGTTTCTTAACAAGATGACAATACTAAGACGCGCTCGCCTAAATTGAATTTTCTCTTCACCGATCCTTTGTGGTAATACGCGACTTCCTTTTAAATTTTAAATTAATTTCAGTTTCGGTGGCTATCTGTTGACGGCGTCGCAATCAATTGATCAACTGGAATACGTACTTCGTGGCAATGTCATCATGCGGGGGACTTTGACACCATTTATCAAATAAGATGAATGTGTCAAGTAATGAAATTTGTCAGATTCTTTTAAGTCATACTGTCGTCAATTTTTTAAAAATTGGCTTATAAAACTTAACCAATCCTTAAGTTCTTCCTGAACTTTGGAAGTTCAATTTCAAGGAGTCTAGGTTTTGCCACTATTTTAGTATTCTCATTAGAATCTAACTTGTGCGTGGTTGCCGAATTTGGATTCCTTTTGCTTGTATTCTTCAATTACTTTTTAAAATTTAGATTAATTTCTACAGCTTTTCTCTATTTAACAATTTCGCGAATTCGTTTTCAAATTCTGAATCAGAAATTGCATCTAAATATAACTGATTTGCGATACCTAAAATTTCGGATTTCTTAACAAACGTCTCGAATTGTATTTCAAGTTTCACTATTTCAATATTTACATCAGTGTGCATACTTTCAAGCTCATTATACACTGCTGTTTGTAAAAAATGCAACCGCATGAAGGAATTATCCGAATGAAATGAAATTTGCAGCAAATGTCAATTATAGGATGTTATGCAAAGTAGTAAAGTTTCAGAGACACCACGCATGCGTAGTGTGAGCAGCGTCCTCTGAACTGATGCTAAAAGCGTATAAATAGAGGGCTGTAGCGGGACGTTAAAAATAGTGCATGGTTATTTTTTTAGTGGCGAACGTTTAGTGAGACCTAAGTATGCCTCCACGACGAAATAGGGTGAAATTTCAACAACTTACGGAGTTTGAACGGGGGAGAATCATCGGCCTTCGTGAAGGAGGATTTTCCTATCGCGCAATAGCAGCTCGTGTGCAGCGGAACAGTTATACGGTGATAAGAGTTTGGAAGCAGTGGACCGACGAGCACCGGACAACTCGAAAAACTGGGAGTGGACGACGGAAGGTGACGTCAGCGCGCGACGATAGACACCTGGTCCACATGGTTGTGAATAACCGTACAGCTTCCTCCAAGCAGTTGGCAGCACTTTGGTCTACTGCTACAGGTGTACTAATGTCGGCTTCGTCAATTCGCCGACGTTTGCTGCACCGTGGACTGCGTGCAAGGATTCCTTTATACAGGATCCCCCTCACGCCAAACCATCGACGACTGCGTCTGCAATGGGCTCATGAGCATAGAGCCTGGCGGGCTGATTGTCAACAAGTTGTTTTTTCTGACGAATCCCGCTTTAATTTGTGGAACCATGATGGTCGCATTCGTGTTAGACGGTATGCCGGTGAACGTTGCCTTCCAGAGTACGTTATCGAACGTCATAGTGACCGAACACCCGGAGTTATGGTTTGGGATGCGATTTCGTATCATGGACGATCTCAGCTGCTACGAATTGAGGGTAATATTAATAGCAACAGGTACGTCCGTGAAGTACTAGAGCCCGAAGTCGTTTCTTTCCTTCAAGGCATCCCTGGAGCTATCTTTCAACAGGATAATGCACGCCCACATGTTGCAAGGAATGTTCGAGACTTCTTTTCAGCCCAACACATGCAACTTCTTCCTTGGCCTGCTTATTCGCCGGATATGTCGCCTATTGAGCAAGCGTGGGATTTGGTTGGTCGGCGTCTCGCTCGTGATCTGCGTCCTACAGCTTCAAAAGACGTACTTTGGGTGCGCATACAGATACAAACAATATGGAATTCGCCTCCACCAGCAGACATTCAACATCTGTTTCACTCCATGCCACGTCGTATAGCAGCACTTATTGCAGCGCGTGGTGGCTACACCAAATACTGATTTCGGACACTTAATATTGTTTTTTTTTTGCTTTGAAAATTTATTCATTTATTTGTACTAATACAAGCCGTTTGTGTATTAAATTTCATTTAATTCTGATGACTCCTTCATGGTGTTGCATTTTTTACAAACAGCAGTATATGTCTTAGTAAAAGACGCGCAAGTAGCGGTCTTGTTCCGTTTAGAATATCCATTTTTATTGTCAAAATTCACAATTTCTTAATCAGAAATCTTCAAAATGAAAATTATTACCTTGCTATTTGCAAATGGAAATTTCACCCTTGAATGGTCGCCCACCGATGGTTAAATGTTTCCGTTTCGTTGGAAGTGTTCTAATATCTCCACAAAATGTTGTGAGCAGGCCGGACACAGAGTGTAAAAAAGCATCTATGTGACAAGGTTTAGGTAAGTCCACACTTGTGCGCTCTTATTTTCAACTTGCCTTTCAACGTGCAATTCAACATTCAATTCAACTTGCGTCAACGCATGCCTTATTGCATGCGCTTAGAGGCATGCCCTTTACCTGTCCACACTTGTGCCTCACTTCAGTTTCAAGATGGATGAAGATGATGCTATTCTGTTGGACTGTTTCTGAATCAGTGCGGCATAGTTTGTGATCAGGCAAGTAAATGAACGTAGGAAATCAAGGCGAGCGATTTGGATGAAAGATATTTCAAAACGCATAATGAGCATTTATTTATTTACGTTAAAATGTATTATTATTTGTTGGAGCACACGTTCAAACGGGATGTTTATATTTTCTTTGATTTATTTCGCTGGAATCGTTTGCACGTGTTTCCTGTTGCTCGCAGCAAATAACAGCTGAATCTGCTAAAAATCGGAACGATATTTTCCCCGAAATAGGAGGAAGGCGTGCATTTGTGCCGATGTTTTATTCGATCTCTGGTCAGAGTACTAATGTATCTCGCCTTGGATACGGCTAACATGTATGCCTTCCTTTTCTAGTTGATTAAATTCTTGTTGTTACGGTTAGACTTGAGTTTACCTTTCTCCCACCCACTGATCATTATTAAAATTTAATAATAATTTAAATATTTCCTGTTATTCTTTCGTCCAATAGATGTGGTGATTTAGACCTCATGAGTGTTGTGGAACCAATAAAAATAAATTCGAAACACAATGTATAAAGTGGTTACAAAACAGTTGTAAATAATCGTCGTTACCGATTAGCTGAATTTCAAAATTTTACTGCTGAAATCAGAAGATAAAACCTAATTGTGCAATTCGTTACACGTAAGTACTTATAAATATTTGAGTTAAATATGAATAATAATAGTTACATATAATCTATGCTTATAAACTTAGATGGCTTATAGTTTACAAAAAATTATTTTAATAATTAAAAGATAAATAAGTGTTTAAACGAAGTACATTTATCATATTTCTCCTTGCCAGCTTAAAAATAAATTTGTTTCATATTCATCCTCATACATCTTTAGAACCTGCACCATAACTAAGAAAACTTTAATGGATCCAAACCTATGTTAATATTATACTGGTATAATAAAAAGCTTAATTTGTCAGTTTTTAATTCATTTCTTAAAATATGTTTAATTAATGCCTATACACAATCAAAAAAAGATTAACTCATATTGTGTTTCAACAAACAATAATTTGAAAAGAAATATTTTAAATGCAATCATAAATTAAAGGCTATTGTGTTGTTATTTCGCTAAGGAAATTTAATAAATGCTCTTTACAAGTTTTAAATAAATGACGTTTTTAATTTATTTTTTGTTTTAAAATTTATTATTACGTTATTAATTTATTTATTAATCATGACGTGTTTAATTTTTTTCGTATAATTTTTACAGTGAATGTTCCACAAACACTCATAAGACCTGTAGTCTTCTATAAATTCAAGAGTTTGTTCGTTATTCATGATAACATTAAAAAAAAAAAAAAAAAAAAAAAAAAAAAAAAAACACAACGACTTCGGTTCACCAAAACACTGCAAATTGAAAGTTGAAGCGCATAGAGATCCAAGGCTGTTGGAACTCCTTGCGCTACGCTGTGCGCTATGAAAAACTGCTACTTCTGACTCATCTTGGGCATGCCTTGACGCATGCGTCCCTTGCGTTGAGGTATGCGCTGAGGTATATGGAGAGGCATGCGCTTAGCGCAAGCAAAAGCGCACAAGTGTGGACATACCTAATGATAGCGCAATCACTACTTGTTTATACGACACCTAGCTTCAACCGCACAAAGAGCAAATCGTTTGCGATTGAAAAGAAAAATTACGGTGTCTGCCTTCAAGTGGTTTACTCTACCTTATTTATTACTGCCGTTTTCTTCAAATTATTTTTAGGTTCCATTCTGGCCACTTCTGCTGCGTTGGTGGATTGCAAGCTGTAGATGACCCGTGTTCAATTCATGTGACAACCCTGAGTGTATTTATTTTTTGTGTCAAACATTTCCTGTTTGTGTGCACACACTTAATTTTTTTCTTTTGCACGAACCCTTTTTACTCGAATTCAAAATAAATATTTCATTCTCTTTTGACGCGAGTCATTTTGTTTTAACACAAACGGGCCAAACCAATTTCTAAGAATTTTTTTGCCTAAATTTTAAGAATTTTTTTTTATATTCTTGGCATAGTAGTATCATCAGTTATATTACACACACAAATAGAGTGCATAACAACTAGTGTATGCGTTTTTAAATGTGTGCTTTCAATTACCAATGTGTACGTTTAAGTATCTATGTATCATCAACGTTTTTATTGTATTTGGTTCCTAACACGACTGAATTTCCTAACATCATTACAGTGGCACACACAATTGGTGGAGAAGGATTCGATGATCTATCATTTGAAGATATTGATGAATCAGTCGACAAAGTCCCCTAAGCGAAGATGAAGTATTAGAGGTTGTCCTTGAGACTCTTAATCCCACTGAACGTAGCGATAATGAACAAAATGATCCTGTTCTAAACGCAGATTTAATAAAAGATTGCATTTGATTTGGGCGCATTTGACGAAGATATTCATTACGAACACAAAAAGGACTATTTATCTCATTTTATTGAAAATATATAACTTGAACGGAGTATTTTGTTGCCTTAATCTACTACTTAAAATTTATAGCCATTAAAATACGATGAAAATTTAATCGTATTCAATATTTTGAAGAAATTTTACCCCGCTTTTACATTAAACATGTAAAAATATGATAGTTGGCAACAAAAGAGGATGAAGGTAATTTTATTTCTGAGATAATGTGTACCGATAACGGTTCGTTATTGTTTTCACGTGAGACAAACGTCTGTAAAATAAAGCTATCATTAAACATGCAATTTGGTAGCAAAACTTTGAAGTTATTTTTTTAAAAATCTTAACGTGAAATGTGTAAGATTTTTGGCGATGATGATACAAAGCAGGACTGTATCGTTGTGATTCAGCTTCATGAAAAACTCTTCTTTTTTGGTGTGCAGTGTTATTTTGACAAAATCAGCTTTACCTGGGGTTCCGCTGGATCATGGCAAGAGACCGAGGCTTCCCGTCAGACGAAGAAGGAATGGACTCGCTGGGAACCAGCTGTCTTCACATCAGAGGATGAATCTAGGCATTTACGGTTGGAACAGCCCAGTTCGGTCATCCCTCCTTGTTGTCTTTTCTCGTCTACCCTCCTTTTTGACAAGACAGAAAGGGGGCCAAGCACCCCTCTCGTAAGGACAAGAGCATCTTTCTGCTTCAACTCTCACCAATCTAGTGTAAATCCAAGTTCCACCTATACACAAGATGAAGCGAGGGCTATCGCAGATCGTAACATAATAGGACATGTAATTAAGCTATGATGAGCAGTAAAATTTGAAAATGAAGAACAAAACAGAGGGTATAGTGTGGTATTTTTAATTTACAAATACAAATACAAATACAAATACAAATAAAAATACAAATATTGACGACCAGCTACAGGCTCAAGCCCAACAAGGCTGGTCCTTTGTTTATGAATTCTCCAATTCCCACTGACTATCCAATTGTGTCTTAAATTCGTACACTCCCTTTGAATTAACTATATTTTCTGGCAACGCGTTCCAACTGTCTATTACCCTATTAAAGTAGTAGTTTTTCCTTAAATCCCGATTAAAATGTGTCTTATTCAATTTATACCCATGGCCCCTTGTTCTGTTATCCCTATTGAAATTTAAGCCCTCTGTGTCCCCTTGTTTTACAAACTTGAAAAGCTGAATCAAATCCCCCCCCCTTCTTCTTCTTTCCAGTGTATACATGTTTAGCTTACTTAAACGTTCATTATAGTCGAAATTTGCTAGCCCCTTTATTATTTTTGTAGCTCTGTGCTGAACCCTTTCAATTGATTCTATGTCCTTTCTCATATATGGAGCCCAGAATTGTACAGCATATTCTAGATGTGGTCTTACTAAACCCTTATATAACGGCAAGATTATATTCTTATCCCTTGAAGTTACAGTCTTTTTAATATACCCCAATAACCTATTAGCCTTTTTACCCGCAGCTGAACATTGTTGACCCATTTTAAAATCCCTGTGAATTATCATCCCAAGATCCTTGACTGTTTTTCCCTCCTTTACCTTTACTCCCTGCAGACAGTACTCGGCTCCACTGTTCCTGTAACCCATATGCAGAACTTGACATTTCCCTACATTAAATGACATACCCCATTTTATAGCCCATTCGGATATCTTATCAAAATCCCCTTGCAAATTTTCTATCTGTAACTTGGTATTCACTGTCCCCCATATTTTTAAGTCATCTGCAAATATACTGATTCTATTCTTGATCCCCTGACCTATATCATCTATGAAAATTATAAATAAAATTGGTCCCAAAACTGATCCCTGAGGCACCCCACTTATAACTTCTGTCCACTGTGAATAATTTCCTTTTACCTGCACTCTCTGCTTTCTACCCAATAACCAATTCTTTATCCATATTAATGTTTTTCCCTGAATCCCCAGCCTTTCCAATTTAAACAGTAATGCCTCATGAGATACTTTATCAAAAGCCTTTTGAAAATCTATGTACAAGATATCCACACTGCTCTTATTATCCAGCTCCTCAGTAATTTTTTCGTAGAACTTCAAAAGGTTTGTAGAGCAGGATCTGCCATTCCTAAACCCATACTGATTCTCTGATAACAGTCCCCCCTCCTCCAAGTATAACATTATATGCTTTTTTAACAGAGATTCAAATACAAGAGCAGCGTCACACAAGAGCAACACAACGGGCTATTAACAAAGTAAGGGATTCTAGCCCAACAAAAGATGACGGTTAAAGCAGTTAAAAAAAGAATTGAAACTCATCCGATGTACTGACGATGGATAGAGAGGGTTTTCAAAATATTCTGAGACAGAGACATCTTTGGAAAGATGATTCAGTGTTTAGAAAATCTTTTCGTTTGAATACTAACTCGTTTAATTACACTTTATCAATCATTGAAAGTGAACTTAAGATTAACTAATTGTAAGTTCAATATTTTAGAATTTCATACACATGATGTAAAAGTACAACTGATAAGAATATGTATACAAGAAACAGTAATGCAAACACAGAAACTAATAAATCTAAAAGCAGGAAAGAGCAACATCAAACACCAGTGTTTTCCGACATTAACATAAATTCCTGAAGAAAATATGAAACACGAATCATCCATTTCAAGCTAAAAGGCAAACAACAACAAAAACACTTCCAATCACTTCGGTTGTGACGTCTAGACTGCTCGACAGATTAGTCGAGTCCTATGTTTCGAGCCGTCTCACTGAAGTCGCTACCGTCGCACGGCCACTAACACGCCATTGGAAAGGAGTTCCATTCATTTACCTTGAAGCAGTCCCATTTATCCAGCGTTCTCCGACTCGATGCTACAGTCGCGCGAAAATAATAGTTTCAGTCGTAAAATTGGAATCTTACCTTTAGGGAGAGCAGTTAGACCTACTAGTTAATTTTCCTTCAAAATGAGTGATCACAAATGACTCCAGTAGCGACTCCAGTGAGACGTTTTGAAACAATGCTCTATCGAGCAGTCTAGACGTTACAGCCGACGCGATTGGAAGTGTTTCTGTTGTCGTTTGCCTTTTTCAGCTTGAAATGATGATTCGTGTTGCATATTTCCTTCGAGTGGTTATACACTCATGTCCATAAATTAAGGATAATTCAGAATCACACGGAAATCAAACTCTAAAGTAAGAATTTCACCTGTAGAATTATTGCACACATCTTCAAGAATAATATCCAAATTACAGGAAGCCATCAGATGACGCCGGTAATATGTCACAATGACGAGAGTGTAAGAGAGATGTATATAAGGAATGGTAGAAAAGAAGTAAAATTGTTCATAAGCGTTCTGTAATCCGCTCAGTGCCACAACCGAATAGTTATGGCACAGAGGACGCATGGCGATGATTTTTTACGTGGTAGAATTATCGGCCGCCTGGAATGTGGGCGTACTCAGACGGAAGTTTCAGTTGAACTTGGAATTGACCAAAGTGCCATCTCTAGGAATTGGCAACGATTCCAAAATGATGGAAATATCATTAGACGTTACAGTACAGGTCTCCCCCGAGTTACAACACCGAATGACGACCGGTATTTGGCAGTAACTGCAAAAAGAAGCAAACGGAGCACAGCATCCAACCTTTCTCGTCAGCTATCTTTAGCCACGGGTATGACAGTTTCAAGGCAAATCGTTTTCAGAAGTTTGGGACATATTGGTCTATATGCTCGCAGGCCTGGTCAGACGTGTTCCGCTCACGACAACTCACTGTCGCCAGCGGTTAGCCTGGAGTAGAGAACACGCAGAGTGGACAGCGTCACAGTGGGCTTGTGTGATGTTTTCCGACGAGTCCAGGTTTAGCTTGCAGTCTGATTCACGGCGGACGATCATATAGAGAACGCCAGGTACCCGCTACCACAAGGACAACATCATTGAACGACACCGTTACGGTGGTGCAGGTTTGCTCGTTTGGGGCGGAATTATACTGGGATCCAGAACAGATCTACATGTTCAAATCGGAACCATGAGAGGCAAAATTTATCGGGACATCTTTCTGGAACAACGTGTACGTCTGTTTAGCGATGCAATGGGCGCAGAATTTATTTGTGTTTATGGATGACAACGAAAGTCCTCAACGTGCAAATATTGTAAACGAATGCCTTGAATCTGAGGATATCACCCGTATGGAATGGCCAGCATTCTCACCTGACTTGATACCGATAGAGCATGTGTGGGACATTCTTGGCTGACGAGTTACAGCCCGTCAACCACCTCCTACATGTGTACCGCAACTTCGGAGAGCATTGCTTGCTGAGTGGAGTGATTTCCCCCTAGATCAGCTCGATAATTTGATCCTCAGCATGCCTAGGTGTTGTACGGACTGTATTTCATCGTCTGGGAGACATACAATGCATAAAAAATCATACCAACCATGTCATGTTAAGTTTTTGTAAGGTCTATATTTTTTGTAATTGCTCCAGAGTGAGCAAAAATCGTAGCTTTTATGAATGGTATCATACATACATCATCTTTTTTGTTCTTTATCTTTTGATTAATAAATGGGCTTTATGAATAGGTCACGTTAGTTTTGTTTCTGAACCTTTATTTGCCGGAGCTGGCATTATCCTTAATTTATGGACATGAGTGCATTTAATGAGTCGTTAAACATTGGTGCTTAATATTGCTCTTTCCTGCTTTTGGATTTATGAGTTCCTGTGTTTACCATTCCTTTTTCCTGTATGCATATTTTTATCAGTTGTACTTTTACAACATGTGTATGAAATTCTAAAATATTGAACTTATAACAAGTTAAAATTAAGCTCACTTTCAATAATTGACCAAACGTATTTTAACTGGTCAATATTCAAATGGGAAAATTTTCTAAACACTGAACCATCCTTCAAAAAATGACACTGTTTTAGAATATTTTAGAAACCTGTCCCTCGAAGAGTACACTGTGATTATAAATAAAGTTAAACTCTCAAAAAGCTGTAAAAAAAAGAACCACTACTCAGAATCGCCTGAAATTTGAACTGAATATACTCGCAGAAGGGGAAATAGCGTGGATCAGAAAAAAATAGTTCCAAATTTTACCAATGGATGGCTCTTTAAGCGTGATAATCTTCAAATTAAAAGACGTGTCATGCGCACGACACATTGCATTTGTTATAAAAACGAGGGGTATATGGCGTTTTCTTCATATTGCGTCTGAGCAGCTCGTCATGACTCTCTCAATAAAGGATTGCACTCTACTTGTGAAGCTCTTTTACAAGAACGGTGACTGTGCGCCAGTAAGTCTGAAGAAGTTTCGGACAGTAAAGGTTTTAAATAAATCTGTGGTCCGATGTCTGCCAAGGGTCCGGAGAAAATTATTAAGAAATTCGAAGAGAGAGGTTCTTTTGAAGTGAAAATCTGGCAGAGTGAGGAAACCAATTGCTTCGATGTCAGTAGATGTGGCCACAGCATTCCAGGAAGAGACGAGGGGTGGCGTTTAAACGTGCAGTGCACGGGGAATTGCTCGAACTTTGGAGATGCTTGTGAGCACGGTGCATAAAATTGTACGAAACATCCTGCATGCTATTCATACAGCTCAGGTGTTGCTTCGTCATCTGACCGTGGTTCAAAATTACGAGATGTTGTCTTCGGATCTTTCCATTAAGGGATTGATCCCGGATCGTCATCAGTAGTCCGTTGTGTTGCTCTAGTACGACGTTAATTACAAATTACCAAATTCATGGTCTAGTCCACACAAAGACCGTTGTATACACAGAGGCTCGGGCACGTTAAATCTGTTGTGGCATAAGATGTCCTCACGTTGGCGTGGTGTTAAAGTTTGGAGAATGAGGTGCCAGCTCAGGTGTGATTTTGACATCTTACTGGTTCAAAATTAGATGATGTTCTTAGATGTTTCCCCTTTCGGGATAGATCCCGTGTCGTTGCCAATAGGACAACACCATGTAATTTTGAAGCACGGTGAGATGACAAGGTCACAACTGAACTGGCACTCCAGTCTCCAAATTTCACACCACACGAACGTGGGGACATTTTAGGTCATGACAGGTTTAACATGCACCAGCCCCTGTGTACATGATGGTCTTTGGTTACATTCAAACTCGTAACCCTCCGGTTGTTAATCCGTTACACTTCCAACCGGCCCGTACTGTTTTAGCATATAAGTGCTACAGGGTTTGGACAAAATAATATGAACACTTGTGAAGAAATAACACTCGAAAGAAACCTTTTGTATACTCCAGCCATATAGCACTGAAGGGTGCCACCTAGCGGATGAGAAAGTACACACATCAGTCTGCTACTAGCAGTGATAGAAGTCGGATGCGAAATATATTTCTCTGTTAAAATTGCATTATGGCTGACCTCTCTGATTTCGAAAGAGGCATGATTGTTGGGGCCCGTCTTGCTGGAGCCTCAGTAACGATAACGGCCACCCTTCTAGGTGTTGGGAGAAGTACAGGGTCGACAGTAATGTCAGCATATTTGAAACAGGGAAAAACATCATCTTAAAAGCACAACAGTGGTCGAAAATCGAAGCTGAATGACAGAGACAGAAGGGTTTTGAAGCGGATTTTAGCAAAAAAACACAAGACAACAGCATCCCAGATAACATCTGAGATGAACATACATCTGCAGGAAACAGTTTCATCAAAAACTATCCGGCGTGAACTACATATGGCAAATGTTCATGGTAGAGCGGCTATTTCAAAACCATTGATTACACCATGTGCAATGCCCTGAAACGACGAATATGCATAGAAATTGGACACAACAACAATGGGAGAATGTAATAGGATCAGACGTATCGTCGTTCACATTTTCCCCGACAAACAGACGTGTTTACGTTTGGAGAACGCAACCAGAAGCCTATCAAGTTGACTGTCTTCGGCCTACGATTAAGCATGGCGGCGGTTCAGTGATGATCTGGGGTGCGATATCACATCGTGGTCTTGGCCCACTTGTTGTTCCGTGTTACAGGAAAGGATTTTGTCAGTCTTCTTGGCCGACCATCTTACCCAATGGTGTGTTTCCTGATAAACGACCAGTCTTCCAAGATGATAATGCTCCCATTCACACCTGTGGAATTGGCCGCGACTGGTTTTATGAACACGACGATGAAATAGAGCACCTCATCTGGCCCCCCTCAGTCCCCTGACCTCAATATAATTGAACCTTTGTGGGGTATTTTGGAAAACAAGCTGCGCAGTCGATCCCCCCCCCCCTCCAAGGACACTTTCTGAATCAGGGACTTTTTTGCAATTTGAGTGGGAACGTATCCCTCTGAATGTTGTAAGTGACTTGTATTTGTCTCTACCACGTCGGATACAAGTTGTAATTCATGTTAAAAGAGGACCAACGGCCTATTAATTAAAAAAAAATCTCTTTTCACAGGTGTTCACATTATTTTGTCCAACCCCTGTACATACACATAGTATTGTGTTATTAGTTCTATGCGGTTTATTAACACAAGAGTAAAATTCCAAACTCGAAATAAAGTCGTTATTTAGTGTTTTTTTACAGGATTGGCCAACTAAACCCAATCTGCAATTGTCAATAGACCGCCAACACTTAAAACGTATGTTTAAGCGCTGAAAGATAAGATTTGATTTCTAGACATTTCGCTACGTTTCGAGATATGCTACTTTGAGCAGAACGAGTGAAAAATGTGCCGTGCGCAGATAAATAATTTTTTGTATTCTTCAAACCAATTTAACTTATAATTTGTCGGCCTGACGACAGGAATTTGATGTCAAGCTTGAGGTAAGAATGTTCACTGGATTTACTCTTCATACCTTAAGTGTTGCGTTTAACATAAGAGTGACAAATTGTAATTATACTACTATTCACATAGGGTAGACGCCCAAATAGAGCTTTTGAAAATAGTTATTCCGATAGTGAATAAATTATTCTTGCGCTCACTTTGTATTGTATTTCGCTTAATTTCATCGATGTTTCTTGTCAAATGAAGCACGAATGAACCACATTAACTGCTCGTTTATTACAGGAATTTGTTTAAAATTGTGTAGTTTATAAGTAATCAAATTTTGTATGCAATTATTGGGTAGGTATCGATTACTCAGAAGGAAGGATCAGTCTAAGCTTCAAGCTGGAAAAGGATTAAATGCACTGTAAACTCATGTTAACTTAAGGTGAACGAAAAAAATGAACGATTAATGGATTTATTTTACATAAATAAAATAAAAAATATTTGACGAAATTAAATACGAAATTTAGTAACTAGTTTTTTTATGTGTGTACGAAATTTATGGCAATAAAGTTTGTATACTGCAACATAGTTATCTTCGTAAGCACAATGTGGTTTCTTATACGATTTGAATTATTAGCTAGTAGATTCTAATTAGTGTACATATTGGTAGATATGGTAGATATTTTTAATTAACATATCGCACTGGAACAACACAATGTGCTTGTACATATATTGGATTTCATAAAGATTAAATTTATAACATTTTCTAAACACGTTTTCCATAAAAGATTGCAAATCAATATTCAGTTGCCGACCAACCGTTATAGTGGTTAAGGTATTAGCCTCTAGAGCGGAAAATTATTAAGGTTCCTGGTTCGAATCCAGGTCCGGGCATGGATGTTTGTAAGCGTATGGTGTAGAGAATGAAGAAAACTATAGCTGTTTGCACATTCAGTCGGTGTAAATTTTAGTTCACATATTACTAAACTAAGGTGAATATGAGATTTTAAATTTTTAACTCCAGATGTCACACATCCAAATATTTCTAGCAGGAAAAGCGTATGATAGACTTAATATAAGTGAAATGCTAAAATAATTTTATACACAGGTGCAATTAAAGTTTATTAACTTTTTTATATAATTAAGAGAGATCTACTGATTAATAAAAATGTACTTATTGAATAAAGTTTTTTTTTTTTAAACCAAAGCACCTATCATAATTCCGACTAATAAACAAAATGTAGCCTATATGTCGCTTAATTGATAGGTTAACCGACTGCATCGAAGATGCTCCGAAATTTGCTATACATAGGGGATCTCGCACTACCTAGAAAATGTTTTGGGGCCGTCACTGATCATCTGATCGGTCCTCGCGACATTGAATTAGCGGTTAGGCGATTTCACCATTTTTATCGCCACTTGAAATGCGCGTTCACACCTATTCAGTCAAGATATTATATCGTCAAAAGAGGTGATGAGGTCAATTTTTCATAACAGTCGCGTGACTTTTCGTCGACTTGTTAGTCAAGCATTTTGAAACTTCTCAATATCAATGCTCAGTCGACACTTATATTCCGCGTCTATGGGCCACACGGCCCTTAGGATCTAAGGGAAAGAAAGAAACGGTAGATAGGAAAAAAAAATCATGGTCAGATGACGAGGCAACACCTGAGCTTCCACCCCACTCTCCGAACTTCCACACCAACCCAACGTGTGGACAATTGAGGCCACGATAGATTTTTATATATACGTATATATATTTAAATATATATATATATATATATATATATATATATATATATATATATATATATATATATATATATATATATATATATATATATATATATATATATAT